>JAILYA010000049.1:1245764-2491529 GCA_021437795.1 Rhodamnia rubescens
AGTGGATTCATTGAGACTTTTCTTGAAACCTAGACCCAAAGCAAGTACTCATTCATCTTACTATACCATGCTCGGGAGCTTGCCTCAAGTCATAGAGAGCCTTTCTCAAGCAAATAAACTTTCTCCTCATGACCTAGTGTGACAAAACCTTCCGGCTACTCAACATAAATCTCCTCCTACAACATTCCATTCAAAAAAGCAGATTTCATGTCACGTCCCAAACCCCGCGAGCCGTCGACATCCCACTCCGGCCAACACCGTGTACGGTTCTCCCGTAATCCAAAAGGCCAACAAACACATCGCGGAAGTAGAAGAAATCCCCATACATAAAACATCAAAACTACGATAACTTGGAATGATAAAAACCACACTTATATACATACACACACACACACACACACATATATATATATATATATATATTTATATAAAGTTGTTACACACTATCAAACCTAGGGCTTCAAGGGCCACTTTGTACAAGCCCGTAACCAACTATAACAAAAAGCATACGTGGTCGAAGCTCGCTTCACAAACAAAATAAAACACTCTACAACAGTCAAGAGGCCAACTACTCTAATCCTCGTCAAGACTCCAATCTACTACCTCCAGCTCCTCCTCTTCGGTCTCAAGCGATCGCTTCGCATCGACGGCTCTTAAGACCTCTCCATCTTTTGCCGGTACCACGACCTCCGGGACAGGCTCGGGGTAGTCAAGATTATCATAAGGGCCGGCGTCGGGATGTATCACTATGCCATCCGGAGGGGGTGAACTAGTAGGATCCCATTCCCCAAAGACCAACATAGGGAATATCAAAACCCGTCAATGGTCCCATCACCATATCCAAGTGGTGGTATGTCTATGCCACATAAGTATGGGTCTTCTAAAAGAGTTCTCCGAGTGTCCACCCTAATTGTAGTCGCATGCCTATAGTACGTCTTGTCCTCTCCTACTGGGTACTCGGACACTACGATTTCCATGTCCATCGGAATCCCGAACCTTGGAGGCGGGTCGTTCATTATTGCGGCGAAGGATCTATAAAACCACAAACCCACGACGGGATAAGATAAAATCTCGCAGTAAGCTAGCCCCTAACCCTAGGCTAGGGCTCTAGTGCCTCCAGACAAATTTTAAAACAACAAAGCTCGACATATCCTTCTTCACCTCAATAATTCAACCAATAAATCCCTGAATATTCCATTTTCGTTCCGAAAATTTCCACACCTTCTCAAATATTCTACGTTATCCTCATATTGATATTTCACATCTCGACATGGAATAACAATAACCCACGTTGCTTTAAAGCCCGCGTTTCACGCCTCGGGCTATCGTCTAAAATTCCACGTTACTCCGAATATTCTACGTTATTCCAAAAATATTCCACGTGACTCCACGACATCATACGAGTCCATAACATTGAGCCTCGGACCTTTATAGAACATGGCTCCATAAACATATATATATATATATATATATATATATATATATATATATATATATATATATATATATATTCGGGGTTTCGGACTCATAGGAATACGACCCATAAATCACGGTCTCGGACACATAGGAACACGACCGGATTAAGTCTCGGATAATTAGTAGAACACGACTCACTTTGGTCTCGGACGACTTAATTGAACACGACTTTCACACTTTCTCGGTCTTAGACAATCGACGAATATGGCTCACTTTGGCCTCGCACGATTTGATTGAATACGACCATTATACTATCTCGAGAATAGATCGGGCTCACGCGATTCCCTCACGTTAGAGAATTAATAAATCGGAACACCCGATTGACTCACGCTAATCCACAGTCTAATCCGTAACACCCGATCACTTTACGCTACCACGGAATTCAATCCACGCCATACGACCACATTATGCTAACGTAGAAATAAATAAATAACGTACAACTAAAAGTATACTAACGTAGGAATTTATCCGGGCCGAACAAATATTAATTTCTAAAGTACAAATAAATTCACAACTATAATACTAAACTATAGTAATACCACATCTAATTAAATACCGTGGCATAACATTATGTCTCATAAAAAGTAACTATAGTTAAAATATAAACTAATCATAGTTCAAAATAACTAAAGTTAATAAATAACCTAACTATGATTAAAAATATTAGCATAAAGTAATTATAGTATAATTTTGATCATCCACCTTTTTGCTCTTGACTTCACTATTCATGCAAGATCAACATTCTCTCTCTCCTCTCTCTCTCTAATTTTCGGCCATGGCATCCTCAAGCTCAAGCTCACCAAAATTTCCAACAAAACTACTCAATTTTAGGTCTCTTAGCAACCTAGATACCTAATCAAGGTTTAGGAACCAACTTACTTCAAGTTTGAGCAAGTTTTCCGGCGAAACGTCGCAAGAAAATCCTTGATCTTTGGCGGCTTCGGCGATCTTGCTTGGCCGATTTTAGTCCACAAAATCCGGCAATTTCGGCGGTCCAGGGTAGCTCACGACCTTCGCACTTCAAAATCGAGTCGGCGATGGCTCAACAAAATTTTTCCGGCGACGGCGGCAAAGAAAGGGGATTTTCGGCCAAGTGAGGGGAGGAGGGATTGAGAGAGAAAGTCTTCACAAAATTGGGTCAAGGATGAAGAAGAAAGGGAATAGTGAGGGCAATTATTGGTCTTGAATGCAAGAGGGGTAAAATGATAATTTCCACCATCATTGACTAGTCAATTTTCTCGCCAAAGGGGAAAATGACCAAAATACCCTTCATTCTAAGTGAAAAATGGGGTATTTTTTGAGGGCAAATGGGTCCTTTCTCATATCCAAGTCCAAATCTACTTTTCCCGAACCTCTTTGGGGCGAACCGCAAAGAATTCGGACACTTGGATGAGGAAACGTCCAAAAATTTTATTTATTGAAACCCCTAAAAGTCCGACGTCAAATTCTGAAGCTCGATTCGCGACCAATCTCGATCAATAGAATTTTCAGCGTATCTCAAACTAACGGGCGGCTTTTAGGAGTTACGCGTATCGACCCGTGATAAAATCATGTTTAAGAATTACTCGAGTCATGGTGACTTTGGTTGTCATTCAATTGCGAGGGTCAATCACTAGTCCCACTGGACACGATCGTTAGAAATAATTTCGAGAACGTTCGGAACCCATACGAGGTCAAACGGAACCACCCGTGATCCAAGCGTAGGGTATAATCCAAATCGTTCCTTAATCATTCTAAGATCGGCCTATATTGGTCCAAAATATTCTCTCGACAATTTTCATGATCAAAGATTCAATCCAGGATCAAATTCTTAGGTCCACGTACTTGAATTTCCTAGCTAGCCATTCCCATTTAGTTAGTCTGCTCAAAATGGCCATTCTCAAGTGAGATATAATCGAAATACATCAACGAGACTTTTCATTTATTCACAGACTTAAAAAAAAGGTCGAAATATAGGATGTCACATTTCACATCTAACTCGATACACCTTCCATCTTTGTTGAGCTGCCAAAGCAAGAGTCATTCTAATTATATTCGGCCGGCAACCGGAGCAAAGGTTTTTGAGAAGTCAACTCCCCAAACTTGTGCATATCCCTTCACCACCAACCTGGCCTTATGCTTATTCATTGAGCTATCGGGATTGAGTTTGGTCCTAAAAACCCATTTTACTCCAATTACGTTCCTGTCTTCAAGGCTTCTCCACTAGCTCCCATGTTTGGTTCTTTTCTATCATGGCCAACTCTTCCTTTATTGCATTCATCCACCTTTGATCACTTTTAGCTTCCTCATAACCAAAGACGTTCCAAAACAGCCGCACTACACCTCGATATATATCGGTCAAAGATATGGTACCTCTAACTGGAACATTATCTACCAGCTTGTCGGGTTCCAGTGAGACCTCTTTGTGCTTGCCCCTGTGATTCATCTCGTCCAGCCCCATTGCTCATCTTTTAAGAATTGAACACCCTTGCTAGTGATCACCTTCCCTGTTTGTGGTTGATAGATCCTATAGGCTTTTGACACTAAATCGTAGCCAATAAAGATTTCATGTTCAGCTTTCTCCCCCAGCTTGTCTCTCTTGACCTGTGGAATATGAGAAAAACACAAACAGCCAAATACCTTCAAATTTCTTAGAATTGGCTTGACACCAAACCAAGCTTCAAAGAGAGTTTTCTTCTCCAATACCCTTGTAGGCAGCCTATTCAAAGGTAAAAACTGCTTGTGTTTCGCTTTTCGCCCAAAATTCCTTTGACTGATTCTTCTCATGTAGCAGACACCTAGTTATCCCCATAATAATTTTATTCTTCCTCTCACTTACTCCATTTTGCTATGGAGAGTAAGGAGGGGTAAGCGATGTTCAATTCCAGCCTCTTCACGGAAGAAGTGAAACCTCTAAGAGGTGTATTTTGTTCCATTATCAGATTTGATGACCTGAATCTTGCAACCACTTTGGTTCTCAACCCATCTTTTAAACTTCGAAGTATCTCAAGAACTTGACTTTTGCTTCATGAAGTAAATCTAGCACATTCTGGTATAATCATCAATGAAAATAATGAAATACCCGCTGCCATTTAGTGAATGAGTCACTTGTGGATCACGAGAGATCTGTATGAATCAGCTGCAGCTTCTCTCGTAGCTCTCCAAGTATATTCCTTGAAGGGAAGTCTTGTCCGTTTGCCCAACAAACAAACCTTGCACTTTGTGATTTGCTCCTCCAGGCTTGGTAACCCGGTTGCCATTTCATTCCTCTACATGAACAAGACGCCTTTGTGATGAAAGTGCCCTGACCTCTTGTGTCATATCTCCGAATCACCGGCCCGACACTTGAATGCCACCTGCTCTTTCTCGAGAGGATTCAGAGAAAAACTCTATTGTTGCATCTTTATCTTGAACAACTCCCCGACCACCGGAGTCAAAAATTAAACACTTCCCCTCTTCAAATATCACCTTAAGTCCCTTTTCTACCAGCTACCCCACACTCAGCAAATTCGATCAATCTCAGGCACATACATCACATCATAAATCAATTTAGTTCCAAAGCACAACTCTCTATTGCTACGGACCTTTTACCTTTCACTTCTAAGTACTCCATATTCCCAATCATCACTCTTGACTTCAATGACTTGTCAAAGTCTATATATAACTTTTCATCACTTGTCATGTGGTTTGTGCAACCACTATCAACAAGCCAACTTTCACATGAAGTACTAGAAGAGAAACAAGAGGCAACAAATAGTTGATCTACCTCTTCTTCGGGCTGCAACATGTGCCTCACCTTATTGTTGATCTCCCTTCTCTTTGCGGAACTTCTCAATGTGTCCAAGCTTTTGACATTTTCTGCACTTTACATCTCGACCTCTTCCAACACCTAAAGTGCGGATGATTTTGTTTTTCATAGTGTTGACATGAGGAATACCTTTCCCAATTGTTCTTGGAGTTGCCTGCATTGTTCTTTCTTGCAAGCAGCCTTCGAACCACTACCGCCATTCCATTTCTTCCCTTTCCACTTCTTACCTTTCCCTCATACATTCTGTTGTTCTTTGGCCCGCAAAGCTCCTTCGTACTTCCTTCCAGTCTCATTAACCTCCTCTCTGCTCTTGTGCTTGTAGAGCACTAAGCAATTTCGCCAACTTAACCCGAGACAAATCCTTGATATTCTCCAAAGAGGCAATGGTTGCCTCAAACCTTTCGGGCAAAGCGACAAGAATCTTCGCACTAGCCTATTATCAAAAAGATCGGTGCCTAGAACTCTTGCCTAATTTGCAATGTTTATCAACTTATCGAATACTCCTTAATTGTCTCAAACTCCTTTATCTGCAGTCTCTCGAATTGTGAACAGATTTAGCCCCTTCATGCTTCGATCCTCTCATCTCCTTGATACTCGGCTTTGAGGAAGTCCCGAGATAGCTTTGGCTGATTCACAAGCCATAATTCTATTGAAAATAGCAAGTGAGATAGCAAAGCATATAAACAAGACTTTGCCTTTGCCTTCCTTGTTGTCCGCTCCCGTGATACTTGATTCGATTCATGGTTGGATTGTCGGGAAGGGGAGCAACTTCATAATATTGTTCCATAGCTTCCCAAAAATCACAACCCTCTAGATAGGCTAGCATTCTCACCGCCCGGGCTTGATAATTTTCTTCATCAAACACTTGGTGGAGCCATTGAAAAAACACTTGATCCTCGCCTCCCTCTTGCCTTCGGCTTCTATGGATGCAAACACTCCTCTCAATCAATCTCACAAGTTACTCACAGCCCCTTAAGATCAAGAAGGCTCGATACCAATGTTGTTTTCTCAAAGAACAAAAGAAGAATTGACAGCAAAAGCTGTGTGTTTACACAAGCAGCGTAACGCATGGAAAGGAAAAACTGCTTCTATTTTCTTATTCAGAAAATTGAAAATACTTAAAAATACAGACTAAAGCTTCTCGTTGCCCACTAAACACACGTTACTCACTAAATAATAGATTGCTTGATCCACAAAAGTCAGCAACAAACTAACAGAATAATTCTGCGACAAACTAACGGAATAGATAACATGTAGCTAAACACCCCTACAAAATAGGACTTTATCAAACTGACTTAACAGAAAATAAATCGTGCAGCCTTAATGCATCAACAGATTTGTTATTTTTGGACAGAACAATTTGATCATGATTCATGCCAAAGTTTCCCTCTCTCTCTCTCACTCGCGTTTAGATAAATCACATCGAAGTCATTAATCACAAGTTACTCCAAGACGAAGAGAAATGAATGAGAAATCTGTCATGCTTTTGGCAAATGCTGAGTAGTGAAGTTTCTGACCAGACAATTGCTAATTTGGATCATGGAATTTAAGTTATGCTGTAGGAAAAGACAGGAGGAAATGACTTCCTGTCTTTTCCTTTCTTCTCTTTTTCACTTTCAATGATCTGCAGAGGGAGCAGCAAAAGTAGGGCATAACCATAAATGAGAGTTTATTGACTCAGTAGTGCTTTCCATTGATATTGAAACTCGATTTCGCTGAAAATTTGGAGTTTTATCCGGAAAGTATCCTATGACTGAGCAAGATGCCGTAAACATATAAGTGATATGCATTCTAGACGTAATTGTTCTTGTGGTCGTCACTTCACAGGGTGCTAGACTAACAAATGACGAATTAAATTAGCTACTTAAATATTAAAAATTGGCGCTACCACCAGTAAAAAGTTAAAAAAGATAAGAGTGTGGCAGGGGCTTGTGATCGGATTAAAGTACAAGTAATTCATTGATTGCGTATGGCCATAGTAGGCTACGTTGGAGGAGAAAAGACGACAAGCGCTTCTCCAAGGGCTTGTGCGTTGGCCTCGTTGGGTCGATGGTAGGCAGTGAATTCATTATCCATAATTTTCCTCATATCATCTCTTTCCTTCTCGAACCCCAGACAATTGTTGAATTGGGTTTCCGTCAATTCATCGATCTCTGCTTTATCAGCGACTCAAAAGTAAGGACATCATGGTCGATATTAGATAACACAATGGTCATTCCTTCCTTCTCGGTCTTGTCCTAAGCTTTGTCTTGAGATGATGTTCCCCTTTTAAAGTGTCCATCCAAAAACGGTCTGCCTTTAGCATTGAGTTCCTCACTTTCTGGAATGAACTGATTGCCCGATTAAGTCTCCCTCCTGCCTGCATCCTCACCAACCCCAAAGTATTGATGGAGGTAATGCAGAGCCTAGTCACCATCCACCGACCAACCCATTCCGAGCAGGAATTTTCACAAACGTTGCGTGATGTTGATCAATCTTTTCAGGAAAATCAAGCCACAAACGGAAAAGATATCTACGAAATCTACCATGGCAGGGATACACCAGATGGTCGTTCTTGACCTACATGCTCCCTAAACAACTTCAATTTTTCAGAAATTACAATGGGGATTCTCCAGTTTATCAATCCCGATCGCAGCATTTGTAATTATTCTTCTGAGTAATGAACTTTTCGTCTGGGCAATAATCTTACAGTACGCGACAGAATAAGAATCTCATTCTCTTGGGATTTCCTCATTGG
Organism: Rhodamnia rubescens; assembly: GCA_021437795.1. Lineage (NCBI taxonomy): Eukaryota > Viridiplantae > Streptophyta > Magnoliopsida > Myrtales > Myrtaceae > Rhodamnia > Rhodamnia rubescens. Next base: position 1,253,765 of record JAILYA010000049.1, read on the forward strand.
ACACTTTAATAAGCTGTTGAAATGACTTGATTCCTCCAGAGATAATAAAATCCAACACATCTTGCCCAAGTATTATCCCGAATCGGTGTATTCGTTTTCCCTATTGAATTGTACCCATCGTGTTCGAATCTTGAATACGCTTTTCTTGTATTAATGTGTTGAATTTCTGTCTTCACGGTGAATCTTGAGCTCGTGATGGCGGTTAAGGTTATCTGTGGGAGATGAGCAAGTAAATTAATGAAAGAAGACTATCGTTGCTTCTAATCATCACTAGTAGGCACCCCTTTTCCCTTGGACAATTCTTCAACAAATTTTCTATCTCGAATTTCCAATAAGAAAAAAGTTTTTTTAAACTTTAAAGCCCATTCCAACATCATATACGTTGAGTTCCAACGAATCTTTACATCCAAACATACAAGACTCTTGTACTCGATATTTTCTCGTTCAATACAAGTCTTAAACCAACTTAACCTCGCAAGAGAAGACCTCACATAACGTATAGCCGAACGTATTCTAACAACGGAATCCTCTTGTCTTTCAACCCTTCTCTCACGATCAAACTCAATATGTGAGCACAATACCTCATGTGAAGTAGCTCACCCCTCAATACTAGAGAGCTCTTACATCTCCTTTTCAACTATGGAATTCCTAAATCATTTGAGCTTGCATTATCTCCGGTGATAGCAAAAATGCTTTGAATCCCCCAACCAATCAAGCATTCTTCAATTGCATTCCCTATTATCTCGCCGGAATTACCCGGGATTTGACAAAAACTTAAGACCTTTTTTCTGCAATTTCCAATCAGCATCAACAAAATGTGCGGTGAGACACATGTAACTCATATTTTGACAAGACGTCCATGTGTCGATCGCCAAACAAACTCTAGGACACGTGTCGGCAAAATATTTGATCAATTTACTTCTTTCATCTACATATAAATCATAACAATCATGCCTCAACGTGTTACGCAAGGGTATTAAGAACTTTGGCTAGATTCTATTCACAAACCACTGAAAACCTTCATGTTCCACGAGCTTAAAAGGCAATTCAGCAAGAATAAACATATTTGCCAGTTCTTTTCTACTTGCATCTTGGTCAAATCTCCATGGACCAAATGAACTACCACCCCAGCAAGTTGAGCAAGTTGACCTGAGGCACTTTTTTGCCTATTCTTGATGCTCGTATAAGGGTATTCCTTACATCTAGCCAAATGATAATGCATCAAACTAGTCCCTTGAACACTAGAACAACCAATATGGGCCCCGCAGTATAAACATTCAACCTTTTCTAGGCTCGTCTTCGCATGGGATCCTTTTAAAATGATCTCACATAGTGGATTTCCTCTTTCTACTTGTGATTTTAGGATCCGTAGACGAAGACATCTAGCAATCTATCTATAGCACGTAAATCCAAGACTTACAAGTAAAAGATGACAGCTCAGCAGGAGGAGCTTGTGCAGCTACCTGCACAATTGACATAGACAAGCAAGCCATCTTAGCACCAAGCCAAGTATGAGAATCTCGACAAAATGGATAAAATGGGATCTTTTGAATTCTATGGTTTCAATTTTATAGGGTACTTGCTTGTCACAAAATAAAATCTTGGTAGGTGGAGGAGCTATAAAAATTTTGTATTGCGTGAACAAATCTTAGCTAACCTTCGAATGAACACAAATTTGCTCAAAAACGCCTATCGATTATTCTGAAGTCCAAAAACGAAAAACTAAAGATAAGAGAGTCTCGGCTAAGCATGGAATAGCTAGCAGACAACTTAAACAGTCCATATACTAGATAAATTCATCTATACCTTGCAACATTCCAGCATGTTTTTGACAAAAATCAGCAAAATTCCAGCATATTTCAACAAAATTCAAGTCATGTCAACAAGATTTAAACAAGATCTTCATGAACTTGATCTGCCTCACTCAGATGTGATTCATGCGTCCTCAATTTCTACTCCATGAACTCGAGATAACTTACAAGGATTCTTTCATTACCGGTTGTCTTCACCACATCCTCCTTCTCACTGACTAGGAATGGGGGAAACAGTGAACGAGGAGCATCTCTTGAGGCCCTCTTGGTAAGAAACTGATCCTACCCATTAAAGTACATGATCGTTTTATCAATGGGCATATCATATCATAATCCAAATCAAATACAGATGCAAAAGATAAATCCCAAGATGCAAGAAGTCATTAATCGCCAAGTTGAAGGACTCAAAGGGAAAAAAAGAACAAGAAAGTATGAGCTGGGTCAAAATGAGAACCCCGTTATGCCCCCTCAAGGAGCAGGGCAATCGACTCTGCTGAAGCAAGCAACAAGCAAAGTGAACTGCGATGTAATCTGGTAAGAGAGGATGGGCATGAGATGAGAAAGATCATCTATTTTTCTTTACCTTTGAGAGTTGGATAGTTGAGAAGGTGAACCGAGTGCAGGAGCAGCCGGGGCGGAGGACAACGCATCAGGTGAGAATTGTCACCCGTGAGGCCAGAGACGAGGCGCGAACGTGCGAGATCGCGAGACGAACTTTGCCCTAATGTGCTCCGATTGACAAAGGATTTTTGACAAGTGGAGGCCAATCGCCACGTGTCATGCAATAAGTGGTGAACTGGACCACGTCAGACTTACTAGGTCTTTATGCAATATGTTCTCCCTCAGGCGGAGGCGGGGTTCGTTGGAGGGGGGGGGGGAGATAAAGATGTATTCAATGAAGGGAGATAGGATGCAGGAGTTTGAATTTTCTGAAAGACGAATAAGTCATGATTTCTTTGAGATCACGTTTCGGTCCCATGTACTTCGATTTGCCCTTTTTTTTCATGGAAATTCCTTCTCCATTTTGAATCGTTTGATGTGTATCTCAATTTGCATTTTTTTTTCCAGAGAAAGTTGAGAATTTCCCGAGAAAGCTGGGGCAATAATGAGAACAACAAAACCGCAGAGGAGTCCAGTTTGCGTGCGGCAGTGATCAAGTTCAGCTTTCCCCAGCAGCCCACAAAGGCTATTTCTTAATATCTCCTCGTCTGCTGTCGTAAACTCACCTTCTCTTCTTTTCAGAGGATCAAACTCACCTTCTTCTGCTGCAAGATCTTTTCCGCAGAACAAGAAGACGAATAACCATGTAATTGAAAAGAACGGAGAACCAGCTGTAAACCTTCCTTTACACGCCAAGTCTTTAATCATCAGTCATGACCCTGCAAACACCATCTCCTTCCTCTGTGCCTGCGTGCCATTAATAGCCCGTGATTTAAGGAACAACGACGCTCGTAGAGTCACCTTCGTTTCTTTTCAGAGGATCAAAGTCAACTTCTGCAGCAGAAGAACAAGAAGAAGCGACGAAATCGCTGAGACGTTAAAAGTTGTACCAAATTGCAGGCGAGCGAGAGCAGTAGGAGAAGAAAAGACGAGTCGACTTGGTCAAAAGAGGAGAGTTTTGCAGAAGATATTATCATCAATCAAACCCGTGCAATTGACGAGAAAGGAAGGAAAGAAAAACTAAGCAAAATAAAAGAATTCAAGAATTAGGACTGGTAAATTAAGGTTTGAGATTTATTTTTAGGAGAGAATCGAAATTGCTCTGAAACTACGTTGCTGTAAAACGAAAAGCAAATATTAATTGGAAAGAGGGTAGCGTGCAGATTCAAGAAATGGCGTCAGGGGCGAAAGAGAAAGACCGTCGGTCGTTGCGATTACTTTTGTTTCAGCGTGGTTGTCTTTCAGGCCTAACCTCGCCGTTTTGAGAGATAATCTATTTCGTATTATTTTCTTTATCAATTGACGTAATGTTTTGAAGCATTTTCGAATTTTATTATTTATTTATTTTTAGAAGTTCAATCAATTTGTCCAACGTCCCATTGGCAACATTTTCGAATCTTATATTGCTAAGGTTTTTAATAAACGTATTTGTACTAATTTTTTTCACAGGAAAAATGATTATGCTCCCCAAAACATAATGAGTTTTAATTTTCATTTAATTTGTTTAAGATTATATATATAAATATAGAGAGGTAATAGAAGCAAGTGACCGTGATTGCCATCAACCATTGAGAATAACGTACTCGTTCTTTGAAGTGAATGAACCATTTGCAACAATTTCCATGGTTGATTACTCTCTCTTTTTATTCGCTTGTTCGATTACTTGACAAAAAATGTTAATTAGACTAATTTTTAGAGAAATGATGGGACCATCTATACTTTTGAACTTGTTAATACATTACTATTAAATTGTTGAATAGAGCATAGTGTTCCTAATTGTAAAGGGTGGAATTTATGGAAATAATAGTTACTAAAGTTCAAATCAGAAATTGATACAATTAAAAATCCAGTTTTCAATGTTGGATCAATTTCGACCCAAAAAAAAAAATGTTGGGCTATTTCAAAATTTTACACTGTCGATATCATCTTTAATTAACTAACGAAAAGATAACGCATCTACGCGATTATACATTGGATATGTTACGGCAAAAGAAGTCACTAATCACTTAAAGACTTTATAAACTTTTTCCCTGCGGAAAACGAAATGTACGTACAAAAAATTTTTTGGAAACTTCCAGCTGACTAGTACAATTTGCGTGATTTATTTCCAAGCTTAATAAACCAACAGAAAAGGAACAACTTGCCCATCTGGGTATGGACAGAATCATCAACTGCAAGGGCTGCCATCTCTTATTTATTCTAGGAGCTCCATTGTCAATTTGATTTCCACCTTGTTTACTCAATAGCTTTCATCTTACAAACAATACATAGAAAGAAAAATAAAGTTTTAACGAGGTTTTCCATACCTCCCCGCTAGATGCATGAACAATGTCTAATTGTAATTGGAAAAAACGAAAAATAATGAAAGCTGCATTACTCGAATCACGGAAATGAAAATATTATAGGTGAAATGATAACAAAATAATTGCAATCCAATCTAATTTTATCTTCATAAGAGATACGAATTTGCTAAGTTGGGATCATGAGTTTAACATCGACAGTTTTAAGTGTCTCACTTTTTGCTTTTCATAATTGTCCTTGTGTTGATTAATGTACAAATCTCATATTGTACATGGGCTAAATGTTGTGGGAAAAATGCAAACGGCGATCTCACACTCAATCTATTCTTCTGTACACATTCGGTTTCTTCCTATATATAAATACCAATCTAAATGATTTCAAGGTCAAACCAAACAAATTAATAAAAAAGGTTAATACCATGGAAAACTCTAAATTGATACATCTCGTGATAAATTATCTCAAATTATTTTTTTCGACCACAAAAAATTCCAAACAAGTACACTTGAGACAAATTTACCTCAAACTGGTATACTTATGATAAATTTACCCTCCGTTAGTTTTCGTTAAATTTAACCATCAAATTGTTGAGTTAGATGGCACGTGCTAGTTTATGGGTGTACCAATTTAGGATTTTTGCCCTTTGTTTATCACAGGTATATCAATTTGAAATTTTCCATGGGATTAACCCAATTTAATGAAGGGTAAATTTATCACGGATGTACTAATTTGGAGTTTTTTCTGATCAAAAAAATAATTTTAGGGTAAATATTTTTATCATAAGTGTACTGATTTGGGGTTTTTGATGGTCAAAAAAATAATTTGGGATCAATTTATTACATGTATACTAATTTGAAGATTTTCGTGGTATTAATTAATAAAAGAGACAGATTTTTGAAGTCAACGAGTTCTTTTGTAATATTTTTTATACTATAAAGGCAGGTTTCAACAAATCTTTCAATGTGAAATTAAAATTTAATTTAAACCTATTTTTGCAATAAATTTAGAATATAAATTTATTTGGTAATACAATTCTACAAAAAAAAATCATTCTATAAATAGATTTAAAAGAAAAATAAGAAGCTAAAAATTATAACTTTTCTATTTTAGAAACATAAATGAAAAATAACTTACCAAAACTTTTCGTTTTTTCTTAAGTCCTCGTCACACTTTCTATCGCCCTTCTTTTGTTGGTCGCCGCCCACCGTCGATCGCCGCCAGCCCCACCAACCACCGCAAAGAACCACCGTTAGCCGCCACCGCAACCACAGTTGTCGCCATCACCGTTGGCCTCTACAAACCGCCATCCTCCTCCTACTGTTGCCGCCCACCGCCCTCGCTACCTACCATTGCCCTCCGTCGACAACCACCGACTATCGCTTATTGTTGACCCCCGCCACAATCCACCACCAACCTCTACCATCCATTGCCACCTTTTGCCCGCCATCGCAACCACTACCGGCCGTTGCTTATCACTATTGAACTAGTCGCCAGTCCACTATTTTCTAATAATAAATTTTTTTAATAATAAATTTTTTTAAAAATAAAATAAAGTAGAAATTTTTTGTATAAGATTTCATGTTAATAATATTCTAGAAGTAAAAATTTTCAACCGTTATCAAACAAATTCATGTTCTATGAATAAAAATTTTATGTCGTTATCAAACTCGTTTTTGCTCAAAAACTCATTCAAAAATTAAAAATAGAAAAATTTATTTCTAATCAAAAATTAATTTTAAAAATAAAATAATTATTATGCGCGGCTTTATTTACAACAGCTTAAAAGGTTGGCCCACTCAATGATTGGTACGTGGGTTTCGAGAAAATATTACGAGGCCGGCATAATGAGGCAGGCCCACACAATGATCGAAACGTTGCTCTGGAATCCGTTATGCTTGAACGAAAGTAAGTGGAAAAATCAAATATTTTTGTCTGCGTCACGTCTTTTCCGTTGGTGCTTGAACAGTCTGCTGTAAAAAGAAAAAGAAGAACTGGTTTATGAGGATGCGCGATAACGTTTCTCAAAATGAATTTTTACTCCATAAGTATTTTTAAAATAAAAATTCAATAGATAATATAATTTCTAAAGTAGAAATTTATTTAGTAAAAATTTTATTTTTGAAAAACATTTCTACTTTTAAAGTGAATTTTCACTTCAAATTATTTTTTCTAATTTAAGAAATTAAAAAGCTATTTCTTAACTCAAGAAATAGTTCTTAGACAAAAAAAACCAAAAATATTTTTGCCTCGCCCTCTTATCGACCATACTTGCCTCCACCAACCTCCGCTACCGCCCACTACGATCACCGCCCATTGCCGCCCATGACCATAGGCACCCATTACCTCCGTTGTCACGCGACCATCACCGCCGTCGCCCACTCGCGACCACCGTTCAATAGCCTCTCATCGCCAACCTCTACCGACCTTCGCCCATCGCCGCCAATTGACCTCCTCCGTTGCCCGCCGCCCCACGGCCGACTACTATGCCACTCTCCGCGCCATTTTCGCCACCGCCATCTACCACTCGCGCATTTTCGCCGGAGTAAAAATAAATAATTTTTTTATTTTTGAAAAGTAAATAAAAAAGTTTAACAATAAAAATTATTTTTTAAAGAAATTTAAAAATTTTAAAAATTAAGTAGAAAATTTTTCGGCTACCGACAATAATTTTTCATATAAGGTTTTATGTTAATAATATTTCAAAGTAGAAATTTTCAATCGTTATCAAATGAATTTCTTTAATTAGAAATTAATTTCTGAGTAAAAATAGAAAGTAATTTAAATAAAAGTGTTGCCATGCACGTTCTTAGATTTTCGAAACTCGTATGCAAATTTATTTTATTTTATTTTTTTTTTTGAGTTAGAAAATTGTGGCAGCCGTGGACAATAGTATCGGGAAAAGAAAAGTTGTCGCCGTTGGGAAATGTAGGGAGGGTTGACATCTCTGCACTCTTGACAGATAGGCCCGACGCAAGCGAGAAAATATTAGCGTAATCCCTGCTTAATTCCGAGGCCAATTTCAAAGTCAGTGATGAGACCTTATTTATATGAGAAAACACGGCAAAAAATTCTAAATTATATGTACTGTGACAAATTTATCATAAAAGTTTTTCTTATAACATCAAAAATTTTAAATTTGTATTCGCGTGATATATTTACATCAAATTATCTTTTTGTAATACAAAAAATCTCAAATTTGTTTGCATGTGATATATTTACTTCAAATTTGAGATTTTTAGTGTCGTGAAAAAATTTTTTAGAATAGATGTGTCGCATTGGTATAAATTTAGAGTAAATATGGTTTTTTTTTTTGTGTTACAAAAAAAAATTTATTTAGAGTAAATATGTGATGATGTTTATAATTTAGAGTTTTTGATAGCTTTTTCCCGTTTTATATTTATCCCATCTCTTTGCGCTTCTTCCCTTTTCTCCCCGCCAGTTGCTATTTCCATTTTCACTGAAAAAAGCCATCGAGGATGAGACAGCAAACAACTAGCATAATAAAGGGAGAGATAGAAATACGGAGAGAGCCCTACTAATTGGAAGATAGAAAGAGGATGCAGGAGTTTGAATGGAGAGGTGGCAAAAGTGGGTCCCAGTGCCACGTTTCGATCATTGAGTGGCCGGTCTCACGGTGACGTGGGGAGGCCGGCCCCACCTAATACTTTCTCAATTGCGAATATAATCTTACTAAGGTCATTAAATTAAGGTATTTGTACTAAATCTTTTATAAGAAAAATGATTATATTCCTTAAAATTAGGGGTGTGCAACCAGACTGAGTTTATCCGGTACCCGAATTGGTCTACTAAAAAAACGGGGTTGGGAATCGGTTCTTGTTCAAACCGGTATGGAAATCGATTCCAATTTTTGGGAACCAATTAAAACCGGTCTGATTTTCGATTCTAGGTGAAGACCCACCCGGACCGATTTTAGAATCGGTTTGTAGCTTTGTTACATATATGATATATATATATCTTGCTACCCTTACCTCACCTCCCTCACCTCCTCGGTTTCGTGTTTCCTAAGGCATATTGTCGAGCTCTTTCTCTCGTTGTCGCCACAATCGGATCATTTCATCGATACTCATATTATTTTCATGGAAAAATGAAATAAAAAAAAAAAAAACACAAGGAAAACATGTTCTTGGGTAGACTCGAAATCGAACCAAAAAACGAGTCATTTCCAAAACAGGTTACGTAACAAACGGGGTAGATCGGTTCCAAAATCGAAAATCGGTTATAATAGTGTTGGTTTCGGGGTCTAAGTCTGGACTCTACCCACCGGCTATGCTTACCACTACTTAAAACATAGTGATTTTTCAATTTAAATTTAATCTGTCGGAGATAAAATATATTTTGAGGTAAAGAAGTAAAAGTTTGTGATTTCTGTAATATATAAAAATCAAGCTTTGAGAATGATGTATTCACCATCTAGGGAGAGTGAATTGAACGACTTGCAACAACAACTTCCATGTTTGATTACATTTTTCTTTTTGGCTCTAACATGTTCGATTACTTGACAAGTGGCGTGAGGACAATATTTCACAAAAACCAGTCTCATCATTTAGGAAAACAAATGTTAATTAAATCATTTTTTTATAGAAATTATAGGGACCACCTACACTATTGAACTTGTTAATACATTACTACAAATTGTCAAATAGAGCATAGTGTTCCTAATCGCAAAGGATGAACTTGTGGAAATAAGAGTTTCTATAGTTCAAATCAGAGATTAATACCATTAAAAATCCAATTTTCAATATTGAACCACCATTTATGTAAATAACTCAATTTTCAGTGCTATTTCAAAATTTTACATAGTTGGTGTCATGTTTAATTAACTAACAAAAAGGCAACTCATCTATGCGGTCACACATTGGATATGTTATGGCAAAATAAATCACTAAGCACTCGAGATATTATAAACTTTTTGCCTGAGTTAAAAAGATAAATATGTAACAAAAATTGCGAAATGCCGACGCACTAGTAAATTTTGCATGTTTTTTAATATCCAAGCTTAATAAAACAACAGAAAAGGAACGACTTACCTATCTTCACATGGACAGAATGATCAACTGCAATGGATGCCATCTCCTATTTATTCTAAGAGCTCGGTTGTCAATTTGATTTTCTCTTTTTTTACTCCATAGTTTTCATCTTACAAACAATACATAAAAAGAAAAATAAAGTTTTGACGAGGTCGTCCCTACCTTTCCGCTGGATGCATGAGCAATGCCTAATTGTACTTGGGAAAAAATGAAAAATAATGAAGGTATACGATGCAATCTAATTTAATCTTCATAAGAGACGTGGATATGCTAACTTGGTTTCATGAATTTAATATAACATTTTTAAATTCTAATTTTTTTTTAAAATTTTTTAAAAAAAAAAAAAAATATAAAAAAATTTTAAAAGAAAAAAAAAAAAAAAAAAAAAAAAAAAAAAAAAAATTTTAAATTTTTTTTAAAAAAAAAAAAAAAAAAAAAATAATTTAAAAAAAAAAAAAAAAAAAAAAAAAAAAAAAAAATAAAAAAAAAAAAAAAAAATAAAAAAAAAAAAAAAAAAAAAAAAAAAAAAAAAAAAATTTTTTTTTTTTTTTTATAATTATTTTATCATACAGTCATTATAAACTACTCCTAGCAATGATTTTGCTGAAAATAAATTATGGACCAGCATAAATAGTTTCTCTCGAAGTCAATGCTAACGCTCCCCTCGATTTCAGTTGGCTACTGTCAGCAGTTTCATAATTTCCTAACTAATGATATCAAACAAACCCTTGCTTTTGAATAAAAACAAACTTCATTAGGCATGTATAGGAAAGAAGTGTACATAGAAAATTACAGAGCTTTCTTGAAAATTGACTATCATTATAGAGAGCGACAGAGATTGGATGTTTCTTTTTCTTTTTTTCTTGCATAGGAACGAGAGGGACAACAAGAGGAAGAGGTCTCACGTTTATTTGAACCGTGTGTGAGTGAAGGGAGAGAAAAAAAATGGCATGAAAACCAACGACTAATGCTCATATTAACTTTCCATAGCTACAATTCGTAATTACCGTCCCCTGTTTATGATTTATGGCCTATTTGGTGATTCTTATTTATCTGATTCATGTTCTTTTATTCTCGAAAACAGAAAAAGAACGTAAATTTGTTTGGTAACATTAATTAATCGGTCCATTCCGTAGAACATGTCAGTGGTTATGGAATAGATTTTGAATAAAAACAAAAAGAAAAAAAATTTACTTCTTTGTTCCCCGAAATAGAAATAGAAAAAATCAGTCCCGCTCGTAAACCCGTTCCCGAGAATGGAATTGTTGTCAAACATATCTCGATAGTTCGAATTGATTTTTTTATGATTTTATTTCTTTAACGAGTTTTAGAGAACTAGAACACGTTTGATAACCGCATAAAATTTCTATTACTGGAAATAATTTCTCATCCCATTTTTTTTTCATTTAAGTCAATTAATTACGTCTTGTTACTATAAAGTAAACCTATATAACATCGTTAATTAAAAGAAAACATGTCATGCATAATCCATAATTAGTCTATTTATTCCATGGAACATGAAGACATATGCAATATCCTTAAGAAAGAACATAAGCTCAATAGGCAATTTGCACTTAAATTAGCTTATGAATAAAGTTTGAGTACCCTTAGGCTGCCCCATGATGGTGCCGATCATATAGAAACGGATTGAACATAAGCTCAATGGTACTACTTCATGAAGTTTGCACTTAAATTGCTTGATACAATAAGCATGAATGTTGCAATGTAATTAAAAGACAATATTACAAAAGTCGAAAACACAAAGTCATGGAATTGAATGATGAGTAGATGTGTCAAACTTGTGCGTCGGGTGGGATGTGATCCTACCTATATTAACCCATTTAACCTATTTTGATCCATTTTCACGTAGTATAAATTTATCAACTCATACTTGACCTAATTGATACCCGACTCGACCCGTATTATTAAATACATCTATGTTTAATCAAATTATGGATGTTTATTTCTTATAATTTGTTAAGAAAAATGACATTGCTAAAACACTTTCATGCAATACAAATCTAAAGAATTATTTTGAAAATTATGTATTTTTAAGTATTTATTTTTGAAAATGTCTTTTTATTTAACTTATTTTCTATTTTCTTTCCTCTTTTTTTTTTTTTTTGCGTGGCCAAAATGGTGATCCGTAGATAGCGGTGGTCGGCAGCGGATGGTGGTCAACGGAGGCATACGGGCGACGACGATCGACATAGGTGTACGAAAGTGGCGGAGTTGGCCGGTCAAGCGATGGGAGTGGCACACGAGCTAGGGGAGTCGGTCGAGCATTCTTCTCGGAGGCATCATTTTATTTTATTTTTTGAATCGAGGGAATAAAATGAGAGCCTTCCCTTAAGCATTTCATTTTGTTACTCTTGTTTCTCAAAAGTGATTATGAAACAGAGAATCGACTTTCTTATTTTGTTATTGTTGTGCTCCAAATCTACTTTTGGGAACGAAATCAAAGAATTTGGGAATTATAATCATTTATGTTATCTAATAGGTCTTTAATATCCCAATCTCTCTCTTCACCGGGAGACCGACGCCTCCGAACAGCTAATCTCTTTACATTTAAGAAATTGCATTCCTTCGGACTTAAATAAGAGCAAAAAAGTATATGCATTTTTTTTTACTTTTCTGCCAAAATTAAGAATATCATTTACATTTTAAAGTATTCTGAAAAACACCTGCATGTGAATCTAAGCATCAACATTTGAGTAGTGAATAAGAATTTCAATTAGCTAAAAAGAAAACAGAAATTTCAAAGCTAATAAAAGTCCAAGTGCATGAGCCCGAGAATTAGATTAAGTAAAGGATTACTACCACGAAAAATCTCAAACTAGTTTACCCGTGAAAAATTTACCCCAAACAATTTTTTTGATCATGAAAAATTCCAAATTTCTACACATGTGATAAATTTATCATAAGCTATTTTTTTAACCATTAAAAACTCTAAACTGGTACACCGTGCCAAATTTACCTAAAACTAATTTTTTTACCATGAAAAATCTCAAACTCGGTACACCTATAAGAAATTTACCATTCGTTAAATTGGGTTAAATCACAAAAAATCTCAAATTGATACATCTCGTGATAAACAGAGGGTAAAAACCCTAAACTAGTACATCCATGAACTGTCACATGCCATCCAACTTAGCAATTTGATGGCCAAATTTAATGAAAATTAACGGAGAGTAAATTTGTCACAAGTGTACCAGTTTGGGGTAAATTTCTTATAAGTGTATCGGTTTGGAGTTTTTTATGGTCAAAAAAATAGTTTGTGATAAATTTGTCAAAGGTGTACCAATTTAGGATTTTTCATGGTATTAACCTTTAACTAAAAAGTACACAATAAAAGTAAATCTAGGCTAACCTGATGTGTATTAATTAGTTATATTATTTTCTACATCTAATCTATATAATAATAGCCCATAAGCAGAAGCAATTATTCAAATGAATTATTTTGCTTATGACTATCGTCGCTTCAATATTTTAAATATGAAAAAGGCTCGCTTAATTTTTTTATAGTATTATATAGAGAAAAAAGTTACCCGTTTCTCCTTGTCTCTACCGTTTTAACGCGTTTTGGGGACTTACCCAGTGACATTGGCATATCCCCACCACCCCGAGGAATAGTCCATTGCACGTAGGAAATCTCGATTAAGAAAAAAAAAGTTACATATGATTCGACCAATGCTATTTATTCCCGAGTTAATGTAGTAAACCAAAAAATGAGTGTTGGGGGACGTGACCTCATGTTTCAAAAACATAAAGGCGACGAGTGCATATTCCGGTAGTTCACTTCGGTTTAAAAGTTGCTTCTATAGGATAAATGATGAACGAAACATCATGTTCTGTTGTAATTCATCATGCAATATAACATGTTTCCTACGTTATATTGGTCGAATATATAATGCAGGTCTAATGCAGCAAGTGACACTTGCTCTGAATATCTCTCGCCACTTCTGATTCATCCTGGACTTAAAGGAGGAGGAACACAAAAAACCAATGGTGAGGAAAATTCCAGCCAATGTTCAACCCACAGACAGAGTGCAAATTTCCCCATGGACGACTTTGAAAGTACAAAATTCAGCGAGCTGGGCATCGGTGACGTCCATGCCCTCACTCGAGCGAGAGTATTACGGAAGATTCATGTGGTAGATCTTTTCTTTTCTTTTTTGATAAGCAATATGTTATATAAGCGAATTACGATTTTCACGTAAAGCCAATCACCATGCCTTGAGGTTTGGTACAAAAAATCACCAGGTGATCCTGAACCAGAAACTTTAACGGGGAGCAAATTCGTCCCGTGCGCTTGGACTAGCTCAATTTGTTTTCCTTTCCTGCTTCCACCAGGAATACGATTTGGACATTAATCAGCACAAGCGCAATTTTGAAGAGTATAAAAGGTGAGACAAATTTGTCGCTTGGCTTAAAAATGTATATATTAAAATCCATGAATAGATTGCCCCATATTCATGGCGTTGCTTGTCATTTACCCCGCGTGCATAAGATACGAAGGCTAGACCAGGCTGCATTGAATTGGTTCATTTCTCGCAGCCCTCACCGACCGTGGGCAACCATCGCAACCCTCATCTAGCTGTGAGCAAGGGCCGCAACTCTCGCCAGGTGTCGACAAGGGTTTCGTGGCCCTCGACCGGTGGCTTACGGCCCACTATCCTACCACATAGGGCGTGATCGGTGTCCATGTCAACGATTTTTTTTATCAAAATTGAAAGGATGGATTCAATTGGCAAATCTTGAAAAGATTTAAGACTCAAGTGTCAAAATTAAAAGGTATATGACTGAATTGGCAAAAGTGCAATATTATAGAAAAGTTATATGATAATTAACATATCAATATAATTATATTATGAAAGTATAAGGTGCTTTCGAAATGAAAACACTTCTAGAGTAAAATTTCTGCTCAAGAAGTTCTTATAGAGAAGAAATTCTTTTGGTAACACAACTTTTAGAGCATAAATCTATTTGGTTACGCAACTTAATTTTTTTTATTTCTAAAGTATTTTGCTCCAAAAGTAATTTTGAAGCCACTTGAAAAAGTAAAAAATATTTTACTTCTCTCTAGAAGTAAAAAAATCAAATTTTAGTCGAAGCACAAGTTAATTTCTAGAGTAGAAGTACTACCATGTGCGCCCCAAGCTGTTGTATTTACAAGAATAGGAAATGCTTGGATGTGTTACTTTCATTTGCAAGCCCATGTTTTCTCGACACCCTACTTTACGGAAGTTTTGAGGAAGTAATGCAAGGCACGCTTTAGCACAAATTCATCAATCTCCCGTTGATCTCTAGTTGACTCACGTTTATGCAGTTCCCTCCAACATTCTGTTGCTCGCTTAACGGTATTGTCATTGATGGGAGAATGCAGTGCCTATTTACACTACATTGGGTTAAATCAATGCACTAAGATGCAATTACTCCTGTGCTTCTTGATGTATTTGTCGATGAGTCATTCTTAGTGATCTCATTGTAGCTAATCTCCCTTTTTTCCCTACAATAATGACCGAACTCCATTCTGCTGTTCTCTTATAAGATTGAATGTGCAACATATGAGATGAAAGCAAATAGCACCTACCATAAATAGTCTATTACGTCCCCCATTCTCCCCCTGTCGATGTTCGTCGGTAATGCAGCTTTCAAATCTACATAGCATGCTAGAAGGAATGATATACTTTGTGTCTGATAGGATCATGAGATGGACAAGTTAACTGAGCTATGAAACACGTTTGAGAAGAAATCCATGAAACAAATCACGGGAGAGACTTCTGTGACCTTTTCACCTGCAACGAAACCATCTCATTTTGTATGGGCCTTCAGATGAGTTTGTGAATTAAATTTTTGGGCGGTTAATGTTAAAGCAATTCAAGGATGAAGAACACTCATCTGGCATTTAAATGGCATGAGCACATAATGAGGGAACTCAACTAGGGATCAGAATTTCTCCAGTACTGAAAATTTTGCAATCTGTCTGGTTTGACATATCATTGGACCGTCACTTCACTGTTAGAGGAAAGTTATGCGCATTTTGAAGGAAAGCTGTGATTATTAAACTTATTGACATGGGAACCTCTTTCTGGGAAAAGAAGCCCAGTGTGATTAAGGATGATGTCTGCAACTACCGTTCCAATTAATCCTATGATTCAGATGCTTCACCCATTGTATTTGTCACCATCCATTTCAGAAAAAAAGGTACATGCTCCACACTTTGATTGCATTGCAACGGTAGTTTCATCTCTAAAATGGGATTCACATGCCTGCTCATTTTGTGCACTCGGCAACATCTGCAATAAAATATTGGTAGTAGAAAACCTAGGCATGTCCGGGATTGACTAGGCATGTCCAAGAAGAATATGGATAGGAGACAAGCGCTTGAAGACTTGAAGTCTACATATCTAGCTAATCTTGATAGTTCTATTTATAGCCACATTCACGATTGGTGCGTCAAATTTCATAGATACTGCAGCCTTTTACCTTCTTCTTTTATTCCGAAACACGGCCTGTTTTCATTCTAAATTATTTATGTGCGCTTTCTCATGGTTAATGAATTTCTATAGGAATGTTTTGATAGAAAACACTCAGGGATATCCATTAGCCCAAAGAAAGCATACAGAAATAATTTGGAGTAAAAACATGCGTGCCACGGGATAACAGAAAAGGAAAAATCGCCGCAGTACCTATAGAGTACCGGCGCACCAATCACGAATATGGCAACAAATAAAACTATTAATATTAGCTAGATATATATACATCTTCAAGTCTTCTACCACCGATATCCAATCCTCATTCTCGGACATGCCTAGTTAATTCTCCGTCACCCTTCAGCCAGTAAAGTAAAGATTTTTAGTACTTTACTACAAATAAAATCCGAGCCCAAAGTCCCACTATACCTAGCTAAGCTAAGAAAGCTCGTTACTCTTGGCCACTCCGAACTGGGACTCCCTCGGACTAGTGCGTTACAACAAGAAGAACTGCAAGGCCAAGGCAATCATTCCTACTGCCCAGAAACTTTTATCATTTTGCCCGTTTGTTCTAAAACACCAGATCTTCAACAGTAAACCACATCCTACCCTGGGGGAAGATGACATTACCTCCCGCTAGCCACCACCGGCCACCATAGGCCGTCATCGGTGGTCGTGTGCCGACAGTCGGTCCTTCAGCATCTACGGGCACACCCAAGACTTCCAACTCCTGCATTCAACGAATGTAAATGTGATTCAACGCTTAGGAACCAGGGACAACAACAAAAAAAACGCACAGGGCCTCTATTTGGACTTCACTTTGACAAGAACAAGCCAGTAAGAAGAGCCAAACGATTACAGGTGACATGACATAGGGAAAAAGGAAAGGCATACAACATCTCCCAAAAATCATCTCCATCAAAAGAAGTTGAGAAAGAAAACAAATTCCATGTCTTTAACGTCCTCGAAAAAGCTAAATACAACCGGTCACGTAACAAGTTCCGTCGCCTAAATCGAACAGGTACGACGCTGTTCCGGACATTGCATTGCCATTTTCATTTCAGCTTTCTCTGCGGAAGAACCACACTTCCTCCACTCTACTGATGCTACGACTCTAGTTCCGAAACGTTTCCAAACGAACGACAGTTACCACAAACGAAACGAAAAAAATAAAAATGGAAAGACAGAAACACACACACAAACACACGGAGAGAGAGAGCGGTGTTACATGAAAGGGTGAAGATAAGAAAAGGACCATGCGAGGCTTCGTCTGTTTCCCCTAGAAAGAGAGAGAGAAGAAAAGCTCCCCACGTTTGGTGATAAGAATGGGCGCCGGATCCTAAAAATAGGTCCATGGAACCGGCCGGGGAGGCGGAGGAGGTGGGGCACGGGCCGTTGAGTGGGGTTGTAGCCGAGGTGGGAGAGGCCGAGGACGACGAGGTGGAGGAGCACAGGCCGTTGACTGGAGTTGTAGCAGAGGTGGGAGAGGGCGAGGACGAGGACGACGAGGTGGAACGGGAGCGGAGGGTGAGGGGAGAGGGGGAGAACGAGAGGCTTCCAGCCATGAATTTTTATCGTCCTTTTCAGGTCGGAAAGGAGAACGTGAATTGAAGAAGGCGAGTGAAAATTTGGGCGCAAATTTCAAATTTTTTTATAAAGCTGGCTATGCATTTACGTGCGAGTCAGCTTTTTGCAGGGTTATTTACCACTGCCATAAAGCCCGGCGAATTATTGTCCTTCCAATGTTACGGATACACATTGGCATCAGAACTATATTATTTTCATATTGACCTTATATTAATAGACTTATTCTCGGGGAATTGTATTTGATTTAGACTGCACGTATTAATACTTCCATGTTAATAGACATGCTCACATGGTGTTGTCATGAGGCTTTGTCATAAGACGTTGTGTAATGTTGCATGTTTAGGGATGTAAATCTTTAGAGATTCTATGAAACCTGTTTCATTGAAAGATGATAGATAGTTAGATGTCGAAAATGGGTGTTAGCTAAAACTTTCGTAATTAAGTCTTTGAACGTGTCTTTGAACCTATGAAGCGACAGAGTGAGGTTGATTAATACGAGGTCGGTTGGTGGGCAATAGCGACCATAATATTTTGGTCGAGGATTTTGGGGAATACGAGGCAACTACATCGTCGTCTAGTTAAATGATAGTGTTACCACTAGAGTGCTCGGCCGTGTATAGTCTGTAGGTAAATAGCTTGTCTATTTCATCGTCGCCTCGAGGTTTCGTGCTCAATCGAGAGATCGATTGGTAAGTATGGTTGCTTGATTAGATGCATGCTTTGCTGAGTTATTTGCTCATCCCTCGCGAGTCCTATCTTTTTAGTTAACAAGTATGTCATCGGTGCCCCCGATTACACCCGCAACTCCCAGTCTAGCGCAAAATCAGTAACATATAACTACCCTAGGATCCGCCGCTCTTGCCGAACGCCACCAACACCAAGACCCACATGCGGTCGACCACCAAACACCACCCCAATTTCAACGATCCTTTTGCAATTCTAGTTTCTTCAATGCTCAGAGAGGTCTATTCAACCAAAATCCAGGACATGCACTCAAAATCGACAATCCGGCAGTTAAGGAGTCAGAATTTCGCTTGCCTCAATTCCTCGTCCGAACAACCACGAAACCATTGCCTCGCCATACCCATGCTCGAGCTGTACCTTCCCTCTTCTTGCACGGTAAAACGAACGAGAGAGAGATGAGAGACTGGGAGAGGAATTGTGAAAGAAATGGGGGCATGGGTGCGGAAAGCCCTGAACTAGGTGGCTTGTCTAGGAGTTAGGCTACCCGAGATACCATTGATGGTGGACGGTTGGGACTTGAGGTCTCTTGGGTGGGACTGATGATGAATTGTGGTTCAGGTACATGAGAGTGTCCATGATGCTTGCTTGATTGTAGACGTAGTCTTGTGAAATAATGAATGTTCGATTCCTGCTTTATTGCTTTTGGTGGTCCTGTGAACAATGGGACGATGGGAAATTGAGTGGATTTCGGGTTGTTCGTATATGGCATGTCCATTTAGTAAATTGATTTTTCTTGGTTAATGTGTAAGAAATTTTACTCGCGGAGCCTTCAACTCACACTGGCAGATTAACTGCTTTTCGGATGAGCAAGTTAGTGAGGTGAATCGATCGTGGAGGGTGAAAGCCATGGACGAAAGTGAGATTGGTGGATCGGGAGCAAATACTTTGTGTAGTTTTCCAATTGTCAAGTCTTTCTTTTGTCTTTGGAATGATGTACCTAAAAGCTTGATCCGTGTATAAAAGTACCTACGTTCCCTATTTGTAGAATAATTTTATGATTTGAGTTATATGTAAATGCAACGGGTTAAGAACCTTAATGAGGCCATTGCCTGCCATCTGTTTTATTTTACATGCACTTATGCTATTTTTATTTCAAGTCTTCCGCATGCACCTCTATAATACGTACTAAAATATTGAAACAGAACGTTTTTAGTGAGCGAATAAAGACGGCCCCAACCGAGTGGGTATTAGAGCGGGAGGATCGGGGCCGGGTCCTTACAATGTTTCGAAAACCGTTGTTATAGGTGTATTTCACTATATGTAGGTGCTCGTCCCAACTTTCTTTAAAGTTCATTGCATAGGCTCGTAACATATCTTTTAGTATTTGAATCACTCTCTTCGATTGTCCATTTGTTTGAGGATGAAAAGCGATGCTATATGTTAGCGTGAGCTGTCTATTAGATTCAAAACAGGAAAAGTCCTTCTTGTTTATACTCTTTCTATGTATATACCATGTTTCTATGTATATCCCTTGATTTGTAGGTCAATAAGGGTTGGTTCTCTTTTTCGTATATAAGTGTGCTTATAGTCTTATAAATGTAAGAAGGAATATAAAAATCACAGTTGATTCATTCCGAATTCTTCTTTTCTCTACATGGTATCAAAGCCTGAGGTTTGCTCCTTGTGAATATTGTACGTTAATCCTCGAGGCGGTCTCGCTCGGTAAGTGAGTTGGGGGTTCGAAGCGGCGCCCCGAATTATTTTTTTTGTTGCTCGTTTCCTTTATTGCGCCATCATCTCGCACCGGCCGTCTTCGTCACTTAGACTCCATTGTCGCTACTCCGATCAGATTACAGCCCCTATGTCAAACACAAACCCCGACCGGCGATGGTCTTCCCTTGGTAGTACAAGGGGGAGCTTCGAATATGGACGCTCTTATTGGGCCTTTGACCCAAGTCTTGTCTCAACATCATGTCCGACAATCTCATATTGAGACTCCGACTCCCCGATTCTTTGTCAAGTTAGCTGGAAGCAACTATGGTCTTTGGTCCCAAGTTATCGAGATGTACATATGTAGGAAAGATAAGTTGGGATATATTACTAGGGTTCTTTCCCAACCCCCTCCGAATGATCCAGGCTTTTGAAAGTGGAAGACCGAGGATTCAACCGTGAAGGGCTGGCTTATCAATTCCACCGATCCTGCACCGATTGGCAACTTCACTCGATACCCCACCACAAAAGCGGTTTTGGATGTGGTGGTTACGACATTCTTTGATGGCGCGGGCGTCTCCTAGGTGAATGATTTAAAGCGACGCCTAACTCGATTGAAGCGGCGGGCGGACCCATTGAAAAGTATTATAATGACCTTCAAGGACTTTGGCGAGAAATTGATTTTCGGCGACCTACTCCCATGATCCGCGTTTATGATATTGACGGATACAACACTTTGGTTCGTAAAGATCATGTTTACTTATTTTTGGATGGCCTGGATGATTGCCTCGACAAGGTCCGGGTTGATGTATTGTAGATGCAACCATTTCCTACGTTCGAATAAGCTTATGCACAAGTAAGAAGAGAAGACATGCGTGAAGCCGTTATGATGGCACACCTACGACTCTCACCATTCTTGCTATGGTGTCGCGTGGTAGCAAAACAGGCTGGCAATTTCCAGATCGACCTCGGACATGCTACTTTACGAATGGTTCTTGGTTCTACTCCACTTGGGGGAGGATGCTCTAGCACTAGTCCGAAGAGCTAAGTCGTAACCGCTAGTGGCAGGGGGTTGTAATCACTACGGGAATTCTTGACATACGAAGGAGACCTGTTTAAAGTTGTATAGCTATCTTGAGTGGTGGAAAGAATTGCAGGCTAAAAGGAAAGCCGACAATCCGACAAGTAGGGGATAAACGTCCTTTGCCATAGGTGATTAGTCCTTACCTTTGGTGCCGCAAGTAAACTCCACTACTACACCTGATTTCGATCCCACAGGTAGCAATGGGTTTGTGCTTGTCAAGTACTTCTCAAGTTGGAGGTGAAGATGGGTGGATTGTTGATTCAAGCGCTACCGATCACATGACATTCCATCCTAATGATCTCCCTGCACAAAAACGCTCCAAGGAGACAACATATATATAATGCCAATGGTCGTAGTTTTCCGGTGTTAGAGGCTTGTAGTGTTGAACTTTCCCCATCGTTATTATTATCTTACACTTTGCTAGTGCCATCCTTATCTAACCGATTGCTCTCTATTGGACAAATCACTAATGAATTGAATTGTAGCGTACTCATGTATCCCTCCTTTTGTTTATTTCTGAATATCCTCACGAAGGAGATTATTGGACGTGGTACAAAAAGAGAGGGACTGTACTTTGTTGATGACTTCACCGAAAGCCGAGCATACCACATCCGCGGTCGGCCATTTGCTAAGGAGAAAGAAATTTGGTTATGGCACCATCGCTTAGGACACCATTCTTTTGGATATTTAAAGAAATTATTTCCAGACTTGTTCGAGTAGTTTATCGGATTTTGAATTTCACCGTGACACCTACATCTTGACGAAGAGCCATCGTGCTTCTTTTCCACCGAGTTTTAATAAGAGCCAAACTCCTTTTTCATTAATACATTCGATGTGTGGGGTGCTTCACCAATTGTTACTATGTTTGGTGTTCGTTGGTTTGTAACTTTTGTGGATGATTGTACTCGGGATGACCTGGTTATATTTAATAAAACATAAAGATGAAGTAGGGACAATCTTTTCTGTATTTCACCGCATGGTCACGACCCAATTTGGAACTCAAATCCATGTCTCTCGCAGCGATAATGGCGGCAAATATATTAACCAACACCTCAAAGGTTATTTTCAAAACTATGGGTTAATTCACGAAACCTCTTGCACTCGGACACCCCAACAAAATGGTGTTGTCGAACGAAAAAATTGTCATATCTTAGAGACAGCAAGGGCACTCCTGGTGGGTGGGTAGGTTCTAAATCGTTTTTGGGATGCAACTGTGGTTATTGCGGTGCATCTAATGAATCACATGCCTTCTCGCGTGTTGGCATTCCAAACCCCGCTCTAGGCTCTTTCAACGCATGTCTCACTTCCCTCAATCTTGATTTTACCTCCCAAGGTGTTTGGGTGTGTGGCCTATGTCCACTGCATAAGAATCGGTGAACAAAGCTCGATCCATGTCTTGTTAAGTGTGTTTTGCTTGATTATGGAACCCACTAGAAGAGATATTGTTGCTACAATCCGGACACAAAGAAAACTCATGTGACCGTAGATGTCACATTTGTTGTATCCGAACTCTTCTTTCTCGCCACCAATTGTACCTTTCGGGGGAAGATCCAGGGTGAAATGCTAAATGGCATGATGGCGGGGGCTACTATGGATTAGGGCAATGGACAAGGAAACCGACAACAAATTCTCAATGAAGATGATCAGCATAATATTTTGCTATAAGAGTCGCAAGAGCAACCTCAAGTATAGTCCTCTCTTTCTCAAAATATCCCCTCTTCGGTACTCGACCATTCTCCCCGAGGATACTCCCGAAGTAAGCTCTCTTATCACACATAAGTCTCTTGTTAATACTTATGAGGTTGTTAGTTATAAATTACCTAACGGACACAATCGATGCAATGCTCCTAATAGGTACTCACCGAGATATGGAGGAACGAAAGTCGAAGTACCCGATTACTAGTTATGTTTCGACAAGGAGATTTTCGGAACACTTGAAGGCGTTTGTGGCTAATGTCTCCGCAATTCAAGTTCCTGGTGGAGTACAAGAAGCCTTGAGGGATCCCAAGTGGATTCAGGCAATGAAAGAGGAGATGAAAGCCTTGCAAAAAATAAGACTTGGAGACCGGTAGAGTTATCAAAGGGGAAGAAGGCAATAGGGTGCAAGTGGGTCTTCCCCATCAAATACAAAGCGGATGGAACGATTGAGAGGTATAAGGCACGGCTGGTAGCAAAGGGAGATACCCGGACCTATGGTGAGGACCACCAAGAAACATTCTCTCCAGGTTGTGAAGTGAATACCATATGGGATTTTGATGTCACTTACAACGAACTTGGATTGGCCTTTGCACTAGTTTGATGTGAAGAACGCGTTTCTTTTTGGAGATCTTGAAGAAGAGATCTATATGGAAGTTCCACCGGGTATGCATGTGTGTCGCAACCTAAAAAAGGGCTAACGGATTATCAGTTAATTAAATCAACTAACCTAATTCGGACTCTCCCAAGTCTTATCGAATCGCAACTTAGGTTTAATCATGAAAAATTCAATCGGAGCCGCCACTAATCGTTTCTTGGTAGGTCGATTAGAAACCTAAATAAAATAGTGGGAGAACTATTTTATTTCTACGAGCGAGAGAAAATGAGTCCGGGGACTTGATTACGCTAATCGAAAAAATTAACGTCCTTTCGGTACCAATTTCATAAAAAAGCTTTTTTGATTGATCGATGTGAATTTGATGATTAATTGAAAAAAATGAATTTTATGATAAAAGGATTTGATTTTTTTGTATTTTCTCGTAAAATAAAAACAATCAAAAGCAATAAAAAATTTGAACAAAAATAAACAAAAATGCCCATAATATACCTTTAAAGTTTCGATTTTTTGAAGAAATTCACTCATCTCCAAAGATCGGGTTAGAGAAGAATTTTTATCCACTACATCCTCGAAGATTCGAGCCAGATGTGGATAGGGGTATAAAACAACAACGCCTTTTGAAAGGGAAAGAACACGAGTTTTATACTAAATCACTATCCCATTCGTGAGATCACGGCTAAGGCGTGTGATTTAATTTTTCCGAAGGGTCTAGGCACGTGGGAGCATATATTATAGGCATGTTTGTTTAAAATTGTGCAAACTTTGTAACAATCAAGAGCAAACAAAAAAAATGGACCAATTGACTTGAAAATTAAAAAATTCCATGGGGGTGGTCGTAAATATGAGATTGGGGATCCACCTTTCCTCATCTAAAATTTAAATTTAAATTTGAGAAAATTATCTTTAAGATTTGAAAGTTTAATTTCGGATAATCCTCAAAAGATTCGGATTTTATCCAATTCAATCGAGATATTATCTCTAACAATCAAATATTATCGGAAAAATCATAAGATAAGTCCAATCAAACAATGGATAAGCATTCTTGCCAAATCACATGTTAAAGATAAACATTGAGATCAAAGGTTATCCATGACAAAGCGAACATTATCCAAGATAAGAAAAATTCATCCATAACATGCATATAGCAATTCGGCCATAACAGGGTATGGGCGCCGAAAATCCAATTTATTCCACAAAATTCTTATCTTTTTCAATTTAGCTCGGATCATAAGATATGCCAAACAATTCGTTAACTTTGAGAAAAGGGTTTTCCAAATCAAAATCTATTAATTCTCAAGTTATGCAAGGAGTTCAACCAATTCCATGATCCAATTAAATTGATTCGAAAGAAAATCAGAATTTTTAGCAGAGGAGATCAATGTTCGGTTTTGAGCAAAACCTAATGACAAAGACTTGGACATTTCTAACTTTCATCGCAAATCGTCTATGTTCATTGAGATACAAGAACATAAATACAAGTCACCAATCAAACAAGTATGGATTCGCAATTAAAAGTTAAGAAATCTTACCTTTTCCAAGTTAAATTTTCTGCACACTCGCATTTGCTGGAAATTTGCCTAAAACAGCCCCATTCGAGCTTGATTGACCATAAGGATATACCCGAATAATCTGACGCAAAGAATAGCTAGGTTAGATTTTCAAATAACGATGAAACCGGGCTGATCGACCTCAAAATAATGCTGAACAGTGGCACAAAATAAGCTGGACAGCAGGGGGTCTCAATGAGATTGAAGTGCTCAGCGGACACAGCTGAGCTTCAATGGGCTGAGCTGGTCTACGGCTGATCTGAACGACTGAGTCGTGGTGCAAGGCGGTGACCAGAGCTGCTGGGACTTCGGTATGGTGGTGGTGCGCGTGGAGGAGCAAGGACCAACGATCTGCGTTGTTCGGATAATGCCTGCAGGAACTGGAATCTGACGAAGACCAAAGCTCCCTGACGAAGACCCTCGATTGGCTTTCCTGTACGTGCAGATTTTGAGGACTTCAAGTACTGCCATTGACCTCCTCCCTTGACTCTCCTGATGAAGACCTACAAGCTAGAAGGCAAAGATGCAACACCAAGATGGTTCTGCACGTGCAAAAATACCAGAGAAAAGAAAACAACTCCCTGATCCTTGACTTCTTTGCGGTGTGAATTCTCTCTTCTCTCTTCCAAGCGGTGGCTTTTGGCTTCTTGTTGACTAGGGATTCTCCACTACGGTCGTCAGTAGCTGTAGATATCACAAAAATCGATGGCTTCGTCTTCAAGAGGAGTCGAAGGACTCCACCTCTCTCAATTGTGCCGTATCTTCAATCAATTGGCCTCCCCGTGCCCACTCTCTATAATGGCCGTATATTGAGTTGTTGCTGAATGCCCCCTCTGTTATGTGACCTAGAGATTTTATATAGTGAAAATCTAGGTCAAACTTTGATAATGCGGGCTTAAGCTTTGGCCTTATTTCGATCAATAAACTTTAAAAAAGCCTTTTCCGTAATTAAAATTTAGTGGGCTAAATTAAATCTGAATATAAGTCCAAGCCCCTTAGAATTTCGGCACAACCCTCATGCCTTTTGCCAATCCCGATCACTCATTAATTTAAGCTCAAATCTTTGCCATCGATACAAAATGATGCAAATGCAATGCATGAAAAAACAAAATTAAATATGCTATGCATGAAAACTAATTAATTATTTTTTGTGAGAACTAAAATTGATTCTCATTTTTATGTAAAATGCATGATTAAGAAAAATCAAAATTTAGGTGTCAACAATGTGTTGATCGATCGAATGTGGTGTGCAAACTTCAGCGGTCATTATATGGGTTAAAGCTATTACCTCGCGCGTGATTGGTCGATTTAGCTCAGCGATGAAGAGGTATAGATACACTCAAAGTAATGCTAATCATACATTATTCGTGAAGCGTAGACAAGACAAAGTGACAATATTGATCATATGCGTGGATGATATGATCATCATAGAGGATGATCTTGAAGAAATTGCAGACCTTTAAGGATGGCTAGCTAATGAGTTTGAGATGAAAAATTTGGAAGGCTTGAAATATTTAATGGGAATTGAAGTAGTCGGGTCGAAGGAAGGCATTTTCTTATCTCGGTGAAGGTATGTATTAGATTTATTAGCCGAGGTTGAAATGTCGAGTGTAAGCCTCGCCGACACTCCTATAATTCAAAATCATAAACTCAGAGAGTTTCCCGATTAGGTGCTTACCAAAAAGACAGATACCAAAGGTTAGTAGGGAGACTAATTTATTTATCACAACTCGTCTTGATATTGCATATGTTGTAGGGGTTGGGAGCCAATTCATGCACGCACCGAGTGAAGAACATATGAATGCCAAGGTTCGGATTATGCGCTACTTGAAGTCGGCTCCGGGAAAAGGGTTGTTCTTTGTAAAGAACGGTTACCTTAAGGTAGAGGGATTTACGGATGCGGATTGGGTAGGTAGCATCTCCGATAAGAGGTCTACGTCAGGCTATTTCACATTTGTGGGAGAAAACTTAGAAACATGGAGGAGCAAGAAGTAGAAGGTTGTATCCTTGTTAAGTGCTAAACCAGAATTCCGAGGGATAGCTAAAGGTCCATGCGAGCTATTATGGCTAAAAAGGTTGATGACAGAATTTGGTTTCCCACCCGAGTCCGAGATGAAACTATTACGTGATAATAAAGCTGTGATTCAAATTTCTCACAATCCAATTCAATATGATCGTACTAAGCATGTTGAGATGGATAGGCATTTGATCAAGCATAACTTAGATGCTAAGGTGATAAAGTTTCCATTTGTCAAATCTAAAGATCGGTTGGCGAATGTTCTTATGAAGGCCTTATCGAGTCAAGCTTTTCACAGCTCACTTGTCAAGCAAGGTATCAAAGACATCTTCTCACCACCTTGAGGGAGAGTGTTAGCGTGAGTTGTCTATTAGATTCAAAATAGGAAGAGTTCTTCTTATTTTATACTCTTTCTATGTATATCCTATGTTTTTTTGTATATCCCCTGATTTGTAGGTCAATTAGGATTGGTTCTCTTCTTTGTATATAAGTGTGCTTATAGCCTTGTAAACATAAGAAGGAATATAGAAATCACAGTTGATTCCTTCCAGAATTCTTTATTTCTCTACTCTGTACTGTAACCGATCCTTGCTTTGTGTATTTCTAGCACCGAATGGTTTTGTTGTTGCCTCAGCATTAGTAGTCGGATGATTTCCTATGGCCTCATGCTTCAATTTGTTGCCGAGTTGTCTGGATTGGTATTCTACGTACTGAGCTTTTATCTCACTCTCGTCATTGTACACTTTTTCAAATACCCAAGTTTTGGTGGCTTAGGATAATGGTGATGGTGTTGGAGCATGCCAACGGAGATGTTGGATAGTATCCAAGAGTAGATATTTTTCTTTTTGATTCTTCCTAGTGTAGTTCTTTGTTCTAAAAAGGCGGACGATGTAATTGAATAGTTACCTATTACATATAAAATCAGTATTTTGTGGAATCTGTTGAATGATCTTACCACGTGGATGCTACGGGTTAGGAAACCCCACGATTATGACCTTACCCTTTAGGCGTTGTGCCTGCCGCTTGTTTCGCATGCACTTGTCTTTATTTCAGTATTTCGCATGCAACCCATTATACATAATATAATATTAAAACAGAACGCGATTATAGAGTGGGATTAAGGATGGTCCCTCGTTGAGTTGGTATCAAAACATGAGGATTGGGGGCTAGGCCTTACGACTAAATACGCGGGAAAAGCCATTTCGGTCTAAGCAAGACCCAAAACACAATAATAGAGCACAATCGAAACACGACATTTGGAAGACCAGACTTTTGCGCGTCTTGATTGACAAGTTCCTCAATTTCTTCATATCACTCTTTTTAAGTTTAGCTTTAGTTTATCTGCGAGGTTCTTGCTAATTTTATTCCTTAACTTTCAAGTTTCCTCGTGATGTTTACTCGTTCCAATTTGCACACATTCTAACCTTCTTCGGTATCACTCAATGATGGGTTTTCATCTAGCTAATAAATCAAAAAGCGTGATTTTGAAATCAATCTTACCGCCTCACCAATTATTTGGGGGCATGTGTTGCCAATGTCGGCCTTGACTCCATCGGTCCACTCAAAGGGTGAATAAAATTATTAACCCATGGTGAAAGACGATTTTTAAGAGCAATTGATCATCCAGTCAGTTGATCATCAAAAGTACATCATTGATAATGTCCAAACCACTTCAAGTACTTTCTCTCATCTTGGCCTCAATCGAGATCACCTCAATTCTTAAGTGTTTACGTACGTACCGAGTAGTCTAACACGCGCTACTCTCACTCTAAGTCGATAGATAATCATAAGAAAAGCAATTGGCCAAACATCTAATGAAAAAAGAAGCTGGCCTTTCAAGGAAAAAGAATGCTCAACAGGGCACGAGAGAAAAATTCTCACGGCCTAAGAATGAGGTCTTCTTGGGTACAAAACTGGGAATTACAGTGAAATCATTCATCTAGTTTCTCATTGATCCAAGATAAGGCCACGAACATCCCAAAAAAAAAAAAAAAGACAAAGATAAGGCCACGAATATGGATCAGGATAAAACAAATTTTGAGTAGTATATACATGTACACAAGCTTGTCCAATACCGTACTCTCGAATTTAAATTCCGATGTTGGCATTTAAAGAGATCGTTAAATTTCTTCTCTGTACTTATCAAACTCAACTTTATTTGTGACTGTATATCTCACACGCAGGAGAATTAAAAAGGAGATCTGTAACATACCGGCCGAACTTTAAAATCTCATTACAAAGCCCGCAAAAAATAAGTCAGGATCCTTAAACATCCAATCAATTTAAAATAGCATGAAGAGAACACTAGAACGTGCCCAAATAAAGTTTCTCCTTTTACAACAACAGCAACCCTTCCATTTGTGCTAGTGCCAAAGTCTCCATGGCTTCCAAATGGAAAGCACGAGACTGAGCTCTTGCCTCGTTCACACTTTCATTCATGAAATCTACAAGCCCATACTCCATTATAAAAACTTGCTGGGCAGGATCTCCAGGCACATCGTACGTGTCATTAGATATAATCTGCGTAGAGAGCTGGCTTGATCTTGACAAGCTCATGCAAACCGGCTTGTAAAGCTTCAGCCAGCTCCGTATGGGGATGATATCCAATGGCGCATATGATGTCCCCAGTAACTTGTTAGGATCCTTCCCAGCAACTTGTCAAAATGAAGTATGGGCCATCCAGAAGCTCTCCCCATTGTAGATTTCATGAATGAAAGTGTGAACGAGGCAAGAGCTTAGTCTCGTGCTCTTCATTCGGAAGCGATAGACTTTGGCTCTAGTCACGAATGTGGCTGCAAATTCCCGTGGCTGTTTCAACAATACAGCCAGCAATACAAGTCGTTTCTCTGTTTCTGTTCCTCAACAGATTTCATGCGCGAGCACAAGGCTTCTTGATGCTCTGGTAATAATAGATCGAATCTCGGACATCTCCCCGGACATCTCCCCCTAAGACAATTGAAATTTGAATGGACTTATCAATGAAGTCTGTGCAAACATGCAGATTGGAGCCACTACGTAGAGATACAAGTGCGCGAATGCTAATTGTCAGGATCATCAAACAAGCACATGGTAGTCCCCAACCTAACAATAAATCACTACTTTTAGTTATTATCATCTTTGTTTTGGCCAGACAAGAGGCACTTCTCTATTGTTCGTTTCAACTGACTGATCGCCAAATTCCTTTCCAAATTCAAGAGCGCCTCCACCACCACTGGTAAAATCAATATGGGATCTATTTGTTCTAGGCAAGATATGAAAATTCCTCCTCCTAAAAAAAAAAAAAGTTTCAAAAAATTCCGGTCATCAAAATGAACATGCAAATGCACAACACAACAATAAATATCACAGTAAAGAATGATACGGTATGTGTCAAATTGACAAACAGAGGCATGCGGTGAGCACAAAGAGAACCATTCTTTAACCATCACTAAAGAGGGAGAGAAGTGTTAACCCAAGAAGTTAGTACCTGAAACGAGCTTTTTCCATCAGCAGGACTATCATAAGATTTCATATGAAGCATAATAGAATCAAAATGTGGAATAAGAGCTGACTCTGCTGGGACCATCAGTCCACAAATTCCAAGTAGAGCAGCTGCACAAATCGATCGCAGAAGACTTGATTTACCACCATCATTAGGTCCTGTCAAGGAAACAATGACTGCATATCAACTGTATTGTGTACTGCACTGCCTTGCGCTGCATCAAACCGATAAGGTGACAGGCCAACTATTTTCAGCCTTATTTGATCCATCTGAAACTTCCACATCCTGCATTCAACAAATGTTAATGTGATTTAACGCCTACGGACCAGGGACAACAACAAAAAATAATGCACAGGGCCTCTATTTGGACTTTACTCGACAAGAACAAGCCATTGAGAAGAGCCAAGTGATAGCAGGTGACATCATGGAAGAAAAAAAAAAAAGCACACCCGCACACACACACACAACATCATCTAGCATTAATCATAGAAAGAAAACAAAATCCATGTTTTTACAAATTGACCAATCCAACAAGTGAGGTTATGACAAAGAAGCATAAAAAGTACTCAGTTTGATTGGGTCGTTTAAAGAGGAAAGTCAAAAGGAAAGACACATACATAGGGGGAAACTTGACCCAATTCAGTGGTACTAAGTGCCAAAAACATAATAAAGCTAGAAATCGAAATCCATCTGCTTCCAGGGTTGTGCATGAATAACCAAAAAAAAAAAAAACCACCCCTTCCGAAACATCGGATTTGCAAAAGCTGTCTGCTTCTGCATGAATAACTAGAAAGTGCCATTTGAAACAGAAACAGAATTAACTCATCTTGAAGATGTCAATTTACAGCAAAATCATATATCGATCCTATTGCAATGCAGATATAATTACTTAGGCTGTTAGTCAAATCAAGGTCCATGGCAAGAAAGGATTCCATTCTCCACCAAGAGCTGAGACCCGAGCTCACAAAAATCAAATACTAAATTCGATAACCTGGTGTGACAACTACAGTTACTTAAAATTAGGATACCATTTGAAACCAGGATATAGAAAAATACAAACTCTAGTGTGCTCAGTGATTTGAAACTGATTAGGTGATTGCCCGCATGATTACAGGGCAGAAGTGAGGATTAATGTTCCAAAATGACCAATTAAGTAAGTCCATGAAGAGAATGAATGGATGTGATAGCCACAATCCACATGTGCCTATAAAATTCCAGGTATCTACTCGACCAGCTCCAACCCTCCAAAGGCCAAAAGAGGGCGACCCAGTGAACAATGAGGCCAACCAATACCCGTTTACCATCCTTGAAAAAGCTAAATACAACTGGTCACAAAATAAGTTCTGACGCCTAATTCGAACAGGTCCGACGCTCCACACATTGCATTGCGATCTTCATTCAGCTTTCTGCGGAAAAACCACACTTCCACCACAGAAAGGCACTACTTCTACTCTAGCTCCGACAGAGCTCAACCTCATTAACCTCAGGCGCTTGCCGAGACATTTCCAAATGAACAACGGTTACATTGAAAGAAACAAAAAAGGAAAGACAGAAACACACACAAGAACACGAAGAGAGAGAGAGAGAGAGAGAGAGAGGAGTGTTACATGAAGGGTGGTGGAGGATCGAGCGAGCAGTGTCTGGGAGGAGGAAGAGGAAGACAGAGGAAGGAGGAGGAGACACAGGGAACGCCATTTGCGCAACAACGAGACGACGGCATTCCCAGTAGCGAGCTGAAAACACCTCAGGACAAAGTCGGTGCCATTGGAACAATGAGAAAAACCTCAGGACACCGTCGGACTAGATGGAACTCTCTGCAGGAGTCTCGCTGGCTCCGAACTACGGCGACGGTGATTCAGGCAACCCTGGGGTGTGCTGATAGCAACCGGAGGAGGGCTGGAGCGGCAAGCTGGCGCCGGTTCCACGAAATAGGTTCCTGGAACTGGCCGGGGAGGTGGAGAAGGAGGGAAGGACGGGGCACGGTCGTTGGTGGGGTGGAGCTTTTCCTTAAAGACCGGAAGCAAGAGGAGAGAGAGAGAGAGAAGTTTGAATGAAGAGGGACATGGTGGTTGACCGTGCAAGGACTATTTTTTATTTTTTTTGGATTGACCGTGCAGGAGTTATGAACGAAGAGAGGGAGAAGTGCGACAAATAAAGAGCATTGCTACGTAACGGGCACCGTCATCTTGGATAACGACGGTGGATTTTGGACCGCAAATTCTATTTCAAACGAAATGGACAACCGATGGGGCTTTTGTTGGAATCTAGTAGCTATATTACATAATTATATTTGCTAACTTTAATTAATTAGCAAGGAAGCTAGATTAAATAAAAAACCGATACATACCAATGGACTGAAGTTTTTTTCTTAATTCTATTCAAGGATAGTACCACCATTCCTTTATTTTTGTCCGAAAATCAAAATCATCCGTCTATCTTTTCTTTCCTTTTTTGTTAGACAATGTGTCTCAACTTTTTTAAAAATGTCAATGTATCCTCTTATTGGTTAATTTTTGTTCACATTGATTGCAGAATCACACGTGTCATATAGGAATATACATGTCATATTACGATTCGCTGAAAATTATTATGAGCAAAAGGCTTCACATTAAACAATAAACAAAATTGAGAGAGAGAGAAAAAGAGAGAGAGATGGAAGTCGATCACGGACCCATAACCGCGATCTCAAGCTCTAAGCTTTCAGCAACTATGGTCACGGCGGCCACAACCACCGGAGTTTTGAGTTGCGAAGATTGAGGTCATGGCCGCTCGATAAAAGCTCATGATTGTGGCAGCTCCATTCGTCGTGATAAGGGGTTGTGAATCATACCATTTGAGGTCTCCATGGGATCTATAGAGTTATTTATTTATTTATATATAATCGATATTTTTCACGTGCAATGACTATTTTTCGGGGTGGTGGGGTATGCCAATACCACCGGATAAGTCCCCAAGACGCGATTCTTAGGAAGTCGAACTCGAGACCTCATCGGTTTAAGCTGTTTAAAGCCCAATAAACTCAACCAACTCGTCCAACGCCCCATTGGCGACTCGTAGAGGTTTTACTCCTTTATTTCTCAATATTCCTCGTTTGTTGTTCTTCTTCTCTGACTAAAAGATTCATAGCAGCACAGATTGCAATGTTCCATTGTTTGGCGAGTATGCCTGTGATTTCTCCAAATGGAGCCCTAGTGTCCCTTTGGTGGAGCAGTCGAAGGTTTTTCAATTCTAGCATGTCAGGCAACCTATTTTCCTTACTGCAACAATTTGATGAATTTGAAAGATAGTAATTTACCTTAAGCCCAGAAGAGAATGCTCCTCCTTTGAGATTACGAAAATGAAATGTAACTAAATTGCTGTCAATATCAGCGCATGAGAGATCTAAAACTCTTTTCTTGAGGGATCACAGCATAAGAGATCTACGCTTATTGAGCCCTCTCGAGGAAAGATATACCATCCGGTTTGTTAAAGAAAGGTTTCTCATTCTTATCGGAACTACATGAAGAAATGCGTAAACGTAATATTGACAAGAAAGGTTGTGCGCGCGAAAATTATTTGACCTTGGTGACATTTAACTCACCATCGTAGCCCGATGAAAGCCCCCCTCCAACCCATTTTCAAAACCTACTTAAATCCTACATGCGTGACAAGTGCAAGTGAAATTTATCTCCGTGCCTATCCAAATGCCCATCCGAAACCCTAACCGTATAGAAGGCTAGCAAATGTAGTTCAAAATTTCAAGTGAATGGCCAACCAAACAAAGCTTCAACGAGGTAGGGGAGCTAAATATTTCCATGTGACGTACCTTTTATTTTATATTATGGTTTGAGAATATTCTTTTGCGCACAAGAGGTATTATGGATAAGGGATATGTGCATTTATAACATCAACTTAGTGAAAGATAAGCATTAATTATCCACGCTTATTCAACACAGTTGGTGTTTCCAGTAAAAAAAACCTGACGTATAGAAAGTTTTTCATGCATTATATCCTCTAATATGTTGGTGTTGGCAAATATTTCGGGGACTCTTGTTTCTCACACCGGGCGTGCCCACGTGAGTTTAAGAAAACCGAAGTATGATCCGACGACATGTGACTCCTGCGTACGGAATGCGGGGGCTCGGGGCAGCACCCTGCACACGGGTGTCCCATTGCCGGTCGATGGATAGATTTAGATTATAGGTCCATTTATGACATATATATTTACTCATTTTTGGCTAATCATTGTAACAAGTTGTGCGGTTGTAAACCTAAATCATAGTAAAATCTCTTTGCGTAACGCACCTCTATTCTAGGGTGAACCCGGGTAAAACCGTGCATCGTCTAATTTTCTTCTATTATACGTATGATCATTTTGAATCGATTTGCGATACAACTCTACATAATAGACGGCAAACTTAGCTAACATAAAATTTTATTAAAATTCATTTAATCGGCTTTAAATGAAGTGAAATTATAAGGTAATTCTTTCTTTATATATATAAATATATACTTTATGAACATTTAAGTGAGATAAATAGTCAAATAGGGGAAATAAAAAAGGAAAGGTGGAAAGATGACCCAAAAAAAAAAAAAAAAAGGGAGGAATAACTCCTGAGCTCCGCCGCGCAGGCTCTCATCCGTTTGCCTCTCTCACTCCGTGCGACCTATCAGAGAGAAAAATTCAAAAAAATGAAAGAGAGAGAAAATATCATGACCACCAATGACGGCCTATGGTGACCATTAACCTATCGAAACAAGTGGTCATAATCGGTGGCCGGTGGTAATTAGCCGGAGGTAGCAACCATTTTGGTTGAGGGTAGGATGTGGTTTACTATTATGGAAGGTCTGATGTTTTAGAACAAACCTGCAAAGCTAAAAGTTTCTGGGCAGCAGGAATGAGGAGCAGAGGTTGGAGATCTAGGATAGGGAAATGGTGTGGGATTCTCGCACAGGTGTGGGTAAGATTACTTATTACAACATTGTGCGGTTGGGCTCGAGTTGAGGTTTGATAGGTGAAGTTTGATACGTCGGGCTTTGTTTAGGTTTGTCTGAGTTCGGGCTTACTTTGGTTGAGGTTGTCCAACGAACCAGCTGCCCTTTATGCTGAAACAGATGGTTATTTAGGAATTCCTAGCCAATCACAAGGTGAACAAGTTGCTAGCTCGGTATGACCCAGTCAGATGAGTCCATTCCATATGCTGAAACACATGCCAATCATCAATTTTGAACGGTGATATGAATCCGTCAATGACAACAAACTAGAATCTCTACGAACAACGTAAAATTTGTATCTTTAGTCGTCTCTAGATTGCGGGTCGCATGCTCCAATTTCACCTCTCCCACCCTTTGTCTGTCGTATTCATGTCAATAAATATGTTTGATACCTGTACTTAATGCACTTATCAATAAATGCTATGGCAAGTTGTCATAACATCTAATGCACGTATGAAGTTTAGAATCTAGATGCCACTCTTTAGTCATCCTGGTTAGAATCTGATTGTTTTATAATCTGTCCTTGCAGTGCTCAAATTCAATATGGTCGCGTGACTGAATTAGATTAGTAATTTCTGTACAAATTCTTGCTCATGAGTTGGTGCTTGCTAAGCTTTTCTTGTATTCGTCAAGGATGGGTAGAGGACTACATTTCTCATTGTGACAATAATTTGCAATGCAAAAAAGACGTCTACTTTTCATTCGTTTTTTTTTTTTAACGTTTAAAAAACTGAACTTGATTTCGTATTAGCCTTAATGCAGGCTGCCCCATTGGACATTAGGTGATAAGTCTGGCCGCTAATGGAAGAATGCTCCCGCATGACTATCATTTTTTTTTTTGCACCTTCATGACAAAGAAGAGAACAAAGTTGCATTGTTACAATTGCGACTTATATTAATCGGGTTAAGTCATTTTCACTATCGAGCTTTGTATAGCTTTTTAGTTACAAATATATTTGGTGATTAATACATATAATAAGATGATATAATGAGGCACTTGAATCGAGTCCAGCTGATAACCCAGTCATTGTACAGGCATGCCCAAGCGTTAAGCATATAGTAGGCATTGGAAAATTTGCAACATCATCTTCCTCTCAAAGGGCAACGATGATGAAAAATTTCGAAATTTATAGACGGCTTGCTCAAGTTTCAGTTGGAAATGCACCTCGCAATTGCAACACAATTTTTTTTTTTTCCTTAAGGAAGGATTTGAACCGTAGGCTTTCTGACAATGAGATATAAATTACAAGAATAGAGAACTTCTTGCATGCTAATGAATTGCCCTCATGTCTTACTTTTGCTAGCATGAAAGAATGTTACGGTTCTTGTTTACATCTCCATGCCAGAAGGCCTAGAGCTCATATCCTTCGTTGGGAAAAAAAAATATAATAGTTATGTGGGAGCATTCTTCCATGCCAGATTTATTAGCTAATGTCTAGTGGGTCCAACGTTAAGTAAATACGAATCCTCAAGTTTAGTTTCCTAAACGCTAAAAAAAACACACACACACAAACGAACGAAACGCTCACGTAGATCAAAATACTAAAATGTAGCGAATCTAAAGAATACAAGTAGCTTTAGTGATCAAAGCTGAAGGCTCGTTGTTCGCCATTAACGAAGATGGACGGTAGAAGCCTCTTATGCACCGCAAATTGTCGTTACTCAACCTAAAGCTACCAAGCACCAACTCATGAATAAGAATTTATAATAAATTACTAATCTAATTCAGTCGCACGACCAGGTTGAGACGTGGGAGCAAAAGTTCCAATTGGAGCACCGCATGAACAATTATAGACAATCAGATGCTAACCTGAAAAGTGGAATCTAGATCCTAAGTTGTCAACTTGATACCTACATGTAGACATTACGACAACACGCCACGTTACCACAGTATTTATTGATAAGTGCATTAGGTACAGATAACAAACATATGTATAGATAACAAACATAAGCTACTCATGAAGATTTTGGTAGCTGTTCAAATCTTCAGTTTTGCTGTTTACAAGTGGATAGGATTCATGCTTTGTCTCACTCAGTAGTGGTGTGGTATGTCTTCTACATCTCTTCTGTTCTGGCCTATTTCAATGTACTAAAACAGTTTCTCTTTTAATCATGCAGAATAATAGATACGAAGGTTATGTGCTTATCAGCCATCTTAAAAAAAAAAAAAAAGTACCTTGAGAAACCATGGAAATTTGAGGCACTGTGCTGCAATAAAGCCTAAAGGTACCCAAGAATCGTATGAACGGTAACGATTGACTTTATGGAAGGACTAAGTAACATGCTCTTACCAATTACTGGCATTGGCTCTGGAAACTCCAGATCATGATCAATACCAACGAGCCCACAGGAATAGAGACCGTTGGAGGTTAGGGTTTTAGAGAGTAGGGAATGTCGCTTAAAGTATTACACCAAGAGACGTTAAGTTTGGAACGTTCGTAAGTGTTACCTCCAACGTAGGGCGAACCCTAGAATTATATGCAAGCTATTGGGCTACAGCCCATATGGACCCAAATAACCATGCATTCACCTATTGAGCTTGTATGTGAACATATTATTTATGGATTATATTAACAATATATCCAACAATCTCCTCCTATGTTCACCATATAGCGGAATCCAATACAATTGGTCGGTGTAATGTTCAAACAAACATGAATCATCCACATTCAATCCAAATAGTGAACCAATGTTATCATGAATCATTCGAGATCGAATACCAAAAATAAATATTAAAAATTTCATATTCAGTCGAACTCATCCAAAATAAATCTCAGAATCAGTCCACAATCAACATATGCATAACGATCAAGTATAAGTAGGCTAGTCAAAATAGTTTAAGGCCTTACAAATACAAGAAATGAGCAGAAAATGTTCACAAAATAGAGATAACAAAATGTAAGTCTCAAGTAAATGGACTCAACCAAAATGGGCAATAGCAGGTGAAATGTCAAGTCTCCACATTCTCTAAATGATCCGTAACCATTCATTCGTCAAGTAGATCATCCTGGTCGGGACTCCACTCAATAAGCTCTCCTCCATTTCGCCATCCCCCGTAGAATATCAAATATAAATTTCATATTAACATGGATTCAATCATTTGAACAATCTACTAAAGTGTCTAGTTCTACTAAAAGAACTTAGCACCACAACATCGTGCAAAGAAGAACATATATTGATGTCCATAAGGCATCATAACATCATGTTCATAAGCATCAAGCCGGTTTCATAAAAGATGAACAAGGCATAAACAGTTTAAATTACAAAGAGCCATCATCATGAAATATCAAGTTTCAATTAAGAACAAGACCAACAGGATTCTTATGCAAACAACTATTTCTATGTTTTAATTTGGAATGTCACAATCACCGATTCATTAAAGTCAAATAATGTCGCATCAAGTTTGGAATGGGATCATTTAACCAAAGGATAGTCCAACCTAGTTAGATTGTATCATCAAGTTTGGAATGACACAAGCTTTCCAGGAAGAATCTTTGAATTAGGTAGAAATCGTCTTCATCAAGTTTGGAATGAGACAACTCACCCTTTTCAAATTAGTCAGCAACCATGAACATCTATGAAACACATAAATTGTGCTTATCGGTTTGGCCAATAAAGGAAGATTTGATAATTCAAAACACACAATTAGAAGGTAAGTAAATGATAATTAAGACTTGTCTACACAGTCTTTAACCCCATTTCCCCACCTGTTTTGAATAATCGATCTTTAGGTAACCATTTTGTGAGAGCATCGGCCATGTTATCCTTCGATCTCACATCGATCAAGGTGATAACTCCTTGTTCTCTTAGATAATTCAACAATGCATGTCTCAATCTCACATGTCTTCTCTTTGAATTAAAGAGAGCATTCTTGACGACTTGGACATTGCTTGATTATCACAAAACAGGCTTAAAAAATTAATCTTTAGCCTAGTCAAAGGAATATCCATAATCGATTCTTTATCCACTCGCCTCTTCGCCGGCTGAGGCTAAAGCAAAAAGTTCCGATTCCATAGACGATAATGCAATACAAGTCTATCTTTTGGATTTCCAAGTAATAGCAGCTCCACCCAAAGTGAATATATATCCACTGGTGCACTTACTATTTCTAATTTCTAAGCACCACGAGGCATCGAATATCCATCCACAAGTTGGAGGAAAACCAGAGTAACATAGAATATAATGTTTGGTACCTTGAAGGTATCTCATCAGCCTACCGAGGGCATCCCAATGCTCTTTACTAGGATTACTAGTGAAACGACTTAGCATGCCAACCGCAAAGGCGATGTCCGGTCTAGTGCAACTCATAGCATACATGAGACTACCAATCGGTTTCGAGTACTTTAACCGATCCACGCTGGTCCCTTCATTATGACCCGGTCTTTTATTATAATCATATAATGTCTCACACGGTTTGCACTCACTATATCCCCAAGGGCGAAAGTAGCGCTCAATATAATGAATTTGGCTAAGGGAGATAACTTGCATTTCAAAGCTTACTTTCATACCAAGAATGGTATTAGCAATACCAAGATCTTTCATGTCAAATTCTTTAGCTAAAGTAGCTTTCACGTCACTCACTACGGAATGATCGGAACCAAGAATTAACATGTCATCAACATACAAGCAAATGATG
Source organism: Rhodamnia rubescens (assembly GCA_021437795.1). Taxonomy (NCBI): domain Eukaryota; kingdom Viridiplantae; phylum Streptophyta; class Magnoliopsida; order Myrtales; family Myrtaceae; genus Rhodamnia; species Rhodamnia rubescens. The sequence goes on from JAILYA010000049.1 coordinate 1,294,092, forward strand.
ACTATCTTATTTGACATAAAACGATGATAAAGGTATTTATCCGAATAACTCGGATTGAAAGCCATAACTCTTTACCACTTTGTCAAATTTAAGATGCCACATCTTAGGAGCTTGTTTAAGACCGTACAAGGATTTGTTCAATTTACAAACCTTGTCCTCAAGACCTTTCATGACATACCCTTCCTGTTGTTCCATGTAGATATCCTCATTTAACTCTCCATTTAGGAAAGCTGTCTTTACATCCATTTGATGCACTACAAAGTGTTCAATAGATGCCAAAGCAAGAAGAATTCTTATAGTTGATAGATGACACACAGGTGAATAGATATCAAAATAGTATATTCCACTCTGTTGTTTATAGCCTTTACCTACTAAATGTGCTTTGTATCTAGCTATTGATCCATCATTATTCAGTTTCTTCTTCAATACCCACTTCACGACCTATAGCCTTAGCCCCTTTTGGCAAATTGACTAGCTGCCAAGTGTGGTTCTGTAATAGAGAACTCATTTCATCATCAATGGCTTCGCCCCACAATAGAGATTCCCTAGATCTCATTGCGTCCCGATAGGAAAATGGATCATTCTCTAGATGGTAAGTGACAAAGTCCTCACCAAAAATTTTGGGAACTCTTTCTTGTGTAGATACTCTAAACTGAACCGATTCAACAACCATCCGTGTGGGATTAATGTCGAAGGGCCTGCCTTGATTCTATAGGAGATTTTGAAATTATATCTCGTAGATCCGAAAACATTCAAGCCACGATCTCTCGAGAAACTTATTCTCGAAAAATCCTGCATCTCTAGATTCTATCATCGTGTTAGTAGATAGATCCAAAAATCTATCGCAGACTATCTTCCGCAATGCCTAAATATACACAAGTAATGGTTCTAGGTCCCATCTTAGGTCTCTTAGGATCTTGTAGTCTTACATAAGCAATACAACCCCAAGTCTTAAGAGTATCATATCTACAAGGACGCTTACGCCATATCTCATAAGGTGTCGAGACAACTTAGAGTGTGGCAACCTGTTGAGAATGTGATTAGCAGTTAGAACCGCTTCTCCCCAAAAGGAGGAAGGCATGCCCTGTAAGTAACGTGGAATTTAACATTTCAGTCAACGTTCTATTCTTACGCCGGCAACACCATTTGACTAGGGTGAGTAAGGAACAAAGTGGTTTCAAGTATTATGCCCTCTAAAGCACAAAAGTCCTTGAACCCCGTCATTATATATTCTCCTCCTCTATCACTCCTAAACTTCTTAATTTTCAAGTTGAGTTGATTTTCTACTCTAGACTTGAAAATCTTAAACTTTTCAAAAGCCTCATCTTTCGATTTCAACAAATACACATGACAATATCTAGAAAAATCGTCTATGAATGTTATTAGATACTTCCGACCACCTTTTGTAACATAATGTCTAAAGTCACAAAGGTCGAATGTATTAGCTCAAGAAGTTGTGTGCTTTTAGAAACCAACTTAAAAGATTTTCTAGTGATTTTAGCCTCGTGCACACACTTCACATTTGTCAAATCGAATAGAAGTGTCCAATGGAATATTGTGAGTCTTAGCTAGATGTTGCATCTTCCGTAGTTCACATGTCCAAGTCTATTGTGTAACAACTTTGGATCAATCGAGTAGAACTCACATGGTTTATGCTATCAGTATCTAAACTCAACCTATACATACCATTAACCATGAATGCACAACCGAAATAACATGAGTTAACGGATAAATTTACTCTATCATTCATAGTTGAAAAGGACATACCAGCTTTATCAAGTAAACTCATAGATATCAAATTCTTTTTAAGTAAACTAGACTACTCTAATATGTTTCGTAGTTAGTAATTTACCCGAAGAAAGCACCAGATTTGCGGCCCAAAGATGAGTTGCCTTTGCCTCACCACCATTGCAATTTTCCACAGTGTCTTTCACTTCTATAACCTCAAGTGAGTAAGTTTTTGTCGTTTGTAGCATGACAAGTAGTGCCACTATCCAACCACCACTCGAAGAGACATTGGCTTTTCCATTCTTTATCATTCCAATAAAGGCTTGAGGCTTAGACTCTCTAATTAGCATATTAGCCGCATTATGTGGTGTGTCCTTCTTTGGCTTCTTTGGTAGCTTACACTCCGCCCAAGAACCCCACTTTCCACGCTTATGGCACTTGCCCTTCTTCTTACTTGATCCTCAATGTGAATATACCTCTTTAATTCATCCAGTCCCATCTGTTCTTTTTGTCTCGTGCATCTCGGCCTTGAAAGAACTCCATTCAACAGTAGCTTACTCAACACAAGACCGATAAAGAGATTATCGACATATCGATTTATCCTCTTTTAACTTGTTCCTCATGTTCTCAAGTTCAACTAATCGAGAGGTGATGCTCGAATTCATATTGAATTTAAAATCAAAGAACTTCTCCGCTAAGAGAGTTTTAGAGAGCCCCTCTTGTTTTTGAACCGAGCGTTCAAGTGATCCCATATCTCTTTCGCCGTTTTATACTCACTATAAGTCGTCGCTAGACGAGGATTTAGAGAAGTCAACAAGTAATCTCTATAGAAATCTTCATTTTTGTTCCATTGATATTCATCCACATCCTCAGTGGTAGATGCAAAATCACTCAATACAAGATAGAATATTTCACGTTCTTTCATGCCAAATTGAACGTGTAATTTCCAACCATGAAATTCAAGAACATCAAATAATTTCAGCTTTATAATATCATAGGAACTATATTTCGTCATTTTAATTAGAGCGAGAGAAATAGAAAGAGGGCACCTTAGAGTCTTCGGAGCTCCCAAAGTCGAATAAAGCCTCTAACCTTGGTCAAACTACCGTAGAAGTGAAATTTACCAAAATAGACCCCAAAAATGTGTCCAGGAGAGCCCAAAAACCTTAAGATAGGCTGCCCTTATTGCTGAAAATTCGTCGGAAAAATTCGGTGTTACAAGATCCGATCCGCTACAGCACCTTTGCTACAAGTGCTCGATCGCTGCGGCACCTCCGCAGCGCATTCGATCGCTACGCGCACGCTGCTACGATTCGATCGCTACGGTACCGCGAATTTCGGAATTTTCCGACGGCCGTAACTCCGCCGTCCGACCTCCGATTGACGCGAGTGACCACTCAAAATATTTGTATTGACAAGTAGAACAAAACCCAAGTGGTTTCACCTTCCGAAATTAGCTTTATTTCCTGATTTTCTAAATTAAAGATTTCGTCCACCGAATCTTCAAACTCGGATCCCACCAATTCCGTCGTTGAAAAAAAGAAGTAAATTATACCCGTGAGTTCGTCTCGACAAGATCTTCAAGTAGACATCTTGCTCCCTCAAATCCGATACACGAAGATAATACTTCAAGATTGTTGGAGGTTAGGGTTTTAGAGAGTAGGGAATGTCGCTTGAAGTATTACACCAATAGACGTCAAGTTTGGAACGTTCGTAAGTGTTACCTCCAGCGTAGGGCGAACCCTAGAATTATATGCAAGCTATTGGGCACACTCATATGGACTCAAATAACCATACATTCACCTATTGGGCTTGTATGTGAACATATTATTTATGGATTATATTAACAATATATCCAACAGGGGACTACCAAGATAAGCATGCCTAAAGCGGAAAGAAAGGAGAAGTTGCACATTGATGTTACTTTCATGCAATACGGATAGAGTTTAGAATGCTTTCATAGTTTTGTTTGTTTATAGACAATTATGTGTCACTGAATATCCCCGTATCTCCACATCTTTCCTTTGGATCTCGACGTCGGAGATACCATTTAAGCTAAAACACATATACATATTGTGGTTGACCTTTAAATTAAAAGTTAGCCGTTGCAACCAATTAAATAGTGCACCGTTCACTCGTCCGGCTTGGGGTGTGCTACGGTTTTCAAAACATTGCCCAAGAGAGGAGATAAATACGGCAATGGAGATTTGGCGAAAATGTAATGGCAAGTTGTCGGCAACGGTGGCAACCGCGGCAGCGGGGTGGTGGTTGGTCATGTAGGACAGATAGGGCTTTGTGAAGAGTGCGTCTAATTTTGCGATGCATAAAAAGACCGTATACAACTTTATCGCTCAGTATTTTTTGATAAAGGAGTCACCTACAGTTGAGTAAACTTGGACATATTCAACTTTTCGCAATCAAATATGATTCATTTACCATCCGTCACATGATTTAACATACCGATTTTGCATACCATCATCGTACACCTATCAATACTCACTAAAAACATGCACATTTGAAAAGGTATAATGGCATGCCGGGCTAAAATTGTCCCCACAAATGAAAGTGAGAACATGCTAAAAGGAGGACTGGAAAAATGAAAGAATAGATCGTGGAACCGCCATTAAAATGACTTATTATCATACCATCATAAATTGGGACTTAGGATACCTGACTTTTGTTTCTTTCTAGTAGTATCTCATGCAATAAGAGATTAGGAAAGGCCGTGATAACTAAACATTACTCAATGATGAAGTGTAGGAGGGCAAGCAATGGTATTCAATGTCCAACCAAATGTGTGTGGAAGCATGATAGTTTACAATCTCCGTGACATCCTTCTTCGTCGCAATATCCCCAAAAAGCTGCGCACCTCCCATTCAGGTAAAGCATATGAAGAATTTAGCTAAAACCATGGCTACATGACCGGCAATCATTCACTCCAGTTTTTTTATTCTATTCACAGCTAGTCTCCATCCACCTCAAGATATGAGAAAGATGTCGAGGGTCAGATGCAGATCTTTGTCATAAAAAAGAATAACACCACCACTACTCCCAAAAGCTGTTAGAAGTCCGAAAGAAGCCCGACAAATGCTTCTCATTGAACAACCTTATTGTTCTTGGATACAAATAACTTTCCTTATCCATTCATTTAGACAAGATTTTGGTAAACACTTGCTCTTTTGCCTATAACATATTTTATCTGAATTGACCCATTTATATGCCGTCTTCTATAAAATGCCCACACATCTACCCAAGCATATGTTTCTCCAGCACACTCATTTCACAAGCACAATGGAACAACCATGAATGAGGAAATATTATCAGAAAGATCACTAAGTCACTTTGCACTTGCTCTGATATAAAACGACTCTTGCAACATCGAGCTTGATTTGGACCCTGAACTTCTACTATTCACTGAATAAACTAAAGCCAGACACTTCAATGAAAAGTCAATCTAAGGCCGGGTTATGCGATACCATAGCCGACAAACATATGTTTTTCATATTACTATACTGATATAAATACAGACATCTGAAGATGGACTAATAGGAAAGAAAAGAACAAAACATAGTTCAAGCAGCAACAAGGAGCAGATATGCTAGGCATGATCATGAAGGTTAAACAAGTTGGCATTGAAGATCATGAACCACCGACCAGAGGTCATAAATGAAATGAAATCACTAACTTTCCAAGTCCTTTTGTAATTGAGATGTAGCCTTTTGAAGCACTAATAAGATGTGTTCATTATGCTTGAAACTTGTGTTTTTAATATGCCATGCTAAGAAGAGAGTAATTTTCAATCTTCAATGTTCTCTAATGTGCATTGAAAATTGTTGTTGCTATGTTTAGGTTGTTATTAAGTGCCCTCGGGGCACTTGTTAACAGGACCCTTTCGTTTTTCCTTTCTCTGAGTTCTTACCATGCCTTTGCATATCGAACATCGTATTTGGACACGTTAAATCAGCAATCAAACTTTTCAAACAAGAAAGCGCTTTCATATGAACATCAAGCTATACCATCATGCTGGCTGGGTCCGCCTCTTTGTGGGGCCAAGTGGTTTTTTCAAATCAAAAAAGAAAAAAAAAACAAATGACAAAAGACAAAAAGACAAAATGAAAAGAAAAAAAATGGGCTGTCCTTTTTGGTGCCCTCTGCCCGTGGGAGTACGCCCAGACCAAGAAAAAGAAAAACAGGGGAGGAGAGAGAATTGGTTCGGTGGAAAGAGGGAACCGAGCACGAGAAGAAGCAAAGAAGAAAAGAAGAAAAAGGGCCTCGCGCCTTTGCGGTCCCGATTTGAAGGCTAAACTTTGACGGATTTTGCTCAAATTTGAGTATGTTGTTCGTGAAGCAAAGGTCTACAAGGTAATCGATTTCATTCGTTGAGATTCATCTCCGAATTCTCCTATTGCGGTTAGGATTTTCTTGCCCCCTTTCGTATTATTCCACCTTTGTGGTGAGGAAATGCTCTAGTAAGCTTGATGTTGAGCCTCTAATGTGTGACTAGAGAGAAACACTTTATGTGCCTACTATTCTTGGTGATTAGTGGAAGTTTTTTGGGTCGTCCGTGGTTTTTCCGAGTTTTAGGTTTTCCACGTAAATCTTGGTGCATTGTTTCTTTATCATTCCCCTATCATATTTATATGTTGCGAGGTTGTTTTTGCTGGATATATATTGTTGGTTGATACTTGGATTAAGTTGGAGTAGTTTCGGGGGAGAGTTTGATCATGGATTGGTTTAGTTTATACCAAAATGCTGCCCGTTTTTCCTCAACAAAGTGGTATCGAGTCTTGAGTTGAGATTCTAGTGTTAAATGGAGGATACGAGTGGCACTATGTTTTAGCAAAATGCCTCAAATTACTCCATATGGAAACCTCGGATGGAAGACATGTTATATTGCAAAGATTTGTTTGATTCCTTTGATGGTGATGAAGCTAAAGGAGATAAGGAAGATAAAAAGTGGGAGCGAATGAATCGGAAGATGGTTGGGTTTATTCGACAATTGATTGATGATAGTGTGTTTCACCATGTTGCTCAAGAAACGAAGGCGGATACTTTGTGGAAGAAACTACAAGATCTCTATGAAAGAAGAACTCCACAAAATAAAGCTCTTTTAGTTAAACTACTTGTGAATTTGAGATAGAAGGAAGGGAGTAGCATGTCGGAGCACTTGAGTGTCGCGACCTAAAATTATGTTAATTTCAGGCTAATGGATTATTAGGTTAATTATTTAACTAACCTAACTCGGACTCTCCCAAGTCCATACCAAATCGCAACTTAAGGGTCAAATAATTAACATGCAATGTATTTTAAATTTGGAGCCGCCACTAATCATTTTTGGTAGGTCGATTAGAAACCTAAGTAAATTAGCGAGAGAACTAAATTACTTCTACAAACTAGAGATTAAGAGTCCGGGGGACTTGATTACGCTAAATTACTCTAACACCCTTTTGGTACCATTTTATTTCAAGAAAAATCCTTTGAGAAGGCAACATTAATTGATTTTAACCTAAGTCACTAACAAAGGTTATCATGCAGGTGCACAATCAATTAATGAACATTTATAAATTAATATAATCCAAGGAGCATGCGCCAAGGCAAATTGTTCCCACTTTTGGATTTTCTCTTTTAATGGGATAAAGACTAAACCGTATGCAATGCATGAATTTAATCTAAGATGCAAATGAATTAAATTAAATGCAAGGAAATCCTAAGCATGCATATGAAATTAATTTAATTAACTACATGGCTAACCTAGATGACATGCAATTAAATTAAACTATGGTATAAATGATGGTTTGGTTTAATTAAATCGACTACATGACGTGCGAATTAATTAAAACCCTAAACATGCAATTTTATATGCAATATAAACTCAAATGCAATATATATGACATGGCAAAGATGATGTACAATGCATGATGACATGACATGAATGATTTATTTTTATATTTTTGGAATAATGAATGATCCTAAAGAAAACTATGCCTAAAGATAACTATCTTTCATATTTTAGGGTTTAAATTTGCCTAAACCTTAACCTATTAAAGATAGATTATATTTAGACATGAAAATCTATTCAAATATGCAGATTCTATCCTAGAATGCAAATCTAAGTTACAATGTTCTAGAATTAAATCGAACATGCAAATATGCAAATATCTACATGATTTTAATTCTAAAATGCAATATAGTCTATATGCAGAAACTATCTAAATGCGATATCTTTTAGAAATTTAAAATATATCATGCGAGATAATATATTCTAAAAGATTACAATTGACAAACAACAAGTTCGAATAAGGTAAGTAGATAAAGTGCCAATCAATTCAAATCAAGAAAATGGATATGTCAATCAACTTTTGAAAATATTTCGCAATATTCGAACCAATCTTTAATTCATAATCTTACGATTAACGATTGTATTCAAATCCTTGCCTAATCTAGTATTCCATCAATAATCATAAAGATGGACTTTCTCGATTATATGGCAAGTTGCGGATTAGGAAAGTTTATTAATTAACCTGAATTTTGAAAGATATCCACTTTGATGCAAAATGCAAGATACGTAAAATATCTTAAGATAAGCAAATATATTTCAAATCAAATAAGATAAGAAATATTACCTTATCCAATGAATAGTCGCTTTTCGAATTTGAACCGATATCAAATCGATTTGATCTTGTTTGCGGATGGGGTCGGCGATGTGCAATGGGTGATTCAGCACCGATAACAAGAACGGTGGACATATCGGGCGTCGTGGTTGCTCAACGGCTCGGACAGAATGAGTATGATAAGGACATAATCAAGTCTTTTCCTCTGTTGCAATTCTCTTTGGCGGTTCTAACGCAGACGTTTTTCTTCAAGCCCATCAACATTGGTTGATCACTTTAACCTATGCATGAGATCAAGGAAAAAGACAAAAGTAATTCTTATAATGACTAAAAAATATTGCTTCCCGATTTGTCTCGGTCCACGCCTATTATTGGTCTTTTCTTGTATAGATTAAGCTGAGGTTGCGAGAGTGAATCGCCAAAATCTTGGACTCCGATACTCAGCAAAGTCGAGAGCTTGGTCAGGATGAAGAGGTGTCATGGATGTGCGTATTGGCCTTGTAATGGTCAGGGACGTATTAACAACAGCGGTGACAATGCGGTGTCGACACAACTTGCGGTGTTACGGCACAAGAAAGGCTCTGGATTGTGCAACTTTTTTAGGCAGAACCATGGCTGGTCGTGTGGGAACCTCGTCGAATGAACCTGCAAAAGACAATTAGACAATCTGGCGGGTGATGAGAGCCTGGTGTGGAGGCTGACTTTGCGTTCCTTCATCCACGCCACAGCTTCGTTGGGATATAAACCAGCCAACGGAAAGGCTAGCTATCGCTCAAAACTCCTTAAGAGATTTGCCTAAGCAATGACGTTGATGAAGGACTCCAGTGATGATGGTCTTTCTCGTGAGAACAAAGGGCAACACCCCCTCTTTGATCGTTCACCCCTCGGAATCTCCATTCCTCTTGCTCACATTTTTTTTCTTTTGAAAAATCTTGATGAGAATCCCCTCTCTGGCCGTGTATTCTATTTAGTGTGGCCTCCGTGTTTGTGAAGCATAAGCATGCTAATATAGGAAAAATTAGGTCATGTTAGGGGCTCTAACTTATGACACTTTATGAAATAGACACCGAATCGCAAGACCTTTTTTAATTAAACCCCGAAGGACTTAATCACACCTAATTAAGTTCAAATCAGCCCCTATTCCTTAAAAATTTCGGCACAAACTCAATTCAAATAATTCAATTAAATTCAAAACCTTGAATTAAGTCTATCCATCGTTAGACCAATGAAAATGTGAATGCAATATATGCTAAAATAAATATGAAAACTAAGTTAATTCTTTTTGTAGGAACTAAAGTTTAATTCCTGATTTTTATGCAAAATAAATGATTAAAAGGAAAAGTCAAAATTTAGGTGTCAACATTGAGTGAATTTCAAGATGTTGTAAATCAATTGACAAATCTTGAGATCGACCTTGGGGATGAATTGCAATCATGCTTGTTGCTTGGTACTCTTCCCGATAGTTAGGATACCTTGATTGTGGCGTTAAACAATTTGGCTCCTTACGGTGTGCTTTCTATTAACATAGTTAAAGAAAGCTTGTTCAATGAAGAAACAAAGAGAAAAGACTTGAATTATGCTTCTAGATCGGAGGCACTTGTCCTAGAAAATAGGGCGAGAAGTCAATCAAGAAAGTTTCAAAGTAATGACAGGGGCAAGTCAAGAGGAAGGTCGAAGTCAAGGCCGAGGAGGAGTGTGAAGTGTTACAATTGTAGTAAGATGGGACATTATGCCAAAGAGTGTTGGCAACTAAAGAGATAAATCTCATGATAGAAATGAAGATAAAAAGAAAGAAGAGAATCGTGCTACAACGACGGTTGTATCCGATGGTGATATTGTGTTCATTTGTGACGACGGTTGTGTAAACCTCATATGCCAAGACTCTAGCAAGGTTGTTGATTCTGCAGCTTCTTTTCATGTCACCTCATGGCGCAACTTCTTTACATCCTATCACAACAGTGACTTCGGTTGTGTTAGGATGGAAAATAGCGGTGTTTCTACGGTTATCGGCATGGGAGATGTTCATTTGGAAACTGATATGGGATATAACTTACTTCTGAAAAATGTGAGGCATGTTCTAGATATTTGACTTCACTTGATCTCTACGGATGCCTTAGATGACGATGGTTATTGCAATTCCTTTTATGATGGCAAATGGAAGTTGACTAAAGGCTCTATGGTAGTGGTAAAGGGCAAGAAGACATGCACTCTCTACACCATGCAAGCAAAGTTGATGCGAGAAGAGGTAAATGCAGTGGAGGACTCCACATATGAGACTTGGTCATCTTAGCGAGAAGGGGCTCGAGACTCTTGCTAGAAAGAATCTTCTACCATTGAAGGAGAGAAATCTAATGGAATGTGCTCATTGCCTCACGGGTAAGCAACATCGATTCTCATTTCATAGTTCATCTCCACACACAAAGTCAAATGTACTTGATTTAGTTCACACCGATGTTTGTTGCATGGATGCTAGAACACTTGGTGGTGCATTATACTTTGTGACATTTATTGATGATTGCTATAGAAAAGTGTGGGCTATTGCTTTGAAATCCAAAGATCGTGTGCTTGTGGCTTTCAAACAATTTCATGTCAACGTGGAAAGAGAAACAGGGAAGAAACTAAAATGTGTTCGAGCCGACAACGGTGGAAAATATAGAGGTTCGTTTGAGTATTATTGTAGGGCTTATGGTATCAAGCTTGAGAAGATTGTTCCGAAAATACCACAACTGAATGGAGTAGCGAAAAGAATGAACCGAACAATTAATGACCGGATTCGGTGTATGCTCTCTCATGTGAAGTTGCTTTAGTCATTCTAGAGTGAAGATATGAGAACGGCGATGGACTTAATAAACCTTTCCCCATCGGTTCCCCTTAAGGGGGATGTTCCGCAAAGAGTATGGAGTGGGAAAGATGTTTCCTACAGTTATCTAAAAATGTTCGGTTGTCGGGCATTTATACATGTTCCAAGAGATGAAAGGTCAAAAGTCCGATGACAAGTCTAAACAGCGTATTTTCTTGAGTTATGGACATGAAGAGTTTAGCTACAGGTTGTGGGATCCGGCTACAAAAAAGTCATTAGAAATCGAGATGTGGCATTTTTTGAGCATCAAACCATTGAAGACATCGAGAAGCCAAGGAAGCCAAAGAATGTAGCTCAACATGTTGTTAGTTTCAGCCCAAATCCTCCTACCGTGTTGGGTGAAAATCACGGGGGAGAATTGCATGAAAATCATGAAGAAGGTGAATCCTCACTGAATGTTAATTCTTTAGTTGAGATAGGTGAAGTAGTTGAAGAGCAAGAACAAGCGGTCCTACCTCAAGTTAGAAGATCGAAAAAAGAACGTACACCATTACAAAGATATCAACCGCATGAGTATGTGTTACTCACTCGATGTAGGAGAGCCGGAAACTTATGAAGAGGCTATGTCATGCGATCAAAAGAATGAGTGGCACGAAGCTATGCAAGATGAGCTCAAATCTTTGCATGGGAACCACACATTTGAGTTGGTGAAATTGCCTAAGGGCAAGAGAACACTCACAAATAAGTGGTTGTATAAGTTAAAGATGGAAGAAAGTAGTTTGAAACCACGATGCAAGACTAGGCTTGTTGTGAAGAGCTTTCGTTAGAAGAAAGGAATCGACTTTGAAGAGATTTTTTCACCGGTTGGAAAAATGCCTTCTATTTGAGTTGTTCTTGGGTTGGCCGCGAGTTTGAATTTAGAAATCGAACAACTTGATGTAAAGATACCTTTTCTTCATGGAGGCTTAGAAGAAGAAATATACATGGAGCAACCGAAGGGGTTTAAAGTTGAAGGCAAGGAGCATCTTGTATGTAGGTTGAGAAAAAGCCTATATGGTCTCAAGCAAACGTCAAGACAATGGTACATGAAGTTTGATTCATTCATGGAAGCTCATGGATATGGTAAGACCAACTCGATTCTTTTGTCTTTATGAAAAGATTCTCGGATGATGATTTTATTATTCTCCTACTCTATATGGATGATATGTTGATAGTTGGGCATGATGCTAACAAAATCAAGAGCTTGAAAAGTGAGTTAAATAAAGCCTTTGCGATGAAAGATCTAGGACCGGCTAAACAAATCCTTGGCATGAGGATCACTCATGATAGGAAAAATAGAAAACTTTGGCTATCTCATGAGAAGTACATTGAAAAGGTGCTAGAAAGATTCAATATGAGCACATGTAAGCTGGTAAGTACTCCACTTCCTGGTCACTTCAAGTTGAGTAGTAATAAGTGTCCTACGAGTGAGAAAGAGAAGGAAGAGATAATGAAAATTCCTTATGTATCCACCGTTGGTAGTTTGATATATGCGATGGTTTGTACAAGATCGGATATTGCTCATGCCGTCGGTGTTGTCGGTAGATTCCTCTCAAATCCAGGTAAAGAGCATTGGAGCGGCGTGAAATGGATTTTGCGGTATTTTAGGGGCACTTTCAGATTTTGCTTGTGTTATGAAATTGGAAAGCTTGAGTTAAGTGGCTATTCGAATTCGATTATCTTTGGTGACAATGATTCCCGAAAGTCCACATTTGGTTATATGATCACTTTTGCTAGGGGAGCGGTTTCGTGGTAATCAAGATTGCAAAAATGTGTTACTTTGTCTACGACCGAGGCAGAGTATATCGCCGCTATCACCGAAGGAGGCGAGGAACTCTTGTGGATGCAGAAATTCCTACAAGAGTTGGGCTTGAAGCAAGAAAAGTTTGTTCCGTATAGAGATAGCATAAGTGCCATCTATCTTAGCAAAAATCCGGTGTTGCATTCAAGATCGAAACATATTGATGTGAAGTATCATTGGGTCCGAGATAAGTTAGAAGAAAAGCTCTTTCTACTTGAGAAAGTTCATACCGACGACAATGATTTGATATGATAACCAAAGTCTTGCCCATGGTAAAACTTGATTCTTGTAGAAGCAAAGCGGGCATGATGGAACTCCCCACATGAGGCGGAGGGGGAGATTTGCTGGCTGGGTCCGCCTCTTTGTGGGGCCCAGCGGTTTTTTCAAATGAAAAAAAAAGAAAAAAAGAAAACAAAAACAAAAGACAAAATGACAGAATGAAAAGAAAAAGATGGGCTGTTCTTTTTGGTGCCCTCTCGCCCGTGAGAGTATGCCCGGATTGAGAAAAAGAAAAATATGGGAGGAGAGAGAATTGATTCGATGGAAAGAGGGAATCGAGCGCGAGAAGAAGAAAAGAAGAAAAATGGCCTTGCGCCTTTGCGATCATGATTCGAAGGCCAAACTTTGACTGATTGGCTCAAATTTGAGTATATTGTTCGTGAAGCCAAGGTCTCCGAGGTGATTAGTTTCGTTCGTTGAATTTGTCTTCGAATTCTCCTATTGCGGTTAGGGTTTTCTTGCCCCCTTTTGTATTATTCCACTTTTGTGGTGAGGAAATGCTCTAGTAAGCTTGATGTTGAACCTCTAGCGTGTGACGAGAGAGAAACACTTTATGTACCTACTATTCTTGGCAATTAGTGAAATTTTTTTGGGTCGTCAGTGATTTTTCCCATTTTAGGTTTTCCACGTAAATCTTGGTGCATTGTCTCTTTATCATTCCGCTATCATATTTATGTATTGCGAGGTTGTTTTTGCTAGATATATATGTTGGTTGATATTGGATTAAGTTAGAGTAGTTTCGAGGGGAGAGTTTGATCCTGGATTGATTTAGTTTATACTAAAGTGCTGCCCGTTTTTCCCCAACAGATCGAAAGACAGCTGAAAACTAGGTCAATTGGATGAGAAGTCTAAATGCCACGTGTCAAAATCAAATAGTAAAGTAAAAAATGCAGAGGGTAAAAGAGAAAGCAGAAAACTGGTAAAAGGTTCAAATACTAGCAAAGCCTGATCGAATGGGCAGACCTCCGCTAGACATGGCTGGGGTGGCGGCTAATTCTAGCTTTTTAATACAGTTACCAAGAAGAGATTCATAAGAACATCCGCGGCAAGCATTTGGGGCTTCCATGCCTCTTGGAGAAAAATCCTTGTAGAATGTGTAATATTTGGACATGAATTATGGACCATGAGCACAGCAGTATTATCCAATCATGTCAATGGAATGAGAACCACAGCCAAGTTTTGCTCTTTCATTCATTTCAATTGGGTAAACATATATATATATATATATATATATTTGTGGCGCATGGAGAGTAGACTAATAGTAGCATAGTTCACGGTGACAGAAACATAATATTGTAAAAGTCAGCTACTTCTTTATGCAAAACAAGAGCTTATGTTCGAGGACATGATAGAAAACAGTCTACAAACTATGCAATCAGAGACCATGCCATGCAAGAGCTATAAATCGGTTGTAAACATATGAAGATCATGCAATCAGAACTGAACAATCCACTCCCCCCCTCCTTCCACCGTGGCCGCGGGTGGCATGACTCAAAATAAGGAGAGAGACAGGGCACAAAGCATCCTGATCAAGTATCCATAACAACAGTTAAAAAAAATCTGCTAGGCTGAGGAACAGTTGCCTTAGGCACATTTAAGTAGCGCGAACGAGCACAAGAGAGCAAAATCATTGCTTCTTACCACACAGAAAACGCCATTCCGACTAAGGTCATCCAGAGTTTGTCGAAGATTCTGCAAACAAATCATCTTCAAAATCAACTGAATTTTTTTAATAGAAAATGAAAGACAAAAAGAACATCCCAACAATAGTGCTATTCCTGCAAAACCTTATACGGGGGCTTCCATAACGACAACGCCAACAAAAAAAAAATTGACACAATTGAAAGGTTTATATCTAAATTGGTACAATTATAATAGGTTTAAGACTTTCTAATATTTTCCTCGACTTTTGTTGGCTTCACAGATGCATCCAGATTTTGATCTCGAGGGACTTCATTAGCAAAATCATAACTGCCTTGACAAAATGCATTGTAATTCAACAGCTCTTTAAAACTTAACATTGTCCATCTCACCATTCGGGACAGAAGAAAACACAAGCATTGTAAATAAATCCGAACCTTTTCTTAACAATCCATTTGTCCTTTCGACAAAAGCCATAAAGAAGGTAGACATCGAGAAACAAATCCCAATCATTCCTAGAAAACCCAACATAGCTTATTTACCCTACAAATGTAATAAAACCTCCAGTAATTCGTCATCATTACAAAATGTTTTTAGGGAAAATTCCATATAAAGGTTTCAAATGCCCTTTTTTTTTTTTTAAAAAGAGCGTGAAGTTGATCTTTGTGACGCCCTGGATTTTCGACGTCTGTAAGGTATTTGAATTCAATAAAGGGTTTGATGTTGAATTTTAGCTCGTCACAAAATATTGGATTTTAAGGAATTAAGTGACGATATTTGGAAGTTTCTCGGGACGTCGATCGGATTAGTTTAGGTTTTAATCGATTAGTCGCCGCTTTCGTAATTTGGACTCTCGAGCTCGAGCCTCATTCGACCAAATCGACCCGAGATTGGATTAGAATATCCTCCGTCGGATTGCTGGATGTCCGAATTACCCTCGGTTGCAAAATGACCAAAATGCCCCCCAACTAAAATGTGAAATTACCGTTTTACCCCTAGGGTTTCGATGAATATCAAGACAAGAAAATTATTGTTGTGGGCCCCATATTATCACCTCACATCATCTTGTCTTAGTCAAACTTCTCTCTCTCTCTCTCTCTCTCTCTCTCTCTCTCTCTCTCTCTCTCTCTCTCTCTCTCTCTCTCTCTCGAACCGACTATGCTTCCCCTCTTTCGTTTTTCTCTTCTTCTTCTTTGGTTCTTATTTTGAGCGACGGATCCACATCACCTCCTCTTCGGTTCACCGAACACCGCCCTCCACCTTACCTCGCCTCCCGCAGTCACCACCGCCGTTCGCCACCTGCAATGAGCCGACCCCAAGAGTAACGACACCAGCCCACTCGCAGCCCTTGCTCCCGCTATTGTTATCGCTTCTATCGCTGCTGTTGGTTTCGTGTTGCAACCGCCGAACGCCGCTCCGCCACCACTCGACCTCCAGCCACCTCTTGCTTTGTCATCGCCGCCGTCCCCGGCCACCTCATACCACACGGCGCATCCCGGAGCCTGAACAAAACGGCCCCGAACCCGCCCCGTTCTGCTGGTTTATTCTTCGCCGCCTCCGTCCCTGGTCTCCCTCAGCCTGCTCCGCCTTGTCCCGACTACCCGCGGTCGTCCCTTGGACTTATTTCGACCGTCTCTTATCGCTACCAAGCCGTCCCGGGTTGCGACCTCAAACGGAAGCCACCCGAACACCCCGCCCTACTTCGTTGCTCGCTTTTTCCCCCATTCTGTTCTTCTTCGATCTCGGCGGTTGTTGAAGTTATCCCGAGCCGCTCCGCCCGATCCGTGTTGTCCCGATACCCCTCGAGCCACTACCATCGCCCTCGTCGTCATCCCGGCCGTTGGCCGCCCCAAGGAGCCGAGAACAGCCCTCGTTCGTGCATGCTCTGTTTTCCCTTCATGTGCCATGTTCGGGAGCCGAGAGACTGGGCCATGAGCCAAGACTTTGTGCCGAGTGGCCGGGGCTATGTTCTAGGTTTTGAGCCCGTGTGGCCGAGCTCGTGTGCCACTATTTTTGGGCCGAGTGCTAAGTCCATGGGCTAAGTGGCGAGACATTGTGCCCGTGTGCCTAGGCCCTATGCCGAGGACCCGAGCCCAAGTGACCGAGTTTTTGGCCCAAATTGTCCAAAAACATTTAACCCATGAGCCCAAGTGTTCGAGCCGTGTCGGACGTTCACGCTTAAGGAATTTTCAAGAATTTCCGCAGCTCTCGCCTTGAGTAATTGATCGTGAGTTGACCTCTAATCCTTTGTTAGGACGCTAATTACGCTCGGGATTAGTTTAATTAGATTATTATGGTATTTAGATAGATTAATCGGGACGAAATAGGTTAGAGACTTAGTTTAGGCCAAATGGCCCTAATTAGTTAAGCTAATTCAATTGTGGGTATTTGGGATTAAATTGATTAATTGGACGATTGCTATTGCTTGATCGCGAGCGAGCGATAGGTTTGAGACTAATGTACGATCAATTGACGAATTGGGATTGATTCTTGCTAAACCGAATTGATTATTGTTAAATTACCGTACAAATTGGATTTAAATGTGTGCAATTGGATCGAATGTGCGTTATTGAATTGATTTGTTGTGCTTGATCGATCGTCTATTTCGATTATGTGGTTAAGTGCCTTGATCGATTGCTGATTGATTGGTTGACTATTTGGGGATTAATCACCTTGTATCGGTGGTAGAGTCCGATCAATAAACCTTAGCATTCGTATGATTATGTGTGAACTCAAGTTACCCGATTTGGCATAAAACGGCCTCGGCCGAATCTTTGAGTTCGCTCGTATGAAGACGTGGCTAAATGTGAAGAAGAAAGTTGATTGATCATGTAGTATGCTTGTGTAGTCACACGATGGTTGGTCCGCCAATCATTATTGTCGGTTGGTTAGATATCCCTAGCAATCATTATTTTTCGATTGAATCGAATGCACTATAGTAATCGTTCTATGACCGATCGGATATTGATCGTAACTAGTGAAGGACCGAAGCCCTTATGGGGATTCCCGATAGATCCGTGCCGTGACGATCGGAACCACTCCGACTATTAGATGCCACCACCGGAAGTAAAGGACGATGCATGGTCCTACTAGAAAGATCACCAATCGATTAGTATGCTCGCACCAACCGACTAGTGTGCCTAGCCGAATGGCTTTAATCGTTAATAACTAGACTACGAGTAATGTTCTATGTGTGGATTGATATGATATACTTGCTAGTAGATTGATTGCTATGACTGTCACGTCATGGGTTGTTTGGATTGTTTAGTGCGATCGTCATGTCGCTTCGCATTGCTTATTATGATTTGTCATGTCATATCTACTTTGTTTTATACGTGTGGCATCTTAGCGGATAAGTTGCATGTGATTGAAACATCGTTCGTAACATGTGATTGATTGATTGGACGTTTCGGGACGAATCAACGCCCTAGCCGAGCTTAGGTGTTGACTCACCGATATTTATCTCATCCTTGTCGTGGTTAACCTTTTTTAGGTCCGAAATAATGGAGTTTAGGGTCCTTTTTAGAGTTGATGCTTGAGGGCTATGGTGATGTAGTTTCTTTTTGGGAGTAGATGTGAGATTAACCCTCCCCGACCCCCTTAACCCTTGGATGGTCTTAGAAAGCGCTCCGAAGTGAGGGGTTATATAGGACGAGAGCTCTGTAAGGTTAATTATCATCTCGCTTTGATATTGCATCGACAACCTGTACCTTGACATATGATCGTTATGGATGTTCCTACTTTGCTGTCCCTGTTATATTTGTTGATTAGAAGTGTATACGTTTCCGCATGCGTGATTTGATATCGTAGGTTGATAGCGTACCTGGAATGTTATCCTTTATGACCCGAGGCGATTTGGTAGGGATGTCCATATACTCGAGAATAGGTGTGTGATATCCCCGCCCAAGGTGGTATTAGAGCCAGGTTGGCTCGATCCATCCGGTCGTTGGCCCGGAGTGATATGGAGCGTTGGGAAATGGGGTAGTTAGTAGGATTATGAGTTTTATGCATATGATTGTTGCTTATTCTTTGGTATTATTGGATTGCCTCCTTATCGAGCTTTGCTATGAGGTGAGGAGGACACCATAAAATACCTACAAAATGAGCGAGCGCGGCGGGAGAGCACCCGAACTAGGTCTCATTAGGCGGAATCCAACTATTGCTGAGATTATGGAAGATGGAAGAGCACATCGAACTAGGCTTACTTGGATGATATCCAAGGATCGATAGGATCCTAGAAGCGTTGGGAACGATGAGTGAGTTGATGGGGCAAAGCGGTGAGAAACTAGAATGCCGCTTTTGTTGGAGCTCTTCAAGGGAGTCTACCAATTAGAGTTGTGAACGATGGGCACCAAGCGCAAAGGTTAGTAGAACAATTCTTGAAACCGAAGCCTCCCAAATTTGCTTGTAGTAGAGACCCTAAGGCTGCTACCTCGTGGATTGAGGAATTGGAAAAGGCATTCGACATGCTTGTGATGCATTGATGTGGATAAAGTCGTCCCGACCGTATATCACCGGCAGAGAAATGCAAGTACTTAGTGGAGAGCTACCAAGGATAGGATCTTTCTCGAGGGTACGGTCCCGACGTGGGATGCTTTCGTAGAAGCCTTTAATAACAAGTATTTCTCGATCTGCAGGGAACAAAAGATGGCTGAATTCCTTTATCTCGCGCCGTAACCGGGAAAATTATAGATGAGTACGAAGTGAAGTTTGCTTAGCTATCGAAGTTTGCCTTAAGGATGATTGAGGATCTTATTGATAGGGCAAGAAGATTTAGAGATAGGCTGAAGCCGAAAATTAAGAGCGTATTGGTGCCCGCTCAACCCGAAGGATTATAATCATCTCGTATGAGAGAGATCGGATGGTGGAGTGAGATCCGTCGGAAAAGGGCTGCCGCGCCTGGATCGCGATTTGCGCCCTTGAGCGAAGGGACATTCAACAAGAAAAATGGTCGATGCCCTGTGGTAGGCACCACATCCCACCCAACCGGGGTGGAGCGATTAGCAAGCCGACGGATCATCGTGGTGATGCTTGTTGCTTATGCTACTAAAGGTACGGATCTGCTCCATGTCCGTATCGAGGAGTCTATTTTGGATGTGGCCGGGAGGGTCACCAAGTGAGGGATTGCCCGCATCGATAGCAAGGCGGGCCGACGCCACCACCGTATAGAGGATCGTCGAGAGGAGTTGTGCCGCAAAACTTTCATAACCGTCCATCGATACAAGGAATGGTGTTTGCCATCACCCGAGATGAGGCAAATGATTCGCCGACCGTTACAGTACGGACCTCTTACCCGGCCAAATAGCTTATGCTTAGTTTGATCCGGTGCTACCCACTCTTTTGTAACTAAACGTTTTGTTAAACTCTGTTGGTTGAGTTCGAAACCGTTGGGTACGGTATTTAGGATTTCTATGCTCTTAAAAGATAGTGTAGTAGTTGTCATAGGTTGTTCCGACCATAAAGTGGATCATAAGTGATTGTGAAGACAAGATAGAATTGCTGATGCCGAAAGCGTACGATTTTGATTTGATTGTTGGTATAGATTGACTAATGAAGCAAAAGTCAGCGATAGATTGCTATTGCAAGGTAACTAAGTTTAGTCCGTTGGATAGAGCTAATTCCGAGTTGTGAGTAATCGAGGAGGAACATCGATCGTAGTAAACTCGTCGCTTGAAGCGACCCGTATGTTGGAGTTCGATCGCTAGCTTATTTGGAGTAATTGTGGATATGAAATTGTGTTGATCGATAATCGTAAGCAATAGGTCTAAAGATGGATGGCACTTAAGAGGTTTAAGTTGCCGACGTTGTTGACGACTCGGATTGATGATGAAAGGGTCGCAAAGCGGTGAATGGCGAACGCTCTGGACCTAAAGCCACCGCGATTGAGTGTTTATGGATTTTATCTAAACAGCGATCGGACATGAAGTTTCTGATTGATCTTAAGTCATGGACTCGAAGACGTCGTGGTCGCTTGTGGGGTCGAGAGTTTAGGTGGTTAGGGATCGAAATGAAGTTAAGCAATGGGATTGAGTAGTAGAGACAATTTTGATCCCCACGCATTTATAAGAATGAAGTTGGTTCTCAAAGTGTAATTACTTTCAAAAGTGCATCGTATTGCAGCTTAAGCAACGAGATGGAAGATGATGAGAGGAGTGAAGAGTGTAGCTAAGCGATCCACTTGCACCTTGCGATACGCTTAAAGACCGGTTTTGGACCTTTGGATTTAGTACCATGTGAGCTAGGCGACTAACGACTCAATAAAGTCGTGATGGAGTGCACTTCGCTGGAGCCTCGTGCAAATGTGAGAAACGAAAGATGGTAGGGACAAACAAGGGAGGTTTGTAATGGCGAGTTATGAGTTGATGGTACGGTAAGGCTCGCTAGCTGGCTTTGTAAGTTGATAGGATCAATGTTGATCCCCGTATAAGGTTAAGATTGCGAGATGTGGTAATTAGATAGGACTAGTGATCGGAGGACGCATTAAAAGCTTGGTGAGACCACAAAACCGAGTGAGATAAGGATCACAAGAGTTTGAGGTAATGTTACCAAGGGATTGACAAGAAGAACGAATTTCACTTGGTATAAGTATGACTCACCGAGGCTTAGAGCCAATCCAAGCTTAGAACTCGGGCTATTCACGAGTAACGACTAAGTTGAGGAGGCCATCGAGAGATTATAGGTCTCTTTCGTCCCGGATCATGGCTCGACTTGCCGGTCGATTGGGTTGTTGATCGAGGTGACGACCTTAAATCAAGCATGGATCGACAAACAAGCTGGCCTGGATCTAGTGAGGGATGATTTGTACCGTAACGCCATAACAACCGTGCACTAGTCGAGGACTAATCACCCTAGATCTAGTGAAGTGTTGTTGGAAGAATATGGATCGAGACAAACCAATCCTGCATCAATTTGAATTGGTCATGAGAAACGATCTCGATAGTGTTCGAGTGTACCTTCGATTTAGGAACGGGTGACTCCAACCCTAAACAGAGATAATTGAGGTGGCCCTCGACTCGACGATCAACCACGAGCCGACTTTGCTCAGCAGGATGGATGATCCGATCTTTAACTTGATTAGGCACCTAAGGTTGAGGAATCTCTAGATGTTCCAATAGTTGATAAGTGATGATTCTAAATCTTGGAGCGACGATGAAGAGACCAGTCATTAATCGACCTTGTCCGCTTAGTGTTTGTCGTAAATGGAATCGTGGAACAAGAAGGGAGACAATGACAAGTCCTGTCTACTCGATAATTCGAAATCGTCGATTGATATGCAAGGATGACGGAATTTGTGGTCAATTCCAGTTACAATATAATATGCGACATTTGAATTGAATGGCAAGTTCAAATGGTGACAAACTAAGTGTGGATCGATGAATATAGACGACCCAACTTATTTGGACGAATTGTGCATGCGAATTGGGACAAGTTGGTACCGAGGAGTGCGATTGAACTTGACTTATGTGTTGAAGGTCAAATTGTGATTTTCGTGTCTTGAATGGAGATAAGGATTAATTTGAAGTGAGTATGGTACGATTAGCGGAAAGAACGTTATAAGGTGCCCGGCGACTTCGTCCGTGAGTTCGTGCAAAGGTATAAATTTCGCCCCCGAAATTTTCTAAGGTGTGGAGAGTTGTGACGCTTTGGATTTTCGACATCTATAAGGTATCCGAATTCAATAAAGGGTTTAATGTTGAATTTTAGCTCATCACAAAATATTGGAATTTAAGGAATTAAGTGACGATATTTGAAAATTTCTCGAGACATTGATCGGATTAGTTTAGGTTTTAATTGATTAGTCGCCGTTTTTCGAATTTGGATTCTCGAGCCCGAGCCTCATTCCAACCAAACAGACACCGAGATTGGATTAGAATACCCTTCGTCAAATTACCGGATGTCCGAATTATCCTTGGTTGCAAAATGACCAAGATACCCCCGATTAAAATGCGAAATTACCGTTTTGCCCCTAGAGTTTCGGTGAATATCAAGACAAGAAAATTATTGTTGTGGGCCCTATGTTATCACCTCACCATATCTTTTTTAGTCAAATTCTTCTCTCTCTCTCTCTCTCTCTCTCTCTCTCTCGGAACCGACTCGCCCTCTTCTTTTATTTTTCTCTTTTTCTTCTTCAGCTCTTGTCTTGAGTGACGGACCCACACCACCTCCTCTTCACTCACCGAATGCCGCCCTCCGCCTTACCTCGCCACCTGTAGCCACCACCGCCGCTCGCCACCGTAGCCGAGCCGAACTCGGGAGCAACGACACCTGCCCCGCTCGCGGCCCCGCTCTTGTCGTTCTGCCGCTTCTGTCGCCACTGCTACTTCTATGTTGCAGCTGCCGAACGCCGCTCCGCTACCACTTCGATCTCTAGCTACCTCTTGTTGTAATCACCGTTGTCACACCCCGATCCCTAGGCCCGCAACAATCCTATCAAATCACCTCGGGTCAAAAGAACGACATCTTAGGTACGTCATCGATCCATAATTTTTTTAACTTAATAATAACGTAGACGAAATGCGCTACTCCTAAACAATTATAAAATAGCAGGAATAGAAAAGTAGGATAACAAGTAATAACAAATAATTTAGCAACAAACTTTTTATTTATTTATAGATATGTTTTAACCCTCGAGAGATACAGGTGACATCTACAAGCCCACACTCTAGGGCAGCTCCACGTGAACAACAAAAAGATATAGGAGTCGTCATGGTTACTTCGTATCTACATCATCTGGAGGGCCATCCTCACCCTCTCGATCAAAAAGGTCACCACAAAAGTCTCTAAAGTCACCAATCAAGGATGGAAACCCTGCGGCGGTCCAGGGTCAAAGCCCTCGGAATCCATATTGCTATCTAGATCCTCAACCTCCCCATTTGGAGTATCTAAATTCATGGGATCTCATATCTAAGTCGGGACCGCAAATGGTGGTCCATCAAATCCCTCGGAGCGGCCCGTACAAAATATCACCATCTCGGATGAACTAGGCTTTAAAAATATGAGGTACCAAAAAGCCTAGCCTCTCCTCGACCCGGATGGTTGTCGTGTCGTGCTCTCATAAATGGTCGGATCCGGGGATGGGTAGGCCGAGTAACATCGTACAACCGGTCTAGCGGGACTTCGAACCTCATCGGGTAAACTATAGGTATCACCGACTTGAAAATATTTAATAATAATATGTGAGATATGAAATCTCGTGAGTCAACGCCTAAGTCCGGATAGGACATTGATTCGCTCAAGGCATCTTGGGCATGCAAGGCTATATCGATGGCGGATCAATAACATGCAATTTGCATCCATTATATTTACCACATGAACAAGCATAGTCTCACACCGAACCATCAATCACATGTAGCCTTACCCCACCTTGGCCCATACGTGAACAATTTATATATACATGCAATCAATTGCATAAAGTCGGGGCAAATAACTAGAACACTCACAATTCGCATGCGCAATGTACCACACATGTTCCAGCTTATTAATGACCGTTCCCGATCTAGCAAAATCATGCTTTTCCGATAGAACCGGCTTCATCCCATTCCTTCGGCGACGGCAATCGACAAGCCATGTGGTTCCAAGGACACCCGGCATTGACTAACAATCAAGCATTTCAGTAAGGAGCGTTGGTCCTTCACAAGCTGCTATCGACATCCGATAAATCATGTGATTCCAAGTACCCTCGGCATGAACTTACCAAGCTCGACCCTCGTACGCGGGGTCGATTTCGTTCTCATGTACCCGAGAAGACGGTATCCATCAAGTGACCACACAAGCACGATAGGCAAATAGACAATTTATACCTTTGCATTTAGCTCAATGCACATACACAAACAATCATGCTCAAAACTTGGCTTAAGGCTATTTTCATGCTTAAAATATCAATCCACACACGATCATATAAATATACATATTATCTACCGGACTTTGCATCTATATACGGGGTAATCGACCATTAAAACATATCGATCCACGACACTTCACAATTATCAAATATTCACCCAATAATAATGCAGCAATTACACAATAATAATCTAATAATTAATTAATAGCTAATTATTTAACCAAGCCATATTCAATTAATTCGATTGGATTAATTAGTCCATATTTCAATTAATAGCACCAAAATATTTAGCGAGCTCAATTTTGAATAAATAATTCATTCGCACATAATTAAATTATCCGGCCCACTAAACATTTTAACGTAATCAATAACGATAAAACTAATCCTTAAACGCAGTTAATGCCCTATTCGAGTTTAGGGGTTAACTCACAACTCCCGCGTTCGATGTCGGGTCGGGCGCAAGGCGACGCGAGTTTGAATTTAAATCCACGTTCGGGTTTACGGCAACCAACGGAACTCGCATGTCGGATCCTTCGGTTAGCATGGCGTTACGGGTTCGAGCGTCGGCCCGAGTTGGTTCAAGCTCCAGGGTCGGTCTCGGTTCGGGTCTTCGCGGTTATTGTTCACGGCTGGGTGGGTGTCGGGCCAGCTGTCCAACAGCCAAACAACGGCTGTAGTGGTCCGAACAGTGTTCAAGTGGCGTGGAATCACAGAATAGGAGGTGGTGGTGGCTGGGGGTGGTCGGTTCAAGGGCGTGGGGTCACCGGACAGGTGTCGGAATCACTCGGCTTGAGATGAGAGGGCGCGGCGACGAACTGTAGCGCAGCTAAACAGAGGCGACGACACAGAACGGAGGTGTCGGGCTTGGCCATGGCGTGACTGGAAGTGGTCATGGATGGAGCAAAACGGGCGAGCCGCGTTGGCTCCCTATCGCGGCCTATGGGGTGGGGCATGACGACGTCAAGGGGAGGCGGAGGTGCGGTAATATCGTCGGAGCAGGGCACGGCGGCATGGACCGTGTTAGCCCTCGGCTCAGGGAGTCCCGACGGTTCTGTGGTGGCGCGGCAACAAAGTAGGGCTCGGGGGAGGTGGCCGTGCAGTGATGCGACGAAGGCTGTGGCTAATGGTGGTAGTATGGTTGGGTATCGCACGGTGGAGGCTGAACGAAGAGAGGCTGTCGCGCAAGCAAATAGAAGGAAAAAAAAATAAAGTACAAAAGAAGATGTACAGTGATACAGGGGTGTCTTGCGCGGGTGAAAAGGATAGAAAGAGATAGTATATAAGAAGAGAAAGAAACTTGTGGTATAGGTTTTATAAAAAGTTTGACGTCAGCTTTGCTGACATGGCGAAAAGCAAGAATAGATAAGACATGAGAAAGGGATATTTGGTTTGGGGAAGAGAGAATTCAGTTAGGATATAAAGAAAAGAGAGAGGTTTGGTTGGGATAAAAAGAAAATGGGCCCACGAATTCTTCTCCCACTTTCTGAATTCGGCTAGCAAAAACCTATGTGGGGGAAAGGGAATTTTCAGCTGAAAATAAAAGGAAATGGGGCCCACAAGATACAATTTAAATCATTTAATTTTCTTGTCTTATCTAAATAAAAGAAAAAAAAATCAAAGACATTTTGGTAGTTTAACAAATGGGTATCGGACGGTCATTTGGTGAATCAACCGAGGATGAAATTGAAATTTTCACGTTAAGGTTCGAATAAGATTAAATTTTAATCGCGACGAGTCTCGAGATCACAAGTAAACGTTTGACGATTCAAACTTGACTTTTTCGACAAACGCTCCGGAATAGCCAATCGTCGACTATTAAAACCTTAAGATCAAATTTCACTTTACACTTTGGAATCTGAAATTTTCTTACGATCAACTAAATTTCGGGACGTCACGCCCATTGTCCCCCGGCCACCTCGCACCGCCGCGCATCCCCGCAGCCCGAGCGGAACAACCCCGAACTTGCCCTATTATGCTTGGTTTGCTACGCCGCCTTTGTCCCGGTCTCCCTTAGCCTACTCCGCCTTGTCCCGACCACCCACAGCCCATCCTTTGGCCCTGTTCCAACCGTCTCTTGTTGCTGCCAAGCCGTCTTGAAGTCGTAGCCGCATTGCGGCAGGAAGCCACCCGAACACCCTACCCCGCTTCGTTGCTCTATTTTTCCCCCATTACGTTCGCTTCGATTCTAGTGGTCATCAAAGTTATCCCGTCTTTTCGCCCGATCCATGCCGTCTCGACACCCCTCGAGCCACTACCATCGGCTCTCGTCGCCATCCCACCATGTTGGCCGCCCCAAGGAGAGAGAACAATCTTCGTTCGTGCTTACTCTATTTTCGTGTCGTGTGCCCTATTCACCGGCGCCGAACCGGCCGTGAGGCGATCCACTAGGGCCATGAGGGGAGACTTTTGTTCCGAGTGTCTCGGGGGCAGTGTTCTAGGTCGTGAGTCCTTACGCCAAGCTCGTGTGCCACTATTCCCGGGCCGAATGCCGAGTCCGTAGGCTAAGTGGCCGAGACATTATGCCCGTGTGCCGGGCCCTATGCCGAGGACGTGAGCCCAATTGGCCAAGGTTTTGGGCCAAATTGTCCAAAAACATTTAGCCCGTGAGCCCAAGTGTCCGAGCCGCGTCCGACATTCGTGCTCGAAGAATCTTCAAGAATCGCATTGTTCTCGCCTTGAGTAATTGATCGTGAGTCGACGTCTAATCCTAAGTTAGGACGTTAATTACGTTCGAGATTAGTTTGATTAGATTATTAGGATATTTAGGTATATTAACTAGGGCGTGGAATAGGTTAGAGACTTGGTTTAAGTTAAATAACCCTAATTAGTTAAGCTAATTCAATTGTGGATATTTGGGATTAAATTGATTAATTGGATTATTATTATTGCTCGATCGCAAGCGAGCGATAGGCTAGAGACGAGAATTGGGATTGATTACTACTAAATCGAATTGATTATTGTTAAATTGCCGTATCGAATTGGATTTAAATGTGTGCAATCGAATTTAATGTGCGTCATTGAATTGATTGGTTGTGCTTGATCGATCATCTATTTCGATTATGTGGTTGAGTGCCTTGACCGATTGTTGATTGATTAGTTGACTATTTGGGGGTTAATCACCTTGTATCGGTGGCAAAGTCCGATCAATAAGCTTGAGCATTTGTACGATTATGTGTGAACTCAAGTTACTTGATTTGGCATAAAACCGCCTCCGGCCGAATCTTTGAGTTCGCTCGTATGAGCACGTGGCTAAATGTGAAGAAGAAAGTCGATTGATCATGTGGTGTGCTTGTATAGTCACATGATGGTTGGTCCGCCAATCATTGCTATTCGGTTGGTTAGATATCTCCGACGATCATTATTTTTCGATTGAATTGACCGCACAACAATCATTGTTCTATGACCGATCGGATGCCGATCGCAACTAGTGAATGATCGAAGCCCTTATAGGGATTCCTAATAAATACGTGCCATGATGATCGAACCACACATACTATCAAATGTCGTCGCAGGAAGGAAGGGACGATACCTGGTCTTGCTAGAAATAGCACCAATCGACTAGTGTGCTAGCACCAATCGATTAGTGTGCTAGCACCAACTCGACTAGTGCGCCTAACTGAATGGCCTTAATCATTGATAACTAGACTACGAGCGATGTTACGTGTGTGGATTGATATGATATACCGCCAATAGATCGATTGCTATGAATGTCACATCATGGGTTGTTTGGATTGTTTAGTGCAACTGTTGTGTTTTATCTGCGTTGCTTATTGCGATTGTCATGTCGTATCTGCGTTGTTTTATACATGTGACATCCTGGCGGGTAAGTTGCATGTGATTGAAGCATCTACTCGTAATATGTGATTGGTTGGTAGGACGTTACGAACGAATCAACGCCCTAGCCGAACTTAGGCATTAACTCATTGAGATTTATCTCATCCCGTCGTGATTAACATTTTTCAGGTCCGAAGTAATGGAGTTTGGGGTCCTTTTGGAGTTGATTCCGAGGGAGATGGTGACGTAGCCTCTTTTTTGGGAGTAGATGTGAGATTAACCCTACCCGACCCCCTTAACCCTTGGATGGTCTTAGAGAGCGCCCCGAAGTGTAGGGTTGTATAGGACAATAGCTCTGTACGGTTAATTATCATCTCGCTTTGATATTGCATCGACAGATATACCTTGACATCTAACTGTTATCGATGTTCCTACTTTGATGTCCCTATTATATTTGTTGATTAGGAGTGTATACGTTTCCGCATGTGTGATTTGATATCGTAGGTCGATAGTGTAATTAGGACGTTATTCTTTGTGACTTGAGATGATTTGGTAGAGATGTCGCGTACTCGAGAATCGGGCGTGACAATCTTATTTTAAATAAGGTACGAAGTGTCATTATTTAAAAAAAAGTTTGATCAAAGATATTTTCATCATTTTATATTTTCTTTTCTTTTGTCCTTCTTTTTTGCCGGCAAGATGTCTTAGGCAATAGCCGGCCATAGGCAAGGGCTAGCGGCCTCACTTGTGGCCGCAGGCCTACCCTCGCCAATGGTCGGCCATTGCTTGAGACTAGCCACCAGTGCAAAGGAAAGGAAAAAAAAACTAAAAAA
Source organism: Rhodamnia rubescens (assembly GCA_021437795.1). Lineage (NCBI taxonomy): Eukaryota > Viridiplantae > Streptophyta > Magnoliopsida > Myrtales > Myrtaceae > Rhodamnia > Rhodamnia rubescens. The sequence continues at coordinate 1,323,439 of JAILYA010000049.1, forward strand.
GAAAAGGAAAAAGGAAAAATATTTAGAAAACGCAAAAGATGAGAAATATCTTTGGCAGTCATTCTTTGAAATAAGGTCAACTCCAACTATTATATGAGAAAATAAGAACATTTCATGCATTTATTTAGAATTTTTCCTATTTTTTGGGGCAAATCGCAAAATCCTCAAACCGTAGGGGCTCTACTATTATTTTTCCTACCATTGTTACAACAATAGAATTTACACAACATTGGCCATATCATAGACCTAAGCAAAGATTAGAGCTGAACATTGGCAATAATCTACCGGAATCGGACTAATCTATTTAATTTCAAGTTGGTCTCGACAACAATCAATTTCTCTATTGAGAATTGATTGAAAAAAAGATTCGACTCTCGGTTCCATTTTTGGAACCTTCTACTCCATCTAGGAATCGACTCGACCCAACTAAACTCATCTCGAGATTGAACATGTAATTTTAGAATAGAACTAGCGTTAGAATATAAAGTTGCTGGGAAAAGAAAATCAGCCTTCGAACTAACTGTAAAAGACCTTATTTCCGAAAATAGAGAAATTTGATCGGGTTAATTCTGAAAATCAATGATTTCATTTGATTGGAAACTGGCCCAGACAATTTGCATTTTCGCGGTCGATTCGGTTCGAACGGTTCGACCCGCTATACGCTGACCGTCGTTGACCGGGTGATGAAAGCGCGCCAGATATTTTTCGTCCTCGAGCCGAGATTTCGCCCGTACAAAAGGAACGGTCGCCCCCTTGCTTCAACAACGCCAACGTCCCAGTGTTTCTGATAAGAGTCGAGCATTTCACTGCGAAGCTCTTCATTCGCTCCACAAAATGGCGTCTCCGATCGCTCTCGCGCCGATTCCTCCCGCGTCACTCTTCTCCACCGGCGACGCCGACGCCGCTCGTCTACCCCGTCGGCTCGACCTCAGCGGCCGCGCCGCACTCCCCGACCGCCATTGTCCAGGGCGGGGAGGGTTCGGAGAAGCCGCTTCGAGTCGCGAGTGAGGGCGAAGCTCGGCGAGAAGAGCGCGTTGGAGTACAGGAAGCTCGGCGACTCCGACCTCGTAATCAGCGAAATCACGCTCGGCACGGTATGGGAAACGGTTCCGTCACTATTTGGCGCTTGATTGTTCGGCGGATTGTGTTGGAACTGCAGTGTGTATAATCACGTGCCTTTTGCTTGAAATTTCGTGGTGGCGTTGTTCCTTAAGTTGCGAGTAAGGAGGTATTGGAAGTGTTGTTGCTGGAACTCAGCTGGACAGATTTATAATTCATTGGAGTTCTCGAGTTAACTTTGATGCTCAATATGCCCAGTTCAATTACAAACGCTCTTCCCTGTCTGTGGATTTCGGCGAAAATAAGTTGCATAAGCTACTGGTGATCGGCATGATTTAATGCAGACTACAATTTAGGAAGTTGTAGTTTTACAAAATGTTACTGTTGTGAATCAGGAAGAAAGAAAGTAGCAAGATGAACAATTTGGTTGTGTAAGTAGGATTGGACTTCCGACCAAAAAAAAAAAGTTGGATTGGACAAGCCAAGCGCTTGCAAACAGCAGACTGGAAAATCGATTACAAGTGCTCGAGCGGATAACTGGAAAACTGGCTAATCTTCTGCAGTAATGGAGGTTTTTATTAAGATGTATGATAGCTTTCTTGTTTAGTACTGATTGACTGTACTATTTCATCTCCCAATGCGAAGCCTATGCAAACTACAAATTGAAAAGCAGTTATGTCTATTCAAGTTTCAAGTAGTTTGTCTCTTTACCTCACCTTAACGAAATGACTTTTCTTGTGCCTCGGAATTTTGATTTTATTTTCTATTTGTGATATTGTAGATTTGCTGTATTAAGTTCATCTATAAATAACAGGTGTTTGTTATCCTAGATAACGAGTGGTCTGCTAAATTTCAGATGACATTTGGTGAGCAGAATACAGAGAAAGAGGCCCACGAAATGCTCAGTTATGCGTGTGATCATGGTATCAATATTTTAGACACTGCAGAGGCTGTAAGTATATCACTTTATCCTCACACTTCTCAAATAAATCTTTAATCTTAGTTGCTTTCGATTCTTGTGTAAGTTATATCTGACAATCGCCAGACCATTACTCTTTTAACATCTTCTCCTTTCTTTCTCTGCAGTTCATATCTAGAAATTTCATTGCATAGGAAATAAGTTATGCATTCACTTGCTTTGACCCTCCGTTAATGCACATGGCGGCACATGTTTTAAGTGAACTAATAGATTTATAAAAACAATTTCATCCTCTAGATTGAGTTTTTTCCCTTACCATGAGCAGTGATCTAGTGAAGTTTTCTGTGCATAATTTTTTGGCATTATTGTATACAAACATCTACTTAGTCTCCTTTACCGAAAAAAAACCATCTACTTAGTCTCCAACTTTTTGCAGTATCCCATTCCAATGAAGAAGGAGACGCAAGGAAGAACTGATCTATATATTGGTAGCTGGCTGAAGTCCCGACCACGTGACAAGGTATTAAGTGTTTAATCAATCTCTTCTGGACTCTCACTTTGTCTATGGGGACTTGTAAAACTAATGTTGAAAATCATTTTCTGGGACTTTGAGTTTCTCAAAGTTGTCATGCTTTATGAATGGGCTAGGGAGGACGGTGAATTTTGTGTTGTGTTTAGATGGGTATGCCTTGTTTGACTCTCCATTTTTTCGTAAGAGACGCTTAATGTTACTGCAAGAAGTGTTTGTGTCTCATTTAAGCTCCTCAAGAAGGTCAACGTAAAATAAGTCCTGACATGCCATTGATGTTTTGCACATTAATCATGTTGATTAGTGGAGAAATCATTTATTAATAGGAAAATGAATCTAACAATCTATGAAAAATGGTCTTAAAAATTTGATAACTTTTTGGAGAGATTTTGCAGTTGCTCCTAGAATGCTGGAGTTCTTCCACATTAATGTTTGTGTTCTCGTTTCAGCAAATAAGAAGAGGCACAGAACCACAACAAACGATGCCTCACCCACTATGTGGCCGGCTTTAATGATTGTCCTAATCCTTCATTAAATCCTTTTTATGCTCTAAGTACTCCCTATCTTTCTCCTTCCTCGTCTGTCGAGGTCTTCTCCTGCCCCTTTAGCAGCCCATGTTTCCATCCCTTGCTCACATCTCCTCCCTCCGCAATTCTTCTCTCAACATGTTCACTAGAGCGTAATAAGAGAGCCTTCGTTGGAGAGGACACGGCCATTATTGCGATTACTGAAAGTTGGTTAAAAGTCTTAAAACTTTGGAGTAGTTGGAAGTTATGTGTGGATCTCTAAATCGACATTGTTGATGATTTGTCTACTCACTAAGCTCGTTTTGTTCTGAGCTCTTTTGTAGTTGGGTTTGCAACCCCTTGGTGCCCTATGGTAGTCTTTTCTTTAACCTATAAAAAAACATGGTCAAGCCATCTCAACCGTCCCTCTCTCATCTTCTCCTTGATTGGAGCAATGCCTACCTAATGGATTCATTTCTATCTTGTATTTTCTTGTGTGCCCGCATATCTGGCAAAGTATTCTCGTCTCTGCCACACTCATTTTAAAACTCTTGAAAACAGCTGAAGTTTTTATTTTTGACGCTATTCAATTTGGCATGTCATGGCACTGTATAAGTGCACTTAATGCGAGTTGAAAACCTAAATTTTACTGTTTCTTTTACTTTGTCTTATCTTTTGGATGTCTACTTCAAAGCAGTGTCATCTCATTCTTCCATTGGGTTAGATTTAGGAGTTGCAAGCTGACATTACTGTAAAGGGTAAAAGAGGGTTATTTGCATGCAATCAATAAGTACAGCAAGAAACTACCCTATTAGATGAAAGAAAGAGGAACGTGTTCGTCCCTACCAGTTCCACAAGAGCATAGGTATTCAACTTATTTTCAGGCCCCGAGTTAAATTTCATGACATAGAGAGTGACTGTCTCATCGATGAGACAAGGGGCGGGGGTTAACGCTAAATTAGAATTATGGAGAAGTACGTTGGAGTTCAAAGGGTTTACGTTAAGTTGAAGTAAGACCGAATACATGAAGTGTGAGTTCGACAAGGCAAGAGGGGGAGATGAACCCGTCAATTTGCTCGAACAGGAGGTACCCTAGAAGGATACTTTCGGATATTTAGGATCAATATTGCAAAACGGGGGAGAGATTGATGAGGATGTAAGCCATAGAATCGGAGCGGGTTGGATGAAATGGCGCAATGCATCGGGATTTTTGTGTGATTGCAAAATCCCTCTTAGGCTAAAAGGAAAATTCTATAGAACATCAGTAAGACCCGCAATGATCTACGGATTTGAATGTTGGCCAAAGCACAGAGGCAACATGAGCATAAGATGAAAGTAGCGAAATGAGAATGCTAAGGTGGATGTGTGGTCATACAAGAATGGATACGATAAGAAATGAGGATATTCGACGAAAAGTTGGAGTAGTATCGGTGGCCGAAAAGATGAGAGAACATCGTTTGAGATGGTTTGGACATATTCTTCGAAGGCCCCTAAATGCTCCGGTAAGAAGAAAGTGTGTTATAGAGAGCATGACATGAGGAAAGGGAGAGGTCGGTCGAAACTTACTTGGGGAAAAGTAGTAAAACAAATTTGTTGGAGTGGAACATAGATTGGCGTATTGTTTGTCTTAGGACGAGTGGAGGAAAGCGATTAACATTGTGGAGGGGCAAAAATTCCTATGTTCCCGATCGCCTTTTCGAGTCCTAGCCCTTTGTTTTCTTTTCTTTATATTGTTATAACTATGTTATTTTATTTTTTTTATTTTATAGTTCTTTCGGTCTTGCTTTTTTGGGTTCATCGACCGCCGACCCCAACTAGTTTGGGTTAAAGGTGATGTTGATGTTGATGTTGATGTTGAGAGAGTGACTGGTTTGTAGGTTTATTGTCAGCAATTTAGCATTACAATGGCTCTCTATGTGAGAGGACCCTATAAGGCATGGCCACTGTTTAGTAGAGAAGCTGAAAGGCAGAATGTCGACGATGTATTCAATGGTTGGTGCAATCCAGACTATCTAGTCTTTCAGCGATAACTCCCTTACATTTTGCTGGGGTCAACATATGGTGCATCATTGTGGCGAAAAAAGGTTTTGGAGTTGCTTTTTCAGAATGTTAAGTATCTATTGAGTGTTAAAAGATTCCAGGATAAAACTTAACATATTTTGCTGAGAGTATACATGTATGTGTGGCCACGGTTACCGCATGCTTGAGCATTGTGGGACTTTTAACATTCAATCGAGGTGAAACTGATGGATCACAGTTGACAACAATATCTTGTGTTGTAAACGAGCATGGTGCTAGGACATGTAAAAACTTAGGTTTGAACGGGTTCTAATGCCATGTTGAGGGATTTACCACTCAAACTTGAGCTATTAGTTAGTTTGATTTATGTGTGTAAGGCCTAGGTGTACTCCTTTTGAGTAATTTTGGATTCTAAAGCTTTGATTTGTTGTTAGACATGATTGAGGGCCTACTTGTTCTTCTTCTGCATCTTAATACAAAAGAATATGGAAGGGGGCAGTATGTTTCTCATACATACAGGATTCTGCCATTTTGTGCTTTCAATTGAACACCCTTTCAATTAACCGGGCAATGACTCTCAGGAATTGTGGACAGCGTTCTTCAACATGCTGATATCTATCGATGCACACTATGCCGTCCACACTTTAATCGCTTATATTGCTTAAAATAATTAGTCAAGGAGAAATGCTCTCATTATTGACAACAACTCTTGTCTAAATATTTTCGGGGATGATGATAATATTTTTCATTCATCCATGTTTTATAAGCGATACAAGAGATCTGTTTTAGGAAAAGGTTTTCCAAATTATTCCTTTTTGGCGAAACAAACGGAGCCTAAGTGGACTTGTTTGAGTTATTATCAAGTATGAAAATCACCAACTAAAGAAAACTCATGTTACAATTAACATCTCTAATTATTGATATGTTTGTCATTCTTACATTTTAGGTCATTTTGGCAACAAAAGTATGTGGCTATTCCGAGCGATCGAGTTATATCCGTGAGAATGCAAAGGTTTTACGGGTTGATGCTTCAAATATTAAAGAAAGTGTTGAAAAGAGCCTTAAGCGCCTCAACACTGACTACATTGATTTGCTGCAAATCCATTGGTATGCTTTCCAATCTTATGTAGAAATGACAGCAATCAACAGAAGAATGAAATTGAATTGATTCTTAATTTGTGAATGCCATTTCATGTGAGTTGATTGGATATATCTTGATTTATCCCCTTCACTCTCCCAAATGCCATTTTGCGTGAGTGGATTGGATATATCTTGATTTTTGCTTTTCACTCCCTTTCTCTCTTCCTTTTTGGCCAACTTGATTTATGGATCACCCTCCCTTTCTAATTTCATATATGACGATACTCAATGACTCTGAGACCAGGGTCTTGTAAGAGACTGCATAAGGTGCGAAGTCAGACATTTTTCGACATAAATCTTAATTCTTTTCTCATAGATCTCTAACATCTTTTTCTGCATCTGCAAATCAGTTTGAGATTTGGGTTCTGCATCTCTCTCTCGCTTATGAAGAACATGGTCTATTTTCTTCTTTTGTATAAACATTGGGATCTGGAAGAGCATGATGTGCTCTAATAACCTTCCCAAGATCTCTGTGTGTGCACATCACTGTTCGTTGTGCATGAACGGACCTTCACATTTTTGTTGATCTGGACTTGACATTGAGCACCTACCCTTATTTAGATTTGTATTTTTATATTAGCTGAACAGACCTCCACATTAGATGTGCATTTTATAGTATTTTGCTCAGTTCATCCGATCATGATACAGTTGTTGTTTCACTACTCTGCATGCTTGATTTACCAGAATTGCTTCTCTATCTCTCTGTTAGCATAATAATAGGTTAGTGGATGCTATTTGAGAATTGTAATCATCGGAGGAAGTAGGAAAAGAGGACTTTCTTGGTTTCCAGTTTTGGAATGCCTTCAGGATAAATTTGTGATTACTGTAGCTGTGATTATTAGTGGCTTGCATCTTATGTACCCTGAAATCCCAAAGAAGTGAAAAAGGTACATGGTAGTAATTCAACATGAATGAAGTTTAGGGTGCGTTTGTTTCACGAAAAGCTCAATATTTGGAAAATATTTTCCATAAAACAATTGCTTACAAAAACAAATGAATGACTAATATTTTCATCACCCATAAGAATAGTGAGGTATAATTTGTTGTCGATAATGAAAACATATTCCGTTGTCTAATTTCTATAAACGATATAACCAATCATTTTTTGGAAAATGTTTTCGAAATCTTGGATTTTCCTTGAAACAAATGCACCCTTAATGTTTCACCATTCTAAGTGGTAAAATTAGACAGAACTGCTCTTAACTTCTTTTGATTTCTCCATGGATTCAGTGGAAGTTTTCTTCTTTATTTCTCAAGATTCTTGTTTGCTGTTCTTCTTCTCTGACTAGAAGTTTCATGACAGGCCAGATCGCTATGTTCCATTGTTTGGCGACTATTCCTATGATTTCTCTAAATGGAGGCCTAGTGTACCTTTTGTGGAGCAGTTGAAGGCTTTTCAAGAGCTTATCGACGAAGGGAAGGTGACTTCTAATATCCCGCTAATTTTCAATTCTAGCGTCTCAGGCAACCTATTTTCCTTCCTGCAACAGTTAGATGAATTTCAATGACAGTAATTTCCCTTAAGCCCAGAAGAGAATGCTCCTCCTTTGAGATTATGAAATATTAACTATTGCTGTCCATATCATATTTTCTGCCTTTTCTGAATGGTCTAAGCTGATCAATGCACAAGAGATCTAAAAATCTTTTCTTAAGGGATCGCAGCATAAGAGATCTACACTTGTTATGACTGTTTGAGCAACAAAAAATTCTTTTGAATATTTAGTATTAGATAAACAATGCACTGGCCATAGAGTTCAGTGAAGGAATTGCCTATTGCACAACACACACTTGTTGTGGCTGTTTATGCATGTTTAGAGTCACATTCTCAACTTGAATTCCTTGTTTGGAAGTAGAAAACAGAAGTGTACTCTCAACTTAACAGAGGTTGTCGCACTTGATCAGGTTCGTTATGTTGGCATTTCAAACGAGACTTCCTATGGAGTGATGGAGTTTGTCCATGCAGCTAAAGTTGAGGGATTACCAAAGATTGTAAGCATACAAAATAGCTACAGTTTACTTGTCAGATGCCACTTTGAAGGTAAATCCTTCTTCAAACATTGTTCCTTGGAAAGTGATGAAGAAAAATGTTGTCTAATGAACATGTACCTAGAGGATATTGTAGGGAAACAGATATTTCAAAGATGGTGGATATTAATTTTGTGCTCTGGACAACTAAATATATGCAATTCCCATCTTCTCAAGTTCTGCTGCTGCACTACACATTGCAGTGGGGATGGATGGCTCTCTTTGTCTCTGATAGTTGGACTTTCCACTTAGATATGTTTGATAGGTGAAGTGAATGGATGGACATATAATAGTATGTGCAGGAGAATCACTTATGTTGAAAAAAACATGGCTTCTCTTTCTTGCCATTTTCCAAAGCTGAAAAGATACATCCATGGATCCTCTTTACAAATGCTTATAACAGCGCATCTGTAATTTGGTTGGAAGGACGGTTTGTGATGAGATTCCTCATTTAATTTGTTGCAGTTGATCTTGTGGAAGTTTGCCACCCAAAGAACTGCAATATAGGGTTACTTGCATATTCTCCACTGGGTGGTGGATCCTTAAGTGGGAAGTACTTGGATTACAACTCTGAAGCTGCAAAAAGAGGGAGGATGAACCTATTCCCCGGTTACATGGAGAGATACAACAGATCTCATGCCAAGGTATGTTGAAGAACTGGAAATTATTCAATGATATCAGTTGAAGCTAGAGGCCCTCAATTTTTAGTACTCACTGGTTAGCTTCTACTGCTGAAAACTTGAAAAGCAGATGGATCTGAAATGGGGAACGAGCAGGGGCTTAATTAGGATGGTTTTCTTGATTTTTTTTTCTCTGTTGTTTAATTTTTTGCATGGGACTCTATTTTTCTCTTTATCCGGCCACACATTAAGAAATCATGGTCTATCAACTGGGCGCATCTTGTGCTCTGACTTTCGATGGACCAAAGTGGCATCTCAGTAACCATCTTCGTATCTCATTCTCAGGAAGCAACCATAAAATATGTTGAGGTTGCTAAGAAATTCGGATTAACCCTCGTTCAACTTGCTCTTGCATTTGCAAGAGATCGACCGTTCATGACAAGTTCAATCATCGGTGCAACCTCCGTCGAGCAACTGCGAGAAGACATTGATGCTTTTCTAACAGTTGAGAGGCCTTTGTCATCTGAAATAATGGCAGACATTGAAGCCATTTTCAAGAGATACAGAGATCCGGCCATCCTTTAAGGTCAAGGTTCGTGTGATACTTTGTGAGCAAAATGCAATTCTTTGCTAGTCTCCTTACTTACGAAAATTTTGTATGTATAGCGATTCGACTCTTGGTCATCTACCACATGGACCATTACCAGTCTCCAAAAGTTTGGGATTTTGTATTGTATATTTAACGCACATGCCTGTAAGATAACTTGCCGAGAGAACTTATTTTTTCTTGGTCGATCAACGAAAATGCATAGTTTTTCCATTTACGTATTCTCCAACTTGACAGAATGAGATTCTTCGCTTATTCATATTGACCCGCTTTCTTTGTCTAGAGTTGGCTGGTCTCAAAGATGAATGCTCACTGGGATTCACTCGACAAAAAATGTATGGGGTGCGAGCTTTGCATCATAAACTCATTTTCACATACGCTGCCACATGCATCTAGGTCAGGAACAACGTTGTCAGGATCAGAATACTAGTAGGATCATGTTGAAGTCTTGAAGAATTGGATCGTAGCATTGGCTTGTACTATAAAAGAACATCAGATTTGCCAGATATGTTGCGTGTAAGGTTACGTGCTGCATTGCAGCTCTCAGTAAGTAAAACAATCATTGCAAGGCAGAAGATTGGTAGGAAGGTGTCTGTACAGAAAATTTATCCACCATTCTCTCGCGCCCCAAACTTGGAAATTCACATGTCGGTGACAAGTACGCAATATGTAGAATTGGTAAGTCACACAAGGGCCTACAGGAATGGAGCAAGTCACATTTTGACCTCTCTAATTCCGGGAGTCGTGAGTTTCCCCTTGAGGTTTCACTTATCGTCATGTCCTCCCCGATCTCTTGAAGTCCACTGTAACCTCTCCCCTGACTCCACCCGATTTTAGCCAGAGCTCCAGTCAGGTGCATGTCAGAGGGGGGAATGGGACTTGTACGGTGGTGGCGAAGTCTACTATCACCGCACCGCCCACACAGTCATCAGCGGTGTCGTGATCATTGAAGCCGCAGCTGAGAGAACTCTCGTGCCTATCTTTATCGTTCTATTTCTCTGTGAGAGAGAGTGAGAGAATCGCAATGACAAGGGCAAAGGGTTTGGCATGCAGACTGGGTCATGCCTGGGTCCTATCTCCAGTTGTGATCATTAGGCAACGAGGGCTTTGGCAGCGGTGGTAAAGTACTGATGTCTGTAATCTAGACACATATTAGGTGGCAGCAGAGGTTTAGGAAGGTGAATCACGCTATGCCTTCATTCGGAATATCGAAGAGAGAAAAATTTTGGTGACCGACTGAAGGCATTATGAAGTGGGAGATGAATGGAGGTGGTCTAACTCGAGAGACCGTAAAATGTTTCAGGGGATGTTTGAACACAGCGGATACGAAGAAGGTTATTCTTGTGACTGAGGATTCTGCCAAGCTTACAACTGTTTAAAGTGCCAAGGATCTTGCAGTGGCCTTATGTAGTGTTTTGCTTCTCTGATTCCAGTCTAGCGCGGTGTTCAAGTGACTGCTCGGCAGACAATAGTGGTATAGAAAGGGAACAGAAATAGTTTTTCGCACGTACGCTCCGAGGGACCAATGATACCTCATTAGGATAACCCTGTGATATGACATAATCTCGGCTGTCAAACTGAACGCTAGATGAAATGGTTTGTGCACTTCTGCAACATGTGAGAATTTGTTGATGTTGCACCCACGGACTGTACAACTCCTACGGACAGAATGCCTCCAAAACTTCAAATACAAATTCTCCAAATGTCGGGTTTTCTTATTTGCAAGAAACGCACTGGATCTAACATGAGAAATAGGTGTAGTAATCCAGTAGAATGAGCGACGGACGAAATATAAAAGGAATTTGTCCCAGCTAGGGACAATGTTATTTATGAATCAATCGCCGATGACATTGCCGGGTAATTATCTTGTTGTTTCACCATTCAATTCCCCTTATCTCGTAACAATTGGAATATGCAAAGATGAAATGACGGGTATGAAATGTTGGTTCTGTTAGAACTTAGGTGCGTGCGACCAGTTTTAGGGGGGAACCGTTTCATGCAACGCGTCTGAGAACACATTGCTGGAGCCTGGAGATGAGCGTGTTTTATGAATCCTGTGCTTTGTAGGGTGGTCACTTAGTAATTGGATGCAGATTGAAAGTTACACTTACGCGACCGGGGGATGTCGAGTACTTTGCAATTGACTCTCGACGGGGATTACCCTCCGACCAACTTACGAGCTAGCCGGTAATCTTGAAATTTCGAGCAGAAAGAACGAAGAATGATAACAGGGCAAGTCACCATTCTCCTCACTCTTCACACCGCATGCATTCCATGACCAAATAAATAACCAGCCAGACAGATTAGTTCTTCCAGTCCCGAGACTGGTTTGCTAAAAACCTATGATTTAGACAATTGAAAACTAAGAGCTGATGGAGAGAGCGTGGACTCTACATATATATGTATATATTCATCCAAGAATAAGACTATCAGGAAAATGACACTTGTTCAAGCTGATTAAAACAGCAGGATGGCGCCATTTTGCCGGTGGGCAAAGCCACCGTTCAGGCATTTCCTCAACGATCATGAGTTAAGAGGCAAATTCCATGTGAAACGGCACCCGCCGATCATAAGCGAAGACCTTTGCCATAATGTTGGCAATAACTACTTGCTCCGCCATTTAAGCATATCAAATCTTCAGGATGGAAATTCGGCGCCGGTCTGATTTCAGGCTAATGCAAAAAACGCATTGGTGCTGAACTTGCAAGAAAAATACCCAACTCACATAAGACTAGATTTCGACCAAAAACAAAAAACATAAGACTAGATCACCTCTACAGCAAGGTAATCAGAGGACAATACTTTTCATTTGATTTATAACATCCTTAATATGATGAGAAAGAACAGAAACCAGCAAATCTATCCAAGTTGAAATCCATCCATTGAACACTTCCATTTTTTGGCTAGACAATAGTCTGGCAGATCAACACGGACATACTCATTTAACATAAATCCCGAGACGACTTGCACTAACACATCTACTTCCAAGTCAGATCAACTTCCTAAGGCTCTTGACAGTGGAAGACATCTCTCTCAAATAGCAAAGTATGGTACATAACTGCATTTGACAAGCAATTGAACAAGGACCTTCAGCCTGGCTAAGGGTTTACAGTCGTGGAAAAACAGATACAGCTGCATTCAAGCCACAACCGGCATGGAAAGTGAAAGTGACATTTCATCATCTCATCCGCGATATTATCACCGAAAGAAATCATATTCATTTCAGAATGATATTTGTGCATCACATCCCTGTATTAAGGCTAGTCATGTCCGCAAAACCTCTGTTGCAACCTCAGACACATAAAAATAAACAAAATAACTAATTATTATTGAACATTACATACTACTAAAACTTAAGTGGATTCATGTCAACAAAACAAGAAAGAAGAAAAAACGGAAAATAAACCTTCATGATTGAGCAGTAAATTTCACTGCTAGCCTAGCATTGACCTAGAAATAGCACAGAATACACTTATCCCAATTAAAACAAAATGGAAGCTCAACAATAACCAAAAGGCCTGGCCTTGCTTAATAAGTAACTGTCAATGCATAAATCTATCAAACACCAGTTAAGCACAGATCTTTGTTCACCTCTGCCATGTTTTCATCAAGAAAACCAGATGATTTTGGATTCAAGCAACCAGAACTGTCATAATGGAGAATCCTTAGCTGCCCTTTCTGAATTTTAGAGAAGGAAATCTTAGTATTTAAGCATAGCCTGCGAGCCCGAGATCCAGTTATGCTGTATTACATTTACTCACCTTTGTTCCACACACCAGGCCACCTCCAACTGAATGGTGAAAGCATGCAACATTAACTTCATCTCAGCACTGGGAAGAACTCTCAGAAGTTCCATATCAACAACTCAAGTAAACATGGTTAAAGAAACCAGCTTGAGGAGGTGGAAACACTCAACAAAACAGCCAGAAAACATCACTTCAGACGATGATGAATTTTTCTCAGAATAATTTCCATGTATATCAGGCTCGTGCTAATGGATAAGCAACTAGAACATTGCTCACTGCTAACTTTGTGAGAGAGGGACGTAAAATCCAAAACATCCGGGATTGGACAATTACCTGTGTGTCTATCCTGCATAAGATGATCGGGAAACTGACTGCTCATCAAGCAATACCCAACAATCAGTGACATCAACTTCTGAGGCAGTTCTAGCCTATTCAACCAATAAATGCAACCAACACCAGCACTATCACTACCCCTTCGACTAGGTCATTCCGTAGTACTTGATAGTGACAATGACCACAGCTGAAGTCCCAGATCAAAAATGGATTATGTGTATCTTCTATGCTCATCAATCAAAGGGCTCATACAACAGGCATGGTTAATTTTATTGCAGATTTTGCCAAGTATACAAAATGAATTGGAATTAAACCACTTTTGCAAGCAATCAAAGCGCTGAGCATATACCTTTTTGTGAAATGGATGTTGTCAATGGGTGAAGCATATAAATCATAGAAATAATTGGTACGATAGTTAGGGACATCATCCTTAATCACTCATTGGCTTCTTTTCCTAGAAAGAAGTTCTCGTGTCAATGAGTCTAATAATCCAAAGCTTTCCTTCAAAATGTGCATAACTTCCCTCCAACAGCGCAGGGCAATTGCCTCTCGTCCTTTGACAGAATGACAGTCCGATGATATGTCAAACCCGACAGACTGCTAATTTTCCTGTACTAAATGGAAGGATGATAATACATCAGGAATCCCTAGCACTGGCATGATTGAGCTGCACGCCAAAAAGAGGTGACGATGTCCCCCAGAGCTACATCCCTACACTTTTTATGCAGGATAGACATGACTGCAAGATCTATATCTTGACTTAGTCAACAAGTACAATGACATCTTCAATTTGGACTCTAGAAACTGGTTACACCAAAACAAATTAGAACCTTTGTCACCTAAAGTTGAATTAACAGTTACCATTCCGGTTGAGAGGCAAATGATAGGGGAAAAGAGGCCTTTCATTCATAAGTCTCTTGCTTTCTGGGCAGGATAAGAGATAATGGAACTGTGCAACATTTCAATCCGAATCAATGCAACCTCGACAAACTCTGATCCCTAATTGAGCTCCCTCATTATGTGCTCATACCGAAGATGAGTGTTCTTCATCCTTGAAATTGTTTCAACAACGTTAACTGCATAGAAATCTAATTGACAACTCATCTGAAAACCCATACAAGAGAAGATAATTTTGTTGCAGGGAAAAAGGGCTCGGACATCTCTCCTGTTACTTGCTTCATGGATTTCTTCACAAATGCGTTCAATAGCTTAGTTAACTTGTCCATTTCATGATCTTATCAGACAGAAAGTATCATTCCTTCTAGCATGCTTATGTGGATTTGAAAGCTGCATCACCAACGGACACATCACGCAGAAAGCTCCAGGCAGACACATCAACTGGGCACGGGAATAGACTAGTTATGGTAGGTGATATTTACTTTCATCTCATATGTTGCACATTCTATCTGAGAAGAGTATAGCAGAATGGAGTTAGGTGATATAATAGCAGGGAAAAAAAAGGGAAATTAGCTGCAGTGAGATAAATAAGCATGATGCATCGACAAATACATCAAGAAGCAGACAAGTAATTTGAGCAACAGAAAGAGAATAATAATAACAGCACTGCTCTCCTTCATTAGAAAGCCTTAACTGGGGAATTCACCAAATGCAGGAGGAACTAGAAGCTCAAGATTGCATCTAAAGAGCATTTCAATTGTGCCTCCATCAATGACAATGCTTTTAATTAACGAATTATGCTGACGGCCATACACGAGCAACAAGTGTTCAGAGATGCTGGAGAGAACTGCATAATCGTGAATTAACTCAAGATCAATGGGAGATTAACAAATGTGTTTCAAAGAATTCATCCAATCATGATACAGTTATTGTGTTCACTACTCTGCATGCTTAATTTACCAAAATTGATTCTCTATCTCTCTGTTAGCATAATAATTGGTTCGTGGATGCCATTTGAGGATTGTAATCATCAGAGAAACTGTAGCTGTGAGACATTCTTCAAAAACCGTGCAACACTCTTACCGGTGGCTTGCATCGCACATAACCTGACATCCTTAAGAAGTGAAAATGGTATGTGGATGCTAGTAGGCATCCATTGTTTGGGGAGTATACGTATAAAAAAACTCCATTGTTTGAGGGAAGTATACCTATAATTTCTCTAAATGGAGGCCTAGTGTACCTTTTGTGGAGCAGTCGAAGGCTTTTCAAGAGCTTATCGACAAAGGGAAGGTGACTTATGGTTTCCTGCTCATTTCAATTCTAGCGTCTCAGGCAACCTATTTTCCTTACTGCAACAATGTGATGAATTTTATAGAGAATGCTCCTCCATTGAGATTATGAAAAGTGACTAAATTGCCGTGAATATCATATATTCTGGCTTTCCTGAATTGTCTAAGCTGATCAGTGCATGAGAGATGTAAACTCTTTTTCTTAAGGGGTCACAGCATAAGTGATCGACACTTGTTATGGCTGTTTGAGCAACAGATAATGCATTTTTACATATAGGAGTAGATACAAAATGCACTGGCGTGTAGGGTCTGTTTAAGGAATTGCCTATGAGGAGGAGAATTGAAACTTGCTTTTGCACGTAGTCACATTGTCAACAATCGAGACTTGCTATGGAGTGACGGATTTTGTTCATGAAGCTAAAGTTGAGGGATTACCAATGATTGGGGAGAAGTGTCAAAAAAGTCCTAAACATATTGCATTAGTATCAATTAAGTCATAAACCTTTTTTTTAGTGCCAATTCAGTCCTAAACCTCTTGCATTGGTGCCAATTAAGTCCTAAACTTTTTATTAGTGTCAATTCAATCCTAAACCTTTTACATTAGTGCCAATTTAGTCCTAAATATTTTACATTTATGCCAATTGAGTCAATTCGGTCAATTTTGATCGGAAATCAGGCGTGGACGTCAATTATCCTACGTAGCACGGTTGGCGCTAACGTGGATATTTTAATATTTTTTTGATATTTTGTATAATTTTTAAAAATATTTTTTTAAAAAACCAAAAAAAAATGCTTAAAAATTATTTAAAATATTAGAATAATATTAAAAAAAATATCCAAGTTAGCGATAGCCATCTGCATATAGGACAATCGATGTCCACATCAATGATTTTCGACCACAATTGGCCCTTTTAACTCAATTGGCATAAATATAAAAACATTTAGGAATGAATTGACACCAATAGAAAAAGTCTAGGATCGAATTGGCACCAATAAAAGGTTTAGGACTTAATTGTCACCAATGCAAAAGATTTAGGACAGAATTGGTACTAAAAAAAGGTTTATGACTGAATTGACACTAATGCAATATGTTTATGAATTTTTTGACACTTCTCCTCCAAAGATTGTAAGCATACAGGATAGCTACAATTTAATGCCACTTTGAACGTAAATACTTCTTTTTTCGACCCAAAAAAAAAAAAAAAAATACTTCTTCTAACATTGCTCCTTGGAAAGTGAAGAAAGAACAATACTGTCTAATGGACATTTGTCTAAAGGATATCGTAGGGAAACGGATATTCCAAAGATTGAGGATAATAATCTTGTGCTTTGGACAACTTAATGTATGCAATTTTCATCTTCTCAAGCTATGCCGCTGCTCTACATGTTGCAGTGGGATGTATGGGTTTCTTGTTTCTGAATGTTGAACTTACGTTCGAGAGGTGAGTTACTGAGTCACTTTATATTGAATTTCCATTTTCTTAAGCTCTGCTACTGCTCTACACGTTGCAGTGGGATGTATGGGCATTGTTGAACTTTACCCATAGATATGTTCGATAGACGAAGTTAATGCGATGTCACTTTATGTTGAATTTCCATCTTCTCAAGCTCTGCCTCTGCTCCACATGCTGCAGTGGAATTTATGGGTATTTGTTTCTGATGGCTGAATAGAATGTTCGATAGGTGAAGTTAATGGAAGAAGGCATGGCTACTCTTTCTCGTCATCTCCCAAAGCTTTGGACGGACCAAACTGGCATCTCAGTAACCGTCATGGTATCTCATCCTCAGGAAGCAACCACAAAATATGCTGGGGTTGCAAAGAAATACAGGTTAACCATCGTTCAAGTTGCTCTTGCATTTTCAAGAGGCCGGCCGTTCATGACGAGTTCAATCATAGGCGCAACTTCCGTCGAGCAACTAAAAGAAGACGTTGGTGCTTTTTTAACAGTTGAGAGGTCTTTGCCATTTCAAATAATGGCAGAAATTGAAGCCAGTTTCAACTCGACCATCTTTAAGGTTAAAGGCTCGAGAAACTTTGTGAGCCTAATGCAATTCTTTGCTAGTCTACTTAGTTATAAAAATTCTGCATGTACCAATTCAATTTTTGGTTCATCATAGGCCATTACCGGTCTGCAAAAGTCTGGGGTTTTGTACTGTATAATTAACGCACATTCCTGTATATTATCGTTGCGAGAGAACTTATTTTTTCTTGGTCGAGCAATGAAAATGCACCAGGCTTGCAATTCGCTGACAAAAATTGTATGGAATGTGAGCTTTGCATCATAACTTTACTAGGAGAGCACCCCTATTTATACAAAAGGCCTCTCAAATGATTGCCGATGATTTGACTCTAGATTTAATGGAAGAGAAAATGCATCTCCATATCTTTCAACTACCAACACCAAACAAGAAGACTCTAGACATAATACATTTAGGGGTAACGACATAAATAGACCTTGAACTTTGACCTAATATGCATTATATTCTCTGAATTTTAAATTTGTTCAATATGGTCCTTGAACTTTAGCCTAATGTTCAATATGATCCCTGAACTTTTAGTTTGTTCAATATGGTCCTTAAACTTTTGTTGCATGTTCATTATAGTCCCTAAACTATATGAAAATATTCAATGTAGTCCTTCCATTAATTTAAGATCATGGACAATAATGAATATTTTCATATAGTACAAGGACTAAATTGAACATTTACTAAAAATTCGGGGACTACATTGAACAAGTCAAAAGTTTAGGGACCAATTTGCCGATGGGTTAAAATTCAAGGACTACATTGAACAAATTAAAAGTTCGAGAACCACGATCGCATATTGGGTCAAAATTCGAGGACTATTTGTGTCATTTTTCAATACATTTATCATTTCGTCCGTCTCTGCAGAATATTCAGAGTCCCCAAAGAAAACCGTAGAGGCTAAGATAGTCTTGTTGATCATCCGGACCACGCCATGGATTGGGCGGGCCACCGAAACTCTGGTCCGTGACACAAGCATCTAGGCCAGGAACAGCGTTGTAGGATCGGAATCCTAAGTAGGACTATGCTGAGGTCTTCAAGGATCGTAGGATCGGTTTGTTATATAAAAGATGATCATATTTGCCAGATATGTTGCGTGTAAGGTCACATAGTACTATAGTAGTAAATTGCAGCTCTCAGTAGGTAAAACAATAATTCCGAGACAGAAGACTGCAAAGGAAGTGGTCTGTATAGAGAAATTGCAATAATCATTCCATTCTCATGCGCCCCCCGGCTTGGAAATTCAAGTGTCGGTGATAAGTATGCATTACGTAAATTTGGTAAATCAATCCACACGAGGGTCTCTAGGATCGGGCCAAGTTACGTTTTGGCCCCCTTGAATCCCGAGGAATGTGAGTTTCCCCCGTGAGGTTTTGATTATCGTCATGTCCTCCCCGATCTCTTGAAATCCGTTGTAACCTCCTCCTGACTCTGCCCAATTTTAGCCGGGGCTCCGGTCACAGGCATGCCAGAGTGGGGAAGGGGACTATGTACGGGGATGAGAGACGGAATCGCGACCGCGAGGGCAAATCTGCCCTTGTATGGGGTCGAATGACCGTGCATAGGGTGCATCGTCCCTTGCCGGAGTCGTGGTTCGCTTGAGATTGACTTCGGCGAGGAGCGTTGCATGCAGACTTGGTCGTGCCTGGGTCCTATCTCCAGTCGATTTCAGGTGGAGATCGATCCAGGCAACTCCCAATCAAGAGCGTTGTATTTGGTGTATAATTACTTTGATGTGGACATATCGCCAAGTTGCCTCTTCCTTCTTCGAGTAGGCAAAAAATTAATTGAGATGACGACGTGCACGTTGGGCTCAAATGACATAAAGCTTGCAGCACGAGATAATCTCTCTTTTTCATTTTCCTTCTATTTTTGTAATAAATGAAATCCTAATGAAGAGTTATAGAAATAGTGCTAGAATTCCAATGGCTATGATATAATTTCGACATTTCATATATCGAATTTGTTACGACCACTGATAGCACAAGGTTTCCCTCGCAGTTGTCGAGTGTACTTCAGTTATTGATGCTTTGAAGCGTCTTATTATTTTAAGCTTCTATTAAATACCCACAATTTGATTTTCGAAAAAAAAGGACTTTTATTAGAAAAATTGTTTGTAGCGTCTAGGAAAATTTGTCGAGGGAAAATGAGTTTTTCTAATCATCAACAATTGTTTGAACTTTGTCGCCGAGAATGAAAATAGTTTTCACTCCATCCGTATTTGTAAAAGATACAAAAGATTTTTTTCAGAAAGATAAAAAAAAAAAAAAAAAAGTGGTATCCCAATCTTTAATTTTTCAAGATAAAACGCATCCCAAATTAAAACGAATTAAGTTGATATTTTTAATTTATTGGCTTACTATATGAAGTTATGCTTTTCAGTGGTAGGTAAACAAATCAACCTCAATGATAGCAGAGCAATAAAAGCTAAGGAAAATACCAACCAAGGACAAAGAAATTGCCAAAGCGGTAAATAGATGTCGTATTGTGAAGTCAAAGAATAAGAATAGCATCTCGTCACTCTCATTCATAGAAAGTAGCCTGGAAGGGCAAACAAAGTAACTCAACTTACGGTCCTTTGTTTAGTGATCATGTCGTCTATGTGGATCATCGATTATGGGCTATCGATCCGATTCTATTGTGGTTAGGGTTTTCTTAATGGATACTTTTAGAACACTCGTTAAGTTTTCGGTAAATAATATTTAAGTAATGCATCGTCATCGCATTAGAAATTAAAAAATTTCTTCGCTTTAGGGTGCGCTTTTTTCGGGATCATCGGCTATTTTGACGGTAATTTTCGAAAAACCATAGCTCAAGCAAACAATTTTGTGGACCG
This sequence comes from Rhodamnia rubescens, assembly GCA_021437795.1. Taxonomy (NCBI): domain Eukaryota; kingdom Viridiplantae; phylum Streptophyta; class Magnoliopsida; order Myrtales; family Myrtaceae; genus Rhodamnia; species Rhodamnia rubescens. The sequence continues at coordinate 1,343,989 of JAILYA010000049.1, forward strand.
TGAACATATTTTGAGTTGATTGATCGTTTTAGCGACACAAACAATCTTTACATAATTATTTTGTATATTTTCGATTTCGCATGAAATAAATATACTATAAGTACGGCTGTTAAGTGCCGGGTACTTAGTAACAAGACTTTGTGCTATTGTTGCACAAAGCAAAGAGAAACTCTCGATTTTAAGTTATCTCAATAATTTTTGCCTTCTCCAAAAGGTCTTAATTATTTAATATGGCCTTTTTGAATGTGCAATTTTCTTTATCTCCCACGTTTTAGAAATTCTGAATTTTTTTTCCTAATCTACAACAATCTTCCTAAAAAGATTTCAAAAATTTGGGAATTTCTTTCTTTCCACAAAATTATTTTCATCTCCCACATTTATTCAAAAATGTGGCAAAATGATTTTCACTTTATTTTTCTAGTTTTTTTTCTCTTTCCTGTACTAGAATAAATGTCAAACTTTATAATGATGTAAGAAATTAATGTTCATCAGTTTTCAACGAAACCAAGCCAATGCAAACCAAATAATATTAATATCAAGAAACAATCAATTTCACATCTTGTCAATCCACTGCCAAAGAAATTTCTTGGAGTTGTCTCCTCTCTGTCTTCCGTCTTCCCCTCTCTCTCTCTCTCGGCGCGACGACGTTACCAGCTTTAGACTTTTCTTGAAAACCTTCCTCGCTAAGTAAAATCTGCCCATCACTCGAATCATTTTCTTTCATTTTCCCGTTCTTTGGTCTAAAGGGATATTCTTGTTTTTATAAATTTAGACGCGCTTTAGCATGCTCAACGCGTTTTGGGAGGGGCTGAGCTAATTCACTGGAACGATGAATTGCTGATTTTTTTGCTTTTTTTTTTGTTTCCCCGGGACCCATTTGAAGGAAAGCAGAGAATTGGGCGTGTCTTTCTCGTTTCCGTTCGGCTTCAGAAAGAAAGGGCCAATTTTTGGTTCATATTACCTGTTGCTGAATCGGAATCTGAAGAAGGGGGATTTTTGTCGGTGTTGATTTTTGGGGCGGGTGCGAGAAGACATGGGCCAACAGCAATCCAAGGACGAATTGGTGTATCAGCAGGTCAGCTATGGCAACGCCGAAGGAATCAAAGCCCTCTGCAGAGAAGGCGCTGGCCTCGAGGTAAATTTCTTGTTTTTAGCATCTTCTCTCTGAATTTAGGCTTTCATGTAGGTTGGATCACGATTGCTTTTGGGTAGTGTTTAGATTGTCTCTGTTTTTTCTCTTGTAATGTTAGAACTTAGAAGAGGGGATCCTTCTGAATTGTTGTGATGGGTCATTTTTGGGTGGTTTTTATCGGTGCAGTGGATCGACAGAGAAGGGAAGACGCCTTTGATCGTCGCTTGTATGAATGCGGAGCTGCATAATGTTGCCAAGACTTTGATCGACTTGGGCGCCAACGTCAATGCATACCGCCCCGGTATCTCTTGCCCCCCCTTTTTTCACACGGTTCTGCTTTTTCTGGGGGTTGTATGCTGTTTTTTCAGTTTTGTGCATGGTATGAGTCCATATGACATGGTCCGAGATGCTAAATTGTTGTAGAAAGGATGTGTTTTACGCTGAGTTTATTCTAGGAACTAGTTTAGAATCATGTGGGAGTGATATCTCGGTTGCTTCCAGTAATAACTCTCCTTTTGGCTCAGAATTGGGCTAGTTTGTTTGATTTAAACGTGTCAAACCATCATTTGAACTCTGACATTTATCATATTCACTCATCATTCTCTGCATGTGGTAAGTGCTGTGCTGCATCTATTGTTATAATTTATCTGTCTATATATCCATGTCTTGACTCTTAACGTGGTAATTTAATGAAGGTCGCAATGGTGGCACTCCTTTGCATCATGCAGCTAAGAGAGGCCTCGAGAATACTGTGAAGTTACTTCTTTCTCATGGAGGTCTGTGTCAATTATTTTTTTGGTAGTTTACATTATGCTAATTGAAGTTTTTACGCAGCTTTCTGCTGTCTAGCTTGTGTAATGTATCTGCACATTTTGATCCTTCAGCGAATGCACTGATGATAAATGATGATTGTCAAACTCCACTGGATGTGGCCAGAGCTAAAGGATACACTAATGTTGTCCGTACGTTTGAGGTATGTCTTGTGGAAAAAACAAAATCGTATCCCATCAATATGGGAAGTCTTACTAGATTCGATTGACTTATCTAACTTTTAATGCTTTTAGGGTCACATGGGATTATTCTCTGGTTGGTTGCGGGAGTTTTATGGTCCTGGGTTTCTGGAAGTATTTGCTCCTCAGCTGCTTTCGAGAAAAGTGTGGGTATTCTAGCTTTAGTTTTTACTTTAGTAGGCGACATTGTGTTATGCTTTACTTTTATACACTCATCTCTTGTAGCTGTGCCTTCTCTCTGTTGGCAAAACAGATGGATTGTTTGAATGTATTTTCAGCTGTTTCTTCAACTGCCTGGTTTTTTTTTTTTTTAACATTCTCCTTTTTCCAGGTGGGTAGTCATTTACCCGTGTGGTTCTCGAAATCCCACAAAGCCATTCAAGTTGGAATTGGCAATATATCCTAGTATTCAGGTACCAATCCTTTGTTACCAATATTTTACCAAGTTGCAATTAAAAGTTTTCAACTTCACATATGTTAGTTTTTTTGAACTATTTTTTTCTGGTTTCTTTATGTTATATTGGTTTAAAATGCATATACTATTGTTTTTCTCCTGCTATGTCATTGCATGAGCTTTCATAATTCTTCAGTTTTGAGTCCATAAATTGATGCGTGCAATTGAGTGATTATGCCTGCAGATCTTCTATGTATGCAGCGTCCACTTGATGTTACGAGCCTCTTTGACCTTTTGACACCCTTTTCCCTCACTATGTTTTCTTTTTGGGTTTCGGACTATATTATTCAAATCTGATTCTGATGCTCTCTGGGTATTGGTTCTCTTTTCCCTCGTAATCATGTGGCTTAAGTCATGTCTGCTTGTGCTAAAATGATGGTCATCGAGTCTATCCACTGATTCGGCACTACTTATAATGTGCAGGATGCTCAACCTCGAGCAATTGTTGCATTGTGGAAGGCCAACTTAGAGGAACCTAAATTCCACCATTCTGATTCTTCAGTGACAATTGTCGACAATGCTTCAAGTAATAACTTGTACTGGGTCTTATTTTCAGATTTATTTTGACAGTATCAATCTGTAGAGTATGAGTTTAATTGGCTTTATGTAAATCGAAGTCCCAAGGGGCAGGAGGCGGAGACACAGGAGGTATAGGCCACGAACAGATAGGCGTAAGTATAGTAATTGCTCCTTTTTTACAATTAAATGAAAGCTTCAAATTTTGTAGAACTGAGGAGTTAGTTCCCATTCGAGTATGTTAGAATATCATGTAATTATGATGACCCACGCACGCCCGGCCTCCAGTTCCAAGTACTTGTCCCTATTAGATGGGGAAATGTTTGAGGATCATCTTTGCTTAATGAGTAGTGGGACATTAGAAATTCTAATACTCCGCTTTCACTCAATTTGTAAGGTATACTTAGGCTGAATTTTCTTTTTGTTTGCAGAGACCCGCTATAGATTCGCACCTGCCAATGAAAGAGACAGGCAGCAACTCCAGTGGTTTTGTGATGCATGCAAAGGGATTCCACAGGTATTGCGCAGATTAGTTTCATTTTGGGATTAGCTCACGAGTAAGACAGAAAAGTGAATGTAATACCTCTCTTGTGGTTTGTTGCTCTGCGCTGCGATGATGGAAGGGATGGGCCACTAAAAAAAAAAAGCAAAAAATTGGCCATTCATTTTTGAATATGGTGTCTGGTTAATTGCATATGTCGTTTTTCTTCAATCGAGCCAAGTTTGCCATGGGCAGAGCAGGGTCAGTCCTAAAGAAGTGGGACTGAAACTCATTTTGAATGTCTTCCCTTTCCTTTTGTCTATCGAGTTCGGTGGAAATGTTAATTGCCTTATGGATATTACACTTTTAGGTGGTGGTATTACCCTAGTGATGATACTTCTTATGATAGTCTGTGCGTGAGTCTTTTTAGTGTTACTTTTGTTGTCAAGTTTCAATGCGACTTGTTCACGAAGTCGTGGGGTAATTATCAATAACATTTGTGCATTTAATATCTTTTAGTGGGAAAAGCCTCGGTCATTCAACTTTCAGGAATTTTTTTGATGAAGGTATCAATAGTTCCACGTCATGGAATGCTAGGTATTTAGTGATGAGAGAAGAACTAGAATCTGTGAATTTAAATCAGACAGCATGAACGATACATGTTTTCTGTATACTTTTTTTTTGTTTTTACTAAGATGCATTTTTATGTTGAAACTACAAATATTTCAGGCCACGCAGCCAGCATTTTTGCGACCTGTGCAGCCACCGGTTCAGGCAACTGCACCACCTGCCGCAGAAGATCTGGAATTAGCAATGGCAATCAACGCCTCCATCCAGTCGGCTATGCAGGATGTGCCACCACATTTTCCTGCTCAGCAAGGTGTTGGGACAAGTGCATCCACCAGTTGGAGTAATTCTGCGGAAGTTACGAGTCACGGTGATTCGAGTGCGGCAGCCGCAACAGCTCCATCCAAGGATGGCTGCAGTCTAAGCAATGAAATAGCTCCTATAGCTGTGCCACCTCAAAATATTGAAGGTGTCAGTGAGAACTCCGTCTCTGCTCCATCAGCCCCTCCGGCAAATATGGAGGTTATAGAGGACGGCCCGATTCAATACCCATCCATCGACATCAGTCCGATTGATATGTCCGCTCCATTAATCAACAACTTACCACCTGTTGGCTCTAGCGGGAGCAAAGAAGACGGAAGTGAAGAGACATGCTGTGTCGTTTGTTTGGATGCTCCCGTCCAGGGAGCTTGCGTGCCGTGTGGGCACATGGCCGGCTGTATGTCTTGCTTGGAAAAGATCAAAGCCAAGAAAACCGGGTGCCCAGTTTGTCGTACCAAGATTGACCAAGTCATAAGGCTGTATGCTGTTTGACTATGAAGCTTTGCCTATATCGAACAGGTATAGTGATCGTTATTACAATGAGGTATTAAGTTGGTATTGTGCATGCAAGTTTTCTTGAAGGTTCACAGGTTGAGATTGCTTATAGCTTGGGGAGTAAAGAGTGTTATGTGTTTGTGCAGATTGAAAGAAAGGTGGTTCGAGAAACATGAAGGAGCGTCACTGCAGTACAGATAGGTGATACCGAGTTCTCTGCATCTATGTGTTTGTCCGATCTGTAAATCGGGTTGTGATTTTGTAATATATGGTCTGCAGAATCTTTATCTCCAGTATATGGCATGAATTGAGAGCACAATTGGATTGCCTTTATGTTGTGTGGAACTGTAAAGCAAAGAATGATACCGTGTCTTTTGTCGATAGCATTTCCCCTTGCACTGACCCAGCTTCCACTACTATTTGCAAAATGTGAATGATGGCGAAATCAGGCTCCCTCTCTTTTCCCAACTAGGCCAACAGTTGTTCACATGGTCCGGACCGGAACGGACCCTGGGGTCAATTGGTTAATCTTGTCGATTTGGTCCGGTCCAGTCCCGTACCATCCAGCCTTGTCTTGTTTTGAAAAACCAAACATCGCTTGATGAGTGCATTTGTTAAGTAGGGGATGTAGTATATCAAAGTGGCGAAACTCTAGTTTTGTTATTGATCTCAAATTGGCCGGAAAAAGTATGTTACTGTTAAAGAGCTTGAGGCATCTTATTGGGTGGTCTAGATGGGGAGACAAAAGTGGGGCACCGGATGAGTCATATGAACGATAACACCAGTATCTATTCTCGTTGCTTATTGGATGTTTTTCAACAAAGTCATTAGTTCATTGGATCTGATGGTGCCAAAGGGGCAAAAAAGATAGAGGCAATGTTAGATCTTTTCCTATTATTGTAGGGTGCATTAGGAACTGTTCACGACAACGCTCGATCTAGATCGCTTCCACGAGAGAAGTGGGGAGGCTTTTCGAGCATCCCGAATGATCCGGATTCGATATATAGGTGCTCTTCTCATCCACGAACGCTAAGGAAATTATCGAATCTTGAACGAGGAAGACGTGCACGCATGAAACGAACACGAACACGAACACGGGTATTGGATTAAGCCTTTTTCAACTCTCTGAATGGGACTCTAAACAACTTTACCAGGTTCCGTCATTTCAGAGGGCTTTACTGTTCTACAATTCATCATCAAAATAGAGAAATCCTAGGATCCTTTCTAGTTTGTGATTTACTTTTAACATGCTGGCCACTCAATGTCTCAATGGACAAAAGATTGGGACACTCAATACACTTTGATCCTATGTTCCCTTTATTAATGGAAAGAGGGAAAACAACAGGAAAAAAAAAGGGAATATGTGTCGGCAAAATATTTGTCTATTTGCCACGTGTCCCGGATCTTGGTCTTTGAACTCTCCTGTGATTTTCGAAAGGCTATCGCTTTAATTATGTACTAAGAAAGAGTCAGTCAGGAGCATCTCATTTAATAATTGTTAAGTCCTTTTTCTATTGTGGAATAATGCAGGAGCTAAGGGATCCTACAATTTTAATTGAACATGAGAAAATATTTACCAGAAAGATTAACGAGGAATAATAAGAACACTAGAAATTTAATTGGTTCGATCCGAGTATTAGTACATCTTGTTGTAATTATAGTGAGTTAATGGATCAACGAAAGTGAGCAAAGCGAGACACGGCTCTTCGGTTCACGTGTCTCTTCAATTCACTTGTCCCTTCATGTTATGTGATTCTTCGTTCTGCTACAATTTCTGACTTTAATATTGTAGTTATTAAAGGTTAACGGCTCAACAAATGTGAGCATAAACGATATGACTATTGAGTTCATGTCTTTTTAGTTTTCTGTTGTTGTTTAGACATGTCTCATTAGTTCAATAGAAAGACTAGAAGAACTCCTCTAGTTTCCCTTGTAGTCATTCTCTAAGTGTGTTGATTTCGAAAAGTCGACTGATTCATGTTCGTATAATCTTGATACAAATGAGTTTGAGGTGTTGTATCTTGGAAGGCATAGTTCATAAAGCTGCCTAGCACTTGTTAGTAAGAGCTAATCACCTTAAGAAAATTCAGTTAGTCATAGCTCATCTCCTATTTAATTTTGTTACAATTTTATAGGCCCAATACCCAAAAAATTTTCAACTTTGGCATCTATCTCAATTATATCCAGAAATCCCAACTTTAGCATATGTCTTAATTATATCCAAAATTGTCTCATAAAAAATCCTCAACTTTTACTTTTGTTCCAATTCTACTACCATTAGCATTTCATCCATAATCATCAATAATTAATCTTACGTGGCATTTTCACCTCGTTAATGAATTACACATTAGCAAATTTGATATGAAAAACCTCACAACTTCTCTTGTATTGTCTCGACTTCCCTACATATTACCGGGAGATACAGAGCTGCTCAAGATCGCTCGTTTCGAATTCCCCATGGCACTCAACAACCTAAAGAACTGCTAGACGTAGAGATCGATTATTTGGACGAACGATCTCAAATTTCGTCGTACCTAAAACCCGTTGTTGCCGAGCTTCAAGATTCATTAGTAAGTTTGGCGAAAAAATTTAATTAAATAACGATAATTATGGACCGAAGGCTAACGGTTGTAGAATTGAGATAAAATAAAAATTAAAGATTTTTTACTAGAAAAAAAAATGGAAATAATTGGAACAAATCCTGAAGTTGGTATTTTTTTTTTTTTGTATTAGGCCTAATTTTATAGCAATCTTTGCTAGGTTTTGTTTTTTTATTGTAACATTGGTGTATTATTCACTTGTTGAGAAGACCCGTTCAATATATTTACTCATAGGCTTGGTCATTATCACTTTCTCGGAGTTATTATTTTTCTGGCTGCAGCAGCTAGTATTATGTATTTCCCCGATACTTTACGACTTAATTTTCAACACCTACTCCACATGAAGAGCCGGCTACCAAGAAATTTACTACGATTTCGGATGGTACAGAGTTTACAATAGCTTGATGGCTTGAGTATTTCTCCTCATCGGCCCCAAGTGTTATGTTACAATCAAAACATAACCCCCAAAACAAAACAAAGAACTCACAAAGAGAAACCCTGATATTATTCTTGTTTGGTCTTCTTTGGGTCCACCGAGCACATAACTCCATCTCCTGTGTAGACAAACGATATTTGTAATCAAAACAGCAAATACCCTTTTTAAGAAACCCACTCAGACTAGGAAACCCATCAAATAAGATACTCACCTGGATAGGATTTTCTTTACGTGTTCAAAGTCGAGACATATTCTTGATCCGATAACATACAAAGCGGAATGTGAACATTTTATGTTACTCCTCAGTGCGAGCTACTAAACTTGATTCCAAACATCCACGTCTGTTGTCAAATCTAGGGCTACTTGTATATTCAATTGGTTAATGACGTCTTAGTTTTAATTCATCGATTTAAACGAAAAAAGAGACCCCTTAATTTAGTTTGTTCCCACGTGGACTTTGTTTGGCAAAAGATAAAGGGGAACAACATCGTAGGACAAAACGGACACATGCTTCCCCAAATAAACCAGTCCTTTCCAGAAAATAAAAAGGGGGGAAAAAGGACAGACAAAGGTAAGAACATAGTCCTAAATTAGGCAAATCCTTCCTGAGCATACTATGTCATGCACAAAATATAGATGTCTGGTGATCATGATAATTGTATCCTTAAAAACAAAAAATAATTAGGTGCTCGAGAAATATCACTTTATCAAGTTCCGTGGTCCTTAACGTGGTAATAAGATAGTGTTTCGTATCTCATTCGAGTATTTTTCCCTACATGGAGGACAATGTGACCATGGCGTAAATTGCGCATCGCACTATATATGATTTCGTACAGTTCTAACCTAGTCAAATGAGATAACATGGATTGCCAAAAAAAAAAAAAAAGTAAAATTCATGTTATTGTCCTTATTGTTTGTGCATTAAAAAGGGCACATGTAGTTTTTCTGATGTTGCCACCTCTCTTAAAGATAGATCAATTTCAGGTTTATTTTTCTCTGAGTTTTTGGGTTATAAGCATCCGCTGCTAACTCGAATACGTTTATTTTCCATTTGGACAACATAGAAGTTTGATCCATATACGCAACTGTAAGAGTTTTTCTGATGTGGGATCCATTAATACGAATTGTAATTCTTCGTTTCGCAAGATTGGTCTAATAAGGAAAAATATAAAGATTCTTAAGTAAATCTATTATGGTATTGGTTTGTGTGGGTCGAGTAGAGTCCGGCCTATAATGAGAGTGTATGTAGCTGAAAACTTTTATAAATAGTGTTTAAGTCTCTCCTCTAACGTGATGTGAAAAAAACCTCATATAAGAAGCAATTACATACCGTTATGTCGTAAGGAGCAATCTTATCAAGCTAGTGATATAGAGAGCAATAGAGAAGAAGCGCTGAATCTTAAATTGTCACTATCCCGCCTCAAGAGCGATGAATTTCAAATCAAATCGCGAATCCATATTTCCTCCGTTACTATTTTCTAGATTCTAAAATTTTAGGATACCATTTTCGCGACTTTCAGCAATGTCTTAAATAACATGCTACCAGGTTAGGGTCTTGCATATGCTTCTACAATCAAGAAAAGTTACAAAAAGGTCATGACGGTCCATGCACAAGGACTCAAATGCACACGACTCAAGCAGCAACTCTTATTTTTTTCACAATACTTACTAATAATCTATAATTTGTTCCTCTTAGTACGAAAACCACTGGCAAATCCCCTCCTGACAGCTTCCTATGAATGGTCATGCAACACGCTTTTCTGGGGTCCTTCTCAGTACATCCATCACATGGAATTACAGTGCTTGTTGCCCCACCTTTTTAGGGCTTCCAAAAGTACTCTTTGGCATCCCGTAATTTACCAGTTATTTATTGCGTGCAATTGCTCGACGCAGTGTCAAATTCGATGAGAAATGCAGAGGCATCTTTGGAATTTGTAAATAGCTAAATTGAATTGCAATTAGGGTTAGGGTACGTGAGTTGGTTTGGGGATTGGCTAGCATCTACTGACAAGCCTGAGCTTTGCAAGTACAACAACTGGCTTTGGAGTTAAAACCTGGTGGTGTTGGCCACGAAACAAGGCAGCAATCGTGCTCCCTCCTCCTCCTCGGGCCAAACAACCCTTCACTTCATATTTCCAAGTGCCTGTTCTCTCTCTCTCTCTCTCTCTCTCTCTCTCTTTCACTTACTTTCCTAATTTCAAGCTCTGATTTTTGTTTTTCTCCACCTAGGGAAAGCAATGTTTGTTGTGTCTGCACAAAAAAGAATTAATTATTATAAAAGGGGTTCACATGGGGAAAATCAAATGAAAACGCATGTAGGAATATGTCCTTACAAAAAAGTTGACAGCAAGTGTTCTTTTTGGTACTCATTGTTCTCTACGTAAAGCAACAAGAAATGCATTCAACTGTCCGTTCAAGAAAGAAGAGAACTTAAGCAATATATGTTTCTTTGTTCATATACAAATGTATCTTTATGCATATGAACTAGTTCCAATGTCTTGAAGACTCTAAAAGTATTTGGATTTTGAGCACAAAAGATTACGTAAAACCCTCTATTTGTTAAGACCTGCAATACTTGTTCGTCTTTGGAACTTTAAGCGATACATATTATCTCTTGAACTTTCCTTTTATTGTTCCGATTGACCCTCTTTTCACTAGCTTGTTATCAATCATATGGCATGTTACCATTCAAGAATAGAGGTGTGCTTTCTTCTTTTTGTTGCTAAAAAGGAAAACTACACTCCCCAAACTTTAGGGTGGTATGCATTAATTTCCTCACAGCTTTTAGCCATGACTTTAATGGCAAAATTTTCTTTAACGTTTGATAAGAAAAAGATAAGAAAGTCTGAGTAAATAGTGATTTAAGATGAATTTAATGGCAAAGTTTGGTCCAAGACCGATATTTGCATGATTAGACTCACCGCCCAACACTCCTATGGTGTTATAGTGGTAGGCTCGTCAATTACAGATGTCCATCGGATGCATTGAGTATCTATTTCAAGTCCAACACTTCATAGTAAGTGTGAAAATCTTTTGTTAATTGACGTCTAAAGAGTATAACTACACCCATCGCTCCTCCCAATCCTCATTGCCTGCCAAAAGAATTGAATTTTTCTTTCTCAAACAATGGCAGAAGAAAATTGGGAAGGAAAATGCTATAAAATTTAAATTTTCCCTCCAAACCAATCGCACAAAATTTTAGCCTCCGTTTTTTTTTTTTGCAAAAAAATGTGACGTTTTCAAAAAGTATTTTCCTGAAAGTTATTTTTCAAGAAAATGAAAATATTGTGCGGTGTTTAGCTAAAACATGAAAAAGATTCGAAAAATATTTTCTATCGTTTGATATAGAAAATCGATTTGATTTTTCTCCATGCGCTCCTTTGAATAATTTTGCTTGGTTTTTCTTGTCATTTTTTTTATTTTAAAATAATTGATTTTTTTTTTATCATTTATTAATTTTATTTTTTATTACTTTTTTCTCCTACTCCTTACATGGTTATTGACTACAAGCGAGCTCGAGGCTCATTGGTCCTAGTGATCTCGGGCTCACCCAAGGCCGGCGAGCTCCAGCCTCGCCATAGGATTAGCAACCATCGAGCCGCATCGTGGTCGTTCACTAAATTGTCGCCCTTTGTCGAGGTCCATGGTCGACGGAGAAAGAAGGAGAAAAGAAACTAAAGAAAGAAAAGAAAAAAAAATAGTATAAAAGAAAATGAATGTAAAGGAATTGAGGGAGAAAAATAAGAGAAGAGGAAAACATTTTCCTCAATTTTAAAAGATTTTTTTCATAGGTGGAAAATGTTTTTCTAGAGTAGTTTATTTTCTAGCTAACCAAACGTCGAAAAATCCAAAATACGTTATCCTCAAAATTATTTTCGGGGGAAACAAACATAGCCTTAGATTCCTCCCATTTTACACCAAATCTTCCTCTTGCCTCCATTTTCTCTCTTTTCTCGAACAAATGGGAAGAAACAAAGACTAAGAAAGATGGCCTATTCACCGTTCAGATGCGGCGTTCGAGATGAAGACAGGGAAGCTAATAAAATAGTATTAAAGCGATGACTGGTTGATAAAAACTAAAATTCTTCTCCGTACCAATTTGATGCAAAAAATTAATGAATTATTGTCATCGGATTCTGGTGCAAGTGGGTAATATAAAGTCAACATACTGTTTTTGTGATAATTTTTGCGTAATGACTAGATTTAGGATGGCTACTCTCTATTTAGTGGACCTACCGTACATAAACTTTACTCGTCCTCTTCAAAACTCTCTCCAAACAAATCAAGCGAAATTTTCAGTTTACCCTCCTAATGAACATCCAATTACATATATAACCATAAGCTATAAATTCTTTCGCTTTCTCCGAATTGTCAATTTTTGAAAAGTGACATAGATAGTCTCTGAATTTTAATCATTGAATTTTTAATTTGTTCAGTTAATTTATTCAATGTACTTTCCGTACTAATTACAAATGTTCTAATGCGGTTCTTCCATTGCTCAAACGACAAATCGGTCGCCATTAATGACGTAGATTATTATATACTGAGTTGAATGTTTAAAAATGATGAGTCAACATTTTTAGCCACGTAAATTATTATACCCCGATTTGAGATGGTATCTTATTTGGATAATCCACGTGTAACTTTTTTGTTGTTGTTTATAGTCCAAACTTAACGGGTTGAAAATCACATGAGCAAATTTCAATAATTTGAATTAATGAAAAGACAACATTGAAATCTTTTATATAGTTTGAGGACTTTATTGAACATCCAATAATAGTTCGAGGATCACAATTAACAAATTAAAAATCAATAGATGAGCACTACGCATTGGACCAAAGTTCTTGTACCATTAATGTCATTTTACCGTCAATTTACCGATTTCCTAAACTTTCGCTCTTTCGGATGTAAGCCCCTAAGGCTGCGTATAGTAATCATTTTGTTCCAAAAAATTGATTCGATTAAAATGACTTTTTCTAATTATGTTCCTAAATGAGTTTTAGAGAATCGAAACGCGTTATATAATTGCCCAAAATTTCTGTTCTGGAATAGAAATGCGTTTGATAACTACACAAAATTTTTGTTTTACGAAAAATTGTTTCTCTTCCTAATTTTTTTCATTTAAGTCAAATAACTATGTAGTTACTTTGTAAAATCTTATCCTAAATTGAAAAATAATTTCCAATGCACATTAAAATAATTTAAAATATATTATTTTTTTAGCATGTCATAAATGAAACACCAATTTTAATACATGACGTTTGAAGGTCGATTGAAGTATAGGACAATTCCCATATTAAGAACTCATTTTTTTCTTTAAATATTATGTTGTTCAAAATACATACAAACATAGGAGCGAATAACCAAATTATCCACTCGAAAAAAAAATCAAATTATCCTCCTTAATAAGAAGCACAAGTCCTTCACTTCATTTTACAACTTATGTCCTAAATCCAAGTGGGTGTTTGGCTCCATACCAATTGAGATGGTCATATTTTGTGATACATGGCTACGAGTATATATGCTATCATCCGCATGTTAGATGCCCTTATCTTTCTGCGACATTTTTTGCATAAGAGTGAAATCTATGAAATTTAAAAAATTTAAGCCCAAATTTATGAAAATGAGGTCAAACTAGCCTAATCTAAGCCTCTTCTATTTTTTAGGGATTTTCTAAATTTTTTGTGATTTTTAAAAAATTTCCAATTTTTTTTTAATTTTGTTATTTTTATTTTTATTAAGTTGAGGGAAAAGTGACAAGAGAGGCGAATGGGAAAAGTGAGAGATTTGAGACTTCATTCTATTTTGAGATTCTCAAAAGTATTCTTTTTCGAGAACCAACTTTTTTTATTTTGGATTTTGTTCTAAAACCGATTTTGATTCTCTAAAATTGATTATGTGATCGGAATCGGAATCGGAATAGGAATCGGAATCATTTATGCTCGCGCATGGTAATCATTTTGTTTCGAAAAATTGATTCGATTAAAATGAATTTTTTCGATTTTGTTCCCTGGATGAGTTTTAGAAAATCAAAACGCGTTTGATAACTATCCAAAATTTATGTTCGGAATAGAAACGCGTTTGATAATTGCACAAAATTTCTATTTCAAAAAACTGTTTCTCTTCCAAATTTTTTTCATTTAAGTCAAATAACTATGCAATTACTTTGTAAAATTTCATCATAAATTGAAGCCTAATTTTCAATGTACACTAAAATAATTTAAAATACATTCTTTTTTTTAGCATGTCATAAATGAAACACAAATTTTAATACATTATATTTGAAGTTCGATTGAAGCATGGGACAGGTTCCCATATTAAGAACTCATTTTTTCTTTAAATGTTGCGTTATTCAAAATACATACAAATATAGCAGCCGAATAATCAAATTATCCACCGATAAAGAAAAAGCCAAATTATTCTCCTTGATATGAAGTAGAAATCCTTCACTATCATTTTGCAGCTTCTGTCCTAAATTTAAGTTGGTGTTTAGCTTCAATTCCACGTGCGAGATATTTACATTTTGTGACGCATGGTTACTAGTATATATGTTATTATGCACAAGTTGGATGCCATCATCTTCGTGACATTTTTTTTACAAAAGAGTAAAATCTATGAAAACTAGAAAATTTAGGCCCAAATTTATAAAAATAAGGTCAAACTAGCCTAATCTAAGCTTATTTTATTTTTAGGGATTTTCTAATTTTTTGTATTTTTTAAATTTTTAAATTTTTTAAATTTTTAATTTGATTTGATTTTATTTTTATTAGGTTGAAGGAAAAGTAATGAGAGAATTGAAAGGGAAAAGTGAGAAATGTGATACTTCATTTTGTTTTGTGATTCTCAAAAGTGATTCTTTTTTTTAGAATCAACTTTTTTTTTGTTCTAAATTTTACTCTAAAACTAATTATAGTTCTCTAAAATTGATTTGGGAACAAAATCGGAATCAAATTTATCTGCATTACCAAACGCGATTCTCATTCATTTTTGTTCCCGGGATCGGAATCGAGAGAATGAGAATGGTTACCATGCATGTCCTTACATTACTAAACAGTGTTCTCGTCTTTTTTTTTTGTTTTAAAGAACAAAATCAGAAAATCGGAATAGTTCTGATGCGGGGCCCAAGCTTCCAATCCTTGCATTTTACCCCCTAACTTGCAAATCATTTCATCCATTTTCGCCGACGAGCTTTTTTTCCTGTCAAAATGAGTAGTGCAACAGGATTCTTCGCTTGCAATGAAGGATTGCACCAGAGGTAGGTTATTGTTGTCCATAAACAGAGCTTCTAAAAATCATGTACATTGCAGTTTTGGCATAGACACATTGGCGGTATCAATGAATGAAATTATTTGGTAGTTGGATGTAAGAGCACGGACAACCTCATTCGCAGAATTCTACATCACATCTGACGATTCCATTGTGCTCTAGGATGATTAGGTTATAGGCCACCCATCACATGACATAAACACATCCCACGACGTCGTACACCACGAAAAAGCCAAAAAATGTTTCGGTCTTAGAGATCATAGAGTTGGTGGTAATTAGTGCTCGTGGTCGGTTAGCGAGCGAGAGATCACAGCCACTGGATCATCAATAGCCACCAAGAAAGAAAGAACTTTCTTCGGTTACAATCAATCGGAGGCGTGCATGGATGAGTTGAGTGGTTTATGAAATGGTTCCGCGGTTCTTAAAATTGACCCTTTTGGAATTGACGCATTGAGCTCTACAAGCTCTTGGTCAAATTCTGTGTGTTCGAGCAGTTTCTGTCAATAAAGGCGACTTACACCTCTACTGTGTCTCGTCTTTACTTTGCTTATCTAATAAAGTCTATAAAACCAACAGTTGTTGAAGGACGAAGATCTCGATGCACAAGCGCACGACGAGTCGCTGAATTGGAGCCTCAGTTGAAGTGAATCGAGGTCTCGCATTGTGCATGAGTGGATGGGTTAAATTGGCTTATAACATGGTTTTGCGAGTTCCAGTGATGATGTTGTAGAGTCTAATAAAACAAATGCTCCTAAGAGTGTACATGTAATAATTGATGAAGTTGTGAAGTTTGGTACAGGAAAGTGCCTTGCTAAAGGGTATATTCATGATTTTGTATGCCCTAGACACTTGTTTATATATTGGGGCAGTTTCTCTTGTATTTGTCACTCGATATTGATACCAACAGCAAAGGGATTGCCTAATTCAGCACTGTGGTTTTCCCGTTTTTGACTCTGAAAGGGTTTTTCACGTAAAAATCCACGTCTTTTTCTATGATTTTTCTCTTTAGTATTTTGTGTTTTTAAGAATTGGAATAAGAGCCTAACTCGGTGGAATTTGGGGGGAGCAACGAAGATAGAAAAAGGAAAGGTGAAAACGATAGGCACGTCGGCAAGGACTTTGATTTCTGAAAAATGCAAATCGAGAATATGTTGTGTTAGAAGAATCATTAGGTCTCGTGTCACCCATAAATTCTCAATCAAAATTGTCCGGTCCCACATCCCCCGTTCAACTGAAGGGCCATCAAGAGCCCAAGCTCTAAAGCCTCGGACAACTTCATCGACTCAAATCAAAGTCAAGCTCTAGAGTCCCCTCCATTCCCCAGCGACCTTCGTCCATCCAAGCTGAAACAGATCGAGACATTCAACTTTCAGGAAGATACCGAAACGAAGCTCTATAAGATTCAACTCTCAATGACCCCAGCATGTTTCGATCTTCTAAAGTGGAGTTCATTCCAATCATGTGCTTAAACACCCTGACGATCTTCAAAAGGCCAAGTTCGGGAATCAAAGAACATAAAAATTCTGTCGGCCAAGTCGTTAAGATCCTTTCATCGACGTTGATCGGAATTCCGTCGGGTCAAATTCGAAAACCTTGAAGAATGTTCAAGTCCCGTGGTTTGTTTCGTGATCTAACACTTGGATCGAGCTTCGTGAGAAGCAATTGATCGGAGTTGCCTGTAATTAAGCACTTCCGATAACAGAAAATCTAACACACAGTTTCAAGTCTCATTCTTAAAAAAAAAAAAAATCTTGTGCGGACAAATGGAGTGATCTTAGAGTTGTTTGTTGGCCTAATTCCTAAAAGAAGTTCAATTTTTAAGTTTGGTTTCAAATCTATCCCGAACTTTTTTGACTTAAAAAAAAAAAAACCAAGCTTCAGGTTCAATTTCAAATCTGCCCGAACTTTTCTTTGTCTAAGAAAAAACCCCAAACTTTGGATGTAGACCCAATTCTACCCAAACTTTTTTTTCCTAAGAAAAAAATCTGCATTTTTTATTCTAATCTTAAATCTGCCCTCTCTAAAAAAAAAAAATCTCCATTGGTTGTCCACAATTTTTATATCTTAGAACGATTTTATTTTGGAGGATTTCAATAAATTTAATTTGGTTGAATTTATTGATCCGTACCTATTGCCTCATTATTTTCCTGAGGTGGATTTGTTATTTACGTGAAAATGTCACGTCAAGTTAGGATTGGATCACGATGGTAGATTTGAGAATAAATTGAAAGTTGGTAATTTTTTAGACAAAACAAAATTCAGGGCGGATTTGAGATTGGACCTAAAGTTGAGGGGTTTTTTCCGAGATAAAAGAAAGTTCGAGACAAATTTGTGATTGGACCTAAAGTTTGATGGGGTTTTTTTAGACAAAAAAGTTTGGGGCAGATTTAGGACTTGACCTAAAGTTGGGATTTTTTTTAGGAAACTAATCCTCTTCCAACTTCTTAGTATTTAGATGATGGAAAATTAATTGATTTACGAAAAACAATTTATGTGCACATAAAAAAACTAAATTTAGATTGAGGGAAAAACGACTTCCCTCTTTCGACAAGATGAAAATTACTCTTCCTAAATCACCAAACGGATAAAAATAACTATCTTTCTCGAAAAATAATTTTTATAAAAAATATATTTTTTTATCATAAAATTTTCTGTGAAATAAAAGAAGCCTTAATATCGTTCGAAAACATCAAAATCAAAACAAATCAAATTAAATTCAGTGTTGGCATTTTTTGTACACTCGATGGAGAGGAACATTTCCAAGCTAGTTGAGGGCCCCCTACCCTGAGGGCCCCCACCCCCTCTCTCTCTCTCTCTCTCTCTCTCATACGAGAAATCCTTTATCAATCCAGTGAGGATTTGTAAGACTCTGTGTTGAGCAGTTGGTACTGTGGACTGCAACTGTAGTTTGATGGACCTTTGCCTATTTGCGTTTGCTTGTGGGAGTGCATCTTTCAGATGGGCATTATTCTAGGGAAGGAAAAGGAAATAGAAGAGAGAGTAACTCTGAGAGAGAGAGAGAGAGAGAGAGAGGGGGGGCATTATGGTCAATTCGAAAAGGAGTTGTCAATCAATGCTAAAGGAGAGAGCCAACAAAATCATGTTATTCCCTCCTAATTTTTAACACATAAGTCTAATTTTTTTATAGCCCAAATGGACAGTACGCCCTTTATGCTGTCTCCATCCATCACCTCCAACCTCACTTTCATCCTCTTCCCATTTCCACAAAAAGCCCTAAAGCCCTGTTTCTCTTTCCTAAGCTACTTGCCAAATCTCTCTCTCTCTCTCTCCTCTCTCTCTCTTCAATGAGTGCTTTCTGAGATTGGGCCAGACACATAGGGAGTCTGCTTCCCCCTTTTTTCAGGAAGGAAGGAGAATGAAACCCATCTGCCAATCTTTCATTTCACAGTTTTTCCAGGTGAGAAAGTTTTCATCAAAAGCCAACCCAACATCATGCAGCTAAGAAGCTAGCTTTTTCCAAGTTCTCTAGGATTTGTTCAAGCTCATATTGATCCTCCTCACAGCCACCAAACTCCCAAAAAGAGAGAGACAAACCCTAGCTTTTATTCTTGCTCTTCCGTTAACTTTCACATGGATACTGTAATACCTAATCTCTCTCTGTCTCTCTCTGACTCTGTGAATTACTGAGATCTCCCTGAACTGATCATCAAGTAGCTTATGTTCAGGTTCTCGCTTTCTTAGGTAACAGTGTATTTAACACCACTTGTTATGTTCCCAGGAAAACCATCTTCAGATTTCTCTGACCTGTGCATGTATACTCTCTCTCTCTCTCTCTCTCTCTCTCTCTGATCAGGTGTGTTCTTTAGAGACTTCCTTGTCTTGACCATTAGGCGAGTAACTTCAAGAAGGAGCATGATGAATTCGCTTCCAGAACTTGTTCCCATCACAGCGCTCAATCCCACCAGCACCATCTCCATAACCCCCGTTGCCTTGTCATCCTCCTCTTCCTCCACTTCCCCCTCGGCCACAACCGTGCCGGCGGCGGCGACTTCGAGCCGATATGAGAACCAGAAGCGCCGGGACTGGAACACCTTCGGGCAGTACCTCCGCAACCACCGGCCGCCGCTCTCGCTCTCCAGGTGCAGCGGCGCCCACGTCCTCGAGTTCCTCCGGTACCTCGACCAGTTCGGCAAGACCAAGGTCCACACCCAGCTCTGCCCCTTCTTCGGCCACCCTAGCCCGCCCGCCCCCTGCCCGTGCCCGCTCCGCCAGGCGTGGGGCAGCCTCGACGCCCTCGTCGGCCGCCTCCGCGCGGCCTTCGAGGAGAACGGCGGGAAGCCCGAGGCCAACCCCTTCGGCGCGCGGGCCGTGAGGCTGTACCTCCGCGAGGTCCGGGACTCTCAGGCCAAGGCCAGGGGGATCAGCTATGAGAAGAAGAAGAGGAAGAAGCCGCCCCAACCCTCCATGATCGCCGCAGCCGATCGGGCCGAAAATCAGTAAGGGAAAAATGTAGCTCTTAGCATGTGGCATGTTAAATAATCCGACGCCCACTTTAGTTCAATTCAAAAGTTTAAACTTTTAGACATACGACAGTATGATATATCGAAGTTATTCAGCCTCTATATATATATATGTCGTGTCTGCATAGTGCATCATATGGTGAAAGACCTCGTTCTATGAAAAAATCACCATTAAGATAGCAAATGCTTGCTCCTTACATGTTTTTTCCATTATTGGATGCTAAAGAAGAAGAGAGACAGTGTTATACTTTTAAGAAGTGGGGTTCAGATTATGCCAGTGTATGTGTCAAATCTGTAGTGACGATCCAAAGTGTCACATAAAAACTTCCTGTACTTGGTGAAACCCATGATGATTGATGAATGAGCAGCAGAAATGGATTTGCAAGATCTTTGTTTGGTTGGGTTTTCTTCCCCCATTTCATGTGCAGAATTTTAATACTTTTGAGTCTTATTTTTTTTAATTAGGTATTGTCGAATCAAATCAGTCATGAGATATGATGGAGATATATAACTTTGCAAAAAGATATCGTGTCAGATTTGTCTAGCACTGTTGGGTTTTTGGTATTACATATGGTGGTGAGTGGTGACCTTTGCTTTTCGCTTCCCAAGTCTAATTCGCTTACTTTTCTTGCGCTTTGACATGATTATAGGTTGATGTAGTTGTAAAAACATGCGAATTCTTGTGTTTTGCATGCCTAATTTTGTTCTAAGTGTCGTCGAAAGAAAGGAATAAAATAAGGGAGGCTCGACAAAATCATATGCTTCACATCTCTTCGAAACCAAGGGATTTTTCATTTTTTTTTTTCATGTGTTGTGAATAGTATAATGGAGGGCTCATTTATGGTGCAATTCAGAACCACCCCATTTCTTTTCTTTCTGTCAAATCAATCTTGATGTCCCCTGAAGAGTAGCTACGTCATTAAATAAGTGAAGACCATTTCAGATGATGTCTGAATAAACCGCTGACCGTACTTTGTTGTCCGTGATGAGCATGGAGGGAGGTTCACATATGAGAGGACCCTAGAAGAGTCTATTAAGAGCAATGTGTGATGTGCACGGACTTCATATGAGTCCGGCCTGGTGCATCGCGGTGATGGACTAGGCGAAATCGGCTCACACTGCTGAACATTTGTTGCATGTCCCAACTTTGTCTAGCTTTCACTGTATCGTGCACGAGTGAGTTAAAAGAGTGTTCTGGACTTGGTTTTGGTATGGCATCTGGGTTAAAGAGTTTACCAGAAAGGCCTCCATCAAGTAGTGATCTTTGTACTTCTATGTTGAAGAGTGAAAGAACTAAGCCTCTAGAGTATGTTGTCATCTGTGTCACTGATGTTCTTCTATTATAGCTTAGTTTGGGCTTTTTAGGACAAGGTTCATGTCCCTAGCTATCTACAATGAAGAGTAGAAACCTTTTGAGACCGTACTTGAGTTTACAGCAACTCGACACAAAGGGGTGATCATACCCTTTGTACTGAATCTTGTTGTCCATTCTACGCATGATACATTCTAGGTTGCCTAGGTTTTCCATTGCCAATGATGCTTGGCCCGTCCTTCTTGTCATCCACGTAGGAAGAGAGAAAACTAGAGAATCATGTGAAGCACTTAATCATTGAAATTCTTCAATACAAAGGAATTATAATTACATTGATTTGTGGCTATTGCTTGCGACAGAAGTGCACAACGGTTTTCATACTAGAAAAGTTGGGACATCATCATTTTCGCCTTCATTGACTATATGTATCCGCATCAGCAATTTGAAGCACATATTATACTTAATCATGATGCAGTAGTCAGAATTAGTTTGATATAAAACTCTTCTCTATGAAGTTGTTGTTCGGGTAGATGAATCGGAGGGTTTGTTTGATGCACTGGTGGAACTAGAACACACCAAGAGAGATGCTAAATCTATGAGTTATATTTGCACCCAAGAGTTATTCATCAGTGTATGCGCCTGAGTACGTGTTCTTGCGCCGAAAGATGGATACTGATTCCTTTCTGAATCTGCATGATCACAATCGATGTCTGGCTCTGACTCTCTACAAACTTTACCCTGCTGATCTAGAGTTTGACTTATACGCTATACTCGATCTGGTTCACCTTTTACAAATTTTTAGCTTTCAGTAATAGTCTGGATGAGATATCCCACCACGAACGAAGAGCCGAGTTGTGAATACTACTTAAGTTTTGGTCATAATTCCCGTTATATCGACTGCCAACGGCTTTTGTGTCGATCTGACTTCGCTAATTCCAACTGCATGCACCTTCATGCTGAACTTTCTTTGTTGAAGAGCATGGTTTTCGGGCACTCTTTTTACCAGACTATACTTAAGGTACTGATCTGATCCTGATTAGGCGTTGCATTTGGTGGGAGAACATACATCCAGTTCTCATGGTTGCCGAAAAAATATCGAAAGAAATTTATTCTCGTATTTTCTTTTTCTAATTAAAGCTCATTTTGCATATTATTATACTTTATGTTTGGTGAGTTACAAGTTATTACCAACGTGTAAAATTACCTACTTATAAACATTGGTGATTGTAAAGCACTAATCCTTGTTTTGGTTCCATAGGAGTAATGCCCGAAAAAAACTTTCACAATGTTGGTTTTCTTCCCTCATTACTGGAGTTTGAAAACAACCCAACGCAACAATTTCTTGTTTCTTAGTGTATGTGAGAACTATTATCAGAAAATTCAAGAACTTTGCGAGCTGCTAAACACGTCTCTTAACTATCTTTTGCCAAAGGGTAAGCAATGTTCGAGTCGTGTTTTGATTCGTGTCCAAGATAAATTAAGTACACTCGGGACAACCTGTGTAGACATATTCGATACGAAAATCTATCCAAATCTACAAGGGGAAATATAGGCTAAGACATAAGAGCAAGAGGAAGTTACATAAGGTTTTTCACCTAGGCTAATGGGAAAGTATCAAAAAATTAAAAAAGGTGATGCAAATAAAGTTGGCGATCTCTGTAATATTGCGTAATATTATATAATTTTAGGATTTTAGGCAATTTCGTGATTTTAGTTATATTTTCGTAATATTGTGTTTTCTAGATTAATTGGGGTTAGCACCATGTATAAGGATGTTTAGGATTCTTAGAAGAGTACAGACTTGAAACTTTTGATATTTTCATTGATTTTGATAAATCATAACTCGAGTGAATAGATTGTTCCTCGTATTTATTCAAATTGTTCTGTTTAGCCTATTTTCTATCACGTTTCGGCATCAAAAGGGCTAGGTATAGAAAGCATGATATAAAAATTTGCCTCACTGTTTAGATGAAATTTTGTAACATGAAACATGACATGTGAGGCACGCATGACATGGAATAGGTGATTTGACGTGTGACGCGTCATCTAGATACGACATGTATGCGAATGATTCATTTATTTGTTTTGGTATGCATGTAGGATGGTATAGCTCGATTGGCTGGTCCGGAGCAAGGCTAATAATGCATTATAGTATGAACCGATTGATTGGGAATTTAAAGATCAATGTCATATGAATCTAATCCATTAAGGCCATCGTATTTTGAATTCATAGCACATTTATGGATAGTGTGGCTTGGGAACATGTTTTGAGTTAGTCCGACAATCTTGTTAGTTGTTTTTTACCATACTACCTCTCAATTAATGAGTATTTTATGCAAAACATGCGGTGATGGTGTATGATCTAAGGTTGAGATTGTACCATCCTTGACAAGTACTATCAAGAAAGTATTTCTCTTAAAAAACACTTGACATTCAACTTCTCAAGCTTGTGACCTCTTCGATATAATTTGATTCTTTTTCTTTTTTAATCTTTAATGTCACTAATGCGGTTAAAAGTCATTTTTAAGATCCAAGCGAGAAAAGTATAAAACAAAAAGTCTTCAACCTTTTAATTAGACCAATTTAATCATAAATATTTTGTATTTATGTCAATTCAATTCATCCGGTCAATTTTGGCAAGAAATCGTTGACACGCATGTCAACTATCTTACGTGGCATGATTAGCGCTAACATAGACAAATTTTTATAATATTTAAATATTTTTTTGAGTTTTTTATTATTATTTATTCGTTTCTTTTTTCTTTTTCTTTCATTTTGTTCGTCGAGAGTCACCGGCAACCGTCGCCAACCCGAATTCCTAGGTGAGGGGCCTAGCCCATCGCCGGCCTCAAGCAAGGATGCCAAGCCCTCGCCGACGCATGCCCTTTTCGGATCCGGCTAGGGCTTTAGGTCATTCACGGCCAAAAAAAATGATAATAAAGAATTTAAAAAATAATTAAAATTTGTAAAATTTCTAGACCTTATAGCTGGTCTTGACACGTAAGATTTACCGGCATCAAGATCCGTCAACGATTTTTGGTCAAAATTGGCCAAAGAAATTGAATTGGCACAAATACAAATGATTTGAAATAATTGATCTAATTACGAGATTTATAATCGAATTGATACAAATGCGTAGATCAAGGAACTTTTTGGTCCTTTTCCCGACATCCGGCTTATTAGACTTTTGCTGACTAGGTGCTGCCCGAAAGACTGGTGACACATACTATTGGTTCATGTCATTCTAAAAAGGTAGAGAAACTGATTTTTCACGGGGCCTTAGTCCAACTTTCCAGCAATCCTTTGACTTTCTTTAGTACTCTCGGTCGAAATCCGAGTCCCCCTTGTCCCGCTCTTTGTTTATTTGATAGGACTGCTATGAATGTGAAGCATGAGAATTTTTTGCCAATGCATCAACGGACTGTTGGGACAGGCCCAAAAAAAAAGTTCGGATGGGCCGTGCATGCTGTGCCGGCCCGGCCGGTGCTCCAGGCTCATCAAGCCGCCGGCCCATTATTTAAATCTTTTTTTTCTTCTATTTTTGGGAAAAAAAGTATTTCATTTATTGACTCTCTTGCAATGGAAAATAAATGGACAACCCGGACATATTACGACTAAGGGAGACTAGTTAGACCCTAAGTAGTATCGACACTAACACGCAATACGACACAACACGTCGACATGTAATTTCTTAAAAAAATAGAGAATTTCGATATGTTGTGGCACGTTGTGTATTAAATGTGTAATACGTAATAAACTACCATGTATATATAAAATATTAGCGATGAGTTTAAAGATTCACAGTTAGTTTCTTTTTTTTTTTTTTTGGTATTTGGGTATATGATTTAAGTATATATATTTTTGACAAATTTATGTTTTGATCCATAATTTATTGAAATACTTAAAATTGATCCCTAGTACGTCGAAATGGCACGTGGGAATGCTGAACTCGCATGTCGTTGATGTGCTTGGAATGTTAGGCGTGTATCGGTTTCATGTCGAAAAGTGTCGGATATGATACGGAGACTACCAAAGAATGTCGATGCTTCTTAATAGATCATAGGCAAAAACTTTGTCTCTCGGTGTTATTTAAAAACTATATGACGGTTTTGATCGGGTTTATCTGATCTCGAAGAATTGGTACCCGTTAGAGGCTGCTCTTCTCGGAGGACGAGCCAAATGGTACGTTGCCGTTCAATATGCGTGCGGACTGTGAAGCAGAAAAGAGTTGCGTGTGCGTGTTGTAGAGGAATTTATCGTTTGCCTTTGGCCCAAATGCCCGCTATTTGTCGAACATGCTTTTTTAGTGCCAGGGCTTGGGCTTTATTTGTATTGTGAAAAATTTGACATTCATAAAAAATATTCTTTTTAAGAATTATTTTTTAGAAGAATTATAATATCTTTCGGTATTTGACTAAAATCTAAAAATGAATTGATAATTATTTTCCGCCATTATTTTTCTATGTTATTAGTGTGATACAAGTGATGTCCACTTGCTCGGATCTCAATCATAAGAGCTAAGGTTTCTCGAATTAACACAATAGGAAACAAGAGTTTGGACGCCAGGGGACCTGCTCGGCCATGATGGACCTAGGCTGGCGTTGATGACTTGGGCGCATGAACCAAATACCAAGACTCGGCCACCGGGGTCCCGGGCATGAGCACCGGAGTCTTGGCTCCGATCTTAAGGAACCCGGGCCTAGCCTTTATGGACTTGAGGTCGGGCGCTAGTGACATGGGCGTAGGAACTAAGTACTTGGACACGGACGGAGGGATGGGCATGGGCAGCGGGTCCCGAGCTCGGCCTTGAGAGGGTTGAGGCCTAACTTGAGTGCGGGAACCTGGGTACTTGAGCATGGACGCCGAAGACTTGAGCATGGGCATCGAGATCTTGGGCTCAATCTTTTGAAGACTTGGGCTTGGACGCCGGTGACTTGGGTACTTGAGCATGGTCCTTGGGCATAGCCATGGGACCCCCAATATGGGAATTAGGGTCTCGAGCCCGGGCTTTGGAGACCAATGCCTAAGTGTCGATGACACGGGTGTACGATGGAGGTACCCGTGCATAGTCATTGGGAACCCAAGCATGGGCACCGATGTCTCAAGCCCGACCTCGAGCCTAATCTTTGTGGACCCAAGCCTAGCTGCCGAGGAACTGTTCCCTGCCTCAAATGAACCTAGACCTAGGCATGGGCATTGGGGTTCCCGTGCCCAAATGCCAAGGTCTTTGGTCCAAGGGCTGACTTAAAAAATAATTATCAATTGTTAAAAGTGGAAATCATTTTCCTAAACTTAAGTATAAGTTTTCTTTTGACTATGAAAAGATTATCCGTTGACTCATTTTCCTAAAAGATCAAAATGTTGGAAAATATATCTTCCAATGAAAAAATTTCCCGCAAAACAAACGCACCCTTAAGAAATACATTTTTGGCCAACAGCCACCATTGGCTAGCCATCAATCAACAGCCGAAACGAAAAGGGCCATGACAGCCAGGCCCGGCAAGTTCCGTTCCTCGAATGGGCTATGCCGGGCCCGACCTGCCTTTCGCCGCCCTCCTTTGGGGTCATGAGCAGAAGCCCGACAGCTTCAGAATCAGCGGCGGGCCTCGGCACGGCACCGCCACCATCCCCACGACGACACGGCCAGCGTGACAAACGGGCCGAGTGTGCACAAACCACTACACGGGCACAATTTGCTCCCCAGCAAATAGGAAAATGAAAGCAGGAATTGATGGGGTGGGGAAGGCGGGACCACAAAAATCCACGAACCTCGTCGTGACGGTCGCAATCGGCCCCAATCATCCTGAGGCGATTGCTCGGCTTCCCTCCAACACGAATTCAGCAAATCCATTTGACTTTTGGCTAAAGCAACGGCAAGATAACCATCAAATTTCACCGCAAACATTATCTATCTATCTATCTAGTAGATTGTTTCGTGAAAAAGAACGTAATTATTAGTGCACGTTTATCAATAAGCAGTACTTTCGAAATGCATATTGAAGATACGAAACGGATTACTTTATCCATTCTCGATTGAACAAACAAAAAGTAAAGAAAAAGAGTAGAATCGATATTTGAAAAAAACCCCATTGTGTTCGATATTACTTAACCCATGTTATAATAGTACCCTCTCCTAACTCCGATTTCAATTCCGATTCCATTCCATTCATTCGTATCGAGTCGATTTGAAAGAATCGTTGGCGTTGTCACGTGGGAAAAGGCCGATTCCATTGCTTGGCCAAACGTGAATCTTACTTGAAAAAAAGGCATTTACTTCATCCCTTCTACAAAACGGCGTCGTCGAGAACTTCCTCTGAGCAACAACGGAGGGGATCTAGCTTTTGGGATCGTATGAAGGAGCTCGTTAAGCCACAAACTTCCTCAAACCGGACGTATCATTAAACACTGCGAGTGGGAGTGAGTGCTGAGTCCAAGCGTCTCTCTCTCCCCAAAAATAGAAAAGCCAAAGGAGCGAACTCTTTAGATCCAATCTATCACACTGTGGCATTTATTCCACATATAGAACCATTGCCCCTTTCTTCCCTCAGATCTCCCCGTACAAATTTTAGTATCTCTCTCTCTCTCTCTCTCTCTCTCTCTCTCTCTCTTCAATCACACATTCTCATTGCCCACTCTCGCTATACGATCCATTATTGCCCAGTAAGTTCTTCCCTTTGTTCCTTCTCGCCGTTCTCGTGTGCTCGCTTGTGGGTTTCGCATAAAGATCGATTCTTGGTCTGAGATCTGCCCGAATTCGCTATCTGGGTCGAATTGGTTCCGTTGTGGCTCGATGCTTGATGTTGGGGATTTCTTGGCGTTAGATGCGTCGAGATCTGCAGCGGAATTATTGCTCTGGGATTTGTTGGGTAGTCGAAATTAGTGGTTTTTGCCCCAGATCTCTGCGTTTGGATCGATGGGCGATCGAGCGTAGCCATCGTTTTAATCCATCATGGTCCCATTGGTTTTGATTCGACTTTGTTTCTGAAAGAAACTTGTTAAATGATTTTTGAATAAGGAATGTTTCTTTCCGGTTCACACGAGTTTTTATCTCCTTTTGATATGAGCTATCCAGTTGGTGTCGGCAACATTTCTCCTCACGAATACAACTGGGTGTATTTTTTAAGTTGATTGGCATTTTGTTGCGGATGGGATTTTCGATTTAAATCTTGTGAGATAATGTTCCACTTGAGTTGCTGATAAATTTTCGAAATTCGATTACCTTGCCACTCGTATTGTTCTTTGTCATTGTTGTGACGGCTCTCTATTCTCTTTTGCTTGCTGGTACTATGTGGTCCTTACTCTTGAAGTCGAATTGCTTCCTTCCGGTTAGTCATTGTAATGCACTACAGTCGGTTGCAAAACGAAATCGCCGAGTTTTTTTTATAGAAGTTTGCTATGGTTGGAGTGGTACTATGGTTTCAGGATATCGAAATGGTGATCGTGCTCGTGGTTGCCTATGGCTAGCCTGTTTGTGTCAAAGATCTGTGGCTTTCAGATTTGAAACTAGCAACTTGTTGTGCTACTTCTTTTGGACATTAAACCTTGACTTGAGGCTATCCGATCTCGTGGGTGATGGAGAAACTGCTACATACGTTTCCCGTGTCTCTGCCTATGTCGGCTCTCGTCTATGATGAGATGTTAAACATGAGCATACGCATTACTAGTAGTCTTATTCCTTAATCGTTGTCCACAGTGCTTTTTTTTTTTTCCTCATTTAATTATTGTTCAAGTTGATTATTTACTTCTCTGATCTGATCTTGCTGTTACTGTGAATTTCCAGCTTTTGTTGATATTGAAGCTTTAAGAAGTCTAATAAGGCAGAGTGGGTGTTATTAGTCGGCTGAGGTGAGATCTGCCATATGATCTTTCCACATACGGGGAACTGAAAGGTTCAATTTGAGAGAGTAGATCAAAGTATAATAAATGATGAGGGGAAGGTCCGATGGATCCCAAAAGAAGCGCTTAATAACTTCGGTGTGTGTTGTTGCGATCTTTCTTGGTTTTCTATATGCATACTATGGATCAATTTTTGGGCATGGTACGTCAGCCCTGGAGTATGGCAGCAAGTCATTGAAAAGGCTTGGTTCATCATATTTGGGTGGAGATGATGAAAGCGATGGAAAGCAAGATGAGGCTAAGTTTGGGCAGGAAGATGAAGATGATGTGTCAGTAAAGAGCTTCCCAGTAAGTTATTTAATGGAAATTGCCTCTCTCATTGTTGATTTATGTGATCCCTTTTTTCTTAATAAAGATGGAGAGGGAAAATCAAATTGACTTATGTTGACATTTATCATTAACTACAATACTGTCTTGATTAATTTGGGATCTTTCTGATTGCAGGTTTGTGATGATCGCCATTCTGAATTGATTCCCTGCTTAGATAGGAACCTTATTTACCAAATGAGGTTGAAGCTGGATCTATCTTTGATGGAGCACTATGAGAGACACTGCCCTCTTCCTGAAAGACGGTACAACTGCTTGATTCCACCTCCTCCAGGGTACAAGGTATGTTCATGCACGCATCATTTTAGTAGTTATTTTGGTTATATTCTCATCTTCTTGCATGCTACAGGTCCCTATTAAGTGGCCTAAAAGCAGAGATGAAGTTTGGAAAGCAAACATCCCTCATACTCACCTTGCTCATGAGAAATCTGACCAGAACTGGATGGTTGTGAAAGGCGAAAAAATAAACTTTCCGGGAGGAGGCACTCATTTTCACTATGGAGCTGATAAGTACATTGCTTCAATGGCTAATGTAAGGATGCTAGTGATTGTAAATAGTTGTAGGCTACGTTAAGATTTTACTGCTCAATTGGCTGCTTGATGCATGCACTTTCAGCAGCAGCATGTGTAAGTTCTTTAGGATTCTCACTACGAAACATCCATCCATGTGTTGAATCATGCTTTTATTCAGTAGCTTGTCATTGAGAAGATCTTCTAGTGTTTGCTGGTGTGAAAATAATGCTATTTTGGCATCGTTTTGCCAGATGCTCAACTTTTCGAGAAATATTCTGAACAATGAAGGAAGAATAAGGACAGTCTTTGATGTTGGCTGTGGTGTGGCTAGTTTTGGAGGGTATTTACTCTCATCTGACATCATAGCAATGTCCTTGGCACCCAATGACGTGCATCAAAACCAAATTCAGTTTGCTTTAGAGAGAGGGATTCCTGCATCTCTCGGTGTCTTAGGGACCAAGAGGCTTCCTTATCCTAGCAGGTCCTTCGAGCTCGCACATTGTTCCCGGTGTAGAATCGATTGGCTTCAAAGAGACGGGATTCTTCTTCTTGAGCTGGATAGGGTTCTCAGACCTGGAGGTTATTTTGCTTACTCTTCTCCTGAAGCATATGCGCAGGACGAGGAGGATCTTAGAATCTGGAAAAAGATGAGTGCCCTTGTTGAACGCATGTGTTGGAGAATAGCTTCGAAGAGGAACCAAACCGTCATTTGGCAAAAACCTCTGACAAATGATTGTTATATGGAAAGAGAACCTGGGACTCAACCACCTCTATGCCGATCTGATGATGATCCGGATGCAGTCTGGGGCGTGAACATGGAAGCGTGCATTACTCCATACTCTGACCGTGAGTTTCCCGTCGCCAAATCTATATTTTTGCTTGCTTGCTTTTATCATTATTTGAAGTTTTCCATGTTTTATTGCCTCGCTTTAAATTTCTTTTGGAAATATAGAGAAACTGTTTCAGGAAGTAGTAAACATGCTGTCGTGGTTGATGTCATTTCAAACCATGTATGAGGAGTTTTCTAGCACGCTTTTTAGTGGGAGCCGACGGTTGCATAAAGGACTGCCTCGAAGTTGGAAAGTCTAGATTCTCCTCACGTTGATCATGCATTCTAATAGACGGTTCTTGGCGTCATTCTAATGATGAAAGTCCTACCACCTGAGTTTGTGATGGTAGTCGCATCGTCAAATGACCATTTCGTGAAAGTGCAGAAGTATGTTTTTGGATTGGGGATCCTGAGCGATAAGTGTTTATGTTGCATCTCTAATATTTCATTCTAAAATTAGATGTAAGATACGGGAGAGTGTTGCCTTTTACGCATCACAGGGCTGAATCTTTCCTACCTGTTAACAGCCTTTAAACACTTCTTCCAACTACTGCTATCTTTTCTCTGTCAAAATAAATTTTTCGAAATTTGCTGAATCTTTCTCTTTCAATTAAGATCTAACTTTTGCATAATACCTTTGTTTCACTGGGACTAGCATTTGGATGAATAGTTTGCTGAAGAATTTTATTTCTGTATGAAAGTTGGTCCTTTTGGAAAGGAAAAGACCAGTGAATTACAACATGTTGGTGAAAACTTCAAAGAAGGCTTTTGAACACTGAATCTATGGAACATATTAAAAGAAGAAGGATCTATAATTTTGATCTTACAGAAGATATTCTAGTAAGATACAAGTGGAAAATCTTTTATGCAATAGACCCTGTATATGTTTCATCCAGTAGATGCTAAGATAACTTTTTTTCCCCCTGCTTTTATCAGATGACCATAAAGCCAAGGGGAGTGGATTGGCTCCTTGGCCATCTAGGTTGACTTCCCCTCCTCCTCGACTTGCTGATTTTGGCTATTCGAGAGACAGGTTTGAGAAGGACACAGTAAGTGCCGAACAGGCTCCTCTTATCTACTTTTGGAATGTCTTGTGGATAAAGTGATTCCTCTTTCTCTGGCATTACTTCACAAATCTTGGTATGTTCGGGCACAGGGATTGACTTAAGATTTGCTTCTCAGGAAATTTGGCAGCGAAGGGTTGAGAACTATTGGAACTTACTCAGCCCGAAGATCACATCGGACACTCTGAGGAACTTGATGGACATGAAGGCGAACATGGGGTCATTTGCGGCTGCGCTGAGAGGAAAGGATGTATGGGTGATGAATGTCGTCCCTGAAGACGGACCAAACACTCTTAAGCTGATATATGACAGAGGCCTAATTGGCTCTATTCACAGCTGGTATGTTCCTACACCGTTTGGAACTATGGTTGGTAACTTTAGTTTTGTGTAGGCCAATCGAAGTTTATCAAATCCCTTTTTCAAATAAGTAACAGACTTAGACTTCTTGGTGGATAGGAATAGCTTAATACTCCATTTTTTAGTAGTACTATGAGTGCACGTCCTGCTCTTCTAATGCCGCATCTTACCCGTTTGTTTTCGAAGTCTGAGTCAAATTCGCGTGGCAGTGCAAGGAGTGGTGACTTTCCCAATCTTGATAGGTTCTAAAACAGGCTTTGACTGGTCAAAGTTGGATAACATTTTCTTGCGACAGGTGCGAAGCATTTTCAACCTACCCTCGGACTTATGATCTGCTCCATGCTTGGACTGTCTTTTCGGACATTGAGAAGAAAGGGTGTAGTGCAGAGGATCTCCTTATCGAGATGGATCGTATTCTCAGGCCCACTGGTTTCATAATCATCAGGGACAAGCAACCGGTTATTGATTTTGTCAAGAAATACTTGACGGCTTTGCACTGGGAAGCAGTTGCAATGGGTAACTCGAGTTCAGAATCCGACGAGGACGGAGACGATATTGTGTTCATCGTCCAAAAGAAAATGTGGCTGACAAGTGAAAGCCTCAGGGATGCAGAATAGAAAGCGCCACGCGATCCATGTTTCTTTCCCTGGGTCGGACGAAGAAGCACGTCCGATGCAGCGAACGTGGTGAGGTCTGGAGAAATTTTTATGGTTTGTAGCATTAAGTGATGATGGTTCTGCAATTGTTTCAGGTTTTTGTCATGATAATGTTTGGTTGTTTGGTAGGCCAAGGACTACCACATATTATATAGGCCATTATTTATTTGTTTCCTGTCATCGTTTTTTCCCTTGTTATGGAAACACGATAGGTACGACTTCAGCCCGATCATTGGTATCAAAGGTGTCGCCGATGTACTTGTGTTCATGTCCGTCGATCATTTTGCAAAGTAGCATGAAGCTTTGGTTGATGTTTCTCTTTTCCCTTTCGTATGTTTCTCTTCAAAAGTTGGTGTAAACCAAGTTGTATGACTGTCTAATCCTGAATGCTGAGGCAGTGCCATCGTTTATTATGAATACTAGCCCTCCCAAGATGACCATTTAAGCATTCTGGGCTGACTGAGAAATAACAGGAAAAAAAAAAAGAAGATTTAGAAGAACCTCATTTGAACATACTCTTTTGAATGTTACATAATCTGTCTCTTTAGGCTTGAGCCTGGCATGAACTTTGACTGAGGCCGTTTGGTTCAAAGATTTGGCCAAAGGACTTTGGGAAAATGCAAATACCTTTAGGCTAAAGCGCCTTTTTCAAATGCAAGTAGTGTTTGGTAAAGTGTATTTTAAAAACACATTTGAAAAGTAATTTTGACGTAAATGTTGTTTGGTGAAAAATGAACTTCGTAAAAAAAATTTTCTTTTTGAAAAAAAGGCGGTGGCGGCGGCCGGCGGAGGCCGGTGATCGGCAGGCGGCGGCGGCGAGCGGAGATCGGCGCGGCGGCGACCAATGATCGGCGGCCGGCGCGGCGACGGCATGCCGCGGGCGGAGGGGGCGGCCGGGGCGGCCGGTGGCGGCGACTGGCGGCGGCTACGGGGGCGGCAAGCGAATGTGACAAAATTTTTAAAAAAAAAAAATTTAATTACATTTGCCAAAGTCTTTTTAAATTTCAAAATATACAGAGAATGCTTTGGCCAAAAGACTTTGGAGAAGTATTGAGATGCAAGTGCATCTCGCCAAAGTGAGCCAAAAATAAACCAAACAAAGATTTGCATTTGGCCAAGGGACTTTAGAGCTCCAATGCTCATCTCCAATCTTTGAACCAAACAGGCCGAGATGGGAGACTTTAAATTCAACTTACCAATTTCTTTTGTTGGGCCAGAAAAAAAAAAAAGAGTTATATGTACTATTTTTTTTTGTCAGAAGAGTTATATCTACTTGAAAGAACAAAAAAAAAAGCAGTGAAATCTGTAAATTTGCTGAAACAAAATTGAGAAATTGTGCACATTTTAGAGTGGAATTTTTCCCACAATTACCAACTAGTGGCACGACTATGCATTTCATGGATTTTGCATTCATATATATTGCAATTATCTATGGGAAAATTAGCAGAGATTCGCAGTGGGAAACTTCATTGGTGCATAATAATTAGTATCGATCATGATACATATCTTTCTATTACGAGAGATTAACTATCTTTGTGGTAACTTTACTTTCTATTACGAGAAATTAACTATCTTTGTGGTAACTTACGGATTATGTTAGATAGTACGCATTGAGCTTTTAGAACGTGGGGTGAAAAATAATCACTTTTACGAGGGTCAATTCGATCAATCAAGAAATTTGAATGCCAATAAATCAAAAAAAAGAGGAGGAAGAAGAAAGAAAACCAATGTGAGTGACGTGGGAAGTTTGACGAAATCGAAGAGCAAATTAATAGAAAAAAGGCAAAAAGATTTGATTTTCATGACGAAAAGCGAGCATAGGGCACACCGACTAGGGGTGAGCGATATTAGATTTCGTACAAGTTTCACCTGGGACCTATTCGCCCGAACAAGTTTCACATTTTTTGGAACTTGAGACCTACTCTACATACTTTGGAATATGTATAAATCCCTGAAATCTACCTCGGCACAAGTTTAAAGGTCGATTTCGGGATTTATACGAGCTCCATTTGTAATTGCGGTGAATCATCGCCTTTAATGACTACCATTTGTTACTACAATCCGCTAACCAAAACTCATATTTAGAAACACAAATAGCTATGATAAATTAACAAAGCAAAAGTTTCATTCATAAAATCGCCAAAATGGTAACTCGGGTTAGTGGTTCAGGATTACACACCTATCGTGTGAAGAGATATATTAAGAAAAACACAAAAAATTCTTACTGGTTACATTATAGATTCCCCGTTCTACCTACTTTCTACTTGAACCTACCCATCGAAATATTCTCCTCAATTTTTAAAATCTAAAACTTATCTTGCATACTTTAAAATTTAAAACCGGACAGATTCTCCATCGGTCTAGTTTTAGGATCTAAGTTTGACCCCGAAATCATACGAACGAGAGATGCCTAAAAGTCCTAAACCCTAAGGCCCAGCAAGCTGTGATCTACTCAAGAGTGCAACTCCCCTCAGTGGGAAAATGATCTTTTTTTGGCTGTGTTCTGAGCAATCAATTCCCGTGAATCCTGGAAGCTCTTTTCTTCTTCAGCCTCCCCGCTTTCCACCTTTTGCCTCCACAAAGTCTTCTCGGACAGCCTTGCACTGCGTCCATTCCGAGGCCAGCTGTCTTCATCCTGACTAAGATGCTGATTACACCGTGGCAATGGCGCTTTAAGTCTCTCTTTGGAAGGCGATCACCCTCGCTTCGCATCATAACAAGAGGGAATAGAAATTAGTACTCGGCATTCCGGGCACGTTCGGGCCGAGAAACCGCCTGAGTTTTGCCGGCGTCGAGGCGAAATTGACTTGATCCGATTACTTCCCGTCATTACAGCGTGCAGTCCTAATAATGAATAAGTTTGAAGGACAAAACTTCCGGAGGTGGGAGTAGCGCGATCTCCTCGAGTTCAATCGAGGCTAGTATTCGAAAGGATCTCGACCCTCGATAACCGAGGTCCGACCCAAAATATTGAATTACGAAATAATTCGAAAGAGTGATTAGTTCGATTATCTGTTCTGTGACACTAGGTGTTGGGCAAGCAAGTGGACATGCATACCCATGGAAACTTTATAAATGTTAGGATTTTGCGCACAATCAAATCGAAGTAAAACTTAAAGTAAGAGAAAAATCGAGACGCGAGATTTTATCGTGGTTCACTCTTAAATTAGGGCTATAGTCCATGAGAGGATTCTACTATAATTTAGCACTTCGCACATCTCATTATATCACTCAATTACAAGTGAAAAATAGTATATATAACAAGAACTATTCTTGATCCCCAAATCCAAATTGCTAATGAAAAATTATGAATTTAAATCGTACAATCTCTCCAATATCCAGGGGGCACTGCCCCCATTGAAACCCCGTTATGGCGGCTCTCCCGGACCTCTGCCAGCTCAACGTGGAGCGGGGTCCATATGCTTTCATATCGCAAGAGAATATGAATCACACCCCAATAATAAAAATACCTTCAATTTTTTTTTTTTTTACATTTTGGTTCTGACCAAACAAGATAGCACATGAAATGTTTTGAGATACCTCATACACAGTCAAGATCGGCGCATGTTCACTCCCTTCGTAGTATGCTGCAATTGCTTTCTCTGATCCCTTCCACATCCCTTGTTTCCTTATTTCTGGCACGACCATTCCTGAAATCATTCAAAATTACATATATTATTGACCAATATGCAATATATATTTTAGCTCGATAACATGACAACCTGATCTATATAAACTGATTTCTTGTTTGAACGTAGAGTTTTCTCGAAATCTAGCTGAGCGAAAATGTCATGATTTGCGCATTCACGTGTATTCGACATACATAAAAATCCAAAAGTGTGCTACGACACATCGGTTAGGATTTGTACCCATGCCATGACAATAGAATCACTCAGAAATTTTCTATATTGTGATTGATCATGCTTCTATATGAACAATGGATCTGTCTGACTCTTTAAATGAATTAATCGTGACATTTACATAGGATGATCCTTTGTCATGATTGAACATTCTTTTGTTTTTTTTTTTGTTCTCTTGGAAGGTAGCACAATGTTCTGTTGCAGTAGCTTCTAGCCATCAGATTGATTGATGGCAATCTAATCCGTTTGGAAAGATGACAAATAAAGAACAAACAAATTGATGTCAATTCAGAACATATTCAAGTGATTGATCGATGGATCTTGTTCTTGTACTGTATTTCTTGGTTTCAGCTTCTTCTTCTTCTTCTTCTTCTTTTTCATTTTTGGGGCTCCAATTATTGTAGACGAGTTCCTTGTGCATCAGACAACTCTTCTGGGTCTGTACAAGTGAAGAATTAAAAGGTGCATATAATAATTTATGTTAAAATATTTTTTATGGACGATGCAAAAAAAAAATATTTATTCATTTTTATAAGTTATATGAATAATTATTTTTTTTAAAAAATAAATTTTAAATGATTTATTTTTTTGCGAAACAAATTGAATCTTAAATATTCATAAAAGCAAATTTGGCTCTGTTACGTAATAACCTCAAACTTTGGGAAGTTATTACTTCCGTAAACTCAGCATAGCCATTAGTGTTACTTGAAAATGGATTAACTAGCTTGTGTTAACCAAATCAAACTCTTCATAATTTGAGAAAATACAATAATTACGCATCGCTCTCCTTTTTTTTTCCTCGAATTCACTAAGTATGTGATAAAGTTATTATTCTGGTCAAGACAAACGAGTTAGTCCTTTTTTGCGAAACACTTACATTACGCAGACGAAAAAATTTACAGAAGTAACAAAATTAAGGACGGGGGCCAATATGCAAGTGTTAAGAGTTTGCGAACTACCGTGCAAAATTGCGAAAGTTCGGGGAGATAATTTATAACTCTTGAAAGTTTGGGGACTAACGTGCAATGGTGTTGAGGCCCGGAGGGAGGCTTTCAACGATCATCCCTTTTGCTTTTTGGCCCTTTTGGTTTGTTGCTTTTAGAAGAAGATTCTCAAAACAATGTGACCAATTCTTGTTTTTTGTTTCAACTCGTTTGATTCGAAAGCCGCCCCCTCTCTCTTGACTCCCAGTAAGAAACAAGCATGTTGTGAAATTTATAGTTGAAGGATCCGATTGCACACAATAATTTCGCTCGGTTCGTCTTATCTCTATAAGTAGCCAATTTAATTAGAGCGCGAATCAATGCGCATAAGATTGATGTGAGTTATTCTAAATGCAAAAGGTCCTCGTGGGTGACAAGGGTCGCCGAATCCAAGAGTTTGTGCACGATTAACAGTAAGGGTGATCGTATCAGACTATGATGAGACTTAATCGGGTTGAGGATTAAAAATCGGATTCCGGATATTGCCTGCAAAAACTTAGGACGTTTAAGTTAGATTTGAGACCTGGTACGTGAGCCCCACGGCACCTTGAGCTCAGTGGAGACAAACTTCCCAACCTTGGGAGGTCGTTAGATATGGTCAAGATGGCTCTAATTAGCATCATCAAGACAAGAAGAAAAACTTTTGAGCAGGGTCTTGGTGAGATTTCCTTGTCAAGATGGCTCGCCTGGCCAGCGTTTGCGCAAGTGGGCGGTTTCGACAACGAGCTTACATGGGAAAGCACGGGCCATCCAACTTTGGCCCAACGTCGACCTGAACATTATATGTAAGACATAGTACCGGTTTGATCTAACCTGAATCAGACTTGCACAATGTTCATATTTAATTGAGAGTCTAGCCTCACTCGATACATATAGGCGGAATGATTTGCGCGCATGTGCGTGGATTCTTCTAGACGAAAAGTTCGGGATCTCTAATCGTAAACAACAGAAAATCAAATTTGCAACAAGTCTTGTGGAAAATCATGCCACCCCCATGACATTGTTCTCCCCCTCTCCCACCAAAAGTTGAGTTGACAAGTAGGGTAACTTAGAAGGATTTTGTGATCTTTCCTCTCTCTCTTTTTCCTTTTTCATCTCACTGACTTTTGAATAGATGTTCACCCAATGGGGAGAGCATGGTCCCGCCACCCCTTGATGCCTTACCTGCAAGGGAAAACCCCCCTCCCTGTCCCCATGAAATCCCGACAATACACTCTACAGCCTTTTATGAGCCAGACCCTTCCCTTATTTTCTCCATCTTTATCCCCTAAGGAATTTGGAGTCCTAGCTTGGGAGAGCCCATTGAATCCGACACCATTGCCTAGAAATGGAATGCAGATCATGTATGGTCGTCTTCAAAAAAAAAAGAAAACGGCTCTTTTTTTTTTTTTTTCTATCGAAGCATTGGAGGCACGGAAATCTGGAGACCCATGGAACATCCCGTAAATCTCATTAAATCAGGAGACCCCTAATGTTTTAGGTGAAAGTTCATCGACGCTCCAACCAATTGTCTCGGCTCTAAATGGAAATGCGAAAAGCGAGAGAGAGAGAGAGAGAGAGGGAGAGAGAGAGAGAGAGAGAGAGGTTGTTTTGGCTAGTTTCAGCCATTGAAATGTCAATTCTAAGGAAGCAATAAAGATGAGGGAAGGAAGTTGAGGTACCATGATGCATCCTGGACGAAATAGACATTATGTGAATCTAACCTACTCAGGTCAGGAGCTCGGATGCACAAGCGCACATATAAATATTTATATATGCACGCGCTGCGCTTACAATAGGAATCAAACCTGAGAGTACTGCCATAATGAAAATACGTATAGGGGTTTCTTTTTCATTGAAAAAATCATAAAGTACATCAATACTGGAAGAAAAAAAAAAAAATAAAGTTCCATGGGTTAGTATTGCTCCGATAAATGTACACGTACGTACGCGCAGGAAATTGAGTTATTACTTGTTTACGTGAGTAAAATTGGCAGTTCCATGAGAATGTAGACGCAATAACAAGTTATAAGAAATGTATCAGTTAATTAGTTGTATCTCGGCAAAGGGATATCTCAAGTGTCAATATTTTTTGTATGATGCTCACTTTAGTGTTAATATTCTTTTTGGGATCACTTAAGTATCAATTTATTTGAAAAATAAATATTTAAGTACCAACTCTAGTGAGGTCGCCGAAATTTGTTCTTTGGTTGGCCCTAAAGTGATAGTTTTTTGGATTACTCAAGTGCCAATTTTTTTGAAAAAGCGCCAACTTCGATGAGATCATTGGAATTTGTCATTGTTGGCACTAAAGCGATCGTTTTTTCTCCAATTTAGCACTTAAGTGATCCGAAAAAAATATTAGCATCAAAGTGAGCGTCGTACACAAATATTGGCACTTGAGGTGTCCTTGTACCATTGTATCTCATTTGTCTTTACAACAATTAATCGGGGGTAATTTAAATACTTGTTTCTTTTATTTTTTTTGTTGGGGGCACTATAAAAAAAATCTTTAAAAAGATTATGTAAGAATGGTTTTTGCTTAAGATATAGAAGATATTTATGACACTTTTTTTTATAAGTCCTTGTACTTTGTTGTGTTGTGAACATCAATATCAAGAATAATTATTGTTGTAGTTTTCATATTTTTTTTTTCTTTTGATGAATCTAAAAATATTGTTTTTCAAACATGTAAAAAGATGGGAAGAGAAGACCATTGCTAGAGATCCGAGAATAAAACAGAATGTAGGTAGGTTACATTGTCAATTGGCAATTGGCCATTGATGCCTCAGCCAACATACATGCTGCATGGTAAAGGGAACGAGGGGTGGGAACACTAGTATCATAGGTGCAGTGCAGTGTTCGACTTCAGCGTCTTTCAAAGAAGCGAAGCAAAAGTTAAAAGAGAGGAGAGTTATAGATATGACAGATTTCGGAAAAAAAAAAAAGATAGGACGGGCCAAAGAGGCTATTTTAAGAATTGAAATCTACAATTACGTGTTACAAAAGGTACATATCTGACACATCTTCAAAATTGAAAAGAGATCTATTCCAAAAAATGGCGTACTATAAATAAAAATCATCGTAGCAGAATTGAGTCACATTCATAACAACGGAAAATCATCAATTATGTACATTCGCCTTGAATTTTCTCCTCTTATGTAATAACGGTCCCACATGAATCCAATGCTCTCCATATGAGAGAATTAATGTATGAAGTGAACTCGATAGTCTTTCTTAACCAAAAATTCATCTTCTAAAAAGCCAAAGTCAACAAATCAAGGAGGTTGCAGTCAAATTAATTTGGCTAAGCCTTTTTTTGTCAACGGAATTGATTTAAAGACTCTTAATTATGCGATTAGGGTCGCAATTTTAGGGACCCTCAATAGGGACCTGTTGGAAGTAGGTTTCAGATGATGGGTATGGATTTGAAAAATGAGAGCATCTTAGACTCTATTTCTATTTGTTTCGCTGAAAAATGAGTGATTTGTAAAATATTTTAACAAAAGGATCGATCGTTTATATCGCTTACGGAAATGAATGGACGAAAATTATTTTCAGTACTACACAAATATTTACACATAAATTGTTATCGGTCATTAGTTTATATGTACACGAAGCTCATTTTTAGGAAAATATTTTTCAATTCATTCATTTTTTTCTCAGAATAAATGGAGCCTTATTGGGATTCTCTTCATGCCAATGTGGGTGGCCCGGCGGTGCGCATATTTTTCCTCTTTTTAAAGATTTTCTTAATATGACGATACATATTTATTAATTTCTTTTTATAATGGCTCCTCTTATATGTGCTATATATATATGTGTGTGTGGATGATTGATATATGGTACTATTAATAATTCTTTTATTCATTGTTAAGTGCATCGAAGGCGCCAATTGACACGTGAGAGATTGAAACTTGGGATCTTCCTTCATCAAGTTGAGGTGAAAGATCCAAGCAATTTTATCATTGTACATACTCAATCGAGATTATTGTTATGAATTTTTTATGCAACTATTAGTATTAGGTACTTGAAATTGAAAGAGATTATGGTGTTTTGAATTTGGAAGTCGATTTTTCGGCAATTTTTACTCTATCCCATTTGCATGAATTTACATATGTATGTGTGCATGTATATGTATTCTATGCTAAATGTACAAAAAGAATTAATTTTTTTAGTTTTTCATCAATATATTATCCAAATTTAAGAAATTATGTTATATAAAATATATACATATAGATGCGGATTTGCTTGTCGATACCTGTATATTGTGGAAGTTTCATGTACTTAGGGCTAAAAAAGATCAATATACGCATTCGCGGTAAGTTTTAGACTAAAGAAAATGAAAGAATCTATCTAAATACATGGTTACAGTTGTCCAAATAATGTTCCATCTTTTCCCCCTTAGGGTTTGGTCCTCGAACTTCAAGTCTCTAAAATCTAGTCCTCTAAAGTCCAATGTTATTTTGCCTGTTTGTTTACACTCAAGCTAAAGGGAAATATGTACCTAGTCAAAATCTTACAATATTACTGGAATTTTAAGATTTTTTAAAAAGTTAATGAATTATATGTGTCAACATTTTTATACTGCGAAAGTTTTATGAGCTTCGTATTTTAAAAAGAAGAATCAAAACGTGCGTCAGCCGAAAGAGTTTGATTAAAAATCCTGTCAGTATTCTCACTTATGATATCTCCCACTTTATACGTATTAAAATATGAGAGGATGTCGATCGGGAGGAATTGGTGGATGAATTTTTTGAGTAAGACAAGCGCTAAGCGATCAATTTTAGAAAAATATTTTTCGAATCATTCATTTTTCTCGAAACAAATGGAGTAAGCGATCAATTTTAGAAAAATATTTTTCGAATCATTCATTTTTCTCGAAACAAATGGAGCAAACGAATGCTTCAAAAAATATTTTTCTAAAAAAGAATGCTTCAAACAATATATTTCTAAAAACGAGCGTTTATTTCGATTACAAAATAAACAAACGAAAACTATTTTCATCGTCCACGTAAATACTTGAATACATATCGTAATGCAAGTGATTATTTAAAAAATATATTTTTCTAATCATTCATTTTTTGCAAAAAAAAAAAAATAGAACCTGGATGCCATTATCCAATTAAACGTGTCATGTACTGCTGTTGATGTCCTTTTTGGTCAATGCCCGCAAAAGCAAAAGCGGGACGATATGAGGAAGGCGTAAGTTAGAATTGCTAAAAGATTTAGGGACCAAACTACAATGGAATGATCTCTACCTAATAAAAAGTCGTAAACATATTATTAACGGATACCGTAGAGTAACAAAGATAATCGGTTTCATAAGTTTCGAAATGAAAATTATATTCCAAATCATTCATTCTCCACAAAATAGACAAACGTAGCTCGGTAAGTTTTCAAAAGGAACAGACATAAACTAAATCAAGGCAGGCAAGATGGGTTTTAATTATACAATGGAAATAAATGATTGGTCAAAATGATAATTGAAGAAGAAATATCATACTGCTGGCATCTTTAAGGAATGATGATGAGCTGGACCCCAATTATGATGGTCTGAAAACACATCACTTGCTTTTCAAATTTCTTCTTTTTTCTGATACGTTAAAAAGCGAAAGCATTCAACCAATAAAAAAAAAAAAAGGCGAAAGCATGCCTCACACGTGGCATGCTCACGTGGGTCGTTCGATGGCGATGGACTTTCGGGGACTCGCCATCCGGCCGGTTCAAATCTTTTGTCACGACTGTTTTTTATATAATTAAACAAATAACCCCCAAAATTTGACTCAATATGTCATTAAATTTTTAATTTATTCAATATAATTTATGAACTTTAGTTCAATATAATCAGATGTCATTTTTAAAATTTTAATTTGTTCAGTGTGGTTTTTGAACATTTTATAAATATTCAATATAGTCCCCAATTACATAAAATTATCTATTATTATC
Source organism: Rhodamnia rubescens (assembly GCA_021437795.1). Taxonomy (NCBI): domain Eukaryota; kingdom Viridiplantae; phylum Streptophyta; class Magnoliopsida; order Myrtales; family Myrtaceae; genus Rhodamnia; species Rhodamnia rubescens. The sequence continues at coordinate 1,387,473 of JAILYA010000049.1, forward strand.
CTTTCGTTAATTCAAATTTAGAAATAACATTAAATATTTTTTTGTCACGAGTTAAATAGTCGTTACTTTCACTATTTTTTTTTTTTGGAAAAAATAGGACTACATCACGTGTTGATTACCTTAATTACTATCGCAATTATTAAAGTGTCAAGATTATAAGATGGAGGTTTGGATAATTCGGATTGCTCTCTTGTTACAATATAACACTGGTATAAAATTAAAATGTTTGATTAATTCTAGTTTTTTCAGCCATAGTTCTCGGTTAATTTTCTTAATTGGATTCGAAGTAATTGATTTTTTTATATAGTACTAATCAACTTCTCTTAACGATCTTAAGGCGCACTCCCTTACGTCTTTCGGGTGTTTAGGATTTTATCAATAAGACCATAAGACGTGAACGCAAGACCATTCGAAAAGAAGCAAGCTCTCTTGGTGTCTATCTAAGCCAATACCTTACTATTTTTCTTGAAGCGGTTGAAATTAATGTACTTGAGATCAAGATTCAAGCAGAGAAGGATTTTTTTTTTTGGGTTGAAACTAGGAAATTAAACCCAAGTTCACCTACAAGAGTAAGGGGCATCAAAACACAAGATTTCCCAAAGAGGGAAATGAGGGTTAGTAACCCAATTAAGGGGAGAGCTTTGTATATAGAGGCCTTTACAACCCAAAGCGCCAATCTATTTGAATCGGAGGGGGAATGGGCAAATTCTATATTCTCAAAGTGCTAAGTGGCTCAACATCCCAAAAGCAAAGGGAAGAATCTTTCGGACGGTTTATCAAGGTTGAACAATCGGACTCCCGCGATAGTTTCAAATGAGGCCGATTAGCGAAGTGGCGACAAACATGGAGATAGGCTGGGATTTTTGCTTAAAGGGGAAATGACACTTGGATTGGTAGCACAATGCCTTCAATCAATCTTCCTTCTAAATTGTAGCGGATGCACGCGATTGCCCCTTCGGTGGTCCCCAAGGGTGAGATTTCTCAATGTTTATCTTTGGCAATCCCTGGGTCTAGTGGTCTCCATCTTGGCTGTAAGTTCACCAATATTGCCTTGCGTTTTATGTTGCTTCTATTCCACTTTGCATAATTGTGATGCATGTCTCGAGCAAAGTGGATTATGATGATTGGATCAGGCCGCTTGTGTTAGAAGACGAGGGAGTTGCACGCTAACCAAAATTTCCGGAGGGTGACATCGATAATCTTGAACAATATGTTTTTCTAGGTCATATCATTATAGTTTAACAACCACTCCTCAAATCTAATGACTTATTGGCACGAAAATTGGATATTGAATTCGGGATTTGACCAAACCTATTTTGTCTTGCCATAGAGGAGGAATATATGCTCGATCGCCTTAGGTTTGTTTTATTATTTTACATAAGGGGCAAACGGCTTAGGTAATACCCTTCTCTTTAACAAGTTTACCATGATTGATAGTGCATCTTGGCAGATGCTCCATACAAAAAGTTTGGCTTTTAGAAGTATTTTCAGCGTCCAAATTTTACTCTGGAGTGCTTTGGCGGTTTGATAGGAAGAAGAGACTTGCTTAGTCATGTGTGGTTTTTTTCTTTCATAGTTCATTGTATCTATTTTTGACGGAATAGTACCTTGACCAATAAGTAACCACACTAGTGAATCTTCGATCGGGGTAGATGGCAATGGAACATCAAGAATTTCGTGACGCCCCAAAACGTCCACCGCAACACGCGTTCTTTCTATTTATACTCATAACTATAATTACGCAAGCGGAAGCACAAGAAGTTTTCACAATATCCCAAACAAGAAATTGCACGAGTTTAATTAATATTCTTATGCATCATTTATTTATATTAAACATAAGTTTAGAACTTTATTATATTGTCCAAACAAAACACCAAAGCAAAGTCCTAGGGAAAGGGTTGGGTCAACTATCACCTCTACTCTCATACTATACCAAAAGCGAGCCTAGACATTAACCAAGCCATCATCCAACTCAAGAGTTGATGTCTACCAGCCTCATCTCGTCTCCTCCATCGTCATGTCCGAAGGACCATCCTACATCTACGAAAAATGAGGAATAAGCCAAAGCTCAATAACGAAATCTCTAAGTTTAAGCTAAGAGATCAGCTTACCATTCAACATGGTACCAACAAACAACTTCAGTTCAAAGAAATACAACATAACCATAAATGACAAATTCACAAGCAATTGCTTTATCTCTCCTATCATAATGTGCCATGAAAATCATTTATCAATATTGCATAAGATTATCCATTTCGATGCAATCGGATGGCATGTTATTTCGTGATAAACATATATCACGTAGTGGCTCAACACTACACACATGGAGTAACTATTCCCTTCTAGTCATGAAGCTTATCAATATTCATAGGTATGTTCATATTTGTCATGAAGCTTACCAAAATACGCACATGTAACTTCATACTGGTCATGAAGCTCATTGATTTACACTAATGAGTTCATATTTATCACTCGGTCAAGACCTATCCTAATTCACAAAACATCTCGGCACATGGGGCATCGGAACTACCAACTCTTGGGGGAAGGAATCTTAAATATCTCTTTGCTAGTTCTCTACATCAACGAGGATAAATATGTCAATGTACAACCACATGATGATTGTCAACATAGGCTTACATGAGCCATCTTAGTCTACACATGCCTACTCATATCGTATGTAAATTAAAGGACTTTCATGTCCCTTCAACATTGTAGAGAACCGTCTCATACGGTACAACATCTAGCTAACTCCGAGTCTTTCACACATACTCATACGGGGGTAAAGTCTTCCTCACATGGCATCATGGCCATACACATTATTTTAAAATAACAATTGCTTGTGGATCGCAATGATTTATCATTTTTTATACAATTATCAATAAACATGTAATTACTTTCACTTCAAAACACATATCATCACTCTTTTCATGATCATAAATCGACATTACATCAACAACCCAAATAATCAACAACGTGAATATCGACAACTCCAAAAATTAACCACATGGATATCGACAACTCAAAGAATCGACAACGTGAACATCAACAGCTCAAAGAATTGACCATGTGCTTAATCGGCGACATTTAACTAGTAAATAGGTAATTTATTCATATTACAAAAATATCACTTTGAGGTTTAGTTTCACCATTATTATTCTTTATACTACTGAATTTTATGGACATCGATTATTCATAAACTTGGTGCGTAAAAACTCATTGATTTATGACAAATGAACACAATGATTCAACACACAATTAATAAAACTTTCTCATACTTAACACCAAAATTCCAACTAAAATAGATAACCATCAAATAATTAAGTCAAGAGTACTAAGCATATTACTATAACTTATCTCCTAGAGTTTCACTTACCTTGAAGCAATTGGGTAAAAATCAAAACTCTAATCACTAAATCACCTTGAATTCTCTTCAAAGATGAAGTCTTGTTTTTAAATTCAAAATCGAAAAGTAGAAAGGGATTTTTTTCTTTGAAGTTGAAGGCAAAGATGGGTATGGCCAAGGTAAAGGATTAAGCTCATTATATAATCAAGATTGCAATGATAATTTCGAACCTAGGTGTAACCTCGCAATGCAATGGAATGCCTACTCACATGAGGTTTCATGATTACCTTACCAAGTGTAGAGAAGATATGGCTTAAGGGTGGATTTGCTATTGGGATAGGGTTAATAATGCATAGCTTATGAGGGTAGCTAGGATTCACATAGTGCAATAAAACTTATCCACCATAAGATATTTTAATGGAGAAAGTTGATGCCTTCCTCTTCTTTAGCCAAGTATACAAATGAGTCACTCATACATTAATTAACTAAGGTTGATAATGAAATACCGGATGACATCACAAGGTCAAGGGAGATAAGAACAAGTAAACCAAGTTAAAATAAATGATGACTTGAGAGTGGCGTAATCACATGACTCCATCCAATGATAAGACCAAGATGAATGAATCTTAGGAGACGAACATTAAAAGAAATGATGACCTTGTGTTAAAATCACTATGTGTAGATAGATAAATGATTTTTCAATGCAAACAATACAAGTGACCTAATGAGAGTGGCTAATAAGGAGATATCTTGAGAGAGAGCGTCTTGGCCAAGTAAAATCAATGAGACATCAATGTGCTATGTTGTCATGCATAATGTCATACACTATATCATTAATAAAGTCTAAGAATACGTGGCTTTAAATACTTGATGAAAAATGAAGAGAGAGAGAGGTCCATAAGCTAGAGAACAACAAATCGACCCATCTATAGGTTTTTAATTAAAAATAGATATTTTGTTGAGTTACCAAAATATCTCATTCATCAATATATAAACAAAGAAACCAAATTAGGTCCCGAAAAATCTTTTGAATCCATTATAATATAAAAAATTAGAAACATCTCCATTCAAACTTGAAAATTATCAAAATACTAAAATAATCAAAATACTTCCTTTAACGATGGCTAATTGATTACCGTTATTTTACATCACTAACATACAAATAAACATCTATCAATTTAATTCTAATGCATCGAATTTCGGGCAATTAAGGTGTAGAAAATTATCCCATGCACTTCGCACCTCACAAAATTAACAACTTGTGAGTAATCCGAAGTTCCATGCTAGATAATACTTAGCTTTATATTCTAAATGTTATTATCAAACATCGAAAATTTCGGATTTCATAATTTCATCCACAACTTCTTTGTCGAACTTGTTGTGTAAAAGTTGCTCATTCTAGACGGGTTTCTTTGGGGCGATGAGTTTCGCAACCATGTTAGGTACATGCTGATTTTTTGGTTCTCCTAATACACATCTTTCTAGCCATCCATTTTCCTTCATTCTAATATGATGCCCGTCACTCTCTTTCCACCTTACCTCCTTCTTAATGGCATCTCTTCCCATAAGAAGGCTTTGCCAGCCCCACGATAGGCGGGAACCCTTAGCCGCATGCCAAAAATCTCTCTTGAAAGTAACATCTTTTTTAGTATTGCACCACAATGTATCCAGTTGGGATACCCGAGTGCCTAACTTGCGATGACGTTTCTTGTGACTTTCAAACGTTCTGTGCCTAACTTTCAAAACTTATGCCGCGTTGCAAAATCGTTCTGTTAATCCTTTTCGTCCTTACGTTGCTTCCCCCACATCTTTTCAATACCCTTAGCTTTTGGCAAAGTACACATTTTTAAAGTTATAGCACTTAAGTGAACGTTTTAAAGTTCCTCAGTCGCCCATATATTTATCCTAAAGTTTGAGGGACTCTCCAAGCTTGTTTTCCCATCATCATTTTGTTAAAAGAGATGAAATCTTTAAAGCCCAAACCTCCCACATATTTTCTTTGCTTGAGTATCTCCAATCTTGAATGCATGTGTTTTCCACTAGAATGAAACTATCTTCCTCTCTATAGGCTTGTAAACGGACAATGTGATTTTAAAAATGGACACCGTATATTGTGGCAAAGCTTGTACCATTGCTTTGATTAAAATCTCCATATACGCTTTGGAATAAAACTTTCTTTCCACACTTCCAACGTCGTGTTTATTCTTACCAAAATTCATACGAACATCTTTTTTTTTTTTTTAGCCCCAATCGGAGGAGTTTCCCAAGTACTTCCCAATTTTGTCAATTTCTAGAACTCACAATTCTTGGGCTATATTCCTTCTTAGTCAAGTGTCTTCGCACCGAAATATACTCTCGATTTGTTGAGGTTAATTTCTTGACTTGTTGCAAAGTAGTATTGATTTAGGATAAATGTAAGGTTTTGGCATTCAATAACCTTCCAATCTACAAAGAAAATAGAATCGTCAACAAATAGTAGATGGGAAAGTGTCGGGCAAAGCTTGTTTAGTATGATTTCTCTAGCACTCTGTTCGCTCATTTTGCAATAAGGAAAATCTTTCATCAAAATTTGTTCTTCGATTTTTATTAAGAAGGTTATGTGGTTCAATTCTTGAGAAGGTATATGATGAAAAACAGATCACAAAGAGAAGGTGTGGAAATGGGTTTGAAATAGATGGATTGAAAGTAGACTTGAGATCAATAAATATCTAAGTTAAGTTACAATACTCCTAAGAAAGCAAAGTACATGATTAGAAAATAAACTTGGCTATTGGAATTGAAAGTGCAAGAAACTTAAAGTGGGACAAAAGTTAAAATGCGAGAGGAAATTGAGTGTTTTTAGATGTGTGTTGATTTGTCTTTCCCTTCTTTTATTCTGAATATTTGTATCTCTTTTCGCCAGTAATCGCTCGCCGGTTATCTTTGTATTTTCCAATCTTTAATCTTGGCGCCTTCAATAACTATTCCTTTCTACCCATGTTTTTCATTGCTTTTGTCCGTCAAAACTTGATTTTCAACCGCTTGACTTTGAATTTGAATCTTTTTGAATAACCTCCCATGATTTGTTCATATCCATTACTTTCATTTTCTGCTTGTAACTTCCCATTAACGTGGCTAACTTAGCTGTTCCATGGCCTTCTTTATGCCTACAACCCTCTCTTGCTAGCTTTATGCAAGATTCGGTATATTCCCGAATCTTGTCGAATTGCAAGATTCATAGCTTTATTCCCCCACTTCTCGAATATCGGGTTTAGCTCTCTTACCATTTTCGGTATGTTGTAGTTAACTTACCGAACTTCGGAAAGTGGTTTCTCGCTCCCGATTCTTGGTTTCATGACATGGTGACACCGATGCACCTTCGGTATATATGCTTATTTTTATTTTGGTGTTAACAAATGCCCACTTTTAAAAAGAATTAAAACGATTTTTAATTCTTTTAAATGTCAATGATGAAGAGTCACTTACTTTTCATTTCAGTTGCCTTTTGGTTGTTTCGTTTCCCGCCCTTGCCTTTTCGACCCTTTTCACATTAGCCTATATACATCCCAATTGTCCCCATGCAATCAGGCTTTTCGCATTCAAAGTAACTTTTCGATCATTATTTCATATTCACCATTCCGGCCATCCCGATCTTCCTCGATTGTTATTAATTTTCTTTTTCACAATGTCTTTGTATGGCTCTTCATCTCGCTGGCCTTATCCTCTGAGAACTCGTTTTATTCAAAGTGGTAATGTTTTTTTATTGAACACAAACCTCTATTTATTCAGCGCCTAACCTATTTTTCCTCATGCGAGCTATCTTCGTTTAGTCGAACTCCCAATGACAATCGCTTTTTGTGGAAATGATTGTATGAGCTACTTTCACATGGGTACCACTCCTTGCTGCTTGCATCCCGAATACGGGCTAGAAGTGATTGACTGACAAATATCCTCAAATCCAAACTGTTTATATCCGCTGATTCTTATTTTTTGGATTTGGTATGGGAGTTGTGTTCTCTCTTTCCTTCTAGCCTAGATGAATTTAAGCACAACATGGAGGAAATCTAGAGTCTTGAACCTTCACTTGTTGAGACTAAAATTCTTGAATCCCAGATTATGGAGGAGTCTTCACTATTATGCGCCTTGAGGGAAGAATATGCCTGGGCCGAGGATGCTTGAATTCAATCAAAGTATGAAGCTAACATGGCATTTATCCTTCTCAATTTCCTTTCCAATCTTATCTTGGGAGGAAGCCCGAGCAAGGTTGCTAGAAGAAGACATAAATTGCACCGAGATCTTGGTCGAACATTCATCAAGTCGACACCGTCAAATAGTTTGGGATGCCAAGGAAATATTTGAAGTCCTTTGAGTCCATTCACGCCATCTTGCATATCTTAAGGAGTGCCGAATTGAGCTTCAACATGATCTTCAGCTATATTCTAGTTTTGTAACAAAGAACTCTAAGCTCATAAAAAACTTGAGAACTTTTGTAACTAAGATTGGAATGTATTTTCATTTCCCGTTTAATTTCCTTGTGTTTCCCAGATCGATGGATGATATTTTTTCAAAAATCTTCCATTGATAGAATGTAATAACTCTTTTCCATTAATATCCATCGTGCATTTCTATTAAATGCTTCGGTAACTCAATAAGGTCCTTCCCAATTTGACGACCACTTACTAAATTCTTTATCTTGGTGATTAAATGGCAAGATTGCTTTCCATATTAAGTCACCGATAACAAATTGCTTGGTTTTGACCTTCTTGTTAAAGGTTCGAGCTACCCTCTTCTTTTGCACAAGTAATTGGTCCAAAGCAGCTACATGCATTTCATCTACCTCGTCCAAATTGATGTGCATCCAATCCCTATAATCATCAAGCAACATTTCACTCTGCAATTGTACCCTTAAGGACTGCACAATGATTTTCATCGCAATAATGCTTCTTATCCATATTGGAGCATATAAAGACTAATACCAATACTTGATCTTCGTGAGGTTACGTATGCCCATAATATCATTACGATAAAACATCCCATTTTCTTGGGTTCTCCTCCAAGTGCTTCTTGATCAAACCTATCATTACTTTGTTGGTAGCTTCAGCTTGTCCATTTGCTTGTGGATACTATAGCGTGGAATGCATCATCTTAATTCCTCTTGACCGGGCAAACTCTATAACCTCACTTCCGGTGAAAAATGTTCCTTGATCTTCGGTGATTGACTCGGGCAAGCCAAAACGATAGATAATGTTCTCCTCAATGAACTTAATCATTGTCTTCTAACTAATGTTCTTATGTGGAACCGCTCTACCCATTTTGTAAAGTAATCCGTAGCCGGAAGGATAAAACTATATTTATGAGAAGAATGTGGATAAATCTTGCATATTATATCTATCGCCCATCTTCTAAACGGACATGACTTTATAATAGAATGGAGTTCAATAGTTGGAAATGTTGCGGTGGTCCATGTTTTTGACATGAGTGACATGCCTTAGCGTAATCAATACAATCATGCATCATCTTTGGCAAAAATATCCATATCTCTTCAATAACCATCTCATCTTAATTCCAGCTTGATGCACTCCACATGTGCCTTCGTGTGCGTCCGCCATGACCAACTTTACATCATCTTCACATAAACATCACAACATCAATCCATCTAAAGACTTTCAATACAATTCTTCTCCTACTATCATGTACTTTTAAGCTTGTTTCCTCGGCTTTTGGTATCTTGAATCAAGATTATTCAAGAATTCCTTGATAAGTTGTCTCCAATCTTTTTGTCGAACCATTTCATTGATCGCTATCGGTATCTCTCTATGCTCAATGGAAGGTACAAAGAGTATAATGGTGGTTGCCATGCTTGCTAACTCTTTTTCTTGAACCACTTCACATAAACTATATCGTAATCTTTAAACCGATCTAATTGCGTCTTGGCTAAATAATAATATCCAATTAAATTTTCATTCGAGCATTGATATTCTCCTTTTACCTACTTAACCACCAACTGTGAATTGCCAAATATCTTAATGAACTATGCTATCAAGTCAATCAATATTCCTAAACCTATGATCGGTACCTCATATTCAGCTTGATTGTTAGAGCATTCAAAATCTAACTTACAAACACACCTTGTTTGTTCTCCTCTAGGGAGAGATTAGCACCAAACCTACTCTAGTTGAACTGTTGGTACAAGACCCATCAAAATACATGGTCCATGGTACAACCCGACCGAGATTCTATTCATTTTCTTCAATTTGTAAACATGGGTATTCGGTAAGAAAGTCGGCAATAGCCTAACCTTTGATTACTTTCGTTAGCACGTACACCAAATCGAATTCGGATAAGATAAATGCCCATTTGGCTATACGTCCTTTTATAACAGACCGTGACAACATATATTTTATTACATCAATCTTATCGAGCACACGTACGGTAGTTGATAACAAATAATGTCTTAACTTCATACAACAAAAGTACAAAAATAGACATAATTTTTCTATCGCGGTATATCTTTTTTCAACATCAATTAGTGTCCTACTCAAGTAATATATTGCTTGTTCTTTTCCATCTTCATTTTCTTGTGCCAACATACTCCCAATAGTTGTATCGGTAGCGGATAAATACAATTTCAATGGCTTGCCAACTTTTGGGCGGCACAAGAACAGGTGGATTGGTCAAATACGTCTTAATTGCATCAAACGCCACTTGTTGTTTTTTTCCCCAACTAAATTCATCTTGACTCTTAAGTCGCAAGAGTTGTGTCATTGGTTCCATTCTCCCAAATAAGTTTGCGATAAATCTTATGAGAAAATTAATCTTCTCGAGCACCATTTAGAGTTGTTTCTTTGATGTAGGATGAGGAAGTTCCATGGTAGTTTTTGCCTTATTTCGTTAATCTCAATCCCCCTTTGATTGACTAGGAAACCCAAGAAATTTTTGCTCGAACTCCAAAAGCACACTTGGTTGGATTCATCTTCAATTTGTACTTCATCATCCTAACAAAAGCTTGCTCAAGGTAGTCCAAATGATCCTTCTAAGTTGATTTTACTACGATGTCATCAATATAAACTTTATGGAACTTACCAATCATATCATGAAAGATAAAATTCATTGCTCGCTAGTAAGTTGCTCCTGCGTTCTTGATCCAAAAAGTATGACTACCCATTGGAAAGTCCCGATTGCTCTAGGACATCCGAATCTTGTTTTTGGGACATCTTCATTAGCAATGAAAATCCGATTGTAACTCGGGTGGCCATCCATCGAGACAACATCTCACTTTCCAATGCCGAATCCACTAACATGTACGCCATAGGCATTTGATATTCATCCTTCGAAGTGGCATTATTGAGATCCCGAAAATCAATACAGATTTGCAACTTTCCATTCTTCTTTTATGGGAATAATATTTGAGATCCACTCCATATACCTAGTCTGTCTTGATGAATCTTGCCTTCAAGCAGCCTTTTTATCTCTTCCTTGACTTTAACAACCACATCTAGGGCGAATCTCCTTGTTGGCTATTTTGTGTGGGTAAAATCCCTTCTTAATTGGAAGGCCATGTTTGACAATATCTCTTGACAAACTAGGCATCTCATGATAATCCCATGCAAAGCAATCTTTGTACCTTCTTATCAAGTTGATCAAGTTTTCTTTCATGCCCCCTTGTAGGAAAGTACTCACATATACCGATCGGTGACACCCGGATTCTCCAATATCAACTTCCAACAATGGATCTTGAGCTTCTATCAATTTATTATTTTCCTTGGTTGGTGATTCTTCTCACTCTTCAATGTAATCTGAATCTTCAACACTTTGCTGAGCAATTTTCTCCAAATATGCAAAGTACCTCTCACGGACTTCTTGTAATAAAGACTCGTCTTCCATATAGAGTATGTAATTCATCTAATCCCGAGCTTGACTTAGGAATCCATTCAGTCTTTCTATCCCCGAAGTGGTAATAAACAAAGGATTGTAAGTTCGTCCTTGGTAGTTCAACAACATAATTTTCACATTGATGATCCCGACATCTTTTGATGGATCTCGATCCATCCTATTGGAGCAAGTCCTAAATTGGCATCTATGTATTCCACTTTCTCACCATTCCAAAATGCTAACACTTAGGGGAGAGTTGAAGGTACGCATTGATTAAAATGTATCCAATTCCTTCAAAGCATCTAGTTATATGAACCATTTGATTCTATTACGAAAAGGGTAGTATTCGACGTTCGGACCCTATGGTTAGATCAAACACAACTGTCCCCTTGACTTCGGTTACTTCTTCAAGAAAGTCGGATAGTTGAACGTTCGATGGATGATGTCCTCATCATCTTTCCCCAACTTCTTGAAATACTAGATAAGATATAAGATTCAAGGTTGCTCCTGCATCTACAAAGATCTTCTCGACAAGATGACCATTGACTCTGCCTGAGATAACCAAAGATTTCGGGTGCTTAGCTCTATCTACTAGTATCTTCTCAAACTTGATGGCTTCATCATCGGAGAATTGAAATTCTTCCATCTCTATCTCTTTCTCTAATATGTGCTCAAGATCTTCTTTCATTATTGAACATGCCCCATATTCGGATGGGAGCTTTGCATGAATCATATTGATCCTTATTGGAGAGCGAGACTCTTTCGGCATCTTGGATTGGCTTGCTCAACAACTCTTGTTAATCTCCCACGATAACTTTTGATTCCTTTGTTTTGACTTTCCTTGATATTTTGGGCCAAATACTACGGTGAAGCGCCCAAAATTGATCGTTCGAGGTGTGTCTTGAATCTCTTTTCCCTTTTCAAATTCGGGATGAGAGCATCTTCTTAAATCACATGCGGAGGTAACTCTCTCCGATTTAGCGGGTTCCTTCTCAATAGAACTACATCTCCAAACCCAATTGCCTTTTCTATTATAAGGCCTGGAATGTTAAAGCTTGTAATGCCATGCCTCCTGTTCGGTTGTTTCCTAAATCCCTCGGTCTACCTTTTCATTAGTTGAAAGTGTTTTCCAATGGTTCGGTAAGATGCTTGACCGGATGGTCTAACTACTAACCATTTCTCTTCGAGAGGATTGTGTGGAATTTTAACCGTCCTCTTCTTCGTATGTCTTGTGGAATTGGATTTAGTGGTGGATCATCAAAGTCATCTCCCCAACCGGTTGGTTCACCGGCAAAGGCGGAGATGGATAATCAAATACATCCCCATAGTACACAACATAATCAAACTTCCCATTAAGCTCCCCCACAGGCCTACTTTGGGATCTCCTTCTTGATAACGTTGTCACAAACTCTTTTTCTTCTCGGGATTTCATGGGGTTTCCTCTTCTTTGTGAGCTCGCCTTTTGATTTCTTGGGTTGGAGGAACTTGTCTTGGTGACTTGGGGTAAACCTCCTTCCTATGAATCTGATCGTCGGTGTCTTTCCCCTCAAGCATTGGCACCGGTTATCTTGGTTGGGTTTCTTCCTTTGTTGATTGAACAGAGGAATGCTTGGTTGATACTATCTCGGACTTTATTCGTGGTCTACCCTCTCTGCGAAACAAATGATCCCGATTTGTATTTTCCTCTTGTTCCTCTCATAAACTAAAACCTTGGAACATCTCAATTCTTATTTGTCAACTCTTGGTGATAACGAGTACAAAGTCTCCTCTCCTCATATTTAGATGGCTCATGGATATTAACCATATCTATCATCTTTGAGAATGGATTTGTGTCTACCTCCATTGGAGCCTTGCCTTTGTCTTCGACAAATTTAATCTTACCTTACCGAATTGCCTCTTGAATTGTCTTTTTAAAGACAATGCAATTCATAGTATCATGGGTCATAGAATGATGCTACTTGCAGTACCTCTTGGCAACCAACTCCTCTTTAGATAGGATTACTTGACCTTTAGCCAATTTGATAAGGCCATCTTTCAACAACAAGTCAAATATCCCATCCGATTCAAAGAGGTCAAAAGAGTAGTTGCTTGTCTTCTTGGCTTTAAACTTTGAGACTATCTCGACTCTTGTTGGCTTGAGAGATGGACGGACATAAGGTTTTTCCAATGCTATAGTTGCAACGACTATCTCATTCTCTTCTTCAATGAGAATCATTGAACTTGGTACTTTCCGCAAGAGCCACTCTCTGCGATTGTCTTTCATTGGCTTCTTATCTCTTTCTTTCAACAAATGCTCATATTTGGAAACTCGAGCGATTAATTGAAAAATATATAGTTATCCATCAAACGATTTAAGCTTTAACCCATTAAAGGCTAAATTAGTGAATTCTCTCGATAAGAGAAGTCAAACACTTGTTCTTGGATTTCTTGAAAAGAGCAATGAACTAATCGGCTATCTCAATGTTGTACCAATACATCCTTGTCAAATCGGCCATCGTCCCCTCTAGTACCGATCGGTAAAATTGAGAATGGAACTGTCTTTCCATCTCGGTCCATGTTTGAATAGAGTTTGAAGGAAAATTGGTATACTAAGTAAATGCTGTTTTTTATAAGGACAATGAGAACTACCATAACCTTAGATATTCATTAGTTTCAACCTCTCCACATTATGCAAAAAAATAGCCTACATGTTTCACTTGTTGATTGATCTTCTTATCCTGTGAACACAACAAAGTTTGGTGTCTTGAAACCCATCGGGAATGGGATATTGTCAACCCAATCGGGATATGGCTTCCTATATACAGGTCTTGGAGTACCTCTTTCTACCCCCATTTATTGCATTACCAACTCGGCCGCTCGATCCGGATTCCATGGCCTAAAGTTCTATTAGCCCATCCAAGGATCCCGCCTCCAGGGTTAACCGGTTGGAATCTATCTATCTCTTGATGTTCCACATTGAAGTTAATTGATGGCGTTGGCCTATATAGTGATTTCCCTATCATCGATGGATATGGTTATGCTATAAAAGGTCTCACATGCTCCACATTTGGTACATTCAATCTTGGCTATGGATTTGGAACAATGGGGTTGACTACATTAAATTTAATGGGGTCAATTTGAGGGAAATTATAACCGCTCACTCCATTCACTCGTGGGATCCCATTCGTAGAAAGGGGTACCCCATCGTAATGCCGACATTCTCACGAGAGGGTTATAAATTCTATCTCCCACTACCATTATATCCAACATTGGGAGGTCCCGATCTTGGAGGGAATGGCATAGTGCCTAGAGAATTTACATAAAAAGGTGAAACTTGAGAAGACGAAATATGATGCGATATTGCCTCGTTTATGGCGTTGACCACCATAGGCCTTATCATGTTAGTCACATGTCGACACCATCTAATTAGTGAGTTCGTTATGTTGTTCCTCAAACATTCATCTTCATCGTAGCTACCAATGTAGCATCGGGTGCTAAGGTACAAGTTTGTTCTTCAGCTTAATCGTTGTGGAATGTCGGCATTACGATGGGGTACCTCTTCACCCGCTTAGCCGTTGAGTGCTTTGAACGTGCACCATCATCGAATTGTTAACATTGTTAACTTGTGCTCCTTCTGGTTGATTCTTGATTCTCACCATTTCTCCAAATCTCACCATGAGAGTCCCACCAGGCTTGCTAAAAAGATGTTTGTTCGTTTTGTAACAAGAAAAATCTTTCACCGAAATTGGTTTCTTCAATTTTTATTAAGAAGGTTACGTGGTTCAATTCTCGTGGAGGTATCGATGAAGAACAGATCACAAAGAGAAGATGTGGAAAAGGTTTGAAATAGATGGATTGAAAATGGACTTGAGATCAACAAAGGTCCGAGTTAAGTTACAATACTCCTAAGAAAGCATTACTTTATTTGGAAATAAACTTGGCTACTTGGAATTAAAAGTGCAACAAAAGTTAAACGAAGTAGGAAATTGAGTATTTTTGGATGTGTCTTGATTTGTCTTTCCCTTATTTCTTCTAGATATTTGTATCTCCTTTCGCCTTATAACTGCTCGATCAATTATCTTTGTGTTTTCAAATCTTTAATCTTGGCGCCTTTAATAACTTCCCCTTTCTACCCATGTTTTTCATTGCTTTTGTCTACCAAAATTTGATTTTCAAATCGCCATAATGATTTTGAATTTGAATCTTTTTGAATAACCTCTTATGATCGTGGTCCGCCCCCATTCCTTACTTTCATTTCCTACTTGTAACTTCTCCATTAACATGACTAACTTAGATGTTTCATGGCCCTCTTTATGCCTACACTCTCTATTTGTCGACTTTATGCAAGATTCGGTATGTTCCCGAATCTTGCCAAATGCAGGATTCATAGCCTTATTCCTCCACTTCCCGAATATCAAGTTTCGCCCTCTTGCCATTTTTGGTATGTTGTAGTCAACTTATCGAACTTCGGGAAGTGGTTCTCGCTCCCGATTTCAGCGGCTGTGAACGCCCTGTATGTGTTGTTTTTGTTTTGGTGTCACATCCCATTCTGGCCTTTTCCGGCGAAAGACGTTGCACTATTATGAATAAGTATGGGGACAAGGATCCCTCTCTAACGTTGGAAAGACGAAGGGGTTATATTAAGCTTGAAATTGAGGAGGCTGGAACATGCATAATCCATAAACCCATCTTGTAAACCCATTATTCTGCTGATCAGTCTCACACCCGATCATGTTTTTTTTTTCATAATTTATCCTTTTTATTTTTGGTTTTTTTATTTTTGTTGAATTATTTTTGTTGCCCTATAATACCTACCATGCATTTGTAATTTTCCTATAGAGAAATTGATATAGAGGCTACATGAATTATTTTTGGTATTTTTATTAAAAGGATGCAAATATTAATTGTTCTTTTTGATATTTTATATTCATAAGACTTTTTATGATCATGAATATTTTTAGATCACTATATAAGAATGAGTTACCGAAGATTCTTCAAAAGATACGAGGAAGATTAATTCTAGTCCTATAATTTATATAAATCTCATTTATCTAGTTTGTTTTGCGGGGTCTTCCACATGCATGAACAAATACCGTGTCCATATATCGTTTGACCCAAAAGTCTACGAAAAATCAACTAAAGGACTGTATTGCATTCAAAATCTTGGATATCAAGAAATTTGTACAATTATAATCCCCCAAAAAAAAAACATATGTGTATATATATATTGTTGCATAAATAGCATTGAACGTTTATATTTGTCTTCTTAATCAACGGAACTTGTGCTGGTGGAGCATATACATGTTACAAGTCATTGCAAGCATGCATTGCAAGAACCGAGCATAAAACGAAGAATAAAGACAATCGACATATTTCATTATCGAATGGTCGTGATAGTTCATGATAATTGCATAATGGACCGCCCAAAACCACCCGGACTTGATCAAACCGGCTAGGTTGGTTCGATCCACGAAAGCTTCAATCCGATTTTCGGTTCCATAAAATTAGAACCGGCTACAACCAGTCCAGGTTCCGGGTTCCAAGAGGGAACCGAACCGCCCAAACGAACTAAATTTCTTTTATTTAGTTTTTTATTCTTTAAATTAAATAAACCTTTTTAGTTCACCTTTTCGCACATCACATCTTTATGGATGTGAAGAAGGACCACTCAACCTTGACTTCACAATAAGGAGGGGTGGGCCAAGTACTTATAGCAAGTCATTCTCTCTCATTGTGTCTCTTGATAGATGTGGGACACAATGAGAGAGAATGACTTGCTATAAGATGGTAAACATAACTTACTTAATTTAGTTTTTGATCGGTTCCATTGTACCGCTCGGACAGACGGTTCGCTCCTCGGTTCCAAGCATCTCCAGTCCGATCCTTGGTCCCTAAAATTGAAAAACGGGACCACCGGTCCGGTCCCCCGATTCTTGAGGGAACCGGATCAATCTAGACCGTGCTCACCCCTAATTTAATTGGGTAAATTTATTTACCCCGATGCATTAAAGCTAATCAAAATAATTGATTTATTGAAAATTATCTTCCAACAAATCCTCATTATCCAATCCAACCTCAAGGCTACATGTGGTAGCCACATACAAGTCCGGATATGATAAATATGTCCTATCTCATGTTTGATTCTTGTCCCGGATAAGATAAAGTCGGACAAGGGGATATATCTTGAAGAAAATATCTCACGTTTTAATTCTATCTTATTCATTCCTATCTTGATAAAAAAATTTCGGGTGAACAAACGTATCCTAATTGTCTTAACTTTATAAAGTTACGCTTGGTCATCTAAATATGATAAGATGTGAAATCTATAGATTTGGCTATATCCTATCAACTATTTGGTAAATCGAGATAAAAATGGTGGATATTTTCATATTGTATCATGTAAATTGTTTGGTATAAATGGCATATTAGTGTAAATGAACCTAAAAATTACACAAACGAAGATGGTGAAAATTTATCATGACACTCTTGCCTAATTCATTTTTATTTTTTTTTCCACTTTTTTTTAAAATTCTATTATTTTTAGTTTTCTTTCTTCCTCTTCCATAATTCTCTAATAAAGTTTTGTTAAGTAGTAATCTATGGCAATATACATAAATAATTTAAATATTTAATAAATATAAATGCTTAATATTAATATTTGTATACATAATATATTATAAGATAAAAAGAAATTTGAATATATAAATTAAAGGGTTAATACTATGAAAAACCCCAAATTGGTACACTTGTGACAAATTTACCTCAAACTATTTTTTTTACTATAGAAATATCCAAACTAGTACACATGTGACAAATTTACCCCAAACTATTTTTTCGACCACTAAAAATTCTTAAATCGATATATCTATGATAAATTTACCCCAAACTAATTATTTTGACCACAAAAACCCTAAATTGATACATATGTGCCAAATTTATCCTCCGTTAGTTTTCATTAAATTGGATTACTACCACGAAAAATCTCAAATTGATACACCAGTAATAAATAGAGGGTAAAAACCCCAAATGTGTACATCCGACAATCATCACGTGTCATCCAACTCAGCAATTTGAAACGTGTACATCCAGGCAATCGCCACGTGTCATCCAACTCAAAGAATTTGACGATAAAATTTAACGAAAAGCAATGCAAGATAAATTTGTTAGATGTGTACTAGTTTGAGGTAAATTTGTTTCTATTTAGAATTTTTTATGGTCAAGAAAATAGTTTGGGGTAAATTTATCCTGGATATATCGGTTTGGGATTTTTTGTGGTATTAACCCTAAATAAAAATAGGAATAAATAAAGTGATTTTTTTTTCAAATTTTTATTTTAGAATTAAAAATATAAATATATTTAAAAAATTATGTTAAACTTTTATTGATTTAAGAAGTTTTTTATTCTAGAAAAATAAATTTTATATTATGCATATTAAAAATTCTATTCACCTTTATCCCACCTCCCCCATGGGTTATTTCCCATTAACTCCGACTTTATCCTGTGTTGAGCAGGCAACAAACGCATGATATGATAAGTTTTATTCTATTCCGGACTTTGTCCTTATTATCAAACGTAGCCTGAGCATGTGTCGGTGGAGAGAGAGAGAGGGGGGACTTAAATTTTCAATTAACTCTTACATATATGGGTGAGCTTGATGAGCCATAGAATTTCTCAATTTTGCGGCCTTGGTTATCGGGTTAAGTTGATGTCGTATTTGGTCGATGCCCATAAAAGTTCAAGCGGGACAATGTGAGGAAGGAGCAAGCTAGAATTGCTAAAAGATTTAGGGACCAAATTGGCAAAAAAAAAAAACCAATCCTTGGATCAAATTAGAGGAACGTGATATCTTCCACAACAAAAACGACAATTAATTGAACCGTTTAATTTTATACCGGTGATAAATGGTATAACAAGAGAGCAATCTGGAGCCATCCAAACCTCCATCTTAATCGAGGCACCTCAATAATCGTAATAATATGTTATTCCTACTCAATTAAGGTAATTAATAAGTACGATATGTCTTCTTATTTTTCTCCCAAAAAAAAGTGGAAATAATGATTTATTCTACTCGTGACGAAAAAAAGAAAGGAAAACAAAAATATTTGAAGTGAACGGACAGCAGGTTCCCGAAAGTAGAACCCATCAACGGTTCGATTCAATTCGGATTTTCGTGATACCCGAATCGAACTGAAATATTTGGTTATGCATATATGCTGCGACCCGAACCGGTTCGGCCAACATAGGCACCCCCCATCCAGAAAGTCCATCACCACCCAACAATGCATGTGAGCGTGCCACGTGTGAGGCGTGCTTTCTGTATCTCCGGCGGACATCAAGGCTTTGTATTGAAAAGCAAGTGATGTGTTTTCGGACCATGAGACTTGGGGTCCAGCTCATCATCATCATCCCTTAAAGATGCTACTAATCTTATATTTCTTCTTTAATTACCATCTTGACCAATGATCTATTTCAACTATATGATTAAACAAAGAAAGCTCTCCACTTTCTCCCTATCTTCGTGTCTAAGGTTTAGTCTCTATCTACTCTTTTCCGAGACAAGCGACGCTATCGGTCCATTTATTTGGCGAAAAAGTAATAATTTGAAAAATATTTTCTTAAATTAATCACTCGCATCGTTTGAAATAATTAATTAATGAAAAATGTTTTCGATTTTTGCAAGTGTCCACAAGCAATAATGAGAATATTTTTCATCAATTCATTTTTTTGAGTGATACAAATTATCATTTTCAAAAAAATATTCTCCAAATCATTCAATTTTCGCCAATCGATAAGAAGATGATCCGAAACGCATGTGTGAGTCTTTTTTGTGTCGTTAAAAATCTTAAACTTGTACTCATGTGATATATTTATTCCAAACTAGTACCAGGTGTAACACATTACACAAAAAAAAAATCTTAAATTCGTATCGGTATGATGGATTTACCTTATAATATTGGGGTAAATAGTTTTGAGTTTTTTGGATCACAAAAAAAGCTTGAACGGCCATGGGGAAAGCTTAGGATTTGTCGATGGGATAATATAATTGCACAATTTTTTTTATTTCTTTTTTACAGTTTTAACTCGTATGAAAGAGTTTTTCTTTTTTCTTTTTTTGTGGTCGGAGTATGAAAGAGTTAATGAGTCATGCTTTGTACTTCCCCAACCGCAGATTAGCCAACTAATCGCCGGGAAAGGAAAGGAAATCGATGGTCTTAATTATGGTAATGACCACTTTTGATTTGGCCAGGAGCAACCATTCCTTCTTTTTCCTAGAAAATTAAAAGGGTTGTCTGAAGTTTGGGCGAGGCTGCCCGTCCTGAAAAGGCATTTCGTGAGCAAAATTTTGGTTTAAAAAAATAAAAGACTTCTTTTTTTTTTTTTGGTCTTTAGGTCAAACTAATCTATCATAAAATAAAGACACCATAAGCCCCGGTACCATAATTCTTCAATTGATCGCTCGGGTGTATAACTTTTTAAAAATATTCACCACGAGTAGCGTAACTTAATCAATCACTTAAATACTTGAAAAACAAAATGAATAATTTTTGAACAAATGATATGAGTTATAATGTCGCGTCGGATTTTTAGGTGAGGAAAATTGCCAAGGTCACTCAAAGTGGACGTCTTTAAAAGTTTTAAAAGGTATTCATCATGAGTGACATAACTTAAAACGATTACTTAAATACAATAATTTTAAATTGGAGATGTCATTAAAAGGTGAACGTCTTTTTAAAAGATAGAAACGTGAAATTACGACACTCGCGGCGTCCTTCTCGCGTGGTTTTGAGGCAAACTCAGGTATCTCAAGTCATCAACGTGTGTTGACGGCAGAGTAAAGTTGTTCTTATTTTAATTATTACTGCTTTTAAATTTGGTCTGGAAAGCCTCTGGACGTCCTACAGTAAAACGTCTTTTACTATTTTGCCCTTCTTCCTTGCACAAACTTTAGGAAGAAGATTCCACTAATGATCCCAAACCAAAAGATGGTAGACAGATTTTCTCCGTTCCTCTGGCGATATCTATTGATAATTGGCTTATAACGTTCTATTATGTAGAGATCATTCGATACTAACTGGTAATAATTCATTCATTTCTTTAAATTTTCCTTTTATTAGTTAGCGGTCGTGTAATTGTCCGGGCTTCTACAAACCTCCACTAGCGATCTTAGGACGTGCTTAGTGACGGCCATGGGCCGAAACCGGCCGATTCCGGTTCATGAACCGGAGGTTCCAGTTCGTGGCCATAGGTGAACCGGAACCGGAACCTTAAGGGGCGATTTCGGTTTTGAATCGGCGATACTGCGCCCATTCAAGGCTCGGTTCCGGTTTAAAATCGAAAATGAAACAATAAATTCCGATTACAAGTTTTAAATTTAATTTTTAAATAATGAATTATGAAATAAAAAAATAATAAATTATGAAATAATAAATTATCAAATACAAATTGTAATCAAATTTGGAGGGAAAAAAAGGAGTGGAAAGAGGCTTGAACTTAATGAATTATTATTAAGCGCCTACATATCTTCTTAGGGATAGAAGAATAAAAGTCCATGTTGTTCTTTTACCTTTGATAACTCCATAATTACCTTATCGTCAATCGTCGCTACCCATTCCAAGATCGATACTCGTGGCGGTGGTATCTCCATTATCAAAAAATTCAGCTTCATTCTTTGCGACTTATTTCTTGTTGTCGATATTGTCCAATCATCGACACAAGCTTGAGCTTCCACCGAATCCGGAACTAATCTTGAATGTCGATGTCGTAAAAATGTTGCCTCCCGGCGCTAAATGTTTGTTTAACCGCAACTGTTGAACAAGGGGTTATTAAAACCTATCTTACGATGAGAGTGAGAATTGAGAATTGGGTTGAATGCCTCTTCCACCACTCTAGAATTGGGAAATCTACGTCGCCTTCGGATTCACCAAACTAGAAATTGTTAAATAGGTCTCTATTTTAGAAATATTTCTTGTTGCTCCTTTTTATCTTTTTTCCTATTCATCAAAAGTTTGTGCCCTCTACTAATTTTACCTATGTCCTCGCTTTGTATCTCACTAAGTTGAGAAGATCCACTATCACCTAGATTATATTTACTATAAAATTCATTATATAATTCTATTATTGCGTTTTTAACCACTAATTGTATAGCTCTAACATTTACCATTTCAATCAAATATAAACATTCATAATATGTAATCAAATAATTACCCAAACTATATAATTTGATACGTGTATAAAAAAATAGAAGCAACAAAATAAACAAGAGGAATTTACGTATAAAAATGCAGCCATTTTGTTCGCATTGCTATAATAATCTAACATAATTGATCATCTTTTTCATTTTCTTCAAAAACACTAGCAGTATTAATACACTATATCAAAAATAAATGCGTAGCGGGATAATAAACATCGGATAAAATATAAGTTGCATCATTAAAAAAAATTTTAAAAATCTATTTTTTTTTTTTGCAAATATCCCACTCTTGTGAGAATAAATTAATTTGAGAAACATTATTCGAAATAAATATACATAATAAATCTTTATATGCAAAAGATTGATTAAGCAACTCGGAAAACATCTCTTGAAAATCTTTTTGGTCTTCTTCTATTTGCTTTACAAAATGTGCCACATTCTTTCATAATTTGAGGATATTTCCATAAAAATTAAATTGCTGTTTTTATTGGGATGAGAAAAATATCATTTTGTACATATAAATTTAAAACATGGCTACCATATCTAATGTGAAAAAATTATCCACCAAAAGCGGGTTTACAAATCTTTTCTAACTCCGAAATTGAAGGGTATTATTGGCCACAGCATTATCAAAACCAATTGAAAAAATTTTATTAAGCAAAAAATATTATTCTAAAACTTGCATAATTATTCTATAAATATTATTTGCCGTATATGCCTATCATCAAAAACTCGAAATGCAATAACTCTTTTTTGAATGTTCTAATCATCATCTATCCAATGACATGTAATACCCATGTAAGAATGAATTTGTCAAGGATCACTTCAAATGTCGCTACCTATATGCACATGTCCATTAAAATTCATAATAAAAAGAATTTAAAACTTCTTTTTCTCTTTTAAAAAGATAAAAAAAAGTTGGCATTTAAGCGTATTTCTCGAAACATGTTTTGCTTGTGGAGTACATGCGGTTTGTATAAAATGATTAACACAAAAAATTTCACCAAAATTAAAAGATAACACATCTATCTAATTCTTCTTTATAAAATTTGTCACCGCAACAAAATAAAATAGGAGTGTTGGGATTGGCATACCCAAAAATTTGTTGCCGTTTGGTGTCAATCCCCGCTTGCGTTGGATGTTTCGACCTCGATGCCGTTTAAATGTTTCATAGACGCATCCACATGTAAATTTATATATTGCCCAACAATATTTACATTTTACCCGATACTTATTTGTGCCTAAATGTTCCTTCTTGAAGTATTTCTATATGTCCTATTAACCTCCCGTTCCGACTCCTTTGTTGTTGATATTTTTTCGATATCGGTAGGAGGATGAAGACTTTCTTGCGTTGGGACGTGCTCGACGTTGGGAATAATGTTGATATCATCAACATCGTCTCCTCAATATGTAAAATCACAAGGTCGTGAGGATAATCGGATTCCCCCATCGGGCTCTTTCCTTTGTCAATAGCTCTACTTCTACTTGCTATTTTTTGAGAGAATTGAGCGGAAAGCGGATTCGAGAAAATTGCGAGAATTGAGCGGATTGAGAGAATTTGAGAGAAATTGTGAGAAAAAAAATGAAAGATGAAAAGGGGGTATTTATAATAACTAGGATAAAATTAATAAATTAATTAAAAAAATAAAAAATAAAAATAAAAAAGGAGGGTAGGGGAAAATTGGTCGGTCAAATTTTGTCGGGGGCTCTTTCCCTAAAGTTTTTTAATTTTTTTTTCTAAATGACTATAAAGCCGATTCATCTATCCATGGACCCATAATCGGTCCATATGGGATGGGCCGGTTCCAGGTTTGGAACCGGCGGGCCTGGTCAACAAGCCGATTACGAGGTTTGATTCGGGCCAATTCCGGGCTCAAACCGGCCCGTGGCCACCCCTAGGCGTGCTTCCTTTCATCGATCGGACGGGTTTAGGATTTTATGAATATGGCCCGAATCCAAGACCATCTGAAAAGAAGGAAGCTCTCTCTTGAGTCAACACCGTATTCATTTTCTTGGAAGCTTTGAAAATATATGTAATCGAGATAGAGGGAAATTTCATCTCCTTTTTTTTTTTTTTGTCATGACAAGATCAACTTGTCCAATGCATTCGTAAGTTTCCCTAATGAGAGAAATTGATATAAATAGGCTGCATAAATGATTTTTAGACTTATGAATTAGGCAATATTTTCTGGATTCACTTATATAAGAATGAGTTAAGGCTACTTAACTCGACGTTTTTTAAAAAGATATGATGAATTTAATTTCGATCATCTAACTTGTATAAATGTCGTTTATCTGGTTTGCTTTGCGGAATCTTCCACATGCACGAGACCTTGCCGATATATGAATGTGCATCGCAAGAACTAAGCATCGAGTCAAAGGATAAGATCATCCTAGTGAATTCAAAAATCCATATAATCAGAACCGTCCAATATTTGAAGGGTCCTGATAGTTTGACGCCACAACAAATTTCTTGGGCAAATTCCTTAAAAAAGCACAAACTTTAGGTCTAATGACGATTATGGCCCGAACTTTTTTTTGTCTCATAAAAAGGCATCAACTTTAGGTCCAATGACTATTCTAGCCCGAACTTTTTTTCATCCCATAAAAAGCACAAACTTTAACTCAAGTCTCAAATCCACCCCCTTAATTTGGAACCATTAGTTGTCCAATATATCAATTCCACATCATTAATAAATTCACATGGCTCGTCGATGTGGATTTAAGATACTAGTTATCGTCCTCTTGGAGCGAAATATGAAATTATTCATCCGCTTTGGAGAGGGGATAGGGCGGGGCTTATTAAAAATGAAAGCTCTAGTCATGAGCTTGGCGATTTCGTCTATGACGTCCCTCCCTAAGTGGTAATACACAACTTAGGATTCCAATTAAATAGCTGATGTTTGCGGATGAAGTGGAGGAGAAGAAACCGTTATCCTTCAAGTTGTCTTTGGAAGTGAAGCGGATGAACAATTTCAAATTCGTACTAAGAAGACGGTAAATAGTGACTTAAATCCACATCGGTAAGCCACGTGGATTTATTGATGACGTGTAATTGTCACGTTGAAAAACTAATGGTTCCAAATTAAGGAGGGGCCCGATTTGAGACTCGAGTTAAAGTTAGTCTTTTTCATGGGATGAAAAAAAAGTTCGGGTCAAAATCGTTATTGAACCTAAAGTTGGTCGCTTTTTATGAGACAAAAAAATTCGGATCATAATCGTCATTAGACATAAAGTTGATGCTTTTTTAGGGAATTAGCCTCAAATTTATTTATCCGAATCATTATAGCAAATAAAGAAATATGGGCCTACGAAATTATCTTATCCTAGTCATCCGATCAAAAACCTAGAATGTCTTAATTGTGTAAAAGCGTGTGTCGGAGAGAGAGAGAGACGGGGCTTCAATTTTCAATACGCGCAAAGCAAAGCGCAAAAAAGGAAAACCGAGAAAAGCAAAAAAAAAAAAAAGAAGAAGGGAAAATCAAAAGTTTCAACGCGCAGAGAGAAAAAGGAGCACCGAGAGAGAGAAAGAGCGAATCATGAACTCAACCACACCATCACCACCAGCAACTACAACTCCACCCAAGTAAAAGTTGCTCTCTCTCTCTCTCTCCTTCGCCGCGAATTGCGCTCTCTCCGCCTCGTCCCGGCAGCGATCTCCGCCTCCGGCCCCGCAGTCGTCTCCGCGCGCGGGTCGCCGTCCCCGATTCCTCCCGTAGCCGTCCGGGGGGGCCTCGCCGGAAACGCGTGCTTGCCTCGATTTTAGGGTTTCCGAGGATTTTGCTGGCGATTCTCTTCTTTCTAGCCTGGTTGCCCGGCTTTCTGGATCGGTGCGAGTGTCGGAATGTGCTTGGAGTACCTACCCGCTGGTCAGTTCCGCCCTGCTTTCTGGAATCGGACAATGAGTGTTTTGTCTTTTTTTGTTTGGCCGCATTTGCTTCACCGTTTCCTCGTGAAAATGGAGAAATTCGGGTAGTCGTAGAGTTGCGTTGGGTGCTTCCGTTTGGGAATTTTGCTCCGTGCATTGGAATGCGATCGCCAGGAATAATGTCCGCTTTACTTTCTCGTTCTATCTCAAGTGATTCCCGGCCAATGATTTTGGAGATTTTGAGTTATCTGGTTAGTCACTCTTTCTAAAAGTGTCAATCTGCTTCGCGTCACCTAACTGGATAATACCGTCGCTTGCAATGGTCGAGAAGCTTGTGTGGACCAATTAAAGTTGCGTTTTGGATAAATTGTCAGTTAAGATCATGAGATCTCTTGCTGAGCTAAGGAGGATTTAATGTATTTTTAGCACCGAATGTCACTGAATTTAAAATCTTGTCCCTCTGTTTTCTAACTTGAGCCTTCAGGTGACTCTCGTTATGTCAGTTCTCGCTTGTGGCACGTGTAATCTAACTGGCCATGGCATTTCATTCTAATGGCAACAAGGTGCATGGATAGTGTACTTGGCGGTTTCAATGCAGTATTTACTTTTCGGGAGTGTGCCATTTGGCTATAGATTGTAGCTTTCGTGTAAAAGAAGCGTGTCCGTTTGGTCATTTATAGATCTTGTTCTAAAATGCTTGATAACCGTTTTGCTTCCCTGGAGAACCTGAAATGATTCTTCAGGAACAGAATGTTGTGTCTAATTGTTGTCTGCCCTTTCAATGTAATTATATATTCCTATGGGGTTGACTTACTATCATTTTATTTCTGTAGATATGAAGAGCATGAATTAGGCCATTTAGTGACTAATGGCGTGCAAGGATCTGGATATTTCCTTCTGCAGGATGAGATATTTGCCTAGTGCAGTTTGTGCTCTTTAGCAGTTGGCAACGATTAATTGACAAGTAGATTTGGGTGGTAAAGTTTAGAGTTGGGAGTCTGCTAATGGACTCCACAAGATGTTGGTTCGGGAAGTTTAAGTCCAAAGATGGAGCAAGGTCGTCAAAAAAGAAAGACATCGCAGGAAATGGGAAAGATGGGTCAAAACCTCCAACAAGTGAAGAAGCACCTTCAAATGTCACCAAGCAGAAAGTTGCAGCAGCAAAGCAGTACATAGAAAATCATTACAAGAAGCAAATGAAGAATATTGAAGAAAGGAAAGAGCGGTATGGCTTTATTCTGGAAATTGTGGATGAACTAAACAGGCAGCACTACATGTTTTTATGATTCTTTTCTACTGGATCATGCCAAGTACTTCTTTCTTTATGTGCTCTTATGCCAAGTTGTTCCTTTCTCTGGGTCGCCATTTCTGAGGATTGGATTCTTTTGGGAGATGCATTGCAAGTAAATGAGGAAGTAATTCTTAATATGTCTCCCACGTGATATAATATGCAGATCAATTCATGGCTTCAAATTAGTTTTTTGAAGACCTATGAGTTCAAAGAATGATCATTTTACTGCAATAAATGTGCTTGAGGGAAAGTTAGTAGAGACTCAGCTATTGACTGGAATTGGGCGCAATATACTCGAAAATAATGATGTCACCGTAAAGCACATCAAATGAGTGAATTGGTGTGAAGTAAATATTGGGTTGGGGTGGTAGGGTGATACTTTTCGATTCACACGACCTAGTGCGGCGGTTGCTTGTCAAAAAGCCTTTGTAACGAATCGTGTAGCACGCGGGGGGTGGGGGGTGGGGTGGGTGGGTGTTGGAGGGGGTGGACATAGTTTGTAGAACACCTGAGCAAAATTTGTACATTAATTACTTAATGCCTTATTCATTGGAGTATCCTAGATATGACAATGATATTCCTAATGATGATGTCAGGAATTTTTTTTTTTTTTTTACTGGCTAGAGTTTATTCCCTACTGGTTATAGCAGGTCGTGGTTTGTCTTCCATGTATCAGTGAGGGCAGTTGATGCTAACTTCAGTTAGTGGATAGAAATATGGTCTTTAACTCAATTCATCCACAGATGAGGCCTAAACTTTTTAAATGGAGGAGGAAAAGTGAAGTAGGAAGTGTTGGAAAGATAATGCTGGAAAGTTCTAAAAGCATGTGCTTTACTTGCAAGAGTAGTGAGATGTTGGCTATGATTAGTTTAAATTAACATGTTGTAGTTGTCTGCTACCTCCTTTGGTCCTATCCAGAACAATGAATGTATTATGGTTTTGGCAAAGACAAGAAAACTTAATTCTTGAAACCGCTTTTCTCATTCAATGAGACTTCTAGGTCAGAACCAGAAGGTGGCTTTTAAATCCTACCCTGAAGGGTTCTGCGAGACACAGAGTTGATGTCAGTACAACATCCTTTAAATATTACAATTGTGAAGAGCCTTAGTTAAATGGAGAAAATATTTGCACCTAGTTAATAGCTTCTCCACATTTGGGCAGTCAATTGCCTCTTAACGTGTCCTTGCTTTCTGTTTGTGGTAGAGCTTTTCCTTCTTGCATCTTCTGATGTTAATGGTAGAAAATGCATTGTAAAATAATCAAGAATTGAGTCCCTCACATTTCTATGAGCTTTGGATCCAGGTAGGCTCCTTTCATTGTAGGACACTCTGTTTTGGCAAGCAATGTATATTTCACCATATGAAAACAGATCAGACAGGGATAAGATGGCAAACAGTGAAATTTACCAATCTAACAATGCGTGTTACATATATATTTTGATGAAGGTCCCCTGGTATCGACATGATAGTACTTCCCATTAATTCTGAATGTTGTCTCAGGATTAAGTAACTGTCCTGATGACTGGACCATGGCAAAAGATGAGAACAGGCACCTTAGTCTGTAGCTGCTTGAGAATTTCTTCTGTCAATATCTCGCGGCCTATGCATTTGATTTCCAGAGTGTGAAATTAATAAGAGAAGTCACATTTTGCATTTTTTTTCTTTGAAAAAGGTATACTCGTGCTCATGTGTGTATGTGTGCGTTTTTCCTTTGAAAATGGCCAAGTAATAACTATAGAGCATTTTGATGCATCATTATATGTGTACTTGTAGAGTCGAGCTCTGTATTGTGCATAAATGCGTCGGGATGGTTGGGTCTGTTCATTCATTAAAAAGTCTTTGCCACTTTCTATTCATGGTAGTGAAGTGAATATATGTTTTGTAGTCGTCATATACTGGAAATGAAGCTGGCTGATGCCGATGTTTCCGAGGAAGAGCAAAACAATTTGCTCAAGCACCTGGAGAAGAAGGAAACAGAATACATGCGCCTTCAGAGGCATAAAATGGGTGCTGATGATTTTGAGCCATTGACAATGATAGGGAAAGGTGCATTCGGTGAGGTATGGCATAATGGTTATCACACAGTGCCCCATGTCCATTATTCCCTTATGTTGTTTGTGTAGGCTTGAATTTTTTCGCAAGAGGACTTTGTAGAGTAGTTGGTTTGCCAATTACTCCTTTTGTATACGAGGATCTCTTATTTAGCACAATAATCTGATTTGATCGTCGAATGACTTCAGCATAGTCACAGATATGGGAACTGTATTTAGTGTTCAAGATTGCTTTTCTTGCAAGAAAATTGTTCTTTCTGTGACCATAATCTGTTTGAGCATCCGCAGTAGACTGGGAATATAGTTCTTGATGTGTTCTCGTGCATTTTGCACGGATGTGCTTGGTTCTGACACTTCTTAAAATCTATTTACATGTCTTCTCTGAGTTTCATATTTTTCTATGTGTTGGCTGTGTATTTCTTTTTTTCTGATCCCTTTCCAATAGGAAATCAAGCCTTTGATCCTGATTCTAGTGTGTGCTTTTATGGCGCAGGTCAGAATATGTAGGGAGAAGGCAACAGGTCATGTTTATGCTATGAAGAAGCTTAAAAAATCTGAGATGCTTCGTAGAGGGCAGGTATACTTGTCTCCAGGCTGCCAATGATGGGATTCAGGATATTATTATATCTTCTTCTAACTTGCGAATGTATTATTCAGGTTGAACATGTGAAAGCAGAGAGGAATCTACTTGCAGAGGTTGATAGCAATTGCATTGTCAAACTATATTGCTCCTTCCAGGATGAAGAATATCTCTATCTCATTATGGAGTATCTACCTGGTGGAGATATGATGACTTTGCTAATGAGAAAGGACATATTGACTGAGGATGAGGCCAGGTTCTACGTTGCAGAGACTGTTCTGGCAATTGAATCCATCCATAAACATAATTATATTCATAGGTCGTGCATTGTTAATAGTCAATACCCTACTTCTATTTCCTATAGCTGTTTCCCTTATGATTTATTGAAATGACTAATGATACATCTTGCCATCTTATGTTGCAGAGATATCAAGCCTGACAACTTGCTGCTTGACAGAAATGGTCATATGAAACTATCAGATTTTGGTTTATGTAAACCGCTAGATTGCAGTAACCTGCAAGAAAAGGACTTCTCCGTGGGAAACAATCTTAGTGGGGCTCTTTCAAGTGATGGCCGACCTGTGGCATCAAAGCGCACTCAACAGGAGCAACTGCAGCATTGGCAGAGGAACAGAAGGACGCTGGTAAGTTTAACTCAAGTGGGATTGGTGTTGTCTTTTTGGTCAGACATCATTCAAAACAAAACAGATTGTGGTTAATCCTCTTTCTTTTTTTTTTTTTTTTTGTGGTTCCTCTGTTGCTCTTGTCCGGGACATGCGTGTGATTTATGTGGATGATCATTCACGGCCAATTTTCAGAATTATTCCATGCAATTTCATTAATCCTGGTACTTGTGTATGTTGTGTTGTAAACTTTTAACAAGACCTAATGCAGGCTTATTCAACTGTTGGCACACCGGATTATATTGCCCCAGAAGTTCTTTTGAAGAAAGGTTACGGGATGGAATGTGATTGGTGGGTATTTTCTAGAAAGAAATAAATAAATAGTAGAAAGGAAAATGAAATCTCCTCATCATTTTCTCTCTTTTTGTTTTTCAGAACTGTGATGTTTTTACTGTTATTTATTGTGGTGATCTTTGGCTACTACTTCTGCAGGTGGTCTCTTGGTGCCATTATGTATGAAATGCTTGTGGGATACCCTCCTTTTTACTCCGACGATCCTATGTCAACATGTAGAAAGGTATCTTAGCATTGAAATACTGTCTATTCCGCTGATACTTTACCTTCATAGGCAGTGTATTTTTGGAATATGAAGTTGAATCACTTAATAGAAGATGAGCTCCTCTTGTTACCAATATGTGTGTTTAGGGATGGTGGTCTGCTCCTAACAATGTAATCTCTTTTCATCAACAGGATGTGAATGTTAATATTTATATGTAAGACAGCAGCTGTAGATATGAACCGAATTATGGCCTTTTTTCGGCGATCTATGAACCCATCATTCTTTGATGATGACGATGAACTGTTCATAACACTTGCATAGTGGTGGCTGAAATGTGGTATGAGTCATGTGGATTTTTGTAATTTAAAATGAATAATAGTGTTATAAATGCATTGTTGAGCACATTGAATTATTCAGGTTTCAAGGTTAAAATGACATCTTTATTTTGAGCTGGAATTCTCATGCGTGATGTTGTTTATTTCGGTCATCTATACTTGGCCTTTTGTCGGCACAATTATTTAATATAAATGCTTTCCTTGGCAGATTGTGAACTGGAGAACTCATTTGAAATTTCCTGAAGAAGCAAAGCTGTCTCCAGAAGCTAAAGATCTCATAAGCAAACTTCTATGTAACGTTGACCAGAGGCTGGGAACAAAAGGGACTGATGAAATTAAAGTATGGGTTCTTAAGTGTTCAATTCTTGACTATTGCACTGCTAATGAGCTGAAAATGACAATTGAAAGCGGTGCATTTGTGGATTCAGGCCCATCCCTGGTTTAAAGGGATCGAATGGGACCGGTTGTATCAGATTAAAGCTGCTTTTATTCCTGAGGTCAACGATGAGTTGGATACGCAGAACTTCGAAAAATTTGAAGAGGTAGACGAGTACATAGTGTATTGCTTTGGCATGAAAATGATTGCAGAAGGAAGAAATACTGGTGGCAGATTACTGCCTTTAGGATTTATATAGTTTGTTCCTTCTTCTCTGACTAGTAAGGATTGATATAGTTAGTTCCTTCTATCTCTGACTTGTATTATACTATGGTGATGTAGGCCGACAATCAAATTCAAACCTCAACAAGATCAGGCCCATGGAGAAAGGTTCGTACATAAATCGTTGTCTGGTTCATTTTATTTCTGTACCATATTCCTACTTATATTCTAATCTTTTGGCTTCTGCCTCGGTAGCATTCTGGTAAATGCAAGGTGCGCGTTTATAATCATGTTGTACTGTTGTTTCCTCATGTTCTTGACAATGCAAAGAACCTTTGGGGTCTAGTCCTTGCCTCAAAGGGGTCAATTTGAAAACATCAGTTATTTATATTCTGTATTATTCATTGACCTTGTATCTATAAAAGTCCACACTAACTGGGTTAAGTTGGACCAAATTGTTGGCCTTGAGGAGGAGGCCATTTTAAGGGGTTTTCGCCAAAACCTAATTAACCTTGAAAATTGTGCTGAACGTCAAGTTTTTCTCTTTTTTATATTAGGCCTTCTCAATTTGATTTCATCTTGGATTTGCATGGTCTTAAGTATCTGTTTTTTACCCTCTTTTTTGTTCATAGATTTGGGATGGGCTGTATTCATATACCTTTCTTATATTCTCAGATCTTCTGGTACTCTCTAGCAAAAGGGATCACCCTTGGGACTCTCTTTCCTATATGCATATATGTACATATATAGACACACACACTCGCACACGCACGCACAAACGGAGAGAAGTGTTATAACAGACTTTTATCTGGAAGTGTACTAGCATCTGATGATTTGTTTCCTTTCTGACTGCAGATGCTCTCATCCAAGGACATCAACTTTGTCGGTTACACATATAAGAACTTTGAGATTGTTAATGATAATCAGTTGCCTGGAATGGGTATATTTCTCTTTCTGGAATTGTTAATAGTCTGATGGACTCCCATGCTTTCTCTTTGTTAATGCAATAAGGCATCAGCAAACGTGGAGCTATGCTACGACGTGATTCTGCAGATGTTGTCTATATTCTATTAACTCTGGCGGATGCTCTCTGAAGCTTGTGGAAACCATCTTATGGTTTTGAACATGCCAAACTTGACAGATGGACCAGATTGCTCTGTTTCATTTTCAACTACTCTACCAGTCGGCCTGTTTTCTGTACTATATGAAAAAATTATTATAGGTTTTGGACTGTTGATGCTTAGCATTCTACATCACATATGGTGTTCCAGCTTTACAGTTAGTCTCATCATAATATTTTTTACGATAAAGTTCCGACGGTCCTGGCCTGTTTTCCTTTTCAGAGCATGGCATTCTTCATAGGAAGTGCATATATAGTTCACTTACTTGGTCCTTCTGTTTACAGCCGAACTGAAGAAGAAGAACACGAAACCCAAAAGGCCATCCATCAAGTCTCTCTTTGGTAAGAGCTGTAGAGAATGCTGTCTTGATAACTCTAAAGACATGTTCATGCATGCATAGCTTCTTTTTTTTACAAATAAGTACATAGCTTGTTATGCTCTTCTATGCTGAGGAAAGGTGTTAATTAAGCTACCTAAGAAAAACGTCTGTACCTTGGTACTCGAGAAGCTTATCAGTTTTCCCTTGTGTATTTGTATGTTCACAGATGATGAGTCGGGCACAGCAGGGAGTCGACCTGTTCACGGCAGCTTTATGAACCTCCTGCCCCCTCAACTCGAAGTTCCCGAGAAGCAAAGTGAATCTAATTGACCTGCCCTGACTCTTTGTGGTTTTCCAACCGAAGACTGACACATTTAGTTTTGCCCGCTTCTGCGCTCCGGTGTTGTAGATTGACTCTTTCTGGGGGGAGGGCGAGGGTCCCCTAAACAACCAAGTTTGAGATGGTGATGTTGGAAGTCGCCCTCGGGTGTAGCTTGAATCTGCAAAACTCTGTAAGATAGGGGGTTTGGTGAAAAATTATTCCTTGTGATTCAATTGAGGAGTGATGTGCATTCTTTTGTCGCAGTGGTCATGTAATTAAACAAACGCAATAGATGGTGAAAGCTTTAAGGTGTGAATACTACTGTGAGTAAAAGAAAAAAGTGTGAATGTCATCATGAAAAGGGTGGGAAATCACCTTTTTTTGGTTGCATTTCTTTTGTTCTTGGTCGAAGAAGAAGGAGATGTTTAGAGGAGATGCCGCTTGTTTGTCACGCTGACATTCCCTGTGTAGAACACAGCCCTGTGGTATCTGGCAGCTTTTCAGTGAGAGCACAGCAGTGACCCTGTCCTTATTCTTTACGCCCGTTTTGCCTGGAACAATCTTTTGAGGCATCTAAAAAAAAAAAAAAGGTCATATCACAACTCGAAAGGACTACTCTGCAAAACAATTCTCAATTGACTTTCGCGATATTGACCCAGAATTCTATCCATTTAGTGATTTGGAGTTTTGGTTATATTTTATGTTTTTGGTGGTTGGGAGTGGGTGCAGTGAGCTCCTTGAAGTTGGGAGCGCTGATGTGGATTCTGGAAGTTCGCGACGGTCCATGTTAGGTCGCTGGAGATTTTCGAAGCTTTCCGCGGAGCTCGCCGTCGAAATTGGTTGCGATCTGACGACTTTTGGTCAATCGTTCATTTTTACAAAGTTCTGTGGACGTGCCGGGTCGCATGAAGAAGTTAAAATCTGGTGGATAGATTAGTACTTAGTTATCAAGGACAGACCATGATAGCCAAAGATTCACATAAGTCCCATTTTAATCTCTTCAAGGCATAAACTTATCCTTATTAGTCGAAGAAGTCGGTGTTTTGTGTTTGACTTATCGGGCAGATGGTGTCCGGATCAGCTTTCGCGTACTATTTCTTGTCTCTCTTGTCTGTCTTCATATGCCGATCGAAGCTCGGATGTGGATCCATAGTGTGCCTTTTTCGTTTTTTTTTTTTTGAGCAAGCGGAGTGGTAACGGCTAAGTTACCATTTGGGGCAATTTATTAATTTTTTCTATTATTGGCCAGAGGCGATTTGGTATCTGTTAGCCACATAATGTGAAGTGTAATTACGTCCAAGGATTTGATTAATGATTGTCCACGTGACACTTCCTAGAAGCACTGTAAATTTCAAACATCACAAGATATTGACATATGAACAACATTTAATGAACCTTAACAAGTAATAGGACGACTGTGCTTTTCACGTTTTTCTCATGCGAAAAGTATAAGGTGAAAATTTCTCTTTTAGGTGGATTTGACAGCAGTGACTTGTTCCCTCTTTTGATATGTTGGTTTAATTAATATATATATATAAAAAATTTGGGAATTTCGTTTGGCACACCATTAGAGGAAATAGGTTCAATGTATATAAGTAGTGCTAATCGACTATCCCGTGCTCTCTTGTGGAGGTGATTCCTGCTTAATTAAATCCAGATGAATGCTTATATTACGAGATTCCAATCGATCATGCAAAATGCTGCCTTTCACTTCTGCATTAGGGGTGTAAAGCTAAACTCGGCTCATTATGCGAGGCTTGATGCTTTAAAACTCGGCTCATTAGTGTTGGGATTATATAAAATTTTTCAATATTGCGCAGGAATTACATTGAGCAGAATAAAAGTTAATGATTATATTAAACATTAAGCTAAAATAATGACTATATTAATCAAATTAAAAATTTAGAAATTGCATTGCACATCGATTTATATCATTATCCTAATTAGAATACATTCAAGCATGAGATTTTTTATAATCTTGGAGTGGAGCTCAAGTAAATGACTGGTCTGCACATCCTATAAAAGAAATATTTTTTTATTTTTTTTTATTTTAGTTTAAAAAGGAAAATGGTATCTGCAATTCAGGCATCCAAATGTTGGGTGATTCATCATTTCTGCTTGGGCAAAGTGCCAGATGGGGGAGAGCTCATACACAACAAGAAGATGCCCACCTCACCTTATCCTTCCTCTCTCTCTCTCTCTCTCTCGCATATTCCAACAATAAAAAGAAGAAATTTGCAGATGCATACAACAAAACAATCAAAACCAAAATAGACCCTATTAATAAAAATGAAAAAAAAAACCAGAAACAAAAAAATAAATAATGAAAATTCCTTTCAATAATATCACCCATCTCCCTTCCTCCCCTCTCTTCCCCTTCCGCTCCCTCTCTCTCCTCTTCTCCCTTCGTCAATCATCCAATTTCATCACTTTTCTCCTCTCTCTCTCTCTCTCTCTCTCTCTCTCTCTGTTCTTTTCTGCAGAATCTCCAATTCTTTGCCAAGAAACCTTAAATCCCTCCGTCCTTGAACGCAGATCCGAAGATACCTCCGTCTCTGGATTGATTGTCCCAGAAATTTCCCTCCTTTGTCTTGAATCTCTGAAACTCGCTGCCAGAATTTTTCTTTTCCCACTCCAAAGTTTCCCTTTTCCTGTTCTCCTCGCCATCAATCTCTCCTCTCTCTCTCTCCTCCTCGTTTGCTGGCCAAATGTCGCATCATCGACGCCTACGCTAGGGCTTTCTCGTGCCGGTTCGTGGGTGTATCTCAAGTTTTCTCCTTGAGGATTGTGATTCGTGGGTCTCCGACACCGGAGTTCCCTGCATAGATTTGTGGGGTTCTGTTGTAAATTCTTAAAATACTTTTTTTAGCTCTTTTTCGAGAGGCTTGGGGGGCATTTTGATTTTGGCGATAAGTGGATCGATCTGCCATTGAAGGAAAAAGATCCTCTTTCATGTGAGATAGAATCTGCGTTTGGATCTGGAACGAGCATCTTGAGGATTATGTGTTTGGATCAACTCTGACCCGGGGACAGAATTTGTCGGAGTTGGGGAAAAGTTGGTTAGTTTGTTGTACTATCTCGTTTCCGGAACCGATTGGATCATGGATCATGTGATTGGGGGCAAATTCAAGCTTGGCCGAAAGATCGGTAGCGGATCGTTCGGAGAACTATATTTGGGTATGCATTCATTTCTTTCTCCATTGAAACAATGGTTGTTCTTACCACTTTTTCTTTTCTTGGATGTGGGACTGTGTGTTGTGTTTTCTTGATGGTGGATCGGAGCATGTTCGACTAATGTTTCGTTGGTTTTGTTCAGGAATTAATGTGCAAAGTGGAGAGGAAGTGGCAATAAAGTTGGTAAGTTTCTGCAGCTTGTGGTTTAGATGATGGGAGTTTATTGCCTGATGCGGTCCATGAGTATAATTTTTGTTGGTTAATGGTGCCTGACTGTAAGAACTTGCATTGTGGCATTGATAGCATGAATGACATTTTTTAAAAATTTTGTTAATGATATCCAGTTGATCTTTCTGAAGGAAACGTGTGATTGATTATTTATATAATGCTTCGCAAGGAAATCAGTACCTTTTGTTAGTAATTTGGTGTGGCTTCTATATGTTAACCTGTTTTGTGATTTTTTTCTGTTTCCTTGTTTGCTTGTTCATTATTAGTAGTGTTGCACCTAATTAAGCCTGGAACTCACCTTTATTATGCCCTGGTTTTGAATAAGTACAATGTGCTTTTTGTCTAATCATCCAGAAAGTGGGTCTTGAGAAGATTTCAGATTAAACTGTTCGATTCCACGCAAACATCACACTTATTACTCATGAAAAACCTATTTCATTTCTCAGTGCACCTGTGGCTACTGCAGTAATAGGTGCCCCTTCATCTTGGGCATCTTCTAATGCCACCATAGAAAATGTTGTCTCATATGTTCTGTCGGTTTGAGTAGATAGCTTCAGAGAAAACTATTAGTCCAACCTCTCAACTGAAGGTGCTTTCTCAAGCATGGTTATTAGTTATTGGTAGCTTGATAAGTATGAATTCACTTAGCTGATTTCTAAATTGAACCATGTTTTATTTCCTTAATATTTTTTCTCATATTTGATATTCCCTCTCACTCTTTGCATGCCTCTTTTTATTATAGTGTGAGAATTATAGACTTATTTAAGGAATTAAATTTTTGTATGTTCTGTTGTATGAAACCTGATATTCAGGAATCTGTGAAGACTAAGCACCCTCAGCTTCACTATGAGTCAAAAATATACATGCTGCTTCAGGGAGGAAGTGAGTTGGGATTAATGCTTCTTCTTTCTTTCTACCTTCCTTCCTTTCTCTTTGCATGAGTTTAAGTTACAAGCGGTGTAATATATGTTATATTATTCTTTGGCCAATGTTTTGTTCTTAATTTCTGAAGCTGGTATTCCCCATCTGAAATGGTTCGGAGTCGAGGGAGAGTACAATGTAATGGTTATTGATCTTCTTGGACCAAGTTTGGAGGACTTATTTAACTATTGTAATCGGAAGTTTTCTTTGAAGACTGTTTTGATGCTCGCGGATCAATTAGTAAGTCTTCCTATTCAAATGAATGGTGCTTTTTGATTAAGTAGATACCAAACTTATTTGCACTCTGCGCATCTTTTGCAGATAAATAGAGTTGAGTATATGCACTCACGGGGTTTTCTCCATCGTGATATAAAGCCAGACAACTTCTTGATGGGTTTAGGGCGAAAAGCTAATCAGGTGATTTGATGATTCACCTATAGATTCTTCTAGCACATATATAATTTCCTTTATAGTTGTATATGTATGAAGTCATGCAGAACTCTCACATGTCTTCGAAAGACTTCCATATGGTTTTTCTTTGGAGTTTTGGATGGTGGAAGCAAGAATATCTGGAATATTGGTTTGGTTAAATTGGTTGTTTTTATGTTGATAGATATGCAAATGGTTATGCTTAATATTTGACATTTGGGACTACAGGCCCACAACCCACTGGTTAGGGCTGGACTGAGTCCCTGCTCCATGGGATGGATGGAAACCTCCTAAAGGAGAGCCTACTATGGGCAACGGAGGATTAGAAAGGAAACCTAGTGTTAATGTAAAGAAATCATGTAGAAATATTCACTAGCATTTCGTACTGTTCACTTCTGCATCAGTCACGCCTGTGTTTATCTCTTTATTTTGTTTTACCTGAGCATTATCATTAATACTGGACTTTTTCCTAACAGGTGTACATTATTGACTATGGTCTTGCTAAAAAATACAGGGATTTACAAACGCACAAGCACATTCCATACAGGTATTGGAGATGCATACTTCTATGTTTGATGAATTATGTTTTTATCTATATCCAGAACAAGTGTGTGTTTGTCTGTTTCATGCACATAAGCTAAGCTGGGAATTGGAACTGTAACTTCCACGGTGTTTTGTTCTTTGTTAAATTTGTTATGCTAGTTATGTATGTGAATGATATCTTCTTTCCAGAAGAATGTGCGTTCATCAGGTAAAACTGTAAATTAGTTTGGTATCTGAGGAAGTAAAACCGTCTTGGTTGCAAAGAAAATGGAACTTTCTGGGTTTCTTTGGCGCCTTAGCACTGTTTAAAGTATATCTTGCTTCTGTCTGTCTTAGGCATGAAAGTATATTGACTCCATTGTTATGCTTTCAACAGTTTGTCTTTTCACTGAAGTGGCAATGCACATGCCTGAAATTGTTTTCCCTGTTTTAGAACTTTCCCGTTCCTTTCAACAAGTCCAAAGGCGGGAATCATTGATTACACATTTTATCTTCCTTTTGCAGGGAAAACAAGAATCTTACAGGAACAGCTCGCTATGCAAGTGTCAACACTCATCTTGGAGTTGGTCAGTGTATATTTTGCATCCAACAGAGGCATTTTTCGATTTTGCAAGCACTTATTTAGACAAATTTCAAACATTATGAGTGCATAGTGACATGTTTTTATTTTTCACGCAGAACAAAGTAGGAGAGATGATTTGGAATCTCTTGGTTATGTGCTTATGTACTTTCTTCGAGGAAGGTTGACAGCAAACCGAGATGCTTGTTTCACCTATGCTGTTATTCAAGTTATACTTTGACACTTCTTTTGTTTTGCATCTCAGCCTTCCATGGCAGGGCCTGAAGGCAGGCACTAAAAAGCAGAAATATGACAAGATTAGTGAAAAGAAGATGCTCACTCCCATTGAGGTATTGTTGCTTTTAACTAAGGGAAGCTGATGGGACCCATTCTAACTTTGGCGAAGAATCTGTTGGATTTGGATGCAACATGTTTTCTGGGCTTGTCCCATTTTCTAGGAAACTAACATCAGGACAGGAAATGAACATCACCATGTACTTTACAGGTTCTCTGCAGATCGTATCCATGTGAATTCACATCATACTTCCACTATTGTCGTTCGTTGCGGTTTGAGGACAAACCAGATTATTCATACCTGAAGAGGCTATTCCGGGATCTATTTATTCGTGAAGGTGAGGGCGAGTTTTCTTTGGGTTATCTATTTGCTGAGTGGTCTTTCTGTGAATTTCTGAAGACATATATTACATGTTGTAGGCTATCAATTTGACTATGTTTTCGATTGGACCATACTGAAATACCCACAGATTGGCTCCAGTGCTAGAGCACGGGTAATCTTTAATTTCCACCTTTGGATTTTGACTTTTTAGGGATCACAAAATTTGTAGTGCCTATTTGCCTTTGTTGTAGAATTCGAGTTCTTAATTCTTATGTTTTTCTTACAGCCAAGCGGTAAGCCTGCTCTAAATCCAGGACCTTCTGCGGAAAGAGCAGAAAGACCTTCTGGTAAGTTCCTTCAAAAGTGTAAAGCTTTTATGTGTTTCAGTAGTGTAGGTAACTGACTTGCAAAATTTCTGTTCTAAAGTGCTACTAGAGAAGCAGCATGTAGAGAACTTTTGGTTTGTATTTTTATAGTGTGTTTCACATCAAATGGCAAGTCAATTTAACGAACATTTCTCGACATATTTGTCTAGTGGGACAAGAGATTCGAGAGAGACTCTCAGGTGCAGTTGAGGCATTTGCTAGGAGGAATGGCTCTGGCCATGGCTTGCCTGGTGATCATTCCAGGCACAGATCTTCAGATGACGCACCTTCATCCAAGGACGTGGTAAAGTGAAATTACGATTGAAAAATGCATCCAAGTGGTGGTTTGTTATATTTCTTCAGTGAACAATTGTTGGTAACTTGTCTTTGGGTCCATCCTCACATGTACATATGGGTTACCATTTAATTGGGACTTACACATGCATGTTTTGAGAAAATGCTACATGCTTTCAGATGCTTGTTTCTTGCATATGCACTGGAGTAATTAACAATCCTGTGCACCCAATGGGTTGGGTGCATGCTAAAATTGAGATCTTGTTTATATCTGTAGTCAGCGTGTCTTTGCCTCATTAGTGACGTGTTCTTATTCCCAGCAACCCGATTCTGAGAAAGGCCGCAGTTCTTCTCGCAATGGAAGTACTTCAAAGAGAGCAGTAATATCGAGCAGCCGACCAAGCTCCTCTGGTGAGCCCAGTGATGGTCGGTCGAGCCGGTTGGTATCGAGCAGTGGACGCCTGTCCACCAACCAGAGGGTTCAACCCGGTTTCGAATCCAAATCGTCATCCTTCACCCGTTCTGGGGCCACAAGGGGTAGCCGGGAGGATGCACTTCGGAGCTTCGAGCTTCTATCTCTTGGCACTAGCAAGAGAAAATAAATGATGGGATTCTGCCTGATGGGGCTGGCGTGCATTGCTGGTGCTCTAATGTCGCTGTAGTGTATGAACCCAGGAGGCTATTATGAGACAGACATGATTACTTTCCTTGCATATGTACATCTCCATTGCCGGGTTCTGTTCAGAAGCTGAAGAACCTATTTGAAGTTCTTGAAGCAATTAGGACTCCTTGTTCCATCGGGAATTGTTTCCGTCAAAAAGAAAAAAAAGGCATTATCTGGGGCAAGAAAGTTTGAGAAAATCTCACTTGAGGGAATTGTTAATATGTTTGAGACCGTTTGTAGCTTTAATAAGTACCTGTTAATTTCTGCTCAAGAATATTTGTCATATCTATAAGATGCTATATCAATGCCCCTCTTAATGTAATGGTGTCTTTGTATCATGTTCTGCATTTGGTAGAGGATCTTTGCTGAATTGCCTTCTTTTGGTCCAGAACAACTCTTTCAGGATTCACATTCATGTTACACAGTGAACTTCACCTTGTATTAATGCTGGATATTGCGAGGTTTCGGTATTCCATTTCGTATGGTCCCTTTGAAATCAAAGTTATGCCTAGACCCATTTTTTTGTAACTCGCTCATTAAAGTATCCGTGGACGAATGAGCGAAGGAAATTCGAGGCTTTATCTTTTTGCCCCATCATGCATCATTGAACATGAATGTAAAGTTTCTGGAAGCATATTAGCTTGTATTTATGGTATATAAGCTCACATATCCGTTTGGTATTTGTGAGTGCTTTGTGGACCTAAATTCATGAGGTTATACCTGGCATTAGCCATTGTGCTATGAATTTTCTTAACAGCCACATGTACAGTGATCACTTTTTCCGTTTTCCATGGTTCTTGAGTGAGAACTTCAGATTTTGATTCATTGTTCTTGAGAACTTGAGATTTTGACTGTTGATCGATTGAGGATTTAAGACTTCATGTTAGCCAAATTGAGGGACTTTGGGCTTTTAAAAGATAAAAAATCAGATCTGAAGCTCGCCATAGGTGTAGTCTAGGCAAAGGAAAATCTGACGTGACTAACTCGTGGAGGACTTAATCATTCGCCTTGCGTCATTTCCGATGGCTGAATTCCATGGATGGTAAGTCCGATACTCGAGCGTGGCACCTTTCAAAGCCTGAAATTCTCAATTGTCCAAAAAATAACCCTTAATCAAAATGACGAGCGATCTAAAGCTTAGGTGCTATTTTGGTACCTACCCCAAATCTTTCTCCAATAAGATAATACTGTGCCATGCCCCCATATGCCCTTAATGAGCGCAAAGCGGGATTGTCTGTCTGAAGATCCTGATTCTTAGCAAAGGCCATTGTTTTTGACTGGTCAATGTTGAAATCAATGTGCTAATTCTCCTTAATTGTCTGAGCTACAAATGAGGATATCCACCAAAACATCCTTCATATAGGCCAACCTCAGGATGCCAAATGGTGTTTTGTCAGAAAAGAGGGAGACACTTGCTCCAGGCTCCCCTGCTCCGTTTTGTTTTGAAAACAAAGAGAATTAACATACTTTAACACAGTCCCTGAAGGATTTGAGTTTGTTTCAAAAAAAAAAAAATTCTCCTCTTTTGTTAAGTTATGGAGAACTTGTTGCTTGGCCAGGTTAAAAAGCAGGCGTCATCTTTTCTACAAGAGAAGTACAAAGCTGCTAGGCTGGCCTTAACTGATGTTACTCAAGCAGAGCTGTACGTCCCCTCTCCCTCAACCTATTTTTTCATTGGTACCTGTCTATTGCACAAGGAGTGTTTTAGGGCCGTCCACTTACTTCCATCCTTCTTTTTTCCGAAATTCAGCTTGGCAGAGGATGTGACGAACAATGATCCATCGAGCCCGGATGCGAGATCCATGACTCAAATTGCTGAGGCTTCGTACGATATCGACGACTACTTGAGGGTCGCCGATGTTCTGCATAAAAGGTATCACCAAGGTCCATCTTTTGATTGTTGCAATCAGTCATGCTCACAATGAAGCAACACATGCTACTTAGTTTAGCATCACATAAGACACCATTGCTAACACTCCCTCTGTCACCAAATGCAGGTTGCAGAACATCGATTGGAAGCAGTGGAGGCAATCCTACAAAACTCTGGTCCTCCTCGACTTCTTGCTAACGCATGGCCCCGAGGAATTTGCGGAAGAGTTTGAAGGTGATGTGGCCATCATCGAGGCGCTCGGCAGCTTTCAACATGTTGATGAAAAAGGGTAAGTTATAAGCAATGCCTCGAGTTATTTCACTGTCGTGGCGATTCACAACCATGATGTACACCTGTTTGACTCGAAGTTCCCTTGTTTTTGCGTCTTTGCCTTTTTTTTTTTTTCCGGGTCTCAGATTCAACTGGGGCGTCAACATGCACAAGAAAGCTGAGCAAATACTAAAACTTTTGGGAGACCGAGAAACGCTCAAGGAAGCTCGTCTGAAAGCTCTGAAAATAACGAAAGAAATACAAGGGTTTGGGAGTTACACCTCGTCTCCATCATCAGAGTCTTCCTGTTCAATCTCTGAAACGTTAAGGACGTCGTCCTTCGGCTCTAGCTCAACAAGTTCCACCTGGAGTGAGGCCAACGATCCAAACAGGCTCGACCAATTTTCCCCGAGAAAGGAATTTGGAGAGAACTTTTCTCCAGGAAGAATAAAGGCCGTCGATACCAGTGATTTCTCGTCTAAAACCGAGAACCGATCACACCGGTGGGATCACCACGCAACCAAAGAAATAGGGTCCTTGC
The DNA here is from genome assembly GCA_021437795.1 of Rhodamnia rubescens. NCBI lineage: Eukaryota > Viridiplantae > Streptophyta > Magnoliopsida > Myrtales > Myrtaceae > Rhodamnia > Rhodamnia rubescens. The sequence continues at coordinate 1,431,978 of JAILYA010000049.1, forward strand.
TCAATCCAGAAGACCATCCCCCTGAGCAGAGAAACGGCCTGGTGAGCGGAATTTGCTCGAAGCTGGCGGCATTGAGTCCTAGGAAGGGAAAGGGTACTGAAAGGATTGCATTCAGGAGTTTGTCCGATGCAGGAAAGGCGATGAGGAAGAACTTTGAACGACAATTTTCGATCGGATATTGAGCATGACGCTATTAGCTGGTCCGCAGCTTTAGGAACTATTCATCAAATTGTTCTTCGCACAATTTTTCACTGTGTAGACGGAATCATATTCATCCTCTACGGATACCCATGAGTGAGCTTTGATCTATCTGTGGTTCCACATTTGTGCCTCACATGAAGGAAACACCATTGCTTGTACTTCGCAGTTAATAAAGTAAAGCTCATTTCTGTGACATAAAGAACATCGAAAGGAAAACAAGAAAACATTAGACCTGCGTTCTAACCCAAAAAAAAAAAAAAACATTAGACCTGCGTCATTTCATAGAATGCTAATATAGAATAAACATGTCCAAAAAACACATTAGCTCCATTTTAAGTTCACTCATTAAAGTCAATACAAGAGACCATTAGGACCATCACATGATTCTGAACTCTAGTAAAAGCAACAAGAAACAATCCTTTTAAAGCAAAATGCTACACGTTCCCAAAAAACTCTCGGCCTGCAAGACGCAAGAGCAAAAAACTCATGCTTAGGATGCACTCTCCTTCTTGAGCTTTGCCAGTTCTTGCCTGATCAATGAACCTCTCTGCACAAACATGTTAAAACATCATCAGCTTCAACGACAAACATAAATGAGGAACCAAGTAAATGGCATCAGCGGACACTCTGGGAGGTGACAAAAACAGGGTGAAACAGCATGAACTGTGGGAGGTGTGACGAATCAAAATCAGACAAGGAGAAAAAGCAACAAGGACAGAAAGAAGAAAAAGAAAATCTAGAGCACCCAAAAGCGACAGTAAGAAACCCCAGAAGACTTCATTACCAACCTTAATTTTGGCCAACATGAGCTTAAATCTGTCAAAATCATTAAGGGATGCCCTTTTCTTCTGAACAATAAGTTTCCGCCCCCAAGAACTCTTCTCCCACTTACCCTGGACATCTGCAATGACAAAATAAGTTTGTAAGGGACCCTTAAAATTTAGGCTTATCCAGAATTTGAGTAAAAGTAAGCATACCAGCTTCCTGCATAGCCTTAATGAGAGCGCTCTTCCTGGGGACCCTCTTGATATCAATCTTAATATCAGTGAGTGAGAGCCTCTTAAAATTCATCTGCGACCTAACCATATCAGGTGCATCGACAAGAGCCTGGGACAAGCAAATCAAAGCTTCAGATTCAGTAATTGTATCCAGGACGTGTTTGATACAGAAAGAGAAAAAATCATGGGAAGTCTCGACAACACATTGCTAATATCTTTCTACAAGTGCTGAAGCAAAATATGATTATCACCATGATAATCTAAAACAAGGAAGAGGCTGATGTTCCAAGTAAGGATTCTCTACAACCATCAACAATCAAGTTATGCACTCAGCATCCATGGCACACAAGCCACATGAGAATCTACTTCTTGGGGGAAGGAATCGAATGGATTTTTTCAGAGAATGACGCCAGTGCATTGAGCAAATGTCCCCCAATAAAATCGGAAAACTGTCACTGCAGAATCTTCGAGCGACATAAGCGATTTGAAAATCCATGGTGTTGAAATCACCACAAACCAAAGCTTTCATTTTTAGTAGTTTCACTCCCACCTACAAAAATCGATGACTTCTTCACGCGGACACCAACAACAAAAGCATTTTAAATGTGTCCCGTGCACACCGACAACAAAAGCATTTTAAATGTGTCCCAACCATCCTAAAAGCACTCCTAAGCAGCTGAAAGAATCAAATCCATCTTAAAACTATTTCATCCATATGAATTATTTCTTCACTCTGCTTCATATCAGAGTATATCTAAGTTCCAGAAACAATTACACCAATTGCAATCAGCACCTTCAAAGCATACAAGCCTTAATTCAGCCACTTCAGCGGTCAGTAAAATCAATCTAACAGCGCAACTACTCGGGAAGCAGCTAAATTCGCCCCCAAAAAAAATGAGAACTTTAACTCAACCACGAAATCACAAGATACCACAAGCATGAAAGGAAGAGAAAAGAGCTTATGTGAAACGCACCCGGTTCTGGTCGACCACATCGACGATGACGACGAGCCTCCCGTAATCCTTGCCGTAGTTGATCAGAGCAACCCTCCCGATCTCGATGTACCTCTTGAAAGGCTACCAAAAACACAAAAATAGTCGCGAAAAATAAATCAGTAGGCACTAAAGATTACGCGAAAGAAGAGCTTGATTCGTGAGTTTTCATGGCGGTAGACAAGGTTTCCGAGGAAGAGGGACTCACCATCTTTCCTGGGCCGCGAGCGCGTGTGCAGAGATCGGCGGAGAGAGTCGGGATAAAAATGAATACGAGGCCGTGGACGGCGCTAGGGTTTGGGTTTCCAGTTTTTATCGCGTGGTGACGATGACGATGAACGATTCTCAGCCGTTCGATCCTTGGGCTTTTTCCCGCCGCATGGAGGGCCCAAATTGAGATACGGGCTTTTTGAAATTTTGTATCGAAAGTTTGGGCTTTGACGTCGAGTTTGCCTTGATTGGACTGCCACCGAATAAATAGTTGATCTATTTTGCAAAAAATAAATAATTTAAAGGCTATTTTTAAAAAAATAATAATCATTTATATCTCTTAAAATTATTTATTATTATAAAATATTTCATTATCGATAGAATGTTAGGTTTAAATATTTCGTGGATGATGAATTTTTATTTTTGTTTGTTCATTTTGTAAACGATACAAGCGATTCTCTTTGCGAAAATATTTTTCAAATCATCTATTCCTCGCGAAACAAACCGATCCAATATTATTTCACTTTTAATCTATTTTCATTTCTTTCAGTTAAGTAATTCATCTATGATTTTACTTTTCCATTGGGTTAAGTCTAATGGGTTTGGGCCCGAATAACCGTTGCATGTAATATTATCCATAACAGTTCTACCGATCACGGGCTTGATAAGTTATGTCGGCGTTGGTGGGTACCATACTGTAGCCATGTTGGGCCACATGATGTGGGCCCAAATATCATTCCCTGGCTCGATCGTTTAGGCCCTAATTTTAGTTGGCCCTTCCTGCCCAACCGAATTATCTATCCATAGGGTTTGATCACAATCGCCACCTCTATTACTAACTTCTGGTTAAAGATGCTCGTTAATTATTAGAATGTCTAGTCAAGGGTGCAACGCCCTTATTTGGCAGCTAGAAATAAATAAGAATTGGACTAAGCCCATTAGGAATTAGCCCAATTGTGGATGCAGCTGATGTCAGGATTTCAGCTGTCAGTCTTTTTTCCAGTCGTGGGCTGCGCTCAAGGAGGCCCAAAGCCTTACAATTTTTCTTTTAAAAACGAATGGGCCTATTTGGGTAGATTGTCGGCCCATTCGTGGACAACAAATGGGCAGCCATACCCATTTTCTCTTGCATGCTGCTATCTCCTTCTTCGGTCTAGACAACCAGGGAGAATGACGCACGCACCTCCGCTCGCAGCTTCGTGGTTGGATCGGCTCTCATCGATTCTTGGCAACCGGCGGCTCGTTTTCAGACGCCGCAATGTTTAAGGCAAGTCCTTTCTCTAAACCTTTTATTAGCCTTTGTTGATGCGGGTCGGAATACGGGAGGTTTGGCCGAGGGATTGGAGTGGCAGTGGTGGTGAGTCTCGAGTTCGGTAAACATTTGTCAACGTGATTTTCCTTGGTGCATGTCCGGACGGGCCCGAGAGGGTCGCGATTGAGGCAATAGTTTACAAAAACGAGAGAGTACATTTTGGACCCAAAGATTTTGGCTCGGTGATTTGGCTCTGTTCCGGTGAGCACAAGCTTGGGGAAAGCTAGTCGAAAATGGGGGAAGCTGCCGATGATGGCCAAATTAGCAGTACGTTCGTAAGACGACACCATGGGTGTCACATTTGCGTATTTAGCTAGTGTATCCATAATAGGTGGCTTCGAAGGATGGCTTGGCCGTGTGCGGTGAATGAAATTCTAAATCTCGTAGTTGTTGGAGGTCGACCCTAGTTACGTATCATCTCTCCCGACTTGAGGAGGTTTGTAGGGGTGTCGAGTTGAACTGGGTAAAGGCACCGCATGTTCCTAGGATCCGCAAACGATGAGGATGATCACTTTGGGTCTTGGTTGACGACAACAAATGGTTGAAGTTCATATTGGAGGAGGGGAACTCGAGGCAGTAGATGACAACATAAGGAAAAAAAAAGAAAAAGAAATAGTTGTGTCGGTGACATTATTGGAACAAGCCTATCCATAGCCTGGAAATTAGACGAGTGAATGAGATGTGGAATTACAAGTATATATATATATCTTGCGTTGCCTCAAGCCGCCTTCATATGGGAGTGAGCTTCCTTGGGATTACTGCGGTTTCGGTTGGGCAACGATTTTGCCCTTGCCTTTGTCCTCTTTGGGTGGCATGGTGACAAGGCTTTTCCTTGTAAAAATTCTCGTGAAGAAAATCCGGAAGAGAATTGGAATCACCATGTATAAATTCAATACCAAAATCAAATACGAGATAATATGGTTAAAATCTGTTTTGATGCAATATTTAAAACATCTTTTTTGCAAAATATCTTTGGCGATTTACAATCAATTCTCAATAAAAAATTTTGATTTAATAAATTACCTTGAAATTTTGATATAGAAAGAACTATCGCAAGAATTTCTTTCTTGACAAGTAGAATAGTTTTGTTGAGTGTCATTCCAATGTTTGAAAATAAACTGAACAATTTGTTTGTTACTATCATTCTTTCGATTCAAAATTCCTCCGTATCCTAATTCGAAGCATTTGTTTCTACAATTTTAAAAACAGATGGATCGGCTAGGTGTAAGCAAGAAATTTTTTTAACAGGAGATTTTATCTTGCGGACGGTCTTTATATGCGAATCGGTCCAAGGGACGGATTTTTCTTCAACCTTTGATGTAAAGGTTTACAGATTATATTAATGTTGGGGATAAAAATCAATCACATAATTGAGGCTTCCAAAGAACCTTTGCAATTGAGTTTTTTCTTTCAATTCATCCGGAAATTTATCCGCAAATTGAATAGACCTCCAATTGGAATGATTGTTCTTGGGTGAATATAATGTCCCAAAAATTTGATTTTGATTTGGAATAACAAAATTTTATTCGGAGATAATGCTAAACTATTTTTCTTTGCAATGTTGAAAAAATGATTGATATGTTTAAAATGAGAATCAATATTGGGAGAATAAATCAAAACATCATCTATATACACAATTATGAAACTGGAATATGGATTAAAATGTTATTCATTATTCTTTGAAATTCAAAAAGAGCATTTTTTTTAAAACCAAAAGCATTACATTCCATTCATATTGACCAAAAGGAATTGTAAATGTAGTTTTGTACCTATCTTTTTCGATTATTTGTATTTGCCAAAATCCAGATTTCATATCAAATTTTGAAATATTTTTGAATTATGTAATATGTTGAAAAGATCTTTTTTATTAGGAATTGGATATCTTATCCATTTGAAAGCTTTATTCAAAGTTTATAATTTACAACAAGTCTTAGGACTCCTCTTTCTGTCTCAACATTTTTATTAATATAAAAAGCTAAACAACTCCAAGGAGAGTGACTTTTTCGTATTAAACCTTTATCAACAAGATCTTGAATTTCTTTTTCACAAAGTTTCAAGAGCTCACCATTCCTTTGTGTTGGTTTAGCCTAAGTAGGTATATCTTTTTCTGAAAAATCTGGCTCATAAGATAGATCAACAATATGTTTTTTTCTTGACCAAAAAGCATTAGGGGGAGCAGAACATATGTTTTCTTTTATACTAGTTTCTAAAAAAGAAATTTTCTTCTGAATATTTGGATGAGCAAGGTTTTGCTCAATCCTTTTGTATTCCAATTCCTCTTTTAAGTATAAAAGATGAGATTTTTTAATCTTTTATAAGACAATTAATCTCTTTTATCGAATGTTACTAAAGCAAGTTTAAATTCCAAGTTTGGGGTTTGGTTATAAAATGAAATATAATTTTATTTCCAAAAATTTCTGTTTCAATACCTTCCAAAGTAACGGTGAAGAGCTGGATCAAGTTTATGAAAGGGGTTCCCATAATGGCATTTTATTTCAAATCTTTTACTAGAAGAAAAGATGTTTTCAAAGAAACATTATCTTTTATTATGAAAACTTATGGGAGCTTGTATTTAATTTTCAAACGATCACCGGATGCCGATTTCAAAGCCTCGGTGGTTTTATCAAAATATTTGGTTGGTATGAGACCTTCTCGAATGCAATTCAAGTCGGCACCAAGTATAAAAAAGAGCTCGTAATATTCAAAATAAATTCATTATTGATTTTTATAAAAATATCAATTATCCATTTTATGGTGGTTACTTTGAAAGTAAGTGTAAAAAGGAAGAATGTTATGATCCCTCAATTTCCTTCTTCATTTTTCCTTTTAAAACTTGCTATTTGAATTCTAGAAATTCCTTTTGATGATCAATATGATTTATTTTAAGAAAATGGATTTCCCATTTTAATTCATTTATTTCAAATTGAATATCATTTGAATTGGTGGGTCTAGAATTTGACTTCTTTCCCTATTCAAAATATCGGTGAGATTGTAAGCATTGCAAAATTGTAAAGGCAAAGAAAATTTCAGAATGGATTTTTTAAATTGATCCATGACTTTTTCAAAATCAGAAATATTTTCAATTGTATCCAAAATATCTTTTTCTTCTTTTGTCAAAACATTTACTCTTTTTCTTCGGGTAAAGAACTATAATGTTCTCGATTGAGAAGAAATTTCAATATCATTGACTTGAAAACCATCTTCTTCTTGTTCTTCTTCGGAAGAAAAGTCGAAATTTCATCTTCGAGAGTCAATCATGAGTTGATTTAATTGCTTGGGAATATCCTCATCAATATCAAGCTCATTAATTTTTTTATTTAATTTACAAAATTTTCGGGTATGACCCTTTTTCCCACAACCATAGCAAGTAAATTTGCTGAAATCCTTTTTGCTATTGGTTGTTTGGAATCGTGTTTTTTATGAAAACTTTTATGGGATTTTTTATGAAAAGATTTCTTCTTTTTCTTATTCGTTCTCTTTGGAGGGCATTTTTCCAAACACTTAGAATGAGATTTGGAATTGGAAGAATAAGAAGGATCATATTGTGCGCAAAAATCACCTAATTCTTTATTGGTGAGTGATTTTTCTTAAGCAATTTCTGCAGCTTAATATTGTTGCACAATTGAGTCCATGTTTTGTAAACATAAGAACAAGTTCTCCATAAGAGAGGGAATCAAAAGGAATTTGTTCTCCTAATTGTTCTATGATCTTATTACAAACTTGATTTCCTATTAGAATGGGAAGTCCCGTAAAGAATTTCTCTTTCCAAAATGATTGATTGTAGTCTGGTTGGAGAAGGACTCTTTGGAAGAAAATATCTTTGTATTCTCGGAATTCTTCGAGGGAATGACATTTTAAATTAGAAAGAAGATCTTGATTGTGGTCCCTGTTTATGGAAGGATCACCTATGATATCTTGAGATATTGAATATATGAGAGTCTTGACAAGATCTTCAACCATCTAACCATAATCGTCAAATACGATCTGTCCATTATCATCAATTTTAATCGCATTGAGAATTTGGTCCCTTTGGTCTTGTGTGAGATAATTATCCTACCAACCTTTCAAAGTGCCAGAAAAATCGGCAATGATCATGTAGGCTATCTCGCGATCAGTAGTATCGGGAAGAGTTTTGTAAGTGGTGGCCAACATCACCATTTGATTTAAAACTTGCAAAAGATTTTGCTCGGAAATACCATCTATATTCCATTCATAAATGGCATCGGTAGAATATTTATTTTGAATTCTTTGAAAAGATTCTTAGAAATGATATCGGGAGGAGTGGCTCAAGAATAGGCCTAATGCCCAAAAAAATCTCAAACTTTAGCATTTATGACAATTATATCCAAAAAATTTTTGTCTCATAAAAAACCCTCAATTTTTTACTTTTGTCCCAATTCTACCGGTCTAATACTCAAAAAAACCCTCAACTTTAGAATTTGTCCCAATTATATCCTAAAAATTTTTTGTCTCATAAAAAATTCACAACTTTTAATTTTATCTCAAATTCTACCACCGTCGCCTCTCCGTCCATAATCACCGTTAGTTAATCCTATATGGCTTGAGTTTTCTTGCCGAACTTATCAATGAATTTTCTAAATTTAGAAACAATAGATTTCGGAGAAGATGAGATTTTAGATCGTTAGTCCAAATATCTCCATATCTAGCTATTTTTTGGGTTCTTGAGTCCGAAAAGAATATGAAACATGCCATCTTGAGTGATTATATATCTCTCAACAATATATAGGGGTAGCACACTATAGAAGAGAAGTTCATGAGTTTTTTCATGTTAACTTTATCGAGGTGTAATTCATTAATAACGTGGAAATGCCACATAAGATTAACTAATGGTAATTATGGAAGGATGGCTAACGATGGTAGAATTGGGACAAAAGTAACAATTGGAGGTTTTTTAATGAGAAAAAATAGAGTTTTGGATATAATTTGGACATATGCAAAAGATGAGAGTTTTTTTAGTACTAGGCAAGTAGAATTGAGACAAAAACAAAAGGTTGGGGTAGAATTGGGACAAATGTAAAAGTTGAAGGTTTTTTATGAGACAAAAAAAGTTTGGGTAGAATTGCCACAAATGCTAAAGTTGGAGGTTTTTTTTTGTATTGGGCCCTCGAGAATAATACAATTTCTGAGGTTCTTTCCAAGATATTCTATTTACTTCAAGAGTATCTTCCTTATCAAGAACATGAAGTTGGCTATCTTGAGCCTCTGTTCTAGGATCGGGAGTATTGATTGTCAAAGATTTTTCAACCTTGGGAGTGTTTAAAATTGGAATAGACTTTTTCTATGACTTCTCCTAGTGAAGTCTTTCTTTCTTTTACTAAAGAGCTTCGTAAAATTCTTTATTGAATTTCTTCGGCATTTCAAAAGTTTTAAACAAGGGAGTTTTCAAAGTATTTGATGGAATAGGAGTATCTTTGAAGATGTGGAAGAGAGAATGAAGATGAAGCTATTGAAGTTGTTCCAATGGAAGATTCTATCCTATCCAATTGGACTCCTATTGAATGAAGATGTTGATTTGTGAAATTATTTTGCTCAATGATTTTTTGAAATTCTTTATTTTCAGTATCAAAAAGAATTTTGAAAGGAGCAACGAGGAATTTCCTTATCTCTCGTGAACAATTTTTATTTTTCTCAAAGGTGGATGATTAGACTCAATGATTTGTCCATCATCTAATTTCCACTTAAAATTTTTATCCAAAACAAATATCTCTTTTGGTTCCAAAAGTATTGTTCAAACCAATCAAAGAAAAACATATGAACTCCAATTTGGTCTAGAAATTCATAATATTTTTCTTTGATCTGTTTGGCTTGAGATTTGAATTTTTCAAAAAACCAATTTCAAATTTCAATATTTCCTATTGAATTGAATTCTTTATTCAAAAGGATTCGATTTGGTATAAATTTTTTTTCAAGAACACTGCACTTTGGATCATCATCTTTCATTTGGGATTGAGTTGGTTCGGGAGATTCTGGATCCCTGTTGTTGGTGATAAATAGGTCCGGAGATTCTCGAACCGGTATCGAGACCACTCGGATTTAAAGGAGGAGCACTAGAAGTTGTATGTCCTTGTGCAGGAATATTGATACTACCTTGACCGCCATCGGCAAAGTAATAATAGGAGGTAGATTTGGATGAAGATCGACGGATCTTCGAGAAGAAGACCCATGAAAAGAAGGTCTTGAAGAAATATGAGATGGAATATGAAAAGATCTTCTAGAAAATTATATGGTTACCCTTCCTTCGGGGTGTTATATGATATTGGTAGGGTCATTATTCGAACAACAGTTTGAGGTACGGGGTTTTCAATCTCCCATTGTTCAAGAAGAACGACATCATCCCAATTGATCGATTTCGGGACTATGGCATTAGAACGAGAAATATCAATTTGCAAAAGGAGGGTTTTCCCTTTTGGAGCACTATTTAAAGTGTAAGTATCAAAAGCGAAGACATTGCTTTATAATGGACTTTGTAAATGAGAGAGAGAGGGATAGATCCTTCATCTACACTATAGTTATGAGTTTTGATTTGCAAAACAAGAGATTTAAGGATATTCTTATCTTTTAAAGATATCGAGAAATTTGGATAACAATCAAAATGAATGAGGCCGTTGCAGAGGCTAGTTTCCACAAGTGGCGAGTATGGAATCTTCATATCTCAAAAGTCACGCGTCTCTTAAAACAAGAAGTATAGAAGTATTTAAACCTTCATTTATGAGTGGTTTTATTCCAATTTGAACCATCCCAAAATGAAGATGATTATACTTCGGCTATGTTTTTTTCGAAGATTCTTTATTTAAAAGTGGTATTAAAGAATATGAAGAAGAAAGGGGAATATCACATTCTTCTGTCGTGATAATATAGTCATTTGATTTAAAAATCTTTCGGGATTAGGTTCGCATAAATTTGGTCATATTTAACCTTTGGAACTTTCCCATTTTTTTATAGATTTATTGAAATCTTTTATAATTATTTCTTCTCTATGCAAAGGAACATGAGAGCGAGAAAACTCGGACATAGAACTATTGGAAGAAGAGTTAGTTCTTCTTAAAAGATTCATTTTATATAAAAACCTTTTTGATTCGCACAATTGGTTCCTCGGATTACTAGCCTGTCGACCAATGGACTTACGCACTTTTGTCGAGACCACAACGGTTAAAATGAGGTTACCCCTTTTGGGCGAAAAACAAGGAATTTATATAAGATGATTCAAATAAGATTACCTTGGCAAGGCTAAGAAGATGAAGAGCTTGTCATGTGCGTGATGTGTCGCATTAAACTTGGGATAATAAATGTTCGAAACAGAAGACCTTAGCCAAATTCCGCATATAAATACCCTATGAGCATATGTGGACATGGTTTAGCATATTCTGAATGTGGTTAGTCTATTACATGCATTATGTTATCTATACTTGTGGTAAAGTTTATTGTGGAACATGGCATGGCATGACATAAATCACGAATTGGTACCATTCACGGGCATAGTCTTGCATATCGCAAACAAGAACCGAGTAAGGTTCGCAAAAATGAGCTATGTGCTTGTATGAAATTACCTCATGGAGTGTATGGGAAGACCTCTTGTGTGGCCGGGCCGGTTTCGGAGGCAGTACAAGACAGGTGTTGAGTGCGGACCAATTGGGAATTGATGGAATACTATGATACTTAATAGCATTACTCATAAACGTGTAGTTTGACAAGTCTCGCATAGCATTGCATCTCAATGATCATCCATTTGTGTTCATGGTACATGCGTAGGAGGCACTAAATTTATAGTCACATAATTCTTTCGGCAGGCCTAAGTATCGATCCTTTGCTTGACTTGGGTTAGTCAAAGTTTTAGTTATTTGACTTGCTGAGTTTTGTCTTACTCCTTTTCGTTGATAATTTTTTTTAGGCAAATGACATGCACTTGTTAAGGTGTTGGAGCCAAGGTTTAAAGTCGAGCTACTATAGTGGTATCGAAGAAGGAGGATCGGGGTTCGGGTTCGCTACAAAGGGACTGCCTCGTTTGGTCGAAAAATGCTGCCAAAACGATAGGCGCAATTTCTTAAAAACGAAAAACACGTAGACACAATTTTACGAGATTAGGAACCCCGTTTAGGATCCCTGTCCTATCCATCTATTTCGCCCATAGGAGAGGCCGTCTAGCTAATCTCATCACGAATCTCTTAAAGAACATAAGTTCGATCTGGCGAAGGGCTCTATTGGGCCAAGAAAAAGCCATCCCTTTTGAGGTTTCAAGCTTTAATTTTGCAATCAAAAGTTTACTGGGCCAACAAGATTGCAAAACACCACTGATGGAGATCTCGGCGTAAGTGCTCATTATTAAAATGGATTCGGTGATCGGTCGCCCATTTCTTATTTGAAGAAGTCACGAATCTACTCTTTGAGCGTGTGATCCATAATCTTGTTTTAATGATTTATCTTGTTATTTGAAGTTTATTTTGTTTTGAAGTTATATGGGATTTATCTTGATTCGCAGTTGGACTGCATTATTTTTCTCCTATATTTATGTGAAAATGAAGGAAATGTTATTTAATAAAAATAAACAAGAATTGGAAAAAAAAAGTTGCAAGAATGATGCAATCTTACATATGCGAAATAGTGCCTCGATATTTAATTACCACTTTGTAGTTTCTCAAGAATGTTTGACATTTTACCCTAGAGAGAATACTGTATTCTTTGCATATGGTCAATGACATACGTGGTTATGCTTATGCTATGGTCAATAAAAAATTATTTGTGTATGATGACGAAGGAAAGTCGCTTCAATTGTCAACTTTTTTCCTTGTAGTGATAATGAAGAGATTCAAAGTTGGTTCCTCGTGAAGGCGAGTTCGGATCCGAAAAGCCGACTCCTAGGGTTTCTTCAGCTTCACAAGATAACAATTCATGTCTATACATTTTTGAATACGATAAAAATAATTTTCATTCATTCATTCATGTTTGTAAGCGATACCACTGATCTTTTTTTGAAAATATCTTTCTAAATCATTCATTTTCTCGAAATAAACGGGACACTAATACTTGTAGAATCGGGCATCGATGAAAGGTGATGTGGCTCAAAGATGCCACAAACATCCTGGGACAAAACTAAAGTTTGATTGTTCGATTGGATATATAAGTGTGATAATCCTGGTCAGGCCGAATCATTTCTATCTTATCGCATCTTTCTCGTGCTTTCACGATCAAAGCTTTATCCTTGTACATCGTCAGCGAGGGCTCAAAGCTGAGTTTTAACAATGATTTCTTATGATTGGCGGAGACCTTGTTGTCATTAAGGGTATCGAATGCCACCTTCTTTTTTCCATGTACGCAATTCAAGATCGTGGCATAGACATGATGGAGCACCAAAGATTCACACCCTCTTGTGGGAATTTTTCAAGTTCATGCGGGTACTATATAATAATTCTTTTGGGTCAAACACTAGTCGCCTTTTTCTTTTCTTCCCTAATTAGGAATCGAAGAAGAATATATTGTGAGCGCGGACGCACATTGATCTCGAGTTCATGAAGATGATCATATCCGCAAGAAAAGATTTAGCAATTCTACACTAAGGTAATCTGTAGTCGCATTTAAATGTTCGTATATGTAGAATAACGTTGATCGACAAACCTAAAACCAAACGGCAAATGAGTAATATGAATGTAGAGAAATAATTTGAGCCCAACGAAATGACGTTGTGTCCTTAAGATAAATTTGTTCCTTCTACCGGTACCCAAGGTTCTTGAATAATTGCCTCCCAGGATAGAATGGATCGCTTTTCCTCTAAAGTGGTACTTCTTCAGAGAAAACTTTTAAACGCAACTTCGCGGAACTCTCGCACAAATGATGAATAATGAAGTATGAATGACGAAAATGGCAGTAGTTTCTAATGTCAATGCTTTATTTATAGACAAGGATGCGAAGAGGCACGAAATAAAGGTTAAAAACAAAGAGTCACTAATCCGAACAGGTTCTCTTTCAAACGAATGAAGAGTTACGAAACCGAATAGACATCTTCCAATAGAATGAAGAATCACAAAATCGAATAGACATCTTCCAATAGAATGAAGAGTTCCGGAATCGAATAGATATCTTCCAAAAAAATGAAGAGTCATGATATCGAATAGACATTTTCCAAAAGAACATATTTGTTCAAAGAAAAAATCAGACAAATATGTTTGTTTAGATTTTGCTCAATCCTTCACTTCTCATTTATCTTCTTATGAGATTTGGAGACCAAAATCCCAACATAATCGACATTTTTTGGGACGCACTTGTCGCTCAATCGGACCATGCTGGTCCATAGTAGTAGTGTAAGATCTCTTGTGAGCTCGATGGCTCATGGGCTCAGCCAGGCCTAGTTCGAGCCACAAGGGACCGGAGTCATTTTTGGGTGGGTTTGTAAAAGGACTTACGATTATAGGGTTGGTTCTCAGAGTTAGGGGGCCAAGATGCAAATTGTAGATTTCCTAAGGTGAGGAGGATATTTGGTAAGATACACGTGTGAGTTATATCGTAGATGTCCCGAGATGAAATGGCACTTGCGGTCAACATTTTAATAATATGGCACTCGAGTAATTGATTAAAGTTATGTCACTCAAATGAAATTTTTTTAGAAATCATGATACTCAATTGATAGAAAAAACAAATGTTACGGCACTCACGTGAGCACAATATAAAAATTATGATACTTGTGATGTCTTTAACCATATTTTTGTTTAATGGAGGGTCCTATACTATAATTTTGGCCTAATCCGAGTAAGTAAATCCAACCATTATCGGAGGACTATATTGAGAAATTGCAGAATTTTTTTCAAAAAGTCCTAAACCCATTATATCACTTGTCAATTTAGTCTTGAATTTTTTTAATTGTACCAATTTAGTCATATACCTATTGACGATTTGCCAATTTAGTTCTAAATTTGTTCAATTGTGTCAATTTTTCCTTTAGATTAACTGTCCAAATAGTACGTTTAGGACTAAATTGACAAGTCTTCAAAATGTTTAGGGCTACATTAGCATGATTAAAAAATATCTATGATTAAATTGGTACAATTAAAAGGTTGTAGGACTAAATTGGCTGTCGTATAATTAGTTTAGGACTTTTTGGACAATTATCACAAGGTATTATTAATAATGACAAGTGTGGAGGATAAAAAATCACCCCCGGGGATAAAAAGAAGCAATGATGCTAGAATATTGTGAAGAAGGCCAAATCTATTGTAAAGTCTAAACAGCAAGTCGATCAGACTTAGGGCTAATTAGCTAAGTAAACCCCAAAACTTGTATTGATTTCTAGTTTCTATTAAGGGTATTTGTTTGAGTGGAAGCATTTTTTCGAGAATTTGTTTTTCGAGTTTTCATCTATTTGATTCACCGAAAATGACAAGTCAATAGAAAAAAATTTTGGTCAACGAAAATATTCATGCATAAAATCAGAAAGTGAATCCCCGATCTTTTGACCCAAAAAAAAAAAATCCCTCAATCCGAAGAGGTGAAAACACTTTTCGGAATTGCTCATCTCGAAGTTTTTAATATTTTTTTATTTTGTCTTTTTTCCATTTTATTTTTCTTTTCTTCCTTTCCCTCAACCCGTAGTCGAGCCTCGGCGATCGCCGGTGATAAACCACAAGTGCGGGCCGGAGAGCTCAAGGCCAAGCGTTGCCGTGGCTCGACGATCGGCAAGGTAGAAATGTTTTTTTTCACCTCAACTAAATTCATGAGATTGAAATTATTTTCCAAATGAGATCCAAACACTAGAAAATATTTTCGATCACATTCATGGCCAAACAAAGAAAAAATAACTATTTTCCTGAAAAATAATTTCCCGGAAAATATTTTTCTATGGCATGGAGTTTTCCGTACAACAAACGCACCTTAAGAGTTCGCACAAGCCTAGCTTGAACTATTTTTTAAATTTAAAAATAGATTAACTGTAATTTTTTTTGCCAAAAAACCACTTTTCGTATATGTTTTCGGCCACCGTTTCGACTTCGACCCATATTTGCATATTGATTCTCGTTCATTTGATTGCACTAATGTTTTTAGAATTATCTATGGCTTTATTAAAGTGTTTCGAGCACATCTAATTTAATTTCTATTATTTGCATCTTCCTATCTTACATTTCGAATATTATTTTTTTTTATCTTTATGAGTTAGTTCGGCCTGTCCGAGCCGTCTCGGGGCTGAGTAGGACGAGCTCGAAAAAACCGTCCGGCCTATTCGGACCCGAAAAATCAAGCCGGTCGGGTCCGCACCTTCGGGCTTGCGATCCGTCCTGTTCACCCTCGGTAGTTTCAACCGTATTCCGTTCTTTCTGTAGTTACTTTAAGACTTGCATTCCATTTGTTCTTTCCACGAAACGGCCTTTGTATTTCCACACCTGGAAAAGTATTGCCATGAGAAGCCCTTCTGTCTGATTCCAGAAAAGCACAAAGCATGTGGTGCACATTCCTCTTTTTATGGCGGGACTTGAAATTGAACGTGCAAACGTTTACTTTAGAAGCTTCAAGTGTAATTCAAGTGTGAGTCGAACATAGAAGGCTTGCACATAAAGCTCATACAATCTCCGTAAACGCGCGACTGGGGGAACTTTGACTTACTTGGGGCATACCCGACGCTCTAGGTATACTCCCTAAACAGCTGAAATGTGCCTGGCATGACCGACCTCAGTCAAAGATTACGTTCGAGCACGTAACATCCTCATCCGATCGGTCCGAATGGTAACTAAACCCAACCTGAAGTTAAGTTACCTTAACAAGGTTCCGGAACGAAACCATCGACTCAACTGATGCCAAAAAAGAAAAAAGAAAATGGGAATGGAATAATCTCAGATGATTTTTTTTTAGCAGAGAAGTTGGCCATTTGCGTTGGGAAAATGAAGAATCTCATCTCATGAATAAACAAGAGGAGGGCATTTCCTTTTCCCCACCATCCTCTCTTTCCCTTTCTAAGTCTAGCAGATCAACTTCTTTCTCCCTTTGGGAATGTCTCTTAGGAAGGCTATAAATTGAGCTTGTGTGGAGGATGGCAGTCTCTAGGGAACAGAAGAGATGGGAGGAGGAGGAGGAGAAGGAGGAGGAGGAGGAGGAGAAGATGGAGCAGAGGAGAGGGTGGTGGACATTGGCCTCAGGGACTTGTCCAAGAGACTTGAAGATTTTGCAAGAGCCAGAGACTGGGAAAAGTACCATAGCCCTAGAAATCTCCTCCTTGCCATGGTATCAATCTTTTCTAGCACTTCCTCATTCTGTTTTCGCTCCAGGATAAAGATGATGGTAATGATCATCGGGTTGCTGGCGAGTTCTAAGTTGTCGTGCGAGGTTTGAGTGGCGAGGTTCCGTTTCGTAATCGCGTTGAGTTCTAGTAGAAACACCGTGTTAGCTTACCCTCTTTCTTTTCCTTGTCTTATTCTGATGATACCATGTTCTTGTTTGCAAGGAAGATAGGGGAGGTGGGAGAGCTGTCGGAGATATTCCAGTGGCGAGGGGAGGTGGACAAGGGGCTGCCCAACTGGGAAGAGGCGGAGAAGGAGCATCTCGGGGAGGAGCTCTCCGACGTGTTGCTCTACCTCGTGAGGCTGGCCGACATTTGCGGCATCGACCTCGGCGACGCTGCCGCCAAGAAGATCGTCAAGAACGCCATCAAGTACCCTCCCAACCCGGCCGCCTTCTGAAAAATCATGTCATCTGTCAAGGCCAAAGGCTAATTGATGTACTTTGTTGAGCACCACAGCTTTTTGTCATTGTAACACACTCAAAAGGGAAAAGATTGTGAAGGTTTCCACTCAGGCACTTTCCTGAAGTATCATTGAAGCAATCCTAATCATCTATAACATAATTTGTTTTAGCACAGAATCATGAAATACAGCCAAAAAAAAAATCATTTAAAAGGGAGAAAACTAGAGCCAAAGAAAAGTAATGAAATCGGGAGGTGTTAAGTTAAAATGATTATTTGAATGTTTTTATTCAGAACTGCTAATTATAAATTTGTCATACAAAAATAATGTTCGTAAAATGAATTATGGGGCATATTTCAGGAAAGACAGTGCCAAAGATTCATGGGGACAAACTTGGCTGCATTAACTGTTCCACCCATGATATAGCCAAAGCATCAATTTAGACATGGCAAATGGCATTAAACGTGTACCTTATAACTTTCCAATGTAGTGATAGCCACGGGCCGGAACCGGAACTTTAAGGTTCGTAGCCATATTTGAACCGGAACCTTAGGGCGGTTCCGAGTCGGTTCAAGACCCAGTTCCGGTTCAAAATCGAAAATGGAACCACCGATTCCGGTTCCGTTATGGTTACGGTTTTTAAATTTAATTTTTAAATAATGAATTATGAAATAAAAATAATAAAAAATTATCAAATTAAAAATTATCAAATACAAATTATAATCAAATTTGGGGGAAAGGGGGGAAGTGTTTGAATTTAATGAATTATCATTAAGCACCTATATATCTTTTTGGGGATAGAAGAATCAAAGCCCATATAGTTTTTTTTTACTTTTAATAACCCTATAATTATCTTATCATCAATCGTCGCTATCCGTTTCGCATCTTGGTACCTATATGCGGTGGTATCTCCATCATCAAAGAATTCCGCTTCATTGCCATCTCTTGTTGTAGATATTGAGCCTTTATCCAATCATTGACACAAGATTGAGCCTCCATCAAATCCGGAACTAATCTTGAACGTTGATAATCCAAAATATTGCCTCCAAAGCTAAATGATTTGTTCAACCGCAATCGTTGAACAAAGGGTTGCTAAAAACTGTCTTGCGATAAGAGCGAGAATTGGGAATTGGGTTGAATGCTTCTTCCACCACTCTAGAATTGGAAAATCTGTGCCGCCTTCGGATTCACCAAACTCAAAAGAAATGATTAAATAGGTCTCCATTTCAAAAATATTTCTTGTTGCTCCCTTTTATCTTTTTTGCCTATTCATTAGAAGTTTGTGCCCTTTACTAATTTTACCTATGTCCTCGCTTTGTATCTCACTAAGTTTGGGAAGGTCCACTATCACCTATATTATATTTACTACAAAATTCATTATATAATTTTATTATTGCATTTTTAACCACTAATTGTATAGTTCTAATATTTACCATTTTCAATCAAATGTAAATATTTATACTACGTAGTCAAATAATCATCTAAACCATTTAATTTGATACGTGCATCGAAAAAGAAGCAACTAAATAAACAAGAGAAATTTTAATATAATAATGCAGCCATTTTGTTCGCATTGCTATAATAGTTTGACCTAATTAATCATCATTTTTATTTTCTTTAAAAACACCAGTAATATTAATACGCTCTATTAAAAATAAAATGCGTAGTAGGATAATAAACACCGGATAAAGTATAAGTTGCATCATTAAAATTTTTTTAAAAATCTAATTTTTTTTTTGCAAATATCCCACTCTTTTGGGAATAAATTAATTTGAGAAACATTATTCAAAATAAATATACATAATAAATTTTTATATACAAAAGGTTGATTAAACAACTCGTACGTAGGATTTCAACTAGTTAGAACATCTCTTGAAAATCTTTTTGGTCTTCTTCTATTTGCTTTACAAGATCTGCCCCATTCTTTCATAATTTGGGGATATTTTCATAAAAATTGAACCGTTGTTTTTATTCGGGTGAGAAAAACATCAAGATTTTTTAAAACCGTCTTGTACACATAAATTTTAAAATATGGCAAGCACATTTAATATGAAAAAATTATCCACCATAAGCGGGTTTACAAATCCTTTTTAACTAAGGAATTAAAGCGATATTTGTCAGGCATTATCAAAACCAATTGAAAAAATTTTATTAAGGAAAAAATATTTTTTAAAACTTGTCTAATTATTCTATAAATATTATTTGTTGTATGCCTATTATCAAAAACTCGAAATGCAGTAACTCTTTTTTGAATATTCTAATCATCATCTATTCAATGACATGTAATACCCATATAAGAATGAATTTGCCAAAGATCATTCCAAATGTCTCTACCTATTTGCACACGTCCATTAAAATTCATAAAAAAAAATTCAAAACTTCTTTTTCTCTTTTAAAAAGATAAAAAAGTTGGCGTTTAAGTGTATTTCTCGAAACAGGTTTTGCTTGTGGAGTACATGCGGTTTGTATAAAATGATTAGCACCAAAGTTTTTACCAAAATTAAAAGATAAACGTTCAACGCCAACACATCTAGCTAATTCTTCTTCATAAACTTTGTCACTATAACAAAATAAAGGATAATTGTTATAATTGGCATACCCGAAAATTTATTATTGGTGGTGTCAATCTCCGCTTGCGTTGGATGTTTCGACCTCAAATGCCATTTAAATATTCCATAGCCGCTTCACCTCGTGAATTTGTATGTTTCCCCACAATATTTACATTTTACCCGATGCTTGTTTGTGCCTAAATATTCTTTTGTGAGGTGTTTCTATATGTTGAATGTAACCTCCCGTTTCGGCTCTTTTATTATTGACATTTCTTTGATATTGGTAGGAGGATGAAGGCTTTCTTGCATTGAGACGTGCTCGACGTTGGGAATAATATTGATATCATCAATATCATTTTTCCTAATATGCAAAATCATAAGGATCGTGAAGAATAATCGGATTCCCCATCGGACTCTTTCCTCTGTCATTATCTCTACTTTCACTTGCCTTTTTTGAGAGAATTGAGTGAAAAGCGAATTGGGAAAATTGATAAAATTGAGGGGATTGAGAGAATTAAGCGAATTTGAGAGAATAAAAAAATGAAAGATAGAAAGGTATATCTATAATAATTAGGATAGAATTAATAAATTAATTAAAAATACAAAACAATAAATAAATAAAGGGGATGGGGGAAAAATGGCCGTTGTCTTGCCACCACTTCGAATGCCAAACTTAGTGTAGATGGTTTAGGGCTAAAGGGCTTCTTTATAACCCACAAGTTGATTCATTTATAAATGAATCTTATGTTTTTTTTTCCAAGTACGCATACTTGGCTGACCATAAGACTCAGCTAAGGTTCATCTATTTACATGTGACTCAATAATTGGCCCATATTAGGGAATGGTTTAATCCGGTTCTCCTCAAGAATCGGAATCGGACCATTGGTTTCGAATCGAAACCGTGAGCCCGATCAACGGTCCGATCCGATTCGGCTAATGGGACAATAACGTGTTGCTTTTAAATAATATTCACACTCCAATCATCAAATGGTTTCTCATTTCCACCACTTCTTTTCTCAATGCCAAACTAACATTGTAGATGATCATAGGGCTTTAAAAGGAACATCTATCTTTCATAAGATTATGTTTCTTCACTTGATTTTTCTTCATGATAAAAAAAACTTGTTAAAATCTTATGGAGGCTTGTGTTGTTTTGATTAAGTGCGGCATACCTTGGGAGACTCCCTAACCATAAGCATTGTGTCCTTGGCAGCTAGGAGGCTCGCCAACCTTGTAGCTTCTGTTTATGGGTAGTGCATAGTAGTTAGTTATGGCTCAAACCTAAAGTTTTTGGTGGGACATAATATCTAAAATGAGCCACTAGCGCCTGGTTGCCTCTCCTAATCTTAAAGGGAAAATCCATCAACCCAAACGGTGCTTTTGCCTCGATGCCAACATAATGCCATCACCTTCTCTTCCAACACATTGCAACATCCTTTAGAGATGGAGTAGGTCTGATCTAATTACATAACGATGATGAGAGAATTCAAATGCAAGTACGATATATTGGAACATGATGAGATAAAAATTAACTCAAAATTAGCCACATAATTTTCTTGGCTTGTAATCGAAAAATTTATTATAATTTCCCTTAAGGAAAATTCTTATTCGGGACGATCCGAAATGACACGAAAATCACCAATGATCGAAATACGTTTATTTTACGAAAAATTTAAGATTTAAACAAAAAAAGTTTTGTAAAATCATCACTCTTGTCCCCCAACAAAAATGATTAAATAAAAGATATTTTCATCGTAAAAAAAAGAAATAACAAAATGAAAACATATCCCGTTCATCAATTTTTCCAAATGACAATACTAATTATGTTTTAGAAAAATATTTTTTAAAATTTTGAATTTTCCGTATCCATAACTAAGAGATGGTTTCTCACTCTGCCGCAATCTCGCGTCCGCTTGATGCGCGGAATTTCCAGATCGCACCCCCAGTCCCACTTGTTGTTGTTGACTGTCGCCAACGTGAAGCCGAGCATCACTTGCACGACGCTTCCTCAGAATCAGATTCTTGAAATCCCCACTTCTGTCTCGCGAGGTTGCGTTCCACTCGGTTCGCGAATCCCGATCCGCAGGCTTTTTGCAGTTCACTTCTCTGATCGTCGGTTTCCTTGGCCGGAGTCGGATTCATCTCTATACTGATCTCAGGTGCTTTTTCCGAGATGGGTTCGCTCTTGTGCGTGCGCGCGTGATGGACTGCAGATGCGTGATTGATTGTGTAATGCTGGGTTTAGCTTCGCCTGGTCCACTTTGGTGGGGGTTAACGTGATGGGATCAGATTGAATTTGCGAATTCGAGATCATGTTTTTTCGTGGGTTCTTTCTGGATTAGTTACCTGTTGTTTGTGAGAAGTCAAATGATCATCGAAGGAAAATTTGATTCTCATCTGTGGCTACGCATTGAAGTGATCTTGAGATCTAATTGAAAAACTTGAGTTTCTAATTGTTCTGGCTTTTGGGTGTTTCTTCTTTCTGCGATCCGTTCACTACAGGGTTCCGCTTCTCTGTTCTCTTGTAATTTCTCCTGGTATCCGTTTCGTGCATGGAAAAAGCTGAATGATTGTGCGCGTTTGTGATCTGACACTCATACCGGTACCCTTACTGTGGATGACATCTTGCTTTGGGTTGGCATTGAATCGTTCGTATGGTATTTTCTTAGTCATCACATTGTGCACTTGCAATGGTTATTGTGGATGTTGCCTCCTTTGGTTATTTGGTCAAGTCTTAAGGATAGATATACTTTGCAAAGTATTGTATCCTACTATATTGCGTGGAAATTAGTGCCCAAGAAAATCTTGGTTGTGTGATTGCTGAAACTATAATGGACACTGCCTTTTCTCTGCTTAGGTGGTCAGCTCCAACATGGAGGGAACCATTTTTGCTCCCTCATTGGAGGGCATGAAGCATGTCAAGTCAGAACACGGGGAAATGCTGGCCAAGCCTTTTCTTGATGTGTGCAAACTGATATTACCCGTCATTGGTGAGTCCTTATCATGATTCAGCTGGAAAAGTAGGTCAGACATTCGGGTGCGAGTTGCACTATAATACCCTTGATAAGGCAATTCTCATGCAAAAACTCCTTCATTATCTTTTTTAGATTTAATGTTCATGAAACTATAAAGAGAATGGCAATGCATTGATAAGTACTCAGGTTGCATATTAACAATCGAGTGAGCTGTTTGACTGCATATTCTCCTTGTTCTATCATGGTCAGATCCTGCCACATGCTAACTTCCATCACCATAGCCATTCTTACTGTCAGGCGTTATGGTTTCTGAGACACTCCAAGTGTAAACAATGTTCTCAAACTGAATAAGAATAAATTAAGCTGAATTCCAATCAGGCCGACAATTGTCTTGATAAAGTATCGTATACAAGAAGCACTAACTGCATTGCTGGTCATTTGCTTTTGCAGAAGGCACCATGCTTATTTCTTTTATTCTGACTGCTCTGCATCCTTCTTATGTATCTAAGGATATTTAGAATTTGGATGTTGCACTTAAGAAGCAGCCATGTCCATTGTATACAAAACATAATTGTTACACACACACTTGTTTTTCTTACTCTCTACATTTAAAGCATTGTGATACCCCATGGAGAGCTTTCTAATATATGGGTATCCTTTTTTTTTTTTTTCCAGATAAGTTTGGTGCTGCTATGGCACTTGTTAAATCTGACATTGGTGGAAATGTTTCAGTAAGAGCAGCTTCTTTGTTCTTCTTTGTAAACTTTCTAGTGGATATTACTAGAACAATGTTATGCACTTGTCCAGTGAAATTTATATGATTCATTGCCATAAAGAGGTAAGGTGCTTGTTAAAGTATCTGGCTGCCATTGAATTATTATTTATTGGGGTTATGGTATCTAGTATGGACAGTTGTCATTTCCAAGGATATTTACTTGAGGTCATATTTCTCAGTTCTCTAGTACCTAGGTGAGCAAGTGCGATCTGATATCTCTCTTTGTCAAGAGCTAGTTGCAATGACCTCATGCCTTATTAATTTTCTTGTAGAGGCTGGAAGCTAAGTATGAATCCAATCCATCACAGTTCAAATTCTTGTACAGTATGGTACAAGTAGAGGTTGAAACTAAAACAGCCAAGGCATCCTCTAGTTGCACAAATGGACTTCTTTGGTTGACAAGGTACAGAACATAAGAATTTATTTATTTTGTTTAAGCTTAAAGGTCAGTGGATAACGTGGAAGATGGTTGAAATTATTTGGCTGGTGACAACTGATAAGTAAGCTAATAAGAAAGAAAAATTCAGAGATTCTCCTGCGCACGCTGAAAGGTAAGACAGTGAACTGTTGAAATTTAAGGTGGTTAATTCCAAGAATATGGACTTTGCAACATCGAAGATCAGACAAAATTTTGATTGAACTACACATGCCTGTGCATTCTTGTGTGCTTGCACCTAACAGTAAATAGTTTAAAAGAACAGTTTTTTTTTTTTTTTTGGGTCAAAGTTTCAAAGAACAGTTATGTGACATGTTTTTTGGCATATTAATTTAGAATCTCTTTGCAATTTAGAAAAAATAATATTGCACAATAATGCCAAAACACCTTTGACTTATTGTACATCATAAACTCTGAAAGACAAAAGTCAGGACAAACCTATGTTCTCTAAATCGTAGTAGAATTCCTATAGAGAGTATTGTTGCCAGAGAATTGATAATGGCTTTCTAGACTCATTCTATTTCTTGAAGCACTTAATTGCTTCATCAGATTGTCTTTGGGTTATTAAAAGATCACGGGTCAATCATTTGCTAGTTTATAATAATGCCTAAAGTTATTAGTACTATGATCCACTTCGTATTCTCATTCATTTTATGAAGATTAAGTAGTTTAAAAAAAAATTAAGATAGTAAGTTAGGTTTGATGCTTACTGTACTAGGCCTTCTCCAAAAAAGAGCAAAAGTTTCATACTTGAATACCTGCAGAACAGCTTCCAGTCATGAGATAATTGAAAAGGTTTCTGTTTCAAGAATGGGAAATATAGCATTAACACATTTATTCGTTCTTGGATAGCTTTCTTTGGGACCTTCCTCGGGGGTTTTCCCTCGGTATCATCTCCAGTTTTGCACTTTTAATGAATTCGTTTTTAGCCACCAGTTGTTTTGAAACCTTTAAGCAAGCTACCCATTGCTCAATCACCTGATTTTTTCAGTTGCAATGATGACATGCTCACATTGTGCTTATATTTGATATGCTACAGAGCCATGGATTTTCTGGTCGAACTGTTTCGCAACTTGCTTGCTCATCCTGATTGGACGATGTCTCAAGCTTGCTCGGATTCTTATGGCAAGACTCTAAAAAAGTGGCATGGCTGGCTTGCAAGCTCAAGTTTCACTGTAATGTCTTCATGCCAAACTGATACTTAGTACACCTTGTGAAAAAACACTCTTCTCAATAATATCGATGCAAAATCCCAAATGATCATGTGCTCATCAATTGTTGCATCATTCGGAAAAACTTAGGATTTGAGTCTTTCTTTCCTGTGAAGTTCTTCCATCTATTTTCGTCAAAAGAAAAAGATAGTATATGTTAATTGTTTTTTGGTTGTGTGGTCCCAACATATTTTTATTCTCTGGCTTCAAGATACCCAGTACAGTCTTCCTTTCAGCTTAGACTTCCCCCAGGAATCCTGTGAAATCTTTGAGGTCGATATGTTGTGATTGAGCTTGTGATGAAGATGAAGACTTGAACATTTTGCGGCTAGTGAAGAGATACTTTATCTATAAATTTAGGGAAAAAAGACCCCTCTTGTCAATTCGGATCAGAATTTTTTGTTGCTAAGCTTTAATTTAGTGTGGGTACTGGGAATTACAGGTCGCCATGAAGCTAGCTCCCGATAGGAAAAAGTTTATGGATGTGATAGGCGGCTCTGGTGATGTGAATGCTGACATGGAGAAATTCTGCACTAACTTTTCTCCTTTTCTGGGAGAGAATCACAAGTTTCTGGTAAAATGTTTCTGATGGACTTTCTTGATTTGCTATTATATTTTCTAATGGTATTGCATAACATTGACATATGATTGAGGCACTGAGATAGGGCACTCTAAGTGACAAAAAGTGGCTGGACACAGAGTCATTCTTTCTCCTCTATCTTTACGTTTTGGTAGTCGGGTATGACTAATTTCACTTTTACATATTCACTAATAACTTCTCGAAGACATCCTCTCGACAAATTAACTATAATAAATCAAATCCAGAGGAATAATGTGAAAACAGGAGGACATGATGTTAGCATTTGGTTATGTAGGTTCTTGGCCTCCCCTTAAACTTTCTTTTATGTTAATAAAACAGTCTTTGTCCCCCCCTCTTTCGCTTTTTTCATGGCGTCAACGGTGTTGTATCCACTCGTTGAGCTATCAATGCCTCCCCAAGATTGTCCACTGAAATGCATATACTTTGTTGAAACAGGCTGGTGTTGGCTTGGACGATCTGAAAGCTTCGTAATGAATCAAATCTACCAAGGGCGGCATGCTTCCAGCGCACTCATAGGCGTCTCCGTCCATGCATTGCTTTTCAATCTACATAAAATAAACCATCAGTCGTAAATAAACCATCAGTCATTGAACGTGGTTCATATTTTTGGACAGATTGCCAACTGCTGTAGGAGACTGTGGGGTTCGGAATCATTAGCTTGCATTCTAATCATCTGCTGTATTTTTTTTACTATGGATAGCTTGTTTGGAAGGGAAAACTAGAGTTTGGACATGAATGTCAGAGGCCGTTAGAAAACCGTAAGCATTATGTTTGGTCAGAGACTCCGGATGCACTTTTAGCTAATTTTCCATCAATTCTTCTACATAAGATATTCTCCTATCGCCTTGCCCAAGACTCCTGGGACCATAGAGAAGCCCCTAAACTAGGGTTGCCCGGCCATGGTACCTTAAGCGCGGGGACCGATTTCTCGTCGCGCCTCGTCATAACCAGGGTTTATACTTATCATAATTCCGATGCCTAGTGTCGTAACATTCTACGACAGATCGAGCCTTGATTACGATGAGGCCCGAGGGGAGATTAGTCCCTCGAGAGACCATAGAAAAGCTATTAAGCTGATGTCTCCACGACATGGCCTCTGTTAGAGAAGTCAATTCTTGGTTATTTCAACGTGAAGACATGGGATTGAAAGAAAGATCTTTCTGTTTTGTTCTGCTGGAAGGCTGAAATCACCTTTTGTAAATTACTGAACTGCTTGCCTCGTGGCTCAATTAGCTTGATAGGAATATTCGCCATGTGGTCATTTGAATCATAGTAACTGCCCTTAGCCTTATAAATCTAAGGAAATTCGCTGAAAATAAATTTAAAATCGATTTTAAAGAATGAAACAAAGCCTTCTCGGCGACTCCTACGAATTCAATCTAACCGGTCGTATGTTGTTTCCCCAAAATACGGACATACCGAAATTCACACTCATCTTACGTTTCTCCTCCTGGCAACGAATCCGGAGTCTCAATTAGACAATTATTAGATGCTTTCGGAGCATCATGTTGCGATCATCTTGAATATTAAGCACAGTAAACTCCTCGTTTCTTTCGTTTCAATGAAGGAACTAGAGTTTCGGCTTCAGTGATCGATGGACGGAGCCCCTAGCTATCCACTTGCCTCGTCGCAAGTCGCGCGCGGCACGCACGGGATAATCACAAGCTTTCTTAGACGGATAACAACCTGTTCAACCGTTGTTCCCGCGCTTTCTTAGAGAGCCGTTAAACCCCACCATCCCTAAATATAGAAAACACTTGGCATATCTGGTTTCTGTTTAACCTCGTTTTGCCCTCGTTAATCGGGGTCAAAATTACTGGTTTTGATTGACTGGCAAAGCCAAAAATTGGAACAAACAAAGCGTGTCCCAACCAGATTTGTGTCCGCAACATGTCAATCCATCTTCATTGTTGACGAGAGAAACACGTCATAAGAACTCGTCTCGGTCGCCGATCGGCCAATTTGAGCACTAGGGACGCATCTTCAGAGCGCGACCGCCTCTTTTGCCGCCAGCCGACTTGTTTAACCGATCATTAGATCAGCAGAAGGGAATGGCGTCGTGCCGGTCGGGCCGAGCAATGGCGAGATGGCCGAGCTTCTGTTCCTGACTAATGTCCGACAGGGCCGAGATCGGCTTTGCATCATTTTGATACTAATTGGTCCTCATCAAGCGTCTTTAGGGCAATTCTCCGACATAATCCTACATGTGAGTTTGGTGTGACAAAATTTCTGATTTTCTGATGTTGTCCACCTTCGCATTTTTGTTTGTTTGTCTGGAATGGTTGATAAACCTTCTTAACGCTTCCTCCTCCTCTATTCATAGCTGAAGCTCCGGAGCCACCCTAGAACGACTGCCGCTTCTCGGAGGGAATGCCGACAAAAGTTAAGGGCCTCCTCAAAGGCCTGAAATGCATTTCGCATATTTTCGGTGTGTACCGACTCCGTTTCCCTTTCCATTTCGAGCCGGTGAATACGAGTTAAGTAGTATGCCGACGCCAACAAGAATTCGGAGAAATTGTTAATCGCCTACTGGTTGTCATGTTAACGGTAGAGCGAGTAATGTCTATTCCAATCCCCCTCCATCTGAAGTCGCACGACAAGAGAATTAACATCACATCAATTGGGGGAGACTCGATTTTTAAATCACACGCCCTTGATTTAGAAGCATTTAGCGGAAAGAAACATCGATTATCATGCTTGTTAAGCACCCGATAACCGATGATAATGTTGACATTGAAACTGATAGAGAGTTTGCCATTTTGAATCCTGCAGAAAACAAAAAGGAGGAAGAACTGCAGATCGGGTTTCCCACGGATGTAAAGCACGTCGCTCACATCGGAGGGCAAGGCCCCTCCACCAACGCCCCGAGTTGGGTATGGCCACTGCTTAACCTCCTCTTTCAGTGCCTCCGCTTTGTCTGGGCATCACAGAGTTGAATGGTCTGATGATCAGTTCCAGATTAACTTGTGGAGACTCATATACAGGATGCATTCTAATGATTATCATTGCTTCTTGACCATTCACTGAGAGAAACAAGGATGCTCCATCCAACAAGGAGGACATTGCAAGA
Source organism: Rhodamnia rubescens (assembly GCA_021437795.1). Lineage (NCBI taxonomy): Eukaryota > Viridiplantae > Streptophyta > Magnoliopsida > Myrtales > Myrtaceae > Rhodamnia > Rhodamnia rubescens. The sequence continues at coordinate 1,460,984 of JAILYA010000049.1, forward strand.
AATAGCCTTGAGATCACTTTCCTGAAGTCTCTGTCATAATAATCCTTTCATTAAGCATGATCCTGAATAATAAGCATGGGGCAGAAGCTAATAATCTGCATCCTAATGCAGATGAACGAGTTCGATTCGACTCAGCAACTCACGTTGCAGCCGGTTGATCCTCTGGGAGAGTCGGCATCGGCATCAGAAGGTTGGTTCCACAATTCCTCCTTATGAATGCATCTAGAATCACCAAAAGCTTATTCCTCGTTAACACATGTAGCACAAATAACACTAATCTTGTTCCCCCTGTGCGAACTTGTGGTTGCAACAGATATGAAGCAAACCGGGGCAGGAGGCCCTGACTTGCTCTTGCGAAACGTTAAGGATGCACAGGACTCACCAAGACGCCTACTATCTAGCGGCTTCGGCTCCCCTCTGAGCTCACCTTCCAAGCACGGCTCCAGTGCGTCGAAGCATCTGAGGCGGCACCGCAAATCAGCCGCGGCCTCTGATGCCCCGCCTCAAGAATCATCGCGCTCCACCCGACATTCTAGAAGGAATCAGAACTTGGGTCTTGGGGTAGAGACACCCTCGCATGATGCCACCATGGTGTCGAAGCAATCACGGAGGAGGAAATCAAAGGGCTCATCCGGTGGTGGGTCAACGAGATTGAGATCAAAAGGGCAAAGTCCTTCGAACGATGCATCCTCATTGACAGAGCATGGATCGGGGTCCGACCATGGACAAGGACTAAAGAAGATTCAGAGCCAACTCAGCACAGTAACCGAAGTGACCGAAGTAGGGAAAGGGTGAAATGTGATTAGTGATTAGTGTATATGCAAATTATAAAGACACGAACAAAATCTTCCAACACCAGGTTATCTCCCTTAGTCTTGTTGAGTTTCTTGTTCTAAGGAAATTTTCTTCTAAAATTTGGGTCAGTGGAAGATGGATACTTTGGTAGAGCTCACAATGACCACAGGACCGCTCAAAGGCTCCCATATGAAAGACTTCTAGACTTAGACTTGCATCAAGACATGTAGCTCAACTTGAGGGTTCCATGTTTAAGCTTGGCAAGAACTAAAATGTCTGTGCTTAAGATCACCTGATCCCAAACACAAATCCTGGGGTTAAAAACAGAATTGAGCAACGTTCGCAACTCCTATCAACGAGTCAAGCAGGTGAACAAGTTAACCCAATTTTCATTGGGGAAAAGAAATAGCGAAGAAGTTCGTAAGGCAACTAATCATGGTATTAGCTTTTAAAAGAGTTGCTTTCTAAATAAACCGCAGTTTACAGCCACGAAAAGATGTCTATATACATAATGTCAGTGAATGCAAACAATATCCAACCATCTGCCCTGAAAATATTTTTTGACTCATCGTCTTACCACTTCTGTCTTGGGTACATTTTTTTCCAAATAACGATATGCGAAATCATATATTAGGAAACCATTATGTGCTCAACCTTGTGCTCACATAAATTGAGTCGAGAAATTCTTAGCAATCACCAAAAAACTGCTTAATGAAAAACCCCAGACCTACCTCGGAGTTCTCTCTGGTGCTGCTAATCAAAAGTAGAAGTTTTCCAGGATGCTTCGACTGAAATAGGCAGGTCAAGGATCAAGCTTTCAGCAAACAACATGGATCAAACAGAATAACCAGCAATATGATGTAGTGCCGTTATTCAATATAAGGAAGCAGAGATATACACTGGACCTTCATCGCCCATGATGTACTAATGACATACCAAGAAAATTAGCATCAGGTGCATAAATGTCAGACACTACTTTGCAGCTTTCTGTTCAAAATTCCTTCTAATTCAAAAAAACAAGTCCGAACTATGATACTGTTCACTCAGTACCTACAAGCTCAAGTCATTTAATTTACTACGAGGCAAGATGGTCTCAATGAGAGTCGAATTCTCCTGGATGCCACAACTCGCCAGGTCACTGTTATCAGCAAGCCTTTTTCCCACATAAGAAATATGGTGACATTCGGCTGGCACCCACAACTGCAGCTTATGAAGGAGCTTGTTCTTTACTTCCTTGACAGTGTCATACCTACAAAGCTGAAGAACAACAGTCTTACCAGTCGAGCACTTGACAAATATCTGAAATGGAGCATCTTGAGACACCAATTTTAAGACAGAGCCATCCGCAATGTTGTAACAAACTAAGGTCTTGTGATCCTCGAGCAGCGTCCCCTGACAAACCATACACAAACTCATGACCTGCACAGACATCAATGCTCCGACTATGGCTTTGACATCACGCACAGTGTACCAAGATTTAGCGCCTAATGTGACTCTGCGATTGGATATTTGGACGATAACTGACACATCATCTTTCGGGTGGAGAACCAAATGAAATGTCAGCTCTGGCAGCAAGTTGAGCGAGGCGAGGGTCCTGTCCTCCGCGAGCACCTTTCCGCCGAATACTAGAGCGAACTCATCCGGCCGTATCCCTTCCTTCGCTTGAATCATCAATTTAACATTTTGGACAGTATCCCGAAGCTTCACTTTGACCAGCAAGTTTTTCTGACTCGATGAGATCTCAACATTTACCGCCACACTAGCCGAGTCCTGAACGATGAGGTGGAGCGTGGGGTCAGCATGGATGCCGTAATCAACTAATCTTTTTCCATCTTCAAGACAATTGCCCCCGAAAAAAAGCTGCTGACTATGTTCATCGATTTGCTCCCTGTCCTGAATCAATGCTTTGATGTCCTTCACCGTCGAACTTCTCCTAGCTTTCAGGGCCACTGTCTTGGTGATCTTCAAGTATAGATTCACCTATGGCACCAAAACACGAATGGGGTTCCGAAGATGGCGACAAACTGAAAGTCGAATCGACATGCACAGAATGAACAAAGTCGAAAAAACCTGAGAGAACCGAGAAAGAACCGGGTATCTGTTTTGAACGGCAAGTGCTCGAAACTAGACCTTCACAAGTCAATTTTGAAAGCCTCCAAATATTTTACCTAATAAAATGAGCCACTGGCTTGAAACTAGAACTTCACCAAGAAAAATCTCAAATGGAACGGCAACACACAAAAAAAAAAAAATCCCTGATCGCACTGATTTTCCAATTTCAACAAGGCATTTCACCAAAAAGACGGTCATTTCCACTGCATTGTCCCGCCTTCCTCCTTCAGACCGACCCAGTTCAGAAAATAGGGCAAGAACATGACTTGTCCTCACCTTTCGTAAAAAGCAAGAAATCTCGAAGAACCTCATGAAAATACTCCAGAAATCGAGGGCCAAAGAACCCCGAAACATACATAAGACCCCACGAGAGAGAGAGACAGAGAGAGACAGAGAACCTCTTCTTCTTCTTCTTCGTCAGAATTTGGAGGCACGGAGCCCGGAAGTTGAGAAGGCGAAGCAGCCATCGGAGCAGAATGATGAAAACACGTCCACTCCCTCTTCGCCCTTGAAGCAAAAGGCCTCGGCGTTCTAGGGAAAATTTCAGATGAAACCTCGAAGTACCTTTTTTTTTTTTTCTCTCTCCAAATTAGGGTCTCTAGTGATCATTATTTTAACTAAAGACTCAAAGTGCTCTCTTTATCTTAAATAAAATCTCAAAGGAGTCGTGCTTATTTCAAATATTGACCGGACCTTACTAGTCAGTTAAATATTTTGGTTGATCAAGAATATTTTCGTCAAAATATAATTTTAATTTAATTTTTAATTAAAATAAAGCAAAATAAAATTTTAAAAAAGAAATGTAAAAGGAAGGAGAAACAAGCAAGAGGGGCTGCTCTCTCACCTGTGGCAGAGGCCCCACCGATGGTGGGGCGGTGGCGATGATTGGTAGGGTCGTCAACGCCTAGGCGAGGTTGGCGACCTGCCGATTAGAGGCGAGAGCTAGTTGGCCCTCGCTAGAACTTGAAGAGGGCTGCGACTTTCTATCGATTTGTGCTTGGGTAGCCCTGGTCCGAGGGCGAGCCGCGGCCCTCTCCTAGCTAAGGAGATGCGAGGGCCAACTTACCCTCATTGAGGCGCCAACGGCTACAAGTGGGAAGGTAGCTCCCTTCCGTCTCTATCTCCTTTTTTTCCTTTTTTCTTTTTAAATTTTTATTTTTTTATTTAAAAAAAAAAAAAAAAAAGTTAAATAAAAAAATGCCCCTAATCAACCGGTCAAGATTTTTTTTTTTTGTTGATATAGCCACTTGGATCCTTATTTCAAATAATGTCCACTTCAAATTCTTATTTGTGATAATGAAGGTATTTCATGCCATTATTTTAAATAATATTAACTTCATGTCCTAATTTAAGAAAATGATGACATTTGTGGTCTTTATTTAAGAATTTTTTTTAGTGTTCTATTTTGTCCCCCCACCTAAAAAAGGGCGTTCTATGGAACTCTAAGTTGTGATTGATTTTCATACTAGTGTTTGTGTCAAAGTAACCCATAAAATTGATGACTTCGTCTGATGCGGGAACATAGGTTCATTCGATCAATTCTCAAGCTCAACGCAAATTTTGCCGATTGATCTAGAAGAGCCCTTACCCCCAAAGTCTTTTGTCCCCGAAGGGTGGCTTATCTTTAAGTTTGGCGATACATTTCCTCAATTCCAATCTTTATCCTTTGTTAGTGGTGCGTCTTTTAGACTTTGGTGCTGATCATAACAAATCCCATTAGCACTCTAAACACATACCCATCCTGCGCTCTCATCCAATCAATTGACTCTTCATCTCACTAACGACACAAATTTCGTCGAACGACCACATGCGTGCCACATGCCATTATTGGCGGGCTCTTTTGCCCAAAATTATCCGAACTCAATCCTCAAAATTTTCAAATTCAGCTCTAATTTCCAAAATCTCGAGGCTGGGAGCTTTTGAGGATGCCGATGGAAGGCGCGACGGTTTTTGCTTGCAGAGTCGGTCGGATTGGTTCGTGAAGAAGAAAGAGAGAAGATTCGAGAAGCTTCGTCGCTCGAGAGTAACTCCTAAGCATAAGATTTTGCTCCGAGCCTCCTTAGCAACACCACATTCCATGAACAATTGATTTCTCTGTGTCATTCATGCCAGCATGCCACTTCTCCATTTCGTCCTTTGCTGATAGTTTATCCAATACACCAAGCTAACAGATGAAATTAAGGCTCCGTTCGTTTAGTAAAAAATAATTCTATACAAGGAAAATATACGAAAAAAATATCTTTAAAAATGAGAAAAATGGTTTCTCCTTTCTCTGCTCTTTTACATTCATTTTCTTTTTAATTATCATATTTTAAAAAAATCAATTTTATTTTATTTTTTTCTCTTTTTTTCTTTTGCTTAATTTTTACTGTTCTTTTCTTTTTCTCCTTTTCCCTTAATTTTAGGTGGCAGTAGAAAGCACGCAGAGAGGCGAGGCGAGGCGAGGCCTTTGCCTCGAGACTAGGGAGCTTGACCTCACCGTCGTGTGGGAGGCGATGCGAGGCCTTGCCGGCCCGTGGCGAGGCTAGAGTTCACATGTGGCCGGTCGTTGGCCGTCACCGTGGTCTGCGACCAACCGAAGAAGAGGGGAAAAGAAAAAGAAATTAAAAACATAAAATAATAAAGTAATATTTTATTAAAGGAGTGCATGGAGGAAAATCAAATCCAATTCTTCATACCAACGACAGAAAACATTTTTCGGGTTATTTTCAAGTTTTGAAAAATATTTTTCAAAATCGTCTCATGTTCTGCGAAACGAATGGAGCCTAAGCTTTGGAAATGTTTGGACGAAATCATAATAATTTGTTCCCCGCCACTTTCCTTGCTGAAGTTGTTATGCTGCTCCAAGTACCTATTAACTGAGAATTTCTTTGAAGAAGCTGCCTTCCAAACACCACCTGATCAGCCAGCCATGGACGAGGAGAGACCACACCACAGAGCACAATTGAATCAAGGCCAATGCCTCCGATCTTGCAATTGGCCACACCCAGTTTCCATCACTGATTGCATATGCTACTTTAGCTTGCGACGAAAGCCCTGAATCATAAACCGTCTGACGGAAAAATTTTCCGGAATGCAGGGGATCGAATCATAAGAAGATGCTTTTGCCATCATAAACAGCACATTGGAACAAGGGGGCTTTATCTCTGCCCTGATTTTAAGAAAGCTTCCTCCAAATATAGGACGACGAACCAGGGGAAAGAATCTGCCAGCAGCTCTTCTATTTTGAACAGAAGCAACCCACCAAGGAACAGCATCCGCAAGCAACAGCCGTCTGAGCTTCATGATGACAGCTTTGTTACATTGGTGAATCTGCTTTAATCGCAAACCTCCTTCAAGCAAAGGACAAGCGATGCAGTCACTTGGACGAGCTTGTGCTCAAGGATCTTGGTCTTGAGTCGAGACTCGAGCTCGCCGAGGTCCTCAACAAGGCAGAGTAGCTCAGATATGTCTGTCGGCCAGGTCTGGACCTGGGCGGAGGACTTTTGGCATATCTGGTTTCTATTCGAAGTTGTTTTTCCTATGACAAGAAAATTACTCCTACATCAATTCGTGGGAAACTTGATTGACATTACACCACCTTGATTCAAAAGCATTTAGCGGAAAGAAACATCGATTATCATGCTTGTTCTTAAGCGCTTGACAACGATGGTACTTAAGAGATTGAAATCCACGAGAGTTTGGCATTTTGAATTGTGCAGACAGCAAAAAGAAGCAAGAATTGCAAATTGGGTTTCCCACAGATGCGAAGCCCGCCCGTCGCTCATATCGGATGGGAAGGCCCCTCCGCCAATGCCCTGAGTGTCGGGTATGGTCGCTGCTAATCCTCCTGTTTGGGCGCCCCCATCTTTCTGGGCGTCACGGAGTTGGATGGTCTGATGATATGATCAAGCTCAAGAATATGCGAAGCATGATTATGCAATTATTTAGAGATTTAACTTATGGAGACTCAACTGCATGATGCATTCTAATGATGTCCCCAAAACCAGCTTCCGTTTCACATGGAATTGCTTCTTGAGGACTCACTGATACAAAACAAGGATGCTCCAACTACTAAGGACGACTTGAAAGAAACAGCATTGAGTTGAGATCACTTTTGTGATGTCGTCGTCATAATAACCGTTTCCCTAAGCATGATCATGAAAATGTGCATAGGGCGGCTGCTAATTCGGCACATGCTAATGCAGCCGAGCAAGTTCCATTCGACCCCGCAACTCACGTTGCAGCCAGTTGATCCTCTGGGAGAGACCACAGACCCTCCCGAATGACCCAAGGATATTCATTTGTTAACACATTTAGCACAGAAAGAGTAATCTTGTTCTGTATGTTCAAACTTCTTGTTGCAACAGATATGGAGCAAAGAGGGCAGCAAAGCCAGTACTCGCTCTTATGAAACATGAAGGACAGCATAGAACTCACTGAGACGGCTACTATCTACCGGCTTTGGCTCACCTCATAGCTCACCTTCCAAGCGGGCCTCTAGTGCAACGAAGCATGTGAGGCAGCACAGCACCGCAAATCAGCTGCAACCGCTGATGCGCCCACCTCAAGAATCATCACACTTCACTCGACATTCCCGAGGAAACCAGAATCCGTGACTCAGGGTAGAGTCGACCTAACATGATGCTGCCTTGGCGTTTAAGCAATCACAGAGGAGGAAATAAAAAGGGTTTATCTGGTGGGGGGTCAACGAGAACATTGAGATCTCAAGGCAGAGTCCTTCGATTGATGCATCCTTATTGGGACTAAAGATGATTCAGAGTCAACATTTGCAATTCCTATCAAGCAGTAGTTTGTTCTCGAGTGGAGTCAGAGGGAGATGGTTCGAGCATTGCATGCTCTTGGCCGGTCTTAAGCATGCAAGATGGCAGCGTATCCAGTTGTTCCACATCGGAAGCTTGTTTTCCAGGACCGTTGCTTCCATTTCCCTTGGAACTGGGGTGCCAGTTGGATCCTGCATATTTCAAAAGAAGTTAGAACTTTCTAAGGTCCAAAAGTTCGCCATACAAAAGCTTGTGATATTTCTGTTGTGATATTCTCTGTGTCACAGTCGATGTCTCAATTCTATAAACACTTGGAGACAGACTAATTAATTGGCCACCTAGTCCATCACCCATAAATATAAGTCAAATCTCCTAACTATTCGAGATCATTAATCAGAGTGAAACATAAATGGGGAAACAAAGAAGAACAAGAAACAAGGGACAAGTGAAAACTGCTAGCGGTCTTGTATGAAAGACAAACAAAAGAGGAATGGAAATAGAATATGCAATTTCAGACTATTCATACATGTACTTGCCATGTTGTGTTTCAAGAAAACTTGGCTTTAAGTAACTTAGCATGCTCAAGAAGTTTCTTAGCAAGGATTTTCACAGGACCACACAAGACATGGTCACCAAGTAAAACAGAAACGATATAAGAGCAATCACAGCAAAAATCGGGTAAAAGACATGGTCGATTATCCATTGTCATTATGTCCAGCAGAACCAGATAGTCATCCATTTGTTGTGGTTATGTTCTCCATAGTTCAGTAAATTTGCGTACTTGACAATTCTACCAAAGAAATTTTCAGAAAACAAGAAGAATGTAGAGAAGACAGTATGACATGCCCCGAGCACAAGGAAAGTGAGAGCCTGATTATCTGCCTCAAGATAAATCTCTTTGAGCTTCCTTAAATCTGCCAGTTCCTTCACAGCCTTAAGCGTGGTGATAATGCTCCCAGCATTTTTCTTTAAAATTTTCCCCCTTCCACATACACCTTTTTTTTTAAAAAATCCATGCTGGGATCACTCCTTTAAATCCAGTGATAGGTCATTAGGTGCCCGGCTTTTGGTCACCTGGAGTTCTGCCACTTTCATCTCTTTTGTCTGGGTTGAAAGCACCAGATTTTTGGTTTGTTATATGGATTTTGTGTTCACCTCCAAGAGGATTTGATTGCCAACTGCAGAATCATGTGTATTCTTCAAAATCTCTTTAGTAAGAGTCTTCCCAAGGGGGTCTTCTTTAATCATCATGATGGCAGTTGTTTAGGGATCAACATCCTCTGACCGTCTTCTCTCTATTAGTAATGCTCCAATGTGTTGGGAAAGCTCCCTATAGTTCCCGCACAGTGTGAATATAGTTTGGATCCTTAACCATCAGAAGAGGTCACATCTTTCACGTTCAATGGTTCCACTGTATCACTCACAAGTTCTTGAAGAAAAGTTAATGAGCACTTCTTCTTTCTCTCGATCACTTCTTTCTCTACTTCTTCATTCGAAGCCTCTTTATGTCCCTCTGCCTCCTCCTCCTCCATCTTCCTCGAAAACTGTGCTCAAGCAGCCTTTATCGCTGAACATCGGCCCATAAACATCGTATGCAGCTACCTCATTTGAAGTGCTTGTATTTGAATAATTGGGAAGGTCTGAGAGATTACTGCTTCTGTCAAACCAGTTGACTCTGTTGTCCACATAACAGTCTTGATCACCCATGTCCAAATCCATCGATTTCACCAATCCATGGTCCTCATCCGCATATGTTCCCAGCAACCTCTCAGCAAAGCCTCAGAGCTTGGGCTTCGTTGTGCTCTTTTTCTCGGAGCTTGTTCTCCATTTGCAGTTTGCAGATGAACTGGTCCACTGCTGCGATCCTCCAGAAGTTTCCTCACTTGAGTGACTCTTCAGCATGAGATGTTGCTACAAACCTCCCTAGCAACAGCACATTCCATGAATAATTGATTTCTGGATTCAAGACAGGCCTAACACAAACCACAAGGGTCATTTATTCTGTCCTTTGTTGAGATTTTGTTCAATAGACCGAGCTAACACATGAAACTAAGCTTTGGAATGTATGGAGTAAATCATACTGCCACTTTCCTTGCTGAAATAGCATGGGTAGCTAACTGAGAATTTCTTTGAAGAAGCTGCCTTCCAAACACCACCTGATCAGCCAGCCATGGATGAGAAGAGACCACACCACAGAGCAAATTGAATCAAGGCCAAATCCTCTGATCTTGCAATTGGCCACACACAGTTTCCATCATTAACTACACATGCTACTTCGTCTTACAATGAAAGCCCTGAATCATAAACCATCGAGCAGAAAAACTTTCGAGTATACCGGGGATCAAATCATAAGAAGATGCATTCACCATCACAAACAGCTTATTGAACAGGGGGCTTTGTCTCTGCCCTGAGTTTAAGAAGCTTCTTCCAAATATAAGAGGAAAGAATTTGCCAAAAGCTCTTGTATTTTGAACAGAAGCAATCCACCAAGGAACAGCATCCGCAAGCAACAGCCATACGAGTTTCATGATGACAGTCATTATTCTATTGGTGAATCTCTACTGTAATCCCAAGCCTCCCTCCTTTTTTCCAAGCAAACGCCTAGCCACTTCACTTTTGCATTCTCTTGTCTACTTTACAGAACCGGCCCACAAAAAGCGCTCTACAGCAACTTTCTACAGCCTTTATTGGTAAAACAAGCACACCACACCAGTGTGAAGCAATGCTATATAGACAGAACCACCGAGTAGTAACTTGCAAGCAAAGGACAAGGGACATGGTCTCGCGCACGAGCTTGTGCTCGAGAAGCTCGGTCTTGAGTTGGGACTCGTGCCCGCAGAGGTCCTCAACAAGGCGGAGGAGCTCAGAGATGCCCATTGGGTGGGGCTGGACCAGGGCGGCGGACTTTTGGCATATCTGGTTTTTATTCAAAGTTGTTTGTACCAAATTAATCATGGTTCATATTATTGGTTTCGATTGACCAGCAAAGAAAAAAAAAATGAAGCAACAAGAGCGTCCCAGCCCGAGTGTGTCTGCAAGATGTCAATCCATTTCCATAGTCGACGTAAGAAGGTAACAAAATCTTGTCCTCATCACCGTCCTCCCTGTTCATCCTAGCGAAAATAATCATGAATCGACCGCTTTAAGCATACGAGTGCACATTCAGAGTGCATCATTTTGACTTCGCTACCTTTGCATTTCGAGTCTGTGAGTATGAGTTAAGTAGTATGTCGACGCCAACGGTAAGTTATAGCAATTCAAATCAAATCCAACCCCCATCCTTCTCAAGTCCCAAATGCATTCTAATGATATCCCTGTGCAAGCTTGTTGTTGCAACAGATACGGAGCAAAGCGGGGCAGCAAGCCAGTACTCACTCTTGCAAAATGTTAAGGACGCACAGGACTCACCGAGACGCCACCCGACATTCTGGAGGAAGCCAAAATTTGGGTCTCCGGGTAGAGTCGCCCTAGCATTATGCCATGCCACCTTGGTGTTCAACCAATTACAGAGGAGGAAATAAAAGGGTTTATCTGGTGGTGGGTCAAACAACATTGATCAAACAGAATAACTCGCAAAATAATGTACTGCTGAGATTCTACGATGTCCAGATATTCAATGCAACGAATCAGAGATATACATTGGACCTTCATCAGACATGATGTAGTAATGACATACCAAGGAAATTAACATCAGGTGTAATAAATATCAGATACTAATTTCCAGCTTTCTGTTCAAAATTGCATCTAATTCAAAAGCCAAGAACTATGATTCTGTTCACTCAGATACTTGCAAATTCCAGGCATTTCATTTACTACGAGATGAGATAATCTCAAGGAGAGTCGAATTCTCCTTGATGCCATAACTCGCCAGGTCACGGTCATCAGCAAGCCTTTCTCCCACATGAGCAATATCGTGCAATTCGGCTGCCGGCACACTCACCTGCAGCTTCTGAAGAAGCTTGTTCTCCACTTCCTTGACCGTGTCGGTCATGGAAACCTGAAGAGCGACAGTCTTAGCATTCCCGCGCTTGACAAATATCTGAAATGGAGCAGAGGGAGACACCAACTGTAAGACAGAGCCATCCGCAATGTCATAACAAGCTAAGAGCTTGTGATCCTCAAGCTGCTTCCCCTGATAGACCATATGCATACTCATGACCTGCGCAGACATCATTGCTCCGACAATGGCTTTGATATCACGCACGGTGTACCAAAGTTTAGCGTCTAATGTGACTCTGCGACTGGACATGTCCACAATAACCGACACATCACATTTGGGACGGAAAACCAAATGGAAGGTGGGCACTCGCAGCAAATAGAGCGAGGCGAGGGTCCTGTCCTCTGAAAGCACCTTTCCAGAGAAGAGCAGATCGAACTCATTCGGCGCAATCCCTTCCTTGGCTTGAATCATCAATTTAACATCTTGGACGGTATCCCGAAGCCTCGCTTCAACCAGCAAGTTTTTCTCAGCCGATAAGATGATGACATTTACTGTCATCCTAGCCTCCGAGTCCTGAGTCTGAGGGATGCCATGGAGCGTGGGGGGGCTGTGTATTCCATAATCAACTAGCCTTTTGCCATCTTCGAGACGATTGCCTCCACAAAAGAGCTGCATACCATGTGCATCGATCTGTTCCTTGCACTGAATCAATCCTTTGATATGCTCCAGGGTCGAATTCTTATTAGATTTCAGGGCCAGTGCCTTGGTGATGTTCAAGATTGGGCTCACCTATGGCACCAAAAACTAGACCTTCACTTTTCGTCGAAAGCAAGAATCGCGAAACCCTAATGGAAAATCTAAGAGATCGAGAACCCAAAAGAACGACGAAACGAACATGAGACCCCAGAGAGAGAAAGAGAGAGAGAGAACCTCTTCTTCTTCTTCTTCGGAATTTGAAGGCACGGAGAGCGGAAGTTGAGAAGGCGAAGCAGCCATCGGAGCAGAATGATGAAACGACGGCAACTGGAGCAGTAGTACCGTACCGTCTTTCTCTTTTCTCGTGAGGCAATTTTATTAGGGTTTTGAAAAATCTTAAATTGATATATTTATGATAAACTTACTTTAAATTATTTTTTTGATCACTAAAAACTTCAAATCGCTACATTTATAATAAATTTTACCCACAAACTGATATACCTATGAAAAATTTACCATTTATTAATTTTTATTAAATCCAATCGTGAAATTATTAAGTTGGATGACACGTTACGGTTTATGGATATACTATTTTGAGATTTTTACTATCTGTTTGTTACAAGTTTATCAATTTGAAATTTTTCGTAATATTAATCCAATTTAACGAATGATAAATTTGTCACACGTATACTAATTTGAGATTTTTCTTGATCGAAAAATTAATTTATGGTAAATTTGTCGAGAAAAGTACCAAGTATAAAATTTTTTGTGGTAAAAAAAATAATTTAGAGTAAATATGTCATAAGTGCACTAGTTTGAAATTTTTTGTAATCAAAAAATAATTTGAGATAAATTTGTTATAGGTATAAGTTTTTCATGATATTAACCATTTCATTAAAGCGCGCTTTTTCCACTTCTTTCTTCTTCTTCTTCTTCTGTTTTTGGCTTTGGCACTCCTTATTTCAATATTTTGATGATAGGCACCATTTCAATTACAATTTCTATCAAAATGATCCCTTCAATTTTTTTGGACAAACCCCTCAGTTTACTTGTTCAAATCTTTTTGTATTTTGTTTCTTTTTTCTCTTGCGGATTCCACTTTCCTTCTTCTTCTTTCCCACGCCTTTGACATTCTTTGCTATTTCACCATCACCTGTGAATCGAAAGACGAAGGTCCCAAATCAAGCACACTCGAGGAGCATTCATAGGAGTGAAATATAAGCAAGCACACTAGAATTTTTTGAGAGGAGCTAAGTAGCTGAATGGACAGTATTCTTTATTAAGTTGCATATGCAACTTGTTACTATTGCATTAAGATTTGTAGTATATAATAGGAAGATCCTTTTCTTTTCTTGATTGGTTTAATGGAATATTGATGTATTTAGAATTGACATTTTAGTGTGAGATATCGCTCTCATAATTTTGCTGCAATAACATACTCAGTCCAATGTGCTTGTTTGGGTGGTTCATATGTCAAATGAACAAGCTTTTATTCTTTCGGTCGCCGACGAACAAGCTTCAGGAGCTGCACTTTTTGTTTTTTTTCAAAAGATATCTATGAGTGGAATTTAAATAGTATGGTTCCATTCATATCTATTTAGGACTAAAAAAGGGACCTCGTTTGAGTTAAGAGATAATGGCATAAATAGTCCCTGAACTTTGACCTAATGTACGTTATAGTCCCCGAACTTTAAATTTATTCAATATGGTCCTTGAACTTTAACCTAATGTTCAATATGATACATGAACTTTTAATTTGTTTAATGTAGTCCTTAAACTTTTGCTACATGTTCATTATAGTCCCCGAACTATATGAAAATATTCAATGTAGTCTTTCAATTAATTTAAGATCGGGGACAATAATGAATATGTTCATATAGTTCGGGGACTAAATTGAACATTTACTAAAAATTTAGGGACTACATTGAACAAGTCAAAAGTTTAGGGACCAAATTGAACATTAGGTTAAAATTCAAGGACTATATTGAACAAATTAAAAATTCAAGGACCACATTGCACATTGGGTCAAAGTTCAAGGATTATTTGTGTCATTTTCCCTTGAGTTAACTATGATTTTATGAATTTGAGTTCACGTCAAACCTTTTGCTTAAGCATATGAACCTCTAAGGGCTAAAGACCACCGGACAGAACTTTGATTTTTCGAGTGAGACGCTTCCAAGGTTTGCCAATGCGTGTTTACCTGGTCTTTGTGCATTTTAACCATTTTTAGTGTGAATGCAAGCCAACCGTGGGATTTTATAGGATTGTAAAGTTGAAATTCAGAGAAGCAATACAACACCATCGGTCAAGTAAATTGCTTGAATTGCGAAAGAATTTTGTTGAAAGTAAGATGAGCAAGAAAACTGCAATACAACTCAAAATAAGAGCTTTAAGAAGAAGAAGGAAAGTGGAACCCGCAATGGAGAAAAGCCGAAACAAAACAAAAAGATTTGACCAACTAAAATAAGGGGATCACTTTTGTAGAATTACAATTGAACTAATGGGCCATACGAGAGATAATATCATCAAAACAATAAAATAAGGAGTGTCAAAGCCAAAGGAGTGAAAAAAGCGACGCCCTTCATAAAACCTAAGAAAACGAAAAGAAGATTTCAACATGGTAACTTTTTTTTTTTTCCTAAAAAAAAAAAAACCTCAAACTTTAGGTAAAATTTCAAATATACCCTGAGTTTTGCTTCTAATTTTGAATCTATTCTCAAAACTATGTTCATAATAACATGATAAACTATCTTCGAAATAAAGAGAGGTAACAAAACGACATGATAAACTATCTTCAAAATGAATTTGGTCTGGGATACGAAAATTAGAGCGATAGGAAAGATTTGGGACTATATTTTTTTAGACAAGAAAATTCGGGACAAAATTAGAACTGAACCTGAGATTTTTTTTATAGGGAATTGGGCCCTTCCAAGCAGTGATTGTCGGAAAAATCACGAATTGGTGAATTTTGTCTCAATTGACCCTCTTAACTAATCAACCCAAAATTTGCTTGAACTCAAATTTCAAAATGTTCAAATTTAACCGGTCGAAGAGCGTTCGGTTCGACTGCTTCGTGCAGAAGAAAACGACGGACAATGCCGGCGGGGAGTTGAAGAAATTACCTCTTCTTTTTGCTTCTCGCTTTTGTTTTGCTTTTGCTGCACTGGAGGGTCAAATTATCATATCGCAAAAAAAGAGAGAGAGAGAGAGAGAGAGGGAAAAAAAAAGAGAACAAAAGATGAAAGAGCTAAGGAGAAAGCCCTTTTCAACATGAGAATATTTTATCAATTTTTCCGATCGATATGGCTCACCGCCACGCTAATCAACATTGATAGCCCATACGAAACCGTCTACATGTTTTGCCTCACATACAAATGCTAATTCAACAATCAAGCCATTTCCCAAATTCTTCGAATCATAATCGATTTCCCCCAAAATTAAGAGGTACATCTTGCGATGGAGAGCAAGAGTAGGACAAGCGGCTCACAATTTGTTTCGACAAAGCGAAGCTCTAGGTAAATATTACTCGTATTGACGGGGCTCGAAATTCAAGAAGAACATCTTCGATTCGGTTAAATCTCGTGAGAAGATTTGATGGCTCGGAAATTCAAGAAGGCTCGAAGTGCAAGTATTTCAAATGGATCGATGCGAAATTTTCAAGTCAAGCAACAGAGGTGATCTTGGACCTACCGGAAGAACGACATGGACCTTCACCTACGCTAGAGGTGGCCACGGTTTGGAATCGACCGGTTCCAATTCGTGGCCACCCTTGAATGGGAGCCGACCCCTTAAGGGGCGATCCTTGTTCCGAGCCTGCTCAAGGGCCGGTTCCGATTCCGATTTTTATATTTTAATTTTTAATAATAAATTATGAAATAAAAAAATAAATTATAATTAAATTGTACATTGTAATTAAATTTGGAGGGGAAAAAAAGAGAGGGGCAAGAGGCTTGAACTTAATAAATTATCATTAAGCGTTTACACATATTCTTGAGGATAGAAAAATCAAAATTCATATAATTCTTTTACCTTTAATAACCCCAATTTTCCTCATTGTTAATCGTCACTACCCGTTCCGGTAGTCGTGGAGATGGTATTTCCATCATCATCATCGAAGAATTTGCCTTCGCATTACGATCTATCTCTTGTTGTCGAAATTGAGCCTTTGTCCAATCATCGAGACAAGCTCGAGTCTCCACGGAATTCGGATGTAATCTTGAACGTCGATCGTCCAAAATTAATTTTTCAATGCTAAATATTTGGTCAACCGCATTTGTTAAATAAGGAGTTGCTAAAATCTATCTTATAATGAGAGCAAGGGTTGAGAATTGAGTTGAATGCCTCTTCCACCACTCTAGAATTGGACAATCTGTACTTTCGGATTCATCAAACTCAAAAGAAATGGTTAAATAGGTATTTGTTTGAAATATTACATGTTGCTCCTTTTTATCTTTTTGCCTACTCAATAGTATTTTGTAACTTCTACTAATTATACTACCCTCCTCACTTTGTACGTCACTAGGTTAGGAAGATCCACTATCACCTAAATCATATATACTACAAAATTCACTATACAATTCTACTATTGTGTCTTTAATCGCTGCTTCTATAGTTCTAACATTTACCATTTCATTCAAATGTAAACATTCATAATAGCCATTCGGATAATCACCTAAACTATCTAATTTCATACGTGGATAAAAAACAAAAGCAACCAAATAAATAAGAGGAATTTCTATATAATAAAGCAGCCATTTTGCTCGCATTGTTATAATAGTCGGAACTAATTGATCATCTTTTTCATATTCTTCAAAAACACCAAGCAATATTAACACACTCTATTAAAAATAAATGTGTAGTAGGATAATAAACACCGGATAAACTATAAGCTACATTGCTAAAAACTTTTAAAAAATCTAAAAAAAATTCACAAATATCCCACTTTTGTGGGAATAAATTAATTTCGAAAACATTACATAATAAATCTTTATAAGAAAAAGATTAATTAAGCAATTCGTAAGTAGAATTCAAATGAGTCGGAACATCTTTTGAATTTTTTTTTGTGTTCTTCTATTTGCTTTACAAAATCTACTCCATTTTTTATAATTTGGGGATGTTTCCATAAAAATTGAATTACTTTCTTTGTTGGGCTAAGAAAAGTATCAAGAATTACGTAAATCGTCTTGTACTCATAAATTTAAAACATGGCAAGCACATCTAATGTGAAAAAATTATCCACCAAAAGTAGGTTTATAAATCTTTTCTAAATCAAGAATGGAAGCGGCATTTGCCGGGGCATTATCAAAACCAACTGAAAAAATGTTATTAATCAAATTATATTCTTCTAAAACTTACCTAATTACTCTATAAATATTATTGACCGTATGCCTATCATAAAAAACTCGAAATGCAATAACTCTTTTTTGAATATTCCAATCGTCACATATCCAATGACATGTGATACTCATATGAGGATAAATTTGCCAAGGATCACTCCAAATGTCGCTACCTATATGCACACGTCCATTGAAATTCGTAAAAAAGTTTTTCAAATATTTTTTTATTTTTTATAAAGCCCAAAAATTTCCCATTTAAGAGTATTTCTTAGAACGGGTTTTGCTTGCGAAATACATTCAGTATTTATAAATAAATTAAAATCAAAATTTTCACCAACATTAAACGGTAAACGATCAATAACAAGCATATTGAGCTAAATTTTTTCAAATCTTTTTTTTTTTTTTATAAAGCCCAAAAATTTCCCGTTTAAGAGTATTTCTTGGAACGGGTTTTGCTTGCGGAATACATGTAGTATTTATAAATAAATTAAAATCAAAATTTCCACCGACATTAAACGGTAAACGATCAATGACAAGCATATTGAGCTAATGTTTCTTTATAATTTTTTTTATTGTAACGAAATAAAGGAGGAATGTTAGGATTGACGTGCCCGAAAATTTATTTTGGCTGGTGTCGATCCCCGCTTGAGTTGCATGTTTTGACCTCAAATGCAGTTTAAATGTTCCATAGCCGCCTCCACCTCGTAAAACCGTATGTTCTCCCATAATATTTACATTTTAACCGATGTTTGTTTTTACCTAAATATTTCTTCATGAAGTGTTTCCATATGTTGGATGTACCCTCTCGTTCGGCTCCTGTGTTGTCGACGTTTTTTCGATACCGGTAGGAGGATGAAGACTTTCTTGTGTTGGGACGTGCTTGACGTTGGAAATAACGTTGATATTATTATCATCGTCTACCAAATATTGAAAATTAAGATCACATTCATGAGGATGAGGACAATCGAATTTCCCCATCCGCATCGCGCTTTTTTTTTTCTTGTCACGAGATCTGCTTCCACTTGCCTTTTTTTATTTAGAAAATCGAGCGAAAGCGGATTCAAAAAATTAAGAGAATTGAGCCTAGATTGAGAAAATTTGAGAGAAAAAATGAAGGGAGGAGGGGTATTTATAGAGATTTAAGATAGTTTTAATAAATTAAGAAAAAAAAAAGGGAGGGGGGGTGTAACATCCCATGGAGGGGATGTTCATGGCTCCTTGTCCCACATTGCCTAGAGAGAGAGTCTTAGGCCAATTTATAAGGGGTTGGGGGATTATTCACTTGCATGAGACCTTTTTCGGGCCGAGTGCCTAGAGAAACAAAATCGTGCGGGTTGCAAAGCCCAAAGCGGACAATATCATGCAAGTCGAACCCCGGGCGTCACAAATGGTATCGAGCCGACTTTCAACAGCTTGTGGGGCCACACCGCGTCACAAATGGTATCGGCCGATTTTCAACGCTTGTGGGCAGGCGCTCGGCCGGGTGCCGTTGAGGGCACAACGGGGACATTGTGCCGCCGAGGGGGAGTATGTAACATCCCATGGAGGGGATGTTCATGGCTCCTTGTCCCACATTGCCTGAGAGAGAGAGTCTTGGGCCAATTTATAAGGAGGTTGGAGGGATTATTCACTTGCATGAGGCCTTTTTACGGGGTGAGTGCCCGGAGAAACAAAACCGTGCGGATTGCAAAGCCCAAAACGGACAATATCGTGCAAGTCGAACCCCGGGCGTTACGGGAGGAATCCGTTGCAATGCAACGGTCGGTTGCAGGTAATGAAAGTTAGTTATTGTCTTGTTTTTGCATTGGAAATAGGGGTGAGCGGTTCCGAGGTTTCGGGTAGGTTTCACATGGAACCTAGAACCTACCCGCTAAGTACTGGTTCCTCATTTTTTGGAACCTAGAACCCATCCTGTCACAAGTTTCGAGTCTTATTCTAGGGTACCCAATAACTTGTCAATATAACTTCCTTTGCATCAAAACATAAGGCATTCGTATAGAGTCGAATGAAGCTGTGAGGAAAGATTTGTCCCTTAGCCATGAAAACTAAATTAGACAAGCTCATACTTCATAATGTCAAATGGATAGTGCAACTTCAACAAGGACAAAGCAGAAATTAGAAAGTAAAAATAAAAAGCTAGGGTTTAAAAATACCGATTTTGGGTCCGGTTCCGGTTCGGTTCCATAGAGAACAGGGAACCGAACCGGAACCGGCGGTTCCTCAAAACTCGGAACCGGGAACCAGACCCTATATCACTAGAACATGGAACCGGATCAAAACCACAGGTTCGGTTCTCCGGTTCCCGATTCTACCCTGGAACCATGCTCACCCCTAATTGAAAATATTGATATGCTACGATGAGTGGTTATTTGAGTGCCAAATATTATTAAAAGTGATCGCTTGTGGTTTTCAACTTTTTAATAAGTGATATGCTGATTACAAGCTAGCAAAGAAGCAGGAGGACCACTTGTTTTTATATTGACGGCCAAATTTTTGCCCAAAAATCATTTTCTCCTACCAAAAATATTTTTACACATTCCCATGAACAATTGATTTCTGACAAAAAAAAGGACGGGATTCTTCACGCCAAGTTACTAGGAAGCGTGAGGGCCAAAATGCCATGATGGTGCAGTAGCTTATGCTAGCATGAGTGTTCAGATATTCAAATCGAAGTGCCCTGGGGACACCAGTTAACCGATTTCATATCTTAAAATCCAATTTTTTTTCTTTTGATAATCGAAATTTTGCACGTGCAATGGATTATTCCTCGGAGGTGGTGGGGGTATGAGCGCCAATGCTACCGATTAAGTCTCCCAAGACGCGGTCGGGAGATTTGAATTTGGTATCTCATCAATTTAGTTGTCTAAAGCGCAGGAATCTCACCAACTCGCCTAACGTCTCATTGGCTAAAATCCGAGCGTTTTCACCCTCCATTTAATCAAAATGCAATCTTTGTCGAGACATTTGTTCAAACTTCTCCCAGTCTCCGGCAATCTTTGAAAAGCATGACAACCGATTCGACCGTGTCACTGCTTATCGATGGTTCCGCTCATTCTAAGGCTTGGGTCTTGCCGGTTCCTTGGCTTGACGGCGAGTACGAAATTGTAAAGCGGAACGAATGGAAGGACACACACAAAAAGATGCTGCATATTATCACCACAGCAAAATATCCAGTAAAAGTACACATGCACGGTATACTCTCGTCTCAATCCCTTCAATTCCAGCAGTAGATACACACATCCAGAAAATGCCTAACTCTAGTACCATATACCATCATGAGATCTACCTGGAGTGAGGCGTGACGACCATCGGAGAAGAACCGAGTCGTTGTACTCATTTTGGCGACAAAACACCCCCGCCTCTTTGTGTCAAGAGGGAATTTGGATCAACTAGTAGTTTGCTCTCGAGTGGAGTCAGAGGGAGATGGCTCGAGCATTGCATGCGCTTGGCCGGCCTTAAGCACGCAAGATGGCGGTTGTTCCACGTCGGAAACTTGTTTGCCAGGACCGTTGCTTTCTTTGCCCTGGGAACTGGGACGCCAGTTGGATCCTGCATATTTTTCATTTAGAACATTCCAAGGCCCAAGAGTTTGTCAAACACAAGCTTGTGATACGTAAATGGGAAAAAGAAAAAAGAAACAGGAGAGGTGAATACTGCGACCGGTCTTAGGAATTGTATGAAATGATATATAAGAGCAATCACAGCAAAAATCGGGTACAAGACAGGGTCGGTTATCTGTTGAGTCAATATGTGCAGCAGAACCAGAAGAATGTAGAGAAGACAGTAAGACATACCCCGAGCTCAAGGAAAGTGAAAGCCTGATTATCTGCTCCAAGATAAATCTCTACGACTCTCCTTCAATCTGCCAGGGCAGCTTCCTTCACACCCTTGAAGCGTGGTGATAATGTTCCCAGCATTTTCCTTCAGTGCTTCCACTTCACTCGTACCTCTATTTGTTCATCAGATCCGTCGCTAGAAGCATCACAATTCTCCTTCAATTCCACTGCTGGGTCATTAGGTGCCCGGTTTTTGGTCACCTGGAGTTGTGCCACTTTCTTCTCTCTTGTCTCGGTTGAAAGCACCGCGCTTTTGGTTCGTGATAAGGATTTTGCGTTCAGCCCCGACAGGATTTGATTGCCAACTGCAAACTCGGGTGTATTCTTGAAATCTCTTCGGTAAGAGTCTTCCCAAGCGGGTATTCGTTAATCATCATGATGGGAGTCTTGATCACCTGTGTCCGAATCCATCGATTTCACCATTCCAGGGTCCTCATCGGCAAATGTCCCCAGCAACCTCATAGCAAAGCGAATCCATTCGCCATTCATAGGCCTGTTTTCATTGCCATCTCCATTCCTCAACTGAGACTCTGTTTCCTCTAACCGTTTTCTAAGCATTTCAACTTCCTCTTGCTGCTGCAGTATCTTCTCCTCCATTCTCCTCCTCTTCAATTCTACAAACTCATCAGCCATTCTCTGACATTCAGCTAATTTCTTTTCCAGCTTGGTTTTAAGAACATGTATTCGCTCATTCACCTTCACGTTCATCTCCTCCTTGCTTGCGCCAGATATTTTCCCTTCCACTAGAAGTAGTTTCGTTCTCAGGGATGCGACCTCGTGTTCCTTCTTGAGGAGCTCTTTGTGTGCTTCGCTGTGCTCTTTTTCTCAGAGCTTGTTCTCCATTTGCAGCTCGCAGATGAACTGGTCCATTACTGTGATCCTCGACAAGTTCCCTCACTCGAGTAACTCTTCAGTTAAAGATTTTGCTACAAACCTCCCTAGCAACAGCATATTCCACTAACAATTGATTTCACGATTCAAGACAGGCTTTACACAAACCACAAGTGTCATTTATGCCAGCACAGCACCTCTCCATTCTGTCCTTTGTTGAGATTCTGCTCAATGCACCAAGCTAACACATGAAACTAAGCTTTGGAATGGTTGGAGTAAAATCATACTGCCACTCTCCTTGCTGAACTACTTATGCTGCTCCATGCACCTATTAACTGAGAATTTCTTTGAACAAGCTGCCTTCCAAGCACCACCTGATCAGCCGGCCATGGATGAGAAGAGAACGCACCACAGAGCGAATTGAATCGAGGCCAATTCCTCCGATCTTGCAATTGGCCACACACGCAGTTTCCATCATTAAACTACACATGCTACTTCAGCTTGCAATGAAAGAAAGCCCTGAATCATAAACCTTCGAGCGGAAAAAATTTTGAGTACGCCGTGGATCAAATCATAAGAAGATGCTTTCAACATCTCAAACAGCATATTGAACAAGGGGCTTCATCTCTGCCCTGAGTTTAAGAAGCTTCCTCCAAATATAAGAGGAAGAACCCGAGGAAAAAATTTGCCAAAAGCTCTTGTATTTTGAACAGAAGCAATCCAACAAGGAACGGAACAGCATCTGCAAGCGACAGCAATACGAGCTTCATGACGACAGTTATTAATTCATGATGACAGGTTGCATTTCCATGTCTTCATTACAGAACCGGACCACAAAAAGTGCGCTACAGCAACTTTTATAGCCTTAATTTGTAAAACAAGCACAATACACCAGTGTGATACAATGCTATATAGACAGAACCACCAAGCAGTAACTTGAAAGCAAAGGACAAGGGACACAGTCTCTCAGACAAGCTTGTGCTCGAGCAGCTCGGTTTTGAGTGGCGACTCACGCTCACAGAGGTCCTCAAAGAGGTGGTGGAGCTCAGAGATGTCTGTTGGGTGGGGCTGGACCGGGGGGTTTTTTTTTTTTTTTTTTTTTTTTGAAGCTGTTTGTACCAATTAATCAGGGTCATGTTACTGGTTTTGATTGACTGGCAAAGAAAACTGAAGAACAAGCGCGTCCTACCCGAGTGTGTTGCACATGTCAATCCATTTTTATTGTCAATCCATGTCTCACCGCCGTCTTCTTCATCCTAGCGAAATAATCAAGTATTGACCGCTTTGAGATATGAGTGACATTTAGAGCGCGTCATTTTGACTATGCCTTTGCATTTCGAGCCTGTGAGTATGAGTTAAGTAGCATGTCCACTGATAAGAGTACTTGTATCAAATCAACCCCAATCCTTCTGAGTCCAAATGAAGGTAATGATATCCCTTTAGTTGTTATAGCAACAGTTACGGAGCAAAGTGGGCAGAAGCCAGTATTCGCTCTTGCGAAACGTTGAGGACGACAGGACTTACCGAGACGCCTACTATCTACCAGCTCGGTCACCTTCCAAGTGAGCCTCCAGTGCAACAAAGCATGTGAGGCAGCACCGCAAATCAGCTGCATCTGCTGATGCCCCACCTCAAGAATCATGGCACTCCACCCAACATTCTAGAGTCAACCAGAATTCGGCTGGGTCTCAGGGTAGAGACGCCCTAACATGATGCCATGCCATCTCTTGGCGTTCAAGCAATCACAGAGGAGGAAATAAAAGGGTTTATCGGGTGGTGAGTCAAACAACATCAATCAAACAGAATAACCGGCAAAATAGTGTACCGGTGAGATTACTATCTACGATGTCCAGATATTCAATGCAAGGAATCAGATATATACACTGGACCTCCATCAGACATGATGTACTAATGACATAGCAAGAAAATTAACATCAGGTATAATAAATATCACACACTAATTTCCAGCTTTATGTTCAAAATTCCTTGTTATTCAAAAGCCAAGTCAGAATCATGATACTGTTCACTCAGATACTTCCTAACCCAACGCATTTCATCTAGTATGAGGCGAGATGATCTCAATGAGAGCCGAATTCCAGTGGACGCCATAGCTCGCCAGGTCACAGTCATCAGCTAGCCTTCTTGCCCCATAAGCAAAATCATGGAATTTGGCCAGCACACTCCTTATTCTTCGCTTCCTTGACCGTGTCAGACATGGAAACCTGAAGACCAACAGTCTTACAATTCCCGCACTTGACAAATGTCTGAAATGGAGCAGAGGGAGACACCAATTGTAAGACAGAGCCATCCGCAATGTCGTAACAAGCTAAGATCTTGTGATCCTCAAGCTGCTTCCCCTGATAGACCATATGCATACTCATGACCTTTGCAGACATCATTGCTCCGACTATTCCTTTGATATCACGCACGGAGTACCAAAGTTTAGCACCTACTGTGACTCTGCGACCTGACATGTCCACAATAACCGACAGATGATCTTTGGGATGGGGAACCAAATGGAATGTGGGCTCTTCGTGCAGCAAGTCGAGGGAAGCGAGGGTCCTGTCCTCTGAAAGCACCTCTCCAGCGAAGAGCAAATCAAACTCACCCGGCGCTATCCCTTCCTTGGCTTGAATGATCAATTTAACATCTTGGACGGTATCCCGAAGCCTAGCTTCGACCGGCAAGTTTTTCTTAGCCGATAAGATGTGGACATTTACTGTCATCCTAGCCGAGTCCTGAGTCTGAGGGATGCCATGGAGCGTGGGGGGACCATGGATTCCATAATCAACTAGTCTTTTTCCATCTTCGAGACGACTGCCTCCAAAAAAGAGCTGCAGACTATGTGCATCGATTTGTTCCTTGCCCTGAATCAATCCTTTGATCTGCTCCACGGTTGAATTTATATTAGCTTTCAGGGCCACTGTCTTGGCTATCTTGAAGTGTAGATTCACCTATGGCACCCAAAAACATATGGGGTTCCAAAGATGACAATGAACCCCAAAAAAATCAACATCAATACAATGAACAAAGTCAGAAAAACCCGAAAGAACCGAGAAATATTTGGGCATCTGTTTTGAACAGCAAGTGCTCCAAACTAGACCGTCACAAGTCCATCACAAAGCCTCTGAACTTTTTCCCAAATAAATTTAACCACTGGATTGAAACTAGACCTTCACCAAGCAATATCCCAAAATGTTCTTTTCCACTAATGTTTGTTTTTCTCAAGTTTTCCTCCTTCAGGACAAACGGTTCAGCAAATGGGGAAAGACCTTGAGCGTCCTCACTTTTCGAATTTGACAAGCAAGAGTCTCCAAACCCTACGACTACCAAGAAATCCAGAACAAAAAAAAAAAAAGATGGTTCTTTTCCACTAAATGTCTTGTTTTTCTCAAATTTTCCTCCTTCAGGCTGACCCAGTTCAGCAAATGGGGGAAAGACATAGCGCGTCCTCACTTTTCGTCGAAAGCAAGAATCTCGAAACCCTAATGGAACTACTAAGAAATCGAGAACCAAAAAAACGACGAACGAACATGAGACCCCACAGAGAGAGAGAGAGAACCTCTTCTTCTTCTTCAGAATTTGGAGGCACGGAGCATGGAAGTTGAGAAGGCGAAGCAGCCATTGAAGCAGAACGATGAACTCGCGTCAAGTCCCTCTCCTCGCTAGTCACTACGGATCAGATTGGTTCCACGGAGAGGAAAGTACTTGCCCTGAGTCTTGAACGGAAAAGAAGAAGTACAAAAAAGAAAACTAGCCCTGTGCAACCGGGCCGGTCTATCCAGGAATCGGACCAGTTTTTACCCTTTAGGTCTGGAACTGGACCGGTGTTTAGGGCGATCGTGTCGGCCGGTTCCCACCGAAGTCGGCCCCGATTCCTGACGTCAAATTGAAGAGCCGCTTAGGAGCCAGACCCGCCTGCCGATTCCGATTTGCGTTCTGTGTGTATCGTCAACGTGCCTAGCCTGCCGATTCTCCGTTGGAAACAAGGTGAGTCTCAGTGACGCAAATATTTTGTTCTACTCCCATGTATCTTCGTCTCGAGTGGCGTCAGAGGGATAATATGGTTCGAGCATTGCCTGCTCTTGGCCGGTCTTACGCACGCAAGATGGCGGTTGTTCCACTTCCACGTCGGAAGCTTGTTTGCCAGGAACGTTGCTTCTATTCCCCAAGCGGGTCTTCCTCAATCATCACAGGGATCGACGTTCTCTTGACCATCTTTTCTCTGTCAGTGGTGCTCCAAATGGGTTGGAAAAGCTCCCTATAGTTCCCGCGCAGGGTGAATATTTTTTGGATCCATAACCATCTGGAAGAGGCCACATCTTTCTCGTTCAATGGTTCCACTGCATCACTCGCAAGTTCTTGGGGAGAAGTTATTGAGCACACCCTCTTCTTTGTGTGCCTCATTGGGCTCTTTTTTCTCAGAGCTTGTTCTCCGTTTGCAGCTTGCGGATGAACTTGTCCACTGCTGCGATCCTCGACAAGTTTCCTCACTCGAATAACTCTTCAGCATAAGATTTTGCTACAAACCTCCCTAGCAACAGCACATTCCACTAACAATTGATTTCCCGATTCAAGACAGGCCTTACACAAACCACAAGTGTCATTTATGCCAGAGCAGCACCTCTCCGTTCTGTCCTTTGTTGAGATTCTGTTCAATAGACCAAGCTAACACATGAAACTAAGCTTTGGAATGGTTGGAGTAAAATCATACTGCCACTTTCCTTGCTGAACTTCTTGTGCTGTTCCATGCACATATTAACTGAGAATTTCTTTGAACAAGCTGCCTTCCAAACACCACCTGATCAGCCGGCCATGGATGAGAAGAGAACACACGACAGAGCAAATTGAATCAAGGCCAATTCCTCCGATCTTGCAATTGCCCACACGCACAGTTTCCATCATTAACTACACATGCTACTTCAGCTTGCAGTGAAAGAAAGCCCTGAATCATAAACCGTCGAGGGGAAAAATTTTTGAGTATGCCGTGGATCAAATCATAAGAAGATGCTTTCACCATCTCAAAGAGCATATTGAACAAGGGGCTTCGTCTCTGCCCTGAGTTTAAGAAGCTTCCTCCAAATACAAGAGGAAGAACCAGAGGAAAGAATTTGCCAAAAGCTCTTGTATTTTGAACAGAAACAATCCAACAAGGAACGGAACAGCATCCGCAAGCGACAGCAATACGAGCTTCATGACGACAGTCACAAGTAAGCCTCCAGGGCAACGAAGCATGTGAGGCGGCACCCCAAATCAGCTGCATCTGCTGATGCCCCACCTCAAGAATCATGGCGCTCCACCCGACATTTTAGAGGGAACCAGAATTCGGCTGGGTCTCGGGGTAGAGACGCCCTAACACGATGCCATACCACCGTGGTGTTCAAGCAATCACAGAGGAGGAAATAAAAAAGTTTATCTGGTGGTGGGTCAAACAACATCGATCAAACAGAATAACCCGCAAAATAATGTACTGCTGAGATTACTAAGATGTCCAGATATTCAATGGAAGGAATCAAATTTATACACTGGACCTCCATCAGACATGATGTACTAATGACATGGCAAGAAAATTAACATCAGGTATTTTAAATATCACACGCTAATTTCCAGCTTTATGTTCAAAATTCCTTGTAACTCAAAAGCCAAGTCAGAACTATGATTCTTCTCATAAAGATACTTCCAAACCCAATGCATTTCATCTAGTATGAGGCGAGATAATCCCAACCAGAGCCGTATTCTCCTGGATGCCATAGCAACAGAGGTGATCTTGGAAATACTTGAAGAACGACATAGACCCCGACTAACGAATGCATTGAATGATGCCGTCAACCAAAAAAAAAAAAAAAGAGGAATGATGCCGACTCAATGCAGGCAGAAATGAAAGCTTTTTGCATTCCCGAGTGATCATTTGAAGGAGGAAGCTTCAAGGATGAAAAGTGGAAGAAGGTTCTATCGAGTGTTGATTGTGTCGCCGTCGTCTTATTTTGCTTGCTTTACGCTCTAAATGTAAACTAAGTGATGAGAAGAAGATTCCCGCTCTACCATAGTTGAAGATCAATGAGGTATGTTCTTGTACTGGGGTAATGGAAATGTTGATATGCTACGATGAGTGGTTATTTGAGAGTCAAAATTTTGTTAGAAGCGATTATATGAGTGCCAATTATTATCAAAAGTGATCGCTTGGGTGCTAGTCATTGTTAAGAAAATGTTCACTTGTGAGTGATATGCTGTTTGCGAGCTAACAAAGAAGCATGAGCACCACTTAGTTTATATGGACGCCTAAATTTTATGGAACGCCGTATAAGTTTTGATGTTATGACAGATCCGTCTTTATGGGACGAGACAATCTCTCCAATTAAATTGATCCACTTTTCAAATTTACTTGTTCTATTTTATTTTTGGTATGGATTTACTTGTTTTATTTGCTATGCGGGATTGGTATCATGGTCCTAAAGTTGTGTACTCCTTTTTCATATGAAATGAATATTTCTGTTCCGACAAGGAAAAAAAATTTATGTAGGCATTTGGCACTATTTTCTTGAAATCTACTTGCCCAAAAAAGGGGGGAAGGGAAGCCCCAAGGATCCGAGTGTGACTAGGCAAGCCCTGGAGGTCAGATTGCAATGGTGAGAGCAAGTTGGGCCAAAATGCAAATTACTAAAGTCGGGGACCCAATTCGCAAATATCACAAAATTTGCCCCAGCCTTAAATCATCATTTTGACCCCTAATTAAGTTTCAGGTTGAACTAAGGTCAGGTCGAATTGGTCAAATCAAGCCAAACGGACCAAAATCAGGCATTCTCGGGCAAAGCAACTTGCAAAGCATGGTCAGAGGCTTAAATTACTATACACCAGGTTTCGAATTGATAAAAAATTTCAGCCAAATTGATGAATTAAAGCACTGAAACCAGCTGCCGAAATCCAAAATTCTTTCAGTTTTTTTGGAATGATGAAAGACTAAAGAAGATTCAGAATCATATCAGCACAATTACCCATGTGAAGGAGGAGGAAAAGGTGAAAATTGATTAGTGCATATGCAAACTGTAAACACCTGAACAAAATCATCCAAAACCAGGTTGTCTTTTTCTTGTTCTAATGACATTTTCTGCTAAATTTGATGCATCTAGATACAAAGGCCTCTCGAAGGCTTCAGATGATGAAAGACTTCTAGACTCAAGAATTGCATCAAGACATGTAGCTCAACTCGAGGGTGCCATGTTTAGACCATAGACAAAAACTAAATGTGTCATTAAGATTGCCCGAGGAAGCCCAAATACAGTTCCTAGGGTTACTAGTCTAGCAACATTTGCATCTCCTATCAACAAGTCAGGAGGGGAAACTAGCAAACTCATTTTTCATGGGAAAAGAAGTACTAAAGTAATTAATGCAAGTAATCAAGGTATCAACTTCAAAAAGAGTTGCTTTCTCATAGATCATCGCAGACAATACATGCTGCCAGATATACGAACAATAAGTGACCAGCTGCCTGCGAAAGATTTCTCTCATTGTCTTACCTTTATCATCGTGGCTACGACTTCTTTCCATGTAACGATTGCATGAATGAAATCATATACAAGAAAAAAATTATCTGCTCAAACTTTTGGTTGCATATGTTGATTCCAGAAATTCTTAGCAACTAGGAAACAACTAGTAAATGAAAAACATCAGACCTCCCTCCAAGTTCTATGTGGTTCTTCTAATCAAAAGTAGAAGTTTTCCAGGGTGCTTCTAATATAACAGGTAGGTCTAACATCAAGCTTTCAGAAAACAACATCAATCAAACGGAACGACAAATGTACTGCTGTGATTCTATGATGTCCAGATATTCAATGCGAGGAAGCAGAGATATGCAGTAGACCTTCATCCCACATGATGTACTAATGACCTACCAACAAAATTAGCATCACGTGCAAGAATGTCAGGTACTAATTTCCAGCTTTCTGATCTGAATTCGTTCTAATTCAAAAGCCAAGTCAGTAGTAAGATGCCGTTCACTCAGTAGTTACAAACTCTCAGGCATTTCATTCACCATGAGTCGAGATAATCTCAAAGAGAGTCGCATTCTCCTGGATGCCATAGCTCGCTAGGTCACGGTCATCAGCAAGCCTTTTTCCCCCATAAGCAATATGATGCAATTCGGGCCGCACGCTCACCTGCAGCTCATGAAGAAGCTTCTTCTTGACTTCCTCAACACTGTCAGACCTGGAAACCTGAAGAGCAACAGTCTTTTTACCATCCCAGCGCTGGACAAATATAAAAAATGGAGCAGCGGCGGACACCAATTGTAAGAGCGAGCGATCTCCAATGTCATAACAAGCCAATGTCTTGCGATCCTCAAGCTGCTTCCCCTGATAAGCCAGAAGCAGACTCATCTCCTCCACGGACATCATAGATGCAGCGATAGATTTCAGATGACCCACTGTGTGCCAAACCTTAGCCTCTAAGGTGACTGTGTGACCCGACATGTCAACAGTAAGTGACAGATGATCTCTGGTATGGGGAACCAGGTGAAAGGTGGGTTTGGGCGGCAAGTCAAGCGAGGCGAGGGTCCTTTCCTCTGAGAGGAGCTTCCCAGCGAAGAGCAAATCGAACTCATCCAGTGCGGTACCTTCCTCAGCTTGAATCATCAATTTAACACCTCCGACAGTATCCCAATCCCTTGCTTGGAGCAGTAATCTCTGCGGAGTCGATAAGATGTTTACATACAGTAGGATCATTGTCGGGTCCTGAAGGATCACATCGAGCTCGGCGTGACCACGGATTCCATAGTCAGCTAGAAGCTGTCCATCTTTGAGAGGATTCCCTTTAAAAGACAGCTGCACACTATGTCCATCGATTTGTTCCTTGTCCTGAATCAATCCTTTGATATACTCCACGGAAGCATATCTATTAGCTTTCAGGGCTAGAGTCTTGGTGATATCGAAGATTAGACTCACCACCTAGGGCACCCAAAAACAAACCGCAGATAGAATCAACATCCAAATATAATGATGAACAGCAAGTGCTCGACGAAACTAGGCCGTTCACCAAGCAATATCTTAACGCACAGACACCACCGATCGCACTGATTTTCCAGTTTTCACCAGTTTTCCTCCTTCAGGCTTAACCAGTTCAGAAAATAGGGGGAAAACATAGCGCGTCTCGAAACCCTAATTGGTAAAAAAAAAACTAAGAAATCGAGAACCAAAAAAAACGACGAAACGAACACGAGAGAGAGATAACCTCTTCGTCGTCTGAACCTGGAGGCACGGAGGTCGGAAGTTGAGATGAGGAAGCTTGAAGCTCAACCGTGGCACTGGCAACAACATCGGACGGAAGACAAAAGCCCTGAACAGTTTTACCAGGCGGAAGGACGGAGCGTCGACGTCGAGATGGCGGAGCGTCAGGAAAAGCTTCGAGCACAAGCTCGCCAAGAGAGGGACCTCGAGGTACAAAATCGGGCAATGGAGACGAAGAAGAAGTGCTGGAGGAGCTGAGACTACTCTCGTCAAAGCGAAAGGTGGGTCTTGGGGGATGGGCAGAGCCAGACATTGTCGCTGGATTTTTGAGATCGGTATGCTCAGACTGATAGTGCAGACAGGCGTCTGTCCGTAACAAGGATTTGTATTTATAAGGAAGCATTGGTTGGACTTGGACGTTCGTTGATGAAGTCAGTCAATTCGTTTAACCTGCTTTTTTAATTAGTAAAGATTCTAACTAATTGTACCCTCGGAGTATCATCACTTGCACTTTTTAGCCCTTGGATCATCAATAATAGCAAATTTGCAAAGGATGAAAGCTGATTCGAATGCTCTGTATATCGATGATTCTGCTAGTTCTAAGGCGCCGGTTTTCGCTGGTTCTGTGACGGCGAGTTCGAGATCCTAAAGCACAACGAATGGAATGGAGAAGACCGCCATGACCATTTAAAGCAGAAGCTGCTTTCCTGCCACACATATGGGGGATACACAAAAAGATGCTACATATTATCATCACCACATCAATATCCAGCAAGAGTATACCCGCACATATACCCTCAAGTTCCTTCAATTCCAACAGTAGATACACATCCAGGAAATGCCTAGCTCTAGTACCAAATCATCATGAGATCAAATGGGGATGAGGCGTGACGACCAAGGGAGAAGAACCGAGGCGTTGTATTGATTTCGGCGATGAAACAACCCCGCCTCTTTGTGCCAAGAGGGAATTTGGATCGAGTGGTAATTTGTTCTCGAGTGGAGTCAAAGGGAGCTGGTTCAAGCATTGCATGCTGTTGGCCGATCTTAAGCACGCAAGATGGTGGCGTATCTTGTTGTTCCACATCGGAAGCTTGTTTGCCAGGACCGTTGCTTCCTTTTCCCTTGGAACTGGGGTGCCATTTGGATCCTGCATATTTCAATTAGAAGTTAGAACTTTCTAAGGTCCAAAAGTTCATCATACATAATCTTGTGATATTCTTTGCGTCACAGTTGATGTCTCAATTCCATAAACACTTGGGGGAGACCAACGAATTAATTGGCCACCTAGTCCATCACCTATAAATATTAAGTCAAATCTGCTTACTATTTGAGACCATTAATCAAAGCGAAACATAAATTGGGGGAAAAAAAAGAACAAGAGACAAGAGACAGGTGCAAACTGCTTTCAGTCATAGGAATTCTACAAAAGATAAACAAGCCAGGAATTGAAATAGAGTATGCAGTTTTGAACGCATATTCATACAATATCATTGCCATGTTGTGCTTCAAGAAGACTTGGCTGTAGATAACTTAGCATGCTCAAGAAGTTTCTTAGCAAGTAAAGCAGAAATGATATAAGAGCAATCACAGCAAAAATCGGGTAAAAGACATGGACAATTAATCTGTTGAGTCATTATGTCCAGCAGAACCAGAGAATCATCCATTTGTTGTTATGTTCCCCATAGTTCAGTAATTGTGCCTACTTGAATTCTCCCAAAGAAAATTTCATAAAGCCGGAAGAGCGTAGAGAAGACAGTAATAGCATGACATACCCCCAGCACAAGGAAAGTGAAAGCCTGATTATCAGCTCCAAGATAAATCTCTATGAGCTTCCTTAAATCTGCCAGGGTAGCTTCCTTCACAAGCTTAAGCGTGGTGATAATGTTCCCAGCATTTTCCTTCAACGCTTCCCACTTCACACATACCTCTATTTGTTCATCAGATCCATCACTACAAGGATCACAATTCTCCTTTGACTCCAATGCTAGGTCATTAGGTGCCCGGTTTTTGGTCACCTGGAGTTCTGGCGCTTTCGTCTCTTTTGTCTCCATCGGAAGCCCTGGACTTTTGGTTTGTGATATGGGTTTTGTGTTCACCTTCGTGAAGATTTGATTGCCAACTGCAGACTCATATGTATTCTTCAAAATCTCTTTGGTAAGAGTCTTCCCAAGCAGGTCTTCTTTAACCATCATGACAGGAGTTGTTTGGGGATCCACATTCTCTGGCCCTCTTTTCTCTGTTAGTGGTGCTGCAATGTGATGGGAAAGCTCCCTATAGTTCCCACACAGTGTGAATATATTTTGGATCCTTAACCGTCTCGAAGTGGCCACATCTTTCTCATTCAATGGTTCCACTGTATCACTAGAAGGTTCTTGGGGAAAAGTTATAGAGCACACCCTCTTTTCCTCGATCACTTCTTTCTCTACTTCTTCATCCGAAGTCTCTTTATGTCCCTCTTCCTCTTCGGCTTCTTCTTCTTCCTCGAAAACTGTGCTCAAGCAGACTTTATCGCTGAACATTGGCCCATAAACATCGTATGCGGCTACCTCATTTGAAGTGCTTGTATTTGAATAATTGGGAAGGTTCGAGAGGTTACTGCTTCTGTCAAACCAGTTGACTGCATTGTCCACATATTTCACTTCACGTGCGTAACAACTGTCTTGATCACCCATGTCCAAATCCATCGATTTCACCATTCCAGGGTCCTCATCCGCAGATGTTCCCAGCAACCTCTTAGCAAAGCCACTCCATTCGCCATCCGTAGGCCCGTTGTTTTTGCCATTTCCATTCCTCAGCTGAGACTCTATTTCCTCTAACCGTCTTCTCAGCATTTCAACTTCCTCTTGCTGCTGCAGTATCTTCTCCTCCATTCTCCTCCTCTCCAATTCTACAAACTCATCAGCCATTCTCTGACATTCAGCTAATTTCTTTTCCAGCTCGGTTTTGAGAAGATGTATCCGCTCATTCACCTTCATGTTGATCTCCTCCTCGCTCGCGCCAGATACTTTCCCTTCCACTAGCTGGAGTTTCGTTCTCAGAGATGCGACCTCATGTTCCTTCTTGAGGAGCTCTTTGTGTGCTTCATTGCGCTCTTTTTCCCGGAGCTTGTTCTCCATTTGCAGCTTGCAGATGAACTGGTCCATTGCTGCAATCCTTGAGCCCAACATTTCTGCGGCCGAAGAATCTTCAGCTCCAAATTTGTCCTTGACCGGGGTATGTGGGCCACGAACAATACATTTTGCTTTCGCTCCGTACTCCAACGTGGAAATTGTCTTGTGTATCTCCTTTGGGTCTGGGCTTGCACATAGTATCATAAGAATCTTCGATTTGTCATCCTCAAAAGAATCCTTAAAAAAAGGAATAGTTCAGAATCCATCATACATACAAGACATAAGAAATAAAACAATCATACCATCAATCAACCGCAACAATTCACTCACCTGCAGAAGCATTGTTAATTTGCTGTCTCTAAAGGGCACATGCGAATCACCATTAGCAATAGATTCAACCACTCTCTTCAGTGCTACATTACCTTGGTTGATCTTTGCAGTCTAAAATCAAGAGGAAGAATACTTTAGTAACTTACAGATACTAGACTAAAACTTCTGGCTGCAAAGTAAATTTTTGTAGCCATTCCCTAATAAAATGTAGTCAGTACCTGCATTTTGGCCTCAAATCCAACTTGGCCAGCTTGCTCAATGTTTTCAGAACCCGCCATATCAACAAGCATTAGCCGTCCCCCAACAGTAGGCACATCCAAAATAATCTGAACAAAATTCAATCAATAAGTTCACTTTCAACTGTCTCTTGACTCTTATGTCAATGATGATCCATGCTTGGTACGATTCATACCATGCAGTGACTTCGAGAACTTCTGTCATTGCAGAGCGTGCTCTTAACAATCCTCCGCTTCTCCACTTTCTGAATCTCCTTTGAAATCTTCCCAGCTTCATTACCAGAGATAAATGCGGCATTTTTCGCCTTTTTCCCCATCACTTCGAGTCTTACCTGAAGTTGCCAGAAGATACGTTGCTAAGCTAGGAAAGAACATGCTGTTGTTAAATCTCATACATTGTTATGAGTGAGTCACATCCATCATCAAGATTATAATCCTATTTCCAAACAATCAGAAGGACAAAGTCAATTGATTTTAACACAACAACAAATACATTTGGAAGTGAAGGGGGGCACACCCTTGTTACATTTCCTGAGTTAAACTTTTACTTCATAATCCCAGACGCTTCTCAGTTCTTATAGAAATCATAAGCAACAGAAAATAATCTCATATGCATTCTTCCTACGATTTAAGCTAAATATACCAATTATACTAAATTACCAAACAGCAGACAGCTCAGAAGCACACGGATAGCTGAATGTCAAACATTCAAAACATATAAATTCCTCAAATCACGCGCAGAAGAGATACCCAAACTCAGAAATGTAAATCCAACATATATTTAAACTTACCTTTGACGAACCACCTTTGGGCCACCCGAGCCCGAACCCTCCTCCGTTGCTCGACAACAGATCATAAATCTCCTCGTTATAGATCTCCAAAACAGTGACTTGCACGAAAGTACCAAGCCCCAATTGCCCTCCGTTCGCCCCGTCTTCCTCCCCATTCTCTCCCAAAATGTCCTTCAACGACCGGTACACGATCCCCGGCTGCTTCGAGCACCCAAACATCGTATGGCTCTTACCCGACCCTGTAGGCCCGTACATCATAATCGTACATTTCGCCCCCAACTTCACCCCGTTGATCCTCGACTCCACGAACTTCTTGTAGAACGAGTCGAGATCTTCCTCCTCGGACAGAGAGACCCCGTCGAGGCTGAAGTCGCGGTAGCCGAACTCCGCGCGGACGCGGACGGTGTGCTTGTCCGGGTTGATTTGCAGGACGGAAGCGGGTTTCTCCTTGCGATCCGGGCAGTCACGGATTCGGCCGACGACTTCGACTGGGTGCTCCCCGCTCGGAGTTTCCTTGAAGGCCGAGTTAGGGTTCGGAGACTGGTGGGCGGACCTGGGTCCATGGAAGTGGAGTCGGTGCTTGGATTGAGGGGTTTTTAAGCTTGTGTGGGACTGATTCGATTTGGAGGAGGAGGGCGTGGGTGCCATTTAAGAGACAAAACCAAGAACACAGAAAAAGATCGTCAACTGTTCAAATCGTTCTGGGTATGATCCAAAAGAGAGAGAGAGAGAGAGAGAAAGAGAAGAGATGGAAAGAGCGAAAATGGAAAGAATCAGAGGCGAGGGAGACGGAGAGCAATGAAATGAAATGGGGGGATGTTCAAAGTGAGAATGTAGCCGTTACAGTTTCCAACGTCTCTTTTTTCTTGGCCACAAGCAAAGAGGGCATTTTTTAAAGTTTAGATATTCCTTGCTCAAGAAAAGATTACAAAAAAAAAAATCGACCAAAATTAAAAAGAAAAGATTAAAAAAAAAGGTAAAAGAGAATTACGCAAGGTCGGCAGATATTAAAAAATTTTAATTTTTGTTTCAATCAGTCCCACTTCAACTTAGGTCGATTGTGAACAACTCATGCTATTTGGATATTATAAGATTTGTTTTTGGTCGAATTGGATGTTATAAGATTAAACTGAATTTTGACTTACATCTTCTTCTTTTTTTGTTGAAACCTAACTCAAATTTTGGCCTAATGTGCAATATCGTTCATGAACTTTTAATTTGTTTAATGCGGTCTTTAAACTTTAACTCAATGTATAATATGATTCTTAAACTTTTAGTTTGTTCGATGTGATCTTTAAACTTTCGCACTGTTTAATTTAGTCTCTTTTATAAGAACGTTTAATATTGTCATTGAACTTGAATTAGTAGAAGGATAACAATGGATGTTTTATTTAGTCAATGAACTAGATTGAATACTTACCAAAAGTTCAAATATTACGTTAAATAAATTAAAAGTTCATGGATCACATTGCATATTTGACTAAAGATCAAGGATCACACCGATCAAATTAAAAGTTCGAGGGTGACATTGCATGTCGGGGAAAAATTCAAATATTATTTATGTAATTCGAGAAATAACGATAACGGGAGGTTTAATTTTTGGGTAAGGAAAAAATTCACTACTAATGGACTCAAAGAAAACATTGATAAGCTTTTATATTTGATCCTCTGGACTATAAAAAAAATTGATCTCTTTGATACCGCACTCAAATTTCACTCCCTTTCACTATGCAAGTGAAAAAACCAGGAGAGTAAGGCGGGGACAAGAAAGAAAGGGAGCCGTTGATATTTAATCATGGAATTGCTGGACGAGGATAGGCTTATGATTGCGGATGCTCTTGCCAAGATGGGGAAGAATTTGCAGCTAGGCTTTGCCCTTCTCTGACGATCCTTCTCCTTTTGTGTTATCTATATTTTCCTCTGACAAAAGTTTCAAATTCGATCACATCTTCACACCCTCGGTACATTATCGCTAGGAAAATTACGCAACGGGTCCTATATAAATTGTAAAGATACTAATTCGGTCCTAAAATTTTGCGCGAAATTATAATGTAATAATCACTTCAATTAATTTTTCCTGAAAATCACTAGTGCAACGGTCTAGTCATTGTCGGGTTTTCTACGTGGCACATCGCCACGTCCAATGATGGCGAAAATTGACAAAAAGGATTATATCGAAGTTTGAATGGAGATTACCTGTTCGAGGCTTTTTACCACTGTTAGCTAGAAAAAGTAAAAATAGGAAATCTCGGCCCATAGAAAATTACCAGGCCCATCTTCTTCATTTCTTTTTTTTTCGGCCCAGCTTCTAATTTTTTTCTTGGTCCTCAGACAACAACGAAATTACTAAAAAGCCCAACCCAACACCCTCTGACTCACTTCACCGCACCAAATATTTCAAAACTCGAAAACTCATCCATTTTCCCGCCCAAGAATAAATAATCACAAAAGTAAAAATAAGAAAATCTGCATCTTCTTCGGGACCCTCCTCGAGCCCAGGCTTAAGATTTCCTCTCCACAAATCTTTTAGTTCTGCATCAGCCGAAAGAAAGATCCATGTCCGCCCCGTCGGTTCGCCGGATCAAGGATCGCGGCGGCGCCGGAGCCAAGATCGCGGCTCCGAGACCAGGTAAGCCTCTGACTCCGCTCTCCAACGCCAGATCAGTCCTCGGGAAGGAGAATTCCAGCTCCAAGCCGAACCCCAAGGTTCCGCTCACGTCGGCGCAGAAGCCCGCGCTGCGTGCAGTGCCGCGGGTGTCTAGCGACGGGGCCCGGTGGCCGTCCGTGCCGAGGGGGCGAAGCCCCAGCCCTTTGGGCGGGAGGGTTGGCTCGGATGGGAAGAAAGACAGGTTGTTGCCTAGGGTTTCGCTGGAGGGACGGGAGGCGGAGAAGAAGGAGAAGAGAGGGATTAGGGAGGTGGGGGTGGGGGTGAAATCGAGGGATGAGAGTGGGGGTCGCGGGTCTAAGATTTTGAGGGATTTGAAGGATAAGGTGAAGAAGGTGGGGACTTGTGAGCAATCATCAATTGTGAAAGGAGGAGTAAAGGGAAAGAATGTACATAAAATGAATGGAGAAGCGTGTGTTGATTCTGAAAGTTTGGCCAAGTCGAGTCAGGTAGATACTCAATTAGATTTGAAGGGTCGTGCTGAAGAGGTTAGTGTTGATCTAAGTGGTCAACCTTTGCATGGACTATCGATGGATAAGAAATCAGAAGAGGGAACAAATGCTAAATTGGCATACTCATCTGATGCTACCAGTGAAATGATTGGAAATGCGAGTGAGAAATGTTTGAGCAGTTCAGGGGTTTCAGAGAAACCAAAGGAGAAGGGGTTGAGCTCTGGAGCCGTTAATAGTCAAGTGGGTAACAAACATCCGAGTAGGCTACATGAAAAGCTTGCTTTTTTAGAAGGTAAGGTTAAGAGGATCGCTTCAGATATT
Source organism: Rhodamnia rubescens (assembly GCA_021437795.1). Classification (NCBI taxonomy): domain Eukaryota; kingdom Viridiplantae; phylum Streptophyta; class Magnoliopsida; order Myrtales; family Myrtaceae; genus Rhodamnia; species Rhodamnia rubescens. Next base: position 1,500,416 of record JAILYA010000049.1, read on the forward strand.
AAGCGGACTAAGGAGATACTGGATTTGAATAATCCAGATGAGTCCAAAGTTATTCTTTCAGATATCCAGGAAAAGATTACGGGGATTGAAAAGGCGATTGGTCATGCCATAGGTGATTCTGATGGTAAGATGGCTGCTGTAAAGAACACTGCAATTGCTGTCCTTGAGAGTGACAAACCGGTCGGCGATATTCAGGTTGAGAAAAAGAGCAGCTCGAAATGTGCAGTTAAAGTTTTGAATAGTGAGGAATTAGAAGCTCGGCTCTTTCCTCATCACAAGCTGCTCAGAAGTCGAACGTCTGTGGAGGCATCGGTAGCAAGCATACAGTCATCAAGTAAAGGAGGAGCGCATGAGATGAATATTTCTGAGGCTAATTCTATGTCAAAGGTAGAAGAGAAGTTGAACCCTGATGACAACCCAATAGCTTTGGAGTTTTTGGCTTCATTAGATGAGAAGCAATCTAAGATCACCATCAGGGATCAGAAGTCTGGCATGGAGGTCTGTGCGGTTCAAGAAATGGATGGTGTTGCAACTTCAGCAGTAGAAGAGAAATCTGTTGACGGGAAGGCTGAGCCGGAGATGATTCTTACAACCGATGAAAAGCTTGATGAATTTGATGATCAGGAGAACATTCAGAAGCTTATAATTGTAGAGGAGGATGAAGACACTTATGCTTATCAACTGCATGATATCGGCAGCAAGACCTCCACTGGAGGTTGGTTTGTGTCAGAGGGAGAGGCAGTTCTCCTTGCTCATGATGATGGCTCATGTTCCTACTATGACATTGCCAATTCGGAGGTACATGATTTGCTTTGCTGTCGTGATAATTTAGCTGAGAGTTTATCCCTTGCTGCCACAATGTCCTGAGGAGCATATTCACTTGTGTTTCCGACGTTAGATGTAGGAATTGCGTACACTCTAGAGAAGCGTGTGTCGCTAAGTGAGCTTTCGTCAATGTGCATTCACTAATACTTGGGTGTCCTTCCTTGTCAATTGATTAATAATCTTTACACTAGTGTGCTTTCACATTTTTAGTGAGAAAATACTGCAATCCATATTCCATATACGTTAACCTGTTTCTTTTAAGTGATTCCATATATTTGGATATACTTATAGGCAAGGTGACTGTTTCTCTTAAGTAAGTCCCCATATACTTAAATTATTATAGAGCAAGGTGACTGTTGAGTGAATTTCTTCTTAAGCTTGTGTTGGCTTTTATTATTGGGTCTTTGGTTGGTCATTCTTGAATAACAGCTGGTTGCATTCTTTCGTGATGTGTATAGTTTACTGGTTGTGATTGAACAGTGCATATTTATCATCCCTTAGAGGAAGAAAAGATCAAATTGATGTTGGCTGTATTTAATCAGTGATAAAGATAGTGCCACAATAGGCAACTATGACTACCAGGAATTTCCTCATTTGAGGATTAACTATATCAACAGATATCCCGCTTTTATATTTTACTTCTTAATTTGAAGTAAATGAAGATTGTAGCATAAGTTGTGAAGATTTCTTTATCACTAGAGATCATTTTTTGTGCATATTGCATGTTTGATCCCCTCAATCTGGCAAAAGAGGCTCATACATCATAACAACCATCATGTTTTTTTTTTTGGCCTGAAATAACAACCATCATTGTTGACGAGTGTCGATGGCAGGACTTATTTAATGGATAAATGAGGTCTGGTAGAAAGAAAAAGTTAAATAGATCTGATGTTCCTCTAATGGTCTGAGATTTGCAGGAGAAAGCTGTGTATAAGCCCTCCTTGGCAATCTCACCTAACATATGGAGAGATTGTTGGATTATGCGCGCTCCCGGTGCAGATGGGTGTTCAGGGAGGTACGTTGTTGCAGCCTCTGCTGGAAATACCATGGATGCGGGGTTTTGCTCCTGGGATTTCTACAGCAAAGATGTTCGAGCTTGCCATATTGAGGAAGGTGGGGCTGTGATTTCTTCAAGAACAGTACTTGCCCCTTTACCTGGTAACGCTTTGTATAGAAGAAGTGCTCTGTCTAGTATTATGGTCCCAGAAAATTGGCAATGGTGGTATAAGCCATGTGGACCTCTAATTATCTCAACAGCCACCTGCCAGAAGGGTGTCCGAGTCTATGATATACGGGATGGGGAGCAAATTATGAAATGGGAGGTGCAGAAGCCTGTGTTAGCAATGGACTATTCGAGTCCTTTGCAATGGAGAAACAGAGGCAAAGTTGTTATAGCTGAAGCCGAGACAATTTCTCTATGGGATGTGAATTCTCTTAACCCGCAGCCATTACTTTCCGTGCCTTCCTCCGGACGAAAAATATCAGCCCTTCACATTAACAACACTGATGCTGAAATTGGTGGGGGGGTTCGACAAAGGTAAATACGCCTGGACAATTTAAGTCTCTATCCTGGTTAACTACTTCTCGTGCAAGTTGACTGGATTTTCTTGTTGTCTACATCGACCTTTCTTCATATTGACTACACAACATGTATATTTCTGATTTTTGTGTTGCTTTTCTGCTATTGCTGCCGTATTTGTTTGAAATAAAGCTGGCACTAAATTCTGGCATTTGATGCTCTTATAAGTCCCGTTTGAAGGTTTTCATCCCCTAGTCTCTTAGACCTTCCATGTCTTGAGTGCAGAGTCAGTTCATCGGAAGCTGAAGGCAATGATGGCATATTCTGCAGTGCCGATTCAATCAATATCATGGACTTCCGCCATCCATCTGGCGTGGGACTCAAGATACAAAAGCTCGGGATCAGCGTACAGTCAGTCTTCTTCCGTGGTGATTCGATTTTTCTCGGCTGCACAAGCCTTAAATCGGTAGGAAAGAAACTGAGTTGCACGCAGGTGCAACAGTTCTCCTTGCGCAAACAAGGTCTATTCAGCACTTATGCTTTGCCCGAGTCAAACTTACACTCCGATCACGCGGCAATAACTCAAGTTTGGGGCAACTCGAACCTGGTCATGGGGGTGAGCGGGCAAGGACTGTTTGTGTTTGATGCTGTGAGGGATGAAGCATTGCACTCTCTTGGGTGTGGAAGCACACAAAATGTCAGAGAAGTCATCGGTCCGGATGACTTGTACTCGCCTTCTTTCGACCATCTGTCCTCACGGGCTCTCCTCATATCAAGAGATCGCCCGGCATTGTGGAGGCGCTTGTCTTAGACATGACAAGCAGTTGTTGCCTTGGTGGTCTGGTTTCGGAAAGAACTGCATGGGGGATCTCATCTTTTTCCTTGTTCTTGCCAATAGAGGTGAAGGGCTGTGTTATTATTATGATCTGCCCATATGGTGCCCCTCATTTTCTGCTTCTGGATGTGAAGTTCCTTAATGACTTAATGTAATGTTTTTATTTATCATAATCGGAACCTATCCTGCAGACAGCTAGAAAGAGAATTTCGATTATTACAACAGAAAATGATGTTGGAGATGCACTTCTAACTGGTAACTGTAAATCAAGTAGATGTACTGCGAATGATGTGGCAAGGGCTGGGAAAAGTCATTCAGAGAAGTGGGGTGAATTTAAATCGTCCCGGCACAAGAAAAGTAAAAGAGGAACACATAGATACGGCGTCGGTCCAGAGACACATCACTGTTCTATTATGGAGCTTATGTTTTGTTCGAGCCTCCATGGGGTTTTTTAGATAAATTTTTAGTCCCATGGTCCAATGGTTTGGGAGTACTTATCGTCTTGCTTTCATTCAATAAAAACAATAAGAGCGAGACGGTAATATAAGTATGTAGTTGATGATTATTTTACCCACCAAAAAATGAAATAAACTCGAGCATCTAATTAGAGGATGAAATCCAAAGGTAGGAAAGCAAGAGACGACGCTTTAATAAGTGGTGGATAAATGACACAAATGAATCATGAATTTTGGATTCTTAAATCTTAAATTTATTCAATATGATTTTTGAATTTTAGCTTAATGTGTAATGTTGTCCAATAACTTTTAATTTATTCAAATGTGATTTCCGAACTTTGAGTACATGTGCAATTTAGGTCATGGGCTGTATGAATACATTAAATGTGAGAAATCACATTGCATATTGAGTTAAAGAGTAAAGATAATTTGTGTTATTATTCTTAAAATGGTTGTCAAATTGCCCGTCGTTTTGGTTCATTTGTACATGAAACCACCCATCTCTTCTAACAACCTTGTCTCTCGCGATGTAAGGCATGGGCTTGAGAATATTCCGACACTTGCATCAATTACCGAAGTTGAAAGTGTCCAATTACTTTGGCTAGCATCCCTATCATGTAGACTTTGTCCTGACCCTTTCGTTTAATTAGCAATTTGGCTTGTCTTATTAATCGTTCGAGAACTGAGTATGTTTAACGACAGTGCAAATCAACCGATATGTAAAGAGCCAGCACAGCGAAAGTACAATCAAAAGCATCCCCAAATCAAACCAGCAATTTTGCGCTAAAAAAAATTGGACACAGCTAGCGAGAAATGCTACCATCTTTCCAACCCTCAAAGATGAAAAGGGAAAGATTAAGGCAGGCACTTCAGCAAATTTTAATCAAACGACGCTCTTGACGAAGGAAGAAAGAGACAAAAACGTACTTCTTTCTTGACTTGTCGTCCTTCTTTGGTCTAATTAGTGAGCATTGATGAGGACTCTTGATGGGCGTTGGCGGGACGAGAGGCCTTGGTGGCTAGGCCCGTGCCAACCGAAAAATGGATCCCTTAATATTATTAATTCAATGTTAGAGGTGATATCGATCAAATCGAATCGTTCAAATTAAAATAAACGATTTGATTTGATCCACGCCATCCTTCAAAAGAAAAATTTTAGACGAAAATTTTTAAAATTTTTAATTCAAATCGATCGTCTATTTCATTTCGATTTAATTAATGTCACTTCTTTTAATGTCGAGGATATTTGGATCCTGGCAATCGCCATCATGCCAACGACACGATGACGTCAAGGTCACGAACCTTTCGCACGCGTCTCAATAATCTCCGCGTTAAGTACCTAATTATTTATATGCCCGTGGCAAAGCACATGTTTAAAAAGCCAATCGTTCGGAATATCCAATAATGATGTCTGATATCACGAGACACATTGTTTCATTCGTATATGAAAGATGTTTCTTCGTTGAGAGCCTACCATTCCAACTTTTCGTGCGTTAATCTCGAGGGAGTCGCCTTTTTATTTATTTATCGGGACTTCGAGTGAGTTTTTTGAGAGGCTAAATTGTATCTCGGGAAGCGATTTTCTCGCGCTACGAGAGAGCATTTGTCGCCTCGATAAAGCGAATTAACCCCGCCTTCTTAGCCAACAACGGCTCTATTCTCCTATCAATTTTCCTCACGATTAGTGGAAATGCAAACGCTAATCTGGGGCACTAATCATCTGGTTTAACAAATGGAAACGTGTCCTGACAGTTTTTCGGTGGGGGGATTCCCCAACTGTCCTCCTCAAGTGTTCCTAATTCTGTACGCAACCATCAAAGGATGAAGCTCCAATGGCAACGCCTTCCATCATTGATCCAACTCAATTCCTTCCTCTGGACAGCAATGTTTTGGATCATCCATTCAATTCCAAACTTAGTTGGAGGTCCATTCCGTCACTTAATGCAGGCCCCGTTGTGAAAATTATTGGTAACTGCTCATTTAATTTTTTGGAGCTTTCGTAGATGGCAATGGCGTGCCACAAATTGTGTGAATTTATTCGAGGCTGAGTACTATTTTCTCTCGTGGTCTGCTTCCCCCATATGCCAAATTTTATCGCACGAAATAAAAAAAAATAAAATTCTTAATAATTTTCTATCTACAGCAAACTGGCAAATTACCAAAAAATTCTTGAATCTATTGTAATTGTGCCAATTCGGTTTTTAATTTTTTTTTTTTTTGCATTTTTTTTGTCAATTGAGTCTTAAACCATTTTACATTTTGCCAATTGAGTCTATTCTATCAATTTTGGCTGAAAATTGATGATTAGGATCTTTGGCCATCCTACATGGCACTGCTAGTGTTTTTGTTGATTTTTCTAATTTTTTAATCTATTTTTTGAATTTTTTCTGTCTTTTTTTCTTTTTTAATTGTTATGGCTAGCGGAGGTCTCTAGGCCTCGACCGATGGCCGGCGGCCTCCCGCTAGCCTTTCCAATAAAAAAGAAGAAGGGATGCTTGCACTAAAAGTCCTAAAATTGGTCGAGAAAAGTGCAATCAAATCCTAAAACTTGCAAAAAGTACAATCAAATCCTAAAATTTATCAAATTTGAAAAACCCAATATGAATTTTTTAAATATTTTCTCTTCCAACATGGCGATGAAGTGGTTAAACGACGTCGTTTTTTGTCCAAATATGATATTTAATGTGAGTTTTATTTAAATTAAATTTAAAAAATGAGCTTAAAAAGGGTTAGAACTTGGGGGCAAGGGCCGTCCCACCATCCTCAATAAGGATTGGCAACAATGGGGGAATGGTTGGCAAGGATCGCCGGGTCCTGGAGCCCTCGTCTCTTGGTTCTAGCTTTTTTTTTTTTCGTTTTCTTTTTAATTATATAATATTTTTTTAATTTAATTTAAGTAAAAAGTGTATGATAAATCAAATTTGAATCAAAATGATGTTGTTTTAACTTAAATTTCGTGTTTTAGCCATGTCATCGCCATGCGGGAGAGAGAAAATATTTAAAAAATCCACGTCGCATTTTTCATGATCCAAGTTAGACGAAAACAGTGGAATGACTCGATTGTACAAAATTGACAAGTTTTAGGGCTTAATTGTACTTTTTACAAGTTTTATGACTTAATTGTACTTTCATGAAAAGTTTTAGGACTTCTAATGCACATATCCTTAAAAATTCAATGAAATAAAACAAAGTAAAATTTTCATTTCAGCATTAATAGTGCCATGTAAGACAGCTGTAAATTTGCCGAATGGACTCAATTAGCAAATTGTGAAAATATTTAGGACTTAATTGCAACAAAAAAAGGTTTAGGACTGAATTGATACAATTACAATAGATTTAAGACATTTTCTGTAATTTTCCCCTTGAACTTATGCTTAGGCTGGCGTGTTTCTGCCAATTCATTAGCTCTAAAGTCATAAAACGATACATAATAGTAATAAAGTGTGTTGACAATTTTAGAGATGTTATACTAATAAGAACCTTTTTTTTTTTCTAAATGATCAATAAGAATGTTCAAGAGATGTTGTTTAGGGATTCACTCGGAACTTATTTTAGGCTTCTTTTGTTATCGAAAAATTAATCTTTTAGAAAATAATTTTCTAAAAATGATCGCTCGGCTCAATTAAAAAAAATTAATTAACGAAAAATATTTTCATTGTTCATGAAAATATATGAACATAAATTATTGTTGATAATAAAAATATTTTTCATCGATTTCAAACAATAACAAATGATCAATACAAAAAGTATTTTTATATTATTTATTTTTCACGAAATAAATCCCGATACAGTCCAGCGGGATTGAAACCGATTGATTTCCACTTTCTCCCATAGCCATAAATTCGTGGTTAGTACTGCTGGACTGTCATGTACCCCCACTCAAAGATCCAAGTTTAGTCTATTGTACGATTAAAGATCATTTTCAGAATATGTTTGCCAGAGACTTTTTTCTTTTTTGGGGTAGCGGGTTGTACATCGCTTCGTTAAATTCACTCATTGCTGCAATTCAACTGTCCAATAATATGAGTGTTGACTAATCTTGGGACTCCGTAGATTTATGAGCTACACACAGACATTCAAGCACTTAAAAAGTAAGAAACTCGAAATTCGTTTTAGATCGATGGTCAGATTGGATTCGTTCTTGTATACTTTGAGCCCGATTTGTTTTTGTTTCATTTCAAATTCATCATTAGCTGGCGAGAAACCTCACATTCTTTTACCTAACCCGATTGGAAATCGAAGTTCGCATGCCACAACCGAACCCGTGGAAGGGAGATTACTTGAGACCCGAAGGGAAAGAAATACAATGCCTTTACCGAAAGAAGGGCGGCTCAAATTGTTGGTGAATAATCGATAGTTGTTAATTGACTATCAAGATAAGCAAAAAGATCAAAGTACCTATTTAGGAGGAAATCAGAAGAATATGATGTTTGTTCGCATATATATGATAACACATCCACTAATTGTTGGTAAATACCTAATAATTGACATTATAAATTTTAAATTGACATTTAAATGATAAGTAAAAAATTAAATGACTCTTCCGGAGTACATTATTATGCGCTTATTTTTGTGCAATAATCCTTTAATTATGAAACGACAGGTGATTTTTTCTATGTTCGAGGAGATGCAAATTTAATTGAAAACCACATAAATATGGGAACAACATCAAAGCACTTTTCCTCTGGTGGAGTTATACATTTACTCGGGAATATCGTCAAGAGAGAGCTCAAGTTCGAACTCGTCTATATGCCAATTAAACCCACTTGTGCAAATTTTTTTAACATAACTCACACGTATATATTAATATCTCCTCTCACATACGAACTCACTCTCAAGTCTATTCCCCTTTAATTCATATATCATTTATATATCAACATATTTCAACTTGAATTTTCATCAACCATCCTAGCCACTTTCTCCATACCTGACCATGAAGGCAGCCACCGGGATCGCGTTGCTATATTGCAATTTCCACCTTCACTTCAGGTTTCTTCCGTGAGAACGAACCATGAAAGCTACCCGTGCTAGGTTAGATCCCTTTCATAAGATATTTACCAAACATAGATACACATTGGGAATGGACCAAAAATCAATAATCGGCTCGACACTATTCATTGAGAGCGCATAGCAAAATCCCGATACATTTTATCCAAAAAGATCTCTAAGAGAGTGGCCCTAATTTGAAGCCGATCAACATATCCAAGTTGAATTCATCTCCACTCAAATTATTAAGGTAATAAGTTATGCGCCAATTAAAACATATTACATATATTTTTCGACGTGAAACTTTTTCTAACACAACATGCAAGCGCATCTCATCATGGATTACGGCGAAAGGGCTCGCCTACCTCGAACCAATGAGCCGTGAATATGGCGCGGATAGCCCGTCCTTTCCTCTCTTACTACCCGAAAAACTGAAGAAGAAAAGGAGGTGGAACATGTTGGAGAAAAGATCAAACCTAACCTTTAGAGAGAGAGGAAAGGCGAGCACGCGATGATTCGGGAACCATGGAAGCCCCTGTTGATCCGACGACCTCTTTCTGGTCTTTCCCTTCTCCACACAATAAATGAACGAAAGGTCGCTGGTAGTTTGGTTGGCTCCTTCCACCGTGATGGTCAGTGTTGCGTCCACGTCGCTCTTTCTCTCTCGGTTCTAAAGGCTGCACAACTGTGAAACGAAATGGGTCCTCCGTGAACTCCCTCTCTGTCTCTCTGTCTCTGTCTCTCTCTCTTTCTCTCTCTACTGTGTGCGGGAAAGAGAGAGAAACTTGTACATCTTCAAAAGGGTGTTCTTATTGCTTGGCCAGGAGTACAAAAATTTTGGTGGTCATGATAATTATAGGTTGGAAAATTATAAATTTCCTTCTCCAGTGGGGCATTCGCAGAAGTAGTTGTTCCACTCGCCACGTATGCATTTGGAAAATTTTTATGGATAGAGAGCAAGGACACAAAAGATACAATTAAATAAATGATTGGTCGGATCACAGAGGTTGACCCGATTAGTTTGGCTTACGCACATGGCCAAAAATTTAGGATACATCCTGTCTAAAGTATTCCACGTTGCTTTACATCAGAACCGGGTTCTGCCCCCGTTTATTTCGCGGGCGTCGACCCCTCGTTCTTCACATTTCATGTGCCGTTCCTAATTCTATTTATCCGTGAGATGGGTGTCGGATATCTTAGCTTGTCTATCGGACGCATGTGCACTTTATATTTATAGTTGCGGTCTCCCTCCATATATCGATTCTAGATTGTGCATTATAACCTGCTCTTTTTCGATGTAACATCGAGGGTATTAATCAGGCCTCGAGCTATCAACAAGGCGACATCGAGTGGCGAAAGGAATACCGACGATTTTGAATAATTTTATTTGTGGATGAAGGTGATTGTGGCTTTGAATTATCTTGTGCTTTCTATCATCGTTCGAGAGAGGGAGTATAATTCTGTTGAGCAGAGTTTTTTTTTTTTTTTTCGACCCGGCCCTACCTCATAACTCGTTCATAATCTTTCATAACTCAAAGGCGGAATTGAGCGGATCGTGCAATGCGCGAGCATTGCATCGTTGTATACTGATACCTAAATACTCAAACAGCTTGTTCATTTCAAGAGAGAGAGAGAGAGAGAGAGAGAGCGCGCGCGGGGAGAAGTTATTAGGCATTGATCATGTGAGTCGCATTGTGAGGCCCCCGACTTTTCCATGGTTACAATGGCATTAGCCTATGTAGACCGAGTCCGTGTAATGTTTTTCCGCGTGCGTGTGGGTGGCGGGCCTAGGTTAATACAAGCAACTTGTGTGATATTTCGTGTCGAACTTCAACTATAAAAACTTAGTCCACGTCCAAACAGACGCACATGTCGTTGCCGAAACGTATCATTGGAGAGAGAGAGAGAGAGAGAGAGAGAGAGATGGGGAGAGAGTGTCATCCCGCGTTGAAGGGCATTATCAGAAGAGAGAGAGAGAAGAGGCTGTTCCGGCGCGGCCTCTCCTCGCGAGAGATGGAAGCTCTCGCCGCCGTCTGCGAGACTGTGTTCCCTCCGTTGAGGGGGATGGCGGCGGAGGCTGCGGCGGGGGGAGAGTTCGAGGGAAGAGCGGACACAGAGGAAGAGAGAGCCGAGGAAGCCGGGCGCTTCTTTTATGAATCATCTGCCTCTCAAGCTCCAGTGCCCCAGGAGGTAACTAAATTCTCTCTCTCTCTCTCTATTCAAAAAATGTTACCTTGAATTACATATGGAAAACCATCAAAGTGGACAACTTTTTGCCATGTCTGTGACTTTGTGTTCTTCTGAAATCAACTATTGTTCTCGCTAAAACCGCGTTCTTGCAAAAAGCGTACAAGCTTGAGTGTAATCAGAAAGCTCGGCAGCGATTAAGTGCTTGATTCGGGTGCGATAGAGCTTAAGCCGAGTCGATAAAGGGTTACTGGAATTTCTTTTGTTAGCCCAACCATAGAGCGGCCAGGCCTTTGAGTCATAGTTTTTCAACACACCCACTTGGGCATAAGTCCATGTTGCCGAGCTCGGCACGACGTTACGGGGCATCTTGTATCTCTGCGGCCCTTTGTCGGCCCCGACACCAACATGACGGAAGAATGTGGACTGTATTTGCAGGGGGCGGAGCTTCTAGGGAGGAGGGCACTGATCGAGGCGGTGATCTTGGTGCGGGCGGTCCTGTGGGCGCTCTCGACGAGGCTCGGCACCCTGCTGCTATGCGGGTCGCTCTGCCTGGGACGGCGATGGCCGTATGTGAACACGTTCTCGACCATGGGCCCCGACCGGCGAGAGAAGGTGCTGCAGAAATGGCTCAACCATCGGTTCCTCACGCCCATCCGGATGGCCTTCATCCTTCTCAAAGTCATGTGCCTCTACGTCCTCTTCTCTCGGGTAATAATACTCAAAGCGCTTCTTGGTTCTTGGCCAATACCAAACCTGCAAACGATAATGGCAGGTTAGCAATTTACAGCATTAATCTAAACCCTACACGATATGATTAGTTGTTAAAGAAAGGATTAATCTCAGCTAATGATAATTGCAGGTTAGAAATTCACAAATGATTAACAGTAGAAGCAAGTTGGAGATTAGTCAAACCCATAATTGAGATCAAAGGTTGAATTTTTAAGCACTTGCCTTGACAAGGAAACCTCAACAATATGATAGATCAAGTGGTCAAGTATAATGATTTGTTATTATCGCTATATAAATTCAAGAAGAAGCGCTATAAATGAGTATAATATATAAATAAAGTCATCAGTTTTGCTCTAGTCTAAATAAAATCCCTTCGCACTTTAAAATAATAACAGAGAAAGGTTATTCTGTCAAATTTATATTTATTAGATCTTGAATTTGAATTCAAACCTCCTTTGTCCTTCAACAATTTTAAAATGAAAAAGCTTACATGACAATCCGACAAAGCTGTCGTTATTTTCGATCATTAGTCTACACACCATCATCGCGTAATTTGCACAAAGCACTAATTAATTAGAAAATCGTGGGGTCGGGAATAAATCGCGTTAGTCTACATACCATCATCGCGTATTTTCTAAGCACTAATTAATTAGAAAATCTGAGGTTAGAAATAACGGGTATTGTCATACTGTCGGGGTAAGCAAAACCTATTTTAAAACAAGCGACCATGTATAAGATGGACAACGTGTGCAGATTTTGATCTTAGGAAAGATTTCTCTTCCAATGACAATCAATGTGTTGGAAAACAATTTGTACACTATAGCTTGCAAAATTGAAAATGGAAAAGCTTCATAACTTAGTGGGATAGGTACCAAATACGGACCATATTGATTTATGAGAAAATGGATGGATGAGACCAAATTGCACCATCTACCCCGATTAGATGGAAGTTAGGAAACTCCCGGATTTGATCATGAATAATGTCGCAAGATAGGAAGACTGTTTATGGAACGTTTGAACATTTCTCATTAACCTAAAAATTTTATTTACTTTGCTCATGATTTATCTCGTAACTTTGTCATCTAATTTTTGTAAACCGATTTTCAGCGAGTTTTGTGAATCGCGGTATCAAATCTTCATCGTCCTTGGACAGTTTTGAAATGGTTATTCTATCCATATATATATCGATTAGATAGCGAGCTCATGTTCGGATCTTCTTCGTCCTTCGATGATTTGAGTCCTTCTTTCGAAATATTTTGAAGGGTAATCTAATCAGTTATCACATCAATTCGAGACGTATCAATAATTCTTATCTCAAGAACATTAGCTTTTAGCTTCTTACGAATTCTCGTTTTTGTAATAATTGTGGCTCAAAATGCACGTTCAATAGTGGCCATTAACATGGAAAGAGTCAATTCAGGTCGGTCTAGTGCTCGAGATGATAAAAAGTTTCTCTTCATTTGACGGCAGCATTTTCATTTTTACTTAATACTATTAAAATTTTGTAAAATATCTTATTAGTTCCATTAGTAATTTCATTGATTTTAACAACCTTATTTTTCGATATTATCGTTGCTATCTATTGGTTCTGGTATTAATAGTCTTAGTTAATTTATTTTTCTCCATTCTCTCTTTTTTAATTTTTTTTTACTGAAATAACGGGTAATAATTAAATTTCTATTTTTTTTTTAAAAAAAGAGATCAAATACTTCCACTTAAAAATCGTGCATTACACATGCAAACGGAAAATAGGACGGACAATTAACGACCATAGCAAAATGAAAGTCCATAGAGGTAATGTTAATAGTTGAAAGTTTAATACAAACAGATAAATTAAGTGGTCGGGACTTACAGGGTCAGTTCCTGAACTTAGGCTGGGAACCGACCACCCTTACAAATCAATATAGAAGAAAACTTCACTGGCAAGACTTTGGTCTTCATAATAATCCCTTCTTTCAATTTAGGCGGCTATCTAGAAAATGGACTCATTGTGCAGATTATGATCTTAGGAAAGATTTCTCTTCCACTGACGATTAATTTATTGCAATATAATCCTTACACTATAGTTTACAAAGACTGAAAATGAAATATATTCATATCTTAAGAAGGGCCTTCTTTTGTAGAGGTAAAGGAACATGTATGACCCACATGAATTATGGGAAAATTGATGAGACCAAATTGTACCAACTACCCCCCACATTTAATGCACACACATCCATGTATAGGCATTCCTAAACATATGTATCTTTTCTTAATGTGCAAATCATTTTAGAGATTCCGTATCTAGATGAAAGGACGGAACCCCACAATTCGATCTTGAATAATTTTGCGAGGTACGGAGATTGGTTTCTGAAATTGGGCCATAGCAAAATGTGATAAAACTTTGTCGGATGCTTGAACCATACTCGTTCATTTAATTTTAATTGCTTTACTTAGAGTTTGTCTCAAAACATTGTCGCTTCGATTTCGTAAGCCAATTTTCCTCACGAGAAAATATTCATAGTGAGTTTTATATAACAAGGCATCGGTTTCTATAGTGAATCACTACCGATCAATCGTAGGTCACTATTAGTATGATTTCATGCTACAAAAAATTCAAAATTAGAGAGTGAAAATCGTGTCAAAATATGAAACTACAGATGGTCTCCTTAATTTTCCTTGTGAATGTTATCTAATGCATGATGAATGGAAGTGGAGCAATGTAAGGGATGCAATGAGAGAGGGAGCCCTAGGTTTTCAAAGCGTTTTAACATGTTTTGTGACACTACATTAGGCAACTGTGTTTTCCCAGAAACAAACTCTCAAGCATTCTCAGTTCATTGGGTCTCGATTTTGGTCCAAAACAGCAAATGCAGAAGATTGAAAGCTTGCAAAAATGGAGAACAAGTGAAAATTACCCTCAAGCCGGCCGATCTTCATCAATCCTTGTTCACCAACTTTAATTTATATTTCAGTCAGTTTCTCTTCCAAAACTAGTCAAAATGATTTCTGTTTGCTTCCATTGAACACCCTTTTGTCCAATCCTTTCATGCCAAATCGCAACAGGCCTCGATGCTTGTGAAAGATTCTGGTTTCTGCATGTTTTGGTGAAAGAGACTCGTTCTCTCGTTCGAAGTGCCTCTTGGATGGAAAGAGACATTTGACCAAATTTTGCCATTCTTTCCTGGTCATATCTTATCAAATTATCAATATTAATTTATGGAAAAATGCTTCTTGTGCTAACTTTGGTTTGCCAGTTCCGGAATATTAGGAACTTCTAGATTGTCTACTTTGCCCTTTTTTTTTATTTAACGTTTTTCCTTACTTCTTGGGCTTTTCATCTGAATTATTTCCGGATGAGAGTGACGATAATGTCAAAGCACTAATTTTGGGTGAGAGTAGAGAAAAAACTGGGCATGTTGAAGTTTCATGCTCTAATTCTCAATACTGATTAATTCCGTACTGCTCAAGTAATGATTTTGAGCATACTTGTTGTGAGTATTAAAATCAGAATGCTGAATGATTCAGAGAAAAATCTCCAACAATGTAGGCTAACAGTAACATTCGAGATGCCATAACTTTTCACAGAAGATGGATAAGAATAGAACGATTCTGAAAGATCCAAAGCACGAATTTGGCACAGAATAGACCAGACGAGGTTAAATTAGTTGGTTGATGGTGATCAAGTGCTTCGATTGACCGATGGCCTTTTTCCATCTAGTCGAACTCAACCCGTTGTTTTGTTTGCTGCATCTGCTAGAGGGAGAGGAGGGAAAATGAGAGCCACCTAATAGCAGATGCTAGCTAATGTATCCTGAGGTCTATGTCTAAAGTCATCCTTCAGGGAGTTATCCTTTCTGAAGGAAGATGCAGTGATTCCTCTGATCTTGCAGGTAGACGAGAAAGGCGAAAACCCGTTATGGAAAGCGATTGGGTATCAAATAGACGACGAGGAGGGAACGTCGAAACCCGAAAAGGGAAGGCCACTTGAGAAGGGAATCATAGAAACCAATTACTCTACAGATCCGGACCTCCTCCAATCTCTCAAGGACAAAGGCCTGGAAGTCACACAGGATCCCGAAAACAAGATTTACAGAATCAAGTGCGATGCTGTCATCGTGGGCTCCGGCTGTGGTGGCGGTGTTGCAGCAGCAGTCCTGGCAGGTTCCGGTTACAAGGTCGTGGTTCTAGAGAAAGGGAACTACTACACCCACGAGGACTACTCTTCCCTGGAAGGCCCCTCCATGGACCAACTCTATGAATCAGGAGGCATACTATCAACTTCCACTGCAAACATGCTGATTCTGGCGGGGTCCACGGTCGGAGGCGGATCCACCGTCAATTGGTCTGCATCCATTAGGACACCCGACACTGTCCTTCGAGATTGGGCTGAGAAGCATGGGATCAAGCTCTTCGGGAGCAAAGAGTATGCCTCTGCCATGGACATTGTGTCCAAGAGGATTGGAGTGACAGATCAGTGCGTGGAAGAGGGCTTTCAAAATAAGGTCCTTCGAGAGGGATGTGAGAAGCTTGGCCTTGAGATCAACGTGGTGCCACGGAATTCCTCTGAGGGCCACTTTTGCGGCTCTTGTGGCTATGGCTGCAGGAGGGGAGACAAGCGAGGCACCGACAGCACCTGGCTGGTGGATGCGGTGAACCATGGCGCGGTGATCCTATCAGGATGCAAAGCTGAGCGGCTCGTCTTTGAGATGAACATTCCTGGTAGAGTGCGAAGAAAGAAATGTATTGGAGTGAGGGCGAAATCAATGAACAGCGATATTGAAAATGTCCTGCAGTTAGAGGCCAAGGTAACAGTTTCAGCGTGTGGGGCTCTCCTGACACCGCCTCTCCTGATCTCGAGTGGACTGAAGAACAAGCATATTGGCCGGAACCTCCATCTCCACCCAGTGGCAATGGCCTGGGGGCATTTCCCTCAGGACTCGAGCTCGCAGCTCAGCGGCAGATCCTACCAGGGTGGGATAATCACGTCGGTCCACAAGGTCGTTGCAGGAAATTCAACTTCAAATGTGCAGGCCATCATCGAGACCCCCTCGCTCGGGCCCTCATCGTTTGCGGTGATGTGCCCTTGGGAGTCGGGCCTCGACATAAAGGACCGGATGATCAAGTACGCGAGGACTGCTCACTTCATCACAATAGTCCGGGACAAGGGGCGTGGGGAAGTGACAAGGGAGGGAAGGATAAGCTATAAGCTTGATTCGATGGACAAGGAGAATCTCAAGGCAGGCCTGCAGCGATCACTCAGGATCTTGATTGCCGCGGGGGCAGACGAGGTGGGGACCCACCGGAGCGACGGCCTCAGGATGAAGTGCGGGGGAGGGACTGCCAGTGAGGACCAAGTGGAGGAGTTTTTGGGCAGAGTCAGTGTAGAGGATGGCCCATTGGCCTTAGGTGAGAAGTGGGGAGTGTGCACTTCTGCCCATCAGATGGGGAGTTGCAGGATGGGAATCAATGAGGAGGAAGGTGCAGTGGATGAGAACGGGGAGAGTTGGGAAGCTGAGGGTCTGTTTGTGTGTGATGCTAGCGTTCTGCCCACCGCCGTCGGTGTCAACCCGATGATCACCGTCGAGTCCACAGCTTATTGTATTGCCAAGAGAATAGCTGGGTATTTGTCTGCGCAGGGATTGCCTGAAATTGCCCTAGTCGAGGAATGACAATTCGATGAATGGCAAGTGAGTTTTGGGCAGCCGAGATGTACAAACCATTCGTATGTTATATAATTTGTTAAGCTTATGTATGTAAGTCCACGTGTTGCAGACAACTTAAGGTTTCATAGGAGTCAAATAAAGAAGAAGAGTATAGAACCTGAATTGCGGATCGACTTTACAAGATTCTATTTAAACTTGTTCGGTACATCACACTCGATGTGAAATTGCACGATGGTCTCGCAAGATCAAGCGATTTTCTGTTCGCTCCTACTTACTGGAGTTGTTCACTCTCTTTGTTGGAACTGCTTTATGCTTCAGGAAAACATCTCATGGCTTGCCTCTGAATGGAAGTGAAGTATGACAACTTAGCCTTAGTCTAGGCTTAACTCAGTCGTCCGCCTCTCTAAATGGTAAGGGAACCGTCTTCACTGCTCGGAACTTCCCGACATTGTTCAAATGTTCATTCTCCAATCTGCACATTCATTTTCCATGAAAGTTAGTGCAGATGTCTAACAAAAATGACATTGAAATTTCTGGCTAAATCTTTTCAGAGGGCCTAGGACAATGAACTCCCTGAATTACAAGAGGAGAAGAAGGTAGCTGAAATGTACCTGTAGAAGTTCCAGTGTCCTCGACGAATCACTTCCAACGAAGCCATGGACAAATCGAGCAAACGCGACTCGACAACTCCCACGCGGAACCGCAGAACCGTCTCTACCCAAGCAAACCTCAGAACAATGTTCAAAGCCTACAACAGCAAGAGCTTCTCAGTACTCGGCGAGTGTCATCACTGAGCATTTCTTTTAGTAAGGAACTTACGATGGAAATGAAATAAATGCATTTGTTCTTGAGGATTAGATCATCTCGGAGCCAAGGGTTCTTGGATCTTCGATTGAGGACACCCCAATCTTTGATGAAATCCCAATAGAGCTGATAAAACACAGCCGCTGTCGAGGTCACCAAGACTACAATCAGCCACAGCATCCTCTCCTGACGGGCGTATATGATCCTCGCTCCGGCTGCTGCCATCGCTGAGACATACTTCCCCATGTTCGCCAGATGGTTCACATCGCCCTCATCAAACCATCTTCTCACGCACTGAGTGTCGACAAGAAATGCCAATATCTCAGCTAATACGGTTGAAGTTGAGCTCATATCATTTGATGACCATTTGCAGATGGATGTAGATTACCTGCACGGCACGCCAATAGTACGGCAAGAATGAGATCACGTATGTGAGTTCTCCATAGAATCGCCCTGATTTACCAGTCCTGTATTGGTGCGTTCGAAGCTTCCAGCAAGAAAATAGCAGGCTGTCGATTGCATGTGCCTCAGTAATGGGATCTGCAGTGACGAAGGAACAAAATGTCTAGAGATTTCCAACGAACATAAGAGAACAAAACTGACTATATGATAGTGTTATTGCAGAAAAACGACGCCAATGAAAGTCACAGGATGTTTATTGTACCTGACTCGTTAGTTGGTCAGCCATGAAAAAGTCTACCATCAAAACCTGCATTCAATTATGTCAACTTCAAACCAATCTAGAGAGAATGTGATTAAGTTGTCTATTGCAAAGTTCTTCCATGCATTTGAAGGAGCAAACAATGTACCTTAACAAAAGGAGAGCAGATAATGTTACGTATGACCCGAATAAAACAGTACCGAGTCGGACGATAGAAGACACAGAACGGACATACCAGCAACAATATATAAATCTGCAAGGGAAGGCGGAAAAATTGAGACAAAATTCTTTTAATATGTCTAAACAAAACTTAGTCCTAGCAATGAAATCAGGTGAAGTTTTTGAACCAGAAGGAGGACTCCTGGAATGGCGTTGACCCTGCTCGATGGGAAACCGTTGGTGAGCAGGAGGAGGTGAATGACCATCACACCCACCACGGTCATCATGGAGGCAGTGCAGATGAGGAATGCATCTCGGTACTTGAGCGCCGTGGTGGGCGAGAATTCGCATATGAAGTTGTAGTTGATTCTAGTCCGCTCCCACATGAAGAGGTTGCATCCATACATGAACAGGTGCAAGCTGAACAATGCAAAGACACTGCACAAAAACACAGCTTGTCAGTCATATTTGTGTGAGAAATGAGTGCCGTGTGCTTAAGGAAATGTAACATCGCACTATAGGTGCACTGAATCATCAAATTTTGACAGAAGCTGATTAGAAACGCTTAAGCCAGACCCGACGAAATGATAGAAGCCTGTACCTGAACAGAGGGTGCACAATTTCCACGTAATAAGGATAGGAGGAAACGCCGGTTAGGTGCGCTAATATTGCGTATAAGCTAAACAACGTGACGAAACATCCGGTGAGTAATCCTGCAGACAGAGGGTGGATCGGCAGTTTTAACGACATTGGACTTACTCCCGGCCGATTGAACTTCTGGGTATTCAAGATTTACTCAGATAAACTCTAATCGTTCCACTATTCACAGCATTATCGAAACTTGACAGAGAGTTCGCAACTCGGCAGAGATCTTTACCGACGAAGAAGGTGACCATGTGAGAATCTCTTTGCTGTTGTGGTCTTAAGAACTTCATGGCCTTTTTCCTGTCATTGTTGGTGAATTGCTCGGTGAACATGGACTCCACCTCGTCCATTAGTCTAATAACCTTGCGGAATCACATGATTACTCCATTAGTAATTCTCAGGATAACCCCAGTCACCTTCAGGTTGAAGTGCTTTAGAAATTTCCCTTGTTTACACAATCTTTGGAAAATTCTTGAAAATTCTCAATAGGATATTCAAGTTAGAGCAACCCATTTCACAGATTGGGGTTAGAATCTGGAACTGGAACACTCTCTTATGCACAGCATGAAATAAAACATAAGAACAATCGAAGAAGAATTTTGGGGAAGAAAAGAGAAACCGAGCAAGTGGGATTTCTTCAGTTTATTGCAGATGTCTTGAATCGGCTACCCATTACCAATAGCAAAAATCTGAGATCCGGTACCTTGTCTGAGCTGACAAAATGGGATTTCTTCACTTCTTTTAGATAATTTGTGGATGCCTGTGGACCTGCAACCTGTTCATTCAGAAATTGAAAATCGCCAATTTGGTCTTGTTCTCCAGCTTTATGTTTAGTATCATGCATTGCTATAAATGGCAAAAAAGATTTTGACATAGCTCTAAATTCTTAACTGTGCTAACTCTAATTTCTACTCATATTTAATGAAATCAGAAATACAGCATAATCACCCTAGAATATTCAACTAAGAAATTACTTATGCCAATTGTCGTTCTATAGATTATATTAAAAAGTAATTACATTATATGTTACATACAAATAGCTGTTTTATTAAGTCATTTATTTACAAAATATGATTAAGCATGCTTATCTTATATGATATCTAATCATATCAATGTTTTTAATACCGATATTTGAATAAAAACAGAATATTTTCGTAATACATCACGATCATGTTGATTATTGGTAATTCTAAGATACATTTAACATTAAGAAGAGTACTTTGGAGATAGCCATTACAAGTTTTGTTGCGCTAGAAATTCTACATTATCTATAATACACCGACTATGTCATAGCTATTATAATTTATCACAACTGTCGTTACATATATGTAATTGCAAGAAAACATTGTAATGGGAATAACACTACAACAGAGATGGATGTCTGACGTTGGAATGCAGCAAGTTGCTTTCGATACGACAACCCACGAACACATGTGCAGACAAGCATGTCTTATATACGTGATTGGAAATGATCTCTATCTATGTTCTCTTACTCCTAATATTTTCGACATTTAAAGGGTTAAACGACCTCCGATAATACTCTGATAATTAGTCGAAAATCTAATGGTTACCTTGTGGAATTTCTTCAAGATCTTTGTGAAAGCCATCAAGTTTAATGAGCTGCCAAAATTACCGAAAATAATAGCATTTATGGACTGTAATTTTCCCGGCTTTTTTACTGAAGGAAAATATGTGGCAAAGCATCAGCAGCAGATGAAAGAGGTGAAATTATCGAATGGACCTGTAATTTTTCAGCAGACCAAGCCCTCTGTAGAGCTCCACAAAAGCACCTCTGATCATCTTCTCAGCACACTGGATCTTCTTCTTGCCGGCGCCGGAATCTCCGGCGCCATCCTTTCTCGTGCTCTTGCTGTCGACCAGGTTGTCCCGCAGCACCGACGTGAGAGCCACAAAGGCGCCTGCTGGTGTTGCTGTGCTTGGGATCCTCTTCTTGGCCATGCCCATCCTGGGCTTCCCTCTTGGCTTTGACTTTGATGATGACCTTGTCACTGAGCTCACGTAGCTCACCCCATTTGTCTCTAGGGTTGCAACCCCATGACCTTCCTCTAAGGCTTCTTCCATGCAGCTCTCATCGAGGGGTTCGCCGAAGCTCTCTATGGATTTTAGTCAATAACACAGTGTATATGAGGAATTGTCGTCCAGAGTAGTGAAAAACCTAGCTAATCACTTACTAAAGATATGCTAATAGTTCGATTGTGGCACTGCTGTGTTTGGCACAGCTTTGGAAATTGGCTTTGGGATGTAAAAAGCATTTGTGCCAAAGTTAAGGCATTGGCAAGTGAACTTCAAAGGCCTTTAAGCCAAAACTAGTATTTCCAAAGGCCCTCAATGCAAGTCCCACCCAGCTTTGACATTGAGCACTTTCGAAGTGCTAATTTTTCTCTTCCAACTTTATATTCGCTAAACTACTAAATTCCAGTTTTCCCCTCACAAGTTTTACTAAGCATGCATCGCTCAACGTCGCTTGCAAGCCCAAATTTGACCGCCAACGAGCCTCGCCGGAGGTCGACAACTTTCGACGAGGGTTGCCCGAGGTTGCGCAACCTCCGAGGGCTTGGTGCGTGAGGTCGGTG
This sequence comes from Rhodamnia rubescens, assembly GCA_021437795.1. Taxonomy (NCBI): domain Eukaryota; kingdom Viridiplantae; phylum Streptophyta; class Magnoliopsida; order Myrtales; family Myrtaceae; genus Rhodamnia; species Rhodamnia rubescens. Next base: position 1,522,463 of record JAILYA010000049.1, read on the forward strand.
GCTTGAGCCGCAGCCTTAGGCACTTGAGCTGGGTTCCTTTTTTTTTTTTTTTAACGTATATTATGATAGTTACTTAGATCGGATGGACCGGATGTAATTAGCCTAAAATCTTGTACAATTATGCACAAACACGCTCAAAAATAGCTTTTGGCCTGTCCGTTAATTTCAGCCGCCCATAGTATTCTAAGATTGATTAACCTGTTTGGTTTGAAATCAATACCACTATAATTGATGGTTGCTGTTCATATGATTCTTACATTTTCATCGAAAATTTTTCATCTATCTGTCAAATAATACCTTTCTCTAGCCATTAGTTATTTCCCATGACAAGTTTATGTTGGCATCGTTGGTTGCAGTAAGATGACTCAACTCTATGATCGTTGCGTATCTAGTGGTTGTGTATGTGCATGTGTGTGTTATGTGATGTCTCAATTCGTGAGCTCTTGTCCTTTTTGTAGTTGTACTTGTCCACATCAATGTTTACAGGTTGAGATTCACCCACTTTTTGCGACGGACCAATGCAGCTTCCCCTCTCTCAAAACTCCACGTGGCATGACACGTGGCCATCTATAGTTTCCCAGGTAGAGCTACCTTTTGACAACTTTCTATCTAAATAAAAAAAATCACACTTTTTAACATCCAAGACTATCTACTAGTCTCTATAAAATTGTTAACTTGTTTATGAGGTGGATAAATTCCTCCCAAAGTGTGGAAAAACAATGTTCCATATTCGTAGAGTTGAAGAAAAATAAAATAAATTACTTTTAATCAGCAGGAAAATCGCAATATATTTTCGAAAAATAAAATATGAAGAGTTTGAATCTCACCCGATGACAAATCATGATCACGGTGAGAAGAATGCCATGATCCCTGAGAGGCTCCCCTCACGATTACTATTTGCCTTTAGCGACGACGAATTCCAACGCCGACTCTCGCTTAGTATACTCTTGAGTTCTTGCAAGGTCCGTAGCCGCTTATTGAGCTCCTCTCCCCTATCCAGAAACTCTCTCTCCCTGCTCTCGTAAAAACGGTTCACCTTATTCAGCCTCCTCCTCCATTGCCTCAAAGAACGCTCTCACCTGAAAAAAAAAATACTCAAATAATCTCATAAACATAATAGAGAAATTCAACTTTTATTATGTTATATTTTATGTGTTTATATAATATTATTGTGCAGCAAATTGGATTTTATTGTTCTTATTGATATACCTCGTGTTCTTCATTGAATAGCTTAGTGAGTTCGGTTTCGTACGCTTCGTCCTCAACCTGTCCAATCTCCACGTTGTCACTCGTCACCTGCAACCAAACCCTAACGAAAAATAAATTTGACAGAAAAGACAATAAAACGGCAAGAAAATGGGCCTTTACTCAACAACTTCATTTGTCTTTTGGTGTCATTTTCCATCTCTTTTTCGGTGCTCCATTCACGTTAGCTTCGTGACACAAAGAGAGACTTACCTGTGCAAGCGTTCCTTGTTGTTTCTCTTTTTTTTTTTTTCCTTTTTAGGGCAAGCATCATATATTAATTAATCAGAAAAAAGCAAAGAAAAAATTGGCTTTTTTCCCTGGGATTTTTGCCCTCAAGTCCCACTTGAACAGTAAAAATTGTAGCACACAACTCCCGGCTCGGAAGATCTCGAAGCCGAACAGCCATTAGATCATGTGGGTCGACGACAGATGAGAAGCAATCGTAGGAACCCAATTTCATGCGAATGTTGCTCGGCTCGAAGGAGCGAATGTGAAAACTGGCGTCTCAAAAAGGGTATTATCTCTTTTCGGGTTTACTTGATAGACTCAAAGTCGTCAATTTATGGCGTGACTTGGACTACTCTCCTTACTAAACAAAAGCTTCATACGAAGCTATAGCTTTATCGCCCATTAATTAATGAAGATTCTCCTATTGAGCTATTTCAAGTAATTTCCAAAGGTCCGACGGTTTTACCGGTTAGTGGACACAAATTATGTAAGGATTAGAGGTAAGGGCATGCATTCAAAGGGAGCTCACTACGTTGAGAACATGTAAGATTCGCTATTATCTTGAAAGCTTGATGAGATTCGAAATGGATACCCTTTTTGGGCCAAAAAACAAAGAAAATGCACGACATTTTATCACTATGACAAATTTATCAAGACCTTTGAAACACATTAAAAAAAAAAAAATACACAACCTTTTACCTATTGAGATAAATATAACACGACCTTCCAAAATTACCAAAAAAACTACTTAACTTTTTGCCAGCGTGGAAAAAGAAAAAGAAGAATAAGGTTTGGAACTTTAGGCAATAGGCCCTATTCAAGTACCAAAAAAAAAAAATTATTGGGTCTTTTGTTCACCGTGGTGAATTTTTTTTTTTTTACACTTGTTTGGAGAAAAATAATGTCATTTCAGTGTTGAGGAGAAAATATGAAATATTATTAACTGAAAGTGGACCGTACTTAGGGATTTTTCATGGGGTGAACGGTGGTGCGTCCTCTAGGCACTTTTGAAAGATCGAATTGGATTTGTCATGGGCACCTCAAATTTTGGACGTTGGACCACCGAGACTCAACTACGAGTGATTGGAAGAATTATTACATCTCAGCGGTCTTGAATAGTTTATCATTATTCATTTATCCGGAAAATAACCGAGATCATGTTGACATATGCCTTTAAAACACTAAATTACACATATTTAACAAGAAATGTATTTATTTTCAAAATATTAATAAACTCGCCTCGTTGATAAGCGTTTTATTGGTTAATTAAGAACGTATATCAAAATACTTTGAAATATGGAAAAGTAAACATTTAGGACAAACTACCTATACCAAATGGGAAAATTCACATGTTAGAAAAAAACACAGCTATCACTAGTGCTCTTTAATACCCAACAAAAGAGAAATGGGCATAAAGTGACGAGGAACGTAAATCAAGGAACTAGGAATGTTGTAGCCCTTAGTGGAGTCCAAACACAGCAGAAAAAGACAAAAAAAAAAAACTTAAAATAGATTATTTTTCTTGCGGAAATAATAGACAAATTAACATTAATAAAGTAGAAGAGTTTTCCAATTGGCGATTACAGTAATAGTAATCTAAATTAATTTATTCGTACATTACAAAATTTTATAATTACTGCAACTAAACATGTGGTAGTGCAAGTGCTTAACTAATGAACAACCTATCCTATCAACTTTTTTTTGCTTTTTTACAGATAAGAATCCCACCTTCCCTGATAATGGAACACATGACAAGCTTTTCCTATGTTGTCTGCAGATTTTTCCTTAAAGTTGCAGCGCTTCTCTGCACGCATCTTATGTTTTATGGCAAATTAGAGCTGGCCAAACCTATTTGATAAAGATCATCTTCACGTAGTATGAGTACATGCACAAATGAAAAGAGAAGGACAAAAGGAAAGGCAAGAGAACATGAAAATGAAGACTCTTTCTCTCTCACGTTGAAGCGGATTTACGCGAGCAAACATACCGTGATCACTGCTTGAGCGACGCTGTTTTTGTCATTGTATGAGCCACGAAAACTGTCTGCGAATTTCTTCGCCGCTGATCGAACAGGGTCGAGGAGAATGGAGCACGCGAGACCCCATCTGATCAGCGCATGCGGATGAGAGGGTTTGGTGGGCTTTCTGGAGAGCTTGATCTTCTTGACGTGCTTCTTCAGTTGCCAGTAATTGACGAAGGCCTCTTTCCATTCCGGAATCAGTTGAGCTTCAAGCTCCTTCGAGAACTTCACCATTTTCCGGTCTTCTTCTTCCTTTCGATTATTCTTCTGCAAATGATCGCCGTGAAGAAGAAGGAAGAAGTCTGGTTGGCCCAAAAACGAGACGAGAAGAAGGAAGGAGGAGAGGGAAGCGTGAAGATGATATTGATTTCCATGGTGAGGTTATTTATAGAAAGAGCAAGAGAGACGTGGAGGCAGAAAACGGGAGGATGTTGCTTGTTGCTCATGGATCTTCTTTCTTTTCTTTTCTTTTTCTTTTTCTTTTTCCTTTTCTTCCTTCTTTTTTCCCTCATTTTTTTTAAATAATTTTTTTTGGGGTGGGTTTTGCTGTTGCATTAATTTCAAAATAGGGTATGAACATAATGATCCAAAAACATGATTCGATGTATCGGGACTTTGATTTTCTAGTCAATTGAACTGAAAATAGGCAGGATGATGAGCAAGGATCTCTTTGAAGATCAAATGGGCAGCATATTTTTGCTCTCGTATTTGGAGATCTCGATTCTTAAAGGTAAGTCGATATATGCATATTTAGAATCACAGTACATATCAACCAACTATTTTTGGTATTAGAAGAATGTGTAGGTTTCGATACGTATCAAAATTTATAAAGTTGGATCCAACCATTTCTTGAAACAATTTATCTAGATGAAAAATTATTACGATAACCCTAACCAAGAAAATATAGTATAAGAACTATAAAACCGAGCATATTCAAAATTAAGCTTTCTGTTGCAGGATTCCCACTAGCTCTCTCATGTGGTACATGTTATTGAGATGTATAAATTAATATGGCAAATCTTGATTAAGTATAATTAATAATGATGTGACAAAGGAACATGTAGATTCTTGTCGGAAAGAGGTCAAATGTGGATCTCCACCACGTACTCGTCTTTTGTCTCGTGGAAGTCAACAGGGTGAAATGGGTAGCACAGAGATCGCATTGGCCGCCAGATTCTCCTTAATTCCTGTGTTTTTTTTTTCCTTTTTCTTAGTTTGTGTTTTTTTTTGTTTAACTTTTTCTAAATTCTAATAGAATAAGAACAATATGGAGTAAAAAAAAATAGAAAAACAGGATAGGTGTGAATTAGTTTTTAAATAAGCGGTTTAGATTATAATACCCCGCATAAAAGAATTTCCATATCTTTATGCACGTAAAATCCACCACATCAATTAGATTCAAATTACTGTCACCATCGATTTTATTTGGCATATTGAAAAATCTGATTATTGGGATGAAAAAATTCGTTCGCTCAAAACAATTTTAACATGTATTGATATCTTTAGTGGATACTTTTTGTTAAGCGTATTCAATTAATATATGGTGCGTTAAAAATTTGTAAAATTAACTTCTTAATTAGTGTCCTCATTTTTCTTAATAAAGCCCACGCCAAGCAATTCTTCTCCCAAATGATCGTGATTGACCTAGCGAATTAGTGGTTAGTATTTTATAATTACATTGGACAGGCATATGACATGCATGAGAAATGCGAATCATAATGCGAGATGGTATCATTGCTGATCCGACATATGAAATAATTGTCGGCAAACTTTTTCATTTTATGTCCAATGTTATTAAGCATATTTATTGTTGTACATGGCGACTGGTAATTCTCGTCCATAAGCATTTTCTACTGTGCTCATTTGCCGGATGGGATTTAATTATATGCGAACGGTCATTGTCATATAAGAAATGGTCATTAGATTTACTAGGGAAAAATATAAAAAAATTCTAAAACTTTTACAATTGTATCCAATTAATCATAATTTTTTTTTTTGCCAATTAAGTATCAACTTTTTGCAATTGTGCCAATTCATTTCATCCGACTAGCGCTGACATGGCAACATAATATTTAATATTTTTTAAAATTTTAGTTTTTGATTTTATTTTTCCTTTTTTATTCCTCTTCCCTCTTCTTCCTCCAACCGCTTACCGGACCTCGACGACGACTAGAGGGTCGGCCGGCCTCACTAGGGCCGACAAGGCCGAGCCTCACCATGGCTGGTCGAGCCTTAGCCTTAGCCGGGTCATCCATTTGGCTAATCGCGGGGCCTCAAAGAACCGGCTAAAGGAACAAGGAGGAAGGGAAAAAAAAAGAAAATAAAAAAAAAATATGTTAAAATATTATGCCGCATGCGGCTATGATTCGTCAAATAAACCGAATTGACACAATTGCCAAAGATTTAAGACTGAATGGGCAAAATATACAAGTTTCTGACGGAATTAGCATAATTACAATAAGTCTAAGACCTTTTTGGTACTTTTCTTCGATTTACTATGGTCTAAAACAAACCATCCAAAGTGCGCAACGTGTGTCAAATTCGAAAAGAAAATTTAAAAAAAAAAACAACAACAACAAAAAATGTTGTATTAGACTATGATATGCCTATATATAACATCTATTACATATTAAATATTCATATATAATATTTATTACATCCGCATCACCTTGCCAAGTGTCCTCGTGCCGGAATTGAAGGGCTCGAAGACATCTTTCGATTTAGCGGGACGGTTTTTTCTTTTTTTTCTTTTTTTAGGAGCTTAGTGGGTTCTGATTTCTCAATTCTACTGTTATTGCACATGGATTCTAGTGTGAAGGATGTAGGACCACGTATTTGCCACTAATAATCTGGAAGGGTTAGAAGACTTCGAAATTAAACATCCATTTAGTGTTTTAGCAATATCAATGTTTAAATTAAGGATATCTTTGTTAACATCACCATGTGTTGCCAATGTTAATTTTCAGGACTTAAAGGTGTTCCTAGCATGGGAGATCAATTTTTAGGGACGTTCATCGATCGATTTAAGTGAGAAATGGTTTAATTGCTTGGCATTAAAATAGCAACCGATTAGTGCAAAAATAGACTTGGATTTTGTGCTGGAACCGAGTTGGGGTGGACTAGGGGCGATGATGGTGGCAGAGGCGACGACGACGGTGCCGCCAAGCAGTGCCACTATTGAATTTGGCGCCGGTGGTACGGTGATTGAAGTGGCATAATTACAAATTGCGGTAATGGGGAAAAGAGTGGTAGTATTGCTACTATGGTGGTGAAGGCTTATGGGACAACGGCCTAGCAAAAATATGAAAGGATGGCTCCGATTGTCAGAGGCAATTTGGCAGTAGAATTACTTATTATGATAGCTATACATACTAATAAGGTCAAGGTGAAGGTACATGTCTATTTTTTCATCCTAAATCTATTGTACAACGGTGGCCAATTCAATTATAAACCTTTCAATTATATAGATTTAGTCACGAACTCTTGACATTTTGTCAAGTCATAAAGTTTTCAATTGTGCTTGATTTAGTCATAAACTTTTTTCACAATTTGTTAATTTGGCAATGTAATCCTTTCGGCCAACTACCCAAATTATAGGTTTATGACTAAATTGACAAATTATCAAAAGATCTAGGATTAAATCTGCATAATTTAAATGTTTATGACTAAATTGGTGGCCATACAATAGGTTTATGACTTTTTGGACAATTATTCTTAAGTTTATATGTGACTTACTTATCGACCGGGTAAAAAGTCAAGTGGTAGAAATTCCCTCCAATTAGAGACCGTCGATGCAAATCGATACTTTGGAGGATATTTCGATGAGAATATCTCTATTTGCCATAATTTGGTGTGGAAGAGGATAATATGAGTGGACTTTGAGTATTCTATGTGGTGATAGAACTAGCGTATTGATCTTGATTTTGAGATGTCTCAGTGCAATTCATTGCTTGACTTTGCACTTATGTGATTCGACCTAACTTGATGGACTCGCAGTTCTATTAGAAGAAAAAAACCCCAAAAAAAAAAATCTTAAAAAAAAAACAGATTAGTGGAGATACAAAACACTAAAAAAAGTTCCAAATCTACACTTTCTCTTTGGTGGCTAATCATGATTGAATCCCAAAAAAGTGTGAACTATCCAACGGTCGCCGTTAATTCATATTTTCATAATATTAATTTATTGAATAATTTATTTATTTATTAATTTGTGTGGAGTTTGCCATAATCATTGCCCAAATCTCTATAGATGCTTTTTTTTTTCTTTTAGGGATACGATTACTGAAAGTCCAAAAATTTATCGTGAAAATGTAATTAAGTTTTAAAACTTGTAAAAAGAGTAATTAAGTCTTAAAAATTGTCAAATTGATGCAATCGATTCTTTCCGTTAACTCCGTCCAACTTGGCTAAAGACAAATCTAATGTGATTTTTTTCAATATTTTCTCTCTCCTACATGACGATGACGTGATTAAAACAACATCGTGTTGGTCCAAATATAATTTTTAATATGTTTTTTTTTGTTTACAAGCTAAAATTAAAGTTTAAAAAGAAAAATAAGGTTAGAACCAAGTGGCGAGGGCTCCGTCCCGCCATTGTAGGGAAGGGCTGATGATGGTGGGAAAATTGTCGGAGGCCCTCGCCAATTGCCAGCAAGGATTCTAGCCCTTGGCCAGATCTAAGCAAGGGCCTGTTGGCCGTCGTTGGTGGTCGATGACAACCCCGCCGACCATTCCCCCACCATTCTCGGCCCTTCCCCACAATGATGGGGTGGCGGCATCGAGAGCTGGTTCTAGCCTTTTTTTAAATAAATATTTTAGCACTTTTTTCATCTAATTTAAGTAAAATTTGCATTATAAATTATATTTGGATCGAAATGACATTATTTTAGTCTTAAATTCTACATCAATTCGATAAGTTTTAGGTTTGATTACACTTTTTACAAGTATTACGATTCAATTACATTTTTGTGATAAGTTTTAGGACTTCCAAACGTGCGCACATAGATATAAGTTTCTAAATACATTGACTCCGTGAGGTTTTCGGAAAAGTTGCCTCATGCTATGTCAGCTTTCCATTAAGGCTTTACTTTAATCTAATTTTGTAACCAACCAAAATTAAAATAAAAATAAAAAAAGCTTAAATCTTCCACTGATTTAGAGCACGATCACTTCCTTTAATCTTCCACTAATTCATTCCTGTTCACTTTTTAATCTGGTCAAGTTTCTGTCTCGTTAATTGAGATCACTTGAACGTGGGTGGACACCTAGTTTTCTCATCATCATTATTGAAATTTGCAAAAAAATATCCAAAAAAAAAAATATATACGAATTATATAAAAGCCTAGATGGAGTCGAATTCAGTACGTGACTATATAGATATCTATAGTGATTATTTTCTTATCAAATTAGATAGACAGCAGAAGAAAAGAAATCCATTCCGAATTTGCTACCGTAGGGCAAAACTTTCTCCGTAGAAGATATGATGTGATTCTCCACAATGAAAATGGACTGTTCGTAATCATAAGCAATTCCAATTGGCTAAAACAACTTAATGTGATTTGTATTGGCAAAAGGACAAATGATTAGTATATACTCCGTAATTTTGCATGAGATACACGTACGTACATGGTTTTCAATAAAGCTTCCGGCTCCTTCGTGTCTATTTCATTGTATTTTCAAGGGATATGTTCACTAGAAATCCTATAACTTATCATGAAAGTGTAATAAAGTCCTAAAACTTGTCAAATTGGTGAAATCGAGTTCTTCCATTAACTCCATCCAACTTAATAACGGAAAATGCTTATGTAACTTTGTTGAATATTTTCTCTCCTACATGGCGACGACGTGACTAAAACGATGATGTTTTGGTTCGAATTCGATTTTTAATGCAATTTCTATTTAAATTAATTTAAAAATTAGCTAAAATTGGAAAAGAAAAAAAATCAATCCAGGAGAAGAACAGGCGTCCACCACTGCCGAAAGGGCCGGCGATGGTTGGGAGGTGGTTGGCGGGGGTCGTCGGGCCCCGGCCCCGGAGCCGGTGACCCTCGCCCAACTCACAATCTTCTTGTCTACAAATGACAGCCCCTCGATTCTCGCGGCGTCTCGAGATTGCCAAAGATCCAATACTCGACATTATGATGCTTAATCAGATGGGTCGGCTTGGACTGGTGGTTCGGGTCCGTGGCGACCCTCGAATCGGTGTAGGACGAGGACCACTAGCTCTCGAGGAGGCCATAGTTGAGAGATCTAAGGAGCTCTGCGACATAGACTTTGATGCGGACGTTGAAGCCCGATGAAGAGAGGTTTCGGGGAATTTGAGAAGAAGAAGAAGAGGAGGAGGGCGGATGAGGAATGAAGGGGAGGCGTGGAGCGGAGGAAGAAGAGAGAGGAGATGAGGATGGTGACAAGAGCGAAGGAATTGAGCAGAGAGCTTTTTGGTTTGAAGAATGGAGGTTGGTGCCGGTGTTCGTTTTTTTTTTTTCTTCTGTTTTTTGTCTTATTTTTAACTCTCCTAAATTACCCTTACAATTACATATTACAAACTTCATTGAAGAACTATCCAATTTTTTTGTTCCATATATATCCGTATGAATTGCACATTATCCACATTAATTGCATTCTATTTTAGATATGTTTATCGAAGTCCTAAAACATGCCACGAAAGTGTAATTGAGTTTTAAAACTTGCAAAATATGCAATCAAGTCCTAAATCTTATCAAGTTGGTAAAATTTGAGTTCTTCCGTTAATTTCGTCCAACTTGATTAATAGAAAATGTTGACATGGCTTTGTTTAATATTTTCTCTCATACGTGACTAAAGCAATATCATTTTGGTTCAAATTTACTTTTATTATAGTTTTTATTTAAATAAATTAAAAAATAAGCTAAAATTTAAATCTAAAAAAAAGCATAACCAAAAGCATAACCGGCGAGGGCCATCACCATCGGAAAGGGCCGGCAACCCTCGCTGACCACAGGCAAGGACCTGCTCACCCTCGCCCAACTGATGCCGCCCAAGAACAACTACGCCAACCTCCATTCTTCAACACACCAAGCTCTATGCTCAATCCCTTCGCTCTTCCTCTCCCTTGCTCCTGTCACCATCCTTGTCTCCTCTCTCTTCTTCCTCCGCTCCACGCCTCGCGGCCCTTGCCTTCATTCCTCCTTCGCCTTTTCTTCTTCTTCTCAAATTCCCTGAAACCCCTCTCCATCGCGTTAAAAAAAGTCTACATCTCAAAGCTTCCTAGATCTCTCAACTGTGGCCTCTTCGAGAGCTATTGGTCCTCGTCCTACGCAGATTTGAGGGTCTCCAGCAACCCGGACCACGGCCATTGCTGACCCAATCGACCCTGCGTGGCAGAAACATCTCCTCAACCTGAGAATAAGCTTCTCGGACTTAGAATTAGTGACTTTTGCTCAAAACTTATTTATATATGAGTCTTGCTCAGCCAAAAGATTGAAAAACTTGCCAATGAACAGAGTATTTGCCGAAACAATGGGCGAAATTTTCACCGAGGCTATCTTCATCGACATACTCTCAACGCTACTCGTCAAGTCATTAATCCAATTCAAATGCGTGATCAAACGGTGGACTCATTTATGACCCAAGCTTTGTCAAGTCGCATCTGCTGAGGCTCAAGGCAAGGGATTTGATTCCTAGCCAGAGGATCATCATCGGCAGCTGCGACAGCCCCCTCGAGACCATGCTCGAGACAGTAGACTATGAAGCGCTTGACTGCAGCAGCAAGGATTGGGTGGTGGTGGTGCCTCATAGGATCAAACAGGGGCTATGGAAGACCCACGTCGTCGGGGTCCTGCGATGGCTTGGCATGTTTACTTGTCCCCAGCATTTTCCTTGTATACAACCCGACCACCAGGGAGAATAGGAAGTTGCCTGTTTTCGATTTTCCTTGGACTATGAGTTATTATGTGAATTCGGATACGACCCTCGATCTGATGACTACAAAATAGTAGAGGGCATCGTAAAATTGGGAGGTGGCAATATTTTCACTCAAATCCGGTTCCTGGAGAAGGATACAAGTCCGGTTCCAGGAAAAACGCCATTGCAAAGTTTCCCATCCAGGAGTTTTTTGGAAAGAGGCCTTACACTGGCGCGTCTACGCCTGGTTCTTTGACAAAAACAGGCTAAGAGAGAGGGCTATGATCATGTCATTTGAATTGATTTGTCGGAAGAGAGATTCCGCCGGGAGCTCCTGGTCCCTGAAGTCGATGTGGACTTAGGGGGACTCAGGATCCACGAGGCCAGTATGTTCATACACAGCATCACCCTCGACTCTCGAAGCCCCCCCCCCTCTAGCATACACAAAGAGCAGAAAAATCGTTCTTCGGGTAGATATTGACCGAATGATTCTGTTCAATCCGGAGGATAACAGTCGCAAGGATAATCCCATAAGGAGTGATGGCCTTCTCGAACATGCTATCTATTTCAAAACACTTGTGTCTCCCTATCCTGGCGGTGAGACATCAAGAGTCCAGAGCGCATTATCGAACGAAGACGAACATTATCTACGGAGAGGGTTGGTGATGGCGATATCGCGCATGACACGAACCAATCCGAAAGGTTCAATCTGCATGAAACGGTTTTATCACAATGTTTATAGAACAGTTATAGATTCGTTGTAATAGTTCTAGCGTTTTATCTGGTGCATTGTCTGATTTAGTGTTTCTGATGCAAGTGGATAGCTTTTGAGAATATTCGTTTATTAGTACTTTATGGTCTTGGAAGTGAATTGTAGTGCTTGTGGACGTGCTGCGAGCTCTGGAGTTCTTGGGTGGAAATTCTATTTTGAATTGTTCGAAGCCTAATTATGACCGTTAGTTTCCAGTGGTAGAATGATTTTATCCTTGGGGCATATGAACTGTCTTCTGTTCATTTGTAAGTTTGGTATTGATTGCCATTTCCCAATATACATATGTATGTATGCGTATACGTATGTATTCCTTGAAAAGAGCGTGACAGTTAAGCAGTTTGGAAGTTTAGAGGGAAGATATGTAAAAGGGTTTTAAGAAAGGAAATCAGTTAATAAAACCATAACCTTAATTCAGTGAAATGGATTGAGATTAGTCCAGGTTGGTTTCTCCACGAAGCATTGCAAAGCCAACGGGTGGTTGTCCTTACCCACATAGCTGAGCCTTTCTCCCTTGAGCCAATAAACAAAACCCACAAGGAGATATGTTATTACTAGTCGGCCTTCTTGCAATGTGATACGAAGCACCTGCCGGCAGCTAATGAGAAGTAGCCTTCTACTGGCCCTCGTCCTACGCCGATTCGAGGGGTCTCCACCGACCCGGACCACCAATCCGAACGGACCCATCTTTTGTAAACCCGCCATATCTTGAGAATCGGCAAATCAAGCAGTACAGTGTCGAGTACTGGATCTTAGGCGATCTCGAGACGCCGTGAGAATTGAGGGGTGGTCATTCGCGGAGAGGGCTATGAGCTGGGAGCCGGCTCCTAGCCGGGGCTCGGAGACCCCCGCCGACCACTTCCCCACCATTGTCGAGCCTTTTCGGCGATGGTGGGGTGGTGACGCGACCACTAATTTTTCTTTGGGTTGGGTTTTTTTCTTTTCAATTTTAGTTAATTTTTAAATTGATTTAAATAGAAATTATATCTAATATCGATTTGGACTAAAACGATATCATTTTAGCCATGTCATCGTCACGTAGGAGTTACGTAACCATTTTCTGTTATCAAGTTGGATGAAGTTAACGAAAGAGCCCGATTTTACTAATTTGACAAGTTTTAAGATTCGATTGCACTTTTTACAAGTTTTATGACTTAATTGCATTTTCATGACAAGTCCTAGGACTTCCAAGGTGAACATATCCCTATTTTCAATAGTCGATTAGTGATATAACATGTCCATTTGATGGAGGCTTGCACCATGTAAGAACTCTTCGGCTAGTGCATGCATATTGGACAATGAAGAAGTTTAAGGCACAATTCGACAAGTCTATAACCTTAAGTCGGTCCTCAAGACAACCCCTACCACAATGAATTACGCCGCTTGAAGACGCCTCTCGGTTAGTCACCCGACGAGTTGTACCGTGATGCCACCGTTGCGGAGCAGCATACATTTTTTTTTTTTTTTTTTTGTCCTGTTTCGATTATTGCCATTAGGCGAGACACGAAATGATGGTTCGATGTTGATAGTGGTGAAGTATTGCATGTGCTGCTAAAAACGACTGTCCATGCGCAAAACGACTCTTCTCCCCCGGCAACATCTCTTGATATGAGTACGGTATCTAAACTTTGAATATTAGAATTTAGGCTTAGTATCTCGAAAAATCTTACGTATTTGTAATAAATTCAACTCAAATTGATATTTGAGTCACCAAAAATCTCAAAACGATACATTTTTTTTTATAGATTTTCCTCAAACTAATTTTTGAATTACCAAAAACCTCAAATTGATACACATATGACAAATTTACCCCATCTCGATGTATTTTCACATGGTCTTGCCATGTCAACTAAGGTATTGATATTTATCATCCAGGTTCAGCAATTTCACGGTAAAATTTGGTCAACGTAACAGAGGCAAATATCTCATGAGTGTACATGTTTGGAGTTTTTGATGACATACGAATTAATTCGGAGTTAAATTTATCGTAGGTATATCAGTTTGATATTTTTCGTGATATTAACACTAAATTTTATTTGATTTGAAGTGCTCGCTCTGTACATCCATCGAACAGTTCAATACAAGGGCTATTTTCGAGAGCCCGTTCGGGCGGATGGCAAGCTCGGTTGTCGACATCGCGACGGGCCCACTTGATGGTCCAGGCCGGGGCCACGAAGTATCAGGCATCCGGCATCAGAGACGATCGCTACGACGAGTTGCGAAAGCGAGCTGTCTTCAGAGCTAAAAGATGGCTATGCAAGCCGATCAAGTCTGCAATATCCCTTAAGGAAGCACGAATGTCCAATGTCTAAAACTCAACTTGGCGTGAATAGTTTTCTAGGCTGACTTCAGATTTAGAAGAGAGGAACACGTCGAGATGGACGTAGTGGGCTTGGAGTTGGACTATTATTGCAAAATTATGCGTGGCCCAGCCCAATTTCCAATGACTGAGACCTCTCATTACATTCGTAAATATATTTGAGCATTTTCTTTTCTTTTTTTAGGTAGTGTGTAATTTTCTGTTTTCAACGGTTTTACGATCCTACCCTTTGAAAGAGGTTTTTTCTAAGAATTAAATTAGAGAATTAAAGCGAGACATTTAGTTAAGCATTCCTTTTTTAATATCAAAGGAATTTACATACCAAGATATGAGGTTCGGATTTTGTATAGCCTGCTTGCTACTGGCAGTACGTGCCACATTTTGCATATCAATCCTCAAATTTTGTGTCATCTTTATTTTTAATTCTTGTTGCAAGGAAATCAAAAGGGAGGTCAAGGGCCTATAAAGTGAGAGCCTTCTCACTTTGTTGCAGTGACTTAGGAATAAAGAATCAGCTTCTTTTTTTTTTGTTTTTACTCCAATAGTGCTTCCGGAAATAAAATCAGAAAATTGTAGGATCAAAATCAGTTACGTTACTAAATAAGTTTTTTATCTTTTTTTTTTTTAGAACAAAATCGAGAGAATCGAAATAGTGATGAACGAAGAACCAATCTATTTCCCGGACTATGATTTAACCGTCGGCACGATTATTTATTGCAGAATTTAAGCAAAATGGAGAAACAAGACGGTCGGTTCGTAGTCTTTTCAAGTGGATATTGGAAAAGGCTTAATACAAAAAAAAAAAAAACCTCTAATTTTAGCATTTGTGACAATTCTACTCAAAACTTTTTTTTTGTCTTATACAAAACCTTCAACTTTTACATTTATCCCAATTCTACCTAAAACTTTTGCTTTGTCCCAATTCTATCGATCTAGTACTAAAAAAATCATCATCTTTAGCATATGTGTCGCGACCTAAAAAAAAAAAAAAGACAAGTCATCTTTTTCGGGCTAATGGATTATCGGGTTAATTAATTAACTAACCTAACTCGGACTCTCCCAAGTCCATACCAAATCGCAACTTAAGGTTCGAATGATTAACATGCAATGTGATTTGAATTTGGAGTCGCCACTAATCATTTTTGGTAGGTCGATTAGAAACCTAAATAAAATAGCGGGAGAAGACTATCTTATTTCTCGAACCGGAGATTAAGAGTCCGGGGACTTGGTTACATTAATTACAACTAATGCCCTTTCGGTACCTTAAAATTCATGAAAAAAATAATGGATTTGACAAATTTGATGAATTCTACTTGAAGATCAAAGAATCAATTTTTTTGGGTTTTTCTTCTCTTGACATTTGTTTGAAATAAAAAAATTACATGGAATTATGATGAAATAAGTTCAAGATTACTCCCCAATTTGAACTCGTGCACCAAACTTATGCTCGGGCTTGTCTTGATCATTGGACCGATTTGGTGACTCGTTAGACCGAGAAATCTCTTGGTCCTATCTCTCCTTGACGCTTCTTTCTCATCTCGCTAGAATTCCATTAGACTGCAATCCGGGCATTGATATTTTTTCCTTTTTGCTCTCCTTCTATTCTTGTACAATTGATGTCTCATCGTTGATATGCAGTTGTTATTTAACATAAAAACGTAGAGAGAAAAAAATCAGTGTAGAAAATCGAGCTAATTTGTATTCGAAATTAAAGAAAGTTAGGGAATCACTTAACTTTCTTTTGTTGCGGCGAGCTTGAACGATGGGGATGGACCAAGTAGCTTGTGTTGATCGGTGCAAAAATTGGCAATAGTAGTATCGGGCTTCAAAACTCTCATACCCTCTCGAAACTCTTTTCAAATTTTTCTCAAAAGCTCTCTCTATTCTCCTCCTCCAAAAACTCTTTCAATTCTCTTTCACCCCAAACACTCTCTCAATTCTCTTTCACTCCAAAAACTCTCCATTCTCTTCAAGAACTCTTCTTCTTTTTATAGGCAAAATTCTTCATCCTTCATTCTTCATCTTCATTTCCTCACCTTCCATTTTCATCTTCCTTTCTTCATCTTCATCTTCTTTTCTTCATCTTCATCTTCCTTTCTTCATCTTCATCTTCTTTTCTTCATCTTCATTTCCCCATCTTCCATTTTTATCTTCTCTTCTTCATCTTCATCTTCCTTTCTTAATCTTCCATTTTCATCTTCTCTTCTTCATCTTCCTTTCACCATCTTCTTTTGGTATTTGCAATGCAGTCCCTGAAGTTTCAAGTATTTGCAATACAGTCCCTGAAGTTCGAGTATTTGCAATCTGATCCCTGAAGTTTGAGTATTTGCAATACGATCCCTGAGAAAATATTTCTTTCAAGCCCAAATCTTCTTGGTGCATTTTTCCACCGCATGCCTAGTCCGGACCACTGTTAAATTAAGCTCAAATTGTATGCCAATGCTAAATGAATATGTGAGATGATTTTTGTTTAGAACTAAAATTAGTTCTAATTTTTATGCAAAATATATATTAGTCAAAATTTAGGCGTCAATAGTTGCCCCTCTTTGAGTGGAGGCTCGTAGAGGTTCCGCTCAAAGACAAAATTGAACCCTAAATTTTGATAGTGCAAATGATGGATGAACTTTTTTGCGGGAGTTTTAGTCCCATTTTTTATGTAATGAAGTGATGCATGATATGCAAGACTGTAAATAACATGTGTCATAATTTCTCTTTTTCATGTTAGAGAAACTGCACATGGATCGCATACGAGAATACTGTTTTACCAAATACCTCATAAGCTAGTGATTCCCTTAATTTTCAAGTTTCTTGCAAACACGAGGATCTTAAGGTATTTGGCCTATCTGATATCGAAACTTCTTCCTAATGCGAGACAGCGCAAGATATGTGTATCCTTCCGGATCACAAGAGCTACGTCGTTGTGAGTCGAAAGAAGTAGAATCAAGTTCACAAGAGCTACGTCGTTGTGAGTTGATTAAATGTCGAAATCGCCGAGTGCATATGTCTTCACGATTCGACAAAGGGGAACCAAAATCTTAAGAGCTACGTCGTTATGATTTGGTTTGGATCAAAATCACGGGTGCTTATGTCTTCGTGATTTGATAAAGGAGCCGAGAATCATAAGAGCTATGTCATTATGAGCCGACTAAAGGTCAAGATCACCAAGTGCATATGTCTTCGTGATCGACAAAGGGAACCAAAATCTTAAGAGCTACGTCGTTATGATTTGGTTTGGATCAAAATCACGGGCGCTTATGTCTTCGTGATTTGATAAAGGAGCCGAGAATCATAAGAGCTATGTCATTATGAGCCGACTAAAGGTCAAGATCACCGGTGCATATGTCTTCGTGATACGGGCGAAATCATAAGAGCTACGTCGTCATGATAAGATGTCAAGATCGCCAGTGCATATGTCTACACGACCTGACGGGAGAGGCATATTGCACGAGATTGAATCGTAACAACTATCATCGGAGGAGTTGTTGATTTGAAAATGGGTTCGGAAAACTTACCCGGGTTCTCGAACGATTAATCAAAGAACGAAACGGATCGCTCGTATCTTACATGGTAGGCATTTGCCGGGAGAACTTGCTCATTCAATAATCCTTGGATGAATTTCGAGACCTTGGGAGGGACATCGAACATCGAGAATGTATTACCCATCATAGAATGTCGGAGGTAACATGCGCAAACATATTCAACAATGAGTTCATGCAAAACTTTCCTACCGAGCTTGCAATGATTAGAAATAACATGTGTATAATGCAATCACTCATACCATGGTTTATGCATAACCATTCTATCAAGTTTGCATTATCAATCCTGTCCGGGGATGTTCTCACATTAAGAATACCTCGAATGTGAGTTGAATGGGGGGACTTCGGTCAGAAAGGGTTTTCTCTCACTCTCAAGAAAAGTTATTTATCCTGTATGCGGGATTCAAAAGAAATCACTCAATCTTTCCATCATCGCATTCGATAAGGATCCGAGTAATCTCGCAATTGATACGACCGAGCCGATCTGGAGGTCTTGATTAGGACCGTAATGAGGGCTAGGTCAAAGGTTTACAAAGGGGACTCTAGTTGAGTCGAAATTTCTTGAAATGAATTCCTTCGTCATCTCTCTGGGTTTACAAGTCAAGAACCCTGCAAAAATGAGAGAGAAGTAATCTTGCTCGAACTTCTTTGAGTGATGCTTAAAATCATTGAACTCCACATTAATTCAAGTGCCCTAATCGGGAAAAGGCTTTTAAAGGGTTGTAATGGAGGTAATGATTTGGGGGGAGAAACGAAAGGGTTCGTTTTGGCTCGGGAAGATGTTTGAGAAGAGGCTTGATGTTGGTGATCATTACAATCTTGTCACCGATCGTGGCCTTCTAGGATACCATCATTGCTCGAGGATGGTATGAGCTGAAGATTGCATTTGCAATTTGACACTTCATGGAGATTTTTCTCTCAACCCTTTTAGGATATACGGGAAAATTGTGCATTCAAGTTCGAAATATTCTACAAATGAACAATGAATTGAAAGGGCATTGGCCTTGCTTTTGGTAGGCACTTTGCTTTTTAAATGCCCGGGAGTTTTTTGTGGAATCGGCTTTTCCTCTTTCTTCTTTTTTTTTTTTTTTACTCCCAACTCTCTTTTACGATTGTATCTTGATGAGTTCATTGGGAGATTTTCTATGGATCCAGCTTTTTCGAGTCCTTCTACTCAAAGATGGGCCATATTTGCTTTGGGACAACAATGATCACCAATAAGGGCTTTTAGAAACGAATTTGCAGGCTCAAATGGATTGTGCAAATGGATATAGATGTGTGGGATAGAAAAAGAAATGCTTTTCGTCACCCTAAGGCACTTGAATTAAAGCGCAAGTACAATGCAAAGAACCACCCGAAGATTGATGTTAGTCCAAGCAAGAAGATTTCTAACCATTTGTCTCGTGATCTTTGATGGAATTACCTCTGTTTTGCCCCGATGTGGGGTGGTTCTTGGCGAGGGTTGTGGAAGTGAAATCTCCGCTCAAATGGGTTGATCAACGGATAACTTGCGGTGTTTAGGGTAGAAAAATGAATGCCTCCATCACTTCGGTTATCGTACCTTTCGTGAGAAAACTCTTTACCTCGAGGAATGCGGAATTTTGCCACCGTTCATCTCGCTTTGAAAAAATTGGACGTGTTTGGGAAAGGATTGCCTTTCATCATCCTGTCATGCCCCCTTCGTACATTCGATGTATCTTATGTAGTTCATGTTCCTTATTCGAGTTGGTAAATTAAACATGAGGAACAATCATGCGCAAACTATGCGGTGTATGAGTGTTTTCGAGCATATAAAATGCAGCAACTTTTTATCTTGGCGGACAAAGTTCGCAAGTACATAAAAAATTTCTTAGGGGCATGGATCGTGAGTTGCCCCTGTTCATGCAAATGCGTTGCAAAACTTCATTGTACGCTTCGAGACATGAGATTGTCAAAGGCTCCAAGAATTTCTCATTTCATTAATTTTTCATGGAGAAGGGATACTTCTCTGTTTGGACGAGTAGTGAACCCTGTAAAAATCAAAAGGGAAAGCATCAATGTATGTCCTCGTGTTCTAAAAGAATTGAAACGATACCACTTTACCCATGTACGTATTCCTCGCGAACTTTGAATTGAAAAGATCGATTCATCTGGATCGGATTGTATGTCCGGAATGTCATCTCTCTAGGTTCTATAACCGTGGGCTGAGCTTCGATCTCGCGAAGCAAAAAGTTTTTATTAATCTTTGTACATTGATGCCAAATCCCGGGATCGACCGGGACGCCTCGGACCATTTGTCATTCCCCCAACCACTATCTTTGCGGTGTTGTTGGCGTCCACGGGTGGTTCGCTTTTGTTATATTGTTCTCAAAGCGGTTGGCAATCCCACGTCGAGAATAAAATAAGCTTAACTTAGAGTTTGAAAGCGGTGAGAATCAATTGGAACGATACGGAGTTACCCATCTTTGAGCCTGCTTGGTCTTTTCCTTGCATTCTCCCAAGTAAGGCTATTCGGAATCTCTCTTTATGGGCGTTCGGGGCGTCGTCCACAAATTGATTTGCTACAAGCCTAGCTTAATAAGGAACTTACGCATTTGATAAGAGAGGAGAAAATTCGCCCTTTAATTCTAGACAACTAGAAAGTAAAAGTATCCCACGGGGGAACTATACATGGAATTAAAGGAGTATTCATGTGAGATTGGTTCCACCTCTTTTCTTTGGCCATTCTAATGATCGGCTGATTTTGTCTTGGATCATACACCAACGATCGTTGTTTGAGGATCCATAGTCACTTGCTTCGGATCACAACTCTGGAGGTCCTTTAGCTCGGCCCGGGCGACCAAGGCGGTGAGCTCATCATCAAAGTAACCTTTTGATTTTTCGGGCAATTGATACTCGATTGGGCATTGCTACTTGCTAACACCGCGACAGATTTTCCACTTTGTTTTTGCCGTGAGCGGTCGACTCCTTGAGCTTGAGCCTCCGCCGTCGCTCGGGAACTCGTAGGGATGATCAAGCGGTCCCCTTTGCTAGAACCACCGGCGGAAGGTCGGTATGGCCGGTATTCTTGATTGGGAAGTGGTCGGGTACTTTTTGCTCCGTAGGTTTTCCTGGGATTAATCTTCCGATCAACTTTGCTCCGGTCGCCTTGGTTCCAAGCTACATCGTGCTTCTTGACTTATCTCTAAATGCTGTGAAGGTGATTTGTGACACTTCGTAGAGTGAGCCCGTTTATATTCATCATTTTGAGTACGGCCATTGGTCGTCTTTGAATTGATTCCTAGTTTGTCGAAGCGCCTCGATGAATATAGAGTGAAGCTCGGCGGACCAAAGGGGCCTTTTCTTTCCGACAAAATCGTCGTAGTAAGTTTGGCCATAGTTCTTTTGTTCGAGTAATTGCTTCCTTACAGCATGCTGCCAAATATTTTGGAGCACTCGAACCGGACCCGGCTTCTTTAGGATGTCCCGAGCACCATGCAATATGGCCCTCGTTATGAGCTGGCGATCATCACTTGCGATGTTATGATCACCGGTATATCCAACTCCGAATCGATGATCTTTAAGAGGCGAGACCATCCATATCGATCCCTACCATGGGCTGTGACGACGATGTCGAAATCATATTTGTACCGCCTCGGCTCCTCTAAGGCTTCCGTTGCTTTCACATAAGCTGAAATCTTGTACATGCACTTTCTCGGCATGGCAACGAGGATAGAGAGGGAAACGGGGTTGCCATCAATGGCCATGACTCGTAGATCCTCGGGATAGGAAGCTTCCCATACTTCCGCCTGGAATGGACGCATACTTATTTTCCTTTCAAAACCTTCCATATGTAGACCGAAAAATGGGTGTTTCGACTAAAGGCTGGGCTTTAGATGTTCTTTGGACTTGCAAAGATATATTGCCGAGAAAATCACAAAAGCGATGATGGCCTTTCGTGACGAGTTACGGAGGTGCATGGAGACTTCAAGTTCTTTATAAACTTTTTACGATCGTTAGTCTCATGACTGACTTTTCTCTCCTTTTCGATCTTAGTGCCTTGAATCCATTTCGTAATAACTCTTACCTCCCGCTCAATCCGTCGTTCTTTTTTACTTTTCGATATGGAGGAGCCCTCAAATCTTTTCACTTTCTCTACGAACAGGCGAGTTATTTCCCTCTTCAAATCTTTTCGCTTCCTCCTACGAACGAGGCGGTTATTTCCTTCCTCAAATCTTTTCGCTTTCTCCACTAACGAGGCGGTTATTTCCCTCCTCAAATCTTTTCGCATTTACTTACGTGAAGGTTTTCAATGCTTAGTCAAATGCGGCGAGGAATTCACGCATTTAAACATGATGATGTTCGTGGATAAAGTCTTGTTCTTTGCCCCTGGATTAAAAGAAGAATGTCTCACATGGGGATTTTGTAACAAACGGTACATTCATTCGTACATGTCACTACTTCTCTTGAGGATTCGTAAGGGCTAGCTAGTAATGCTCAAAGAAGAGATATTTTGAGCCCATAATAAAAAAAACTAAAGCTTCATGTAGGCTACACATTCGGAGTTCCATCGGCGTTGAATTGGCTGTTTGTGACATCAAGGAAACTCCAATTGTAGTGATGCATGTCTCTTCCCTCGAAGGGCATCGGTTACGCCTCTGCAAGACCGACTTTGCGGGATGTATCTCTAACGAAATCGGATTGTACGAGAACTTGCTCGGGGATGAAGCTGGTGAATGAGCATTTTCAATGCTCGGATGTGGCTCATCGAGGGACATGTCACCAAAGGAGATGGGGCCGCTACGGACATGGCAAACAGCGGTGTTGATAGCATCCCTATACCTCTTGTTCTCTGCTCGAAGCTTTTCACTTTCTTCCCTCGAAACGTAAGTTCATGACTTTCATTTTTAACCTTCAATCGGGTCCGCTTGTTTTGAAACCAAAACTTGACCTTCAAGGGCTCCATTCCTATCATCCGGCTCAATTCATTTTGCGTCTCCTATTCACGTAAGAGCACTCCTTGAAGGCAGCTTGAGCACTTTGATTTGATATTTTCTTTTAAGGGTTATTTGCGGCTGCCATTGCCATTGTTATTCTTTGTCGAAATCTTGAATTTCACTTGCCAAGAGAGTTGGGTTTTACGGCTCGGCGTTGGATCCGGTCTCGAAATCCAGCGGTTCGCTTTCGGGGATGTCTAGGTTGGTTGCCTCCGGTGAAGTCTTGATGGCCTCTAAACATGTTGGATTGAAATACCTCTTACCGCCTTTTGTTCACTCTATTCTCCGATGTATGCTTACTCTCTCCAAATTCTTTCGAGTAATCGGGTATGTTCCAAAGCCTCCCTTTAAACGCGGATGAAAATCACTAAGCCGACGTTTTTCCCAAGATTTCGTGTTTCCGCTTTGCCTTATTTTTTCAACGTGATGGGACCCGAATCCACTCGCACCGATTTTCTTTTCTTGATAACCATGCTTGTCTCCCACTCGGTTTTCAATCATGGTGGGACTTCAACTCTTTTTGTAACTTTTCGGATTTGTGAGGCTCGAGATCACGGATTGACGATAGATCCAGGATCCAATGAACGAAACGCCTGTAGTTTTACCCGAGTAACTAACGTGGCTCCGCAAGAATTGCTGTTTCTTCTCTCGGAAAGTATGCTTGTCTCCCACTCGGTTTTCAATCATGGTGGGACTTCAACTCTTTTTGTAACTTTTCGGATTTGTGATGCTCGAGATCACGGATTGACGATAGATCCAGGATCCAATGAACGAAACTTTGTAGTTTTACCCGAGTAACTAACGTGGCTCCGCAAGAATTCTTGTTTCTTTTCCCGAAAAGTATGCTTGTCTCCCACTCGGTTTTCAACATGGTGGCGTCCTCAAATCTTTTCGTAACTTTTTCGGATTTATGAGGCTCGAGATGGTAGATCCGTGATTCACGGATGAAACGTCCGTAGTTTTACCCGGATAATTGACTCGACATCCACAATAATTATTGCTATAGCTTTTCTTGCCCTTTAAATTAGGATTTAACGCCGAGATAATTATCGCTTTCATATCTTCATCTCCAACCTTCTAAGCACTCTTTTGCATCCACTCTCTTTTTTAGCCGCTTCAACAACAATGGCTTCCCCTCCTGCGCACGCCTTCTCGGCTGAAGTTTTGGCCAAATGGGAGAAACTTTATAATCTCCTAGGCCGGGGCTACTCTTATATAGCCAACCATCCCGGAGGCCAAGCGAGATTCGTCTTATGTTTAGGGATATGGCACCGCTTCCATTGAAGGTACCAAGTTAGAGGAGGAATACGGGATCTTCCCCACCCTCTTTACTAACTTCACGGAGGCTTACCATGTTGCTTATCAAGATGTTACTTTGGCCCACCTTGTGAAGGCACGCTATCGGGATCGGTCGGACAGCTTGGTGTTGGCCGATCTTGTAGGTGACAATTATAAGAAGGCCCTCGACTACGGTAATGAACAAGTCTCCCCTTTGATTCGTGAGAGGGGAAACTTGGTGGGGTGTTTGGCCATGTCCCGGACCATCTTCGAGCGCGATCCGCTCAATATTGTTTTAAAATTTCAATGCACATGGCTGGAAGAAAGGTTGGACGATCGACCCTGGATATAGCCGCGGGAGAATGCTTTGATCCATGACCTGGAATTTCTTGCCGAGCATCACGAGGACAAGGTAGCCAAGCTCAAAGAGAAATGTGAGCTCCTCCTCTTTAAGTTGGCGGATCTCGATTCTCGGAGCGATCAGTGTAGGCGGAGCATCAACCGTATGGAGAGTCGGTTAAACTCCTTTGTGATGCTCATTAGGGCTCGGTTTGGCTTTACGTTCCCACCCCGTTGATCTATTTGTAAAGCTTTCCGATGAATGAAATGAATGCAAGTTTTTACTCATTTCATCTTGGTCGTCATATTTTTTTCGCAAGATAACCCCTTTTACTCTGCGAATAAGTAAATCTCACGCTCCCGATGGTCAATCCAATTGGGCCGGAGAGGCTCCCCCATTCGAAACAATCTCTCGGCAAAGATTAGTAGCGAGAAAACAAACGAATGCTCAAATGTGAACAACTCGTGAATTCGTATTAATATTATAACTCGATTATGAAAACATCGAGTGAATCAAGCATAATATTTCTTTACGTCGTCGAATTGATTGGATTGGTAAAGACACGACCATCCATCTCGGCCGAATCAAAGCACCACCAAGGAGCACCTTCTTTTACTATATATGGACCACCATAGTTTGGAGCGAATTTCCCTTATGGGAGTGGGACTATTGGCAATAATTTTCTCAAGACCAGGTCATTGATCCGAAAATATCGAGGCCGAACTTTTTTGTTGAATGATTTAGCAACTCTCTGCCGATAACACTTGGCCATGACATACGGCCTTAAGTCTTTTTTTCGTCAATCGATTCAATTGGCTTGCTCTCTCTTTGGATCCATTCAGCTTCCGTCGCTTAGCTTGAGACAAGTATACGTAAGGAAGGAATTTCCACTTCAATCGGTAGAACGACCTCCATTCCATATACAAGAGAATACGGGGTTGCCCCAGTAGATGTCCGGATTGAGGTCCGATATGCCATAAGTGCAAATGGCAACCTCTCATGCCCAATCGCGATAATTTTCAGCCGTCTTCGCTAAAATTTTCTTAATATTCTTATTGGCGGCTTCTCTTTGCTCCATTCATCCGAGGGCGATATGGGGAAGAGTTCGGATGCTTGATCTTGAATTCCTTAAACAATTCGCCCATTAGTTTGTTGTTTAAGTTCGAGCCATTGTCAGTGATTATGGCTTCAGGTGAACCGTATCGAGCAATGATATCTCGGCGGATAAATTTCGCGATATTTCGTGCCGTAACCGCTAAATAGGATGCGGCCTCGATCCATTTGGAGAAATAGTCAATCGCCACCAAGATGAATCGATGCCCATTGGATGCTTTAGGGTTGATAGGACCGATAACATCAATGCCCCCACATAGAAAACGGCCATGGTTCGGATAATCGATGCAACTCATTTGGAGGGACATTAATCTTGTCACCATGAATTTGACATTTGTGACAGACTCGGACATCTTTGAATACAATCTCTTTCGAGCGTGAGCCAATAATAACCCAACCTCATAATCTTCTTAGCTAACAAGTGGCCGTTCATGTGTGGACCACGGATCCCTTCATGTACTTCCATTATTAGACGAACCGCCGGTCGAGTCAACACATCTTAGTAGGACGAGAATCGAATGACCGCTTGTACAAATTCTCTCCATTCAAGAAGAACTTGAGGCCATTTTCCTTATGTACTTTTGGTCGGATACGGTACTTTTTTTAGGGAACTCCCCTTCTGAATATAAGTCTTGATGTCATGGTACCATGGTTTACCATCGGGTTCATTGATCACGGCCATACAATATGCTGGTTTTTTTAATACCTCGATCTTCGGTGGGTCAACCTCAAGTCCATTGGCGACTTGTAACATTGAAGACAAGGTAGCCAATGCATCGGCCGAATCGATTATGAGTCCTGGGCAGATACTCAAATGAGATATCCTCAAATTCTTCTACCAATTCATCCGGATACTCATGGTAGGGTAGCAATTTGGCATCTCTCGTCTTCCACTTTCCAACGATCGAAGGATAATCAAAGCGGAATCTCCGAACACCTTGAGTCGGGCTATCCCCATCTCAACTGCAGCCTGCAAACCGAGGATGCATGCCTCATATTCGCTATGTTATTTGTGCAAGGGAATACCAATTTTTTTGCCACAAGATAATGTCGACCACCTGGAGATATCAGAACCGCGCCCGTGCACGATCCCGATAAATTGACAGCTCCGTCAAAATACATAGTCCCGAGATGTAATCCTCTACAAACATGATTCGATCCTCGAACGATAAGCATCATCATCTTGCCCCGGATTTTCAGCTAGGACATCTGCTATAACTCGTCCCTTGATTGACTTTTGGGACAAATATTGAACGTCAAACTCGGATATGAGGATTTGCCATTTGGCAAGTCTACCAATCAAGGCGGGTTGATTAAGCAAGTATTTGATGGGATTGCATTCTGTCACCGAAGTACTTGGTAATGCAAGGTATATTGCCAAAGCCTTTGCGTACCCGGACTAACGCCGCACATGTTTTCTCTACTTCGGAGTACCTCATTTCCGAAGTTGTGAATTTCTTGCTCGGATAATAAATGGCTCGTTCTCTTCCGTCCTCCTGCTTCTCTTGGGCTAGCATAGCACCCAAGGATTCACTAAGGATTGTGAGGTAGAGGATTAAAGGTTGCTCCGGTGTTGGAGGAACAAGCACGGGTGGATTCATGAGATCTTTGCTTGATCTTCCAAAAGCTTCTTCACATTCGCTATCCCATTGGACTAGCGCATTCTTCTTTAATAGCTTGAGGAATGGCTTAGCGGTTTCGATAAGCGAGAGATGAATCGAGCAATATAGTTTAGCCTACCCATCAAACTTCGAACTTCTTTAAGCGTCGTCGGTGGCTTAAGCTCACGAATAGCCTTAACTTTCGAAGGGTCGACTTCAATGCCCTTGCGCTTACCACGAATCCGAGTAGCTTGCCCGAGCTGGTCCCAAAGACACACTTAGCGGGGTTGAGGCGTAACTTGTACTTTCGGAGTCCGTCGAACAATTTCTTTAGCGTTTCGACGTGATCTTCTCCATGCCTCGTTTTTGCTATCATGTCATCGACGTAAACCTCAATCTCATTATGCATCATGTCGTGGAAAAGGGCGACCATGGCTCGTTGGTAAGTGGCTCCGGCTTTTTTGAGACCGAACGGCATTACCGGTAATGGAACATTCCCCATGGTGTGGTGAAAGTGGTTTTCAACTTGTCATTGACATTCATCGGGATCCCGATTGTACCCGGAGAAACCGTCCATGAATGAAAACAATTCAAACACTGCAGATTCGTCAACAAGTACGTCGATATGCGGGGGGGGAAAATCATCTTTAGGTTTAGGGGCTTTGTTCAAGTCTCGATAATTGACACAAACCCGAATGCGACCGTCTTTCTTCATGACGGGGACTATGTTAGCGACCCAATCGAAATATTCTGTAGTCTCAATGAATCCTACATCGAGAAGCTTCATGACCTCCTCTTTGATCTTCTACACTAATGCGGTCCGGCCCTCCTTGACTTTTGCACGACCGGCTTAGCGAAGGATCGATCGGCAAACAATGCTCGACAATGGAACGGTCGAGGCCGGGCATATCTGCATAGGACCAGGCGAAAACGTCCTGGTAATCCTTCAAGAGTCGATCGGGCGCTCGGACATTTCGAGGAAAGGGTTGCCCCGATCTTAACTTCTTTAGGGTTTTCCGCATCGCCTAGGCTGACCGAGATAATTTGTTCATCGGTCAAGAGCTTGATCTCCTCATGTCGTTCGAAATCTTGACGAACTTCTTCATAATCTGGATTGAACTCATCTAGGTCGTATATTTCTGAATCCACTAGGTTTCCCTCCTCATGTATCCCTCATGATGACAAACTTGTTGGTCGTTGGTTATCGTCATTGGGTTGGTTTGGGAGATTGGGACTACAAGCGGCGTGCTCGAGCTCACGCTTGTGAAGATCACATCTTCTAGCGGCATTGTACGATAGGGAGCGGTTTCCCGGGGCTTTACCGAACTTGTCCGTAGAATGAATTAGAGCGAGAAATGGTTAGCGGCGGGCTGGAGGTGGATGATTGAAGTTTGGCGGAGAAGGGGGCCATCATTTCCTCCATCTTTTGGGACATCATCTCTTCAAAGCGCTCGGTCAAGGAGCCAAGTTTCTCGTCTAGGGCGATGCGATGGTGGCGTTAATGTCGGCCATCCTCTTCGCGATCGATCGAGTAATATGTGGAGGATCCGTGAAAAATTACCCTGTACGCAGTAACAAACCAAAAATGAGTACGGGGAGCGAGAATAGCGAGCCGGCCCATGGCATCCCTCTAGACTCAAACGAACAAAGTGATTATGACCAAAGAATTGAAACATGTAATTTTCAGTTTGTTCGCTTTTACGAAAAAATCCGTATTAATTCGCACGTTGGTCAAAATACGTCCACATTTTACGAGCTTATAGTTGAGAAGATGATGAACAACTTTTATATTGACCAATCAGACTAGAAATGAGCAGATCAAATCAGTTTAATGTGTCTTTCCGAAAAATCGCACTCAGAAAACTGTTATAACCACAGGTAGTTAAAAAAACGAAAGGCCATCTTAAATTATGAATTTAATTTTGAAATTTTGTAGGATATTAGTTGAAACATAGGTCTACAACTTTCATGTTTGTCACTTACCCAAAGCTCGATCGTAGAATTTAGTAAAAATCGTACAACAGGAACAAGCCAAATCGGAATTGAGGACAACCGATGAAATTGTAAAAACTACGGAAGCAAAGTGTGAAATTGGAAACAAGACAATGAGATTCATAAACAATCAACCTAAACCATGGACCAGCCCAAAATAAAAATGAGATAACGGGGCGTAAGAGATAGGAAATTACCGCTCATAGGAAGAAAATGTCAATCACAAAGACATGCGCATGAATCGTGGATTCAAATTTTAGTTCTTTTAGCAAAATGAAATGAAGGACGAACGACATGTCGCAGCCTCGCGCACGTTCATCATGACTAGTTGCCGCCTCGCATACATAGTCATGACTAGTCGGGTCCAATCATCTCGGCTTGGTTCGGTCGACAAGGGCAACTCTCATGCATCATAGCCTCACGTGCATGAGAACAACCCTTGAGCCATTTTTTTGAAAAATTCGGGATCCAAGTGGGATAACCTTTAGCGAAGCCTTACCGCCAAGGTTAAAGAACCACATAAATACCATCCTGAAACTATCGGGTGACCCGGGTTCGGTCACAAGTCAAGGTGGTGTAGTGCAATTATATTAGGGACATGCACGACATTTTAAAGGCAATCAGCACTCCGATAGTTCAAAAAATAAAATTATCATCACCAAGCCTCGCAAAATAGAGGTTAGCCACGGACTCCTCCCCTTATAACTCCCTTTCCCGCAAAACAATTTAACACTTAGGGATTAAAATTCAAGCAAGATTGCCAAATCAAGTAATTTTCCTTTTCATGAACTTATCTCGGCTTAAGTCCTCTTTGGGTCCCCAGCGGAGTCGCCAAGTCAGTAGCGACCTAAAAAAAAAAAAGACAAGTCATCTTTTTCGGGCTAATGGATTATCGGGTTAATTAATTAACTAACCTAACTCGGACTCTCCCAAGTCCATACCAAATCGCAACTTAAGGTTCGAATGATTAACATGCAATGTGATTTGAATTTGGAGTCGCCACTAATCATTTTTGGTAGGTCGATTAGAAACCTAAATAAAATAGCGGGAGAAGACTATCTTATTTCCTCGAACCGGAGATTAAGAGTCCGGGGACTTGGTTACATTAATTACAACTAATGCCCTTTCGGTACCTTAAAATTCATGAAAAAAATAATGGATTTGACAAATTTGATGAATTCTACTTGAAGATCAAAGAATCAATTTTTTTGGGTTTTTCTTCTCTTGACATTTGTTTGAAATAAAAAAATTACATGGAATTATGATGAAATAAGTTCAAGATTACTCCCCAATTTGAACTCGTGCACCAAACTTATGCTCCGGGCTTGTCTTGATCATTGGACCGATTTGGTGACTCGTTAGACCGAGAAATCTCTTGGTCTATCTATCTCTCTGACGCTTCTTTCTCATCTCGCTAGAATTCCATTAGGCTGCAATCTGGGCATTGATATTTTTTTCCTTTTTGCTCTCCTTCTATTCTTGTACAATTGATGTCTCATCGTTGATATGCAATTGTTATTTAACATAAAAACGTAGAGAGAAAAAATCAGTGTAGAAAATCTGAGCTAATTTGTATTCGAAATTAAAGAAAGTTAGGGAATCACTTAACTTTCTTTTGTTGCGGCGAGCTTGAACGATGGGGATGGACCAAGTAGCTTGTGTTGATCGGTGCAAAAATTGGCAATAGTAGTATCGGGCTTCAAGACTCTCATACCCTCTCGAAACTCTTTTCAAATTTTTCTCAAAAGCTCTCTCTATTCTCCTCCTCCAAAAACTCTTTCAATTCTCTCTTTCACCCCAAACACTCTCTCAATTCTCTTTCACTCCAAAAAACTCTCCATTCTCTTCAAGAACTCTTCTTCTTTTATAGGCAAAATTCTTCATCCTTCATTCTTCATCTTCATTTCCTCACCTTCCATTTTCATCTTCCTTTCTTCATCTTCATCTTCTTTTCTTCATCTTCATCTTCCTTTCTTCATCTTCATCTTCTTTTCTTCATCTTCATTTCCCCATCTTCCATTTTTATCTTCTCTTCTTCATCTTCATCTTCCTTTCTTAATCTTCCATTTTCATCTTCTCTTCTTCATCTTCCTTTCACCATCTTCTTTTGGTATTTGCAATGCAGTCCCTGAAGTTTCAAGTATTTGCAATCTGATCCCCGAAGTTCCGAGTATTTGCAATACGGTCCCGAAGTTCGAGTATTTGCAATACGATCCCGAGAAAATATTTCTTTCAAGCCCAAATCTTCTTGGTGCATTTTTCCACCGCATGCCTAGTCCAGACCCCTGTTAAATTAAGCTCAAATTGTATGCCAATGCTAAATGAATATGTGAGATGATTTTTGTTTAGAACTAAAATTAGTTCTAATTTTTATGCAAAATATATATTAGTCAAAATTTAGGCGTCAACAATATGCTCTAATTATATCCAAAACTTTTTTTTTCTCATAAAAAACCTTCAACTATTACTTTTGTCCAAATTCTACTATCGTTAGCCCTCCGTCCATAATCACCATTAATTAATCTTATGAGGCATTTTTATTTTATTAATGAATTACACCTCGTAAAATCGATATGAAAAAACTCATGAACTTTTCTTCCGTAGTTTGTTACTCCTATATATTGCCGAGAGATATGTAATCACTCAAAATGGCATGTTTCGTATTCTTTTCGACACTCAAGAGCCAAAAAAATACTGTTGGACATGAAGATATTTGAACGAACGATCTAAAATCTCGTCGTCTCGAAAACCTACTTGTTTTTAAATTTCGAAAATTCATTGATAAGTTCGGTGAGAAAACTCGTGCCATGTAGGGTTAACTAACGGTGATTATGGATGAAAAGCTGATAATGGTAGAATTAAGATAAAATTTAAAGTTGAAAATTTTTACTATGAGACAATTATATTTTGGATATAATTGAGACAAATGCTAAAATTAAGGGTTTTTTTTTAGTATTAGATTGGTAGAATTGAGACAAAAGTAAAAGTTGCGTGTTTTTTATGAGATAAATTATTTTTTATAGATATAATTGTTATAAATGCTAAAGTTTAAGTTTTTTTTTATATTAAGTCTATTGAAAAGTGATCTTGGGACAAGTACACAGAAACTGCAAGGCGGACTTTTGAGTCAACTCACTCACGATTGACCCGAGTTGATTGCACTTGGCTTTCGACTTGTCTCCTTTGCTCTCCATCTTTTTTCCCGTCTAACCAGAGGAAACCTCCAAGAATGTTAGTTAAGGACCCAACCCACGTATATTCAACATAGTCATCATAAAGCACATGAACAAAGCCTTTTTTTTTTTTTTGAAAAGTACATTGAAAGTCCTAAAATTATTTCGAATGTGCAATTAAATTTTAAAATTTTTGAAAATTGCAATGAAATCCTAAAACTTATCAAATTGGCTTAATCAAGTTCTTCTCGTTAACTAAAAATGCCGATGGATCTTATTTTATTACTATGGTAAGACACGTGGTGTAATGTGACGCCCATCAAGTGCCACGTAAGTCAAATACTCAAAATAAAAAAAAAAGAAAATTAATTAGATTAAAAAAATATAAAAGTTAAAAGTTTAAAAGAAACAAACTCAAGCAAAAAAGAAAAAAAAAATAGCTTCACACAAACGTCTTAGCTAGTCGGTGGTCATTTGTCACAGCCCATTGGGATGGGGTGGCGGAGGTCGCCTAGGCCTCCCAAAGCCCAACAACCCTCGCCGGCCCTGGGTGAGGCTTGGCTGCCCGTCGACAAGGGCATAGTGGCCTAGATCTATGGGTAGGCGCAACCCCTAGGTGAGGCCTCACGAGGTCTCGTTGGCCCTAGGCGAGGATCGGTGACTCTCGCTCGGATTTGGGACAAGGCCAACAGGCCCTTGCCGAGGCCAATTAGGCCTCGCCGAGCTTTGGGAAGACCCAAGCAACCTCCATTGGCTCTTCCTAGCGACTGTTGTAGCGGCCACCGACAAGGGCTAAGTCAACCCATTTGTGTGAGTCTTTTTTTTTGCTTTAATTTTTTATAACATATTAATAAGTCCTAGTATTTGATTACACTATTCGAAAGTTTTAAAATTTAATTGTACTTTTGTGATAAAATATGAGACTCTTATTGTACTTGTCTCTTTTTTCTTTGGGTCAAACTTTAAGAAGGTTCGAGTCATTCTAAATTTGCGAGATGAGCGCCTTAAAAGAAGAAGAATTAGCACTAGGCCCTCCACACGTGGCACAACATTATTTGTCGATATTACCATGTGTGCCACATGGTGCAACTTGACAAATTGTATATTAAATTCTTTTTATGAAATGTGCACCGCATTTCAAAAGATTAAATTCTGAACTTTCGCTCGCCCAAGTCACTATCATTCACATTGTTGTCATGACAATTGGTTTTGTATTTCCCCCTATATCAACTTGTGTACAGAATTAAGATGATAAAAAAGTTTAAGAATTCACACGAATTTATTTACCTGGTGCAAACATCGGATTGCTAATCCGTTCGAACCGGCCCCACACGAAAGGGTACTCGTGGAGGCAAAGAATACGCTTTAATTGCGCGCAAAAACTTAATAAAATCTTACTAAACATTCTTTCATAGAAAGAGAGAGAGAGAGATATTGGCCCACGATTCTTGATTTAGTTGTCGTCACGCCATAAATATTCCTCTAATTATGAAATCACGTTTTAACTCGAGCCATATCCATTCCTATTAATTCATTCCCGCCCCTTCCGTCGTATTAACGAAAGCTCGAAAATAAAATACCGCTATTCTCAATTTTTTTTTTCTAATTTTCATCCACTCTTATTCCAAGTCACCAAGCAAAAGTACGGAAAAAAGAAATGGAGGGGGCCATCCTCATTCGACTACTTTCATCTCCATTGGTGGAGAAAGTAGGCCGCATAAATTTTCTGAAGGTGCCGTAAGAATTAGAATTAGAATTACATTGTTGGTTCGATAAGACTGAGTCGATACTGAATTCAGTGAGCATACTCTTCTCCACTCACCGCGACAGAGCCTGCAAATCCAAAAGAAAAGAGACAAACAAAAAAACAGATAAAATAAGTAAATAAATCAAAATAATATTAAAAAATTATTTGTGCCAGTGCTAACGATATCACGAAAGACGGTGGATGTTCACATCAATGATTACTGAATTGGCAAAATATAAAAGCGTTTAGGATTGAATCGTCGGGAAAAGAAAAAGGAGATTTAAAATTAAATTGACAAAAAAATGAAAAAAATTTAAGACTTTTCTAAAAAAATTCCGAATAATTTACTCTAAACATCATTGTGCATGATGAATTTTTTCATTTTATTCGTTTATTTTAATAGGTGATATAAATAATTATTTTTAATTTTTTTAAAATTATTCATGTTTTTATTTATTGTTTTTTTTTTTTCTGTTTTCTGTTTTTCATCTAATGAGCGCGACCTTACGTTGAAGAACGACAAATATTTTTTCTGCATCTTCCCAGCACAGAGGAGAAAATATCAATGGAAGGACACGTGTCGTCGTGGGTCACCCACTTTCTCTCTCTAGGGTTGAAACTTCTGCGTCCTCTCCCAGAACAGGCCCTCTCTTCAGGAGAGAGAGAGAGAGAGATTATTATTATGAGATTGGGAAAATGAAGCGTAGGAGCCACTCTAGTGCGCTTTTGGTTTGGTGGGTCTTCGTCTTCGTCTTCGTCTGCGTCTGCACCTTTCGGTTTGACTATTCTCTGCAGCAGATGCAGCCTATCGTACCTAACCCCCTCGCCCTTTATTGTTTAGTCACCTCCATTTAAGTCCCTCTGCTTTCTCTCTCTCTGTCTCGTCAAACCAACGATCTCAAACCAAAGAAAACGCAGAGAGAGACTGTGTGTGGTGTTGTGTTTGCTCGACTTGATCGCGACATGTCAGACATAGTCCAAGAAGCATGGAGGAACTACCTCATACAGCTCCAAGCCCACCCTCTCCGGACCAAGGTTCTCTCTTCCTTTCGCCCCTCCTGGTTCTTTGCCCGTGATCTGTTTTCCCGTCTCTGTCGCGCCCATCGAGTCAAAATCGCATCTTTCGTGGCTCGTGATCTTGGGTTCTTGGGTTCTTGGTCAACGCGCCGTTCTTGAGATATTTGTTGCTTGGGTGTGTTTTAGGCGATCACTGCTGGAGTTTTAGCTGGTTGTAGCGATACGATTGCGCAAAAGATTTCCGGGATCAAGAAACTCCAGCTCAGAAGATTGCTTCTGATCGTGGTATGATATGCAGTTCATTTTTTGGTTGTCGATTGATCCTTTTGTAGCCAAACCTTGACGACTGATACGAGCTTCGGTGTATCGAACTCATATGTTGGTTGCCGAATGGTGTTGGCAGCTTTATGGGTTTGCATATGGTGGGCCATTTGGACACTTTCTCCATAAATTGATGGACATCATCTTCAAGGGGAAGAAAGGCAACAGAACTGTCGCCATGAAAGTAAGGAACTTGGGGCCTACTATTCATTTCAAAGGACTTGCAATGAACTTTGACTTTGATCCTGACGTCTGTTTTTAGATATCGATCTCAAGAAAACCGTAATTATTTCCGAAGAGCTTAACCTGTCATGAAACGAGCCAAAAGTGTCGGTCTAGCATGCCATTTTCTTTGCTTGTGCGGTACATAGACCGTGAAATTTTTCTACTGATGTTTGATGGATAAGAGTGATTTGCAATAGGTGTTGTTGGAGCAATTAACAACTTCTCCATGGAATAACATGTTCTTCATGATGTACTATGGCTTGGTGGTCGAAGGTATGCTCGTTTATCAGATATTTCATCTTTAGCTTTGATGTTGTTGATGCATCCCTAGTCGCTCCAAGTATCGTTCCTTCATAATTTAGCGTGACCCTACCATCCTTGTTTTATGGTTTTCGCTATTTTAAAGCTGCATTCCATTGAAAGAGGTATCTGTGCCTACTGATTAGTGATCCACCATCCATGAGCATACTGTCATATTCAGGCATCCAGTCTCCTTGGACTTGAGAGTTTCTTCCAAGTTCTTTCTATTGTTTTCTTCAATTTTATTGTTGATAAGCACTAAAGGTCGACATTTCGTTCTAAGTTCAGTCAAGCATTTTTTGCAGCTACATAAAAAAATAGAAAACGAAGCATGTGATAGATTAGCTCCTTTGAGAATGCTCTGATCTTACTATGTCGCCTCAAAAGGATTAGTACCTAGTTCGTTTTTTATGCATGTGGTGATTTGCTGGGACCAGAGGATAAATATTCTCCAATTTAGCTGTGCGTGCTAACTCAGCTCATCTGCTTTGAATGATTTGTCTAAGGATTAATCTGCTTTTAGAGTCGATTTTGCAATTGGTGGAACTATCAACATGAGATTGAGAATCTGAATTCTAATAGTCAACATCTTAGATTTTATTATTAGTTTGTCTTTTTTGGACTTTACTGAGTAGCGGTTCTTCATTTGACATGTCAGTTTCTCTCTGTGTAAGTTCTTCCTTGTTGCAAGTTTTGTCTGCTGCCCTTTAGTAATGAATCTATGGAAACAATTAGCATGAAAAATGATATCAAAATTGCCTGAAATTCTCTGGCTCCCACTTTGCCTTTCCATTACACAGTTTCTGTAATTGAATACTCTGTGCCGCATGCCAGAAATTTTGTTAAGCATATACTTTGTGAAAGCAGGAAGATCGTGGAGTTTAGTCAAGAACAAAGTCCGACAGGACTATCCTTCAGTGCAACTGACTGCATGGAAGGTAAAACAGTGTTAACTCTCTGTTACAATACAAACTGGAAGTAATGTCATTAGAGCGATTTTGTCACTCACTAGTTTTTATGCTAATATAACACAGTTTTGGCCCATAGTGGGGTGGGTGAATTACCAGTACATGCCTCTGCAGTTTCGCGTTTTGTTCCACAGCTTTGTTGCCTCATGCTGGTAAGTTCGTCTTTTCTACTTCGGCTTTCTGTTTTTCTAGAGCAAGTGCCATTGCCTGCTGATAGAGCTTGGTCCTCTGTTCCCTACAAGGCGCGAGGTGGTTGAAGAAGATATCTCTTATTTGGCATTGCTTTAACTTGTCTTGGAATTCTGATTATCCTATAGCATATGCAGAAATAGTGTCTACTAATGTCCAGGGGCACTGAATCAATGGGTTTGATTAGTCAAGGACTGGTTATATGGTTTCAATTGACTGTCACAATAATACAACCGATCTAAAATAAGCATCACCATCATTTCTGCTTGGTTGAAACAATTGCTCTAAACAGTCTGCTGTGAATGCATGAAGATTGTTCCTTCCAGTTCAACGCAATTTGTTTGTTACTTAACACCTCCTTAATGTCGCTCTCATAAATAGAAGTATTGAAGGTAAAAACATTTAATGGATTTTGAAGCTGTTTTTTTTAACATGTCTGCATTTTACCTTTAATCGCTCAAAGGATACGATCAATATGTTAGATGGTCATTATTCTTAGAGTCGACACAACCCTGACTTCTAATGCAAGCTAAATTTTACTGCTGCAACTCTTCAATGAAAGCTGAAGCAGAAAATTAATGAGATGTCAATTGATGTCGATGATGTAACAAGTCAAAGGAGCGGCCACTAAGGCATGGTCTTACAGTCTCGAGCCCCTGCATGCTGCTTTCCGTTAGATGATTACAGTTCAGCTTTAGGGTCAGTATCGAATTGTTTACGTGCTTATGAAAAGTTTCCATGTCTTATGTTCTAAGCTACATGTGACATGGGCATTTAAGAGCCGCGGAACACCCATGAATTGCTGTTGAGCTCTAATTCACTTGGTTTCCCATCTCAGGGGAATCTTTCTTAATCTCAAGGCAAGATCAGCTACCATCAAGAAGGCTTAGGGTAGGATGACTGATCTGTGAGATGTTTCCAAGTTTGTTATTCTAAGATACATGTGATATGGGCATATAAGGACGCATAGAAGACGTGCAGATTATTCGAATTGCTGTCGTGCTCTAATTAGCTTGTTTTCCTGTCTCACGGCGAACTTTCTCAATCTCAAGTTAAAGATAAGTTGCCATCAAGATGGCTTGAGGGTGGGATGACTGATCTCTCTCTCTCTCTCCCCATTGCTATACTTACTGGTTTGCTAAGATGAGAGATGGTAATTGACCATTTTCATAGAAACAAAGCAAAAGGGCATGTTGGCGAAATGCCACGGTGTTATCATATTAGTTGAGTTTCCATTTTTACTTGTGGAGACTTAAATTTTTATACCAAAATCTAGGCTAATGAATTGCTAAGTTAATTATTTAATTACATAGTGTAGATTCTCTCTGGTTCATACCAAATCATTATCCTCAGTAAATATGAATTATCTAATTTGGAGTCGCCACTAAATCAATTTATGGTAAGTCCATTAGACACTTAAGTAAAATAGTGGGATGATAAAATTATTTCTACGAATAAGAGATTTGGGTGCCATTTTATTTCTTGAAATGTTTAATGAGGCAGTTGGATTGATTTTAAACTAAGTCACTAGCATAGATTATCATGTAGGTCCGCAATCAATTAAATAAAACACCTATAAATCAAGACAAATTGCAAGGGGGCATACGCTAAACACTTATTTCTCTCTTTATGATTTTCACTTTTTAAATGAAAAAATAGCAAACCTAAATGTAATGCATGAATTTTTAATGTTACTACAATGACATGAATTAAATGCAAACTATCCTAAGCTAATGCATAAGAAAATAATTTAATTAACCACATGACTATTCTAAATGACATGCAATTAAATTAAACTAATGTATGAATTATGTTAAGGTCTAATTAAATTGACTACATCACATGCAAATTAATTAAAGACCTAAACATGCAATTCTAAATGCAATGTGCCCCGACATTCAATCTATATGACATGACAGGAATGAATTCTTTTTGTGATTTTAGGAATTCATTATGACTTTATAATAAACTATGCCTAAATAACAATTATCCAATTATCTTATATATTTTAGGGTTTGAATTAGTCTAAACCCTAACCTATTAAAACCTATAAAAGACAAGTTATTATAGGCATAAAAAATCTATTTAAACATGCAATCTCTAGCTTAAAATGCAATGTAATCTAAATTATTCTAACATGTGAATATTATCTAGAATATTCTATCTAAGATGCAGTCTATTCTAAATGCAATAATTATATAGATTTAGAAATCTTTTAGAATTTTAAATCATGCAATATAATATTATAACACATAACAATTCAATCCAATCAATTCAAATATGGAAAGCGGGTAAAATAAGTATATCACAAGTTTTTAAATCTCATTATTGGATTTAAACCCTACCTAAAGTCTTATAGATAGACCAATTTAACCGTGCGGCAAGCTGCGGATTA
The DNA here is from genome assembly GCA_021437795.1 of Rhodamnia rubescens. Lineage (NCBI taxonomy): Eukaryota > Viridiplantae > Streptophyta > Magnoliopsida > Myrtales > Myrtaceae > Rhodamnia > Rhodamnia rubescens. Next base: position 1,562,079 of record JAILYA010000049.1, read on the forward strand.
GGAAATTTCTAATTGATTGCCTACATCTCAAATATTTCGTTAGGGATAGTGCACTACCCGAAATAGGCAATTAAATATTTCAAATCAAATGAAGATCAGCAAATTTACCTTATCTGTAATCTTTGCTTTCCAAATTTGAACTCCGACATCGAATTGACATCTCGGATCGGTGGCTATGCAGATCGGCGAGCGGCGGGCAGGCTCCCGGTACTCCCGCAACAGTGGGTGTTCACAACGACGCCCTTGAGAAAATTGCGTACGGGTCCTCGGGTCCACTGTGCTAATGAATGATCATCTTAGCCGAATGGTCTCATTCCTCCAGTTGACCGAACATGATCTTTGCCTCCTATCCCAATGACCTTCGTCCAAGGTTCCAGCAAAAGTCTTCTCTTTCGGCCTTTTTCGTGGGTCTGACTGCAAAACAGAATACAAGTGCAGCAAAGGGACTTGTTTTGTGCAACGAAAAGTTGCCGCCGGCGCCAGGAAATTGTTAGGAGACCCATGGACGCGATAGAGTGGCAACGAGACTCTACGCCGGACCGTGTGTGATCGCCGGAACTCGATCTGAGTGGCAACTCGCCGTCAGGATCCGAAGCGTATTAGAAAAGCTACGACCGTGGCTGTGCTTTGCTGGGAATTTGTCTTAGGTAGGGGCTTGTCAGGGGGGACAGCCGCAACCGGGATTGATGATGCAGTCTCACATCCGTTGGTCGAGAGATCTGCGAAAAGACCCCGTTTTCTTCATCGTCTGACTTTTACTATTTCCTCTCGGATCCCCTCTTCTCTCTCTCACGCTTTTCTCTCCTCTTTTCCTCTGTATCGTGGCAATGTGATGTGAATTTCTCTGAGACAAAAAAGAAAAAAAAAGAGAGATCTCTCTATGCTGCCGTGTATATCAACGTGTGGTCTATCTAATTTCTAAAATCTAAGCGTGCTTAAACAGACAAGCCTAGAATTTCGCGACTTTCGCTTATCTACTAAATAGTCCCCAACTTTTCAATATTCACAATTTAGTCCTTGGGAGAAAATTTCCGTTCAATTAAGTCCACGTAGAATTTGTAGGAATCAAAAGGGTTGCAAAAATTTGGAGGATTAACAAGGATAACACGCAAATACAGATAAGAGCGTATAATACTCAAAATGCCTATTGCCAAGGCGATACACAAAAAAAAATACAAGCTTTGCTCTATAAGCTAGTTCTCGCAAAATAAGCTCTCGGTTGTCTCTATATTTCTATATATTTCAAGACCCCATACATATATATATCCTAAGCTTTAACCAATCCCTATTTATAAGAAAATTTCACTGCTATTGGACCTTGCCGACTTTAAAAGGCTGCCAACTTGCATGAATTGCTTTTGATTCTAGCTGTGTTAATTTCTTTTGACCAAGTCCACCCCATGTACTTCCACCGCCATATGAAGATGAGAATCTGAACTTGATTTTTTGCTTCAACACTTGGACATCTAATGAAGTCCTACTTTGACCGAAATTCTTGCACTTCACCGCCAAGAGTTGCCTCCTTAAGTGTGAAAATAGGATGCTACCGCAATTCCATTTCAACGCCAAAATCTACTTGCTAAAAATTTGAACAAGTCAAACTTTACTTTCTCTGTCCACTGCCAAATTCATGTGAACATGAGCTGTCCAAAGCAAACTTAGATTTTGCTTCCCTTTCGACTTTTCCAAAATAAATTTTATTTTTTTCAACAGCCTCCCTTAAAATTGATTTGGGAAATTCATAACCCCAAGCATCGTCTTCAATTTCTTGAACGAATTCGGCTTCAATGGTTTTGTCATGATATCTACAATCCGATCTTCGGACCTACGTAAATCAAATTTAATTTCACCATCTTTGGCCAGCTCACGGATATAGTGATACTTGATGTCGATATGTTTGCTCATGCCATGGAAAACAGGATTCTTGGCTAATGTAATTACCGACTTGTTATTACACATCAATTTGGTAGGACCTCTGCTCATGCATCGGTTCGCTAAGCATCCTATGAAGCCACATCCCTTGGCATGCTGCCGGAAGCTACGGCTATGTATTCCGCTTCGGTTGTCGAGAGTGCAATAACTTGTTGCTTTTTCGAGGACCAATAAATTACTCATGATCCTAGAAAAAATGCATATCCGAAAGTACTTTTCCTCGTTTTAATATCACCCTGCCAATCATTGTCTGTTTATCCCACTAAATTGAAAATGTCAATGTGAGAATATAAAATTCCATGATCACGAGTTCCACTAACATACCATAGAATTCTTTTTGCTGCTTGCAAATATGTTTGGTACGGTTTCTCCATGAGCCGACTAATAATTCCCACGCCATACATAATATTCGGCCTCGTAGAGGTCAAATATCTTAACCTCGCCAACAATACTTTTAAAATAAATGGGATATACCAGCTCACCGGTTCCTTCTTTCTTCAGCTCCAACCGTTCTACTACGAGAGTTCGAATTGATTTGAGTGATTCCATATTGAATCGCTTCAAAACATCATTAGCTTGTTTTTATTGTGAAACAAATATGCCATCGTTTGTCTACTTCACTTCAAGGCCTAGAAAATACGACATCAATCCCAAATCTTCATCTCAAGCTAACTTGTCATGGCCTCCTTGAATTCTGGAAATATTTTTTCACAATTTCCTGTAAATATCAAGTCATCTACATAAAGGCATACAATGATGAGATCACCATTAATATTTGACTTTATATATAGTGTGTGCTCATATAGGTACTTTTGAAAACCATGCTTCAATAGGAATGTGTTAATCCTCGTGTACCAAGTTCGAGGTGCCTGTTTTAGACCATATAAGGCTTTCTTCAGCTTGTAAACTTGATTTTCGCGCCCTTTCGTCTCACGACCTTGTGGCAGCTCCACGTAGACTTCTTCATCAAGGACACCATTGAGAAATGCTGATTTTACTTCCATTAGATGGAATTTCCAATGGTTCCGAGCTACTAGTGCTTAGATTAACCGAATAGTATCCATTCGAGCTCTTGGTGCAAATACTTCAAAATAATCAATACCTGGCTTTTGCTTATAGCCTTTTACGACCAATCGGCTTTGTAACGGTCCACCGACCATCGGGTTTGTACTCGTCTTGTACACCCACTTGACACCAATGGACTTCTTACCATGTGGTAAAGAAGTCAGCACCCATGTGTCATTCTTTTCGATTGAGTGGGTTTTTTCATCCATTGTTTGGATCCACTTCTCATCTACTGATTGCATCATCATAGGATATGGGTTTCCATTAAGCAAATAAACAAAAATTTACCATTGTTTCATTAGTGATCTTGTCACTTGTCGCTATCGTCATCTCTTGTGACCACATGATGCTTGAATTTTACTAGTGCTCTTTGCGGTCGTTGCGAACGCCGAAGTGACGGTTCCGAAACCGTTGTTGGTGAAGAAGATGAACTACTAGGTGAAAATGATGGAACTTTAGTTGAAGATTTTTCTGACTCTCCCACTATTGGTTCATCTTCAATGGTGATGTTTTTAAGATTACCCTTCTAGTTTCGGTCCCAGGCTTCATGTTCAAAAAATTGAATATCCCTCGCTAATAATTACCTTCTTCGCGATTGGATTATACAATCTATAACCCGTAGTCACGTCACTATAACCAATGAAGATGCACTTCGGCTTTTGTCGTCCAACTTCTTCCTTCATTCATCGGTATATGGGGATATGCAACACATCCAAATATTCGTAGGAACGAAACATCTCGGCTTGTTGCCGGTCCAAGCCTCTTATGGGGTTCTTCCAAGAATGCTCCTTGTTGGACACTTATTTAGGACAAATAGAGCACAAGCAATAGCTTACGCCCAAAACTTCTTTGGTAAACCTTTAGCCTTAAGCATACTTCTTGCCATTTCAAAAATTGTTCTATTATTTCTTTTTGCTATACCATTTTGCTTTGAGGAGTATAGCTAGCAATCAATTGACACTTTATTCCATGAATTTTACAATATTTTTCAAATTCATTGAAAGTAAATTCTCTACATCTATACTATCTCAACGTCTTTAGATTAAACCCACTATCCTTCTCATCATAGACTTTAACTTCTATGAATTTACCAAGAGTTTCAAATTTTTCTTTCAAGAAATATACCCATGTTTTTCTGGTAAAATCGTCGACAAAAATTAATGCATGCCTTTTTTGTCCGATCGATTCTACCTCAACCGGGCCACAAATATTTGTATGTACCAGCTCCATAGGCCGCTTAGCTCTTTTAACTTTTCCAACTCGAAAATGATTCTCGATGTTATTTTCCGAAGACATCCTTCACATGGACTATCCCGGATTGTCAATCAAAGGCATTCCAATCACCATCTTTTTCGGACCAATATTTTTAGTCCACGAAAATTTAGATAGCTGAAACGAAGATGCCACAACCACTTGCTATCTTTGGCCATGGCTTGAAAATCGAACAGGAGACTTCGTCCGGAGAGATAGAGGGAACATCCGGTTCTTTGTCATATGCACCACCATGATCAACTTGTCATTTACACCTCTAATGGTGCAAACTCCATTTTCAATGTTAACTTTGTGGCATTTTCCGAAAGTTGCTCAATATTTAGCAAATTCGGGAAAAGTCTTGGCACGAAGAAAACATATGCAACAATAACATTAGTACCATCTTTTGATTTGATATCAATGTTACCTTTGCCCATCACGAGAACCTTTGATTTATTCCTGAAATTGACTTGACCACGAATCGTTTCGCCTAGGTGCGAGAATAGCTCCCTTCACCCACACATGTGATTGCTGCATCCAATGTCGAGGTACCATATATTGGCGTCACTCGGTACTCGAGTTATTCATTTTGCAAGCTAACACGACATTTTCATCAGCGTCAACGGCATGTACTTGTTATGGCTGCTCGTGCCCCATGTTTGCTCGATATTCGAATTTCTAACGTCCGAATTTGTTACACTTAAAACACTTGACCTTTAATTTGTCACGTGTTTTATTTCTTCCAATGGAAATAGAATTTTCACCTCTACCTTGTCCACCTCCACGACCTCGGACACCGTGATGCCCTCCTCGAATTGAATGGGCAACCTAGCTTTGCAAAGATTGCTCGGGATATGCAGAGACGGACTTCGATTCATTTTTTGCTCATGCGAGCATAATGAACCCATCAATCGCTCCAATGTCATGGTTGACATGTCCCGACCTTCTTCGATTGCCGCAACAACGTAGTCAAATCTTTCAGTTAAAGACCTCAAGATTTTTTCTACGACTAGTTCATCTTGGAGGACTTCACCATTAACCCTCAATTGGTTAATGATGGTTTGCACATGATCAAAGTACAACGAGATAGATTCGAGTTGTTCATGCGTAAAGACTCAAAATCATCTCGAAATGTTTGAAGTCGAACTCGCTTCATGCGTTCATCGCCCTTGTAGGATTTTTGCAAAATATCTCATGCCGCTTTGGCGGTTTCCGCGCACGATATTTTTTCAAATATTGTCTCCTCCACGACTTGAAAGATCGTATATAATGCTTTCGATCTTCTTACGAGACTCAACCAACGAATCATTCTCCTCCTTTTTCAAGGCATTGAATTATTCGGCATCGGCTACTTCGATGTAGCCACTCTCCACCAGGTTCCATAAATTCTGCGATTTAAATAGAACCTTCATCCGGACGTATCAATTGTTGAAATTCCTCCCGTTCAACTTTAGAAGTTGCAATTGAACGGAAATGGTAGATGCCATAGCTAGCTCGATACCAATTGTAGGAACCAAAAGGATTGCGAAAATTTGGAGGATTGATGAGGGGAACATACAAATACAAATGAGAGCGTATAATACTCAAAATGCCTATTGCAAAGGCGATACACAAAGAAAAATACAAGCTTTGCTCCATAAGCTTGTTTTCGCAAAAACAATTATCGGTTGTCTCTATATTTCTAGATGTTTCAAGACCTCATACATATATATTCTAAGCTTTAACTCTAATCCCTATTTATAAGAAAATTTCATCGCCATTGGACCTTGAAAACTTTAAAGGGCTGCGAACTTACATGAATTATTTTTTATTCAAGTTGTGTTATTTTCTTTTGACCAAGTCCACCCCATGTACTTCCACCGCCATATGAAGATGAGAATCGAACTTGATTTTTGCTTCAACACTTAGACATCCAATGAAGTCCTACTTGGACCGAAATTCTTGCACTTCACCGCTAAGAGTTGCCGCCTTTAGTGTGAAAATAGGATGCTACCGCAGTTTCATTTCAACGCCAAAATCTACTTGCTGAAACTTTGAACAAGTCAAACTTTACTTGCTCTCTCCACCTCCAAATTCATGTGAACATGAGCTATCCAAAGCAAACTTGGATTTTGCTTCCCTTTTTGACTTTTTCAAAATAAATTTTATTTCTTTCAACGTAATTCGGTCAACCCATTGAGTAGGTTTGGCCCAATATTAGCTCTCTATAAGTATTTTGTGAATGAAGCCTCCGATATGGCCATGTATTTCAATGTGTGGCCAATCTAATTTCTAAAACTTAAGCGTGTTTAGATAAACAAGCCTAAGAATTTGTGACTTTTTCTTATTTACTAAATAGTTTCTTATTTTGACAATGTTTGCAATTTAGTCCTCGGGAAATTTTTTTTGTTCAATTAACTTTATGTAGAATTTGGTCAGCCCATCGAGTGCGCTTGGCCGAATATTAATTCTCTACATGTATTGCATGAACGAAGCCCCCTATGTGGCAGTGTATGTTGATGTGTGGCCTCTCTACTTTCGAAACCTTACTTTGCTTTAATAAACAAGCCTAGGTTTTTGTGAATTTCGCTTTATTTACGAAATAGTCTCCCGACATTCCAAAGATTCGCAATTTAGTTCTTGGGTGAAATTTTTTGTTCAATTAAGTCCATGTAGAATTTCAGTCACTATCGAGTGAGCTTGACCGAATATTAACTCTCTACATGTATTTCGAGAATGAAGCCTCAATATGGCCGAGTTAAGCACACTTAGATTTCGAAATTAGACAGGCCACATATTGACATACACGGCCATATTGGGGGCTTCATTCGCGAAATACATATACATAGCTAATATTCGAGCAAGTCCACTCTATGGACTAACCAAATTCTACATGGACTTATTTGAACCAAAATTTGCCTCCGAGGATTAGATTGCAAATAATGAAAAGTTGGGGATTATTTTGAGGATAAACGAAAGTCGCGAAACCTTAGGCTTGTCTACTTAAGCACGTTTAGGTTTAAGAAACTAGATTAGTCACACATTATTATACACTGACCACATTGGTGGCTTCATTCACCGAATACATGTAGAGAGCTAATATTCAGCCAAACCCACTTAATGGCTAACCAAATTTTATAGGGACTTGATTTAATAGTAATTTTTTCCGGATGATAAAATCGTAAATATTATAAAGTTGGGGGATTTGATTCACCGCAAACGTAAGTTGCGAAGCCCTAGGCTTGTCTATTTGAGCACACTTAGGTTTAAGAAATTACACATGCCACACGGGATTTCACAACTTTTTCTTATTTACATAATAGTCCCCCAACTTTCAAATATTCGCAATTTAGTCATCGGAGTAAAATTTTCTATTCAATTAAGTCCTTGTAGAATTCAAGTCAACCTATTGAGTAGGTTTGGCCGAATATTAGCTATTTACATGTATTTTGTAAATGAAGCCTCAATATGGCCGAGTATGTCAAAGTGTGGTCTGTCTAATTTCCGAAACTTAAACACACTTAAATATGGAAGCCTAGAGTTTCACGCCTTTGGTTTATTTACGAAACAATCCCCAAACTTTTCAATATTTGATATTTAGTCCTCATGGTAAATTTTTGTTCAATTAAGTCAATGAAGAATTTGATCAATCCATTGAGTGATATGGCAAAATATTAGCTCTTTATATGTACTCTGTGAATGAAACTCCCAACGTGACCGTGTATGTCAATGTGTGGCTATAACGCCCCAAAGTTCGACTTGCACGATTTTGTTCGCTTTGGGCTTTGTAGAATCTGCACGGTTTTGTTTCTTTGGACACCTAGCCCGAGAAAAGGCCTCATGCAAGTGAAGAGCCCCCAACCCTTTATAAACTAGTCCAAGACCTCCCTCCTAAGTAATGTAGGACATGAGAAAACACCTTAACTTTGCCCGCGTATTGCCGAGGCGATTTTAGTCCGTCTTTCCGTACTTCTAGAATTTGGGATGTCACATTCTTCCCTCTTTTGAGCATAGCGCCCCCTTTGTGCCCTCGGCGGCAATAGCAAGCCGTTGCCCACACGCTGTCGGAGGTCGGCTCGATACCATTTATAGCACCCGGGAGTCCGACTTGCACGATATTATCCGCTTTGGGCTTTGCTATCCGCACGATTTTGTTTCTCCTGGACGCCTAACCTTAAAAATGCTTCATACAAGTGTAGAGCCCCCCAACCCCTTATAAACTAGCCCAAGACCTCCCTCCTAAGAAATGTGGGAGAGGAGAAAACACCTTAACCTTGCTCGAATACGCCGATGCGATTTTAGTCCGTCCCTCAATACTTCTTGGATCCGGGATGTCACAGTGGCTTGTCTAATTTTTAAAACCTAAACGTGCTTAAATAGAGAAGCTTAGAGTTTGGCGACTTTCGCTTATTTACGAAATAGTCCCCAAATTTTTAATATTTGAAATTTAGTGCTTGTGGGAAAATTTTTGTTCAATTAAGGGAAAAAGTACACTAGAAGTGCTATAACTTTTGTAAGGCGTTTATTTGAGTGCCATAAATTCCAAAACGTTCACTTAAGTGCCAAAACTTTTAAAAATCGTTCACTTGAGTGCCATGTTGACGTGGACCCCGAAAAAGGCGACGTGGTACGCAAAAAAAAATTGATGTAGCACTTAAGTGAACTATTTTGCTCCGACATGGCACTCAAGTGAATGGTTTTTGAAAGTTATGGCACTTAAGTGAACGTTTTAAAAATTATGGCACTCAAGTAAATGCCGTACACAAGTTATAGCACTCACGGTATACTTATCCCTTCAATTAAGTCTATATAGAATTCGGCCAGCCCATTGAGTGGGCTTGGCCAAATATTAGCACTCTACATGTATTACGTTAATGAAGCCCCCAATGTGGCCTTGTATGTTAATGTGTGGCATGTTTAATTTACGCAACCTAAGCATGTTTAAAGAGACAAGCCAAGGGTTTCGTAACTTTTACATATTTACAAAATGGTCCCCAAATTTTCAATATATGCAATTTAGTCCTCGAGAAAAAAATTTGTTCAACTAAGTACATGTAAAGTTCGATCAGCCCATTGAGTGAGCTTGGCTGAATATTAGCTCACTACATATATTCCGTGAATCTTCTAATGTTGCCGTGTATGTCAATGGGTGCTTGTCTAATTTTCGAAACTTACGCATGCTTCGCAAGCCTAGTGTTTCACGACTTTCATTTATTTACAAAGTAGTCCCCAATTTTCAATATTCGCAAATTAGACATTGGGGAAAATTTGGTCCTCGGAGGAAAATGTCTATTCTATTTAATATATGTAGAAGGTCCATCTATTGAGTGGGCTTGGCCGAAAATTAGCTCCTCCATTTGGTTAATTTATTCTTTCGGGGTTTAATTCTGGATTTTTTAATCAATTAACTTTAGGGTTAATATTATGAAAAACCCTAAACCAGTATATTTGTGACAAATTTATCCCAAATTAATACTTTTGTGACAAATTTACCCTTTGTTAACTTTCATCAAATTTCACTTTTAATTTTTTGACGTGGATGACACATGTGGCTTTCTACAATGACATGGACTAAGTCTACAATATAGTAACTTAGCTTCTTTCTCTCCTTTTTTTTTTTGTAAGAACTACTTAACTTAACTGTAGTTTCTTCAATTTACGCATTATCTCTTATAACACGAAAAAACATTAGATAAACACAGGGCTCGGTTCATCTTCACTAACACTCCCTCCGACATTCCCTTCGACAAACGCCTCTCTTCCCTGTTGTCACTTTCACCTTGCTTGGTTGCGATCTTGGGTTTATGGTTTAAGTTTCATCTTGTTGAGGTAGAAAAATGAGAGTCCTCCATTCCATGTTGTGGTCGAGATTCTATGTTTTCAAGAACCTCTATCTCTTTCATGTTTGTTGGATCTCTAAACCATAACCTTCTAATCGTATATCCGGCTAATTCGCTCGTTATTGGTTTGTGCCAAACTTGGCCCTACATGATTTACTTCTTGTCCTGCAAATTCTCTGTATGCTTAGGTATTGCTCTTGCTATGTTGGTCATTCATGTTAGTTTATGTCGTCATTAGCATTATGTGTGGTCTTTCCAACCTTGAATCGTACGTGTGTCGAACTTATAACACAAAATTTGCATGTGATGGCATGATTGACTCGTACACCACATGCTCGATGAAATGGTAAAACCAGGTTTACTTGTAGTTATCGTTGATTTTGGGTTTACTTTGAGTCTAATTATATGTGTCTTATGAGAGTTCACTTTTTTTGCTTCTATGTAGAACTTGAAAACTACCAAGCAGCTCATTTCTTTGAGCTCGATCTTCTCATCTCCTTTGTCAAACTTGATCATCCCATCTTTGCTAGTTATCCGTGAGAGGTTTTTACAAAATAATTCTTTTATTGGTTGTTCTCTTGCGGATGTCTAACGGATTTATAATTGCACTTAACTTGGGTGGAGTTATAGAGTTTGGAGACATCATGAAGTACATAGGCTTCCACGTAGAATATCTTCACCATTGTAAGTCAATGTCGGTGAACTATAATGCAATTGTTAAAGCTGTTATTGGTCTAGGATACGAAGTTGAAAAGTTGTGGTACCAAATTCCCGAGGATTCCTTGAGAGGTGGTGTTGTGCAGATTTTTGATGATGATCAAGTGCTAGAATTAGTGGGTTTAGGATCGAGATTTGGTTTTATTCAAGTATGTATTGTAGGAGCTACTCTTAGCTATGGTAATGGCTCTTCTACTAGTGGTGATAATAGTGACACCGATGATAGGGATAGGGATGGTGAACCGGAGCAAGATCCTATTACATTATTTTTAAGTGATGGTGACTACATTCTTAGTGATGGTAATGAGGATTTATTTCTTACAAGGCGAATAAGAAGAGAGGCAGATGTTGATGATGCGGCTGCTATTCTCGATATAGTTGCAATTAACATTCATGAAAATGAGGATGAGGGTGAAAATGATAGAGACACTAATCTAGAAGAAGGATATGAAAATTTAAGTTTTCCGACTCGATGGAGATGAAGAAATTTGTCATTAAGGAAGAACGAAAACTAGAAGATATGACCCGAAACGGGATCATACTAAAATAAAATTTCAAGTAGGAATGAGAGTTGCCTCATGCGCTCAATTCAATAAAGATGTGCAACTTTGTGAAGTCATTAATGGAAGAAGAGTGAAGTGAAAAAAATGGATGGTAGGTGTATGGGTGGTGCGAATGGAGAGTTTTGTTGGTTTGATGCAAGCTAAGAAGCCATTCTATTGGAAATGAATATACTTGCCCTAGGAGCATGAGAAATAAGAATGCAATGTATGTATGGCTTGCGGAGTTGTTTTTGCCTAAAATTAGAGCTAACTTGAAGTATATAGCATCACAAATGCAAGTGGATGCAATGGAAATGTGGGCACCGACATTGAATAAGAGGATGTGTTACTGAGTGATTGCTAGAGCTATTGGCATCATCGGAGGTCCATTTGTTGAGCAATACAAGTTGCTGCACTCTTATAAGGCCGAGTTGATTCGATGTAGTTGGAATAGCACATTTGACTTGGAAGTTGAATGATATAATACGTTTAAGAGATTCTTTGTGAGCTTCAAAGAATTGAAAGAGGGTTTTCTAGCAAGTTGTAGGCGAGCAATTGGATTGGATGGATGCTTTACGAAGACTTTAATTACACATGTGTTGTTTTGTGCTATTGGCAAAGATAGAAACAACCAAATGTTCCAATTGCATGGGATATTGTTGAAGCCGAGATCGAAGAATCTTCGACTTGGTTCCTCAAGCTACTAGAAAGACTTAAATGTGGGACAAAGCCTTGTTTGGACCTTCATGAGTGACCAATAGAAGGTAAAATTGTGCACAAGGTTTACTAATAGAAGTATTTTGTTGTTAATGGTCTAACTTATTTACATGTCAATTAATGTGTTGTAGGGCCTTCTTAATGCAGTTACTAAACTTTCCCTACGAGCAAAGCATAGGAATTATGCTTAACACATATATGTTAACTAGAAAAAACTATACAAAGGAGAAACTTTTAGAAATTGCTTTTGGAGAGTCTGTACATTCAACATAGCAATAAAATAAATGAAGGAAGAGTCTATTCATGCAGATGAAAACTTCAAGAGACAACGTCTAGAATACTTTTGTAGGGCATTCATCAAGTGAGGACAAAATTACAATGCTATCGAGAACAATTTGAGTGAGACGTTCAATGCATATATATGCAAAGAAAGGGAATGTCCCAATGTCGATATGTCGAAGACATCATAAAATTACTTATGGTTAAAATGTACGAGAAAAATCAACTAATGGTCAATTCAAGAGATGAGATTTGTCCAAGAATCGGATTGAAGATTGAGGAGGGAAAGTTGAAGTCTAGGTTTTGCAATCCAAAGCCACCTATGACTTCCAGATTCGAGTTGAAGTAAATGATCACATATTTATGGTTGATATGAATGAGAAAACATGTACTTGTAGACAGGTGGGATAGAGGAGACCATGTAACCATGTTATCTCATGCATCAACTTCATGAAGTGTAACTTAAATGATTTTGTAGCTAATTGTTTCAAGAAAGCTGTGTATAGACATTACCACCAATTTACATTACCTACCTTGCATAGAAGAAAAATGTGGCTAGAGACAAGTGAAGAGCCATTATTGCCTCCGCCATTCGAAAGCTTCCGGGGAGGCCCAAGAAAGACAGGAAGAGATCTAATGATGAGAAGAAAAAGGATGAGAAAAGAAAAAGAATAAGGAAGCTAAGGGTCACTAACACCAATCTTGCTAAACTATCAAAATCTAGTATCACCATGAAATGCTTCAATTGTCATGGTATTGAAAATAACATAACCAAATGCCTCCAACCTCCGACACTTATAGAGATCAACCAAGCTATAAGGAAATTCAAACACAACCGTTATACATTTTCCCTTAAAATATGTTTCTTACATGTCTATATTACAATGCAAAAGAGGTAGGCTAAGGAAACATCCACAACAACCAACCATTGAAGGAGGGGCATCTAACAAACAAAGTAAAAGTACCACGAGTTGCATTTGTAAGTGCACGATCAAATATTATCGGATTTGGAAGAGGATGGTGGGTAGTTGCTTCCTTCTTTAATTTAGAAAAAAAAAATTAGTAGATGGTTCTCGCAATGACTTATGCGGCATGTTGTTTAAAGTTCTTTATGAAAGCAGCATTTTACTTTGTCATGGTAACAAGAATGTTGAAGGCAAGCCCCTCCTTTTAATGTAAACAGTATACATTGGGCATGAGTTAGAGAAGACATGGTTGTCCAAATTGTTATATTATTGGCTGTAATGTTTTGAGCTTTCATCATCTACAAATTCATATCATTTTTTATAATGCCAAAGTAAAATGTTGATATGGTTTGTCTTCTTATAGTTTTCACAAGGATATGGATTTTATGTATCCGAGGTCCACCGAAAATTCATATATGTAGGTGAACATCTTTTTTCGGGATATTTTAATCCACTTGTGATTAGCACAATAACATTATGTTTTTCTCTCAATTTCGGATGCCTGGTAGTAACATAGTACAAGAAATTCGTTGAGGTGGTGCAAATCATGAGGTGGTTATTTCAACCTAGGTTTCTAAACCCTCTCAAACTCAACAATCTCAAAATAAAGCAAGGTAATGAATATGGAGGGAGAGTTTGATGTATGGTGTAAAGCTTGTTCAAGTCTAGTATATGTTGAACTTTTTTTTTTGAATGGTTGTGATATAGAACATGCTTTTGAACCTCTATGTTTTGGTGTAGACTGTGCCCTTTTTGGGTTGTTAGCTGGTTGGATGTCGGTGTAAAGGCAATTTTGTAAAGCTTGTTCACGTCGATGCAAGGACTATTTTGTAAAGCTTATTCAAGTATATAAAACATGCTTTTAGACCTTGAATGTGTAAAGGCTATTTAGTAAAGCTTGTTCAAGTATATCGAACATGTTTTTAAACCTCCGTGGAAGCCGATGCCTTTTATTTGGTTGTTTGAAAAGTGGAATTGTTTTCATTTTGAGAGTAAGTTTATGGTTTTTGGCATTTGCCCATACATGCTTTGTGACTTTAAACTTCAAACGAAGGTAAATTTAACGGATGATAATCAAACTTTGGTGCACTTTTTTATTTGTTGAACATTTAGGTGCACTTGAAAACAATCAACATGCCCATAAAAATGTTCGGGATGTATATGCTAAAGAAATTTTAAAAAACAAAGTCACAAATGTTCGAAAAGTGCAAAAAGAAAGTGTTAGGCGCACTGCCCTAAATATTTTAGAATCGATGTTAGAGAAATTTGGAGGATAAATTTGGAGAAATTTGGTGGTGAAAAAATTAATTTATGGTAAATTTATCACATATGTAATAGTTTGGTCTAAATTTGTTATATGCGTACTTAGTTTGGGGTAAATTTATTACAAGTGTATCGGTTTGGGATTTTTTCGTGGTATCAACCCAATGAGATTTCCACATAGACTTAGTCCACGTCATTGTAGAAAATCACATGTGTCACCCACATCACCAAAATTAACATTAAAACTTTAACGAGTTAATGGAGGGTAGATTTGTGATAAAAAAAATTAGTTTAAGGTAAATTTATCACGGATATATTAGTTTGAGATTTTTCATAGTATTAACCCTAAACTTTAATGGGCTGAATTAAGCTCCGAATAGGTCCCGAGGCCTCTCTAATTTTCGGCACACATGCCCCCTAGTGCTGGCCGAAATTCCCAATGTGTTACGGGCTAGCCGTGCATCAATTTCATGTCCGTTTCTCGCTACCGAACTAATTTAATGCAAATGCATGAATGTAGAAAATTTAACTAACACAAATGAAAACTATATGCAAAATGATTTAAATACTTTTGCTAGGGACTAAGGTTAGTCCCGAATTTTTTATGCAATTTTTCCTAAATTATTTAGCTAAAATTTAGGTATCAACATCACTTTACCATTTTATTTACCAAAAAAAAAACCATTACTTTACCATTTCACTCGAAAGTTATATTTACTAGGATCAGTAGATCATGTTTAAGCTATCAACAGTAAGACATCAATAATCACAAATTCCTTTTTCGTTGCTTCTCCTTTGATGTTTCCGAGCATTGCACCGATAATAAGTCTTCATTCTGGTTGCCACTTTTGGATAATTTCCCAATGACGTCCGAACCATTCCGTGTGATGTTGCCATAGAACTAGCGCATCGATTCAATCCCGTAGGTTTTGGATCAAGCGGTGAGCTCGCCAAGCATTCGGAAAAGCTCAATCGGGTTCCATGGTCACGAGGAACCTTACCGGGTCGATCTTCTTCAACCTCCGGCCAAGTCATAAAAACCGTCTCCCAAAATACGCCATCGGTACAAAGCGGAGTTAAGACGAAAGCCGTTCCAAGGAACAAGGAAATGGTCTTCTTCCATACCATGAAAAAGCAAGCAATTCCACTTGGAAAAAGGACATGTTCATGATAGATGAACGGAAGAGAGATGTTGGAAAGTTAATAGTTAATAAAAAGAATTGTCATATTGATTTAGATAGAACCAACGTGGCAGTATTTGATTGGTCCTAGACTTTATTTGAAGCCGACGATCATATATCCGATTCCCCGATCTATTCTCCGTCTTCAGAAATCTTGATCACTCTGCGAACGATGGGTCTCAATTTTGATGTATTGCCGGCCTTGGGCTTTGCAAGGCATCGTGGCAGTGTATGGGGCAACGGAGTCGCCCGGCCTAATCCACGACCTTACATTTGAACAGTTTCCTGCGGTGATTTGTAGTTGCCGACGACAGACATTCTTTTGACGATCAAAAAGAGAATATATATATATATATATATATATATATATATATATATGGATGTATAAGTACAGAGAAAAATAAGGTTCTGCAAATTCAACTTACTGAATCATGGAAAAAAAAAAAAATAAAAAAAAATGAGCGATCAATTCTTGCACCAAAACCTATTTTCTACAATGCACTATTTTACAGTCGGATTTACTTTCATTAAGACTCCAAATTATAGATGCAATGTCGATATCATAACCTTATCTACATAATCATTATTTTTCTTCCCAAAATTCTTCCTTGTTTTTACTAGGAAAAGTAGTACCATAAAAGCCCTAAACATATTGCAACTAGACAAATTCAATTTTAAACCTTTCAATTATGGTAATTTAGTTTTAAGCATTTTCACAATTTGTCAATTGACTCGTTCCAGTCAATTTTGGCCATGAATTACTAACATAGACGTAGGGCATCGTCCTACATGGCAGAATGACGGCGACATGGATAGTTTTTGCAAATTTTGTAAATGATTATTATTATTATCTTTTTATTATTTGTTCTTTCTTTTTTGGTCCGTTCATCTTGGCCTGGGAGAGCCCGCGAGCACTTGCTTGGTCTGGTCGAGGGCCACCTCGCCCGCGATAGGCAAAAAAAAGTTAAATTAAAGAAAAAAAGAAAAACAAAAGTTATAAAGAAAATTTAAAATACTATAGAACTACTATTAAAAAATATCTACGTCGGCACTAACCGTGCCACGCAAAAAGATGGCGTCCACTTTAGCGATTTCGACCAACTCAATTAGCAAAATGCAAAAATATTTAGGTTTAAATTGACACGGTTAAAATTTAAGATTTGACCAAATAAAATATTTAAGATTGAATTGGTATAATTAGAATAGATTTAGAACTTTTTTGATACTTTTCTCCGAAGTTGAGAGAGACTTCACGAAGGGAAAGCCTCTCACTACAGCTCCGCCCACGTACCACCGCGAAGTGCACTCTTTGACGCGGCAGTTAATCACAAGCTTCTTTTCACAATTGAAAATTAGTAAAAGAGAATTATGTTCTTTCAAACTCTATAAAATCGTGAAAAATAGTATATAATTTTACTTGCTAATATATTTATCGACTTATCGACTTTAAGAAATGTCAGGTACTTCATTATGAAACTCGAAAACTCCGCAATAAAGAAAAAGTCGCAAACAAAGTAGAAAATGAACCTTATAAAACTACTAAGAATTTTATCTTTTTACACTGCACACATAGCATATGAATTGAGTAGGGATCAAATCGGGTATAAGTCATTAAATTTGTATTGCATATAAGCGAATCAAGACGGATTAAAATAGATTGATTTGGATTGAGATATTTTAAATCCAGTTCACCTATTTCACGTTCCCAATTTTATGTGTAATCCACATTATTTTACGGATTTTGGTCCTTGGGAACTTTCTTTATGTCTGTACATCGCACCCGCGCTAAGTGATATGACAAATTTCAGTAGAGTGTTCGGAGGAGCCCGCGAATCGAAATAACCACGTCCAATTCATCACGACAGTTTGATAAATCAATTTAAAAGATAAGAACCGGAACATAATTCCTTTTCCCTTGATGTTTTCAAATGATTATCGCATAACTAACGACTGTGCCAGGAATAGAATTCCGTGATTATCGATGGCCGAGATTCGTCGTACAATGTCGGATCGTGTTAGGCGACGCGAGTCGGCCAAAGCAAATGTTATCATTCGTCGTACAAAACTAGTGAGCCCTTAACCGATTCGGCCTTGGAAACCAAATTTCTGAAGGCCGAGATCGGTGTTACGCCGGATTGTTTCGTCGTCTTTACGGATCCGTGTGGACCCGTTGCTGGATAAGATTACAGCGATACAGTGGCGCAAAGCGTTTCTGGGATCAAGAAACGTCAGCTCAGAAGATCGCTTTTTTTATCATGGTATGACGAACGGTGGTCGGTCATGCTCTTTACATTTTGGCTGTCAATTGATCCTTTTGTGGCTAAATCCGGACAACTGGTACGAGCTTCACTGTATCAAGTTCATATGCTTGTCAGTCGCCTAGCTCAGCAGCTGGCTGGAAGAAAAATGAAGAAAAAAAAAAGAAACATAAAAATAAAAAGAAAATAAAAAAATTAGAAATATAAATAGGCCATGTCATGGCTAACCGGCCAAATAGATTGAATTGGCATATCTAAAAAGGTTTAGGACTGAATTTACAAAAAAAAAAAATTTAGAACTGAATTAAATAAGTTTATGACTTTTTTGTTTTTTTTTTTTTTTTGCATTTTTGAATATCTATGTGTTTTAGTAGTGTGAGTAGAAAAAGATATGCGTTGAAAATGAGTCGGATTTAGGGATATACTGTAGGGCCAGGGTTTACCTAAAACTCAGATTAGACCACCCAAAAAGCAAATTCGGGAACCGGTTCCCATTCAAACCGGTTCTATTAAATTTTGCAAGCTGCGCCGATTCTCGGTTCCAAGTACCTAGGAAGCGGACCAATTTTGGAACCGATTTTTAGCAATTATTTTTATAAAAAAACCTAGATTGTAATTTTTATTGCTCATATTAGGGATTGTTACTTTTGGTGGATAGTGAGTTTTATTATTCATATTTTACTTTGAATCATTTTATTGTTACTCATATTATTTTGCTGAAAAAAAAAAGGTACTCGGATAGACCCAGAACCGGACAAAAAAAGAGAGGATAGATTCCAAAATAGGTTTCATGATAAATATGATAGGTTTTAGGTTTCAAAAATTTGGAACCGGTTAAATAGGGTTGGTTTCAAGATTTAGGTCCGAAACCTACCCATCTAGCCCATGCTCGCCCCTAAACAAATCGGGTATGGATCATTGCATTTATGTTGCATATAAATGAATCAATATGGATTAAATGCGACGATTTGGGTAGGAACATTTTTCGATCCATCTGACCATCCTAATTTTACGTTTAATTCACATGATTTTACAGATGGTGGTCCTTCGAAGATTTCTTATGCCTATCAATCGCTCCCGCGCTGAGTGGTGTAACAGATTTTACTGAAGTGTTTCGAAGGAGCCCGCCAATTGAAACAACCACGTCCAGTGTATCACGACAGTTTAATAAATCAATTAAGTAGATGAAATAAGAGAACGTAATTGCTCTTCCCTGTCGGTGACTATGTTCTTCCAAGAATCGATGTCTTCAAATGTTTCTCACTTTTCGCCAACAATACTATGCTGGGAACATAATTTTCATGAGTATCGCCGGTCGAGATTGGCCAAGTCATGTTAGGCGACGTGAGTTAGCAGAAGCCAATGTTATCATTCAGCGAACGAAAACTAATGGGGCCTTAACCCGATTCGGCCCCGTAAACCAAATTTCTGAAGGCCGGGATCGGTGATGCGCCGGATTGTTACGTGGCCTCTACAAGTCCGTACAAACACATCAAATGGGTGGATCGGGTTATAAAATGTCCGACCGAAATAGACCTATAACCAATTTATGATCTGTTCATTCCAGTGTAAAATCTATTAACTCGTACTTGTTCGGGTCATACCCGACTCGACTCATTTTCCCAAAATACTTTCATATTTAATCCAATCGAAGAAAGCTCGTACATCAAACAGAATGCGTAGTGAATAAGCGTGAGATCAAATGAGTAAGCGTGAGAGAATGAAAGAAGAATCATATATGTTTATTGAGTCTAAATAAGTTAGAAATCCATTCATAACTAATTTACGATTTATTTATAACTCATTCAACACTCACATTATGTTCAATTTCATTTATCGTCCGTTTACTGAATATAACTGACTTATGTAACAACGCAACCCATTATATATGGATTAAAAAAAACATGCTTATGATTTATTTCGACAGGTCTAGATCCGTGACACGGCGATTTCATTGGTGCCGTGGGTGGAGTTCTTCCGTGGCCTAAGCATCTTAGCGAACCTCATGTAGTTAGGTGCACAACATTACCAAAAATAGTACAGACGGAAAAGAAAAATTGCATGTCACGATTCCTTTGATTGATCTATTACATCCAAAACGGAATCGTCTCTCTCGATTATACACACCCATGCGTTGTCGCGGTGGCGACGGTTGCAGACTCGTTGACACCTGCGCTCCAGATCAGGTGCTTCTCACGCTTCTCTGCAGCCGCTTCATCCGGCCAATAGTAGGCCGCCACGTCACATCTGGTGGATCCACCGAGCCAGCTGCGAGGGATTCAAAATCCCCGGGACGTGGACCCCGTCGGACTTCAGGATGCTCGCCACCTCGCCGTAGCTCCCGTTCGGCTTCCCCTCCGGCTGCTTCTGCGGCTCGTCCCGAGCCGCCTCGGGCCTCGCCCCGAGCAGAGTCCCCCTCGTCAGGAACTCGTGAGCCATGTAACCCGCCAGGAGCCGGTTGTCGGACATGGTCGGCTCTGCCGGGCCCACCTTAGCCGCGGCCTGGGCCAGAGCCGGCCTGGCAGTCGGCTTCGTTGCGGTCAAGGGAGTAGTAGCCTGAGCCGCGGCGCTGGCGTAAAACGACTCCCTTTCCTTGCGTTTCCTCGACGCGCCAGGTGTCAGGATCGTGCGGGCGTGGTAGCTCATCTCACCGCATGGAAAGGAGCCACGTGTTCCGAGGGAATGGCAGTTACGTCAATTCCTTCGTGGACATTGAGGGCAAAAGCGCCAGATCGGTTTTAATGAGCTGAGCTAGTACGTGCCAAATGTCGAAAACGACGTCGAATTTACCCAAATGCTCAAAGAGAGAGAGAGAGAGAGATGGAATTTAAAAAAACACGAAAAAAATATCGAGATAAGATGGGGAGAGAAAGAGAGAGAAGCGAAGGTCAGAGAAACGAAAATAGGATCTGAGAAGTTGCAGATTTGCAGGTGGCGGAAGATGGTGGCGGATCGACAATCGAAGGTGCGGCGGAGGCGAGGCGGGGGTGCGGCGGACGAGGGCGGAGAGAGAGAGAGAGAGAGAAAGGGGATGAGAAAGGGAGCAGAGAGAGTGAGAGAATGGGGGAAGAGGAGAATGAAGGGAATAGTCCAGGGAGGTTTATATACGATGGGGGCTTGCAATGACGTAAAGGACCCTGTATCAGTTCGGAATTACGAAACTGCCATTTTGGACCTGGGAGATTTACGTTAATTACTAATTATCAGAGATCACTCCGGTTAATGGGAAAGATGAATGGATTCTTTCTGTTGTTTCTCTCCGTTTTGGTCAGATATGGAGTTCGTGTAAAGGCTCTAAAAAGTCAAAGGTCAGTCAACCATGTGAAAAGCAAAGAGAAACTACTTATCAAGAAATTTGTTATAAAAAAAAAATAGAAATCAACATAAAATTTCATGTTGGCCATCTCCGAGGACCTTTTATTTCCCTGGTGGTGCCGGACGTCGAGGCCTTTTCGGGACGATCTCTCGAAACTTCCCGACGTTTGATCCGAATCCATCGATACGAATTCCGTAAGAGTAAACGGAGTTCAATTGATTTGACTAGTCTTTTAAGTTATTTAATACCTATTCTTAATCAAATGGAGAAATGAAAATTGTTAGAAGTATAATTTGGCCTGGATAAATGATATTTTACCAGAAAAGTAAAAGAGGAAAATAAATAAATAAAAAGGGGTCAGAGTCATGCCGAAAAAGAAAAAGGGAAATGCTATTTATGGGAGAGCTGAAAATTGGATTTCAACCATTGAAAATGACGGATCCCCGCTGTAAAACGACAGGTCATGCTGCGTGCGACGGCATTAATGCTTATTTAATTTTAAAGGTGGACGGAATAATCTGGGCCGTTCGGTGTGGGGCTCCGGGCCCACTAGATCTTAGGGCGTGGACCACTGAGGCAAGATTTGGAATTAGGGCAGCAGTTTTTAGGGAGGCGCAGGTGCAAAGTGAAAAATTCCGTGTTTGAATGAAGCGAAAATTAAACGCTTAATTTTTAAACATAATTTATTTACGTTGCTTAAAATAATCAATCAACGAAAGATTTTTACATATATTATTATCAATAATGAAAACTTTTTCTGTTCATTCATTTCTATAAGCTATATACGAGATCATTTTTTAGGAAAAGCATTTTTCAAATAATTCAATTTTCACGTAACAAACAGAGACTATAATTCGAGCTTGGATGACTAAAGTTCACAATTTAATCACAAGGAAGTATGACGTCACCAATGAGCCTGCTAATAAATATCTTAATTTACGACATAGCTTAGGGCAAAAAAAAAAAATAGCCATTGATAAACCTGCACAATGTTTTATCATGACCGTTATCTTTTAATATGGGTCATCTTCGTCAAACTATATATCTATTGTTTAGTATGTCTGGAGAATAATTTCGCAATTTCAACCCTCTGCTTACGTGGGAAATTATTTTTAGGAGATATAAGAGTTGAAATTATTTATTTCTTTTGCGATGCTTATTATGTGTTTGACCTAACAAATTCGGATGATTTCTGTAATTTGTTTGACCTCTAACTTTGTTAGTTTGGTCACTTTGGTTTTGGTTGTAGGTTGGCTGCTGCTAGTTGTCACTTGTCATGTATTAGCTCATATCTCCATCGCCCACCATCCTCCTTATATATATATATATATATATATATATATATATATATATATATATATATATATATATATATATCCAGAACATTTCAAGCATAGCGTAATTAATATTGTCTATGCCGAGATTTTAAAACTTTGGTCGTTTAATTAATTATGAAATTTACTTTTTTGCGAGCGTCCATGATGGATAAAAAAAAAAGTCCGTATCTTGGGTTTTTATTCAAAATTTCTGAGTTAGGTTAAAAAGACAGTAAAAGACACAAAAAAATCTCGCCTATTATCTACCCCGACACATTTATTCTGATTTTTTTTTTTTGCAAAACCAAAAATCTCAAATCTGTATTAGTGTGACAAATTTATCCTAAGCTTGTACTCTCGTGAAACATTCGCACAAAACTTTTTCTCGTCACACAAAACTTTTTTCCGCCAAACTTGTATTCATGTGACACATATTTTCGAAACTTTCTTTTTTTTGTAATAACACTAATGTCCCAAATTTGGACCCATGCCACACAATTACTCCCCATCAAGATTTTTTCGTTTTTGTAATAACGAGTCAACATATTTTTGCCACCTAAGCTCTATGTTGCACCATTTGCTTTTCATCATCTATGTAGACAGCCACACGAGATTTTTAGTAGCTTTAAGTTAACGGAATTTTGACGGAGATTTATCAATGTGCAAGTTTCCAATTTTGAAAGCAATTGCGTTACACATGTGTTACGGTGGGTATAATTTGAGATTTTTTTTGTGAATTTTATTATTATAAAAAAAAATAAAGAAAGCTCTAAGATATTAAATGAAAATCCAAATTGCCCCAAAATTCATCCGGCCCTCCAGAAAGCGCGTGCAGATCGACACGTGACATTTCTTTGGCGTCGGAGAGGAGAGGGGAGAGGGGGCCAATTTGGTTCGTAAATTAGTGAACGACACGTGCTATCTCGACTGGTCGATCGAGTAAATCGAAATTGAGCGAGCCAGGGAGCTGAGACCCCAGCAAATTTCAAAGGGCTTGAGCGGAATGGGCTGGGCTGCCCAAATCCATGGAAGTACGGATTGTTTATGGGCCTCCGCTACCCAATCTGCTTCTCGATCTCGATGGGCAAGCGAAACGTTCGACAGTCGGCCCAATAGCCTCGTCAAGGCGCGCTCCCGCATGCCCGAGCATGGCTTAGTGAGTTCCAACTTGTTCAACTGCAAGGATCCCAACTTTCGACACGCGCGGCGGAGATAATTGCGGCGGGTTCTTCCGGTGGCTCGATCCGATCCCCCGATCTGCCCTCGGGGCTTCCCGAGTGATGCCTGAATTTGCCGGGCTGAATCGGATGGGTTCGTTCGATTGTGTTCAAGTGTGATTTATAGTGGGCAATCGTTGT
This sequence comes from Rhodamnia rubescens, assembly GCA_021437795.1. Lineage (NCBI taxonomy): Eukaryota > Viridiplantae > Streptophyta > Magnoliopsida > Myrtales > Myrtaceae > Rhodamnia > Rhodamnia rubescens. The sequence continues at coordinate 1,586,058 of JAILYA010000049.1, forward strand.
TTAAGTTAATGGGTTCTGGCATCCTTCTATGGGAACAGAAAGAACATGGGCAAGTTTTAATCTTTGTGTTACGTGGGTCGAGTCGTCCACATCGCTGGGCAAGAAGCAGTTCAAGTGCCAACTTTAACAAAAATTGCATTTGCAGCTAATTTTATGAGAGCACAAACAAACGAAATCACACTTAAGTGGCTCTCTTATGACCAATTTTGCCACTAATTTTGGGTTTCGGAAGCCCTATTCTTAAAGGCGGTGCACTTAAGAAGGAAGGAGCTCATGTGCGAGGCCCAGGCGTGCCCGATTACACTCCACGCATCAAATTGCTCCGGATTCCAAAACGACAAGGCATTCTATGCTACGGATATTCTCACGTGGCAGCGATGTACGCTGTAATCGGCCAAAAGATAGTGTGACGCATGCGCCACATAGCGTTGAGCATGACGAAATTTATAGCATAAAGTGTGGGCCGAGTTAAATTTTATATATCGATTTCTTTTTCTCGCATTTACTTTTTATTTGGTTGTGTTTGCGCATCTAGTTTTAACAAATGTAATTCTTATAGTTTGTGAATGACACAAACAGTTTCTGAAAGGACTCCAGCAAAGTAGCATTCAATGTGCCCGCACGACAAAGGCTAATAAGAGACGCCAAGTTGGTGAACCTACGTAACAAGCATTAATGTCAGGTACTGCTCAGGAAGGACTGCTTTTGTCTCCATGTTCTTTCCCCATTTAGGAACGCTTTCGCCGGTCCGGATCAATAGAAGAGAAACCAGAATAGTTTCTTCAGAAGGCTTTGAACGAGAACATATAAATCCAATTGTTCTGCGAGATCAATTGGAAGCAATCAAATGACACTTTTCTCCTTTGATTTTACAAAAGTAAATGAAGTAAAATCTATTTCCCGCTCAGCATTGACTTCGGCGCATTTTACTAAAGCTTCTTCATTTATTTCTTGAAAAATAGATAATCTAAACAACATTTTCTTAAAGATGATCGCTTGTATTGTTCATTCTCATAAGTAATACAAATAATTATCTTTAGAAAATTATTTTATAATTTTTTTTTTGCGAAATAAAATTCGAGCAATCAATTGAAGGCCTTCTTGAAAAAAAAAAAAATAGAAGAAGAAGAAATTATAGCTAGTGCTGTGCAATTGATAGCAAGTGGACCAACAGGCCAAAGGAAGGGTAGGTGGACCGACATGCCAACAGCATTAGCACATCAAAGGTGACCAAATCAATGAGAAAAATGTTTTTTCGTGATGATGAAGGAGGAGGTTGTTGGGCTTTGCGCATAGTAGACAAAGGACTCTTTTTCAATGCAGCATTCTCATGTTTGATGTCTTGCGAATGCCTGATTCGAGATTGGTTTGGATGATATTTTGTTTTTTCTTTCCTTTTTTATACAGAGAATATGAACATGAATTTCAAAAACAATGATATGTGCTCATAAAAATAGGACATTGTTAGGTAACTGCCCGAAAATATCAGATTTTAATTATTACGGATGAGCAATTTTTTTTTTTTTCATGTTTTATATGTTCAGATGTAAGGGCACTTTGGCCATGTGAAATGGTTTTATATACAGAATAGAATAGAATAGAATAGAATATTTTCGGAAGAGTGAGGGTGGCTATACTTACCGGGAAATTGGATTACGAAAAATCATACATTTTGCCTCGCAAAAATGCATGTCAAGATGAAAGAAAGACAAGAACTTACTTCACAGTTTTAATTTTAACCTTGACTTTAATTTTTTTTTTATAACAAAAGTACACTTAGGGTGCGAATAATAATCATTCTATTCCCAAGAGCTATTTCGGATCAAAATTATTATTATTATTTTGTCGGAGCTCAAAAATATTCACTTTGGACGTAGTTTTTGAACGGGAGAAACTTGTTTGACAACGACACGAATTTTTTATTCTCGAAAGAGAAATCTATTTGATAACATCATAAAATTTCTAGCTACTAGGCCGCCATGCCTTAGATGGTGAGCAACGGGCTAGCATTTGTCGACAGGGACGAGAGAGATGCAAGAGAGAGGAAGTAAGCGATGATAAGAATTCCTATTTCTATTTCTATTCTAAAAATATAAAAGTAGAAAATTTCTCCTTTCCATTTTTGTTCCAAACCTATTTCTAGACTAAAAATTTGTCCCATAAATAAAAGAATGAAATTCTTTGTCAAACGAATTTCTGTTCCAAACTTGTTTTAAAAAATAAAATAAAAAATAGAGAAACGGAAAAATGGAATAATTATCACTCGTGTCTTTAGAATTTTTTTTTATAATTAAGTAAAAAAAGGGGATAGAAATGTTTATAGTCCTATCAAATGCATTTATGTTCTTTTTTATTTATTTATTTCGATAACAGAAATTTGTGTAGTTACCATACCCATTTTTTATTTATAAATTATTTCGAAGACAGAATTAGAAAAAATTATTTTTATACAGGAATTATTCTCTCGAATAAAATTGTTGTCAAACAGGTAAAAGTTAGATGAATATCACGGCAATTACCTTTGGAAATTCAAGGATCAAAGGGGAAAAGGAGAGAACAATGGTGCTCTGTCGAAACCTCGATCAATGCAGAGCCTAAATTTCCCCTCTTTATCAATGCCAGTTCGCCTCCTGAATCCTCGTGATCAACCCACTCAGATTGATGCTACTTCGAATTTCGCCGATCGCATAATCAAATGCCCAGAGGAGGCGTGGAGAGAGAGAGAGAGAGAGAGAGAGAGAGAGAGAGAGAGGGAGGCACTTGATTTTTGTGGGTGCCGGCGATTGAACGAAGTGGGGGCGAGTCGGAATTCAATTTGGGCCCCAAACGTTCCATTCCGATCCGCACTTATTTCTAATCATGACTTTTCTCTTGTAAAAATTGTTACTTGGATCAATTTTTCAATAGTGGGGTGAAAAAAATTTATTCATTGGCTGAAGTCTGAAGAAGTCTCTGCGTTCACACAATCTTTTGACGCTCTGAATTCAGAGCGTTGGGATTTCGTTCTTTAATGCACACCCTCTTGACTTCTCTGCAATCGAGCGTAGCAGAGAAGTCACACAAAAATAAAGATTTTTTTTGTGCGGAAGTAACTCTTACAATTTGAAGAGAGAGAAGGTAAGTGAAGAGCTTGAAGAGAGAAGAGAGAGAGAGAGAGAGAGCGCTTTGGATTCTTTGCTTAACAGAGGGAGAATCAACTCGCTTTTTTAGTTTTGTCTTTCTTCCTGATGAATTGTGGAGATGAGGCTTGGGTTTGATTTCTTGTGGGCTCAGCCAATGCTTTCTTGCTATCAAAAGGGGACTTTTTCGGTTAGAGCCTGTCTTGATCTTTACATAATTGCTCCTTTGCTGTATGATACTGTGATGGGTTTTGTCGATTCTTGAATCTTTAGCTCTCAACTTTCGACAGAACTTTACTGAATTGTGGTTAAGGCTTATCATAGTTCATGGGGCTGTGGCTGGAGTTTCTGGGTTTTGGTTCATTATCCTTTTTGTCATGCTCTCTTGGTGATTGAAGTTGAATAATTGGACAACTTCAGGGGAATCAGTGAAGTGCTGTTTTAGATAAACGGTAGTGAGTATCTTTTATGAAGCTTTCTTTGGATTTTTGCAGCGTGTATGCTTGTTTGATGATCACGGAAGTTATGTGTCCACAGATTCTCAATTGTTGTAGGTCAGGCAGGTTTTCCACCTTCTAACTAGATATTGTCATTGAGTTTTATTTTGGTTGGGTTCTTGTATTGAGCACCGACAGATCATCCATGTCGGTCATCCTACCATTGTCAGGAGGACGTGTGATGAGCATTGGGATATGATGTACATAGAAGCTTGCTTCTTCCTTTACTTATGATTGATATGAATGAAACTTATGATGTTCAGATGTTGATGTTCTCTATTTTTGTCACGTTGCTTCTTCTAGCGTTGCCTCAAGTGCGATGAAACATAATGACATCTAGGAATTGGATGAAAAAACGGAGATTCGGCGTACGAGGGAGGTTAAAGAAGATGATGAAATGCATCTTTTCCGGAGAGCAGGTACGGGTGGATGAAATGATAGACTCTTCAGAGTCATTGGCTACTCGAGATTACTCAGCCAGTGGGTATTCATCTCGAGCTGGTGAGGCAGAGCCAAAGGTGGATAAGAGCAATATTGAAGAAGCCGAGTCATCTCTCCGGGAAAGCGGTTATCTAAACTATGAGGTCAGTTTCATTTCTTGAATTATTTCTTTTTCGTGGTTTTTGTGATAACAACTTTTTCAAGTCAACTCCTAAAATCTACTACGAAACCTCTAAGCAATTCCATTTTCTGTGCTAAATTGCAGAATTTTGGGCTTTCTTTCTCATCAGTTAGTTGAGTAGCTTCTTTGTTTTGGTATTTCATCCAGATAGTGATGTTGGGGCCCTTAAACATCTCCTGATATGTACAGACAAGTCGCTTATTGTTGTGAGAATACCAGGGTGATAGGCCCGTTTACTGTCTTGAACTGAGTTGCCTTTTTTAATGCGGAGGACACTTGGATAATGCTATAAGGCATTGTGGGAATTTGGATTGCACGGATGACTGCTGAAAATTCTATGCTTGTATCTAAGAATGGTTGACTGAGAAAAGCTGGTCATCTTGTAGATGTCCAGAACAAGTTTGGTTCCATCAGAGAACTATGTACTATGCTTTCCGTTGGAGTGGATCAGAATCTGATGTTTGTCTGGGCAGGGCCTTGTCATACTGTTACTGCTTCTAACACATATTTGCGCAATACATTACAAGGAGATTTGGGGGTTTGATGTTATCCATGACCATGATAGAAGGACTTAAGCCTACTTCATCTAGATTCTTTTAACTTGCTAAAAGGATTTTCTTGTGTAATTATATCATTGGATCTCTCACACAGGAGTGAATCATTAGCTAAAGTTCTGTCCTGATCCACAATTATTTTTCCACAAACAATGAAACGCCGGGATTTCTTCCACAAGTCAGACAATGGATTTATTTTAGGCTTGTGGTCTTAATATTGCCTGACCCCGTGGTCATTCATGATCTGTTAGAAGTTAACTGTTCTTGTAAATTCTAGGAAGCAAGAGCATTATTGGGAAGGCTTGAGTATCAGAAAGGTAATATAGAAGCTGCACTTCACGTGTTTGAAGGAATCGATATAGCTGCTGTTGCTCCCAAAATGAGGGTCTCCATTTCTAGAAGAGGCGATTATAATAGACGTCACTCGCAAAGTGATGCCGCGCCAACCATGTCCATGCATGCTGTTACCTTACTCTTTGAAGCTATTTTTCTTAAAGCAAAATCCTTGGAGCATCTTGGAAGGTTTGATGGTAATTTCTTTCTTAAACAACTTTTTCCACTTTTCTTAAAACCAACATCCGCATCTATATCCTGACCAAAAAAAAAAAAACATCCGCAGCTATATCATTGATGTTTTCCATAAAATCACATTATGGAGCTTGGATAAATTCGTTAGATCTTTTTGTGACCCAAAAGGAAATCAACTTTTCATTTTTAGTTGTGCGTATTATCATGAGACAGCACTGAGCGTTTTTCTTTTTGTATTCTATAGACAATTTTACAAGGGATTGACTTATTTTGCAGAAGCTGCTCAATCATGCAAAATTATTCTAGACACTGTTGAATCTGCACTTCCAGATGGCTTGCCTGCAAGCTTCAAGACCGATTTTAAAATACAAGAAACTCTCAATAAGGTTGTTGAACTAGTTCCAGAATTATTGAAACTTGCTGGAGATTTCCAAGAGGCTATATTGTCGTATCGCCGCGCCCTGCTGTATCACTGGAACCTTGAGGTAGAAACCGCTGCAAAGATACAGAAGGAATTTGCAATTTTTCTTCTCTACAGCGGCGTCGAGGCAAGTCCTCCAAATCTGCGTTCACAGATCAATAGTTCTTTTGGGCCAAGAAACAATATAGAAGAGGCGGTGCTTCTGTTGCTAATCTTACTTAGAAAATGTGCACTTGGAATGATCAAATGGGATTCATCTATCATGGATCACCTTACTTTTGCCCTATCTGTCTCTAGTGGATTGAAGGCCCTTGCTCATCAGGTTGAAGAGTTGCTCCCGGGAACTCTCGAAAGGAATGAGAGGTACTGCGTTTTGTCTCTTTGTTACCATGGGGAAGGGGAGGACATGGTAGCATTGAATTTACTGAGGAATGTGTTCAGAAACAGAGAGCATCCAGATTGTATACTGGAAATGATGCTTGCTTCAAAAATTTGTGGAAAAAATGAAGTCTGTATTGAAGAAGGCATAGGTTACGCTTGCAAAGCACTTAGGGAATCACATGGGAGGTGCAGCCAGAAGGCCAGTATCTCAAATTGTTTGCTTGGCACTTTGTTATCTGCTAAGTCAAGATTAGTATCTTCTGATAGCGAAAGAACTTTGGAGCAATCGAAAGCTCTTTCCGCTCTTGAAGCTTCTGAGAGAATGATGAAAGAAAGAGACCCCTTTGTTGTGCATCAGCTATGTCTTGAAAATGCTGAGCAGAGGAAGTTGGACATAGCGCTTTACTATGCAAAGCAACTGCTGAAACTGGAGGCGGGGGCTAGCGTAAACGGATATATTCTCTTGGCTCGAATTTTGTCAGCTCAAAAACGGTTTGTTGATGCCGAGACTGTTATTAATGCTGCTCTGGATCAGACTGGAAAGTGGGATCAAGGAGAATTACTGAGAACTAAAGCGAAACTTCAGGTTGCTCAAGACCAGCTAAATAATGCCATTGAGACTTATAGTCAGCTTCTGGCTGTTCTTCAAGTGCAGACTAAATCTGCAGGAGTTGGAAATAAGTACAGCAAGGTACTGTTTTGATCTGCCTACACATGATATATTTGCCGGGACCTTTCTAAGGATGAGATTGATAACCTGGTGATTTAGATCTTCTGAATTGTGCCGAGATGGGAATAACTCTTCTTGCTCTGTTTAGTTCTTGCAATATCTCTTTCAGCACAGAGTTAATCTCTTCCCTATAACTGATTAAAATAGTATAAAGAGACAACAGCATGTTTAAAATCTTTTACTTTTTCATGTTTTGCAACTGACAGGATAGAGGGCAGCATTACAAGAGTTTGGAATTGGATACTTGGAATGATCTAGCTAATGTGTACACCAGTTTGTCACAGTGGCGTGATGCTGAGGTCTGTCTTTCGAAGTCGGAAGCTATCAGCCCCTTTTCTGCTTCTAGATGGCACTCTACCGGTACGTTAAGTTCCTCTCTCTCTCTCTCTCTCTCAGTGCATCTCTGCTTTATGCATTAATTTGCAATTTTTTTTTCTTTTCAAATGTTTATTCTTCTTTTGCTTTCTGGAAAAATTTATATATCACCAGACTAACTGAGCTTATAAACTCAGCTTTTTGGCACATATAGCTAATTGCTCTAAAAATGATGATTCCAAGAATGAAAGTGGAAACATGTTTCACTCGATGTGTCCATGGGTCATAAGTTAGAGAATAATTTTCACTTGACAAAAGTTCGTAGTACTTATTTTTCTTCTTTTCCGATTTACTTAGCAATTTGTTCCGTCATCAATCATACTCTCACTCGAAAAAGTATTGATATTTGTACTTTATGTAATTTTTAATAACCATTGTATTCTGCAATAGTTGTTTGCATGGACTTCACGTTTAAAATTTCAGTGTCTAGGCATCATCAGGGCATCTCCTAAAAGTGGCTTGTTTTTGCCAAGTCTAGACCAATGCTCCTCTCAGTCTTCATTGATGTTGTGTTCTGGTTCCTCTCAGTCTTCATTGATCTGCTTCTGGTAGGTTTACTACACCAAGCAAAAGGTCTCCACCAAGACGCCCTGAAATCGTATAGGGAAGCACTAAATGTCGAGCCCAATCACGTGCCAAGCTTGATTTCCACTGCTTGCATCCTTAGACAGCTTGGAAGTGGATCTTTGCCGGTTATCCGGAGCCTCCTCACCGATGCACTTCGGCTCGACAGAACAAACCCATCGGCTTGGTTCAATCTTGGGCTGATCTACAAATCCGACCCGGGAGTGTCGGCACTTGAGGTGGCCGAGTGCTTCGAGGCTGCTGCTCTTCTGGAGGAGACTGCTCCGGTCGAGCCATTTAGATAAACCTCTGTATAGGGTGTAAATGGTTAAGAATCAGTTGTAAATTACTCATTCCTATACACTAACTCCCATCATTGACGTAAGTGTAAAGCTGATGGTGCAAGTCAATATAGAGTAAAAGCTTTGGGAACATGGTAGACTAGGAAATTGAAGATGAAATTGAGGGTGGTTCACGGCTTTTTGTTGGTTGATGTTGTGATTTTGGTATTCAGCTTTTGAAAGTTTAAATGTTAAGATTGCAGATGAGATGCTTATCAATAATGATGTTTTAATAAGGGTCTTGTCGACGGGTGCACTCATGAGACTTGTTGAGCATACTTGACGTGGAAGAATCCGATTTTCAACCGTTGATTATACATACTATGAGGAAAATAGTGTATGGAAAATTGCAAATTTACCTCTCAGATTCTGCAGTAATTTTAGGAATGTACTCTTCAGTCTTCATAGGAAGACAGACTTCACGTAAGTCTTCGGCAGACATTCGACAAAGCTATCATGTGCACATGACTTGTGATAGAGCCAAAATTTAACTACTTTCTCCAAATGTCCAGCATCAAAACTGAGCATAACGAGCACTGCAGTGTGCTCAAGCCACCATTTGAATGTAGTAATCATGTAAAAGTAGGGGCCTTCAAATGAAGAGAATATTTTGAGGCAAAAACATGTCAAGATTCCAGCCCACGAGGAGAAATAAAAATGCAAAGCTTGAAATGAAAATTTTGCTCATATGAAAAAATTCAACCAGACAGGGCTAAACAAATAAACCAAAACGAGTCAAAAGAAGTCGTGCATTGGCTTGTTTTCGATGACAATTACAAGGCCAAATCGTCATTCTTTCCTTAAATCTATCCCTGCCTTCTTAGCAACGGCATCGAGTCCGTTTTTCTCGATGGTTTTCAACGCCTTCGTTGACAGCCGCAGCTTAACGTAGCGCTTGCCGGCTTCCCACCAGATCCTCTTGTACTGCAGGTTTACAAACTGCAGCTTCTTTGTCTTGTGGTTTGAGAAGGAGACCTTGTTTGCCCTGTTTGCTTTTTTCCCCGTCAAAGGACATACTCTGCCTGAAAGTGAATCAAAACTAATTCCATGAGAACCCTCGCCAGCTTATGAGATAAATGGCAACAAAGCAGCTAAATGAATTTCATGCTGACGCTGGGCTGCCATGCAAGCATAGCAGTGAAACTTTCAGCAGACGGCAAAGAACTCCACGTTGGACATAGGCCAAGCAACCAATTAGATATGATGAAAATTACATACACATACACAGAGATAAGCACATTGTTTAAGACAATTGAGGAAGACAGCCACCTTTATATCCCCAAGACAAAAGTTATAAATGAATGTCCATTGAAAACGTATAGAAGTATTCTACATTATAACCGGAGGAAACCAACTTCTACAAATAATAAGAAACACTTACTCATCTTACTACTGCATCTCAAGTGCAAAGCACCAAAGAGGAGGGCGCCCGCACCAAAGCACAGGAAACTTTAGGAAAAGACAGACTAAAAGTGACTTGTTCATCCTTACAATCATGCCGAGCCACAACCACTCCTCGGTCACTTTTTTTCTTCTCCGGAATTGTGCATAGGTCTTAGAAGTTAAACAATGGAATTCCTCAAGAATGTGAGTTTGCACAATGTTAAAAATCAAACTGCTTTTAGTTGCTGAGGTCCGTGCAAGTACACACTTATCTGAAAGTCATGACAAGGGACCATCCAAACCTGAAAGCTTGCTAAAGGGGATTAAATGCTTTTAACAAGACAGGAGAAAATCGGATCATGAACAATGAACCTACAAAGCGAATTGTGAGTGCATAACGCAGTTTGTTTTGTCCATGATGGAGCACATGAATGAGAAAGCCCCGCATTTTTAAGGCATTTCTGCATAAGCCAATCGCATACCAAACCTACGAATGCATTGTAATTACACAGAAACATAATAAGATAAGAACGTCGCCAGCAATAGTTTCGTCCTAAGCTAGAAGAAGTTTGAACCTAACACAAGAACGAAACCAAGAAAAGCAAAGCCTTTTACACTGATCAACAGGCGATGTTAGTATGGAATAGACACCGGATTACTATTAGCCCACCAAATCGAACCAAAGAAGACTGCAATGAGAAGTAAGAGAACATTTACAAAGATCTAAACGCTGCATGCTAGAACTGCACTCTGCAGAACTCCCTTGCGTGTCTCAAGATCCGAACTTGCCATAGGCAAACGGGATTGAAGTATCTCTGAGCATGGCGAACAAGTAGTTCTACGTTAAAAGCTTATTCTTTTCCTTAATCACTACGAATGGCAACGCAAGTGGCACCAAGGAATCGAACATGAACAGAGCCAGAAAGCACTAGCTGAAACAGCTTCCAAAACTCGAAAAGACATAGCAAAGAGAACTCAAATCCCCAAATTACCCCAAGCATCGAATACGAAGCATGCGCATAACGAACGAAAAACGCATTGGCCACCATGATCGAACGAAAAAAAGCAAAGACAAGAACAAAAACCCAGAAAACTAGATGAAAAAAGACAAAAGAAGGGGCATACGAGCAACGGGTTGTACGGCCGGCGTCGGAGCGGCTACAGGTCCGACGAAGCGACGAGAATCATCGTAGGAGACTCTGAGCCCACTCAGCTGAGAAGCGACGAAGGCAATCTCGGACGAAGCTTTCGCCCTCGGCGGCAGAAGGGTGGTTTGATTGAAATGGGTCTTGCGAAAATGGAGAGAGCAAGCGTTTCCCAACAACACTCCCGAAGCCATGGCCGCCATTACCACCGATGGACGTCAAGCGCCTTCAAGAAGGCGGAGGAAGAGGGAGAGATGGGGATAACGTTAAAAACGTTATCTTTTTCGAAGCTTTTTCTATGCTTCGGTCGTGCTGTTTTGTGGAGCAGGAGAGGAGGGGCGGAGAAGAGTTTAAACTGTTTGTCTTGAGATTGGGCCAAAAATTGGAAAATCAAAAGAGTTTTGGGTTGAATGTTAAATAAGATGATGGGGGCTCAATTGCAAATATTGGCTTGTAAGATAGAATTGTGATTCAATAGTGATCACAATCTAAAATCACGGCATTGAAGTGCATATGGTAATAATACACAAGGCACCAAGACCAAATAGAAACATCATACAAAGTTGGCCAAAGGGCTCAAGGGAAAGCATTGCTTTAGGGCTTTGAGAAACCAGCAGGTTAGAAGGACGAGGTACACCTTTACTTCTTCCACTTCCAACTCAGAGAGAGACGAAGCACCTTCAGGAGTGAACTGGGTCACAGGACGAGAACCTACAATTAGTACAGCAGACATGAAACGGTATATGGAAGAACATAAAACTTCTATCACCCAGAACTCAAAATTGTATCTAGAAAGGTTGAGGACAAAATAGGCAGTACCCATGGAGAGAAAAAACACAGATCGACCCTTTCACTTCATTTGAACAAGTTGACTGATAACACATATAGGCAAAAAAATCACATCTTCGTTATGTATTATCGACATTAAAGAGAACAACAGCGCAAGTTTCCGATCGGAGCCTGCCATGTTAAGCGACAGACTGCACGTTTACAAAGTCAAGATGACAAAGTGCATCCGAATTGAAAGTTCAGGTACCATCTTCCTTTTCGCAGATTTTAGGGACTAAAAAACTGCACCTATTCAACAAATATTTTGCTCCATACAGAAGTTCCACCCAGCCAAAATCACTCAAGGTATGGAACAATAACTTCGATCCCGTTCGAGAGTTCTTAAAAGTACAAATACTACAAAGGTCAAAGACAATGGTACTATGCAACGAAGAGCAGCAGATGAAACAGCCATAAATCTTAGGGAAAAAAAAATATGCAACTTACCTCCAGGAAAGCATACCGATCTGTCGTATCATCATTTGCCTGGAAGTGAAAAGCTTTCAATGGTCCAAAGACATTAGCAATTTCCCTGAGCTGAAAGAGAGTCAAAATTTGACAACTGACCTTTTTATGGCCAAAAACATTTCCAACTTACCCTTTTTGGGCAGGGTATTCCTAATGGGGTCCTCTCACAAACAGAGAAATGGGAGAAGCAGAGGAAATAGACAGAAGCAATAGCAATCAGAGCAGCAAAATGTCTAAGCACAGAGTAATCACTTAAATTTAACCACATTTACGAAAAGAAGATTGTGACACCATTTCCGACGAACGAACCTCGGAAATTCCTCCAACAAAGATCTGCAGCCACAATGATGCAAAAATACATTATTCGACCAAAAAATATCTTAGAGAAAGTTAACAGCAACCAGCTCAATCCTGTCATTATTGGGCAAACTCCCAGCTATGAGAAACCCCGAGAGAATGCTTAAGAGGCTCACTGTATTACTTATAGGATCCCCCTCTTTTGCGTATATAGCTGGACCGATGGAGACTGGTAAGACAAGTACTAAGGTCAGCCATGGTTAAGTTCCCTTGCAGCATGATTTCGGTCTTTGGGTTTATCTGGTTCAACTTCTATCTTGAACAAGGAATGATGGGTATTTTCTCTTAGTCTAACACTCACTTAATGACTTTCAGTATCGGTAGTTGTACTTAATTAATAACTCAATGACAAAATTCTTTTTGTTCCGATGAATGACTGAGCTGTTGAAAGAAAGACATCCCGTTCAAACATTGCATATATTTGGCATGGACATAACCAAGCTGTTGGGTATCAATGCAAAAACCAAATGCTAAAAAGCCGTAGCAGCATAAGAAGGTCACCAGAGATCAACACTCCTAGGCCAACTCACGTACCACCACAACATCCTTCCAAGGAAAATTAACTCCAATAACACTTCTGGAGTACCAATAATCTTCATATTCATAACAAGCCAAAATTGGAATGCAATTCACCATAATAAGATATTACCAACATCTCTTGACAGCAGACACGACCATGGCAAGAAGCACCAGGTGGACTGTATACTTTAAACAGAAGTACAAATGCATATGTATTAGAGAAATGCCAGTTTTCATGTTATGCTTGCACTGGCCCGTTACCCATGTGAGATCTCAGAGCTCAAAGCCTCAAACTAACAGATAGCACTCCTTGGGATTGAGGATTATACAAATAATGCTAGTTTAACCAGGAATTCACAAAAAAATCTCACCATCTTATGACTACGATAAGATATACATGAAATTACCTTATGGGGTGAATCATCGACAACATCGCTCGTTGAGTATGCTGCAACACCTTATCTTGCTGTTTCGCCAGGGTCACCAGTCTGCATGAAAATAGGAACTATCTGAAAACCTACAACATGGATAGTAACTAAGATCTACCTCAGAAACCACAGATAAATTCGAACTACGAGTCAAGCAAATACATCTATATACAGATAACATTTGTAAAATCTTACAAGTTCCAAACTGAAGAAAGAGCCACTGCCCTCAGAGATAAACATTGAAGATACACGGATGTAAAGTATAGGATAGTCAAGAACAAAAACATGCACAAACACTAATGAACAAGATAAATGCGGAAGAGAGGGTTGTAGTGCCCTCAGAAACATTGCATATATTTGGCATGGACATAACCAAGCATGTGCAACTATATACCCAACAAATTAGGCATTCTCAGTTACACTTGTGCTTTTGATAGGTTCACTACATCAAACTCATAGCCAGGATCACATCACCATCACTATCAGTGGCAGCGTTCATCTCTAGATTTAAATTACAAAAGAAGTTTCTCAACTAGTTTCCTCGTGACAGCTATTTGTGCACCTCTGACACCAGCATGATCCATTGCTCACAGGGAATTAAAAAACCAAAATAACAATGTTAGCCTCCATTGGCCAGTTTAACATCCCCAGACAGATATCTATACATGATTGTTTCACCAGTTTTGTGACTAGACCCACCAGAATTCTCTAACATTACTCAAATGGGGAAAAAATACACATTTGTAGCAATTATAAGCAAAAATTTCCCATTGTAGTAGCCATGTAGAGCCAAAAAAAAAAGAAAAAAGATGAACCTTCAAGTTTACAGGAAAATGGCTCAAGAAATGTCAAAGGCGCAAGTTATGAGGCCACAACATCTTTGCTACTATGGACTGGAGTTATAAGCTGTTTCATGGGTGTGGACGTTATTCAGAACATATGGTCAATCCAGGCCACAACATCAATGTCTTGCCCAAGATTATGGTGGGTGAAATGATGATTTCATTTTCCTTCCGAAGCTTAGGAATGTCCAGATGAATGCTGCTTTGATGTTCAGCACTGTTCTTGTCCTTCATTTTGCAGTCTGGAGAAACTCAAGAACAGAAGCTTCTTTGGACATCAAATCAGCTGAAGAAGACTTCTATCTAGTGGTTCAATTGAACCTGAAATGGAATTCCAAAATTTCTGTTTTTGAAGACAATGTGCAAAAGCGAAGACAAATTGAGATACTGTAGATTCTGTCAAAGGAAGGCGTGCGTATGGTTCTGATAGCGTCATGAATGATCTGGCTCTGAGTTATATGTTGCCATGCACGGCTCCTTAGAATGCATCGACTTCAACATCAATGAAAGGAAGATTCCTCATGAAGTTGCACCTTTAGTCTTCTTTTTCTTCTGGTTTCTCTGTGCATGAGAGTCATTGGCAACTGTCTTATTACAAAGTATAATCAGTCAGTCCAGTTTGGAAATCTCCACATTACTTGTACGTAACTTGGTCTTGCCTCCTTATTAAAGCAGTTGGTTAAGGAACCAACCATTTTAAAACTCATACCACTTCTTGTAACTCATAATTAAGTAACATGTGTCGCATCGGCATGATCATGCAAGAAGTGATATTATAATCCCTTACATGACGGCACATTTTTTGAATTTCCACCGCAACTTGCTTGCTCCTCGACGATTATTTCAAGTGTTATGTAATGCGCGGTTGTGGCATTTCTTTTGTACCTCGCCGAAGATATTTATTGAATGCCTTCGTCTCGAGCTAGAGGTTGTGGCATTTCTTTTGTACCTTGCTGAACATATTTCTTTTGCTTGTTGTGATTGCAAAACACAGAACTCTTGTGTCCCTTTACTTCGATCCTCTTTTAGGAGTGTTCTTTATCAGATAGCAAGTTCCAACGTTGAACTTAGGATTAGTGCAAGATGCTGACTTTTCTTTGCCAACTCATTGCTCTGCTAACATAACAAAGCGTAAGATTTTCCGAATCTAGTGATATATATTCTTCTAAACAAGTGGTTACCAGCAAATGGACTACAAGACAAGCAAAACTGGATTTGCTCCCATAAAAAAAAAAAAAAATTTTAAAAGCTCTCGAGTAAGAATGCTGAATGAGAGGCCTCGTGGGTTATAATGCATTGTAGATATTGTTCTCAACTTTAATACTGGGCTGAGCGTGAGTTCATCCTCTTTTCACGAGGAAGCAGAGACAGAAAAAGTAAAAAACCCAGTATAAATTCATCTTAAGTCCTACTCAAGCACAACCAGATCATCAAAAACAGAATACAAGCTTCGATCCGGAGGGATACTATTTTTTCTAATCTTTATGACAGACCCAAGTCGAGATGAAGAAACAGAAACAGAATCCCCGAGCTTTTTCATTTCTTGACAATACGAATGTGAAAGTAAACAGCATTAGCATTATCACACAACAAGCTGTCAGGTGTTACATGCTGGAGAGTAGGGGTTCAACGGATGCCAGAGACTTCCCTCACTTGACAAACTTTGCAAACCACTCTAGCATATCCCAATGGCCCTCTTCGGCACACTTCACCACTTCTTCATCAGCAACCTTGTACCTAACATTCCTCGATGTTATCCACGGAGACAAACGACGGATGTATTAACACAGCAGCTTCAATAGCCCCCGTCTTTGCCAACTCAACCACAACCTTAGCTGGAGAAATGAGGATGCCACGAGCATTGCATGATATTACGAGCTTGTAAATCATATCCAAGGCATAAACAAGATCTTTTAAAGAATCATTCAGAACGAAGCTACTCACCTCCCCCAACAAAAGTCAGGAGCTCCAATTGCAAATGCAACTTTGCCTTTCACAGCTTCAACTATTTGCTTTGCATCAGCAATCACAATTACCAGTGGACGCATCATATGAGTCGTAGCTTAAGCAAATTAAATAGCATTAGATAAATTTGAACTGATCCATACCGTTTGATGCAAAAGAGTAATATCCAAACATACTAAATTTTCTCAACACAGCAGGGAAATTTCTGAAACTACAGAGACGACAAATGTTAAGAGAGCAGAATTGCAAAGGAAGCCGACCCGGATATGGACTTTTCTTAAACCGTTGTTTCTGTATTTTTTAATGGTCAAATAAGAAAAGTTTACATGCTTGTTGCTTTTTAGGAGAATCATCTAAAATTATAGTTTTCTAATAAAGTTTATGATCAAAATTCTATTTATTTGGGTCAAAATTCTAATTCAAATTATGAATAAAATATATTTCATTACGATATTTCTCTAAAGTTCAATCAGGAATAATTCCTTGCAGTATACAATTATGTAGTTCAAGTTTTTCTTATTAGGGAAACTCTTTTGGTTAAAATTGCGAACTCTTTATGTTTTGTAATTGGAATGCATTTATTAATAAAGATTATCAACAAGGGTCAAACCATTAAAAAAATCCTTTATAGGAATCAACTTGAACACATTGTAAATAGAAAAAAGGCAATGGTATCTATAAAAAAGAAGAAAAAATAACATAAGATGATGGAATAAATTGTAGGGAAAATTGCAAAAAAAAAAAAAAAAAAAAAGCCTCAAGTGCTCTCATTTTTTCAAATAAGGGCATGAAGTATTATTATTATCTCAAATAAAGGCCTGAAGTGATCTTGATCATTCCAGATAAGGGCCTCACCTCGCCGCCGACTAAAAATTTCGGCCAATTATAGGTATTTTTGTCAAAACACACTTTTAACATAATTTTTAGTTAAATTAAATTAAAAATTTTAAAATTGAAAAAAAAAAGGAGCAACAAGAAAAACACAAGCAAGAGAGGGCCGCCCTCCCATCTCGTAGCCACCGCCCCAACGCCGATGGGGGCGGTGGCTTCGGCCTACGCCTCGGCGAGGGGCCGAGGGCTACGCCTGGCGGGGCCGAGGGAGAGGCCCCGACCCTCTCCAAAATACGGGCGAGAGTCGTCGGCCCTCGCCCGGGTTTGGGGGCGCGGTCCTCGGCTAGTCCAAGGTGACGGTTGGCCATAGTCTCCTTGGACCGACCGAGGGGCCTTCCTCTGGACTTGGGCGAGGGCCGGCGACCCTCGCTCGGGATCCGGGAGAGGGTTGGTGCCCTCTCTCTTTGAGGCAAGGGCCCTGCCGCCCTCGCCTCTAGGTGGGTAGGGATGTCGGCCCTCTGAAGACTCCGACTAACACCCCCCTCCGCCGCGTTGGGACGACGGCAACAAGGCGACCCCCTCTCGCTGTATTTTCATCCTCTTTTTTTTTTTGTTTTTTTAAATTTTGGA
Source organism: Rhodamnia rubescens (assembly GCA_021437795.1). Lineage (NCBI taxonomy): Eukaryota > Viridiplantae > Streptophyta > Magnoliopsida > Myrtales > Myrtaceae > Rhodamnia > Rhodamnia rubescens. The sequence continues at coordinate 1,603,586 of JAILYA010000049.1, forward strand.
AAAATTGAAAAAAAGGAAAAAATAAATAATAAAATAAAAAAAGGTTATTAAGGATGTGCATGATAACATTTTGGAAGTGAATTTCTCGCTCCAAAAAGTGCTTTTGGAGCGAAATCGCTTCATAATATAACTTCGAAACATAAATCCGTTTGGTAAAAAATTTTACTTTTAATTTTTTTTTTATCAAGTGAATTTTTTATCGAAGTTATTTTTTTTCCCAATTTGAGAAGTTAAAAAAAGTTACTTCTCAACTAAAGAAGTACTTTCGACAAAAAAAAAAAAAAACACTCAAGAATTGCTTCTTGTCTCACATTTTTTTTATTACGCCCTCCCCTTTTTTGATCTATGCCCGCTCGCCGACCTCGGCTACCACACACGACCACCACCTCCCCGTCGCCAACCACCGTTGGCCGCCTCCCATTGCCAACCACCATCCGTCGCGCCCATTGCCTCTCGCGACCATTGTTGACCATCGTAGACCTTTGCCGCCTATCATCCATCGTCGCCCGCGACCATCACCACCCATCGCCAATAGTTGACCAACGCCAACCGCCGACCACCTCCCACCTCGCCCGCCACCAACCCGGCAATCACGGTTGCCCTCCGTCGCCAACCATCGGCCACCATGCCATCGGCCACCATAGTCTACCGTTGCCAAGTTGCCATCTTAGGTCGCAGGAGAAAAAATGAATAATAATTTTTTAATTTTTAAAAAGTATAAAAAATATTTTTAATAAAAAAAATTTTTTAAGAAAAAAAAAGTTTAAAAATGAGGTAGAAATCTTTTGGTCGCCGAAAATAATTTTTTATGGAAGATTTTATGTTAATAATATTTTAGAAGTAAAAATTTTTCAACCATTATTAAATGAATTTCTTTGATCGTAAATCAATTTTTGAAGCAAAAGTAGAAAAATCAATTTTTACTTCGACTATAAGTAGAAAAATCAACTTTTGATCGAAATTGATTTATAAAGTAGAAGTGTTACCATGCCAAAATGCTCTTATTAATTGGTGACTTAGGCCATTTTTTATACCGATAAGGTTAATTCATGACCTTATTTAAAACAATATCCATTTTAAGTCTTTATTTAAAACAAAGTAAATTTCAGATCTTTATTTGAGAAAATAAATACATTTCGATCCTTTTTTTGAAATTTTCCTTAAATTGTATTTTGATTAAAACGGAAACAGACAATAATGACGCTCTTTCGACATCTCGATCAATGCAGAGGGAATGTTTCTCTTCCTTATCAATTCCAGTTCGTCTCCTGAGTCCTCATGATCAACCCACCCAGATCGAGGCCACTTTGGATTCTTGGCTCAACAGTGGGAATATCAAATCACTTCTTTAGTTTTTTGTTTTCTTCCTGTTGAATTGTGGAGAAGAGACTTGGGTTTGATTTCTTGTGGGCTCAGTCAATGCTTTTTGGCTATCCAAAGGGGACTTTGTTGGGTTAGAGCCTGTCTTGATCTTTACATAATTACTCCTTTCCTGTATGATACTGTGATGGGTTTTGTCGATTCTTGAATCTTTAGCTCTCAACTTTCGACAGAACTTTACTGAATTGTGGTTAAAGCTTACCTTAGTTCATGGGGTTGTGGCTGGAGTTTCTGGGTTTTGGTTCCTTCTCCTTTTTGTCATGATCTTTTGGTGATTGAAGTTGAATAATTGGAAAACTTCAGGGGAATCAGTGAAGTGCTGTTTTAGATATACTGGTAGTTGTTATCTTTTAGGAAGCTTTCTTTGGATTTTTGCAGCGTGTGTGTTTGTTTGATGATCACGAAAGTTGTGTCCACATATTCTCAATTGTTGTAGGTCAGGCAGGTTTTCCACCTTCCAAGTAGATATTGTCATTGAGTTGTATTTTGGTTGACTTCTTGTATTAAGTGCTAACAGAGCATCCATGTCGTTCGTGCTACATTTGTGAGGGGGACTTTTGTGATGAGCATTGGGAAATGATGTACATACAAGCTTGCTTCTTCCTTTACTTGTGATTGATATGAAAGAATGTTATGATGTTCGGATGTTGATCTTCTCTACTTTGTTCATGTTGCTTCCTTTAGTGGCACCTCAAGTGCGATGAATTGTAATGACATCTGGGAATTGGATAAAAAAGCAGAGATTCGGTGTTCGAGGGACGTTAAAGAAGATGATGAAATCTTTTCAGGAGAGCAGGTACGGGTGGATGAAATGCTAGACTCTTCAGAGTCATTGGCCACTCGAGATTACTCAGCCAGTGGGTATTCATCTCGAGCTGGTGAGGCAGAGCCAAAGGTGGATAAGAGCAATATTGAAGAAGGCGAGTCATCTCTCCGCGAAAGTGGTTATCTAAACTATGAGGTCAGGTTTCTTTTCTTAAGTCATTTCTTTTTCTTGGTTTTTTTTTATTTTTTATAACAACTTCTAAAATTGAAGTCCCCAAATCTACTGTGAAACCTCTAAGCAATTCCATTTTCTGTGCTAATTTGCAGAATTTTGGGTTTTCTTTCTCATCAGTTAGTTGACTAAGCTTCTTTGTTTTGGTATTTCATCCAGCTAGGTGATTTTGGGTCCCTTAACCATTTCCTGATACATACAGACAAGTCTCTTGTTGTTGTGACAGTGCCAGGGTGATAGGCCCCTTTTATTGTCTTGAACTGAGTTGCCTTTTTCAAAGGGGAGGACTCTTGGATAATGTTATAAAGCATCGTGGTAATTAGGATTGCATGGATGAGTGCTGAAAATTCTATGATTGTATCTAAGAACGGTTGAACTGGGAAAATCTGATCATGGTTGTAGATGTCCAGAGCAAGTTTGGTTCTGTCAGAGATCTATGTATATGTTTCCCTTAGTGCGGATCAGAATCTGATGTTGTCTGGGAAGAGCCATGTCATACTATTACTGCTGCTAACACATATTTGCACAATACATTACGAGGTGATTTAGATGTAAACTTCCTTCATTAGGTTTGATGTTATCCATTACCATGATAGAAGGTCCTAAGCCTGCTTCATCTAGATTCTTTTATCTTGCTAAACGAATTTTCTTTTGTAATTATATCATTGGCTCTCTCACACAGAGGAGTGAATCATTAGATAAAGTTCCGTCCTGATCCACATTTTTTTTCCACTTGACAAATTTTCAACAAACAAATGGAATGGCAGGATTTCCTCCACAAGTCAGAAAATCGATTTATTTTGGGATTGTGGTCTTAGTATTGCCTGATCCTGTGGTTTTGATCTGTTGAAGTTAACTGTTCTTGTAAATTTTGAAAGAAGAGCATTATTGGGGTTGAGTATAAAGGTAATATAGAAGCTGCACTTCACCTGTTTGAAGGAATTCTATAGTGCTGTTACTCCCAAATGAGTGTTCCATTTCTAGTAAAGGCGATTATAATCGTATCACAAGCGATGCCGCGCCAACCATGTCCATGCATTGCTGTTACCTTACCTTTGAAGTATTTTTCAAGCAAATCCTTTGAGCATCTCGGGGTTTCTTAAACAACATATTTTTGCTTTTTTAAAGCTGACATCCGCATCTATATCATTGATGTTTTCCCTAAGATCACACTATGGAGCTTGGATAAATTCGTTAGATCGTTTTTGTGACCCCACCGGAAAATCACTGTTCACCACCGAAAAATACTGTTCACGGCCGGCGAGGCACTATTCACCGAACGGAATTTTTGATGTCACGCTCTCGGAACGACGACGGGTCTGCAATTCCGGCGGAGGCTCACCGGTTGGGGGAAAATGGGGCTGTGGTTCGTGGCTGAGTCGAGCTCGGCGATCGGCGACGGAGGATCCGCAAGTCCTCGGCCAAGCTCGGGCTGGCGTGGACAAAGGAGGAGGTGGCTCGGTAGTACCGGGGCTGCAAGAAGACGGGCTGAGCTGGAGGTCGCGGGGTGTGGGGGCACGGCGCGACGGCGGTTGAAGGTGGCGGTGGTAGTGGCTCAAGCTAGAGTGAGAAATCGAGAGGGTGGGTGAAGGTCGGGGCCGAGACACCGGGGTTGCTCAGTTTCGGGGCCGACGATAACGACGGCTACACGGTCAGGCGGAGGTGAGCAGAGAAGGTAGCAGCAGCGATGGAGGTGGGGGCGCCGGGCTTGAGGATCTCGGGTCACGGAGCTCGCGGCACTGCTGCTGGACTAGCTCGGGGTAGGCGACTTGCGGCGTGCAGGAGTCGAGCTGGCGATGGGCGAGGCGCGGCGACGAGGGGCAGAGCAGGTGGTGGTCGGCGTCGGGCTGGGAAGGCATCGCGCAACAGAGGAAGAAAAGAAGAAGAAGAAAGAAGAAGGAAGGAAGAAGAAGAAGATCACGTGGGGGAAGGGAGCCGACTGAGGAGAGAGAGAGAGATTGATGGTGATGGGACAAGTGGTGTCCCATCGCCATTAAACCTTTTTGTCCTTTAGTGAAATAAACCTGCGGCCATTTGAATTTCAGGTAAAATAAGATTGGTTGGACATTTGGCTCAACTGACGGAAGGTAATTTTAATCTTTTCACAGATCGGGCTCGATCAAGGTTAGGCTCAGGCACGAGGATTTAAAATCTTAAATCGCGACGACTATGATTTTTGAAACCTAATCTAAACCGATCCACATTTCTAATCGTCCAAAATTCGTCTCTTAATTCCTTACGATCCAAAATTTTATACCGACCGAAATTCAATATCAACTTTTTTATTGAATTTCGGCATTTTATACTGACTTAATTTTCGGGACGTCACACACCAGGTAGTATAAATCAGTTTGGACTTGTTGTTGCCATATAATGTAATAAGTTGTTTCTTTATTGTATCTTAATCTATTTTTTTATGCTCAAATTTGTAGACATGCTTGTTGCCTGCTGGTGGAGGGATGTGAATATGCAGATGAGATTTTACGCGACATGGAGTAAAACTGTCATATGTGAAACAGATTGCACATAAATCATCGGCAAGCTATCAAAATCATAGAATTAGCGATTTTGTGGTGATCTTGCATTTGCAATTGGTGAATATATATCCTCATAATATGGGACTCTATAATCTGGTGTATGTGTATGTTTTGTGCTCCAGACGTTTTTTGTTTTAGGTTTTTGGTTCTATTCGTAGTAAGCTCATCGAATATGAGACTCAAATGTCGATTAAACCTTGAGGTCTCGCGCATGAGGACTGTTTCCAATTACTTCCTTTCCTCTCTGCGTAAATCTTAATGCCGAAAATAGACCATTTCGCATTTCTTGTCGATGAAAATGTGCTTGATTGGTTGCACAAATTGCGTCGTTGCCATCAAGAGGCGGCCGCACGTAGACTTGGGCCGCCGAACCGAGTATAACCATCGGTATTCATATGTGCCTCATGTGTTTTATATTGGTAATCTAACTTTGGTATTTTATAATCTTGTTGTTGACAAAACTGTTATGAATCGAGTAAAATTAAAATTAGAATTCCCATGATTTTTTACTAATTTTTCCGAACTTTTTAAATTTTTTTTCCTGTGAAATTCCACTAATATTTTTGCACTTAAGATTTGGTTAAATCAAATAAAAAGATAAAAAGGAAATAGAAACTAGACCGTCATAAGAAATGAAAACGGAAGACATGGAACTCGACTCGCTTTGAACTAACATTTAAACTCGATTTCGCCGAAAACCGAACATGATATGCTTAAGTCGGACTTGAAAATGATTGATCAAAGAAGCGGGTTCAAAGCACTAGACATGAGACTTGGTTAGACATCCTATGGATGTAAAACAGCTGATTAAACTAGATGAAATTTCCAGGAGATTCCAATTTAAATTGTGATGCGAATATAGCGGAGGCATTTTGTCCTCATAGGTTATACCCAAGAAACATTTTCAATACTCGAGGGGTATACAACTGTGAAACCAGAAAACTGAGAGGATTTGACACAGCGAAGCCCTATAATACATTATCTGAAAATTTCAGTACAAGGAGCAGCTCTGGTACACATTTCACCTTTGGACTATAGAAATTGCCCAAAAATTTCAGTACAAGGAGTCCTCCATCTGCCTGAGATTCTACTCCAACACTAACAAAGCCAACTTTTCGGCTCCCTTCTTTCGTGGCAACATCATTGGCTGAAGGTACAAGCTACCTCTCGAGAGCGGCCATCTCATCCTCCGAAACGCCAGCCTGTTTCAATTTGTCTCTTGCATCATCAAGATCCAGCTTCTGGTCTTTTTACATTACATACTCGGGCAGAATGAAGTGTGTCTGATGGGTAATAAAGGGAAAAGGCAGAAATCAATGTTAGAAAAGGCAACTTCCTTTAATACGATGATGATGTACAGAGAGCAAGTAGGAGTATCCAAAGGGGCTAACCCTAAAAAAACATAAGAAGAATGAGAGAAATTTGCTCATTAAGTTAGTTATGTAACGATTATAATTATTTCCAGTCCCATATTAAGCTATTTTTTGCCCCTTCTTACCATTTATTTCAGACAAAGATTATTATTCACATTTTTTCATTTCGAAAGTTTCAATGCTAAATGGCTTCTTGCTGTAGAAAATTAGCCCAAGTTGTTTCAGTCGCTTGGCATGACAAGCGCTTTATTCATTTCCCCAAGGAACACCAACTACACTAAGTTTATCATAGACTGAAGTCACCCTTCATGGAGAAAATCATTTTCATAATCAAAATTTAAAGAGAAACAGTAGCAAGCATAATAATGGCTATCGAGCAAAAGAACGATGTCTTACGTTCTCCAGGAGAAAATATTCATCTATAAGAATAGAAAACACGAGAAGAAAGAGATTTATGAGAGCATACCTGGCTATAGCTTGCAGAAACACTGCGCTTGATGCGAAGCATTTCCTGGAAGGTGTCTTCATTCCCGTGCTGCACCTCAAATTCATGCCACTTGTTCCAAAAATCAACCTCAGATCTTGGGTCAGCGAATTGGGATGCATACACATAAATTGCGCGAGCACGATCTATTTCACCTAGGCTTTTCTCGAGCTTGGCATATTTCAAGCACATTGCCTTCCCATCTTTGTCAGGAAGACCCCCATTTTCTATCGCTTGCTCGTAGATCTCTCTTGTTCTTGGGACACCGAATATCTCAGTTGCTCGTGCTATGTAAATGTTGTACATTGCCAACTTCTCATTGCTTGGTACGGCCTTAGTGGCTTGATCATACACCTTCATTGCCCTCTTCGCAAGACCATACTCCTCTTCCAATTTCGCATACTGCAGGTATAGAGGCTTTACTTCATTAGAAGGGGTCTAATGGGAAGAAGTAAAATGATACGTAATCAAATATCAACATTAGAATGACTATAGGTATAAAACATCAAAGTGTACATACATGAAAACATAGACAAAGAGATTGGCTAATAGAATTTATAACAGCAATATTGCCGAATTCAACCCTAGATTGACTAATAGTTAAAAACTATCAAAGAAACGAGTAAGATTCATATGCTACTGATATCAAATACATCAAGAAACAATGACTCATGCAATCATTGTGTAAGGTGTGACATCAACAAAATTGTTCCAACGAATGGAACTGAAACCAATTTGTATGGGATTACATCCCTTGAAAGTTAGACTACTAATGATCCCAGTTTGTGGAGTCAAATCTTTCATCTTTGTCTTGACTAATTCAAATACATGCAGATTGATGAGAAGATGCTGGGGCAGTGATTCAAATTACAAGTCAAAGCCTGTACAATCAGGAAAACTTGTCTCTTTTATCAAGATTTTTCCTATGAACTAACTGTTCTACTGAATCATCACAATAGCATCACAGACTCACAGCCCCACCTGGTTAAGGCTAAATTTCTTCGTCTATTTAAAATCAGTCAATAGCAAACTAAGTGAAGTATCTACACCCAAGATATTAGCTTGCTTTATAATATTCCCCAAGAATACCATCTATCATACAACAATCTCTTCAGCAGCATTCCTTAAAAAATAATAAAGAAAAAAAAATCCCTTCAACAAAGTAACTCAAGGAAGATGAAAGAAAGAAAAAGCTGGAAAAAAGTAAACCTGTACTGCACCACCCCATTGCTCAATAATTTAAATAGCAAGGCAGCTACATCTTAATAACAGAAAATATGGACCAACCCCACTAATATGCTGATGGCACCTACAGCAATTTTGAATAAACGATTTAACAAGCAAAAAAGTCCATAGTGCAGCCAAATTATTAACATTCCAAAATCAGGAAAAACTATCAAAATCGGAATGATCGATAGAAGAGAGCCTATGGCCCAAATTTTCTTCCAATAGAAATCAAATAGTCAATGTCGATGGGATCGTCTCCAAGCAATGGATTGTGCTTCAAATAGTCTAGTAGAAAGCATGGAGATGCACAAAAGTTAGATTCAATTATATGAAGCCAGATTTTGAGTATTTTACAAGATAAAAATCAAAAAAATTGCAAGAATAACAGCGTGGGCAATTGGTGATACAATTTAGCTAAAGATGCAAGAGAGTGTATATTTTGCAGTGGTCAGAGAGAAGTTCATCTAAGTTGGATGAACAAAAGAAGAATTTTCCTCACCTTTTAAAGCCATTTCTTAAGGTACCAAACGTGCAAAATGCAATTACACCATCAAAATCTCTGTGAAACATCTAAATCCACAATAAAAGATTGTGAGATGCAACCAACACAAGCAAGCCAGTACAAAAGAAGGAAATAGCAAAAGATATTTTGGCAAATAGCAAGATAAAACACCATTCATTTCATTCAGCCCACTAACAGAGAGCGCATATAGACATAATAAGTTCATGATCCTTTTTACCGATGGCAGCTACATAAATTGTGTTATTACTATAAATAACAACAATACAACCACAATTATCCTCAATATGCAAATTTCTTTCTTCAGGTATGCCGACTCTTGTTTTTTTTGTTTCATTTGTTTCAGTTGTGCCTTGAGAGCTTTGACCTCAACGACTATTGAACAACAACCATTTACCTCATCATGAGTTGATATTGTTTCTTGTTTGGCATGGCGCCGCTGAAAAATTTTGGACACACTACTTAACGATTCACTAATTTCCCCATTAACCCAAATGAAAAACTACAACCTTCTCCTTTATTGTTGTGATTGTATCTTGGACAACCATGGTATCGTCTTCCCGTTTTCCTTCGTCTTTGCTATTCGCAAAGGAGCTTTCAAGCCACACTTTGGAAAAACACATCGTCCATTGGAGGAACCGACATCTTCAATTATGCCATATGCAAGGGAAAAGTGAGGATAGCATGAAATTCCTTGAGGATGAAGCAGGTGATTTTTAGGGATTCCAAGTATCTCTAAAGTGGTTTCGCCCAACACCGAGCATACGAGTTTCACGCCCCGACAAATTGTGCAATCGATCGTAAGTAAGGCACTCGACAGCACAGTCGGGCATATCCACCATACACAATCGGCGTAATCGGGAAGGACATTCAAGATTATGCAAACTCACCTTAGCGACGAGCTGTTGGCGCAATTGGAAGCTGAAGCAAACCGGAAACACCAGCTCAAGTCGATTGGGGGAACTCACTAGGTCGTCGTGGTGCGAAAAACCCCAGGTGCATTGTCTCATTGGTTGTCGTTCGTCATCGCGGGGTCAAGGGCTTTGGTGGTGAGCATCCAACGGCCGACGAGAGTGGCCACAAAGGGAGGAGCGAGGGTCGTCGAGCATTCGATGGTCATCGATGGCGGTCTTCCGTCCTAAAGGAGGGACGATCTTCGGTGGGTTTAGCACGCGAGACGTCAAAGAAAACCTATTTGGTCATTCCCACAATCATCGGTTTGTTTTTCTAGACATGGCGACTCACTAATGGCGGTGGAATCGGAAAGCTTTTGAGGGAAAGACATCGTCCTCGAAATGGACTCATTCTCTCGTATGGGGCCGAAAGAGGACGATGAAGAGAAACCAAACTAGGGTTCTCAATTGGCCTGGTCTGTTTTTGGGAGGAGCAAGCGCATCGTGTTTTTCATTTTGCCCGGGAAATGAAAGATGAGAACAAAAAAAAATTGTTCTAATAACATCTTGAAGTAGAAATTTCCACCCATTATCAAACGAATTTCTATTTCAGAAGTTGAAATTTCGAGTCATTATCAAACGAATTTCTATTTCGAAGCTGAAATTTATTTCGGTTATCAAACGCATTTCTCAATCGAAATCAACTTCGAAGCAGAAATTGAAAAATCAACTTTTGCTCAAAAGCAAAAGCAGAAAAACCAACTTCTTGCTAGAAGCCATTCAAATGGAGAAGTGTTTTTATGCGGGCCCTAAACTTGCTTCCATCTGGTCAGGAAAAAAGGAGAGCATACAGAAGCAACTTTTCTTCCTATAAGCAACTTTATTTATCAACCCTAAGTTTCAAGTCTGGACCAATGGCTCCTCTCAGTCTTCATGGATGTTGTGCTGTAATTCTTTATAGCATTTTCACCGAAAGTCAAGTTCTGGCTGTTATCATGCAGTGAGTGTCATCGATTTGCTCCTGGTAGGATGACTATACCAAGCCAAAGTTGTCCACCAAGACGCCCTGAAGTCGTTTAGGGAAGCACTAAATGCCGAGCCCAATCATTTGCCAAGCTTGATTTCCACTGCTTGCATCCTTAGACGGCTAGGAAGTGAATCTTTGCCTGTTATCTGGAGCCTACTCACCGATGCACTTAGGCTTCAAATGTTGGCAAACGGGAAAAATCGAGAAAGGTGACAGAATGAATGAACAAATCGCTCCGTGGCTATTAAAAATGTTTAGGATTACATTAGAAAAATTGACTTTAGGATCTCAATACTTATCATCCATACAAGTTGAAAGCTAAAAGTTTGATGTCCATGCCATGCACAGGGATCCATCTCATAATTGGATCAACCCTTGTCTCACAATTCGTGCAATGTCGTTGTATTTGTGAATCTAGCTCGTTCAATTTCTAGGATGACTCAAAAATGAATAATACTTCAACACGCATTGAAAAAGATGAATAAAAAGGTATCAAGTATTCTCGACTTCGAGTTAAATATAGTTTATACTGAGTTTCTATCTTGTTGCATATCACCCACGTGTAGAATAAATTACGAATGATCAAATTCCAATTTGATAGACTAGTCGATTTTGTGTTTTAATTCTTCCTTAACTTTCTTTTTGGCAATTAAGTACTCAACTTTACTCAGCTTATATAATAAGGTGCTTCCATCATCAGCAAATTTCGAGTATTACCATTGCGTTATTGACTATTGTGACATTGTTGACATGGCAAATCGTTTCCTGCTCCACCCTTTCTCCATCCTCGAGACAGAGAGGGGTTATATAAACTATGCTATTGCCCTAACCAAGCATAATCATAGCCTATAGTATCATCGGATACGAAAGTTCATTGAAAGGAAGTACAAATCATTCAAAATTCGACAATTCTATAGGAAGTTCAAGTCGAAAAGAATGACTTGGACATTTGATCTCAATACAAAATCACGAGATGGAAGTGCAGATCTTAATAATACGCAAGCCACCAAGACCAAATAGAAACATCATACACACTTGGCCAAGGGCTCAAGGGGAAGCATTGCTCTATACTTTAGGGCTTCAAGAAACCCGGAGACTAGGAGGAGGAAGTAGATTGGAAAAGATACGAACACAAGTGAGAATGTTGGCGAATGAAAGAATACCCGCGAGAATCTTAGATCAGCCAAAAGAAGAGATCTATCCTTTGGACTCTAGGACATAAAATTCGGGAGTATTTGTTGGGATGAAGAGAAGAAAAATATATTTCTCTCAACTTAAGAGGGTAACGGTGATGAATATAGACTCTACGTCAATTTTGATTGGCTACCGCAGGTAGACATATATAATAGCCTTCCGTGCCTAAGGTGAGTCATTGAAGCTTCGGCTTCTATGTAGTTGATCTGTGCTTCGCACAGTATCTTAAACCGACTTGTCGGAGACACTGTACGACAAAAAGTACCTATGAATTGCCATTGCACTAAGAATTCGTCAGGGCTTTTGGGAATAAGCGATGATAGACCCAAAACAACTTAAGTTCAGACCCAAAGAAGGCAGAACTCGAGCCCAAGAGAAATGGTTCGACATCCAAAGATAGGAACTCGAATTGGTCGGTATTGTCTTTGATTAGTGATAAAAATCAAGGATAACATCCAGAGATATCAGTGAAACAAAACTTACTGGTTCGGAGGATCCAACTCCATGTGATATGTTAATGGGGGGGTCAAGTCACGCCAAAAAGAGGTGTCTAGACAGACATTGACATTCAATAAGTATTAAAGTTGCTACTGTAGTCTGCTCAGTTTCTCCTACCGACCGCAAGGGGCGGGTGAGTAGTGGCTTTCCGCTCCAAAGTACATATGCCCGAACGCCTAGGACGAGAGAGAGAGAGAGCCCCACTCCCTGGTGAAGGTAAAGTTTCTTCCCTCATCATGCATACACTCACTTCTACCTAAGTAGCACGGACACACAGATACGCGACACGATACGCCATTTCTGAAAATGAAAAATTCCGACACGTTGCGACACTTTCTATATTAAATATATATTTTTATATCTACATGTAAAAAAATATTATTTTTATTTTTTTAGGCATAAGATGATTTTAGGATAATTTAAAAAAAATCTCAATTTTTGAGAAATTATTTTACTTTTGCAAAATTCTAAATAAAAAATATTCATAATTCCCCCTCTCTCTATATATTTTCAAAAACGTCTTGTCTCCATAAACCCTCCTCCAAATCTTGTCTATTGTCTTACAGGCTTGCAGCTCCCGAAACTTCCATCGGCCCTATCGGGTGCTTTCTTTTCTGAAGGTAAGCTCCCTCTGCATCTTTCATCTCCATTGGCATTCATCTCTCTCATCACCCACTCCACCGGCCGGTGACAACCGGGTTCACGACTACCACGTTCATCTGTGGTTTCATTCTCCGGCAGCCTCCATGCATCGTCGTTGAAGAAACCTAGATTTGTTCTTCGACTAAAAAGAAACCAGATCTATTCATTGCGGGTAAGTCTGCTTCACCGCCCTCCTCTCCACCAACCATCGTCTTGGATGTAACCAGCGCTCCGCCAGCACCATCTTCATTGTCCCCAACGGCTACCTCTCTTTTTTCGACCTCACGCGCCACCTCTCCCCCACCTCCCTTGCCGACTTCCTCTGCCCCAGTTCTTTTTCTCCTCCTTCCTCCACCAAATCTCCCTCCGGACTCGCGTGTCACTGGCGAGTCCGGCTCGTTGACCCCGTGTCGAAAGTCCGACACGCGTTGACCGCATGTCCGGACGTCTCCGAGCGTGTCGGACGCGGATCGGACACGCATCCGACACCGACACGGTGGCTCGTTGCACCATAGACTTCTACTCTACTTTGTTGTCTACCAATTAATATTCATTGGGGATTGGAGAGCCCATCAGAGGCTCTACCAAGACCTCTTCTCACCTCCTCTTGCCTTGCATAGCACTCCAAGGCCCAGACTACAGTCTACAGCGAAGACAGTTGCACTTCGACACTAGGATACATTTCGGCGCAGCAGAAGCCAGAATCTGCAACTGTCAAACCTTGTAATATTGATGCTTTGTAACGGCAAATACCGCATACTGGTCATATCTATGACATTGCATTAAAAGAAATTTAACTGCAGAAGAACTTCTAGTTTGAGAAAATCTGTGCTCCAATGTCCAAGGAACCTACCTATCTCAAACATTCATCCCTTTTTGGGGAATGTCCCAGTCCAGTGGTATCCATAGGATACCAGCGGGTATTTATACACGGACTTCTCACGGGCTAGACCCCTCTCTGAATGAAAAGGGTACACGTAAGCCAAAAAAGAACCCAAACCAACATATTGACCTGTTAACCCCATCGGAGTGTTCCTTAAATAAACGGGAGTAGAGGTAATGCAAATGATATGGTCCTCGCCTGGAAACAAACACAAATGCACGGGAAATTCCATAATTCCTCATTTCTTTAACTAGACGTAGAGAGGAACAAAAGCCACAGGCCGAAGTTGAAAAATCATTCCTCATGTATGTAGTGCACATTAAACGTTTTTGTAGTCCCTATCCCTCCTAAAATCTTCCTACTCTTCTTAAGCCCTCAGGGCAACTTCATGCAGTTTTTAGGTAACCTTTTTGGTCACAAACCTCCACAAGGAGAATAATAGGCTGCAAAACCCCCAACTCTATCATGGCCCGCGCCAGTATGTTACAATGTCAAAATGTGAAAAGGCAATGCCAAAATTCTAAGTCCAATACCACTTCAGAATGCAGCATCTAAATAAGGTGAAACCAATCCCTGACGACCCACCAGTAGATGGATGTAAATAGTCACAACAGCAATCAAGTTCACCCTCTCATAATTCCAACAGAGTGGTCTGTGATGCATCTTTATGTATGCAATACTTGGGGGAATTAGACCTTCTGAGATAGTCATACTGTAGCTACTTGCCATTCTGCAATGTTCATCCTCCAAACTTTCTCCTGTAGAGATCAAGAGAAACATATTCCACTGTCACGGGCCGCTCGTCAAATAAACGTCCATGCAAACTATGTGCCGCCATGCTTGAGCACTCGATTCTTTTGAACTCCACTAAAACACAACCTGGCTCAAAAACCTGTTCAATATTGAGATCATCACCCTTAGCATCACAGCTCTGAATGATATCTGATTCCATATTCATGTTCCCTTTAGGTACCTCAAGAGTTTCTCTCATGGACCAATTGCTTTCCTCTGGAAGCACCTCTTCTTCAACAAGTGATTTCTTTTCTAAATGATTATCCTCCATCTGAGCAATGTCAGCATCTTCGTCATCCTGATTATCTGAGTCACCATTCACAATGTTCAGCTGTTCCGGATTTTCTGAAGTCGGCATATCTGTAGATCTTGGAGAGGTTAGGTCACTAATCTCCACTTGTGGATCAGGCGGAGCAATCTGAGGAGAATCATTGTCAACCACATCATCCACAAGATTGTTTTTATTGGTGTCACTGCTATTAGTTGCCGGAACACCATCTTCTTTAAGTTGGTTGGTATCACTAGGGATCTCAATTTCATCGACTACTCCAGCTTCTTGGCCAGCAACTTCTTCTGAAGTCTCCATCCTGTTGTCATCACTTCCCATTCTTTGTCCAGTGTCATCAGAGACTACACAAGGTTCTGAGATAGTCGAAGGGCAAGGACCAGAATCATGCTTCATGACATTCACAGATTTAATGGTGCCAAACCTGCGGGATGCAGATGCACCACAATCATATACAGATGCTAAACTTGACAGATCAAGACACAAACTCAGAGAAGGAAAAACTTTGCCAGACCTGGCACACTCCAAACGCACATCTTCTAGTACTTCGTCCACTTCCAACTCAGAGAGAGACAAAACGCCTTCAGGAGCGAACTGGCTCACATAAAGAGAACATACAATTAGTACATCAGATATGGAAGAACATAAAACTTCTATCACTGAGAACTCAATTATATCTAGAAAGGTTGAGGACAAAATAGGCAGTACCCATAGAGAGAAGGAGCAACCCTTTTACTTCATTCGAACAAGTTGACTGATAATACATGTAGGAAATCCATGAGGAAAATAAGCTCCATACCACATTTTTTAGCTTCAGAACTTCTGTTGGCATCTTAAGAAGGGGCCTTGCATGGTCGGGGATTGCACAAAGGGACTTGTTCTCACTATTTCCCTGAAAAATGTACCATTTCCATTGTCGGCATGTCCTAAATTTAATCGGTAGGAAACAATAAACATAATGCATTTAATACGGTAAATGAGTACCATTGCTGCTGGATCTGGAACAGCTTGAACTACAGTAAGAACTTGGCCTCCTAACTTAATACCATTCAAACCGGCACATGCTTTCAGAGTCATTGATTGGTCTGCATACTGAAAGTGAAAGTCAAATTACTCAACATCAACTAATAAAGGGATCACCTGGAAAGTTCAACCAGAATAAGAGAATATAAAACCACAAAAAAATTTCAACAGACATGAGTTTTACACCCGATGACTTCCCGTAAAGCAGATAACATGCCCCAATTGCAAGGCATTGCAGAATTTATCTGAGAGACCAAATACGGTTTCTTTTGATCGACAAAATAATGGGTTGCCAAGATCTTTATTTTTTGAATAAGTGTGGAAGTCATTTCTGCATAATGTTAGATCCACATTTTTGTGCTTCCTTGGCAGGGGTGGGAATAAGCATGGACATCATTAATGTACTCTTATTCTGCTTCCCATTGACTAGCAACCACTGAAATTGAAGGATGCTATTATGATATGGAAATAGAGTCCGGCAGAGAAATCACCCCATCCAATTGTCTGTCTAACTGGATTGACATGCATTTTGTTTAAAGGGCCATCCTAGCAAATTAAGACCATTGTACTCTCGTCTCACATGCACTGAGCACCGCCTTAATTTTTTTGGCCACAAACACCATTTTAATAATATCTAATTTCACTCCGTGATAGCTGTCATGTCAGACAAATGCTCATTGCCTAACCATCCACAAAATTGTCAAGAAATTCATTGTCTTAAGTATTATTTGGCTCAAAGAAAGATGTCTTGAATATAATAGAACTTATCATTAGCAAACAATCCCATCTTCAATATGTATTATCAACATTAATGAGAACAACAGTGCAAGTTCCAATCAGAGCCTGCAATGTTAAGACAGACTGCACATTCACAAAGTCAAGATGACAAAGCGCATTCGAATTGAAAGTTCAGGTACCATTCAACAAATATTTTGTTCCACTCAGAAGTTCCACCCAGCCAAAATCAGTCAAGGTATGGACCAATAACTTTGATCCCGTTTAAGAGTTCTAAAAAGTACAAATACTACAAAGATCAAAGACAAGGGTACCGTGCAACAAAGAACAGCAGATGAAACAGCCACAAATCTTAAGAATGTTCAAGCGCTGGAAAAAGTTCATTATGAACAGAAAAGGAACATATTAGGGAAAAAAATATGCAACTTACCTCCAGGAAAGCATACCGATCTGTTGTATCATCATTAGCCTGGAAGTGAAAAGCTTTCAATGGTCCAAATACACTAGCAATTTCCCTGAGCTGAAACAGAGTCAAAATTTGACAGCTTACTTTTTATGGCCAAAAACATTTATGCATCACTGTCCAGTCAGTAAAGGCTATCTATGTGAGGTTTATCTACTTACCCTTTTTGGACAGGGTATTCCTAATAAGGTCCTCTCACAAACAGAGAAATGGGAGAAGCAGAGGAAATAGACAAGCAATAGCAATCAGAGCAGCAAAATATCTAAGCACAGAGTGATCACTTAAATTTAATCAAATATATGAAAAGAATATTGTGATACCATTTCTGATGACAGAATCTTGGAAATTCCTCCAATAAAGATCTGCAGCCACAATGATGCAAAAATACATTATTCGATGAAAAATATCTGAGAGAAAGTTAACAGCACCCAGCTCAATCCTGTCATTATTGGGCAAACTCCTAGCTATCAGAAACAGCGACAGAAAAAAAAGGCTAAACTAGAATGGAGAGACAATCTCTAAAGCAAAGAACAGCAGTGAATCATGACTTTCAGTCTAGCACATATATGATAGCCTGCCTTGAATGCTTAAGATACTTGCTGCAAATATAGCTGGACGATGGAGACTGGTAAGACAAGAACCAAGGTTAACCATCCTTAATTTCCCTTGCAGCATGATTTCAGCCTTTCGGTTTATCTGGTTCAACTTCTATCTTCAGCAGGGAATGATGGGTATTTTCTCTTAGTCTAACACTCACTTAATGACTCACAGTATCGGTAGCTGTAGTTTATTAATACCTCAACTACAAAATTCTTCCTTTCCAACGAATGACTGAATTGTTGAAAGAAAGACATCCCATTCAAACATCTTAAAAGACTTGAAAACAAAGCAGAGACAAATAATAGAAGAAACTAAACCCATATATCTGAAGAAATCAAGATTATTAGACAATTTATAAGATCAAAACTTCAATCTGGTAAGATGTTTATTCCTCCCCTTCAACTCTACCATCACCTCTTCAACTCTTCCATTACAATCTTCACATACGGATTAAGAAAATGAATTATGCAGATTTTACATCCAAAGATATCCAGTCTTCATGACCGAGCTTTCCATATTAATAAGTAAAATTAGTTTATCAATGCCAAGACCAAATCCTAAAAAGCTGTAGCAGCTTAACAATGTCACCAGAGATCAACACTCCTAGGTCCAACTCATGTACCAGCACAACATCCTTCCAAGGAAGATTAACTCCAACAACACTTCTGGAGTACCAATAATCTTCATATTCACAACAAGCCAAAATTGGAATGCAATTCACCATAATAAGATATTAGCAACATCTCTTGACAGCAGACACGACCATGGCAAGAAACACCAGCTATACTGTATAAATTCAACATAAGTACAAATGCATATGTATTACAGAAATGCCAGTTTTAATATTATGCTTGCACTGGCCCGTCACCCATGTAAGACCTCAGAGCTCAAAGCCTCAAACTAACCAATAGCACTCCTTGGGATTGAGGACTCCACAAAGAATACTAGTTTAACCAGGAACTCATGAAAAATCTATCTATCTGATGACTATTATAAGATATACAAGAAATTACCTTATGGGGTGAATCATCGACGACATTGCTCGTTGAGTATGCTGCAACACCTGATCTTGCTGTTTCGCCAGGATCACCAGTCTGCATGAAAATAGGAACTGTCTGAAAACCTACAACATGGATAGTAGCAAAGATCTACCTCAGAAACCACAGATAAATTTGAACTACGAGTTAAGCAAATACGTCTATATACAGTATAGCATTTGCAAACACTTAGAAGTTGCAAACTGAAGAAAGAGCCGCTGCCATCAGAAATAAACATTGAAGAAACACAGATATAAAGTATAAGCATAGTCAAGCAGCAAAACATGCACAAACACTAACAAACAAGATAAAGGCGGGAGAGAGGAGTGTAGTGCCCACAGAAACATTGAATATATATTGGCATAGACATAACCAAGCATGTGCAACTAGGCATTCTCAGTTATACTTGAGCTTTTGGTAGGTTCATTGCATCAAACTCACATTCAGGATCACATCACCATCACTACCAGTGGCAGCGTTCATCTCGAGATTTAAATTACCAAAAAAAAAAATCTCAACCACTTTTCTCGTGACAGCAATTTGTGCACCACTGACACCAGCATGATCCATCGTACACAAGGAATTAAAAACCAAAAAAACAATGTTAGCCTCCATTGGCCAGTTTAACATCCCCGGACAGATATCAATATATGATTGTTTCATCAGTTTTGTGACTAGTCCTACCAGAGTTCTCTGACATTACTCAAATGGGGAAAAATACACATATGTAGCAATTATAAGCAAAAATTTCCCATTGTAGTAGCCGTGTAGAGCCAAAAAAAAAAAAAGATGAACCTTCAAGCTTACAGGTAAACAGGTCAAGAAATGTCAAAGGTGCAAGTTATGAGGCCACAACATCTTTGCTACTATGGACTGGAGTTATAAGCGAAGAAAGAAGATACCAATAAAAGAAAAGCCTAATCTCATAGACAGAAGTTGATGACTCAACACAGTAAATTCTAGAGCTCTAACCACACAAGCCACTGAAAGACAGATCACTATTCATACCCAAAATCCAAATAGTCACAGAAATCTCCACAATAGCATGCTTTACATAACAAACTCATCCAAGAATTATGAGTATCACCTATTCCATTGTATAAAAACCTTATTCTGCCAAAGTTTTGGTTTGTCTCACATTTTAGTCAGCGTCACGCAACTATACAGGAAGGATACAAACAAATAAACACATTTCTGAAAGATTGGTTCTTTTATACTATGCCAAAAAGGATTTTAAATTGGGAGGAAAAAGACGCTCGCTGTAAGTTGTAAAAGGTAGCCCAAAAGCGCCTTTTTTGAAAACCATCCTATAAGCACGGCCTCTCTTTTACCCCTATTCGAAATATCAGACTTCATGAGACCTGCTTGAAGCTCGAAATAGCTGCAATTTTCTTTTCAGGAATCACAAGATGTGTTGACATTGTGCACTTGCCGTTCATCATCCAAAAGTCAAATGGAATTCAGTGCTTTTTCAATACCTAAGCAAACATCTGATGATGATTAAAACGATAATTTCCCAGCCCTGTGCAGCAGATACCCATGTATAGATCTGAATACCAACCATGAAGGATTCTATTACTCAGATACACATTGCTTTGCCATCATCTCTACCTAAATTTAAGAAGGTTGAAATCATTGAAAGCCTCACAAATAACTGAATAAACATCAAGTAATCCTTACTCCAGTAATTGGAACACAATTAACATGGGACAATCAACATCAACATCACCTTTAACCCAAACTAGTTGGGGTCGGAAATAAACATGGGACAAGGACAATAATGGGAAATTTTTCAAAGATAATGGTTCTCTATTAGACCTACTTATACAGGGTGGAGAGCAAAAAGGTCAAACAAGATGCGAGGAGGAGGAATTATGTAAACTGCCCACTGGAATATGTGGCCGCAATAAAAACATGAAAACATTCCGATATTGCTACAAAAAGATGGCTATAATGTTTGCGCAGAGTATCATTAAGGAAACCTTAAATGATAAAGCAGAAATTAATCTCTGCTTAACAGCCAAGCATGTGATTGAAGAAAGGGTATTTGATCACCTAAATCAAAACATAGAGAATTTCGAACAGCAAAATGTTTCCAAAATGACTTAAGACTTCACTGGTTTTACTGCAGAAACTCCCCCAAAAGAGACTATATATATCTACTATTTTTTAATGGAGGACAACAGATCAATTTTTGGTATTAAAACGTTTGCATAGAAAAGGAGAGGTCACATTTGAGCAGCAGGGTTCAACACTGGAATCCATTGACATGTTTGAAAATTTGTGACAATTTCTAATAACAAATCATGCAGCTGACTTCTAACAACTCAGAAAATCAACAATTATTTCCACAATCATAAACCCTAATCAGTTGAAATTTTTGTCAAAGGATGTAATAGTAAAAAACTATCAATGGATGAAACTTCTTCCCAACACCCAAACACCCCGCCCCCCAAACCAAAACACCCCCCACACCCCCTTTTTCTCTTTTCTAGAGGATAAACTTATTTTGTTGCGACGAAGATAGCCCCAGAATTTCCAAAAACTATCTTCACTGTCCAATCAACAAACTTAAACACAAAACAAAACGAGATAGCTATCTTCTGACCAGATGAGACACCCAAAGCCAAAACTGATAAGAAACCTCAAGCACATCAACTGGTCACTACACCTGGAAATCTTCTTACTTAGGAGTCAGCTTCACCATCACCATCCAGAATGTGACTTATGAAAGAACCAAGATAAACACCCTATTTAAGAGATTCCAGCTTTCAGTCAGAACACTCACCAGATATTCAAGAAAGCATGTATAGAGTACTGAAATGAAGGCCACAGTTCCTAGTATCACGTTACATAAGCAATGGCAATCAATCTCGAACAGACTGATAAAATTTCCCTAAGATCCCATCCCCCAAAAAAAAAAGTTCTTTGGAGAGGCACATTTCCTAACTATACGAAGAAAAACCGCAAGCAACTTGCAGAGATAACATTATTCAGTTGGATAGTTGGTAGTCGATACACTTCATTTACCCTAGAGAAACCAGAACAGCCAGAGAAGAGGTTTTTTTTTTTTTTTTTTTTTGGAGGGGGTGGGCGAGGGAGACAGAGAATCTGTAGCTAATTCTCCTGAATATGTATAGTCCAAAAGGAGCTCAATTTCTGCTAAAGTGTAATCCACATCACTTGATCATTGGATTTGATCGCACCTTATATGCATGTCCCTCCACTAATGGTTTAAGTTTTGGGTTGGACTTTCTAATAGAAACAATGGTAAAGCATCCTCACTTTGGATATTCTCCAAGAGAAAGTAAAATTTCCAATGGGCTCTTAGTTAGGGGCTTAATATATAAACATATGTTAAAGTTCGTTGGATGCAATTGTGGTTGTACTATAACTGTGTTTTGCAGCAGCGGTGCAATGAAGTGTTTTAACTTGCATATTTGGTAATTCATGAATGCTTCAAAGTTGCTGCATCTTCAAGCTAGATGGGACAACTTCCTAAAAGTTGCTATAGGATACTGCAGCTTAGGTGTTGCTAAATACTTTAGAAAAAATGCAAACCACCATTTGGCCTGTATCGCCAATGAAATAAATGAAAAAGATCCTCACATGCCTAGAGTCGTTCTCTATACAATATAAGTCCGGTCTTGACTAAGACAAGTTCTCTTGCAGATCCCATCATATATGCATTAAAGTCCTAATTAACATTTCCATTAAACTGCAGTCAAATAACACAACATAATGCAAGATGTACTATTGACTAAACAACCTCTCGCATATGGGTGTCTTACCCAATATGCAGGAGAAATTGCCAGACACAAGTAGTCTCCCAGTTAGTTTCTTTTTTAATTAGGCCAATTAGTTAATCTCTAAATTAACCATAGCATATGCCCATATATGAGCATATAAAGAATTGTCCTTAGCGCTCGATAATCTACATAAAATAACAAGTTTGTTAAATCCCAAATAAACTTGCAGAGAAGCAACTGTTGTGCCCTTCAACATCTTCTAATAAACTCCTTATCCAATGCTAATTAGTCAACAAAAATATTAAACTCCATATCCAAGTCCACTCGCTTGTACTACCACGTTTTGTGGTATGCAGCATGTGTCTGCCAGAATTTTGTTGACTTCATGCTTCTGACTCCCAATCAGAAAAATAACCGCATGTAAGAAATGAAACTAGATGAACCTCACAATCGGATTTCAAGACTTAATGAGGCCCAAAAGTTATAGTTATCTAATACATGCCGACCGTGCACACTGAAGCACACATAAAAATGTGGGAAAAGAGACTGCACGAACCTTCATACTTGGGGGCACTCAACTTCTTGAAGGCCATGATTTCCTAAACTAATCTAACTAACGGATTTGTGTAGGCTTTTTCCCATCATTTCTCTCAGATATTTTTACGCCCTCAATACCAAAAGAACGAAAATTCCGATGATCGCCTCTTGCACATGCCCGTAATATCGTGGAAGTCTTTAATTGAGACAGAATGATATAGCAATATGTGGACAGACATGTAACCATAAGAACGTATTAAAAGAAAAGAAGGGAAAAGAGGATCTTACAGCCACTTCAACAAAATCTTTGGGACGTCTGATTTTCAACATGGAGCCACATAAGGAAGCTCCATCAAATGAAAGAGCAGCTGAAGCATCCTCAGGAGTGAGAAACTCAACTAAAGCTTGACCCTTCTCCTTGTGTATCTGTAAATCTTACAAGTCAAGCAGCACAGATCCTCAATGATATAAAATACCAAGTCATTTTTTAGTTTGGAAGCTTACAATACAGCTGATGCATGGTTCAGTTCCCAGAATATGATTAACACCTGAAGACAGTAAATAATTATTGAGACATGACATAATGGCTTTCTCAGAGGCTGAAGCTGGTATGTTTTCTACATAAAGCCTCCTCATAGGCCGCGTGGACTCCGTCAGTTGAATTGAGTCGATGGAGGCAGTGGTCTTTGTGGGAGGAACATTTGGAGAAGCACCAGGTAGAGGTTTCATGGTACTTAAAGCAGCAGAAACAGCACCGGCCAACTGATGCGCACTTGATGGCATGGCTTGATTTGAAGAATGAAAACTATGCAAAACGGATGCAGTAAAGCCATCTTTTACACTCGTTGGAGGAATATCCCACCCAGCATTTTTCCTCTCTGGAGATCGTTTAGCAGGGGAAGGAGTCTTAATAGCTTTCTCAGTTTTCCTCTTTCTTGAGAGTAACCACCGAGCCCACTAGTAGGCTCTCCATGTCCATGAGAGTGATTGCTTGAACCATTACCAGGAAGTCTGGTCCTGTCAGCATCAACGTGGTGTCTTTCAGATCTATCTTTGAAAGAACTAGAGGACGACTCCCCATGTTTCCTACCATTGTACACTAGACGTCTGTGCCCCTTCGGCGAGAGTGAAATCGATCTTCTGTCCCTTCCACGTTCTCTACTCCTTGATCTTTTCCTTCTGATATTTACTTCATCATCACGGGACTTTGTTAGTTCTTTCCGTTCCTTCCTATCCAAAATTTCTGAATTACGCACTCTTCTCGGATCAAGTTTCCTTGAAATGTTCCTATCTTTGATATCCCTCTCATCCATATCCCGGTGCTTTCTCTTACTTTCTCTCTCAGATTTTCCTCTATTTCTCTCCGTATACCGTTCACTGACATCTGGCTCTCTTGGATGCCCTTTTCCAGCTTTGTCTTCAAGATCATTTCTTGCCCGTTCAACAGGTTTGCTTCTGTCATGCATTATCTTATAATTCTCCTCCCTGCTATCCTTGTGTCTGACTTCACTTTTTAGTCTACTCTTAAATTTACCTTCTAACTCGCGACTTCCCCTATCATTCCCTTCCATGAGAATGTCTTCCTTAATGGAAGCACGCTCTTCTTTATTTCTGGGTCTTGCTCTAGGTAAAAGCTCCGCTTCATGGGTGCTTTTGTCTTTGCTTCTTGTGTAACTATCTTCCCTTAGGTAATGGGAATTTGGCTCCTCTTTCCCTCTAAACCTTGATCTTGCAAGATCCACTGAAATTTGTTTTTCGTTACGCAGGGAAAAACGTTCAGTATCCTTGAAATTTTTTCAGATTCATGCCGAATCAGCACATTTTCAATAATCTCCCTCCTAGAATTCTTATCCTCTTCTGCATCTTTGTGTTTCATAGTTTGAGACGATTCCTTGCTTCTTCTCATCTTCATTATATCTTCAAAGCATAAAGGCCTGGTCCGAGCAGCAGTACTATCTTCCTCGCCATCATGTGATGGCTCTCTTTCAACCTGCCTTTCCTTTTGTCTATTAGATCTGCTCATTTGGGCTCAAAGAAAATCACACAGGTGAATCCTGACGATAGAACTTGTGCTGGAGATCTTAAGCCCGTTAAAAAAGACAGAGAAAAGGTAAAGAGCATATTAGCTCCTGAATTGAATATCAGCCTCTAGATATACTTACAAGAAGGATTTATTACCAAGATCAACTATCTAATACGAAATCTGCCAAAAATCCATCCATAAAAGTCTGCTGAAAAAAAAATAGTCCTACTAAAACTGAAAACAGCTTGTCACTGCAATCGAGATAAATATGGAACACAGAAAATTACACCCAGCATTCCAATGGAGAAGTGAGTGCAAATAACAATTAGACATTTGATACATGCGGCCATGGCGAATTCTAAAGCCATGCTCAAATCATGATTCTTGCACTCTGCAATTAACGCCTACATCCTAAGCAAACCAAGAGAAAAAAATGTAAGAAACAATAGGATTAATATAAGCATTCAAGATTAAAGCAGAAGCATTATCTGAAAAGGAAGAAAAAAAAATCTAGAATATTTTCCAGACCCTGATTGATAATTCAAACAAGTTAGCCAAACTGATAGCATGACATAAAAAGCAAAATATGGGTTTCCTATTACTATAAAGGTTCCTCAAAGAGAGAGGGCAGGTTTGAACAGAGTAGTAAACAATACTGCTTTGTAAAGACTAAAGAACTTGCAGAGTCTAAATCAAACCTTCGATGAATTGATTGCCTTCTTAGACACATGGGAAAAAGCACAGAAGATAGGATATGATCATGAAGTATAATTGCTATTGCTTCAGCAGAGATATAGTACTCTACAGTCCAACGCAGGCAATGTCCTCCAAATATTGAGGTGACATTGCAATTGCCTTGGCAATTTCTGTGGTCATACAAGTGCTTTTGTACTTAACCATAATGTCTCAAATGCCCTATAAAAGGTTTGTCCAAAAAAAAAAAAAAAAAAACAGGAGGCTCAATGAATGAAAAAGGGACAAAGAATCATGACTATTTTTTTTAATCAAAATGACAAAGGATGACAGATCTAAAATATTACCTCATTTTTACAAGCTTGGAAAAGCCAGCAAGTAAGATGATCAAGTTTCAAATGGAAAGAAAATCAGAAGTCATCCCACACTTTTCTCCAAACGAGTTTAATAGTCAATGTAGTATTTTCATAAACAGATCCAGAAAAAAAAAAAAAAAAAAACAAAAAGATTTCCTCACCTTTCAAAAAGTTGGATCATTTTCGTGGTGCAAGAATTATGTCCTATTAAAGAAACAAGGGACTCCAGCTGTATGGCCACAACAAGAAGCTTATGATATTTTGACATGATTGACAACATAAGAGCACTAATCTTGTCCGCTAGATGAAGGCTCACTTGTGCACTCAAACCCTACTAGCACTAGACAACTACGAGAGAGTACGATTACAATAGCCACATTGGAAGCAGCCCGCAAAAGAAGTTACATGAATCTGTCTTATACACACAAGCTGACGATATCTTTTCGTATAACCAGTTTCATTAGTTTAGGAAAACTCATCTTCTATTAAGTCTTAACGAACAACTTTTCAAAGAAATACAACTAAGAGTTTTCTACTTTCAATGGTTTAAGACACGGTGCTTCAAAGAATACACTTTCCAGAACAAAATTTTACTAGATTCTTCCTGTAAGAACAGAAAGCGGCCACAAAGATGCTATCCAAAGAGCCCCTTTCCAAGGTGCTGATCTAACAAAGCCAAAGGATATGCTGAAAAGGTTCACTAGAATCACCGCAGAAATGCAAAAACTTCCCACGGGCAAGTAGTACATTCATTTACCATCGTCTTGCTTTTCAGAATCTACTAGTAATTGCTAACCACAAAATCGATTAGTATATTCCGATTGCAGGCAAACCCGCCACACAGGTTCATGCAAAGCGTTGGTTCTCGTATTGAAAACAGAGAAAATTGTGAAGCTGCTCTATGAACGTGAGTATAAAGGACAAATTTAACCACTCATGTATAATCAGCCATTAAAACTAGGCTCACAACATCTCTTATCACGAAGGGATGGAATTCAAAACTAAGCATGCGCAAGCAATCATACATTCAACTACAGTGCCGAAAGACGAGCTAGGGCAACGCATTGCCGGCCGGGACATTCCGCACCTATTCTTTCCCGAAAGATGGGGGAAAAGAAGGGAGAAGAAATCAAACGCAGACCTTTCAGCGAAAAGCAAGCAATTCCGCTTCTGCGAGAGGAAACAAAGAGAAGTCAAAGTCCGAACCTTTGGGGAGAAAAGCCGCCGGCGAACTTTTGGGTTTCGTCGGAAGAGCAGTTCGTCACGGTGGAGTGAAGTGGCGAGCCGGAGGTTGAAGAAAACCTAAGGATGGCGGAAGCAGAGCGATTTTATTTTTTAAGTTTTTGGGCGAGAAGCAGGGCGAGTTTACATGATTCTTTGCTTTCATGATAGTGATCGAACTTCGCTGTGCTATGAAGCTCTAAATATCTCATTAGGAGCTAATATCACCAAAAATTTTAAATTAATATATTCACGATAAATTAATTTTTTTATCATAAAAAATCTTAAATTGATATATTTAAAAATAAATTTATTTTAAATTAATTTTATGACAACTAAAAATTTCGAACTAATATACTTATGATAAATTTACCATCAATTAATTTATGTTAAATTAAATTAATACTACTAAAATCTCAAGGTAATATATCGTGATAAACGGGGTGTAAAAAACCCCAAAGCGATACACTTATTAATTGTTACTAGGGTGAGCTGGCGGTGGGTTCGACCTTATAAGGTTTCGTTTGAGTGTTTTCTTTTTGGTCGTCTGGTCGAACTTTTTTTATAAATAATATATCATGAATGATCATAAAATTAAATCCCGAAAGAACAATCCACAAATAATAATAAATAATAGTATGATCTACAAAGTAAAAACCCCGATATGAAAATAAAAGTTATCACTAAGCAACAATGATCTAACACGAATTAGAATGCAATATAAAATGCTCGCTTCATCATTTTCTTTTAATTTTTTTTTCGATCAAGGATGAACGCGACATGGAGAGAGAACACACGGATGCGGAGAAATAGAGGCCGAGCTAAAGGAGGTGGGGGCGGACAACTCCAAGGCGCCACCTATGGTTTTTTTTTTATAACTAAAATTCTAAAATCGGTCCGATGGTCTTCACCTCGGACCGGACCTTCACCGTTCCCAAATTACCAACCGGTTTGAGTGGAACCGATTCCCTTTTTTGGCCGTCCTTCCCTAATTGTTACGTATTATTCAACTCAACAATTTGACAAGTAAAACTTAATAAAAATTTATCACAAATATAACATTGCGATTTTGATGGTCGAAAAATTAGTTTAAGGTAAATTTATCAAAACTATATTAGTTGGGAATTTTTCGTAATATTAAATGATTTTTATTTAATCTCAATAAGATTGTTTTCATTTTTTTGATGATGAATATAAAGAGATTTCTCTTTTACTTTCTTTCGTCTTTTGATATGGTTGGTTTGTGGAAATTAATAGGAAAAACAATAGTCTCCGAACAAAATGGTAGCGGGCCGAGTTGGCTTTAAATATAACTCGGAAAGCATTGCTATTTTTTAAGGAGTATTCTTTTAACAATTTTTACTCGTCTTGGTTTCAATTATGATTTTGCTTTTGCTTCATTCAATATCATGAGTTTTTGTTCAAAAAAATAATATTAGTTGTAATGAGTTTTAATACAAACTCCTATTGAACATTGATAGCATTTTTTTTTGTAACTCTTGCTAATAAATATTTTATTGGAATATTATTATTGTTTTCTAATATTATAATAATGTTGTTGATCACCTATAAATTTTTCCATAACGTATACAACGACTATTAAGAATTTTCTAATTATAATTGAGTCCTTGTATTTTAGATGAATATATATATATAATGAATTGATAATTCTACCTTTATTTTTATGACATCCTCAAATTTGACCTTATTCATGATGTAATGAAATGACGATTTTAATGGATGCACCGTTAGTAATTCTCGCTCCGAACTAATCACTCATGAGAAGCTAACCAAAAGGGAAAGGCTATTAAGGATTTAAATACGCTTGACTTGAGAACTCAACCATGGATTGATAATTCAACCATAAAGATTGACGGGGGACAATTTTGATTCATTAAAGATCGATCAAGGAATGGCTATAGAACGTTTCGACAATTGTATATGATTAGAACGCGGGTGATTCCGCTTGACCATTGTATGGATTGCAAACGTCCCTAAGCTAATTCCTAATAATCGTGTATATTGGAACTAGTGATTGACCCTCGCAATTACATGACAACCGATGTCATCCATGGTTTGAGAAATCTTGAATGAGGATTGATGTCGAATCCATTACGAGTCAAATACGTGTAACTCCTAGAAGCCGCCTATTAGCTCGAAATGAACAATAGTCGCAATCGATCGATTTTGACAATGGATTAGAATTCGAATGTGGGTATCGAATTTTCGAGGATTTCATAACTAAACTATTGGATGTCGTCTCATTAAGCTATGCATTTATCGATTTATACGAGACTCTTAGAAAAAGGACCAACAAGCAAAGATTTGGGGCCCACGAGGAAGCGGGCCAAACAAGGACACATTGGGCCTCAAGCCCAAGTGTGGTTCGGCCATTTGGGCCCAATACCAAGAAGTGGGCCTAGTTAAGCCCACTTAACCAATTGAGCCCAATAAACGTTTCTAAAGCCCAAACCTTATCTTTTGAGCCCAATTTTAATTTATATAAATTCGTACAAAATACTAGCTCATATACACATATATAATGCTATACTTTGTGATTTTGATACTATACTTTGTGAATTTACCAAAATACCCTTATTGCATTATTTGCAAAAGGCAAGAAACCATGAATGAAGAGAAGACTTTGGGGGCATGCATTGATGAGGGATTTTTATCTTGATCTTGGCTTGTTCAAGAAGCCTTAAGTGATAATATATATATCTCTCTAACTCTCTCTCTCCCCAAAAAAAACTGCTGCCCCTCTCTCCTTTATTTTTCTTTTGGCCAGCCACCATACCAGCACCAAATCAGCCATTTTTGTGGTTGTTTTGCCGATCGAGTCACCCCCAAAGGCCGCCATGACCTCCCGTTGCAGTGACGCTCTTCGTTCGAGTCATTTCCGCCGCCGTTTCGAGCCCCGTCAAGCAAAAACAACCCCACCAGTGCTGAGTTGATGTTGTTTGGTCATTCATCGCGGTTCTATGTTGTTTTTGGACCAAGCCACGCGTCGCCCTCGCCGCCATGATCGCGCCGGTATCTTCGGAATTGTTATCGAGTGAGTTTTTGCCCAAATCTCTTGATTAGTATGTTAAACTTAATTAGAATGTGATTAGATAAGGCTAAGTATATTTAGATTGATTAATTTGGGATTAGTTGATAGGCTATCATGATAAGTGATAAATGCACATAATAAGCTAGCACTATTTGACGATAAGCTATCGATATTTTTAAGATAAGCTATCACCATTTTTTTTCTAAGCTATCGAGAATTTTATGATAAGCTTTTTTTAAGCTATAAGAATTTTATGATAAGCTATCGAGAATTTTATGATAAGATATCAATAATTTTATGATAAGCTATTACTATTTTACGATAAGCTATCGAGTATTATATGACAAGCTATCGATATTTTTATGAGAAGCTATCACTATTTTATCATAAACTATCGTTTATATGTATTTATATGATAAGCTATTGAGTTATTTTGATAATTAATATTCTATAATTAATTAAGTTAATTTTCGAAAATTAAGTATTATATTCATAAATGTATTCTTGTGTAATATTTGATATTAAATTGTGATATCGATGTTGGGAATAACCAAATAAATTGGCTTATATACTTAATATATTGATAGCAATCTTCATGGATGTTTGGATATGAGAGTATGCCGAGTTTGGTAGTTGAATTATGTGTTTGTAATCACATGTAATTTATTTAATGCATGTATGACATGAGAGTTGCGATAATTCGAGGAATACTTGGATAAGTCGGAAAACCCCCGTATGTGTCGCGACCCGCACTAAGCCTCCCAAGAGGGTCCGGCGGGTTTAGAGGTATTGCTATTGGTCAAGGCGTGGACTCTCCCAAGTCCTACCTCGCGTGACGTTGGATTTCTTTTTACCGATTAGCAAACTAAAAATGCTACAAAGAGTTGCCACTAGCTTTATTGGGGTCGGCTAGAAACCAATCGAAATACGGGAGTGTTATCTCGATTCCTACGCAACCGGAGCTTCTAGGTTCGAGGACTTGTTTACGCTAACTAGATAATTAGCGCCCTTTCGATACTTAACCAATCGATATTCCCTAAGGTGACTACACATTCTCGTATATCATTTTAAGCTTATCAAGTGTCTAACCAATACTAAATGATCATGCATAATATTTTTCCGTCATGTCGTGCAATTACCTTTTTATCCTTAACCTAACAATATAGGGAAAACGATTAATATGTAATTTTTCAAAAGATAGTGTTGTAAACACTCAATCGAGTAAATATGCCAAATAAAGACCGAGATAAGCACATGTAGACCAAGTCCATGATGGCGATGTTTAAACAAACAACTTCGATACGAAGGTTGAATTATAAAAGTATTAGGCCGGATTGGACATCGATCTTCAATCAATGCCAATTTGAGGCTTAAAAATTCACATTAGGGGAAAAAGGTCATGAAAATTGTTTTTCTAATTTTCTGAAATTTTTTATTTTATTATTTATTTATTTTTTGGAATTTTTTTTTTTTTATTTTTTAATTGAAAGGGATCGGGTCCGGGTCGGGTTCTCGAACCCAAGCCTCGATCAAGTAGTTGGACTTGATTCGGCTCGAGAGAGAGAATCGAACCGGGCCTGGTCGTCCCAAAAGCCAAGCCCACTTTCCTTTGTTCTACTTGGATTCCTTTGCTCTCAACATTCAAACCAATCACTTTTGGGAACAAAAGAGCATAAGCCCAACAGCCTTTTCTTTTCCCCCCATAGAAGCCCACTCGACCAGTCCAAAACTCTTCATTTCGGTCTCTTCGGACTAGCCTACCAAAGATCTGCTCTTCCTCCTTCTTGGACCAGCCTATCCGACCAGTCCAATGTAGCCCACGAATGAAAAAAAAAGCCACACTACTACTATTCATCGTCTCCTTCATGCGTCGCCTTGTTTCTTTGCAACGTCCGATGGCGACGCTACTCTTTAGACATCGCCGGCCTCCGCCCGCCTCGTCCCTCGCACCATCACGTTCTTTGGACCCCCCTGGACGCCTACCGGCTCTATTCACCGAGCTCTAAGATTGCGACGCCGAGATTCGCTCGTTATACCACTACCTATCGACGCCCCCGACCGCCGCCCGGCACCTTTGGGCGCCAACGACCGTTGCCAAGACTTGCTCACTCTGGGCTTGCTCACACCTCCGGGATTCGCTCGTTGTCGTTGCTCTAGTGCCTTTGGTTCGAGTCCAATCGCGAGCTATTCTTGTTGGTTCGGGTCGCCTCTACCGGGACCTACTCGCAAGCCGCCTCTAATCACATTCTCGTGCCGCCAACTCAATCGAAATGTCCCAGCCCTCATGCTACCTTTCATCATCCTCTTCATGGCATTCCATGAGCAAGAAAAATCACCCACCACACCTTCAAGTCGAAGCCTACAAGCAGTGGGATTCCGGGCATCGATGGGCTAGCAAGGGAACGTCGTTGCCTCCAATCGAGCCCGACTTGCCGCCTTGTGACATCCCGAATTCCGACTCACTTTGAAGCTATGAATGAATGAAATATCTCATTGATGTATTTCAATCTAATCTCACTGAGTTGATCTCTCTCGAAGCAAGGCTAACTAAATGGGAATGGCTAGCTAGGAAAATCAAGTACGTGGACCTAAGAACTTGATCTTGGAATGACTCTTTGGCCATGAAAATTGTCGAGCGAATATTCTAGACCAATATAGGTCGATCCTAGAATGATTAAGGAACGATTTGGACCCCACGCTTAGATCACGGGTGATTCCATTTGACCTCGTATGGGTTCCGAACGTCTCTAAATTATTTTCTAATAATCGTGCCCATCGGGACTAGTGATTGACCCTCGCAATTGAATGACAACCAAAGTCGCCATGGCTCGAGAAATTCTTAAACGTGATATAAATCACGGGTCGATACGCGTAACTCCTAAAAGCCGGCCGTTAGTTTGAGATACTGTTGAAATTTCAATTGATCAAGATTGATCGCGAATTTAACTCGAAATTAGATGTCGGACCTTCGGGGTTCCAATAATAATTTTGGACGTCGCTTCATCCCGAAGCATGTATATTTCACGATTCGCCCCAAAGTGTTCGAAAAGTGAAAACTGGACTGGATATGGGAAATGAGATAAATTATTAGTGGGGCCCACAAGACTTTGTCTCACCAAATTCAAAGGCAATAATTTCACTTAGTATCTTGCTAAAATATCATATCTATCATCAGCATCATCTTCTTCATTGAGCTTTCATTTTCTCTCTCACTTCTCTCTCTCGCCCAAACCCGCAGCCCTGTTCCAACAGCCCCACTGTTCTGGTCATAACTTTTTTGTCCGACATCGCTTTGAGGTAAGACCACTTCCATTTGAAAGCTTATTGTCTTAGCTTTCCAAAGACATATTATACGCTCGATTTGGCTGGGTAGTGTTTCCGATAGGTCCGTTTGAAGGGGCAAAGGTCCGGACTAGGTAAATCTGACCCGGTTTGAGAGAGAGAGTTTTGCTTCGGTTTCCAGCTGATTTTCACCAAAGGATTTGGCTAGAAATCAAGTAAGTTGGTTCCTAAACCTTGATTAGGTATCTAGGTTGCTAAGGGACTTGAGATTGAGTAGATTTCGGTGAACAATTGGTTATTTTTGGCCATTTTCATGCCTTGGCCGAGAATGAAGGGGAGGAGGAGAGAGAAATCATGTTCTTGAAGTGAATAGTGAAGTCAAGAGGATTTGGGTATGGTCAAAGTTGGACCATGGTTACTTTATGCCTAACTCTAGTTACTTTATGCTATTATTTAATCATGGTTAGGTTAGTTATTGACTCTAGTTAATTTTGAACCATGGTTAGATTATATTCTAACCATGGTTACTTTTTATGTGATAACATGTTGTTATGCCACGGTGTTAATTAAATATGGTATTACTATAGTTTAGTACTATAGTCGTGAATTAATTGTACGTTAGTCTAATTCGAACGTACGGCCATTAGTAATTCTTTGCGTTAGTAGAATTAATTTTGTGTGGCGTAGATTAATTATTGCGGTAGCATAATTAATCTTGTGGCCCGATTGGCCATTGGTCTTGTATGATCTAGTCGGGTGATCCCGATTTATTAATTCTCTAATGTGAGTGAATCACGTGGTCCCGATCGAGTGTTTGCGGGTATAATTTTATCGAGTGGTCTCGATTGGGCAATTGAGAAATATTGGAGAGATCGCACGGTCTCGATCTTTTATTGGAGAAAATTGGTGAGACCGGATGGTCTCGATCCGCTAATCAAGGAATCTAGCGGGATCACGTGGCAAGGATTGATCGATCGAAGTATTTAAAGGATCGTGTGGTATCGGACGAGCGATCGGGAAATTATGTGGTATATGGTCTTAAGTGGAATGAAAGAGAGGAAATGTGGAATTTTTATCCTAAGGCGTTATGACGCGGGGTTTGTACTTTATAAGACCATATGTTGTACGAGGCGTTATGACGCGGGCTCGATGTTGGATTGAGGAATTATAACCTCGGGCGTTATGACGTGGGCTTTACTTTTATTATACCTAGAGGCGTTAAACGCAGGGTTATGAGTATTATAATATCCTGAGGCGTTAAACGCGGGATAGTGACCTAAGGCGTTATTACGCGGGTGTGTCTATTCTCGGAAAATATGAAAGTCGTGTTCAATTAAGTCGTCCGAGACCAAAGTGAGTCGTGTTCGACTAATTGTCCGAGACTTAATCCGGTCGTGTTCCTATGTGTCCGAGGCGAGATTTATGGGTCGTATTCAATCAAGTCGTCGAGGCCAAAGTGAGCCGTATTCGTACGATTGTGCGAGACCGAGAAAGTATGAAGGTCATATTCAATTAAGTCGTTCGAGGCCAAAGTGAGCCGTATACGTCCGATTGTCCGGGACCGAGAAAGTATGAAAGTCGTGTTCAATTAAGTCGTCCGAGACCAAAGTGAGTCGTGTTCAACTAATTGTCCGAGACTTAATCCGGTCGTGTTCCTATGTGTCCGAGACCGAGATTTATGAGTCGTATTCCTTTGTGTTTGAGACCTTGGTATACATATATGGAGCCGTGTTCTATAAAGGTCTCAAGGCTCAATGTTATGAACTTGTATGATGTCGATGGAGTAACGTGGAATATTTGTGAAGATGTGGCAATTTTTGGAGAAAGAATGGAATATTCGGGAATTTATTTGTGGAATTTTTGAATGTCGGATGATTTGTTAGAAATTACTCGCCTAGGACGTGTCTGGAGGCACTAGAGCCCTAACCTAGGGTTAGGGGCTTTCTTATGACATTTTATCTCACCCCGTCGTGGGCTCTCATTTTTCGACACTTCGCCTCAACAATGAGTGATCCGCCCGGGAGATTCGGTATTCCCCGAGGTCATGGTACCAAGAGAAGATGGAGAGGTTGTAAAGCCATCGGATGCGGAATTGCCACCTGAACTTGACAAGGATGAGTTGGAGGCGAGAGATGATATAATCTTGGATAGCGAGGACGAGGCCTAAGGTAGTTGGCCTCTTGAGCTTTTGTAGGGTATTTTCTTTTGGAAGCATAGCGGGCTTCGACCACGTAATCTTTTGTTATAAGTGGTCGCGAGGTTTGTATAGTGACCTCTGAAGCCCTAGGTTTGAAGGTTGTGACAATTATGTCCATGTACATAAGTTTGTTTTATCGTCCCAAGGCATCGTGATATTAATTGGTTTTTATACGGGGAATTGTTTCTGCTTCCACAAGTGTTGTATTGTTGGTCTTTGGATCCTAGAGAAGCTGTACACATTCGTGGCCAGGTGGGATGTCGACAGGCTCGCACGATTCGGGTCGTGACATCCCGTTTTATTGGTATCGAGCAAGGTCGGCTCGATCAAATGAGATTGAGACTTGGAGTAATAAGGAGTGATGACTTGGGGATGATTAGATACGAGACCCTTAGGATAAGGCATTGATTTCTGAATCTTGAGGATTATAGACTTGAACTTGTAATGTATTCTAATGGTTCTAGTATCGTTTTGTTTTATTGGTAAACTTGGGTGATGATATTATTGAGGTTTATAAGTGAGCAAGCGGGAAATTGAGGAGCCATAAGTATGGATTTTGAGGTTGTACATGTGGTTGAGGCTAATAGAGGATTGCTTTTGAGCGAAGGGTCGGTTGGATTATATGACTACGGTTATGGTTTGTCAATGACTCAACTTAAAGAATATGTTAGAACATAGGCAATGGATCTATGAGACGTGACAGTCATTGGTGGAATTAGAGATCTTTTGTGGATAAGAATTGATCTGGAAGCGACTATGGTATGTCGAGTAATGAGGACAATCATGTAGTGCAGGTGCTTGTGGCATTAAAACGAAAGTCGACGAATGTGCATGCATGAGCTTATCACTATCGGACCTAATAAACTGTTGCTTGGTATGGGACAAGTTGACGGGATACCTATAAACCGTAGTGAAGCATGGTATGGGACGTGTGGAACGGGGCTTTCTCCGTAGGTGTATGACTTGGGACAACCTGCGCAACGACCATGTCGATGAGGGGCGGGAGTGATTGCCGGGACAGAGAAGTCCGGATAAGGAGCGGCTCCGACAGGCTTCTAAGATAGCAAGGAGGCGAGGAATGACCCGGGCCATAAATTGAAAGGGAAAGTCTAGGTATCGGTTTAAGTCGATCTTGATTAAGAGACGTGTTGCACCGAGTTGATCCTCAAGGTGAAATTTCAAAAATTTTCTTAACATTTGTGATGGCGCCCGGGATTGGCATGATTAAAAGCTTCGTCTTTGGGCAGTGGATGCCGTTATGTAGTTGGCATCATGTGATTGTTATGGCCAAGGTCTAACCGAGTGATTAGAAGGCGTGATGGGTTCATACCCGTTGAACCGATATCTTCCGAGAGTGTGATAGCTCTGTTGTGTTCGTATTAGAGGAACAAGTGCCTTTATACTTAAAATATGAGCGATTGACTCATTGAAGTAATGCCTTGAATGGTTGCTTGATGTTGGCCTAGTTGAGGCTTGCCTAATAATTGGCGGTTAAGCGAGAAATTGCCTCGTTGAGGCCGGCTTGATAGGTAGTCACTTGGTTAAGGGTGATTTAACCCTTGGATAATTAACAAGTAGTTGAGAGTTGCCTAAGAACCACTAGGTGATTGATTATTGGTGACAGATAATGAGATGAGCGACCGAAAGCGCTAGACTCGAGTAGGTGACTTAAGTCTTTAATTCCTGGAGGGAATTGTAGTGGTTTAAGTGCCATAAGAACCTAATGAGGTCGAACAACTAGAATAAGGTCACTAGAGGAGCATTTGGCTCGAGTATGCAAGATATGAGAAGATTCCGGAACCGAAAGGAATCCTGAGAAATGAGTAAAGATGAATAACTGGAGTACGAGCGTTTGAAGAGCGTTTGGCCCGAGCTTGTAAATTGTACGAGACCCTAGAGTTGAAGGGGTCAAGAGAACCTTAAGAGGAATTTAAAATTCGATGGGTAGAGCGGACTCGAGAAGGAGTTGCCGTTGTTTCCCAAAGCGAGATAAGACTACTACCGTTGATTGTGTTGTTAGAAAAGTAAATGGTAAAGATTGTAGGAAAGATGATAGAGAATGGAAAAGAAAATTGTTGGAAAGAAAGCTTGTGGAAGGATGCATAAGAATGAGATTGATTAAGTTCGATGGAGAGAGAGTGAATTTGAAACCGCCTTCCTCTGGATTGGGGATTATGTAAGGAAACCTCGGAGGTTTTGGGTGCACGGATGAAAAGAAAGTGACCATGGTAGTTACTAGCCTTAAGAGGCCGTCGATGATTGGTGAAGGATCACTAAAGGAAGAGTTTTTCCTTGAAGGCATGATATCTTTCTGGATTGTCTTCGCCAAGTTGTTCAATATAAAGTATCTTTCTAAAGATACTCGAGAACAAGGATTGTCGAACTTTCATAGCTTTGCAAAGATCCGAAGGTGATCCACCAATGCGAGACGAGTTCTCAAGGTTGTCTAGGTGTACTAAGGGTGGTTAATGACCCTATTAATGAGACGTGAAGTTCCTGCGTGGATTGGAATTCGAAAGCCTTATGGTTAGTTGTTACTCCCGATTCGAGGAATGGTAATGGGTTGTAATGAATGAAGTGGATGATCGGAAGAGGAATAAGCAAGAGAATTTTCGTTCATGAATTGCGAGTAAGGGAATTTTCCCTCGTGGAGCACGGAATGTGCCTGTGAGGAGTGGTTATTACCTTGATAGAAATCAAGTAAGTTGGTTCCTAAACCTTGATTAGGTGTCTAGATTGCTAAGGGACTTGAGATTGAGTAGATTTCGGTGAACAATTGGTTGTTTTTGGCCATTTTCATGCCTTGGCCGA
Source organism: Rhodamnia rubescens (assembly GCA_021437795.1). Classification (NCBI taxonomy): domain Eukaryota; kingdom Viridiplantae; phylum Streptophyta; class Magnoliopsida; order Myrtales; family Myrtaceae; genus Rhodamnia; species Rhodamnia rubescens. Next base: position 1,642,098 of record JAILYA010000049.1, read on the forward strand.
GAATGAAGGGAGGAGGAGAGAGAAATCATGTTCTTGAAGTGAATAGTGAAGTCAAGAGGATTTGGGTATGGTCAAAGTTGGACTATGGTTACTTTATGCCTAACTCTAGTTACTTTATGCTATTATTTAATCATAGTTAGGTTAGTTATTGACTCTAGTTAATTTTGAACCATGGTTAGATTATATTCTAACTATGGTTACTTTTTATGTGATAACATGTTGTTATGCCACGGTGTTAATTAAATATGGTATTACTATAGTTTAGTACTATAGTCGTGAATTAATTGTACGTTAGTCTAATTCCGAACGTACGGTCGTTAGTAATTGCTTGCGTTAGTAGAATTAATTTTGTGTGGCGTAGATTAATTATTGCGGTAGCATAATTAATCTTGTGGCCCGATTTGGCCATTGGTCTTGTATGATCTAGTCGGGTGATCCCGATTTATTAATTCTCTAACGTGAGTGAATCACGTGGTCCCGATCGAGTGTTTGCCGGTACAATTTAATCGAGTGGTCTCGATTGGGCAATTGAGAAACATTGGAGAGATCGCATGGTCTTGATCTTTTATTGGAGAAAATTGGTGAGACCGGATGGTCTCGATCCGCTAATCAAGGAATCTAGCAGGATCGCGTGGCAATGATTGATCGATCGAAGTATTTAAAGGATTGTGTGGTATCGGACGAGCGATCGGGAAATTATTGTGGTATATGGTCTTAAGTGGAATGAAAGAGAGGAAATGTGGAATTTTTACCCGAGGGGTTATGACGCGGGGTTTGTACTTTATAAGACCATATGTTGCCTGGCATTGTGACGCTGGCTCGATGTTGGATTGAGGAATTATAACCTCGGGCGTTATGACGCGGGCTTTACTATTATTATACCCGGATGCGTTAAACGCGGGGTTATGAGTATTATAATATTCGAGGCGTTAAACGCGGGATAGTGACTTGAGGCGTTATTACGCGGGTGTGTCTATTCTCGGAAAATATGAAAGTCGTGTTCAATTTAGTCATCCGAGACCAAAGTGAGTCGTGTTCAACTAATTGTCCGAGACTTAATCCGGTCGTGTTCCTATGTGTCGAACCGAGATTTATGGGTCGTATTCAATCAAGTCGTCCGGGGCCAAAGTGAGCCGTATTCGTTTGATTGTCTAAGACCGAGAAAGTATGAAAGTCGTATTCAATCAAGTCGTTCGAGGCCAAAGTGAGCCGTATTCGCTCGATTGTGCGAGACCGAGAAAGTATGAAAGTCGTGTTCAATTAAGTCGTCCGAGACCAAAGTGAGTCGTGTTCGACTAATTATCCGAGACTTAATCCGGTCGTGTTCTTATGTGTCCGAGAGCGAGATTTATGAGTCGTATTCCTTTGTGTCCGAGACTCGGTATACATATATGGAGCCGTGTTCTATAAAGGTCTCGGGCTCAATGTTATGAACTTGGATGATGTCGGTGGAGTAACGTGGAATATTTGTGAAGGTGTGGCAATTTTTGGAGAAAGAATGGAATATTCGGGAATTTATTTGTGGAATTTTTGAATGTCGGATGATTTGTTAGAAATTACTCGTTTAGGACGTGTCTGGAGGCACTAGAGCCCTAACCTAGGGTTAGGGGCTTTCTTATCGACATTTTATCTCACCCCGTCGTGGGCTCTCATTTTTCGGACACTCCGCCTCAACAGTGAGTGATCCGCCCGGGAGATTCAATATTCCCCGAGGTCATGGTACCAAGAGAAGATGGAGAGGTTGTAAAGCCATCGGATGCGGAATTGCCACCCGAACTTGACGAGGATGAGTTAGAAGCGAGAGATGATATAGTACCGGATAGCGAGGACGAGGCCTAAGGTAGTTGGCCTCTTGAGTTTTTGTAGAGTATTTTCTTTTGGAAGCATAGCGGGCTTCGACCACGTAATCTTTTGTTATAAGTGGTCACAAGTTTGTACAAGAACCTCCGAAGCCCTAGGTTTGAAGGTTGTGATAATTATGTCTATGTACATAAGTTTGTTTTACCATCCCAAGTCATCGTGATATTAATTGGTTTCTATACGGGGAATTGTTTCTACTTTCGCAAGTGTTGTATTGTTGGCCTTTGGATCCTGGAGAAGCGTATACGGTCGTGGCGGCCGGTGGGATGTCGACGGCTCCTGGGTTCGGGTCGTGACATGCCTTACTCGCTCGTCGGTCTCACTTCGACCTTTCGAGCCCTCATTTCCGTGAGAGCAACGTACTGTAACCTCCGTAACGTGGCGCTCGAACCAGTTTGACCTCGCTGGGGAATATCCGTGGGTTGGAGATTTTCACCGCCGATCTCCCGAACACTAGCCCCATGCTAGGCTAGTGGCTCGCGTGCTCGACACTGCACTGTGGGATCGATATCGTCTAAGCTTCCGAAACTTACGCTTGAAATACTAGTCCTCTCGAGTAGCTCTTTGCCTATTCGTTACATGTGTTTCACCTCGACTTCAAGAACGAGACCCGTAATAGCTGGTTATCCACGAACAGCGAGTCGAAACTACTCTAGTTATTAACAACGCGAGAAAAATGGGACTGCCGCTAGACTAACCGTACAAATGAAAACGCGCACAAGTACGAGGAAGGCAACAAGATCAAGTCGCAGACATGCTATGTGAAGCGGGGTGCATTAACGAGCGAGGATGTGGGTTCTTTGAAGGTATAAGGACACATCCAGACTTAAGGGAAAGCAAACCAGACCATTCATCATATGAGGCAAGAGGCATAGATGGACAAGAAAGTGCCAATTTTGCATGGGACGAAAACAACACTAAGAAAAAGTGAGCTTACCTGGTTGGCAAGGCGAGGAGAAGTGAACTTCACGGGACTTCTTAGAGCCTTTTCTCGCATATTCCCTTGACTCCCTTAAGCTCTCTCTCCTTTGCCCTTTTTTTTTTTGGAATCCTCCTTCGCCCCTCCTCTATTCTCCTTGAGCTTTCATCCCCCTTTTTTCTCTCTCGACCGAACCCCCCTTCCTTCCTCTCTTTCCTTTTATGCTCGTCCCGCCTCCTTCATCAAGCTTGCTTGTGTGGACGAGCGTAAAAACCGGTTGATGTGGACGTGGGTTGGTAACCCAGCGATGTAAAGTGTATGGCGGGCCGAAAGTCACGTAAGTGTGTGCAAGGAAGAGTGACACGGGGGGTGAATTTGGGCCGATGAAAAAGAAAGAATGGGAGATGGGCCTTGGGGTAAATAAAAGGAGGAGATGGGCCGTCCGCTTGAGCCCATGTTGAAAAATAAAGAGATAATTTGGACTAAGAAATAAAAACACGCAGGCCCATGCAAAGGAAGGCCGGATCTGCTCGTATGGATTCGGGCCAATATGAATTTTTTTTAAATGAAAATAACACATTAATTCGTTAATTAATTTTTGTATTTTCAATAACCCAAGAAAAGATGCATATTTAATAAATTAGAGGTATTCTTATTTAACAAATATATATATATATATATATATATATATAATACGGGATCACCAAAATTATGTGTCAACAATTGCCCCTCTTGGAATGGGAGCTCAAAGAGGTTCCATTTCAAGACGAAAGGACACCTAATTTTGTTAATAAACTAACCCGACAGTGCTTGGGAAAACCACCGGAGCGTCTATCGAGATCAAGAATTGAGGAGACTCACTCGGAGACCGGCTCCGAGGCTCACACCTCCTAGTACTTGCGCATGCGAGGTTAATCGAAACAACAAAACCTCTTGGGACGATCGTATAAACTATATGGGCTTAGCCTCGGAGGAACAACACAATTCACGGTATTCGACCCATGCAAAGGCGATTTTGAAAAAGTTTAGTTCACGATCTTTGACCCATGAAAAGGCTATTGAAAAGTCACAGTTCACAGCCTTTGACCCATGAAAAGGCTATGGAAAAGTCACAGTCCATGGTCTTTGACCCATGAAAAGGTTATGGAAAAGTCATAGTGTATGGTCTTTGACCCATGAAAAGACTATTGAAAAGTCACGATTCACGGCCTTGACTCATGAAAAGGCTATTGAAAATTCACAATTCACTTCTTTAACCCATGAAAAGGCTATGGAAAAGTCACAATTCACGGTCTTTTGACCTATGAAAAGGCTATTGAAAAGTCACGGTTCACCGTTTTTGACCCATGAAAAGGCTATAGAAAAGTTTCGATCCCACGATTTTTGACCCATGAAAAGGCTATGGAGAAGTCACGATTCACGGTCTTTGATCCATGAAAAGGTTATGGAGAAGTAATAGTTCATGGTCTTTGATCCATGAAAAGGCTATGGAGAAGTCATAGTTCACGGTCTTTGACCCATGAAAAGGCTATTGAAAAGGCACGATTCACGATCTTTGACCTATGAAAATGATATAAAAAAGTCACAATTCACGGTCTTTTGACCCATGAAAAGGCTATTGAAAAAGAGGGAGTTCCACTTTGACGTTGTATCTACTCACTAGAATGAGGAAACCTGTTCATGGACCGGGCCTCGGGAAGCTAAAGTTCACCTTACATTTTAGCCTCCAAAGTACATTCTCCGAGTTACACGGGACGGGTTCTCGACCTTAGCTCTTGCATGTCGATCGGAACTTGTTGAATGAAGTGAAAACATTGTCAACGAACTCGCCACCGTACTTACATTCGCGTGACTTGGCTCTTAACAAGCACTCGGCGTCATATTTGTTCTGGGCCATGAGGCTCGCTAGATCGAGGAAGCTTATTGTGGAACTAGTCTAGGGACACTAAAGTTCACCTTACCTGTCCAAATAAAGTTAGCTTAAACAAATATTAATGCTAATGAACATTTATGATATGTTCGCTTCAAAGCTTGAAACTTGTCATGAGATGATCGAACCGCTCATGCTTGTTCCCTACACAACTCGGGACTTACGGAACAAATTCGACCGATGGGGAAGTAGCATTAAATGCATGGGTAGATAAAGCTAAATTTACTCTCACTTGGAAAGGCTACTTGGTGCAATGCGATACGAAAACTTCTCACTCTATTAGATGATATCACCGATCATTAGACTCCATGGGGAAAATCAATTGACAAGGGAATCAGTACCTCCCAAAAGTGATTTTTGGATGAAAACCTTGGTTCACGAAAGACAACAATTTTTTTTTTGAAAAAGATTTATTGAGCATGCCAAGCTAAGATCTTTAATTTGAAAAGGCTTCTCACACACTCTAGTTAGGGAATATCACTTGTTCCCAATCAATCCCTTGGGGATTTGGTATGAAAACTCTCGATACCTCGCACTCTCTTCGTGTCTAAGGCTTCGGACATATTAGCAATGCATACATTCTAGATCAATCGAAAGGTCTTTGAGGGATCGTAATGTTGGCATGGTCATGGGCTTACACAAAGGGTTTCTCCCGCTTTGAGGCCACACTGGGAAACATTTAAAGTTATTATCTTAGCCGGGTTTACAACTCAAGAACCCGAAAGATAAGACAAGAAATAATTGGCTCCACTCCTTTGAGCGGTAGCTTCTTTATAAAGTCTTCATGTCAACTTGAAATATCCCAATCGGAAGAGTCTTCGGAGGGGTTGTAATGTCGGTTCAGGGAAGGCTTACAAGGCTCCGATTTTTTTTTAATTGGGGGTTTTGAGTTGATGACCACCTTGGTGTCTTTAACAATCTCTCTCGATTTGGGGAAAGTATCGACTCTAGGGATCACAACTTGCCTCTAGAGTCCAATGAGCTGTCTGTTTTTGCTTGGCAAGAAAAGAGTTTTTCTATATTTTCTACGCTTTTTGTTTTTGTTCGAGATAAGCTCAATGCTTTTTTGCATTTGGCTTTTTCCTTTGTGGGCTCTAACCTTACTTTTACTAGGTACTTTACTTTTTTTTTAGTCCTTTGTTTTTCATTTTTTTTCTTCTTTGCCTTTATCGCGAGCTCTTTGGACTCTCGAGACATTTCACATTGACACCGACTTTACGGTAAATCATACATCTTGCACCATTGTAGGGAGATGATCACCAATCGAGTTTTTGAAATGAATGATTTCTAGCTCAACTTGGCTAGTAAAGGGTATTCGGTGTTTAGGTAGAGAAAGAAATGATCTTCTTTATTCTGGGGATATTTCGAGCTTCCATTAAGATTCACCTGAAGTTACCACACAAAGGTTAACGCAGATGAAGGCAATTAAATCTTTCTTACCTTTTTCTCCGCTGATTTTCAACTGTAATCTCCTCGTATCCGCCCTATGTAGGGTGATTCTTGATAGGGGTATTTTGAATGTTCTCCTTACTCGGGCTCAACAAGCCTAGCAAAGGATGTATTGTGTGTATGGGAAAAGAAGGAATGCCTTTCGTCACTTTGACCCTTGTACACATCGCGAATGGATCATCTGTCCTAAGACACGAATCTTGTTCTTTTCGTTCCACTCAACTCTTAGAGTGTATTTGAGACGTGTTTAAACGGGGCTAATCTTTCACCCTAAACACTTTCACTTGGCACACTCAATACCTTCGTTTCATTCTGCAAAATCGTCCAACTAAATGAACCTGCAGGAGATTTCAATGCAAGATGCATATATGCATGAATGGATGCACTAGTTCGAGTGAACATGGATGCTTTTTAGGATGAGTTGAAGCATGAACTCCAATTGTACTAAGGATGAGACTTTTTTATTTATTTAAAAGCTTAATGGACTAAACATTTGTTATGACCCAAGTAGGGATGAAACATTTGGACGGTCATGCGCTCTACAGGAGTTTTGGGAAATGGATACTTACCGGGTTACAGTGGCCAATTGACCTTTTATGTCCAATCCTCTAAGGATTCATGCTAGCGAGAGCATCTTAACGTCTCATCTAGTTTTCCACCGAGGTGAAGCGTTCTCTTTTCTACAAAAAATGAAATGGGTGCAATTTTTTTTATTATTGCAAAAAATCAAATGAGTGCAAAAAGTTTTTTTATTATATTTTTTTATTTTTATTTACAAGGGAGCCCCCTATTTTTACAATGGGGCTCATTGGGGTGCCATCCCGGGGGTTCAAACCCCGGTCGCGTTCGGACCACCTTCATCCCCCAACCACCGGGCTACGGGCTTGTTGGCGTTATGTGGGGGTTTCGCTTTTACTTAAGCGATTCCACCGAGGAGGGGCACGACTTTCCATGCGACCTCGGGCGTCGATCATTTGCAAGTTTCCTTCACCTAAGGTGCTCTAGATTGATTTAACTTCGTCACTTGGCTTAGGTTCGTCGAATATCACACCTAATTTACAACACAAATATGATACATATGTGCGTATGATATGTATGATCCTAACAGTTAGAGTGACTCGGATCTCGTATAGGAAACGGCCGTCGAGCTTCGATTTTATTCATGGGAAATACTTCTTCACCATATCGGCATTTACAGGATTCGACTAGACCCGGCCGTCCATCTTAGCTAAAATCAACGTGCCACTAGGGAAAACTTTCTTGATTACATATGGCCCTTCATAGTTCGGTGTGAACTTGCCTCCGAGTGCGGCACAAATGCCAATCTCTTCTTCAGCACCAAGTCGTCGATCTCGAAACGCCGGGGATGAACTTTACTGTTGAACGACTTCGCCATACGCTTCGATAATGTTGGCCGTGACGGGTGGCCCGTAGTCTTTTCTCGTCGATCATATTCAACTATTCCTATCTCTGCTGAATCCACTCGCTTTTGGTAGCTTCAATCGTAACAGAATCCTCGGTGATGGAATCTCTGTTTCTACTTTGTTAGCACCGCTTTCATACCGTATACCAACGAGAAAGGAGTTGCCCCGGTTGAAGTACGGATCGATGTCCGGTATGCCATCGGTGCATGGGGAGCCTCTCATGGCAATCACAATAATTCTCTCTTTGTCTTTGACATGATCTTCTTGATATTCTTGTTCGCCGCTTCTACTCGCACCGTTCATCTACGGGCGGTAAGGCGAAGAATTTAAGTGTTGAACGCAAAACTCACCAAGAACCTCATCAATGATCTTGTTGTTGAGGTTTGAGCCATTATAGGTGATTATAGCCTCTCGATGCCCCATATCTAGCAAAAATATCTCGACATAAAAACCTAGCCATGTTCTTGGCTATGACATTGGCATATGAACCGGCCTCGATCCACTTTGAGAAGTAGTCAATAGCCACGAGTATAAAATGATGCTCGTTTGAAGTTTTGGGATTAATTGACCCTATGACTTCGATGCCCCACATTGAGAAAGGCCACGCCTCAAACATCTCGGTGCAACTCATTGGGAGAAGCAAGCAATCCTATCTCCATAGACCTAACACCGATGGCGGGAACGAACATGCCGAATACAATCGAGATTCCAGGGTGAGCCAATAATATCCCAACCTCATTATCTTCTTACTCAAGAGGTGGTCATTCATATGGGGGCTACATTCACCTTCATGGATCTCACTCATCAACCGATTGGCTTCCTTGGCATCGACGCACCTCGGGAGGACGGAATCATATGACCTATTGTACAACGTATCACCGCCGAGGAAGAACTTTGAAGACGGTTTCATCATATACTTCCCTGTCGGCCGTTTGACTCCCTTCGGGAACTCTATACTCTGCAAGTAGACCTTCATGTCATGGTACCATGGCTTTCTATCCGCCTCTTCCTCTACTAGCATGGAGTAAGCTGAATGTTTCAAGATTTCAATTCTCGGTGTCTCGATGTCTAAACTCGCAGCCACTTAGAACATTGAGGATATGGTGGCCAATGCATTTACAAACTGGTTTTGGGCTTTAGGAAGATACTTGAATGTTATCTCATTGAACTCTTCAATTATGTCCTCAAGAAACTCATGATATGGGATCAGCTTCGGGTCACGAATTTTTCATTTGCCTTATGTTCGAAGGATGATGAGGGCGGAATCGCCATAAACCTGTAGTCTCCGGATATCCATCTCCACTGCAGCTTGAAGCCCGAGAATGCAAGTCTCGTATTCAGCAATGTTGTTGGTGCACTGAAATAATAACTTAGCGGCTACCGGATAGTGCTGGCCATTTGGGGAAATTAAGACGACTCATGTGCTAGATCCCGACAAGTTCACAGCCCCGTCGAAGTACATGACCCATTTTTCGTAGTCACTAGTAAAAAACACGATCATCACGAGGGTCTATCTCATCCTCCGCCCGTAGCCCCGTAGCATTCTCTCGCTAACATGTCGCTATGGCTCGACCCTTCACCGACTTCCGTGTCATAGTCGCACATCAAACTAGAAAATAAGAATTTGTCACTTTGCCAACTTGCCGACCAACACCTGGCTTCTCCAATAGATACTTAATAGGATCACATTCGGTTGTCAACATGATCGATGGTGAATGGTATACTATCGCAATCTGTGTAACACCCAAACTAGAGCTACACAAGTCTTCTTGACCTCCGAGTAGTTGGCTTCGGAATCCGAGAATTTCTTGTTGAGATAGAATATCGCGTATTCTTTCCCATCCGATGGTCTTTTTCGTACCAAAATAGCTCCCAAAGACTCCTTATGGATGGTCGGATAAAGGATCGAGGCACGCAGGGAACGGGTAGAACCAACACTAGGGAATGGGTTAGATAATGCTGAATCTTCAAGAAAGCGGTCCGACATTCGATATTCTAGACAATTTTTGCATTTTTCTTGAGAAGCTTGAAAAATGGCTTAGCGATCTCTCGAAAACTGGGATATGAACCTTGCCACATAATTCAATCTTCCTAGTAAACCGCAAACTTCTTTTACGGAAGATGGAGGTCGCACTCACATATGGCTTTCACCTTGGACGGATCAATCTTGATGCCCTTACTATTGACCATGAAACCCAATAATTTCCCAAACTTTGCCCCAAATACGCACTTTGCGGGATTGAGATGTAATTGGTATTTACGTAGGCGCTCGAAGAGCTTGCGGAGAATTGCAACATGGTCCTCGCTCGATCTTGACTTCGCGATCATGTCATCGATATATACTTCTATTTCATTGTGCATCATATCATGGAACAAGGCCACCATAGCTCTTTGATAAGAGGCACCCGCATTTTTCGGGCCGAAAGGCATGACCCTATAGCAAAAGGTTCTCCATGGGGTTATAAAGGAAGTTTTGCTTCTGTTTTCTTCTTTCATCCGAATCGGTTATAGCCGAAAAACCGTCCATGAAGGAAAATAGCTCGAACCCAATCTGCATTGTCAACTAACACGTTAATTTGTGGGAGCGGGAAATTGTCCTTCGGGCTGGCCTTATTTAGATCACGGTAGTCAACACACACCCCGACTCTCCCGTCTTTCTTCATTATTGGGACGATATTCGCTATCCAATCTGGGTAATGAGCGACTTCAATGAAGTCAACTTTCGGGAGTTTCATTACTTCCTCCTCAATCTTCTTAGACAACTCAGGCTTTGTCCTTCTCAACAGTTGTTTCTTCGGAGGTATATTCGGGTTAGTCGGTAAAGCATGTTGTGCGATATCTAGATCCAATCCTGGCGTGTCGGTGTACGACCGGCAAACACGTCATGAAATTCTCGAAGAAGGTTGATCAATCTCGCGGCCTCTGCTCCCTGTAACCCCCGCCCCAATTTGGACCTCTTTGATATTGTCTTGAGTACCCAAATTTTCTGTCATGATCGGTTCGGTTGTCAATGGCTTTGATTGCTCATAGCGACTCCAATGTTGCTCAATCCCTTTCGATCATCACTATCGTTGCCCGAGTCCGAAGAATCGTCGCCCGACGGGTCCGAGTCACATATGTTCTTATCATGAATGTACAGAATGCTATGCCCGAGATACGATGCGGGAAGGTCGGTTTACTTCAACGAATAAACAAACAAAGTGCAAAAGGTGTGTTTTTTCAAAATAATTTTGTAACAACATTTTTTTTCAAATGACTAAGTTCCGAGAAATACCCTCATATCATTGGGTTATCCGGAGTTTTGGAAAAAGCTAAAACTAGGAAGCGTGTGAAAGTCCAGTCCTTAGGTTCACACTTTGGCTCATAATCGTACTCACATAGTCATGGGACCGGAAGTGTACTTTCACACGTCCCGAATAAATATGTGCTGATTTTATTTAATTGGTAGCCACATTACAATGTACTCCCCCAAGCCAACGGCTCGAGACTTGGGGGTATGCAAAAAATGGTTAGCACAAAGATCAACAAATTCCCTGACAGAGGCAGGAAAAGCATATGTACATGACAAAAAATAGACAAATCCACGATCCTACTCTAGAGAGTTAGGGGAACTAGGCGATGATTCTACATCCTTAGATGTGATAGCACATGCGGAGGGTTCCTCGAGAATGATATTCGAGAGTCGGTTGGCTCATCCTTAGGAGTTTGTGGTTCAAAGAAGTCATCGGTATCGGCAGGTGTGATGACGGTGTCGAAACAGCTCTTGGAACAATTGTCTTATCCCTTCTAAGTTGGAGAGACTTGGCTCGTCCTAGCATCCTCGGTGGACGAGGAAAAAATAGCTTGAGGGGATTTTCAATGGGCAAAGGCTACCGAACTCCTACCTACTACCACGTAGGCGATATTATCCATACGACCTCCTTGATCGCTCCGACCTCCTCGATTGGGGAGACCGCTCCAGAGAGGAGAAGGGTATGGACCGGCTGCATTATGACGCCTACGTCGAAATAGAAGGACGGTAGGGCCGTCGGATCGGTTACGGCTTCTTGAATATCCAAGTCCAAAGGGACCATTATCCGGTTCTGCGCGGATGAGCTCGGTGATGCCACGACCATATAATCCCAAACCCTCTCAGGGGACATGGCCGTATTAGAGCAACACCGCGTTGAACATGAGGTGGAACATGACAACATCCTCGGGAACATGTATGTATTGTCGATACCAATTCGTAGGTGCGATAACTCGCTTCTTCTTCAGCTCCGGGTTTCTTCCGAGAAGGCTTTGAAGGTGCATAAGAACGACTTGTCCGGGTGACTAGATCATTTGTCTCGGTCCCATAGTCCCAAGGGACTTCCTTGGTGTCGGGGATAACTAACATGCCCTCACTTGCAATCGTTGATGGTGTATCAATAGTAATTGGGTAGAACTTGCTTCCCACAATTTCTAAACTAGCATCCAGCTAAGCCTCCATACGGATGAACTATTCGGAAGTGACATCAATAACCATGTGGCCTTCGTCTTCAAGTTGATAATCATTTGTATCTTCCTTGAAGTCAAGTATATTGCAACCGGCCCCGCTATAGCAACGAATGTCTCATTCAAGTCTGGAACTATTTCAAGGACAATCGTATCATTAGGAGCGGTCTCTTTTATGTTAACAGTTGTTTTGCTTCAATTAGCCCGACTACTCCGTTAGTGGGTTCCAGTAGCGTCGAACTCATCCCCCCACTCATTCCAATAAGCTCATGTCTCGAGGAGTGACTCGTCAAAAAATCAAGGTGGAGGTGAGTATCTCACCATAAAATCATATCCGTTTTTGGGTGGCCCAAAGTATCCACTATTTCGCTGCGCAGCATATGCATTTCGTAGGAACTCCCGATCCCAAGTAGCGCCCGGTTAGGTAGGGAATCGATTTCCAGGTCATGACTTTCATCATGCTAAGTTGGCGCCATCTCGGGTACGATTGCGTCTTTGACTCGGCTAGCGGGTTGTCGGGCTCGATCGCGAATGTCTCCATACGTGTCGTTACGGACCTAATGCGGATGGGTGAGCGCATAAAGCCTATAATATCAATTTGACAGGAGGGGAAATCCATCGGTGGTTTCAAATAGAAATGTACATGGTTTCCTTTGACAATATAGACTTTTGCAACGAACTCGAGTTTTGCTAATTCTCCAAGAAATCTAAACCGAGAGAATAGACTCTATCACGAGTTGTTTAGAAAAGAATATATGGTTGAATGGAAAAACACGTAATAATTATATTAACAACAAGGTCGGTAAAGAAAAGAAGGATTCATATAATAAGCTCAAGCAGAGTTTTAACAACAAGTACAAAAGATCATCACAGAAAGCACTATAATGTGATATAAACTCGATGGGTAACAGGTAGTGGTAGACGTGGCCAAATGGAATGGGGGCTCAAACCGGCCCGTTAAGCGGCCAGGAACCGACTAGTTGATCGGGCCCACGGTTTTGACCCTTTTTAAAAAAAAAAATTGGGAGTCTTGGCCCCAATTTCCCAAAGAGCCGTTGCAATTGCAATGGCTCTTTGGTTGCTGCAATTTGCAAAGGCCATTTGGCCGTTGATTCACACAAAAAATATTGATTTTTCTTTTAAAGTTAAATAACCCCTCTTCTCTATAAATACCTATCCTCTCCCTTTCATTTTTCTCACAAATCTTCTCAACAATTCTCTCAATTCTCTCAAATTCTCTCAATCCGCTCAATTCTCTCAATCCCGCCTCAATTTTCTAAAAAATGGCAAGTGGAAGCAGAAATACTAGAAAGGCCAAGATGGCGATGGGATATTCCGAACATCCTATTCCTGGATATGATCCTCGTGAGAATATATATTGGGAAGACGACGACGATAATATTGTCGCGACCTAAAAAAAAATAAACAAGTTGTCATTTTCGGGCTAATGGATTATCGGGTTAATTAATTAACTAACCTAACTCGAACTCTCCCAAGTCCATACCAAATCGCAACTTAAGGTTCGAATGATCATGCAATGTGATTTGAATTTGGAGTCGCCACTAATCATTTTCGGTAGGTCGATTAGAAACCTAAATAAAATAGCGGGAGAAAACTATCTTATTTTCGCGAACCGGAGATTAAGAGTCCGGGGACTTGGTTACATTAATTACAACTAATGCCCTTTCGGTACCTTAAAATTCATGAAAAAAATAATGGATTTGACAAATTTGATGAATTCCACTTGAAGATCAAAGAATCAATTTTTTTGGGTTTTTCTTCTCTTGACATTTGTTTGAAATAAAGAAATTACATGGAATTAGGATGAAATAGGTTCAAGATTACTCCCCAATTTGAATTCGTGCACCAAACTTGTGCTCCGGGCTTGTCTTGACCATTGGACCGATTTGATGACTCGTTAGAGCGAGAAATGTTTTGGTCCTATCTCTCTTTCACGCTTCTTTCTCATCTCGCTAGAATTTCATGAGATCGCAATCCGGGCGTTGATATTTTTCCCTTTTTGTTCTCCTTCTATTCTTGTACCATTAATGTCTCATCGTTGATATGCAATGTTATTTAACATAAAAACGTAGAGAGAAAATCAGTGTAAAAAATCTGGGCTAATTTGTATTCGAAATTAAAGGAAGTTAGGAAATCACTTAGCTTTCTTTTGTTGCGACGAGCTTGAACGATCGGGATGGACCACTAGCTTGTGTTGATCGGTGCAAAAATTGGCAATAGTTGTATCGGGTTTCAAAACTCTCATACCCTCTCAAAACTCTTTTCAATTTTTTTTTTCAAGAACTCTCTCAATTCTTTTCTCTTCCACCCCCAAAAAACTCTCTCAATTCTTTTTTCCTCCCAAAAACCTCCTCCTTCTTTTCAAGAACTCTTCTTCTTTTATAGGCAAAGTTCTTCATCCTTCATTCTTCATCTTCATTTCCTTACCTTCCATTTTCATCTTCTCTTCTTCATCTTCATTTCCCACCTTCCATTTTCATCTTCTCTTCTCCATCTTCATCTTCTTTTCTTCGTCTTCATCTTCCCTTCTTCATCTTCATCTTCTCTTCTTCACCTTCATTTCTCCATCTTCCATTTTCATCTTCTTTTCTTCACCTTCTCTTCATTATCTTCTCTTCATCATCTTCCTTTCTCCATCTTCTCTTCATCATCTTCCTTTCTCCATCTTCTCTTCATCCTCTTCTCTTGGTATCCGTCTGAATCCTTGAAGTTTTAAGTATTTACAATACCGTCCCCGAAGTTTTGAGTATTTGCAATACGATCTCAAGTTCTCGAGTATTTGCAATACGGTCTCGAGAAAATATTTCTTTCAAGCCCGAATCTTCTCGGTGCATTTTTTCACCCCATGCCTAGTCAGGATGCCTGTTAAATTAAGCTCAAATTATATGCCAATGCTAAATGAATATGTGAGATGATTTTTGTTTAGAACTAAAATTAGTTCTAATTTTTATGTAAAAAATAAATTAGTCAAAATTTAGGCGTCAACATTGCCCCTCTTTGAGTGGAGGCTCGTAGAGGTTCCGCTCAAAGATAAAATTGAATCCTGAATTTTGACGGTGCAAATTATGGATGAACTTTTTTTTTTGCGGGAGTTTTAATCCCATTTTTTGTAATGAAGTAATGCATGATATGCAAGGTTGTAAATAACATGTGTCATAATTTCTCTTTTCTATGTTAGAGAAACTCGCACATGGATCGGATACGAGAATACCTGTTTTACCAAATACCTCATAAGCTGGTGATTCCCTTAATTTCCAAGTTTCTTGCAAACACGAGGACCTTAAGGTATTCGGCCTATCTGTTATCGAGACTTCTCCCTAATGCGAGACAGCGCGAGATATGTGTATCCTTCCGGATCACAAGAGCTACGTCGTTGTGAGTCGAAAGAAGTAGAATCAAGTTTACAAGAGCTACGTCGTTGTGAGTTGATTAAATGTCGAAATCGCCAGTGCATATGTCTTCACGATTCGACAAAGGAGAACCAAAATCTTAAGAGCTACGTCGTTATGATTTGGTTTGGATCAAAATCACGGGTGCTTATGTCTTCGTGATTTGATAAAGGAGCCGAGAATCATAAGAGCTATGTCATTATGAGTTGATTAAATGTCAAAATCACCAGTGCATATGTCTTCACGATTCGACAAAGGGGAACCAAAATCGTAAGAGCTACGTCGTTATGATTTGGTTTGGATCAAAATCACGGGTGCTTATGTCTTCGTGATTTGAAAAAGAAGCCGAGAATCATAAGAGTTATGTCATTATGAGCCGACTAAAGGTCAAGATCACCAAGTGCATATGTCTTCGTGATATGAGCATCGAAATCATAAGAGCTACGTCGTCATGATTTGATAAGATGTCAAGATCGCCGGTGCGATATGTCTACACGACTGACGGGAGAGGCATATTGCCTAAATTGAATCGTAACAACTAGCATCGAGGAGTTGTTAATTTGAAAATGGGTCGAGAAAACTTACCTGGGTTCTCCGAACGATTAATCAAAGAACGAAACAGATCGCTCGTATCGTACATGGAAGGCATTTGCCAGAGAACTTGCTCATTCAATAATCCTTGGATGAATTTCGAGACCTTGGGAGGGACATCGAACATCGGGAATGTATTACCCATCATAGAATGTCGAGGTAACATGCGCAAACATATTCAACAATGAGTTCATGCAAAACTTTCCTACCGAGCTTGCAATGATTAGAAATAACATGTGTATAATGCAATCACTCGTACCATGGTTTATGCATAACCATTCTATCAAGTTTGCATTATCAATCCCGTCCGGGGATGTTCTCACATTATGAATACCTCGAATGTGAGCTGAATGGGGGACTTCGATCAGAAAGGATTTTCTCTCACTCTCAAGAAAAGTTATTTATCCCTGCCTGCAGGATTCAAAAGAAATCACTCAATCTTTCCATCATCGCATTCGATAAGGATCCGAGTAATCTCGCAATTGATACGACCGAGCCGATCCGGAGGTCTTGATTAGGACCGTAATGAGGGCTAGGTCAAAGGTTTACAAAGGGGACTCTAGTTGAGTCAAGGTCGCTGAAATGAATTTCTTCGTCATCTCTCCGGGTTTACAAGTCAAGAACCCCGCAAAAATGAGAGAGAAGTAATCTTGCTCGAACTTCTTCGAGTGATGCTTAAAATCATTGAACTCCACATTAATTCAAGTGCCCTAACCGGAAAAGGCTTTTAAAGGGTTGTAATGGAAGTAATGATTTGGGGACCGAGAAACGAAAGGGTTCGTTTTGGCTCGGAAGATGTTTGAGAAGGAGCTTGATGTTGGTGATCATTACAATCTTGTCACCGATCGTGGCCTTCTAGGATACCATCATTGCTCGAGGATGGTATGAATCAAGATTGCATTTGCAATTTGACACTTCATGGAGATTTTTCTCTCAACCCTTTTAGGATGTACGGGAAAATTGTGCATTTAAGTTCGAAATATTCTACAAATGAACAATGAATTGAAAGGGCATTGGCCTTGCTTTTGGTAGGCACTTTGTTTTTTAAATGCCTAGAAATTTTTTTTGGAATCAGCCTTTCCTCTTTCTTCTCTTTTTTCCTTTTTTTACTCCCAACTCTCTTTTACTATTGCATCTTGATGAGTTCATTGGGAGATTTTCTATTGATCCAGCTTTTCGGGTCCTTCTACTCAAAGATAGGCCATATTCGCTTTGGGACAACAATGATCACCAATAAGGGTTTTTAGAAACGAATTTACGGGCTCAAATGGGTTGTGCAAATGGATATAGATGTGTAGGATAGAAAAAGAAATGCTCTTCGTCACCCTAAGGCACTTGAATTAAAGGGTAAGTACAATGCAAAGAACCACCCGAAGATTGATGTTAGTCCAAGCAAGAAGATTTCTAACCATTTGTCTCGTGACGCTGATGGAATTGCCTCTGTTTTGCCCCAATGTGATGTGGTTCTTGACGGGGTTGTGGAAGTGAAATCTCCGCTCAAATGGGTTGATCAACGGATAACTTGCAGTGTTTAGGGTAGAGAAATGAATGCCTCCATCACTTCGGTTATCGTACCTTTCGCGAGAAAACTCTTTACCTTGGGGAGTGCGGAATTTAGCCATCGTTCATCTAGCCCGAAAAAATTGGACGTGTTTGGGAAAGGATTGCCTTTCATCATCTGTCATGCCCCTTCGTACATTCGATGTATCTTATATAGTTCATGTTCCTTATTCAGAGTTGGTAAATTAAACATGAGGAACAATCATGTGCAAACTATGCAGTGTATGAGTGTTTTCGAGCATATAAAATGCAGCAACTTTTATCTTGGCGGATAAAGTTCGCAAGTACATAAAAAATTTCTTAGGGGCGTGGATCGTGAGTTGCCCCTGTTCATGCAAATGCATTGCAAAACTTCATTGTTCGCTTCGAGATATGAGATTGTCAAAGGCTCCAAGAATTTCTCATTTCATTAATTTTTCATGGAGAATGGATACTTCTCTGTTTGGACAAGTAGTGACCCCCGTAAAAATCAAAAGGGAAAGCATCAATGTATGTCCTCATGTTCTAAAAGAGTTGAAACGATACCACTTTACCCATGTACGTATTCCTCGCGAACTTTGAATTGAAAAGATCGATTCATCTTGATCGGATTGTATGTCCAGGATGTTATCTCTCCAGGTTACGTAACCGTCCGGGCTGAGTTTCGATCTGCGAAGCAAAAAGTTTTTATTAATCTTTGTACATTGATGCCAAATCCCGAGATCGACCCTGGGACGCCTCGGACCACCTGTCATTCCCCAACCACTATCTTTGCGGTGTTGTTGGCGCCCACGGGTGGTTCGCTTTTGTTATATTGTTCTCAAAGCAGTTGGCAACCTCCCGTGGAGAATAAAATAAGCTTAACTTAGAATTTGAAACGATCGAGAGCCGGTGGGACGATACGGAGTTACCCATCTTTGAGCCTCGCTTGGTTTTTTCCTTGCATTCTCCCAAGTAAGGCTATTCGGAATCTCTCTTTATGGGCGTTCAGGGCGTCGTCCACAAATTGATTTGCTACGGACCTAGCTTAATAAGGAACTTACGCATTTGATAAGAGAGGAGAAAAATTCGCCTTTTAACTCTAGGCAAATTCTAGACAACTAGAAAGTAAAAGTATCCCACGCAGGGAACTATACATGGAATTAAAGGAGTATTCATGCGAGATTGGTTCCACCTCTTTTCCTGGCTATTCCAATGATTGGCTGATTTTGTCTTGGATCATACACCAACGATCGTTGTTTGAGGATCCATAATCACTTGCTTCGAATCACAACTCGGGAGGTCTTTCGGCTCCGAACCGGGCGACCAAGGCGGTGAGCTCATCATCAAAACAACCTTTTGATCTTTCGGGCAATTGATACTCGAATTGGGCATTGCTACTTGCTAACATCGGCGACGGATTTTCCACTTTATTTTTGCCGTGAGCGGTCGACTCCTTGAGCTTGAGCCTCCGCCGTCGCTCGGGAACTCGTAGGGATGATCAACCGGTCCATCGCTAGAACCACCAGCGGAAGGTCGGTATGGCCGGTATTCTTGATTGGGAAGTGGTCGGGTACTTTTTGCTCCGTAGATTTTCATGGGATTGATCTTCCAATCAACTTTGCTCCGATCGCCTTGGTTCCAAGCTACATCGTGCTTCTTCGACTTATCTCTAAATCTGTGAAGGTGATGTGTGACACTTCGTAGGGTGAGTCCGTCTATATTCATTATTTTGAGTACGGCCATTGGTCGTCTTGAATTGATTCCTAGCTGTCGAATCGCCTCGATGAATATAGAATGAAGCTTGGCGGACCAAAGGGGCCTTTTCTTTCCTACAAAATCGTCGTAGTAAGTTTGGCCATAGTTCTTTTGTTCGAGTAATTGCTTCCTTACAGCATGTTGCCAAATGTTTTGGAGCACTTGAACGCAGACCAGGCTTCTTTAGGGATGTCCCGAGCACCATGCAATATGGCCTTCGTTCTGAACTCACGATCATCACTTGCCGATGTTATGATGACCGGTATATCCAACTCGGAATCAATGATCTTTAAGAGATCGAGACCGTCCATATCGATCCCTACCATGGCCGTGACGACGATGTCAAAATCATATTTGTATTGCCTCGGCTCCTTTAAGGCTTCCGTTGCTTTCACATAAGCCGAAATCCCGTACATGCATTTTCTCAAAGCATGGCAACAAGGATCGAGAGGGAAACGGGGTTGCCATCAATGGTCATGACTCGCAAATCCTCGGGATATGAGGCTTCCCATACTTCCGCCTGGAATGTACGCATACTTATTTTCCTTTCAAAACCTTCCATATGTAGACCGAAAAATGGGTGTTTCGACTAGAGACCGGGCTTTAGATGTTCTTTGGACTTGCAAAGATAAATTGCCGAGAAAATCACAAAAGCGATGATGGCCTTTCGTGACGAGTTCGGAGGTGCATGGAGACTTCAAGTTCTTTATAAACTTTTTCGGATTCGTTGGTCTCGCCATGCCTTTTCTCTCCTTTTCGCCTTAGTGCCTTGGATCCATTATGTAATAACTCTTACCTCTCGCTCAATCCGTCGTTCTTTTTTACTTTTCCGACATGGAGGAGCCCTCAAATCTTTTCACTTTCTCTACGAACGAGATAGTTATTTCCCTCCTCAAATCTTTTCGGTTCCTCCTACGAACGAGGCGGTTATTTCCCTCCTCAAATCTTTTCGGTTCCTCCTACGAACGAGGCGGTTATTTCCCTCCTCAAATCTTTTCACATTTACTTACGTGAAGGCTTTCAATGCTTAGTCAAATGGCGAGGAATTCACGCATTTAAGCATGATGATGTTCGTGGATAAGATCGTTCTTTGCCCCTGGATTAACTCTAGGTATTAAAAGAAGAATGTCTCACATGGGGATTTTGTAACAAACAAGTACATTCATTCATATATGTCACTACTTCTCTTAAGGATTCGTAAGAGTTGGCTAGTAATGCTCAAAAAGAGATATTTTGAGAGCCCATAATAAAAAACTAAAGCTTCATGTAGGCTACATATTCGGAGTTCCATCAGCGTTGAATTGGCTGGTCGTGACATCAAGGAAACTCCAATTGTAGTGATGCATGTCTCTTCCCTCGAAGGGTATCGGTTCTCGCTCTCTGCAAGACCGACTTTTCGGGATGTATCTCCAACGAAATCGGATTGTACGAGAACTTTCTTTGGGGGATGAACCGGTGAATGAGCATTTTCAATGCTCGGATGTGGCTCATCGAGGGACATGTCACCAAAGGAGATGGGGCCGCTACGCACACGGCAAACAGCGGTGTTAATGGCATCCCTATACCTCTTGTTCTCTCGCTCGAAACTTTTCATTTTCTTCCCTCGAAACGCAAGTTCATGACTTTCATTTTTAACCTTCAATCGGGTCCGCTTGTTTTGAAACCAAAACTTGACCTTCAAGGGCTCCATTCCTATCATCCGGCTCAATTCATTTTTGCGTCTCTTATTCACGTAAGAGCACTCCTTGAAGCGCAGCTTCGAGCACTTTGATTTGATATTTTCTTTTCTCGGGGTTGATTACGGCCGCCGCCGCCATTGTTGTTCTTTGTCGAGATCTTGAATTTCACCGCCAAGAGAGTTGGGTTTTACGGCTTCGGCGTTGGATCGGTCTCGAAATCCAGTTCGCTTCGGGGATGTCTAGGTTGGTTGCCTCCAAGTAAGTGCTTGATGGCCTCTAAACATGTTGGATTGAAATACTTCTTACCGCCTTTTGTTCACTCTATTCTCCAGTTGTATGCTTACTCTCTCCAAATTCTTTCGAGTAATCGGGTATGTTCCAAAGCCTTCCTTTAAACGCGGATGAAAATCACTAAGCCGACGTTTTTCTCAAGATTTCGTGTTTCCCGCTTTGTCTTATTTTTTCAACGTGATGGGACCCCGAATCCATTCGCACCGAATTTCTTTTCTTGATAACCATGTTTGTCTCCCACTCGGTTTTCAACATGGTGGGGTCTTCAACTCTTTTCGTAACTTTTCGGATTTGTGAGGCTCGAGATCACGGATTGACGATAGATCCGAGATCCAACGAACGAAACGCCCGTAGTTTTACTCGAGTAACTAACGTGGCTCCGCAAGAATTGCTGTTTCTTCTCTCGGAAAGTATGCTTGTCTCCCACTCGGTTTTCAACATGGTGGAGTCCTCAAATCTTTTCGTAACTTTTTCGGATTTGTGAGGCTTGAGATGGTAGATCCGTGATTCACGGACGAAACGCCCGTGGTTTCACCCGAGTAACCAACGTGGCTCTGCAAGAATTGCTGTTTTTTCTCTCGAAAAGTATGTTTGTCTCCCACTCGGTTTTCAACATGGTGGGGTTCTCAAATTTTTTCGTAACTTTTTCGGATTTGTGAGGCTTGAGATGGTAGATCCGTGATTCACGGACGAAACGTCCGTAGTTTTGCCCGGATAATTAACTCGACCTCCACAATAATTATTGCTATAGCTTTTCCTGCCCTTTAAATTAGGATATAACGCCGAGACAATTACCGCTTTCATATCTTCATCTCCAACCTTCTAAGAACTCTTTTGCATCCACTTTTTAGCCGCTTCAACAACAATGGCTTCCCTTCCCGCACACGCCTTCTCGGCTGAAGTTTTGGCCAAGTGGGAGAAACTTTATAATCTCCTAGGCCAGGGCTACTCTTATATAGCCAACCATCCGGAGGCCGAAACCGAGATTCGTCTTATGTTTAGGGATATGGACACCGCTTCTATTGAAGGTACCAAGTTAGAGGAGGAATACAGGATCTTCCCCACCCTCTTCACTAACTTCCCTGGAGGCTTACCATGTTGCTCATGAAGATGTTACTTTGGCCCACCTTGTGAAGGCACGCTATCGGGATCGGTCGACAACTTGGTGTTGGCCGTCTTTAGGCCGACAATTATAAGAAGGCCCTCGACTACGGTAATGAACAAGTCTCCCCGCTGATTCGTGAGAGGGGAAACTTGGTGGGATGTTTGGCCATGTCCCGGACCATCTTTGAGCGCGATCCGCTCAATATTGTTTTAAAATTTCAATGCACATGGCTGGAAGAAAGGCTGGACGATCGACCCTGGATATAGCCCGCGGGAGAATGCCGATCCATGACCTAGAATCTGCTGCGAGCATCACGAGGACAAGGTAGCCAGCCTCAAAGAGAAATGTGAGCTCCTCCTCTTTAAGTTGGCGGATCTCGATCCTCGGAGCGATCCAGTGAGGCGGAGCATCAACAGCGTATGGAGAGTCGGTTAAACTCCTTTGTGATGCTCATTAGAGCTCGGTTTGGCTTTACGTTCCCACCCCGTTGATCTATTTGTAAGGCTTTCGATGAATGAAATGAATGCAAGTTTTTACTCATTTCATCTTGGTCGTCATATTTGTTTCTCAAGATAACCCCTTTTACTCTGCGAATATGTAAATCTCACGCTCCCGATGGTCAATTTAATTGGGCCGCAGAGGCTCCCCATTCGAAACAATCTCTCAAAGCAAAGTTTAGTAGCGAGGAAACAAACGAATGCTCAAATGCGAACAACTCGTGAATCCGTATTAATATTATAACTCGATTATGAAAACATCGAGTGAATCAAGCATAATATTTCTTTACGGCGTTGAATTGACTGGATTGGTAAAGACACGACCATCCATCTCAATTTAATCAAAGCACCACCAGGGAGTACCTTCTTTACTATATACGGACCACCATAGTTTGGAGAGAATTTCCCTTCCGAGAGTGGGACTATTGGCAATAATTTTCTCAAGACCAGGTCATTGATCCGAAAATATCGAGGCCGAACTTTTTTGTTGAATGATTTAGCAACTCTCTGCTGATAACACCGGCCATGACATACCTTAAGTCTTTTTTCGTCGATCGGATTCAATTGGCTTGTTCTCTGCTGGATCCATTCAGCTTTCCGTCGCCTTAGCTTGAGACAGGTATACGTAATGAAGGAATTTCCACTTCAACTGGTAGAACAGCCTCCATTCCATATACAAGCGAATACGGGGTTGCCCCTGGTAGATGTCCGGATCGAGGTCCGATACGCCATAAGTGCAAATGGCAACCTCTCATGCCAATCGCGATAATTTTCAGCCGTCTTCGCTAAAATTTTCTTAATGTTCTTATTGGCGGCTTCTCTTGCTCCATTCATCCGAGGGCGATATGGGGAAGAGTTCGGATGCTTGATCTTGAATTCCTTAAACAATTTGTCCATTAGTTTGTTGTTTAAGTTCGAGCCATTGTCGGTGATTATGGCTTTAGGTAAACCGTATCGAGCAATGATATCCCGACGGATAAATTTCGCAATATTTCATGCCGTGACCGCTAAATAGGATGCGGCTTCGATCCATTTGGAGAAATAGTCAATCGCCACCAAGATGAATCGATGCCCATTGGACGCTTTAGGGTTGATAGGACCGATAACATCAATGCTCCACATAGAAAACGGTCATGGTTCGATAATCGATGCAACTCATTTGGAGGGACATTAATCTTGTCACCATGAATTTGACATTTGTGACGACTCCGAACATGCTGAATACAATCTCTTTCGAGTGTGAGCCAATAATTACCCAACCTCATAATCTTCTTAGCTAACAAGTGGCCGTTCATGTGTGGACCACGGGATCCCTTCATGTACTTCCATCATCGATCGAATCGCTTCGGTTGAGTCAACGATCTTAGTAGGGACCAGAATCGAATGACCGCTTGTACAAATTCTCTCCATTCTAGAAGAACTTCGAGGCCATCTTCCTTATGTACTTTTAGTCGATACGGTACTTTTTTCAAGGAACTCCCGCTTCGAATATAAGTCTTGATGTCATGGTACCATGGCTTACCATCGGGTTCATTGATCACGGTCATACAATATGCTGGCTTTTTTAGTACTTCAATCTTCGGTGAGTCAACCTCAAGTCCATTGGCGACTTGTAACATTGAAGACAAGGTAGCCAATGCATCGAATCGATTATGAGTTCGGACAAATACTCAAATAAGATATCTTCAAATTCCTCCACCAATTCATCCAGATACTCATGGTAGGGTAGCAATTTAGCATCTCTCGTCTTCCACTTTCCAACGGTCCGAAGGATAATCAAAGCGGAATCTCCGAACACCTTGAGTCGGGCTATCCCCATTTCAATCGCAGCCTGCATACCGAGGATGCATGCCTCATATTCTCGCTACGTTATTTGTGCAAGGGAATACTAATTTTGCCGCCACAGGATAATGTCGACCACCTGGAGATATCGGAACCGCGCCCGTGCTCGACCCCGATAAATTGACAGCTCCGTCAAAATACATAGTCCAGATGTAATCCTCCACCGACATGATTCGATCCTCGGAATGATAGGCATCATCATCTTGCACCGGATTTTCAGCTAGGACATCTGCTATAGCTCGTCCCTTGATTGACTTTTGGGACAAATATTGAACGTCAAACTCGGAGATGAGGATTTGCCATTTGGCAAGTCTACCAATCAAGGCGGGTTGATTAAGTAAGTATTTGATAGGATTGCATTCTCGTCACCGAAGCACTTGGTGATGCAAGGTATATTGCCGAAGCTCTGTGCGGTACCCGTACTAACGCCGCACATGTTTTCTCTCGTCGGAGTACTTCATTTCCGAAGTTGTGAATTTCTTGCTCGGATAATAAATGGCTCGTTCTTTCCCATCCTCCCTGCTTCTTTTGGGCTAACATAGCACCCAAGGATTCACTAATGATTGTGAGGTAGAGAATTAAAGGTTGCTCCGGCGTTGGAGGAACAAGCACGGGTGGATTCATGAGATCGCTTTGATTTTCCAAAAGCTTCTTCGCATTCGCTATCCCATTGGACTAGCGCATTCTTTTTAATAGCTTGAGGAATGGCTTAGCGGTTTTCGATAACCGAGAGATGAATCGAGCAATATAGTTTAGCCTACCCATTAAACTTCGAACTTCTTTAACCGTCGTTGGCGGCTTAAGCTCACGAATAGCTTTAACTTTCGAAGGGTCGACTTCAATGCCCTTACCGCTACCACGAATCCGAGTAACTTGCCCGAGCTGGTCCCAAAGACACACTTGGCGGGGTTGAGGCGTAACTTGTACTTTCGGAGTCTGTCGAACAATTTCTTCAGCGTTTCGACGTGATCTTCTCCATGCCTTGTTTTTGCTATCATGTCATCGACGTAAACCTCAATCTCATTATGCATCATGTCGTGGAAAAGGGCAACCATGGCTCGTTGGTAAGTGGCTCCAGGCGTTTCGAGACCGAACGGCATTACCCGGTAATGGAACATTCCCCATGGTGTGGTGAAAGTGGTTTTCAACTTGTCATTGACATTCATCGGGATCCGATTGTACCCGGAGAAACCATCCATGAATGAAAACAATTCAAACCTTGCAAGCACCGAATGCGGCCGTCTTTCTTCATGACGGGGACTATGTTAGCGACCCAATCGGAATATTACGTAGTCTCGATGAATCCTACATCAAGAAGCTTCATGACCTCCTCTTTGATCTTCCGCACTAGTTCCGGTCCGGCTCTCCTTGACTTTTGCACCACCGGCTTAGCCGAAGGATCAATCGGCAAACAATGCTCGACAATGGAGTGGTCAAGACCGGGCATATTCTGCATAGAACCAGGCGAAAACGTCCCGGTAATCTTTCAAGAGTCCGACTGGCGCTCGGACATTTCTAAGGAAAGGCTTGCCCCGATCTTAACTTCTTTAGGGTTTTCCGCATTGCCTAGGTTGACCGAGATAATTTGTTCACCGGTCGAGGGCTTGATCTCCTCATGTCGTTCGAAATCTTGACGAACTTCCTCATAACTGATTGAACTCATCTAGGTCATATACTTCGAATCCACTAGATTTCCCTCCTCATGTATTCCCCATGATGACAAACTTGTTGGTCGTTGGTTATCGTCATCGGGTTGGTTTGGGAGATTGGGACTACAAGCCGCGTGCTCGAGCTCATGCCTGTGAAGATCACATCTTCTAGCGGCATTGTCGATAGAGAGAGCTTCCGGGGCTTTACCGGAGTTGTCCGTAGGAGGAATTAGAGCAGAGAATGGTTAGCGTGAGTTGAAGTTTGGCGGAGAAGGCGGCCATCATTTCCTCCATCTTTCGGGACATCATCTCTTCAAAGCGCTCGATCAAGGAGCCAAGTTTCTCATCTAGGGCAGCACCGACGGTGGCGTTAATATCGGCCATCCTCTTCGCGACCGATCGAGTAATATGTGGAGGATCCGTGAAAAATTACCCGTACGCAGTAACAAACCAAAAATGAGTACATGGAGCGAGAATAGCGAGCCGGCCCATGGCATCCCTCTAGACTCAAACGAACAAAGTGATTATGACCAAAGAATTGAAACATGTAATTTTCAGTTTGTCCGCTTTTACGAAAAAATCCGTATTAATTCGCACGTTGGTCAAAATACGTCCAAATTTTACGAGCTTATAGTTGAGAAGATGATGAACAACTTTTATATTGACCAATCGGACTAGAAATGAGCAGATCAAATCAGTTTAATGTGTCTTTCCGAAAAATCGCATTCAGAAAACTGTTATAACCACAGGTAGTTAAAAAAACGAAAGGCCATCTTAAATTATGAATTTAATTCTGAAAGTTTGTAGGATATTAGTTGAAACATAGGTCTACAACTTTCATGTTTGGCATTTACTCAAACCTCGATCATAGAATTTAGTAAAAATCGTACAACAGGAACAAGCCAAATCAAAATTGAGGACAACTCGATGAAATTGTAAAAACTACGGAAGCAAAGTGTGAAATTGAAAACAAGACAATGAGATTCATAAACAATCAACCTAAACCATGGACCAGCCCAAAATAAAAATGAGATAACAGGGCGTAAGAGACAAGAAATTACCGCTCATATGAAGAAAATGTCAATCACAAAGACATGCGCATGAAACGTGGATTCGCATTTTAGTTCTTTTAGCAAAAATGAAATGAAAGACTGAACGACATGTCGTAGTCTCGCGCACGTTCATCATGACTAGTTGCCGCCTCGCATACATAGTCATGACTAGTTGGGTCCAATCATCTCGGCTTGGTTCGGTCGACAAGGGCAACTCTCATGCATCGGAGCCTCACGTGCATGAGAACAACCCTTGAGCCATTTTTTTGAAGAACTCGGGATCCAAGTGGGATAACCTTTAGCGAAGCCTTACCGCCAAGGTTAAAGAACCACATAAATACCATCCTGAAACTACCGGGTGACCCGGGTTCGGTCACAAGTCAAGGTGGTGTAGTGCAATTATATTAGGGGCATGCACGACATTTTAAAGGCAATCAAGACTCCGATAGTTCAAAAATTAAAATTCTCATCACCAAGCCCGCAAGACATAGGTTAGCCATAGACTCCTCCCCTTATAACTCCCTTCCCGCAAAACCATTTAACACATATGGATTAAAATTCAACCAAGATTGCCAAATCAAGTAATTTTCCTTTTCATGAACTTATCCGGCCTAAGTCCTCTTTGGGTCCCCAACGGAGTCGCTAAGTCTGTCGCGACCTAAAAAAAAAAATAAACAAGTTGTCATTTTCGGGCTAATGGATTATCGGGTTAATTAATTAACTAACCTAACTCGAACTCTCCCAAGTCCATACCAAATCGCAACTTAAGGTTCGAATGATCATGCAATGTGATTTGAATTTGGAGTCGCCACTAATCATTTTCGGTAGGTCGATTAGAAACCTAAATAAAATAGCGGGAGAAAACTATCTTATTTCGCGAACCGTAGATTAAGAGTCCGGGGACTTGGTTACATTAATTACAACTAATGCCCTTTCGGTACCTTAAAATTCATGAAAAAAATAATGGATTTGACAAATTTGATGAATTCTACTTGAAGATCAAAGAATCAATTTTTTTGGGTTTTTCTTCCCTTGACATTTGTTTGAAATAAAGAAATTACATGGAATTAGGATGAAATAGGTTCAAGATTACTCCCCAATTTGAATTCGTGCACCAAACTTGTGCTCCGGGCTTGTCTTGACCATTGGACCGATTTGATGACTCGTTAGATCGAGAAATGTTTTGGTCCTATCTCTCCTTCACGCTTCTTTCTCATCTCGCTAGAATTTCATGAGACCGCAATCTGGGCGTTGATATTTTTTCCTTTTTGTTCTCCTTCTATTCTTGTACCATTAATGTCTCATCGTTGATATGCAATTGTTATTTAACATAAAAACGTAGAGAGAAAATCAGTGTAAAAAATCTGGGCTAATTTGTATTCGAAATTAAAGGAAGTTAGGAAATCACTTAGCTTTCTTTTGCTTTGCGACGAGCTTGAACGATCGGGATGGACCACTAGCTTGTGTTGATCGGTGCAAAAATTGGCAATAGTTGTATCGGGTTTCAAAACTCTCATACCCTCTCAAAACTCTTTTCAATTTTTTTTTTTCAAGAACTCTCTCAATTCTCTTCTCTTCCACCCCAAAAAAAACTCTCTCAATTCTCTTTTCCTCCCAAAAACCTCCTCCTTCTCTTCAAGAACTCTTCTTCTTTTATAGGCAAAGTTCTTCATCCTTCATTCTTCATCTTCATTTCCTTACCTTCCATTTTCATCTTCTCTTCTTCATCTTTATCTTCTCTTCTTCATCTTCATTTCCCCACCTTCCATTTTCATCTTCTCTTCTCCATCTTCATCTTCTTTTCTTCATCTTCATCTTCCCTTCTTCATCTTCATCTTCTCTTCTTCACCTTCATTTCTCCATCTTCCATTTTCATCTTCTTTTCTTCACCTTCTCTTCATTATCTTCTCTTCATCATCTTCTCTTCATCATCTTCCTTTCTCCATCTTCTCTTCATCCTCTTCTCTTGGTATCTGCAATATAGTCCTTGAAGTTTTAAGTATTTACAATACGATCCCCGAAGTTTTGAGTATTTGCAATACGATCCCCCGAAGTTCCGAGTATTTGCAATACAGTCCCCGAGAAAATATTTCTTTCAAGCCCGAATCTTCTCGGTGCATTTTTTCACCCCATGCCTAGTCCAGATGCCTGTTAAATTAAGCTCAAATTATATGCCAATGCTAAATGAATATGTGAGATGATTTTTGTTTAGAACTAAAATTAGTTCTAATTTTTATGTAAAAAATAAATTAGTCAAAATTTAGGCGTCAACAAATATCAACGTTGTTCCCATTCCGAACGTCAAGCAAGTCCCAACACAAAAAAGTTTTTATTCTCCTACTAGTGTCGAAGAAATGTTGTTCCCATTCCGTACATCCGACTTGTGATCGCACTTCGATAAGGTATATGATGAAAACGAAGGTAAGTATAATATAAATTGTAAATATTGTTCGTAAACATACAAATTTACCAAAGGAGACGGTTACGGAACATTCCGTCGGCATCTCGACGAAAAAACATCCAACGCAAGCGAAGATCGATACTAGGCAACAACAAATTTTCGGGTACGCCAATCCTAATACTCATCTTTTACACCGTTACACCGATGCACTTTATAAACAAACATTAGCTGAATATGTTACCCTTGATCATGTTTCGTTTACTACTCGGTGAAAATTTTAATTTGAAATATTTGATAAAACTTGCGTTGGCTCAACAAGCACCAATTATTCGAAAAGTACTTTTAAACGTGAACTTTTGCATCTTTATAAAATACAAAAAAATATTTAGCAAATTGTTTTTCGAAATTCAATGGACGTGTGCATATAGGTAGCGATATTTGGAGTGATCCTTGACAAATTCATTCTTATATGGGTGTTACGTGTCATTAGATAGGTGACGATTGGACCATTCAAAAAAGACTTCTTGCATTTCGAGTTTTTGATGAAAAGAATTCGGTTTATAATATTTATAGAATAATTAGGCAAGTTTTAGAAGAATATACTTTGATAAATAAAGTATTTTCAATTGGTTTTGATAATGCCACCGCAAATACCGCTTCCATTCCCGAATTAGAAAATATTTGCAAATCCTCTTTTGACGGACAATTTTTTCACATTAGATGTGCTTGCCATGTTTTAAATTTATGTGTACAAGATGGTTTACGAACTCTTGAGACTTCTCTCGCCCCAATAAAGGATGCAATTAAATTTTTATGGAGTCGTGCCCATTTTATGAAAGCATGGAGAGAATTTTGTAAACAATATGGGAGAAGGGCAAAAAGGTTTCCAAAAGATATTCCGACTCATTAGAACTCTACCTACGAGTTGTTTCGTCAAACTTTTGATTACAAAGATTTATTATGTATGTTTATTTCACAAAATATTTCCGAAATTACTTTACTTCCGTAACATTGGGACGTTTGCAAAAAAATTTAGAATTTTTGAAAATTTTTAATGATACTACTAATATTATATCTGGTATTTATTATCCTACTACGCATTTTATTTTTAATAGAGTGTGTTAATATTGGTAGTGTTTTTAGTGAATATGAAAATGATATTGAATTAGCTCGGACTATTTTAGTAATGCGAGAAAAATGGTTACATTATTATTTCAAAATTCCTCTTGTCTATTTAGTTGGTATTATTTTTTATCCACGTATTAAATTAGATGGTTTGCTAGATTATCCGAATGTGTATTATTATGATTGTTTACATTTAGAAGATGCAATAGATATTTCAAATATACAAGGAGAGGTTAAAGAATCTATAGTAGTATTATATGGAAAATTTTGTCGTAGATATGGTTTAAATGATTGTGGATCTTTACAATCTATTGCCTCATGAAGCAAAGCTGGTAGTTTACTTAGTAGAGGGTATGATATGCTCAAGAGTAGACAAAAACAAAAAAAACAAAAAGGGGCAACAGTAGTATTTCTAAATTAGAAAAATATTTAACCACTCAATTTGAGTTTCGTGATGCCGAACATAGTATAGATTTTCAAATCCTAGAGTGGTGGAAAAGTCACTCAAACCGTGACATTCGAATTTCATACCATTTCGAGACTATTGAATGAAGATCATTTACCGATGTAATTCAGTTTTATTTCGCTTGGATCTAATCAATCCCGAGTATACCGACCAAAAGGAAAAGGCTAAAACACGACAATGTACGTGGACCTAGGAAACTCGAATGAGAATTGGCATTTTGACCATAAGGATTGCTGAGGAAATATTTAGAGCTAGAAAAGGTCGATCGTAGGACGATTATGAAATCCATTGCTAGCGTTATACGATTGGAGCGCGGTGATTCTCGCTTAACCAATGTATAATTTGCAACTTTTTCCTAAATTGGATCCTGACGATCATGACCTAAGAGGCTAGTAATAAACTTTCGCAATTACATGAAAATCAAAATGACCATGACTTGAGTAAGCCTAAGAGTGATGAAAATCACCGAGTCAATACGTGTAATGTCGCCGCAAAAGTCGCCCGTCGGTTTGAGATGAACTGAAGTTACGTTCAAAGGAAAATGAATTAGGAAATGGATTCTCGAAATAGGGAAAATGGAAATGAAGAATTCCAATTTTGGTCATCGCCTCATCGATAGTAGTTTGATTGAGAAAAATTGAAATTTTTGGACGACAAGTATAAAATGACCATTTTACCCCTCAAGCATTAATTGTTTTTGCCATAAGTGATCCAAGGGGTATTTTGGTCTTTCTTTCCCCTTGGCTGCCGAAAATTGGATGAGAAAGGGGTCAATGGAAGTCAAAGCTTCTAGAAAAAGATTTATGGATAAGAATCAACTAAGATATTTGGACTTCATTTGATCCATGTGCTCTATTATTTTGTTTGGACCAAGCCAATAATGGAGATCAAGCTTCTCACACACTCTTTGACTTGAGTTGACCAGCCACTCTTGCTCTTGACGTTGCTGTCTTGTTGCCCTTTCATTTTTTGCACTTCCACAGTAAAGTCGCTCCCCCCGACAAGCTCCGATGCCCTTCACTATTTCGACCGTAACTTCTTCTTCCGAAATTGATTTAAGGTGAAATCACCTCCATCAGAAAGCTTGTTGTCTTAGCTTTCCAGGAACATATTTTGAACTCAATTTGGCCAGGCATTTTTTCCCGTAGGTCCGATTGAATGGACAAAGGTCCAGTGGGGATTGAATCTAACCCAGTTTGAGAAGGAGCTCTCTTACAACGGTTTTAAGAGCTCAATTTGATTCAAAATTTTTGTGGGATGTTCTAGACATATAGTACTTGACTTGGCTAAGTTGGAATGATAATTGTAGTTGAGAAATGATGGGTGTTCATAACTGTTTTGAGATGGGTTTTAAAGAGTAGAATTTGACTATTTTGCACACTTGAAAAGATTGGTTTAATTGGAGGTCTTCAAGGTGTTCAATTGGCTTCAAATTTTCAGTGAACATATTAGATATATAGAACAAGGTTTTGGCAAGTTGGTTTCGCATTAAATTGAAGCTTAGAGTAAATTATGGACTGATTAGTATGGATTATAGTAGAACCAAATTGGCCCCTGTTGGGGGAGGTGCTGTCCGGTTCTGTTATGAGCTAAATGGGGGTGTTGCCTTGGCTTGAACTTGTCGTTTAGACATGCTATGACGTATATTAGTGTGTTAATGTAGAGTATGTGAAGTGGTTTGGTGATTAGAGATAGAATTGTGACTAAACGGCGCGACATAACTTAATTGTTGATTTGCCCTATTTTGGATAGAATTAATCTTGGATTCGAAGCTCGAAGTGGAGGTCGCGACTAGCTCATTGGAATAGGCAAATTGCCCTTAACCCTTTATTAAGACATTAGGGTACTAAGGGACCAATTTGTGATCCAGTTGAGTGAATTATGAGGCAAATTATACATGATCCATTGCATTGAATGATTATACGGTATTTAATCATTTGTATGACACGAGAATAAATTATGCTTGAATTGACGGGAATTATGCTTGTTAACTTGATTGCATAGTGGTGCAATTTGTGCCGGGCCTAGTGTAAAGTGGCATTGTGTATTCTTGTGTGATAGACTAAATGTTCACTAAGTCGAGCTATACTCGATCATGAAGTCTACAAAATGAGAATTGTATTTGTGAACCCTTGGCCAATGGGAAGGTTTTGCCTGAATCTCGAGTCCGATCGATTGGATTGCGAAGTCATGGACTATGGTAACCCGAGGCGTTATGACGTGGGTTATGAGATTATTTGTATCCCGATGCGTTATAACGCGGGGTTTTGACATTATCTTGAGGCATTAAACGCGGGATTTGACCCGATGCCTTATTACGCGAGTCCCGGCAATTATACATAAACCCGATGCGTCATTACGCGGTATTACCAAGTACATCAAGATAGCCGATGCGTTATTACGCCGACCTTGATATCGAGAATGAGATTATTATACTAGTACGTAAAGCTTGGTTTGAAATATTGAATGCATGGTGGTTGTGATTGCTTGATTTGCCAATGCATTTGCTTGTGCCCATATCCCTGTTTATACCGGTTTTATTGATGTCTTGGACGTCTTTGATTTGAAAAGTAGTCTGGAGGTACTAGTGGCTTAAGTCTAGAGTTAGGGCTGATTTACCGAGATTCATTCTCACCCCGTCGTGGGATCCTTTTTTTTAGACCCCGGACCACTGAAGATGCTACTAGTTCGCCCGGGAGACCCCAAGGAGATGACCTCCACTTTTGATGAGTTCCACGATGGTAGAGGGTTTGTGTACATTAGGAAGTGTACTACTTGTTTGGGTGGATGAAGGAAAGGAACATTTAGCACCTCATCGTTATGAGACGTGGTATCGTCGAGTTATGGACATTACAATAGGTCCGTTGAAGCCAACGGAGGTCCCTAGAGGAGTAGTGCCCAATTGGTGTCACCTTATTCGAGACGACATGGAGCTGGATATTAGTATGGTTGGATCGAAGAACATCTCGGAGAATACTCATAAAGCTGAGGAGGACATAGAAGTGATTGAGATTTCGACTCGAAGGATGAGGAGGAGGATGCCACCGAGGTGCGATCCGATAGTTCTTCCGATTACGACCCTAAAGCGGACCAAGACGAGGATGTAGATGAGACCAATAGTTCGGTGTAGTGGTGTTAGGATATGGGATCCTAATTGTCTTTTGCTAGAGACTTTTGACGAGACCAAAGTGGATGTCTATTGTACTTGACTCGATCTTTCCGTAAGACACCAATTGTGTATGTTTTATAAGTGTGGGGTATCTCGGTGCATCTTTTATTTTGTTCGGGTTATTTATTTACTTTGCCGCGTGTGCGTTTCATTTGAGTATTCTTACCGTCCGATCCTGGAGTTTGACGGCGGTAGTGGGGTGACGAACACTAGGGTACGCGGGAGTGACACTAATGGTTACCCGGTTCTCGCCTCATCGTTCGCGAGATATTAGCAACCCTTTTTTCAACGGTTGTAGTGGAACAAGCATTTAGCTGGAAGATTAGTTTTGGACTCTCGCCGTTCAAGATTAAGTTCGAGTCCGTGGAAGCTCAAGCTTGTATCGACGAATGGACGAAGGCTAGATTTCGACACCAAGAGCTGGATCGAGAACGCGAATTCTTTAGTGAGGATTGTGAAGATACCACCGTCACGGGTACCACAACGGGTAGCGACGATTGACGATGAGGTAAGTTGGGGTTATCAAAGGTAAAAGAACTACATGGGCTTTGATTCTTCTAAGTTCTATCCCCAAGTAGATATGTAGGCGCTTAATGATAATTCATTAAGTTCATGCCCATTCCTCTCTCTCGTTTTTTTCCCCAAATTTTATTACAATGTACAATTTGATTATAATTTATAATTTATAATTTCTTATGTTTATTTTATTATTTATTATTTTAAAAATTAAATTTAAAAAGAAACTGGAACCGGTTTCCACCTTTTGGAGGAACCGGCCACGTCTAGGTAGTAGCACCGGTGAATCCCAACAAGGGCATGGGATTAGCATTAGTGGCAGCGAGGCGGATGCCTTGGAATTGGGAACCCCTGAATTTCCATCGATTTTAGTCCGGGGTTAAACTTCTCAAAAAATAAAATCAGCCGTGGTATGCCCGTGTATGAGGTTGCATGCAAGTGTATAAGCTTTTCAAATGGGTGAGTACGATGGTTAAGATCGGAATATGTCATGTGGAAGGATGTTTCATGAATATGAGAGATGCACCAAGTATATAAAAGTCCCACAGGCGTATGAAACACTTTCTTCTCATCGGTATCGGCCTTAAACTCTTTGAGAGACAAGAAAGATTCAGCCAGGATCATAGGGATGAAGTCCAAGTTGATGCCAACTTGTCTCACAACATGGGCCACGAGAGGGTTCATGGCGATTGTGGATATAGGGAAAATTACGAAACCAAAAAAGGCTAAAATAAATGTTCGAGCGGATTTGGTGCTATTCTTCTTTGGCAGCTTCAAGAATCTCCCAAATAGAAAGATCAACGGGCAGTGACCAGCATTGCTTTTAAGTACTTTGGCAATCTCGACTTTGGGTGTATCGAGGAATTTAGCAAGGGCGCTTACGGATCGCGACCCAAAGGTGGCTCAATCAATTTTTCCTTGGGTTGGATACCGGTGATGAAATAGTATTCTTCGAGGGTGGAGGTTAACTCATGACCATTAAAGATGAAGGTGGATGTGATCGGATTCCAAAAATGTGTAATGGCTTGGATGGCATGGGCCCGACCGCAAACCCAGAGTGGATGTATGAGGTAGCCAACCCGTCCTTTCACATATCGGCTGATTGTGACGATCCATACCCTCCCACCAAGTCAACAAAAGTCTTTTAGGAATAGGGATAAGGGTGATGTCATGCTTTCCCATCGAGTCTATATCATATATGAGTATTTCGATCAGTTAATAAACGCAACAAAAATATCCTTGAAAGAGACATGGGAAAAATTAGGACAAAGTAGAGAATATACTCATAGTGGTTGGTAAATGGAACCTGCTAATGGCATAAACACATGCATGCCGACGGTGAGGTTTGACACATAAGGATAGGATAAACTAATGGCTAAAGGCCCCCATCATAACGGAATAATGTATCGCCCCCAAAAATGCTGACAAAGATAATTGGATCGGGGCACATATTTCAAGGTGATGAGTGAGATCGAAAATGATCGTTCTATTTTGCGGACTTGCGTATGGCCCAATCTATTTTCGATACCTCCTAATGGTTTCCTGGGATCGTAGTCCGGGTTTAACCGCTGGATGTATGTGCAATAAGTGTAGTGTATGAGGGGCATGATAGCGAGGATATATCAATCACCGCTTCAATATACATCTAGAAAACATACATTCCAACAACTCTTGCAAAATAGATAGGTCAACAATCACTCCACCCCTTATAACACCCAACCTACAAGAATATTTAATCAAAGAGTTAGCGAGATTAACCCGATTTTCCTAGTAGCACGACAAAATGGAGATCAAATTAAGGAACAATTAACTGGTTATTAAGGCCTAAGTCTACACATGTTTCTAACCGTTCGTCCCCATGAGTCGCTAAGCTGTCGCGACCACCCTAAGCCTCCCAAGAGGGTCCGGCGGGTTTAGAGGTATTGCCATTGGTCAATAGCGCAGACTCTCCCAAGTCCTACCTCGCGTGACATTGGATTTCTTTTTATTGATTAGCAAACCGAAAATGCTACAAAGAGTCGCCACTAGCTTTATTGGGGTTGGCTAGAAACCAAGCGAGACACATGAGTGTTATCTCGATTCCTACGCAACTAGAGTTTTTAGGTTCGGGGACTTGTTTACGCTAACTAGATAATTAGTGCCCTTTCGGTACCTAACCAATCGATATTTCCTAAGGTGACCACACATTCTCGCATATCATTTTAAGCTTATCAGGTGTCTAACGATTACTAAATGATCATGCATAACTATTTTTCCATTATGTCGTGCAATTACCTATTTATCCTTAACCTAACAATATAGGAAAAGCGATTAACACGTAATTTTTCAAAAAAGACAGTGTTGCAAACACTCAATCGGATAAATATGCCAAATAAAGACTAGGATAAGCACATGTAGACCAAGTCTAGGATAGCGATGTTCAAACAAACAACTTCGATGCGAAGGTCGAATTACAACAAGATATCGGATCGGATTGGACCTCGGTATTCAATCAATGCTAATTTGATGCTTAAAAATTCACATTAGAGGTAAAAAGGTCATGAAAATTGTTTTTCTAATTTTTTGAATTTATTTATTTATTTTTTTTTGGAAATTTGGGATTTTTTTTTTTTTTTAATTAAAAGGGATCTAGTTCGGTTCGGGTTCTTGGACCGGGCCTCGATCAAGTAGTTGGACTTGATCCGGCCTAGGAGAGAAAACCGGGACCGAGGCCTGGTCGTCCCAAAAGCCAAGCCCACTTTCCTTTGTTCTACTTGGACCGGGCTTAAATTTATTTCCGGCCTAGCTCTCAACATTCAAACCAATCACTTTTGGGAACAAAAGAGCATAGGCCCAACAGCTTTTCTTTTCCCCCATAGACCCATTCGACCAGCTTAAAACTCTTCATACCAGCCCACCAACATCCTGCTCTTCCTCCTTCTTGGACCAGCCTATCCGACCTAGCCCAATTTAGCCCACGAAAATGAAAAAAACGCCTACACTACTATGTTCATCGTCTCTTTCATGCGTCGCCTTCTTTCTTTGCAACGTTCGACGGCGACACTACTCTTAGACATCGCGGTCTCCGCCCGCCTCGTCCTCGCACCACCACGTCGTCGGACCCCCCCTGGATGCCTACTAGCTCTATTCACCGAACTCCGAGATTGCGACACCAAGATCCGCTCGTCATACTACTACCTATCGGACGTCCCCTACCGCCGCCCAACACCTCTGGGCGCCCAACAACTATTGCCAAGACTTGCTCACTGGGCTTGCTCGACAGCTCCGGGACTCGCTTGTTGTCGTCGCTTTAGTG
This sequence comes from Rhodamnia rubescens, assembly GCA_021437795.1. Taxonomy (NCBI): domain Eukaryota; kingdom Viridiplantae; phylum Streptophyta; class Magnoliopsida; order Myrtales; family Myrtaceae; genus Rhodamnia; species Rhodamnia rubescens. The sequence goes on from JAILYA010000049.1 coordinate 1,680,520, forward strand.
CCTCTGGTTGAGGTCGAGTCGCGAGCTATTCCCGTTGGTTGGGGTTGCCTCTGCCGGGACCTATTCGCAAGCTGCCTCCAATCACATTCTCGTGCCGCCAACTTAGTCGAAATGACCCAGCCTTCATGCTACCTTTCATCATGCTCTTCATGGCATTCCATGAGCAAGAAAAATCACCCATCACACCTTCAAGTCAAGGCCTACAGAGGCGGGATTTCGTGTGTCGATGGGCTAGCAAAGGAACGTTGTTGCCTCCAATCGGGCTCGACTTGCCCGCCTTACTAGCTCGGTCGGTCTCACTTCCGCCTCCCTAAGCCCATCATTTCTCGCAGAGCAACTTACTAGTAGCCTTCGTAACGTGGTGCTCGAACCAGCTTGACCTCGGCTGGGGAATATCCATGGGTTGGAGGTTTTCACCAGCGATCTCTCGAACACCAGCCCCATGCCAGGTTAGTGGCTTGCGTGCTCGACACGGGCTGTGGGATCGACATCGTTTAAGCTTCCGTGACTTACGCTCGAAATACCGTCCTCTCGAGTAGCCTTCTACCTATTCTTTACATGCGTTTCACCTCGACTTCAAGAACGAGACCCGTAATGGCTGATTGTCCACCAACAACGAGTCAAAATTGCTCTAGTTATCAACAACGCGAGAAAAATGGGACTGCCGCTAGACCAACCGTATGGACGAAAACGTGCACAAGCACGAGGAAGGCGACAAGATCAAGTCGCAGACATGCTATGCAAAGCGGGGTGCACTAACGAGCAAGGATGTGGGTTCTTTGTAGGTATAAGGACACATCCGGACTTAAGGGAAAGCAAACCGGACCATTCATCATATGAGGGCAAGAGGCATAGATGGACAAGAAAGTGCCAATTTTGCATGGGACAAAAGCAACATGAAGAAGAAGTGAGCTTACCTGGTTGGCGAGCCGAGGAGAAGTGAACTTCACAAGACTTCTTGGAGCCTTTTCTCGGTACTCCCCTTGACTCCCTCAAGCTCTCTCTCCTTTGCCCTTTATTTTTTTTTGAAATCCTCTTCCGCCTCTCCTCCTGTTTCTCCTGCAGCTTTCATCCCCCCTTTTTTCTCTCTGCCGGAACCCCTAGCCTACCTTCCTCTCTTTCCTTTTATGCTCGTCCCGCCTCCTTAACAAACCTTCTTGTGTGGACGAGAATAAAATTGGTTGATGTAGACGTGGGTTGGTAACCGCCGATGTAAAGTGTATGGAGGAACCGAAAGTCACGTGAATGTGTGCAAGGAAGAGTGACGTGGGGGATGAATGTGGGCTGATGAAAAAGAAAGAATGGGAGATGGGCCTTGGGGTAAATAAAAGGAGGAGACGGGCTGTCCGCTTGAGCCCATGTGAAAAAATAAAGAGATAGCTGGACCAAGAAATAAAAACACGCAGCCCACGCTAAGGAAGGCCGGATCTGCTCATATGGATTCGGGCCGATCCGATTTTAAAAAAATAAATGAAAATAACACATTAATTCATTAAATAATTTTTGTATTTTCAATAACCCAAGAAAATATGCATATTTAATAAATTAGAGGTATTCTTATTTAACAAATATATATATATATATAAAATACGGGTCGCCAAAATTAGGTGTCAATAGTATAAAGATAGACGGGTGCCCTTGATCGGCCGTAATTGATTGAAAGGATAAATACCCGATATGATGGAGACCCCGTAGTAAGACGAGCGTGCCCTCAATCGGCCGTAATTGATTAAATGATTATATTCCCGATAGAGTTGGAAGAGCCCCGTGTGAGAATGAGCGTGCCATGGTGGCTGTAATAACATGAGTATGCTTGAGTGCACCGTACACGAGAAAATTGACGTATGTTCGATTGTATTATTGAATTAATTGCATTGAATTGTATACAATGAATTATAACGCACAAGGCATGTGCCAAGGTAAAGTAAGGTTGCTCTATGATTGTGTGATAACATACTTGTGTATACTATATTGCATTGCATGTTTTATCGCATCCGAGCTAAGTTGACCTCCTAATTGAGGTTTAGGTCTTTAACTTGCTAAGATTATTCTCATTGTTGTTATTCCAATATTTCCGGACCCTCGAGTGTGAACCATCCACCTCGATTACACGTTTTGGGATGCCTATGGATATGGGTACCATAGTAGTAGACTACCCGATCGGACGGAAAGGTGGTACCAAAAGCACATGATGATCGTTTGGGTCGACGAGAGGTTTGAGATGTGACAGCCACATGAGTTTCGGGCATGGTTTCTTAAAAATGGAAATGAACTATACGGCCCAATTAGAGATTTTGATGGACCCCTTCCCCCTGGTGGTGGCCCTAGAGAGGAGATCTGGAATCCTCTGGACCTAGTCCCTCCGGATGAAGCTGTTACCATTCCGGATACCGGTCCTGGATGATGAAGAGGATGTATCGACCCGGAGCCTCCCTTGGGTTATGGTTAGTTGTCGCCGATAAGCTCGAAGGCTTTTTTTATCTTTTGTAGCGGAGATAGGTTAACCCAATTACCCCACTCCTTTTGGAATATGTGGTTTAGTAGGGAGCAACCTAGTGATAGGCCTATTGTTGACACCTAATTTTGGCGATCCCGTATTAAATATTTGTATATATTTTGTTAAATAAGAATGCCTCTAATTTATTAAATATGCATCTTTTCTTGGGTAATTGAAAATACAAAAATTAATTAATGAATTAATGTGTGATTTTCATTTTTAAAAAAATTTTGATCGGCCCGAATCCATACGAGCATATCCGGCCTTCCTTTGTATGGGCCTGCGTGTTTTTATTTCTTGGTCCAGCTATCTCTTTATTTTTCCACATGGGCTCAAGCGGACGGCCCATCTCCTCCTTTTATTTACCCCAAGGTCCATCTCCCATTCTTTCTTTTTCATCGCCTACATTTACCCCCCCACATCACTCTTTCTTGCACACACTCACGTGACTTTCGGTTTCGCCATACACTTTACATGGCTGGTTACCAAACCACCTCCACATCAATCCGGTTTTTACGCTCGTCCACCTAAGCAAGCTTGCTGGAAGGAGGCATGACGAGCATAAAAAGAAAGAGAGGAAGGCAGGTTAGGGGTTCGGTCGAGAGAGAAAAAGGGGGGATGAGAGCCTGAAGGAGAACAGAGGAGGGGCGGAGGAGGATTAAAAAAAAAAGGGCAAAAGAGAGAGAGCTTGAGGGAGTCGGAGTACTAAGAAAAGGCTCCAAGAAGTCCTGTGAAGTTCACTTCTCCTCGCCCGCCCCAGGTAAGCTCACTTCCTTCTTCGTGTTGTTTTCGTCCCATGCAAAATTGACACTTTCTTGTCCATCTATGCCTCTTGCCCTCATATGATGAATGGTCCGGTTTGCTTTCCCTTAAGTCTAGATGTGTCCTTATACCTACAAAGAACCTATATCCTCGCTCGTTAGTGCACCCCGCTTCGCATAAGCATGCCTGCGACTTGATCTTGTTGCCTTCCTCGTGCTTGTGCGAGTTTTCGTTTGTACGGTTGGTGTAGCGGCAGTCCCGTTTTTCTCGCGTTATTGATAACTAGAGTAGTTTCGATTACTGTTGGTGGACAGTCGGCCATTACGGGTTTCGTTCTTGAAGTCGAGGTGAAACGCATGTAAAGAATAGGTAGAAAGGCTACTCGAGAGGACCGGTATTTCGAGCATAAGTCGCGGAAGCTTAGACGATGTCGATCCCACGATCCCGTGTCGAGCGCGCGAACCACTAGCTTGGCATGGGGCTGGTGTTCGGGAGATTGTTGGTGAAAATCTCAAACCCACGGATATTCCCCAACGAGGTCGTTAGGCCGGTTCGAGCACCACGTTGCGGAGGCTATTGGTACATTGCTCTGCGGAAATGAGGGTTCGGGAAGGCGGAAGTGAGATTGACCGAGTTGGTAAGGTGGGCAAGTCGGGTCGATTGGAGGCAACGACGTTTCCTTGCTAGCCTATCGACGCCCGAAATCTCGCCTCTTTGTAGGCCTCGACTTGAAGATGTGGTGGGGGATTGGTGGGGGATTTTTCTTTCTCATGGAATGCCATGAAGAGGATGATGAAAGGTAGCATGAAGGCTAGGTCATTTCGACCGAGTTGGCGGCACGAGAATGTGATTAGAGGCAACTTGCGAATAGGTCTGGCAGAGGCGACCCGAACCAACGGGAATAGCTTGCGACTCGACCCGAACTAGAGGCACCAGAGCGACAACAACGAGCAAGTCCTGGAGGTGTGAGCAAGCCTAGGTGAGCAAGTCTTGGCAACAGCCGTTAGCGCCCGGAGGTGCCGCGGCGGCGGTCGGGGGTGATGATAGGTAGTGGTATGACGAGCGGATCTTGGCGTCGCAATCTCGGAGCTTGGTGAATAGAGTTGGTAGGTAGTCCAAGGGGTTCGGCGACGTGGCGGTGCAGGGGACGAGACGGGCGGAGGCGAGTGATGTTTGAAGAGTAGCGTCGCCGTCGGACGTTGCGAGAGAAAGAAGGCGACGCATGAAGGAGATGATGAATAGTAGCAATGTGGCTTTTTTTCATTTTCGTGGGCTACATTGGGTTGGTCGGATAAAGTTGGTCCAAGAAGGAGGAAGAAGCAGATCTTGGTGGGCCGGTCCGAAGAGATTGAAATGAAGAGTTTTGGGCTGGTCGAGTGAGGTCGCTATGGGAGGGAAAAGAAAAGCTGTTGGGCCTATGCTCTTTTGTTCCCAAAAGTGATTGGTTTGAATGTTGAGAGTTGGGCCGGAAATAAATTTAAGCCCGGTCCAAGTAGAACAAAGGAAAGTGGGCTTGGCTTTTGGGAAGACCAAGCCCGGTTCCGGATCTCTTTCCCGAGCCGGATCAAGTCCAACTACTCGATCGAAACCCGGGTCCGAGAACTCGACCAGGACCCGATCCTTTTAATTAAAAAAAATAATAAATAAAAAAAAAAAAAAAATTTCAAAAATCCAAAAAAATAAAATAAATAAATAATAAATAAATATAATTTCATAAAATTAGAAAAATGATTTTCATTACATTTTTATCCCTAATGTGAATTTTTAAGCCTCAAATTGGCATTGATTGAAGAATGATGTCCAATCCGGTTTGATACTATTGTAATTCGACCTTCGTATCGAAGTTGTTTGTTTAAACATCGCCATCATAGACTTGGCCCGCATGTGCTTATCCTGGTCTTTATTTGGCATATTTACTTGATTGAGTGTTTACAATATTATCTTTTGAAAAATTGCCCGTTAATCGCTTTCCGTATATTGTTAGGTTAAGGATAAATAGGTAATTGCATGACATGACGGAAAAACATTATGCATGATCATTTAGTACTTGGTTAGACACCCGATAAGCTTAAAATGATATGTAGAATGTGTGGTCACCTTAGGGAATATCGATTGGTTAGGTACCGAAAATGGCGCTAATTATCTAGTTAGCGTAAACAAGTCTCACGAACCTAGAAGCTCGGGTTGCGTAGGAATCGAGATAACACTCTCGTGTCTTGATTGATTTCTAGCCGACCCCAATAAGGCTAGTAGCGACTCTTTGTAGCATTTTCGGTTTGTTAATCGAAAAAAGAAACCCAACGTCACGCGAGGTAGGACTTTGGAGAGTCCACGCCATTGACCAATGACAATACCTCTAAACCCGTCGGACCCTCTTGGGGAGGCTTAGAGCGGGTCGCGATACCTGTACATGTTGTAGTTCTCCCGGGGTTAATAGTAATTAAATAAAAAGAGCTTTTCCTATCTCGCTATTTGCTGTTTTCCTTCCGACTATCCCCTATTGTATGTTTGCACGGGTGATTGAATTGTTTTCGCATGTGTTAAATTGAAAGACAAAAAAATAAAAAATAAAATTGGGTCGGTGACGCATCCTAGGATGTCACTACTTAATGATCGAGAAGGGATGTTGGCGTGTCGAAAGGTGCGGAGCGTGACATCCTCTTTTAAATGGTATCGGAGCAAGGTCGGCTCGATCCCGGTTTAGTCGAGACCTAGAGTGATAAGTAGCGATGAGTCTTGGAGTAGCTTGTTGGGGAAAATAAATCGTGTTTGTGTTTGAATCACATCTTATTTTTTATAAGGTGTTAAATCTGTTATTCGCCGCTTATAATTATTTAGCTTGAGTTGGCGGTATAGGTCCTAATTCCTTAAGGGAATTATGTAACATGTTTCGTGAGAATCCTATGAGACGAGTCATCAAGGAAGAAGAACTCGAGGTCGGCCTAATACATAAGCAAGAGCAGCAGAAACCCCGACATGGTAGGAATCTTGCAAGCTCCGGAGAATATTAGGAATCGATAGGGTAGAAGGCCATCTTTTGTCGTTGCCGCTAACTTGCTACTACTGTAGCTATCGTTGCCGCCACACTTGTGCCGGAGTCCCGCCAATTGGGAATGGGAATGGGGAGTGACCAATGCACAAAATGGTTGAACAATTTCTAAAACTGAATGCCAAAGTTTCTGGTGCGCAGGCGATCCCGAGGCAACTCTTTTGATCGGAGAACTAGAGAAAAGTTTTGCATTGTTGGGATGTTCTCAAGAGGAAATTGTAACGTTAGTAGTGTACCAATTCTGCGAATAACACTAGCACTGATGGGAAGCCACTCGAGAGAAGAATCTTTCTCGAGGGTATGATTTCGATGGAATGCCTTCGTGGAAGCTTTCAACGGGAAATACTTCTCGGCGTGCAAGGGAGTAGAAAATGGGTGAGCTTCAACGGTTTCGTCAAAACCATATGTTGGTTGATCGGTATTAGGTCAAGTTCGTCATGTCAAAATATGCACCAAGATAGGTTGAGGATCGAGTAGAAAGAGCAAGGAGATTTCGGGATGGATAAAACCGGAAATCAAGAACCAGCTGGTGCCCTTGAACCTAAAGGATTTTGATGAGCTATATGAGAGGGCTCGGTTGATTGAGAGGAGTATGGCTGAGCTTGCAGCCGTGTTTGGATTGTGGTCGTGTCGATGGGATAATCGGCGGTTTGGGAAAAGACCGAATGGCTGGAGGAAGATACCTTGTCCCTCTCAACGGAAGAATGGTGTTGGGAAATCGGCATACAACTCTAATACCGCGTACCAATTTTGTGGAAGAAGCCATAGGAATGGCTCTTGCCCAATCAGGGATTGGAGCATGCTTTAATTGCGACTAACAAGGTCATCTTTCAAGGAATTGTCCCCTGTCATCTTGTATATTTTCGATAGAGTATTGATTAGTTTCGTAAACGTAATCTTGTACATTTTCTTTCTATTTCCATCTTTCTTCCTTGTATTATAATTACGTACACACAAGTGTGAATAATACATAATAGAATTTCTCCAATATTCTTCAATTTTTGTCATGGTATCGAGCTCTCTATCCTAGTCTAGCTTCGCAAAATATCTTTTGGTATTGCCTCCATTTTTTTTTTTTTTTATCTGTTGTTGCAACCCTACAATTTGCAAAACAAGTCAGCAACCCGATAGGAATCTACTCCTACGATACCATGACAACAAATCAAAACACCAACTCCGGTGAAATCCATGACCTTTCATTGAAAGAAATGTCAAACTCACCTCGAAATCAAACCTCGGATTAAAACGATCTGCCCCAAGATGAGAGTTCTTTCACCTAATACCCGGTTGGATCTATTTTTCCGGTCCAATTCACTAGTTTCCGGTTCAAGGCCAATGGACTGCCGCGCCAAATCGACGTGGACTCAACATGGCTCATCGGGAGAAGAAGCAAGTTAAAGACATGAAATTTCGAGTTTGGGAACGAATCCTTATCCGGTTTATCAATCCGGGCTTACGCCATACACCATCTTAGCAAGTAGCGATCGCCCAAAACCCGATGACCCACTCTACACATCGCCGGTGATGGACCCGAGCTATGACTCATTAATCTACAACTTGCCGCAGCAGACAACTACACCATTTGGGCTCAAGATTTTCGGTGAGCCTTGGTTACGAAAGACAAAGACGGATTCCTCAATGGAACCATCCCTTTTTCCGACCGATGATCGATTACGGCGACACTTGCGCAAGTGCAATCAGCTAGTTCGCACTTGAATAGGGAATTGCTTAACTCCGGACGTCGTGGCTGGACTTCCACCAATCGAAGACTCGAAGACCATATGGGACAACATCCGCAAGATGTATGGGAAACTCCATCGGGCCAAACTCTTCTCAGTAACTCAAGCCCTATCGGAATTAAAGCAAGGAAACCTCTCGGCTAATGCTTGCTTCAACCGGTTGTCCGCTTTGTGGAATACACTCAAAGCGGCGGAGGAACCACTCGAGGGACCCGAGGCGACTCTCCAACAATATAAAGCTATAAAAGATCGAGAAAAGGTGACTTGATTTCTCCTAACCCTAAATGAGAGTTACTCACCTTTTTGGTCATGATTCTTGCAATGGCGCCGGTACCACCCCTTGGCTGGAATTGTCAACTAGTAGTCCAAGAGGAGAGCCAGCATATAGCTACGGTGACGGTGGACGCGTAGAAGGCGTCGCCCTCATGGCTATAACGGAACCACTACATCAAAGCCTCGGGAGTGTCGTGAATTTTGGTCCTTACCGAGCAGCAAATGTGCGCATGGAGGAAGAACGAAACCTTAAAGGGTTTCCAATGGAAGGCCAAGATCAAAGACATGGATCCAATGACCATTATACGTCCGTTCAATTGGCTAAACCTAATTAGGCCACGTCAACCCCATTTTTTAAGCCATCCAATGCCCCACATATTGGGACATCATCATAAGGGGGAGTGGGCAAATCTCTAAGGGAAAAGGTAAATTTTGTGAATATTGCAAACGTCCACATCATACTATCAATTCTTGCTGGAAATAATATGGAAATCCAAATGAAAAAGAAAAGAAAGAGAAAGAATTTTCAGCTTATCGGGTTTCAAAGACAAGGGACGGAAAGTGTACACTAGACAATTTCCCAAGATCGGCACTAGAATATTATGAAAGCTCCGAGTTTGAAAATTACCGACAAGATGGGAGTTTTTCAAGTACTCTTTTCTCAAAAAGCAATCCAATTTTGGTTGATGCATGGATAATTGATTCGGGTGCCAATGATCACATAGTTTGCAATGAGAAATTCTTTTCTCATGTTCACAAAAAACCTCACTTTTTTTGTATCGGTTCGTCTTCCAAATGGAAACACCACTCATGTTAGTAAAATTGGTAATTGTTCATCTCAGCCCGTACATCATTCTAAAAAATATCCTTTATATTCCTAATTTTGAATTCAATCTCATATATGTTTCCAAAATCTGTGAGGATAATTCTTATTGTGCCACCTTCAATTCTGAAAATTGCTTCTTTTAGGACCATTCGACTAGCAAAATGATGGGCTCTATGGTAGTATCGCATAAGGATTATATTTTGCTTGACCGATTTTTCAAAATTCTTCGATAAGAATGTCTCTTGTAATTCTATCACTAGTAATAAAAATCTTGTTTCTCATCAATGTCTGGGTCATAGTGCTCGTTTTCCTCATCCAAGATGTTTAATCTGCTATTTGGCTAAGCAAACGCGAACATCATTTCCGATTAGTACAACTCGAGCTACTAGTCCTTTTTCATGGATTCATATAGATATTCGGGGTCCCTACCACACTCCACATCGTGATGGATCTCGTTTTTCCTCACTATTGTTGATGATTATACTGAGCCACTTGGGTTTTTCTTATGCAATCAAAGAGTCAAACTTTTTCCCATTTGTCGAATTTCATTTCCTTAGTTCAAAATCGGTTCGACAATCCCGTCCAAAGAATTCGTAAAGATAATGGGTGCAAGTTTTTCACTAGCGAATGCAATTCTTTTCTATCCTCTCATGGAATACTCCATGAAAGCTCTTGCTCATAACCCCCTCCCCCCCAAACAAAATGGGGTTGTTGAGCGCAAACATCTATATCTTTTGGAAGAAGCTTGAGCACTAAAATATCAAGCTTCAATTCCTGAAACCTTTTGGGGAGATTGTATGGTCACGGCAGCCTATTTAATCAACCGCATGCCAACTTGAATTCTTGAAGGACGAACTCCTTTTGAGATGCTTTTTGGGAAACAGCCCGAGATCTATCATCTAAGAGTATTTGGCTATCTATGTTATGTGAGGACTGTGGGCCCTTGGGATAAAATGAATCCTCATGCCCTTTAATGTGTTTTTATGGGATACCCTTCTCTACATAAAGGATATCGAGTTATGGAGATGTCCTCAAGACAGTTTTTGTAAGTCGGGATGTTATTTTCCAAGAAGATGTGTTCCCATTCCAAGAAATTATAGCTTTGTCACAAAAATCCTTCTCGTTCCTTGATTATAGACCTTTTTATTGGAAGAAGATCTATTTGTGGCTCCTCAATGCATCTTCGTTATACCCGAGCCGCTTGTGCCAATAAATATTGATTCAATGGACCAAGCAATTGAATCTCCAGTATTATTATTTGAGGAGAATAATTCATGTATGGCATCTTCACCACCTCTTATTGATGAATCTTCTCTAGTAGTTCTAGAACAAATAATTACCGAGCCACCTCACCATTTTGGATGCCAAGTTTGTCCTCCTACATGGACTAAAGATTACATATGTCCCGCATTGGATTCTCTAGGTACACACTATCGAGTTTCCTCATACGTCTCATTTAGTCGACTATCATCGAACACATGTATTGTATTAGTCGCATTTTCGAGGAACAGGAACCGTCCTCTTATATAGAAGTAGCACGTGATCCACGCCGGCAAAATGCTATGGAGGCCGAGTTAAAAGCTCATGTAGACAATCATACTTGGGATATTATCCCATTACCCTCACATAGAAAACCCATTGGCTGCAAGTGGGTATACAAAATAAAATACAAAGCGAGATGGCTTTGTTGAGCGCTACAAGGCTCGCCTAGTTGCTAAAGGATTCACACAACGAGAAGGTTTTGATTATCACGAGACTTTCTCTCCGGTTGCCAAGGAAGTAACTGTTTGATCATTTTTATCTATTGTTGCTTTTCATAATTGGGAAATGCATCAAATTGACATCCATAATGCTTTTTTACATGGAGATTTGGATGAAGAAATCTATATGGAGCTTCCATAAGGCTTACACGAGATAGGGGGAGTCTTGAGTGTGTCGTCTCCAGTAAATCCATGTACAAACTCAAGCAAGCTTCTCGACAATGGTATGCCAAATTTTCTACTACGAGTCACAAATGTAGGGTTCGGCACTCAAAATATGATTATGCTCTATTTACATGGACCAAAGGTACATCGTCAATTTACTTGTTGATATATGTTGATGACGTACTTATCATGGGAAATGATGAGCTTGGTATTGAAAAATTCAAAGAATATCTCGCACTCTACCTTTCGCATCAAGGATTTGGGACCTCCCAAATATTTTGTTGGCATTGAGATAGCTTGATCCAACAAGGGTATTTGTCTCAATCAGCGAAAATTCGTTTTAGAAATTATCTCGAAACGGGACCTGTCAAGGTGTAAGCCAACCGTTATATCGATTGAGCAGAATGTCAAATTAATGACGCATGAATATGATGCGGGTTCATCATCTCATGGAGATTCGTTGCTAAAAGATCCGTCGGGATAGCAGTGGCTCGTTGGGAAACCAATATATCTCACCATGACAAGACCCGATATATGCCATGCGGTGTAGATACTCAGTCAATTTATGCATAATCCGAAATAGTCTCATATGAATGCGGCATTCAAGGTCGTGAAGTACTTGAAGGGATGTCCATGACTTGGTATATTTTTATCTCGAGGTTGTGATATGAAGATGAGAGCCTCTTGTGATACTGATTATGCCACTTATCGAATGACCGGTAGATCTATCACCGGTTTTTGCATCAAATTGGGAAGATAACTAATTTCATGGAAAACAAAGAAATAGTCAACTGCCTCGTTATCGTCAGCCGAATCATAATATCGAGCAATGGCGAAGACTATTTGTGAAATAGTTTGGATAAAAGGTTTACTCTCGGACTTTGGAGTAGAAGTTGATGGACCAAGCGAATTATTTTGTGACAATGATGCTGCACTCAAGCTAGCAACAAACCCGAGTCTTCCATGAAAGAATGAAGCACATAGAGGTTGATTGCCATTTCACTCGAGATAAAATCCAAGAAGGGATACTTACGACAAGAGGAATTGGGACTATAGAACAACTTGCGAGACATTTACACCAAACCACCGTGTCCGAGACAACATACATATCTACCGAGCAAGCTAGGCGTGTTCGACATATACAAGCCCGCTAGCTTGAGGGGGAGTGTTGGAGATATGATTGAAGATATGAAGGATACAACCGAAGATATAAAGGGATTTGATTGTGATACCAATTGCGATTACGGACTGATTAGTTTCGTAAACGTAATCTTGTATATTTTCTTTCTATTTCCATCTTTCTTCCTTGTATTATAATTATGTACACACAAGTGTGAATAATACAGAATAGAATTTCTCCAACATTCTTCGTTTTTGTCAAGTATCAAGTTAAACTTGACGCACTTTTCATAGTAAATTTGTTCTTCAGACGAGATTTAATGTACCTTCAAGCTATCTAGTTGTCTACATCAATAAAAGTTGAACTAAGTAGTAGAATATCATGAAAATACAGTATCTTAATTTTTATTAGGGTTAATACCATAGAAAATCCGAAATTGGTACACTTATGAAAAATTTACTCAAAATTATTCTTTTCACCATGAAAAACCCCAAACTGGTATAGCTATGACAAACTTACCTCAAACTATTTTTTGACCACCAAAAACCTCAAACCGGTACTTTTGCGAAAATATACATTAAAATACATTTTTTGACCAATAAAAATCCCAAGACTGGTACACTTGTGACAATTTTACCTACCATTAAATTGGATTAATACTACGAAAAATCTCAAATTGATAAACTTGTGACAAACAGAGGGTAAAAATCTTAAACTGGTATACCAGTAGAATTGCCATATGCCATCCAACTTAGCAATTTGACGGTTAGATTTAACGAAAACTAAAGGAAGACAAATTTATCATAGGTGTGCCCGTTTATGGTAAATTTATCGAAGTGTAGCAGTTTGGGATTTTTGGTGGTCCAAAAAATAATTTTGGGTAAATTTGTCATAGATGTACCGGTTCGGATTTTTCCGTAGTATTAACCCTTGTTATTACTGCATCAAAATCTTATTTAAAAAGATACAAATTTTAACAATATCATGAAAATATAACATCACAATATCATCCAAAATCCATGACAAATAAACTTTCAAACGCAAGCGAGACACAGGATTTTGACTACTATCATCACGCAAGAGGAAAACCTCGAGTAAATTTATGTCTATATGAACCAAATTCAATCTCAATCTACATCGACCTTGACGAAATCGAAGTGAACGGATGCTACACAATCACAAGAACCATACATCTCCACCTGGCTGATTTTCGAGATCCCATGGACCAACAGGAAGAAATCTTAAAAGATATTGTTTTGTCTCTAGATCATGGCGACATTGATTTATATCGCCTATCGGGATCAATGACTTCTGCAATTCAAATCACCATACTCTCCTATACATATCTATATATTGGGTGTCAATAATTTATCTTTAAAACGAATTTTCTTTTCTACCACTAATGCTATTTATCTGTGGAATTTGTAACTTTATTTTTATTTTATTTTTTTGAACAGGAACTTTAATTTCAATGCCACTTTTTTTTATATTTACTTCTAAATTAGCTAATGAATTCAAACTTATATAATCAGATACAAAGAATTAGGAATTCATAGTGTAACGGTTTCATATCAGATATTGTTATGAGTTTGATTTTATTACTGAGTCCAATTGTTCTGTAGGAGTAATTTTATTTTTTAATACATATGTGGAATGGTGATATCGATATACATCCTAATTTTGATCATTTAGGTATTATATTTTGTTTTTTCTCTTGGACTAAATGGCTTTTATGTTTCTCTACTCAATTTTTATCATAGTTACAACAGGACTATCACGGTCATAACACAATACGGCTAAGTAGCCCATGAACCTAAAACGAAAAAAGTTTTCAAAAAACGGTTACAATGAAAAGGGCAAAGGACACATCAAGTGTCAACATTTGTATATGGTGCTCACTTTGATGTTAATATTTTTTTTTTGGGATCACTTAAGTGCCAATTTTTTGATAAACAATTATTTAAGTGATAATTCTAGTGAGGTTGCCAGAATTTCTTACCGTTGGCACTAAAGTGATTGTTTTTTCTCCGATTAGGCAGTAAAATAATCTTTTTTGATCACTTAAGTGCGAATTTTTTTAAAAATGACTATTTAAGTGCCAACTCCAAGTGAGGTCACTCAAATTTCTCACCGTTAGTACTAAAGTAATTATTATTTTTCGATTTGGCGCTTAAGTGATCTAAAAAATAATATTGACACCAAAATGAGTCTCAGTACATAACTATTGGCACTTGAAGTATCCTTGTGCCCAATGAAAAGCTTGAAGTACCGTATCGTATATCAATGCAAAAGCACGGTGACATTCGAATTCCGACCCACTTTCGAAGCTATGAATGAATGAAATATCTCATTGATATATTTCAGTCTAATCTCACTCGGAGTTGATTCCTCTCGAGCGCACTAACCAAATGAAAATGGCTAGTTAGGAAAATCAAGTACGTGGACCTAAGAACTTGATCGTGGATTGACTCTTTGGCCATGAAAATTGTCGAGAGAATATTCGGAACAATATAGGCCAATCCTAGAATGATTAAGGAACGATTTGGATAATACCTTACGCTTGGATCACGGGTGATTTCGTTTGACCTCGTATGGGTTCCGAACGTCCCTAAATTATTTCTAACGATCATGTCCGTCGGGACTAGTGATTGACCCTCGCAATTGAATGACAACCAAAGTCGCCATGGCTCGAGAAATTCTTAAACGTGATATTAATCACGGGTCGATACGCGTAACTCCTAAAAGCCGCCCGTTAGTTTAAGATACGCTGAAATTTCAATTGATCGAGATTGATCGCGAATCGGGCCCGTAATTTGACGTCGGACCTTCGGGGGTTCCAATAATTAAATTTTGGATGTTTCCTCATCCAGTACAATTACTTCGCGGTTTGCCCCAAAAGGTTTAGAAAAAATAAAATTTGGACTAGGTATTGGAAAAGACTCATTTACCCTTGGAAAATATCCAATTTTTCACTTTGACCAAGGGGCATTTTGGTCAATTTACCCCATGGCCGAAATTGACTAGTCAAAGATGGTGGAAATTACCATTTTTCCCTTCATTAACCTTCATGACCAATAATTACCCTTCACTATTCATTGTCTTCATCTTTTACCCAAATTTTGTGACACTTTCTCTCACCTCCCTCTTCCACCTCATTTGGCCGAACACCACTCATCACCACCACCATCGCCGGAATTTTTGTTGAGCCGCGACGACCTCATTTTGAAGCATCAAAAGCCGAGCTACCACGTGAGCCGTCCGGAATTGTCGGAATTTTATGGGACAAAATCGGCCAAGCAAGGACCGCCGGAGCTGCCATAGATCCAGAATTTTCTCACGACGTTTCTCACCGGAAAACTTGCTAAAATAGTGGTAAGTTGGTTCCTAACCTTAGATTAGGTATCTAGGGTGCTAATAGACTTGAGATTGAGTAGATTTAGGTGAAAAATTGGTTGTTTTTGCCCATTTTCATGCCTTGGCCGAGAATGAAGGTTGGAGGAGAGAGAAGAAAATTGTGTTCTTGCATGAATAGTGAAAATGCATGAGTAGAAATGGAGGGCTAAGATTTAATCTTGCTTTAGTTGGACGGCCGAGAACGAATCTTGCTTAGGAAGATTTATCGGATGGGTACGATTAAATCCTGCTTTATGTAGATTGATCATGTGGTAGGAATTAAATGCCGATAAGATATTTTAATCGTACGGCCTCGATTAAATGCTACGTTGGTGTATTTTAGTGGTACGGTGCGTAATAATCGTACATTAGCGTAATTCCGATCGCATGGTGAATATTGGTTGCCATGTTAGAATATTAATATCGGATGGCATAGAATAATTTTTGTGGTAGCATAATTTAATCGTGTGGCCCGATTGGTTGTCGGCTTGAGTGTGATTTAATCGAGTGGTCCCAATTTATCAAATAATTAACGTGAGCGAATCACGTGGTCCCGATCGAATTTTTATTCAAAATAATTAAATCGAGTAGTCTCGATTGGAGAATTGAGGAAGAGTAGAAAGATCGTGTGGTCCCGATCTTTCTTGGAGAAAACTTTGATGAGACAAAGTGTGGTCTTGATCTACTAATCAGGAAATTTAGCAAGATCACGTGGCAAAGGTTGATCGATCGGAAGGTTTTATGGATTGTGTGGTATCGGATGAGCGATCGAGGAATTATTGTGATTATATGGTCTTAACGTGGAAAAAAATCAAGAGGAAGGGTGGAATTTTACCCCGAGACGTTATGAAGCGGGGTTCGCATTTTATAAGACCATATATATAGCCCGAGGCGTGATGACACGGCTCTGTTATTATTTTATCCTGAAGCGTTAAATGCGGGATATTAACCTGAGGCGTTAATACGCGGGTTACAGTGACTGATGCGTTATTACGCGGGTCTCGGACTATATAATGGCCGATACGTTATTACGCGGGTCTGTCCATTTATATGATAGCCTGATGCGTTATTACGTGGGTCCGTCCATTTATATGATAGCCTGATGCATTAAACGCGGACTTTGGAGTAACGTGGAATTTTATATGATAGCTCGATGTGTTAAACGCGGGCTTTGGAGCCACGTAGAATTTTATATGATAGCCTCGAGGCGTGTAACGCGGGCTTTGGAGCAATGTGGAATATTTTTATTCCGATCGAGACGTGAAATACCGATATGGGGGAATGTGGAATAATTGTGAAGGTGTGTGGCAATTTTTGGAGAAAGAATTAGATTTTCTAGAATTTATTTGTGGAATTTTTGATAATCGGATGATTTGTTAGAAATTGCTCGCCTAGGACGTGTCTGGAGGCACTAGAGCCCTAACCTAGGATTATGGGCTTTCTTAGCGAGATTTTATCTCACCCTGTCGCGGGCTTTCATTTTTCAAACACTCCGCCTCAACAATGAATGATCCGCCTAGGAGATTCGGTATTCCCGAGGTCATGGTACCGGAGGACGATGGGGAGGTCATAGAGCCATCTCGATGCAGAGCGACCTCGGAGATGGACATGGATGAGCTGGCAGCCATAAATGATATGGTAAAGGATAGTGATGACGAGGCTTAGGGTAGTTGGCCTCTTGACTTTTGTGTAGAGTTTCCCTTTTGAACTATAGCGAGGCTTCGACCACCGGATCTTTTTGTAGTGGTGGTCATAGGCTTGTAAAGTGGCCTCCGAAGCCCTAAGTTTGAGAGTTGTAAAGAATATGTATATATGTACATAAGTTTGTTTTTACCATCCCAAGTTATCGTAGCGTTGTTGTTTTATGTACGGGGATTGTTTTTGCTTTCGCGTAAGTTTGTTGGCCTTTGGATCCTGGAGAACCGTAAGTTGATATGGCCAGGTGGGATGTCGACGGTCTCGTAGGGTTCGGGTCATGACAAGCACGAAGTCCAAGAACAATTTAGACAGAATTTGCCAAGTAGAAAGTGCGGACAATGAAGATTTTAATTGGTTTTAATGGCAAAATAGGATTTTTCCGGCTAAAGAACACTAGAAGTGCCAAAACTTGTGTACGGTGCTCACTTTAGTGCCAAAACTTTCAAAACGATCACTTCAAGTGCCAACTCCAATTTGAGCCGACGTGGCTTGCCGGAAATCCGACACGTACTATTTTTTATTAATATTTGTGCCAACTCCAATTTAAGTCGACGTGTCTTTCTTTTATGTATGATTGCATTTATTTTGAAAGAACTAGTCAATTTGTGATCGCTCATAATTTTTTCGTCCAATGTCCAATTGACTCAACTTTTGCACCAATGGAAAGCTCTTTATGCTTACTTCCAGCTCTAGGTAATTGGTTTTAATGGCACTTAAATGATCGTTTTTAAAAAAAGTTGGCACTTAATTGATTGTTTTGAAAGTTTTGGCACTGAAATGATCATTTTTAAAAAAATTTGGCACTTAAATGATCGTTTTGAAAGTTTTGACACTAAAGTGAGCGCCGTACACAAGTTTTGGCACTTGTAGTGTACTTAAGCCGGATTTTTCCTTACCTAGAACTAGAAGTAAGCATAAAGAGCTTTCCATTGGTGCAAAAGTTGAGTCAATTGGACATTGGACGAAAAAATTATGAGCGATCACAAATTGACTAGTTCTTTCAAAATAAATGCAATCATACATAAAAGAAAGACAAGGTCAAAAGTCAGTTAGGAAATTAAGTTGTTTTCACTCCAATGTTTATATTGTCCGAGCTACCTTTCAATGAAAACAACTTCTTCCAGAGATACTTCACACAAGATCAACCTAATTAATTGCACATCATAAACTTAAGTTATAGAGGATACTAAGTACGCACTGAAAGCAAAAGGGACTTAAATAACCATGTATCAATATTTTTAGCGGTGTTGTGACTCCGATGGTGTCCCTACGTTGCTTCTTTAAATAAATTGTTTGGAATATCATACACTGAAAGTTTGGCTAGTGAAATTTTCATAGACGATAAAAAATCAAGTCGATTGGATGTCGGAAGTAATGAGCAGTCGAAATCGAGTCTTTTTTCGTCAAAGTCTACAAAAGTATCAGTGCCATTAGTTTGTTATTGAAAAATTAGAGGTGTACCAATTAACAGGAAAGAACATATTAAAATCTTAGTCTCTAGTTGAATACACATTCCATTTTCTTGTTGGTATTTTGGAAAAAAATAAAATATTCTGGAAAAAATAAAATCCCTGCATGAGTTTTACGGAATCAAAGTATGTTTGGTAACTGTACAAAATATCTGTTCTTGGAATGGAAACGCATTTAGAATCGCACAAATTTTTTGTTCCTAAAAATAGTTTCTCCTCACAAAATTTTTGTTTATGGAAATAATTTCTCTTCCCAATTTTTGTCATTTAAGTGAAATAATTACATAGTTACTTTGTGAAATTTCATCCTACATTTCGAATTAATTGAAGATTAATTCATATTGATTCTCTTATATAATATATTGCATATTGCATATAACATCTTTTTGTGTTATTCCGTCTAATTGTCGTGTCATAACGAGTCATTTTAAGCTTAAAAAGGAGAGGCCAAGGTGGATTAGAGTGTGATTTCAGATTAGCTAGGGCCCTCCCAAGCCTTTACCAAATCGTAAAAAGAGAATATCAAATTCGATCTTAGTGTAATCGGTGGCATGTGTATGTGTACATGCAAATGGAGTTACCACCAATCTTTGAGGAAGGTAGACCGGAAACCTTATTGAGCGGTCGGGAGAAAATGTTCGATTTTACGCAACCAAAGAAATCTAAGGATTCGGGGACTTGGTTACATCCGTGTTTTCACCGATGTCTTTTCGGCATCGAAGTTGAGTATTTTCTAAACTTGTTTCATGCAAATTTTTAATTCATTTTTCAACCTATGAGGTAAGTCAATGCTAAGTGTTCACATAGGTTGGTTTGATCTTTTCCAAAAATTTTAAAACTAGACTAAGTTTAAAGTACCTAAACCTAGGCAAATCACAACCAATGAAATCAAGTGCGTAATCAAAGAATCATTTCATTGATAAATTGCATCATAAAACCCTAATGAAGCCCTAAGGGCTTAGAGAAATGTGGTTCGAGTTTAATTTAAAAGGTGTTTATTATTTTCCTAAAAAATAACAAATTCTATGGAAGCGAGGGAATCTATGTCCAAATTTATGAAAATGAGGTTAACTAGCCTAATCTAAACTTCTTCTATTTTTATGGATTTTCAATTTTTTTATTTTTTATAATTTTTTTGAATTATTTTATTTTATTTTATTTTATTTTATTTTTTTATCTTATATATTTTTCTTTGAAAATGAGACCTTGTTCTATTTTAGGTCAAGGGAAAAGTGATGAGAGAACCGAAAAGAAAAAGTGAGAGATGTGAAACTTCATTTTGTGTTTTGTGATTTTCAAAAGTAATTCTTTTTTCTAGAACCAACTTTTTTTTTGTTTTGGTGTTTGCTCCAAAGCTGTTTTCGAGGAATAGAATAAGAATTAGAATCGAACATTTACATTATCAAATACGATTCTCAATTTTTTTTTTTTGGTTCCGAGGAACGGAATTAGAGAACCAAAATGGTTGCCATGCATGCCCTTAAATTGAGATAGGAAAATAACAATCGAAAATAATCAATTTGCCAAAAAGGATGTTAATAGATAATAATACATGCTTAATATAACTAATTTGGTGAATCAACATAAAAAAATTAAGGCTCTTGCTATTTACACTCCCTTATTAGCTCCCGACATCCCTTATATTGTGGATTTAGCTACATTATCCATTGCGAATCCCATTGCTAATTTAATGTCATTTCTTCCTTTTTTTCTTTTTCTTTTGTTTCAATTTACTAAAAGATAATATTGCCCATATTCCTTTCAAATAACTTTTTTTCAACCTAGCCGCTTCTGATTTCTAGCTTCTTTCATGCTTGTTTTCTTTTGAACTTTTTCTCCATTATTGTAATTTGAGTAAGAACCAATCATACATCAGAGTAAAAGAAATATTAGTTTTATCTGTAAATTTTTTAATTTATTTTCATAGACTATCCTCATGATTGTGGATTTTCGATTTTGATTTTCAATACAAGTTTACGAGAATTTACTCAAAGATCGATGATGTATGCGTTATATACAATTTAGCCATTTTTCATTATATTAATTTTTTCTTTTCACAGATGGTTCTATAAAATTCTGATGCATTTAGAATTGACAAAAATATGTGTTTGCAAACGGTTTGAAAGGGTTGTCTCATAATGTGATTTCAATTGCTATAATTTCTTATCAACAGCTAATTATACCAGTAAAGTATCATTTAAAGCATAATGCAATGATGTCATAAATAATAAAATGGTTATAGGACTACCAATTCACCAAACAAAATGAAATTTGAGTAGTTAAGGGCGCGCGTGATAACACTTGAAGTTGCAATTTCGTAAGCGCTTTGTGAAATCCGTTTGATAAAGTAACTTCGAAATAGAAATCCGTTTGGTTCATAACTTTAAATTTCTACTTCTGAAACAACTTTTTACTTCGGAAGTGATTTTTTGCAGCACTTTTGAGAAGTAAAAAAACTTACTTCTCACCATCGAAGCTATTTTTTTCCTTTTCACTCCTTCTTCTTCATATTTTCTTATGTTTACGGGCGCTCTCTCTCTCTCTCTCTTCGCTTGATGTGTACTCACTCTCGAGAGGTGCGGGTCTGGTTGGCTCGGTCCGAAAAATATTTTTAATAATAAAAAAATTAAATTAAAAAAAGGAAATTTAAAAACAAATCATTAAAAAGTATAAAAAATTCATAAAAAATTTAAAAGTAATAAAAAAATTCAGAAAAAATTCGTGAGCTCTTAAAAAAATCATAATAAAATAAAAAAATTCATAAAAAATAATTAAATTGATGCATTGTGAGGCAGAGGCTAAGTGTCCTCCCACCAAAGCCCCACCAAAGCGGCAGAACATTCAATTGATGCATTGTGAGGCAGAGGCAGAGGCAGAGGCGAGGCATTGAGGGTTTTGGGAGTGGGGAGGGAGAGGGAGATCGCGAATTCGTCTACAAAACCCAAAACGTCCGAGTGCGAATATCTAGATGGAGTTACTTTGAAATCTGGAAATGCCAAAAAGACCTTTCGTCCACATTCTAATATCTAGTAACATACCAAGCCAAATCATTTCACAAATCTCTTATAAAGAAGAAGAGACACAAATTTTAGAAAAATTCAAAAGTTATTTTTTGATCTTTGAGCGATGATAATGGCCGTCGACTCAAGATGGGCACGCAACAGCGGCATCTTTTGTCGCATCTAGCTTTTCTCTCAAGAAATCATCCACCATGAGACCTGGCCTCAACATAACAGTCATGGACATACGGCTAAGTAGCCCACAATTAGTTTTTGAAAAACAGTTTCGGTGAAAAGCTTGAAGCACCGTATCATATTTCAGTGCAAAAGCACGAAGTGCAAGAACAGATAGAATTTGACGGGAGAAAGTGCAAACAATGAAGATCATAATTGGTTTTAATGGCAAAATTGGATTTTTCATTAGATACTTTAATTTTGTTTTTACTCTTGGACTTAATAACTTTTAAATTTCTCAATTCAATTTTATCATGATTATATCATGAACTGAAAGTTCAAGTAATAAGCTTTCTGTAGATGCAAAAATCGAGTTGATTGGATATCAGATGAAAAGTCGTAAGTGGGAAAAAAATTAACTAGGTTTGCCTCAGCTTCAACTAGTTCTATCAAAACAAATGCAATTATACCTGCAGAGAAAGAAAGACAATGTAAAAAGAAAGTTAGGTAATTATATTATTCTCACTCCAATATTTATATTGTTCCAACTATCTTTCGATGAATGAGCTTCTGTAGACGTAAAAATTGGATCAATTGCACGTTTGGATGGGAAAGTTATGAGTGGTCAAAATTGACTCCTTTTCGGTCAAAGTCCCATGAATGTATTAATGAAAATTTAGAGGAGTACCAAAGTTTATAGGTGTTTGTACGTAAGGACTTACGGTGTGCACCCATGTGGGCAATCACACCCGCCAATCGGAGAATCAAAGATAAGCGCCGAAGCAATTATCACTTTTTCAAACGTGAAAAGTCACATTCCTTCACATACGAAAAAAGGAACGACTCTTCTTCTCCTTGGTAAGACTCTCTGCAATACTTCAAGAAAACACAGAACGACATACGCTCTCTCCCAACTCACTTGTTGATTGACAATCAACACAAATGAACTTCCGAGATCGCAAAGGGACACTTAATCTGTGATAATCAAGGTATGTTCTCGTGATATACCCGCTTCGATTAGTGATTCAAGTGAACTATTGGGCATGTTTCCGCAATTAGATCTTAGATCTAATATGGTTTCGTATCCAACATTGGTATCGAGCATCAATGACTTGTTTCCTAATTGTTTTGTCCGATAATTTCGTATTATTGAATGATTAAAGCCATAATTGCGTCGTTATTCTTGTTCATGTGTAATTGATTAAGTTCTGTGCAACGAAAATAAATTATGAATACATGGTTGGATCGGGCTCATCGAGATGATCGTTTTGAGTAGTGGATCGTCGGCGGCCACAGAGTAGGAGTAGGCTGCATGCGCTGGGGTCCGGTGCGCGTGGGCGTCACGCGCCCACGTGCGCAACTCATGCCGAGGCCCATTTTTCCGTTTTATCATGTGTCCTAACCCGATTTTAGCCTATCCCTATTCCAGTTTAAGGTAATTCTAACCCTATTTTTTATTAGGCCTAATCTAGGTTTGGGATAATCAAAATTCGGTTCTGTTTTAGCACAAGCCCGACCCGTGACCCGTTGACCCTTGAAAAAAAAAAAAAAAGGTCGGCCAACCTATAAGGGCTTGTTTAATACATGGATTTGCATGTTCTTGGTTACAATATGTTTGTAATAATTACATGGTTGATGGATTTTAGTAATCCATTTTGTTCTTCATTCGTTGCGGGAGCAATGTCATCAAGACCAGGACCCTATGATTAAATGGGTAAGGCGAAGTACGACAACGCCTAGAAGACCAAGATCACATGAGCCAAGACAAGCCCTGAATGAAAATGTTGAGCGATTGGGTCATTATAGATGGGATAATATATGCGACATTATAACCCATGTAAAGAGGGTCAACAACATGCTCCAAGAAATCATATGGGGAGGACATGAAGTATCATCTATGGATGCCTTTTATGCATTGAGGAACACTATGCTTGAGGAATGGCATATATTACTCACTCGTGCAATAATTGAGCATGACACATACAAGACTTTCGTGCTACATTTCTTGTATGAATACATGAAGATTGAAGCGGCGAAGATGTCATCGCCGGGGATGAACGGATCTTTGCATAGATAGTATGTGCCTTGGCGCATCAACGAGAGGTCGTCGGAAGGGTTATCCAATGGCACCGATATAGGTTCCCAACATTATAGAACATCCCCCTAGAGATCTTGAAGCATCATTTCCTTGCAGCAAGGAAGTTGAATGGGTCGAAGTTGAAACCGGAAAAAGGAGTAAAACGCGTTATTGCATTTGATTTTGTTCTTATGTTAGCTTATTCCATAGTATGTCTAGGAATTTTTTTTTATTTTTTTATTTGAAACTTATTATCGTTGAATTGGTATTATTTTTTAATATTATGTTAGTTGGATATTTTATTTTGGAATATGGAATTTGATTATTCAATGCAATATCTTCTCTACATATATATATATATATATTATTTTTGTTATATATTTGAGTGGGAGTGTTCATATTTCTTGTTTAAATGTATGAAAAACACAATTGGATAATTGTATTGATATTAATTTCAGATTAGAATTTCTAGATAATGATGGGGAACCTAGTGAACTGTCGATTCTAGGGTCTACTATGAAACTGTATGTTAGTACAATTAAAATGCATGAATATAATGCATTTGTTGTATTTAAATAGACTTTATTAATTCATGCGAAAATGTCTAAATTATGTTATATTCAAATACCATGACAACGGCTTGAAAGAACATCGTGGTTGAGCTTAATAAGGGTGATAAGTTAAACGGTGAAAATTATGAGATGCGGAATATGAAAATCCAGTATGTCTTGGAAGAGCTAGAGGCATTGGAAGCTCTTAACTTGACCATGAATGAGCCAGGAGGATGGAAATACTGCACAACATAGGAAAGATAAAGAAGCCTTCGCTACCTGGAAGAAAAAGAACTCAATTTGCTCGCATTACGTTATTGAGCGGTATGGATAATGATATCATGTGAGAGTTCGGGCGGTATGAGAATGTAAAAGATATGTGGGATGCATTAAAGGCTAGATTTGAACAGGACTTCGTCATCAAGTTGGAGACGACTTACAATCAGATTCGACACCTACAAGATGCCACATAGGCATAATGTGAAGCAACATTTGAGAAAAATGTCAAGCATGATTAGTGAGTTGAAGGATGCGAGGTTACATATTATCTAATGAACAACAAATGCAGTCGATGATTCGCTCTTTACCCCATAGCGGAGAGCACATGAAAGTTAACCTGACCCAAAATGAGAATGTTAAGACATTCGAGGATGCTATGCGACACCTAGAGTTGGAAGAGGATCGTTTTCTATCGGCTAATATACAATATGATTTGTATTTTGCTGGTTCTAGCTCACATGGAGCTTCGGGCTCCAAACGCAAGCGCCCTGGCAAGTTTATGAAGAGGACAAGTAAAGAAGCGGAACCATCTAGCAAGAAACCGAAGTTTGAGAAGTATGGAAAAGGGAAACGTCCCATGAAGAAAAACATTTCAAGGATGAAATGTCACAATTGTGGCAAGAAGGGTTAGGGGTGTGCAAAGCTGGACCCGGACCGGCCCGGACCCGGCCGGGACCGGCCCGGACCGGCCGGGTTGGTCCGGTCCTTGAGGTGGATGGTTCGGTCCCCGGTCCCAATAAATGGGACCGGTGACTGGGTGGTCCGGTCCTCGGGTTTCTTGTATTGGGACCGGACCGGCCCGGCCCGGACCGGACCGCCAATAATATATAATTATTTAAATATAAATATATACAATTGCAAAAAAAAATTGAAAACAAAACAGAATAATAAAAGTCCACTGCCCATTTTTTTCCCAACCTTGCATGGTCACACTCTCCTCCTCAAGACTCTCTTTTTAGTCTTATTTTCCATCTTGTTTTTTTCCTTCATGAACCCGGACTAGGAGTGCTCGGCTTTCTTTTTTTTCCTCCTCAAGAGTCAAGACTCTCTTTTTAGCCCTTTTGTTAACCTAATTTTTCGTTTTCGAAATCGAATCCTCTCAATCTCAATCTCACTCTCACGCCCGCCTCTCTCGACTCCTCTCTTCTTTGTCTACGCTCGCTTCGCCGCTCCACTCGCATCTCGCCTTCGTCTCTTTCCTCGCTTCTCTCACAGTCCCATCTCTCGCTCGTCGGACGACAATCGGCGAGACCTATTGCAGATCGTAGAGCTCGATTTTGAGGAGTTGCGAGGTCGAGGAAGTCGAGGACGCTCGGGACTTATCGGACGACGATCGACGCACCGCGTAAGCATCAACATCTCCCTCTTACTTCATGCTTTGTTTCAGTAGGTTTTTTCAAATCGGTGCAAGAAGCTGTTTGCGTTTGCTCGCGGTGCTTTTTTTTTGTGTGTGTCGAGATTTGTATCCGTTCATGTTCAATCGTATGCTAATCCTGCGAGATTTGTATCCGTTCATGTTCAACCATCTCTCGTTGTTCCTAAACAACAGCAAAGCATCATGTGTAATTTGGTAGGGACAATTCCACTTTTACTCGATAAAAGTGGCAAGCTTGAGAAGAGGAGAAAAAAGTTAGGAGGGACAATTCCACTTCGATCGGCTAATAAGTGCAGTACATGTAATTTTGTCTTTTGTATTATTCGGCATGATGAAATCCTACCTTGCGAAATTTGTGAAGTCAAGTTCTCCCATTATTGACAGCTAATATGCTGACATGGCGTGCTAATGTGGCACTTAATAAAAATTCATAAAACTCATTTAAATAAACGAAATCAATATAATCTAGAAAGAAAGGGTAAAAGAAAATCGAGAGAGAGCCCTCCCATCGTCATGCAGCCTCTCACTACTTTCAAGTTTCAAGCATTAACAAAGACACAACCTTTAAACAACTCACTCAACCCTCAACACACCACCCTCTCACTACTTTCAAGGTTCAAGCATTAACAGCAGACAACCTTTAAACAACTCACCCAACCCTCAACATTTCATTAACTTTGTAGAAATGAAAGAACCAATTGAAGGCCAATACTCCTTCACTCTCAAGATGCCCAAGCAATAGAGCCCCTTGCCTTTCTACCGCACTTCGAGTCAACGTAAATAACCACCCCATTCAACTCACCAACCTAATCAATGACCTTTCAAATAGGTTGGTGAGTGAACTTAATTTTAATTGAGATGCTCCTTTGAAGTAGTACGTAGCTTCGGTATGTCCGTGTGTCCCTGTTATTGTCCGATTATAGAGTTAGATTAGTTCTTGGTCCCAGGGATTAGCTTAATCGTATATGTGATTTGTTGCGATTTTTTTCCCTTTTATTCAAGTGTGGTTTACCACCCCCAAGATTGTGAAACCGACTAGAGTCGGACTTATCCCTCATCTTCCTTTATACGGTTTTTCTCCTGGGTCGGGATTATTGCCGTTAAGTTTATATTGCAATCTAAGAAGCATTGAGAACATCTTTGTATTTAGTAGTCATAATAAGTAATTTTCTCCCTGTACCTAATCTCAAGTGCATTCATGCAATTCTTGTTATCCACATTCTTGAGAAAAAGAAGAGAACTCTTTTATTTGACGGCCTATCTTTACTTGTTAATCCCTTCATTAATGACCATTATATCTGCAAATTTCCTTTTTAAAGATGTAAGAGATGAAATTATTTTGTAATCAAATGAACCCTTGTATGCTTTATTGTCTTTGCTTGTAGAGTTTTTACTTTATATCTAATTTATGTTGTTCTTGATTCGGGTGATCAATTTACATATCAATGGAAGGGCAACAATCCAATGATATGCCAAGTATTCTGGACATGGACTCATTAGAACATGAAGGTGAAGAAGATGACCTCGTAGAGGCGTTTGATTCCGACAAGGTATCTCATGATTGTCCTAATCCTAGTAAACAAACTTCAAAAGCATGGACTCACTTTCGTAAAGGAAAAAAGGAGAAACAGGGGAATTCAAGTGTTCTCGCAAGTATTGTGATACCAAGTATATATACATTGTTGTTAACGGTACTTCTACTATGTTGAAGCACTTGAATAGGTGCGATAAGAGCCCTCGGAATATAGATAAGAGGCAAAAATTGTTTGCCGCACGTAGGACTCAATCGAAAATGGGGAATACTACTAGTACTAGTACTCGGTGATGGTAGTAGTAATGTCTTATCGACATGGAAATTTGACCGAGGAACGATGTAGGAAAATGCTTGTCCGTATGATTATAATGGATGAACAACCTTTTTCGTTGGTTGAGCGTGTTGGATTCCGCGATTTTATCGGTGAGTTACAACCCCTCTTCAATCACATCTCACGGTTTACGGTGTCTAGAGATTGCATGAAGTTGTATCTTGGTGAAAAAATAAGTTTAAAGACTTACTTTCACAAGCTGAAGTCTAGGGTCGCACTCACGACCGATACATGGACTTCCTCTCAAAACTTGAGCTATTTATGTCTTACTTGCACATTTTATTGATTATGACTGGAAATTAAACAAAAGGATAATCGGTTTTGTGGTGGTCACTAGTCACAAGGGCAAGGACATTGGGAGAATGGTTGAGAAATGCATCTATGAGTGGGGAATAGAGAGAAAAGTGTCAACAATCACTTGTGGATAATGCTAGTTCGAATGATGTAGCCATTGGTTTTTTGAAAGAGAAATTATCAAAAGACAAGTCTGTTGATCTTAGATGGTGGTTATTTACACATGAGGTGTGCAGCTCATATATTAAATTTGATTGTGAGGGATGGTTTAAAAGGAGGTACGTGAATCTATTTCACGTATTCGAGGCGCAATTACCTATGTGAAGGGTTCTCCCAAGAGAGCTGAAACATTCAAAACTTGTATTGAGAGCGCAAGGATCACTTATAAGGGTTCGGTTTGTCTCGATGTCCCTACAAGGTGGAACTCCACTTATCTCATGTTGGACATTGCCTTAAAGCTAAGAAAAGCTTTTGAAAGAATGGAAGAAGAGGATCATTGTTATGTGATCGAGCTTGAGAATGAACATCCTAAAAATGATGATTGGGAAAATGCCAAAGCTCTTTCCATATTTTTGAAGAAGTTTTATGATGCCACTAAGGAGATGTCCGGGACTTTGTATATCACTTCAAATGATTATTTTGTTGGGATAGCTTCTTTATATAGATCTTTGAAACAAGCGGAGACGGCTTTGATTCCTAGGGTGAAAGATATGGCTGCGAAGATGAAGGAAAAATTTGACAAATATTATGGGAGTTTCGAAAAAGTGAATATGATGGTGTTGATTGCGGTGATATTGGATCCAAGAAAAAAGATGCATTATGTGCGGCGTTCTTATAGACTTATCTATGATGATAGTGCGAAAGTTGATGAGAGTTGCGATAATGTGAGAATTGCCTTGGAACGCTTGTTTCGTTGTTATGAGAAATCTTATCTTGGTTCTTGTAACAAAAATTTGGGTGCTCAACGTGTGACTCCTACTTGCTAGTAGTAGTACTAGTAGTAAGGATCCTCATTATTGCCCTGATGAGGATAGTCAAAAGAAGCTTAGTTTCGATGATTGGGACAAGGAGCCGGAGTTCGAGTACCCCGATGAAGAGGACCAAATATTGTCCGAAGCAAACGAATCCGAGCTCGATAAGTATCTTAAAGCCGAACGTGAAGAAGGTTGTAATCTTAACCTTTTGATGTGGTGGAGCACTCGGCCTAAAGTTCAAAATACTTTCTTTGATGGCTCGAGATATTTTGGCTATTCCTGTAATAACTGTTGCTTCGGAGTCTACTTTTAGCACATCTGGTCGTGTGCTTGATAACTTTCGGAGTTCTTTGACTCCTAGAGTAGCGGAAGCTTTGATTTGCACCCAAGATTGGTTGCGAGTGGTTAATAAGCCAATTAATGTTGAAGAGTGTATTGTGAATGCGGAAAAGTTTGAATGTGGTAAGTCATTGATATATATTTTTATATTGTTATTCTTTAGTATAACTAAGAGAGTGCTTTATTTAATATTTTGTTTTTTGTTAGATATGGATGATGCTCACTTGGAGCTTATTGGGAAGTCATCTACAAGCTGAAATGAAAGGAATATATATGGTGAGATATTAAGACTTCTCGTATACTTTTATTTTTATTTTTGCGAATATTGTCCCACATTGGAATCACCCATAAAGATATTTTCACTACTCTTATGTATTCACATTTTTTTTTTTGCTACGGTATCTTTTCACAGTTGCACTTGACAAGACGATGATTTTCTATATTTATTACATAGGTGAACCTTTGGGAGTGGCTTTGGCTTCTATTTTTAGTGTTGCTGAGATGTTTCTATTGCCATTGTGTTGTGTGGTGTGGTGTGGTGTATGTGACCTTGTGTCTGCGTGCTTGATCCTTAGGTCAAGAAAAAAGAAAAATGGGAGCTGCTTGCTTTGGTCCGATGAGAGGAAGTTTTATGGGATCTCCCAAGATAGGGCAACTTTGGATCCTTTGGCATTTTCGAGTTCTTATTGAAACCCTTGTTTTCGCGGGTGATTTTCTCTGTAGAGGGAAGGAGCTACCATGGAGAGCCGAGTTCGACAGCCCGCATTTGTTGCTTTTCTTGCTTCTTCGTGTTTGCTGCCAAGTGAATAAGAAGAATTGCCTGCGATTAGCATTTTGGTCATGTATAATGGCCCGCTATGATCATATCAAAGCTCCGGTAGTTTCAAATGAATTTGTCCACGAAGACCTGCATCACTTGGATTTTTATCCTTTCTTGCCTTTTCTTTTTCTTGTTTTGTAAACAAGAAGAGTTGTTATTGCGCCTTTACTCAATAACACAAGGCGGAATGGTTAACAAACCAAGCTCTTTCCTTATGTTATTATTGGATTTGGTGCAAGTTTGAAGGTCCAACGAGTATTTTGGTATTGAATTTGAGCATTTTGGTCATCTTTTCTCTCTGTAGGCTTTTTTGAGTGCGGTTGGTGATGTTTTTATCATGTAATGGCTGGATTTGGTATTGAATTCGAACATTTTGGTCAAGTTCGTCGATCATAAAAGTCATAGCGAGTCGCTATGTTTTTACCATGGCATAGTTTATTAAGTTGACTAAATTTTCAATAGTTAGCGGTCCTCCGAGCCGAGACCAAGACCGGACCGGAACCGCCCGGACCGGGACCGCCGGTCTCGGTCCGGTCCTTGGTCCCGAAAATATGGGGACCGGGACTACGGTCCGGTCCCCGGGTCTATGCCGGGACCGGACCGGCCCGGACCATGCACACCCCTAAGAAGGGTCACTTCGCTCGCGATCGTGGTGAGCCGAAGAAGGTAGAAATCCTTAAAACACTTAAAAGTGTTAGTTATGTATCAAGTTCTGTATTTTTAACTGAATAGACTCAAGAGCCACGAGACCATGTAGCTAGAGATAGAAGTACCTTCGTGGAATTTCGACGAATTCCAAGTGGAGTGAGATGGATCTATGTAGAAAATAATTCCAAAGTGGAAGTTAGAGGAATCGGCACACCGCCAATTTATCATGCGTGGTGGACGCACTTTATTCCGCGCGGTGTCCCGTATATTCTAGAGATTCGTCGAAATCTTGTCTCTCGTATTGGTGTTAGTCAAACTTGATTTTAGTATGAATTTCCATAACAATGGTGTGGATTTGTTGTTAGGTACAACTTTCTATGGTTCGGATTATTTTGTTGATGGCTTTATCGTGTTGGATGTTGAACATACAAATGTGAATGTTTGTTATTCTCTAATTGCATATTCCAATTTTAATGAAAATGATGTGAATATTTGGTATGCTAGGCTTGGTTATATTGGCCAACAAAGAATGAATAGATTAGCCAAAGATGGCTTATTAGGCAATATTGAAAAAGTCGATTTGTCTGTTTGTGAGCATTGCCTAGCTAGAAAAATTTCACGAAAGCAATTTGGAAAGGGCACAAGAGCTGAATTTCCTTTGCAACTAATCCAAATAGACATCTGTGGTCCAATGGATGTGAAAGCAAGGCACGGTGCTGTTTATTTTCGCATATTTATTAACGATTATACTCGTTTTGAATATATCTATCTGATAGGAAAGAAAAGAGGGCGGGTCGGATTTTTTGTAGCTATCTAAGAAAGTCTTTGAATGTTTATGCTGTAAGACTTATCCGATCTTATCCATTGTTTGATAATTTTTTGTGTTGTGTGCGTATAGTGATTTCACAAAGCGACCATGGATACAACAAGCAAACTAATGTTGGTGTAAGAAGTGATCGAGTCATGAAGAGGATCAATTGACACCAAGCCTTCATTGCTACGCGCTGGTATAGCAAGTTTCATGTTCTTCCTGTGTTAGTTTTTGGTGGGTTGAAGCCACGTGTTTTGCACTTTTCATTTGCAGAGTTGATGCTAAAATTCTAACAGTCAGACAAAACATTATGAGCGATAAAAAATTAAGTAGGTTTCTCTCAACTAGTTCTTGGATATTTTTACTAGTTCTATCAAAATAAATGCAATTATACTTGGAGAGAAAGAAAGACAATGTAAAAAGGAAGTTGCGTAATTGAGTTATTTTCACTCCAATATTTATGTTGTTCGAATTATCTTTGGATGAATGAGCTTTCCATGGACATAAAAAATCAATCAATTGGACTCTGACGGAAAAGTTATGAGCGGTCAGAATTGAGTTCTTTTTCATCAAAGTCTATGGAAAAGTATGAGTAGCATGAATTTGTTAATGAAAATCAGAGGAATACCAAGATTTATAGGATGGAACATATTAGAATCCCCACTTGAGTCTTGCTATTCCTTCCATTTTTTATTTCTATTTTCAAGAAGAAAGTAAATAGTTATTTTTGTGACATCCTAAAATTCGACCTTGTTCAGGATGTAATGAAATAGCGATTTTAATCGATACACTTGTGAGTAATTCTCGTTATAAAGAACCAGGGATGCACCTCCATAAAAAGCCACCAAAAAGGGAAATGCTATTAAGGATTTAAGTACGTTTGATCCGAGAACTCAACCATTGATTGATAATTTGACCATAAGGATTAACGGGAGGACAGTTTTGAACCATTAAAGACCGATCAAGGAACGACTATAGAACGTTTCGACAATAGTATATGATCGGATCATGGGTGATTTTGCTTGACCATTGTATGGATTGCAAACGACCTTAAATCAATTCCTAATGATCGTGTACATTGGAACTAGTGATTGATCCCTAGCAATTACATGACAACCGAGGTCATCCATGGCTTGAGAAAGCTTGAATGTGGATTGATGTCGAATCAATCACGGGTCAAATACGCATAACTCTTAGAAATCGCCCATTAGCTTGAGATGTGCAATAGTCGCAATCGATCGATTTTGACCATAAATT
Organism: Rhodamnia rubescens; assembly: GCA_021437795.1. Classification (NCBI taxonomy): domain Eukaryota; kingdom Viridiplantae; phylum Streptophyta; class Magnoliopsida; order Myrtales; family Myrtaceae; genus Rhodamnia; species Rhodamnia rubescens. The sequence goes on from JAILYA010000049.1 coordinate 1,713,734, forward strand.
AGAATCGAATATGGGTATTGAATATTCGAGGATCTCATGACTAAACTATTGGACGTCGCCTTATTGAGCTATGTATTTATCGGTTTATATGAGACTCTCGGAAAAAGGATCAATGAGATGAGATTTGGAGCCAACGAGGAAGCGGGCCGAACGAGAACATATTGGGCCTCAAGCCCAAGTGCGGTTCGGCCATTTAGGCCCAATACCAACCCAAGTGGGCCTGGTTAAGCTCACTTAACCAATTGAGCCCAATAAGTCTTTCCAAAGCCCAAGCCTTATTTTTTTAGCCCAATTTCAATTTATACGAATTTGTACAAAATACTAGCTTATATATATGCATATAGTAGTTCATACTATACTTTGTATTTCAATGCAAAACCGCAAAGTGCAAGAACAGTTCTAAATATAATTTGCCAGTAGAAAGTGCAAATAATGATAATTTTAATTAATTTTAATGGAAAAACATGATACTTTTATTTGTTTTTACTCTTGCTCTTAATAGCTTTTACGTTTCCCTATTCAATTTGCTAGCACAGAGTGATTGGTAAAGTTTTTCGGAAGGCAAGTTCTTTTAAGGGTTAATACTATGAAAAATCATAAACTAATATATACCTATGACAAATTTACCTTTCGTTATGGAAGACACGTGACAGTTGACGTGTGCATTAGTACGGGTTTTTACCCTTTGTTTATCACATGTGCAGCAAGTTTGGAGTTTGTAGCAGTAATAACCCATTTTAACGAAAACTAACAAAGGTGATCAACATTTTAGTTTTGGTAGATTTGTCACAGGCGTATGTTGACGTTGTTCATGGTATTAACTCTTCTTTTAAAATAGATGCAATCATATTTGTAGAAAAAGAAAGACAACATAAAAAGAACTTTTGGTAGTTAGCTTATTTTCACCCCAAGACTTTTATTGTTCGAATAACCTTTCGATCAAAATTACTTCTTCTGGAGACACTTTTTAGAAGATCAACTTAATTAATCGCACAACACAAGCTTGCGTTTTAGGAAATACTAAGTACACACTAAAAGAAAATAGATTCAAATAACAATGTATCAATATTTTAGCAATGTTGTGACTTTGATGGTATCCCCTACATTGTTTCTGTAATATACACTGTTTGGAATATCATACATTGAAAGTTCGACTACTGAGCTTTCTATAGACGCAAAATCGAGTCAATTAAACTTTAGACGGAAAAAGTCATGAGCAGTCAAAATTGAGTCTTCTTTTGTCAATTTTCATGAAAAAGTAAGAGTACCATGACTTTATTATTGAAAATTGGAGGAATACGAAAATTTATAGGAAACAACAAATTAAAATCTTCAATTGAGTTTCTATCTCAATACCCGTTCCATTTTTTATTTTTATTTTGGAGGAGAAAGTAAATGGTTCTTTTCAAGTGGAAGTTCAATAAAGAATATGGTTAATAGCACAAAAAACTCCAAACTGGTACACTTATGACAAATTTACCTAAAACTATTTTTCAACCACAAAAAACCCCCAAACTAGAACACTTATGACAATTTTACCCCAAACTAATGATAAATTTATCCTTCGTTAGATTTCGTTAAATCTAACCATTAAAGTGCTAAGTTGTATGATATGTAACAATTGACGGTGTACCAGGTTGGGATTTTTACACTCTGTTTATTACATGTGTATCAATTTGAAATTCTTTATTGTATTAACCCAATTTAACGGAGGGTAAATTTGCCAAATTTGGAATTTTTCGTGGTAAAAAAAATTAGTTTAGGGAAAATTTGTCACAGGTGTAGTTGTGACATCCTTAAAATTCGATCATATTCAAGATGTAATGAAATGACGATTTTAATCGATGCACTATTAGTAATTCTTGCTCTAAATTGATCACTCATAAGAGGCTAACCAAAAGGGAAAGGCTATTAAGGATATAAATACGCTCGACACGAGAACTCAACCATGGACTGACAATTTGACCATAAGGATTGACGAGGGACAATTTTGAGCCATTAAGGACTTATCAAAGAACGGCTATAGAACGTTTCGACAATAGTAAACAATTGGATCGAGGGTGACTCCACTTGACCATTGTGTGAATTGCGAACAATCCTAACCGATTCCTAATGATCTTGTAAATTGAAACTAGTGATTGACCCCTCGTAGTTTCATGACAACCGAGGTCATCCATGACCCGAGACAGCGTAAACGTGGATTGATATTGAATCAATTATGGGTCGAATACGCGTAACTCTTAAAAGCCGCCCATTAGCTCGAGATAAACTATAGTTACGATCGATTGATTTTGACTATGGATTAGAATCCAAATATGGGTATCGAATCTTCGAGAATCTCGTGATTGAACTTTTGGACGTTGCCTCATTGAGATGTCAATTTATTGGTTTTTTCGAGACTCTCGAATTAGGGATTAACGGGCTGAGATTTGGAGCCTACAAGGAAGTAGGCCGGACGAGAACACTTGTTGCGACCTATCCTTTCCCCTTTGAGGATCGTTTAGGTTTAGAGGTATTACCTATTAGTTTAGGCGCAGATTCTCCCAAATCTTACCTCGCGCGACATTTAACTTCATTTTTACGAACTAACATTTTAAACCATCAAGAGTCGCCACTAGACTTTGGGGTCGACTAGAAACCAATCGAGATACGGGGATATTATCTCAATTTCTACACAACCAGAGCATCTAGGTTTGGGGACTTACTTACGCTAATTATCTAATTAATGCCCTTTCGGTACCAAACCAATTGGTATTTCTAAAGTGACCACGCATTTTATCGATACTCAAAGATATATGCCTACGCTTGATTATTTTTTTTTATGACATCTATTTAGTCCTTAGGCTAACATTCATAAAGGGACTTTAATAGAAAAGAAGCGTTAATGCAATTTTAACGAGACACGAAGGTTAACCCAAAAAAACAACTATTTATTGACAAAAAATGAAAAAAATAAACATGCGGATGAATCGCAAACTCGAATATTCGGACATGAAACGTGGTGGGGTATATAATAAACTAGACTAGAATGGACGTTAACCAAATAAAAAAGACCATTTATTGACAAAAAAGTAAACATGCAGAGGAATTGCAAATTCGCATAATCGGACACGAAACGTGATCGGGTATATAACGAACTAGACCGGAATGGATTCGGTCTTGCCTCCCATTGCGTAATAATGACAAAAAAGGAAAGAGAAAAAAAATGAAAGAGATTATTTGGTTCTCCCGCAAAATCTTTTTTTTTACTTTTTTTATATATAAAAACGCATTCTTACTCCTACATTATTTTCTTAGCGGAACAGGAACAAAAAAAAGTTACCTCCCCCCCTCTTTTGCTTTTCTTTTCATGTCCCCTTTCAATTTTTTTTATACTTTTCTTTTATAAAAAAGTTTCCGATTCTACGCTAAAAAAGGCTTCGTATTAGAAAAGTGTGAAAAGGGATGTAAAACCTAAGTCAAGTATGAAAATAAAAATAAAAAGCGAGATTGCACAAAAAAGAAAAGGTTCCGTCTCTCCTCTTTTTAGGGGAAAAGTACATTAGAAGTGTTTTTGTGCGGCGTTGCTTAAGTGCCATAACTTTAAAAATCGTTCACTTGAGTGCTATGTTGGCGTAGCAACCGGAAAGCGACATGGCGCTGAAAGTCGACGTGACTCCCGGAAGTGATGTGGCACACCGAAAAGCTAATGTAGCACTTAGTGAATGGTTTTTTTGATGTGGCACTCAAGTGAACGATTTTTGAAAATTATGGCACTTAAATGAACGTTTTGAAAGTTATGGCACTCAAGTGACGCCGTCCGAGTTATGGTACTACGGTGTACTTATCCCTTTTTGGACATTTGCTCAACACTTGTTAATCACCAATTGCTTAAAAAGGTATGCAAGTTGTTTTTCACGGCCACATACTTTGAACCTCGAGGATCAAATATAGTAAGTTCGAGTATGGAAGCAAATTAGTATGTACGAATGGTTGGGCTAAGTAACCACAATTATATCGAACGAAGTTGGAACAAAATTCATTTTCATGCGGCGAGTTCAACGGGTTTTAAGAATGCTGGGTTAGAAACTAGACAAATGAACAGGTTTAAAAGGCTTGATTCAAGTTAAAAATCTTTCATATGTGCATCACAAAAAATAGAATGTTCGGTCCGAATGAAACTAGGTAACCTAGTTTCCAATGCATCAATTGGTTTGGGAAAGGATTGGACAAGCACACAGAAAAAACATCGAGAAACCGGCTATGCGAGAGACCTCTACATCGGGCCATATAACTACTGATCTGTATATTTGTAGAGGAAAGACCAAACGTAACAACCAAAAATAGGACATTACCAAGAGAAAATGAAGTAATACATATTCACAACCAACATGAACAAATTTCACCTTACAAGAACTATAGTATCAGCTTGAGTACGAGTTCGCCGGACCGAGGAAAACAAGGGTTTCGGCCCAATGAAATTGAGTAATAAAAACAAACAAAAAGAGCCAGCAGTGAGTATACTACCTATTGAAAACTGGAACAACTGAAAACGATGGTGAACTCAATGTCGGGAACCGTAGGGACCTTCCTTATCTTTTGTTATATTCAGGTCTCCCTCATCCTCTTCTTTTTTTTTTTTTTTTGTTGATGTTCTCTTTTGTTGCAGAGGGAGAGTCAAATTAGAGAGAGCCCCCTTTTTCACATTCTGTCTCCTTTTTTATAGTCTCACAGTTGACTGCTATTCCCCTTTTTTTTCTCACCCTTTTAGATATCCAACTCCCCTGCATCGCAAGAGGCAATGCCCTCCAAATCCACTATTCCTCTCTATCTCAGGCGAGATTTTCTGCTGTTTCTGCACAGCAGCTATTCTCTGTTGATTGCCTCTGAACTGCCGCCCGAAACAGCCTCCAAAAGTCGTCCACATCAGCTCAACGTCAGCTCAAACTTGCTATTTGTGTTTGGTCATCATTCTCTTTTGCTGAAGGTGTTCTGCATCTAGTTTTCAGTCAAAACATTGCGCTACTCATTCTCTGAAAAGCTGCCTCAAACTAACCTCCAAGAGCCATCCACATCAACTTTACGTCAGTTCCAAATAAGCTCCACCTGCTTGCTGATTTGTGTGATCATTTCCCCTCAGCTGCAGCCGAAATTCCTCTGTATCTGCCTCGTTCATTAGCTAATTGGTTCAATTTCAGCTTCTTAGGAACAAGCTGAACGTACGCAGTTGGTCCCTGCAACTTGCTTCTTATCTACTGCCGCAAATATTTCTGCAGTAGATATTATCTCTTGCTGTAGTTGAAATTCTCTGATGCAGAGATATTATTCTTTCCAATATTCTTTTTGCAGGTTTGCCTCTTCCTTTCTCTAGTGACCACTTGTTGGCTCTTCAGCTTAGCTTCAACTTGCGCTTGCAACTTCTGTTCCAAATATCACCCTCTGTTGCATATATTATCCTCTACAGCGAATATCATCTCTTGCCATATCCAAAATTCTTTGCTATAGATATTTTCTCATGGTGTAGATAATATTACAATCGATATTCTGATATATTCTCTATAGATGATATTCTCTGTTGGAGATATTCTCAAATATTCTCCGTTTGCAAATTCCTAGTGTAGATGTCTCTCCCCCTTTTTTTTTAAAGTGGTGTCATCCTCTTTTTTCTCTTGTTTATTTGTCTCACTCAGTGACTCGGTCCGACATATTTTGTCCTACTTTGTTTTCTTTTCTCTTTTCTTTTTCACTATTTTTTCTTCTTCTTTTTTAAGCACAATGGGTGTATTTACAAGAATCAGTCTATTCTATTTTGCATAGAAAAATAAAGTACAAGGTTGACAAAATTAGGTGTCAACAAACACATTGGGCCTCACACCCAATGTGGTTGGCCATCTAGGCCTAAAAGCAAGCCAAGTGGGCCTAGTAAAATCTACTAAAGCACATTAAGCTTTTTTAAAGCCCAAACTCTATCTATTGAGCCCAATTTCAATTTATATGAATTCGTATAAATTACTAGCTCATATACGCGTATAGTACCTAATATTATACTCTGTGAAATTACCAAAGTGCTCTTACCTTGTGAAAGACCAAATTGCCCTTCTTGAATTATTAGCAAAAGACAAGAAGCTTTTATGATAGAAGACTTTTGTGGCATGGTCTTAATGAGGGCTCTTATCTTGGATAAGGCTTGTGCAAGAAGCCTTCCTGGATATTATCTCTCTCTCTCTCTCTTGGCCGAACCACCCCCTTCCCTTTTGCTCTTTAGCCAACCCTCTATTAGCACCAAATCAGCCCATTTTATGGTTGTTTAGCTAGCCAAGATTGCCCCTAAGCACCGCCGTGACCTTCTATTGCCGTATGGGCTTCATTTGAGTCGTTTCTACCACCATTCGAGCACCGTTGAGCAAAAAAAGCCCCTTTGGTACTATGTAGCTACTATTCGGTGGTCCTCAGGTGGTTCTATGTTGATTTCGGACCAAACTATGTGTAGCCCTCACCGTCGCCGACACGCCGGTGCTTCCGGAATCATAATCGGGTGAGTTATTGCCATAATCCCTTGATTAGTAAGTTAAATTTGATTAGGATGTGTTTGGATTAGTCTAAGTATGCTTAGTATTAATTTAATTAGTGATTAGTTGATAGGCCATCATGATAAGTGATAAATGGACTTGATAAGTTATCGAGGAGGCGATAAGCTATCGATTTTTAATGTGATAAACTATCGGTATTTATGTGATAAACTATCATTATTTTTATGCTAAGCTACCGCTAGTTTTATGATAAGCTATCACAATTTTATGATAAGTTATCGATATATTTATGATAAGCTATTGGTATTTTGATGATACGCTATCGCTATTTATATGATAAGCTTTTGATTTTTTTATGATAAGTTATCGGTATTTTATGATAAGCTATCGGTATTTATATGATAAGCTATCGATATTTTTATGATAAGCTATCGCTATTTTTTATGATAAGCTATCGAAATTTTATGATAGGCTATCGATATTTTTATGATAAGCTATCGAATTATTTTGATAATTAATATTCTTTAACTAATTAAGTTAATTTTCGGCAACCAAGTATTCCATTCGTAAATGTATTCTTGTGTAATATTTGATATTAAATCGTGATGTCGATATTGGGAATAGCCAAATAAATTGGCTTATACAATTAATTGTATTGATTGGCAATCCTCATGGATGTTTAGATATAAAGTATGCCGAGTTTGGTAGTTAAATCATGTATTTGTAATCATATGTAATTTATTTATGGAATGTATGGAATGAGAGTTGCATTAATTCGAGAATTCCTAGATAAGCCGGAAGACCCTCGTAGAAAGACAGGCGTGCCCTCGATCGATCGTAATTGATCGATTGAAAATATTCTTGGATAAGCTGGAAGACCCCCGTAGAAAGACGGGCGTGCCCTCGATCGACCGTAATTGATCAAATGAACAGATGCTAGTAGAGTCGAAAGATCCCCGTGTGAGAACGGGCATGCCATGAATGGCCATAATGATGAGAGTATGCTTGAGCACACCATGCATGAGAAAGTCAACATATATTATAGTTGTGTCATACATTTATTGCATTGTATTGCATATCTTTGGGTTGTAATATACAAGGCGCATGCCAAGGCAAGTAAGGTTTCTATCATTGTGTGATAGCATACTTGTATATATATATATATTGTATTGCATTGCAGGTTCTAATGCATCCGAGTTGAATTGACCTCCTAATCGAGGCTTAGGCCTTTAACTTGGGAAGTTTTATCTCATTGTTCTTGTTCTAAATATTTTCGGACCCTCGAGCATGAATCGTCCACCCCTAATTACGCGTTTTGGGGTGCCCATGGATATGGGTACCATAGTACTAGAGTATTCGATTGGGCAGAAGTGTCATCAAAAGCACATGACAATTGTGCGGGTTGATGAGGGATTCGAGATGTGGCGACCGTACGAGTTCCTAGCATGGTTTCTTAAGGATTGGACTCAAGCCGTATGGCCTAGTTAGAGGCTTTGATGGAACCCTACCCCGGTAGTGACCTTGAAGAAGAGCTTTGGAATCCTCTAGACCTTCCTCCTCCGTATGGAGTTGTTACCGATCCGGATACCAATCGGGATGATGAAGATGATGAGTTTGACCCGAAGTCTCCCTAGGGTTATGGTCAAAAGTGGTGATGAGCTTTGAAGGCTTATCTCTTTTTGGGCTATCCTTTTTTTTAGAAAAGATAAGTTAACCCAACTACTCGTCCCTTTTTGTCATAAGTGGTCTAGAAGGGAGCGGCCTCATGATAGGCTTGTAAATACTATAGTCCTCCTAGGGTTAATGGTAATTAAATAAAAAGTGCTTTTGCTATTCATTGTTTGCTGTTTTTCCTTCCGACTATCCCCTACCGATGTGTTTATCCGGGGAAGTGAATCGCTTCCGCATGCATTTAAATGAAACATACAATATTTTAAATGAGTCGGTGACGCGTCATGGGATGTCACAACTTAACAACTAAGGATGGGATGTTAGCGTTCGATGGGTACAAGTTGTAACATCCTTGTTTAAATGGTATTAGAGCAAGGTCAGCTCAATCCCGGTTTAGTCGAGACTTGGAGTAATAAGGAGCAATGAGTCTTGGGGTAGCTCGTTAGGAAAACAAACTATGTTTGTGATTGAATTACATCTTATTCTATATAAGGTGTTCATATGTTATTAGCTGTTTAAGTCTGTTTGGCTTGAGTAGGCGATATAGATCTCTAATTCCTTGATGGAATTATTTGTTAGGTTTCCTGGATATATTGTGAGATGAGTCACCGAAGAAGACGAACTAGAGGTCGGCCTAATGTACAAGCAAGAGCAAGAGGAAACCCCGACATGGCGGGAATCTTGCAAGCTCTCGAGAATATTGAGAATTTGATTGGACAATAGGCCTAAAATCAAGTAGCCCCCCTTTGTCGATGCCGCTACTACCATTACTACCATCTCTATCGTCGCTCCTACCACCGCTTTCGCCGGAGTCCCGTAGTCTAGGAATGGGAATGGGGATCGACCAATGCACAAGCTCGGTCGAATAGTTTCTAAAACTAAATCCTCCAAAGTTCACTAGCATAGGCAATCCCGAGGCAAAGAACCCTCCTGGATTAGGGAACTAGAGAAACGTTTTGCATTGTTGGGGTGTTCTAAGGAGGAAAAGGTAACATTAGCGGTATACCACTGTAGGGTAACGCTAGCACCTGGTGGGAAGCCACTCAAAGAAGAATCTTACCCGATGGTACGGTTCCAATGTGGAATGCCTTCATGGAAGCCTTCAATGGGAAATACTTCTCGGATTGCGCAAGGGAGTAGAAAATGGCTAAGTTTCAATGGCTTCGTCAAAAAACCACCTGTCGATTGATCAAGTATGAAGCAAAGTTTATTGAATTGTCAAAGTCGCACCAAGATGGGTTAAGGACCCCATCAAAAGGACAAGGAGATTCCGGGATGGATTGAAACTAGAAATCGGGAGCCAGTTGGTGCCCTTGAACTTGAAGGATTTTGATGAGCTATATGAGACGGCTCGCCTTATTGAGAGGAATATGGCTAAGCTTACAGCCCCGTCTAGATCGCGATCTGCGCCTAATCGAGATAATCATCGGTTTGGGAAAAGGCCGATGAATGGAGGAAAGTACCCCGTTCCTCCCAATAGGAAGAATGGAGTTGGAAAATTAGCATATAACTCTAATGTTGCATGCTGATTACGTGGACGAAGACATAGGAATGGCCCTTGCCCCATTAGGACTAAAGCTTGTTTCACTTGTGGCCATCAAGGTCATCTTTCGAAGAATTGTCCCCATCATGGGATGCCACCTCAATAACCCCAAGTAGGACCACAAGCTGGGAACGCTCCACGAATCAATCGAATCGGCCGTAGGAGCAAAGAAGGGTGTATGTGTGGCAAGGAACGAAGCGGAGGATACGTCGGGTGTGGTCATGCGTACGGACTCTTTATGTGATCATGCTACCTATGCATTGTTTGATCCGGGGCTTCGCATTCATTTGTATCTCGAACAGTTTATTAAGTTAGTTGGGCTTAAATCGAAACCTTTGGAAGTGATTCTTTGTGTTTCCACCCCATTAAAGGATGAAGTACAGGTTATGGTAGAGTGTCTAGGTTGTAAAATAATTGTTGGCATTAGAGAGGAGGTAATAGACTTAGTCGTGTGTCACGGCCTAAAAATCAAGCTAATGGATTATCAGGGTTAATTAAATTAACTAACCTAACCCGGACCCTCTCAAGTTCTACCAAATCGTAACTTATTTTCAATTCATGAAAAATTATTTGATTGGAGCGCCACTAATCATTTTACGGTATGTTGATTAGAAACCTATTTAAAATAGCATAAGAACTATTTTATCTCTACAAACTAGAGAAAGTGAGTTCGGAGACTTGGTTACATTAATTTGAAAAATTAATGCCTTTTCGGTATCAATTTCATGAAAAATTCTTTTTCGATTGATTGATATAAATTGAGCACTTTTGATTAGAAAAATGTGACATGAGGACCGCATGATAAAATGATTTTATTTTTTTTATATATTTTTTGTATTTACGGATTAAATACCATAAAACATAAACATTCAAAAGAAAACAAAAATTTGAACAAAAATAAAACAAAAATTCCCATAATATACCTTTAAATTTTGAATTTTTTCCAAAAATTCACTAATTCCCAAAGATCTAGGTCGAGAAGAATTTTTATCCGCTACATCCTCGAAGATTCGAGCCAATATGCGGATAGGGGTATAAGATGACAACGTCCCTTTTGCCAAAGGGAAAAAACACGAAGTCTTATACTAAATTGCCATCCCATTCCATAATATCATGGCTAAAGCGTGCAATTTAATTTTTCGAAGGGTCTATGCACATAGGGGAGCATATATTATGCGCATCTTTGTTTAAAAATATGCAAATTTTATAACAAACAATCAGGCAAAAAAAAAATTAAAAGTAAGTCAATTAAGTGGAAATTTCTAAAATTCAAAGAGGGGTGGCCGAAATTGTTGAGCGAGGGCCCACCTTTCTTCATCCAAAATTGATCCAACTTTAATTTGAGAAAATTATCTTTAACAATTGGAAAATATGATTTGAGATAATCCTAAAAGAAAATTCGTATAATACTCAATCCAAATCAAATCTTATCTCTAATTGAGTACATTCAAAAAAACTTGCATCATCTAAGATAAGATGATCATCTAATGTGCAATCAACGAACACAAAGTCTGATTATTATAGATTATTATCCATAACACCATATAAAGTACGTCAACCAACCAACATGGGAATTTCAAGCAAGGACTTGTGACATTCGGCCATGATAGAATTAATTATAGAAAATTGATTTTTTAATTCAACAAAAAAAATCTGATCTTTTCCCAATCCAATTTAGATCACCACAATGACAAACAATTTTATTCGAGAAAAGATATTTTCCAATTGATGTTAAGCAAGTCTCAAGAACATCACAAAAATTTAGCCTATCTCATGAACAAATTATCTTCACAAAACAAAATCAGATTTTCATCCCACCATTAGTAATTTTCGGTTTTGAGAAAAGCTGGATTGAAAAGGGTTCAACTTTCAACTTTAATTGCAATTCAAGTATGTTCATCAAAGGGTTAGAACATTTTCCAAGTAAACAAGCATAAATTGCAATCAAAGGTTAAGAAAATTTTTCTTTTTCCAAGCAAAAATTCCAGCAAGCTCATTCTGGGATCGTCATCCAAGATCGCATCTTTTCGAGCTCAATTCGCTATCAAAATACTTCGAACGATCTACCTCAAGTAAAACAAGATTAGACCTTCGAATAATGATAAAATAAGGGCCTGTTGACGAACGGCGGAAGTTTTGTTGGCTGGGCAGAGGCTATTCCAATTGGCGGTTTGGTGGATGCTCTAGCTTGAACGGCAGACACCAGTGATTTTGTGGCTGAGTTGGACGAGGATTGTAGTGGGGAGGCTTGATGGAATCTCGAGAAAACTCACAATGGCATGAAGAGGACCACTGAAGCCTGAGCACCGAAGTTGGTCCCACCACCTCAAACAGAAGAGGAAATAGATATCTTGTTGAGTCACGTGTCTTTTCTTGCAACACGTTTATTCTCAAGCACATCAACACCTGTTACTCAATTTATCAAGCCTGAGCATGAGATCAAAGAAAAAGACAAAAGTAATCTTATAATAACTAAAAATTGCTTCCTAATTTATCTTGATCCACGCTTATTATTAGTCTCTGTATATGGATTAAACTGAGATTGTGAGAGTGAATCGGAAAAAAAAAATCTTGGACTCCTCGAGGATGCTTGGCGAGGCTGTTCAACCGTGAGGCTCTTGGATGGTCGTCTCTCTATCCATGGTCTGCGGACAGCTTGCGTTCGATGATCCACCGGGCTTCGTCTTAGCCAACCAAGATTGGTGATGGGGTGATGGCTTCACAGGTAGAGAGGCTCGATACACCTCGTGCATTGTCCCGGGATTGAAGACGTTGGAAGTGAAGCTAACAACAATGAAAGATTTGACTTCCAGGAGCTGTTGGCGTCAAGAACAAACAAAGAGCGGCCTTTTGTCTATTTGAATTAGTCTCCTCCAACTGTGCCCTATATTTAATACATGTGCTCTGCTGAGCAAGAAAACAAAATAAGGAAGATCCAAGATGGAGGAAGAATTAATGTTACAATCAACAGAGAAAAAAAAAAGTTGGCTGTGAAGACTCTATAATCTCCACCGAGAGCCAAATTGAGACTTCCCTTGTATGGTCAGAATGATGAGCGAGGCCTCCCCCTCTGTCTCCAAAATCTGCCGTGTATGGAAAATTATGTGGCCTCCCTCCTTGACACTGATTTTTAATCGAGTGTTTTTTTGTTTTTTTTAATAAAATTCACAAAAATTCATAAAAGCAAAACAATTGAAAAATCAAGTTTGGTGTCTTGGCCAAGCGTAAGGAACCATTTTTTAACAAATTTTTTTTTCATATTTTTCGTATTTTTTAATATTTTTGGAAAATAGAAAAATACAATAAAATTCATGCAAACTACTTCCCGAGGTCACAAAAATATAGAAAGATGTTCTATATTTTCCTTTTAATTCCTTTTCATATTGACTTCAAGAAAAATTAAAAATTGAACTCAATTTTAGGCGTTTCTTCACAACACCAACGGTTGAATTCGCCTAAAAATGCAATTTGAGTCTTTTTATTTGTAACTTTTGCATGTTTTGAGTCAAGACATTCAATCATGGTCCTCTGCAACTTCAATTTGATCAATTTGCCTCAATTGCACGAATTGCACGGATTGGGCAAAATACCCAATTAGTCTTTGCAATTTAGTCCCTGGGATTTTTAGTTTTTGAAATTACTTTTAATCCAAGGGCTTTCATGGCAAATTGGACTACCTTCCAAGGTTTTCATATGTTTGAATCGATTGGCGGAGGTGGTTTCATCCAATTTGATCGTTTGGGTGCCCAATTGAACTTTTCTCCAATTTGCAATTTTAGAAAATTTTGGAGTTTTTATAGAAATTGCGGGAACTTTTAGGCAAAATCACATTTTTAGATAGAATTTGAGTCCCCGAGTTCCATTTTGAGGTTTAATTGCAAAAATTCCCATGAATTTGGATTAATTTCGAAAATTGTAAGTCTATAGCCGGTCGCCGCTAGTTCCAAAAGTGTCGTCTTCCCTCGAGCTCATGCCATTTCGAGTTTGAAGACTGAAGTTTGCGACCAAATTGGATGGCCATTCAACTATAATCGAGCGAGATTGGGGAGGGTTTTTTTGTCAAGTCCCACCGGTGTCCGGCCAATGGTCAGTAGGTCAAAGTCTCGGCGCATGGAAGAGTCAACACTCTAAAACCCGAGTGAAATTTATGCTCGTGGCGCTCGACGGAAGGCTGCGGACTGGATGGAACCCAGCGATTCGTCGCCGTCCGGCGACCCATTGCACGTGTGAGAGGGTCGGCGAAGCTCTTCCGAGCGCGCCAAAATTCAAAGTTGGTATAAAAGGGTTGAGAAGCTTCGCGAATGAGGAGAGGCTCATTCGTGCTCGTCTGCGATACGGGAATAGAGAGAGAAAGAGAAGAGGGAGAGAGAGAGTTCGTGCGACGCCATTGCTAAAGGTTCACACCGAGTCCGTGACTTGGCCGGTCAATCCAGTGAATCAAGGCATCGGATCATCAGAACTTTGAGCTAAGAGGAAGCGATCGCACCAGCTCCGTTGACCTCGACCTCCGAACGGTGAGTCGACCTTGCGAGCTTTGATCGTGTATTCATGGTGTAGCCTATCTCGGGCATAATCGGTTGAATTGGCGTGTGCGTTTTGATCCTTGAATATCGAGCACGTTTACATTCCTTTTTGCATCGATTTCTGAATACCTTGAGTCGAGCCTTGATCGGTCGCGGCCTGGTCGAACTTCGACAGCGATTCTAGTATTGCGAGCTCAATCGGAGCTCTTGGTAAGCTTCTTGAACTTCCTATGATGCTCATGTATGAATGAATTGATTTGATTTGGCTTGATTTGCATGTTCGAACTCGGCGATGGCCGATTGTGTGTAGTGTGATACTCGTGATTTAGCTGATAAAATTGCTTGATTATGAGATATGTTAATCTAGAGGTTCGGACAAGTCAATTGGTGCTGGTTTCGTGTCATTCCGTCGAGGTCTCTCCGTTAGATCTCGCCGGAGAAAGGTCGCCCGTCGATTCGTTGTTGTCGAGAGGTTGAAGGCGAAGCCGAGTGGCGAGTCAACGAGTCAAGTCCTAGATGGCAGCGGTGTTGGTCCAGTGTCGCCGAGTTAGCTGGCCGTTGGGCCGGTTTAGTTGACTGGAGATCGAAGGCTAGGATAAATCGAGTTTTTTAAGCGTAGGCCGTCCGATTAGATTTTCGAATTTTTGTTTATTAGTTAGAAAATAAAAAATGCATAAACGGTGTTGTTTGTGTAAGTGAGCATGCGGCGTCGTTCGGGGTAAGGGTGCAGTGCGTCTCGTTTTAACCCTAGGTGAGCGAACGGTCCGGATCGAGTTAGGGTTAATCGTGACCGTTCCTTCATTCTAGATGCGGCGTCGTTTTGTACACGGCGAAGTGATCGAGTGCGCCGAGGTGTACGTAGGCGCGAATGAATGAACGATTGAGATTAGTTTTAGGTTCAATCCTAGCCGTCCGTTTAATTTACGTATTTTCGAATATTAGGAAATTGTTTTGAAAAAATCAAACAAATTTTAGAATAAATAGGATCGGCGTCGTTTTAGTAGAGAGCGGATCCGGGTTGGGTCGGGATCGGGTTGGCCGGGCGTTGACCGGGTTGACCTGGTCCGAAAAATTAATAAAAAATTCATAAAAATCTTCTAAAAATCCAAAAAAATCAATAAAATTCATAAAAATTCCCAAATTTTCCCAAAAAACTTTTCTAAAAATGTCTAGATCGATTCGGGACTCTTATAGTTTGGATTGAGAAATTTTGAAGTTCTAAGGCTCGATTTACATCGATCCGGAAAATTATTGATTTTTAGAAAATAAATAAAAATCAAAAAAGTTAGAAAAATTCCAAAACAAATTGGAAAATCACAAAAATGGGAAATGGCCACATTCAACCGGCCCGACCCTATTTTGTGGTTTTGGGTCCCGAACCTCTAAATGACCATTATACCCTTCTGGACACTTGCCCCCAAAATTTTCCAAACCATCCCGGAACTCAAATAGATCTTCCTCGGGCCGATAGGGCCATACTGGGCATGCCATGCTCATTTGATTATTTGATTTGATGGTGATTATTCATGATTGCGCACTTAATTTTGAATGTGATTGGTAGGATAGAAATTCCCGTCGTATGACAACTCTATATCGCTAGGGCCTACCTACCTTGAATATCGTCTGCATGAATTCTTGTTAGAAATCACTCAACCGGTAACCGAGGGGCGTCGATGTAAATCTCGGGTAACCAGTCCCCGGATCCACTTTCTAGTTTTCGTAGATCGACGGTTTCTCCCGACCGCTCGATGGGTTCCGTCTACCCTCAAAATTGATTGGTGGCGCTCGTTGCTGTCCTGCGTATGTCTCGACCCTAAGGTCGTTTCGATTTTTAAATTTTTTTCGGTGATTCAAGTAATGGGTCTCGAGGACTGCGCGCATCCTGGATCGGCGGGCTCGTTCCTGGCGGGGGCCCCCGTAAACCCTACAAATAATATTTTTAATCTAATGAAGACTCATTAACGACCGTAGGATTAAATTTCTGATCTCCAAGAGTCCGATCCCATTCAAATTCCTCAATATTTTTGGCAATAGTGAAAGATAGGCTTGGCCAAACTCCTCATGGTCTTGCGGGCTTGTGGTGCGATTTTGAGCCTAATTGGGCTTTAATTAAGTAAATGGATAATTAATTAAAAGCCTCACATAATTAAAAGAGCTAAAATGGGCTGAATTAAATTCGAATTGAGTCCAAACCATTATATAAAATTCGGTACCTCCTATGGTCATGGCCTTGCCGATTTTTTCTTTGATCGAGTAATGGGCTCGACTCAAATTTTTAGGCTCAATTAAGGCTCATTTCAAATAATGGACATAAAACTACAAGCCTTATTAATTAAGCTCAAATGGACTAGATTAAGCTTGAAAATGAGTCCAATTAGCTCACAAAATATTCGGCACTCCCTCTAGCCATAGGCGAAAATTTCAAGTTGAGTTTGATCCGGCCGCGGCGATGTTGAAATTAAGCTTAATGACTCACCTCGACGTGCTCGACAAAAAATAAATATGCAATGCATGAGAAATTATTTTTGCTAGAATTATGACTAATTCTCATTTTATGCTTAAATAAATGATTTTCTAAAAATCAAAATTTGGGTGTCAACACACTGCTAGCGATGTATGACTTTGACATCATCATTGGAATGGATTGGCTCACCAAGCATCGAGCTATAATGGATTGTTACCGTAAGGTAATCCGAGTTGAATCCGTTGAATCGTACTAGTTACGAGTTTGTGGGGAACAAAGGAGGAGCCTCGATCCTTTTGATTTCTTCACTTGAAGCAACCCGATCTGTTGGATGAAGGATGCCAAGGTTACCTAGCGACCGTGGTTAATTCGTTAGGCGAGGAACCAAGGCTAGAAGACATAAGCTGTGATATATGATTTTTCCAATGTCTTTCCGAAGGAATTCTGGGATTGCCACCTGAAAAAGAAATTGAATTTGTGATTGAGTTGGCCCCAAGAACGGAGCCAATCTCTAGAGCGCCTTATAGAATGGCATTGTCGAATTAAAGGAATTAAAAGTGCGAGATGCAAGAATTGTTAGATAAAGGATTCATTTGCCCTAGTGCATCGCCATGGGGAGCGCATGTATTATTCGTGAGGAAGAAGGATGGTCCGTTGAGTGTGTGCATCTACTATTAGCGGTTGAATCAAGCAACCATCAAGAACAATTATCCGTTACCAAGAATAGATGACTTGTTCGATGAACTACAATGAGCTTCGGTATTTTCTAAGATAGACCCGAGGACGGGCTATCATCAATTGAGGATTAGGAACGAGGATATACCGAAGACGGCATTCCGTACTCGTTACGGTCTCTATGAGTTTATAGTGATGCCGTTTGGATTGACTAATGCCCCAACTACTTTCATGGATTTAATAAATCGAGTATTCAAGGCATACTTGGATCAATTCGTTATTGTGTTTATCGACGAGATACTAGTATACTCGAAAAACCTTGAGGAGCATGAACAACATTTGAAAATGGTTCTATGGACCTTAAGAGAATACACACTTTACGCTAAGTTTAGTAAGTGCAAGTTCAGGCTTAATTGAGTAGCTTTCCTTGGACATGTGATATCTGGAACATGTCCAAGGAATCTCAAGACATTCTAGCTAAGATTGAGGCGGTTATGAATTGGACAAGATCGACAACAAGTGACCGAGGTTCGAAGCTTTCTAGGTCCGACATGTTATTATAGGCGATTCGTGGAAAGGTTCGCTGCGATCGCCAACCCATTGACATGCTTACTAAAGAAGGAAGTAAAGTTTGAATGGACGGATAAGTGTGAGAGAATTTTTCAAGAACTCAAACACAAGCCGACCATAGCTCCAGTGTTTACGATATCGTCGGTCCAAGAGAATATGAGATATACAGTGATGCATCGATTAAAGGATAAGGATGCGTTGTCATGCAATATGAAAGAGTGATTGCTTACGTATCCCGACAATTAAGGCCTCATAGTTAAACTACCCGACTTATCACTTGGAGTTAGCAGAGATTATCTTTGCCTTAAAGATTTGGAGGCACTACTTATGTGAGGAAAAGTTTGAGATTTTTACGGACCACCAAAGTTTGAAATACTTATTTTCTCAAAAAGAATTGAACATGAGACAACATCGGTGGATGGAACTTCTCAAGGATTACGACTATGACATCCTATATCACCCTGGAAAGGCCAATAAGGTAGCGGATGCACTCGGTTGAAAGTCCGCCATCGCACACATGATGATTAAAGAATGGACTCTACTTGAAGGAATATGAGATTCAGAGTTCGGGATTGAGATAGGATACCTCTTGAGTCTTTTGGCTACCCTAAGGATTGAACCTGAAGTGCAAGCTAAGATTAAGGCATTGCAATCAACGGATCATGTGCTTAGAAGATCCTACAAGAAGATATAGATAAAAGAAAGCCGAACTTTCAAGTAGCTTAAGATGGAATGTGGAAATTTCCTGGACGATTGTGCACTCGACAATATTGAACTTAAGGACGAGATTCGGCAAACTAGGTGGAATACTACGGCTACTCGAGATCCTAGAATGGAAATGAGAACATATCACAATGGATTTTGTGATGGGATTACCAAGGAGTCGAGAGGTAATGACTCTATTTGGGTCGTAGTGGATAGACCGACCAAGTTGGCACATTTCATCGTCGTACGAAAAGATTTTGCCATGGATAGATATGCTGAGTTGTACATACGACGAGATAGTTTGCCTTCATGGAGTACCGGTGACAATTACTTCGGATCAAGATCCCAAGTTCACTGCTACATTTTGGAAAAGTCTTCAAAATTCCATGGGAACGAAGCTGCAAGGTATAGCACGCTTTATCATCCACAGACGGATGGACAATTCGAAAGAACTATTCAAACTCTCGAGGATATGCTGCGAGCATGCATTTTGGATTTCAAGGGAAGTTGGGAGGATCAAACCGCATCTCTTGAGTTTGTTTATAACAATAGCTATCAACAGAGCATTGGAATGGCACCATTTGAAGCTCTGTATGGTAGAGCTTGCGGAACTCCAATAAGTTAAGATGAGATTGGAGAAAAGAGAATTACTTGTCGCGGGATTGGTGCAACAATTAGTTGAGGCGATTAAAGTCATAAGAGAAAGGCTCAAGACTACCTGAGCCATCGAAAAGCTATGCGGATAAACGAAGAAGGCCATTGGAATTCCAAGTAAGTGATCACGTTTTTCTCAACATGTCACCTATGCGAGGAACGTCGCAATTTGGCAAAAAATGGAAGTTAAGTCCGAGATATGTCGGATCGTACGATATTTTAGAGAGGATTAAAACTTTGGTATATAGCCTAGCTTTGCCGCTAAATTGGCACAAGTACACGATGTCTTCCACGTGTCCATGCTAAGAAAATATGGGCCCGATCCAACCCACGTGCTGAATTATGAAGAAATAAACATGGACGACAGGATGTCATACATGGAAAGACCGGTGCGAATTGAAGACTTAAAAGATCAAGTGTTGCGTAACAAGACGATTCCATTGATTAAGGTGATCCGGCAATATCATGGTGCAAAGGGAGCTACTTGGGAAAGTGAGAAAATAATGCGACGACAACATCCCCATCTTTTTTAGTAGTATGGTTGTTGCAAATTTCGAGAACGAAATTTCTTTAAAGGGGAAGAGTTGTGACATCCTCAAAATTCGACCCTATTCATGATGTAATGAAATAACGATTTTAATCGATACACTCGTTAGTAATTCTCGCTCTAAATTAATCACTCATGAGAGGCTAACAAAAATGGAAAGGTTATTAAGGATATAAATATGCTCAATCGAGAACTCAACCATGGATTGACGGTTCGACCATAAGGATTGACGAGGGACAATTTTGAGCCATTAAGGATCAATAAAAAAACGGCTATGGAACGTTTCGACAATAATATACAATTGGATCGCGGGTGACTTTGCTTGACCATTGTGTGAATTGCAAATGATCCTAACCGATTCCTAATGATCTTGTAAATTGAAACTAGTGATTGACCTCTTGCCGTTACATGACAACCGAGGTTGTCCATGGTTTGAGATAGCGTAAGCGTGGATTGACATCGAATCAACTACGGGTCGAATACGCATAACTGCTGAGAAGGCACCTACTAGCTCGAGATGAACTATTGTTGCGATCGATCTATTTTGACCATGGATTAGCATCCAAATATGGGTATCGAATCTTTGAAAATCTCATGACCGAACTTTTGGACGTCGAATCGTTGAGATGTCAATTTATTAGCTTTCTCGAGACTTTTGGATTAGGGATTAACGGGTTGAGATTTGGAGCCTACGAGGAAGTGGGCTGGACGATGACACATTGGGCCTCAAGCCCAATGTGGTTTAGCTAACTAGGCCCAAGAGCAAGCTAAGTGGGCCTAGTAAAGCCCATTAAGCCTATCTAAAACCCAAACTCTATCCATTTGAGCCCAATTTTAATTTATATGAATTCGTATAAAATACTAGCTCATATACGCATATAATACCTCATACTATACTTTGTGAAATTACCAAAGCGCCATTATCTTGTGAAATGACCAAATTGCCTTCTTGCATTATTAGCAAAAGACAAGAAGCATTTATGAGAGAAGACTTTTATGGCATGGTCTTAACGTGGGTCTTATCTTGGGTAAGGCTTGTGCAAGAGGCCTTCTAGGATATTCTCTCTCTCTCTCTCTCTCTCTCTCTCTCTCTCTCTCTCTCTCTCTCGACCGAACCACCCCCTTCCCTTTTGCTCTTCGGCCAACCTTATTCTAGCACCAAATCAGCCCATTTTGTGGTTGTTTGGCTAGCCAAGACCGCCCCCAAGCGCCGCCGTGACCTCCCGTGACCTTTGTTTGCCCCGTTCTCGTACGAACTTTGTTTGAGCCGTTTCCGCCGTCAATTCGAGCATTGTTGAAGAAAAAACAGCCCCTTCAATACTGTGTAGCTACTGTTCGGTGGTCCTTGATAGTTCCGTGTTGATTTCGAACCAAGCCATGCGTAGCCCTCACCGCCGTCGCACGCGCCGGTGCTTCCGGAATCTTAATCGGGTGAGTTATCATCATAATCCCTTGATTAGTATGTTAAAATTCATTAGGATGAGTTTAGAATAGTGTAAATATGCTTACTATTAATTTAATTAGTGATTAGTTGATAGGCTATCCTAATTAGTGATAAGTTGACCTAATAAGTTATCGACGATGCGATAAGCTATCGATATTTTATGTGATAAGCTATCGAAATTTATATGATAAGCTATCACTATTTTTATGATAAGCTATCACTATTTTATGATAAGCAATCGCTATTTTTATGATAAGGTTTCACTATTTTATGATAAACTATCGATATTTCTATGATAAGCTATCGGTATTTATATGATAAGATATCGATATTTTATGATAAGCTATCGGTATTTATATGATAAGCTATCTATATTTTTATGATAAGCTATCACTATTTTTTATGATAAGCTCTCAAATTATTTTGATAATTAATATTCTTTAACTAATTAAGTTAATTTTTGGCAACCAAGTATTCCATTCATAAATGTATTCTTGTGAGAACGGGTGTGCCATGAGTAAGCCGTAATGATGAGAGTATGCTTGAGCGCACTTGTGCACAAGAAAGTTGACATATGTTTTAATTGTGTCATACATTTATTGCATTGTATTGCATATCTTGGGTTATAACGTGCAAGGCAAGTGAGGTTGCCTATGATTGTGTGATAGCATACTCGTATATATATATATATATTGTATTGCATTACATTACGGGTTCTAATGCATTCGAAGTGAGTTGACCTCCTAATCGAGGCTTAGGCAGTTAACTTGCTGAGGTTTATCTCATTGTTGTTCTTGTAAATATTTTCATACCCCCTAGCATGAATCATCCACCCCTAGTTACGCGTTTTGGGGTGTCCATGGATATGGATACCATAGTAGTAGAGTATCCGATTGGACCGCAGAAATGTTATCAAAAGCACAAGACAACTATGCGGGTTGACAAGGGATTCAAGATGTGGCAGCCGCATGAGTTCTTGGCGTGGTTTCTCAAGGGTTGACTCGAGCTTTACGGCCCGGTTAGAGGCTTTGATGGACCCCCACCCCTAGTGGTGGCCCTAAAGAGGAGATTTGGAATCCTCTGGACCTTATTCATTCGGATGGAGTTATTACCGATCCGGATACCGGTCTAGATGATGAAGATGATGAGTCGACTTGGAGCCTCCCCGGGTTATGGTGATGTGGTGACGGGCTTTGAAGGCTTATCTCTTTTTGGGCTGTCATTTTTTTAGTGAAGATAAGTTAACCCAACCACCCGTCCCTTTTTGTCGTAAGTGGTCTAGTAGGGAGTGGCCTTGTGATAGGCTTGTAAATACCGTAGTCCTCCTGGGGTTAACGATAATTAAATAAAAAGTGCTTCTTCTATCTGTTGTTTGCTATTTTTCTTCCGATTATCCCTACCGATGTGTTTGTCTTGGGAAGTGAATCACTTCCGTATGCATTTAATTGAAACATAAAAATTTTAAATGGGTAGGTGACTCATCCTAAGACGCCACAACTTAACGACTAAGGATGAGATGTTGGCGTTTCAATGGTTACGGGAGGTGACGAGTACTAGTTTAGTGTTTTTGGTGGTCAAAAATAGTTTGGGGTAAATTTATCACAACTCTACCGAGCTTGTGATTTTTGTGGTCAAAAAAATAGTTTAGGATAAATTTGTCACGGTTGTACTACTTTAGGGTTTTTCATGGTATCAACCCTAAAGAATAAAACATTGAAATGTTGAATTAAGCTGAGAATAGAAAATAGCAATCATTAATCATCAATTTGCCTAAAAAAGATGTTAGTAAATAGTAATATATTTTTAGTGTAAAAAAAAAAGGAAATAGAGCGACTTTACAACCGTTTTATCGTATCATTGGCAACTCCTTTTTTCCATGCCATGAAATATTTTTGTTCTTTCATTTTAAATTTTAAATGCGAAAACACATTCCCCGTCCACATTCTAATATCCAATGGCAACAGAAAATCTAGGGAATTGATGAGCCATTGTCGTAACTTCCACCAACATGGCATGAACAGGAAGAGATTGGAAAACAGATTTCGCTAGGATAAGTCTACCAGCAGGGGATAAAATTCTGTATTTTCCAGCCTTGTATATGATATATGGCCTTAGTGCTCAATTGATAAAATCAATCGATCATCTCTTTCTTGTCGGTACTAAGCTAGACTCAAGGGAACGGATCCCAATAATATATATGTACATATACGCAGCATATTACATTAAATTACATGCCCTAAACCAACTTGAATCATTGATCGGATAAATATATCGGGTAGAACGAATATATCTCGATAACTACATATTGAATGCCCCAATCGCAAGTGAGAAAGAATTTGAATCCGCCAACCGCTCGTTCTCGAGCGAAACCATAGAGAGTTTTTGGAGAGTATATTTACTCCGGAACTTATGTTCGTTCGACGAGAGGGATGTATGTATTTCTTTTCAAAATCAAATCTCTTATTATTGCAATCAAATAAAACTTGCCTATTTTAGTCTTATATTATAGGGTTAATATCACGGAAAACCCTAAACCGGTACACCTATGAAAAATTTACCAAAAACTATTTTTTTTATCATGAAAAACCCTAAACCGGTACACTTGTGATAATTTTACCCCAAACCGGTACATTGTGACAAATTTACTCTCCGTTAGTTTCATTAAATTTAACCGTCAAATTGCTTGTGTTAAATGGCACGTGGTAGTTCATGGGTAGACATGGCTGGTTCCGGTTCTAAAAAGGTGGAATCGCTGGTTTGGTTCCGGTTCCTAGGCCCATAGCTCTTTCCTTGGGCTTCCACCTTTTTTTAAACGGGTTGGAATCGGCCCGAACCGTTCCGCCATTTACAAATCGGACCACGAGGGCGTTCCGATCGGGTTGGACCGTGGGCCCGATCAACGGCGTTCCGGCCCTGGTTCCATTTGGCCTGTCTATTCATGGGTATACCACTTTAGGGTTTTTACCCTCTCGTTTGTCACAAATATATCAACTTGGGATTTTATGTGGCATTAGCCCAATTTGACCAAGGGTAAATTTGTCACGGGTGTATCGGTTTAGGGTAGATTTATCACAAGTGTACTAGTTTAGGGTTTTTTATAGGAAAAAAATAGTTTGGGTTAAATTTACCACAAGTGTACCAATTTGAAATTTTTCATGGTCAAAAAAATAATTTATGGTAAATTGGTCATAGGTGTATTAGTTTGGGGTTTTTCGTTGCATTAACCCTATATTATATGGTAACTAATACCATACAAAAGTAAGTTTGCTATTAATGGGTGCAATTATTTCCAACATCTCCAACTAGCCCGGAAAGGGCTAAACATATCTATTTTTCTTCTCATTGCAAAGTTCATATGGACAAATAATCCGTCCGACCAACATACTTTAAAAGCTTGTTGTCATACATCCGTTATGAATGTATAATTGATCGGTCCATATTTATGCCTAAAAAGTATATCTAATTTATGAGTTTCAAATAAATATTAATAATTTAATTAGTTCATTTGGCTAATATTTTGATTATCGGAGGAGTTTTATGCAAGACCAAATCTGGAATATTATCTAGCGGCAGAGATTTGGTTAAATCGATATTTCCTAAAATCCAAGATCCTTAATGAATTTTGCAGAATTTTATCTTTAGCAGGTTTGGATTTCCATGAGCTCGTGATTGCTAGCATATTCCGAAAATCAAACAAAATCACGAGAGATCCCTAACGATAAAAGGAGACTACTGGAGATTTGAGGATGACAAACGAGAGAAAAGGAGAAGGCGGGAAGCAAAGAAAGCAACGTGCGAGGAAAACATCGGCAATGGCTTCTTCTCCGATTTCTTCTCCAATTTCTTCTCCATCTTTCACCTCCATGAGTAGCTAAATTTATTCTATCGTCTTTGGGTGTAAATGAAACGATACTTGTTGTTGAATTCTAAACTTTTTATTTAGTTTTTGGTATTGCACTTTATTGTTTGAGAAAGACTATATCTTCATCTATTTCATTTAAGAAATTTATTGTTAAATCAAGTCTATGAATTTAGGTTTTGTGATTCTAATTTCATAACAAAGCAATAATTTTAATTGCAATTTATGATCAAGGCCGATGATAATATATATCTTATCGAACTAAGTGTGCTAAGCTTGGAAAGCAAAAGATGATAGTAATCAACACAATATGTTATAACTAGGATAGGTTGTAGATTATCTTCAAGACTATAACAAGTTTGTAGCTTGTTACGTTTGATAGTGCGAACAACGAGGCTATTCAAATAAGAAGATATCGTGGATTCGAAACTTAAAGGCGATAGTTTTCTCATAATCGTTTGAACCTTATTTTAATTATGTGAATTGCATTTTTGCGTTTAACTAAATTATTTAGTTTTTAATAATAAAAAAATAAAAAATCAAATTCGTCCTTATTTTCCTTGCGGTCCTACCCCTTCTTATCCCTCTCTACGGTTAGCATATTGGGGTCTATTTTTTATCACACTACGACACGATCAATAGAAGCTCACATTGGGCATTATAATCTAGAATAGATCCAATATGTTATACCCTAGATCAATCAGTCACATTTATATCTCTCATGATCTCTTTAGAAGTTCGATATGTATTATACTCACAATTACAATTACGCTACTATAATCATAATTGATCAATTTGTGAATACAAAATCATAATGTGACATCAACAACAAATTGATCTTTCTCCTTCCTTAAAATCTCTCCATTTCAACTCAACTCGCTTTTTCGAAATGTCTTGCTAGATCGAATCATCTATAATCATTGGCAACACTCTAGGATAGCAAACACTGAATCAAAATTTCAAGAATAGATTAGAGTGGTGAAGGCACTAAGCTGAGGAACTATATCCTCAAGTGTCTCACATGGCTATAGAGTTAAGATCAATACTCTTGCCAACTCTTCTTGGTCGTCTCATGCATATATAATATGAAGATTCTCTTCTTTCCCATAGAGTGTATGTCTCTATATTTAATAACGTACATATGATAGTTCGGACATTCCTAATGTCTAACTTGAATTCACAAATCTACTCTCTTCGAAGAATCCATCGAACTCACATCGGCATCAAAGACCGATAAAGTGAAATATGTTGTTACTTCACTTTCGGGCATATCTTATTATGACCTCATTTTAACACTCTTGTTAAGACGACATCAAAATTTCAAGCTTGAGCTCTCAATTATCACCTAGATAATAAGCTTGAAATTATCTCATCTCTATTTATCACACGGTAAATCAAGGCGATTACCAATGTGGGTGGGCTAATCTCTTATCTATCTCGCCATACTTTCTCAATATATAATGCACTAAGCATTAATATGCATAAATATCAAACAAACTCATAGGCATCAATAACGATAACAAATAACATTAATTATGAACTTTGGGAAATATAAATATCCAATTACTATAACTTCTATGCACTTTTAGAGATTTCAATGTAAGGAACTAATCCCTTTGTCAACACACGATCAAAGAAAACATCTCTATGAATTGACGTTCTATGCGCAAATCTGTATTGTATGTTCATGTTATTTTGTACATCAATGTCTTTTACAAAAATATACTTCATGTTTATTTGTTTGGTCTTGCGATAGTCCTTTGTGTAAGCTATTGCTGCTTGTCTATCATAATTAATCAATAATTGAACTTGCAACATCATTAGCAACACGCCACCGATCCAAACATCTCTTTAGCCAAACACCCTATGCTATTGCTGCTAATAACACCACGAGATCGGTTTTCATCGTGGATAAGGCTATACACGTTTGTTTCTTATTACTCTAGGATATTGCGCCATGGTACAAGTAAGAATACTAACCCGGAGGTAGATTTCCTCTTATCTAAACATCTTCCTCAATCAACATCAATATATAGCCTTCAATGCACAATCTCTACCTTGATAACTCAGCAAAAAATCGACAATACTTTGTAGATACCTCGGGATTCTCTTGACGGTAATCTACTCTATTTGACATAGATTGGATTGGTACCTACTTACCATTGCAATTGCATAACAAATATCATGTCTTGTATATATCATAGCATACATTAAGCTTCCAACAACAATAGCATACCAAGCATTTTCCATTTTTTTCATTTGATTGTGGAGTCTCGGGACACATACTCAAATCTTCACCTCTTGCAATAGGAGTATCTTTGAGTTTACGGTATTGCATACGAAATCATTTAACGACTTCATCTATATAAGTCTCTTATAAAGGAGATCACAATCTCTTGGAACGATCTCTTGAAGTCTCAAATCCAAGAATACATGCAACTTTGTCCATATTTTTTATCTCAAAATTGGATGATAACCAATTCTTACTATTTAAACAAATTCCATATTGTTCCGAGAATCAGGATATCATCCACATATAATAATATGATCACAAAATGATCTTTGGATCTTTTCATATACGTAATGATCTTTATCAATCATTAAAAAATCATATGCTACTATGACATTACAAAAAAGTATATATCATTGTCTCGAAAACTACTTAAGGCCATATATCGATATCAAAAGTCAACATACTTTTTATTTTTTCTCTTCTATGACAAACCCAACAAGGTTGTTTCATATAAATTTCTTCTTTTAATTCTCTTTTGAGAATCGCAATCTTTACATCCATATGACATAATTCAAGATTCATACTAATCACTATTGCTAGAATATGGTGAATTGAAGTAAATCTCACCACGGGAGCAAAAACCTCTTTATAATCAATTCCGTCTTATTGATTATACTTTTTACCACACGGTGCGTTTTATATCTCTCAATTGAGCTATCACTTTTACACTTTATTTTGAGAACCCACTTGTTCCCAATGGCTTTGCATCCGTTTGAAAGATCAACTATTTTCTAAACTTGGTTTGATCTCATTAAGTCCATCTTTTCTTCTATTGGTTGCATCCACTTTTCTTTATTAGGGCAAGTTGAAGCCTCATTTACATTTTTTGGCTTATCCTCTTATTGTAGAGCAACCACAAAAGCTTTACCTTCAATGTTTAAACGTCGACAAGTCGACAGAGAATGCCTTTGCGACTTGTTTGCCAATTGAGATTATTACATAGTACATCATGCTCCATTACGCTCCTACTCGACGATTTGTTCGTCATTTTGGTGATCGTACCTTTAGTACATAATTCTCCATTACGGTCCCACTCGGATTAGATAACGACGACATCTTCACATCAAGTGATTGCAATTAAGACCGGTTCGAAACATATCCCCCACTTCGACATTGCTCCCACTTGGATGAGATGCCCCAATAAAATCGTTATTACTTTTCAAGATTTCAAATAGAGAATAGTATTCACCTATCTCGCCCTTTTTGGAAATTCATTCACTAAGAATGTGACATCTCATCATTCAAATTTAGTTACACTTCCCACTTTCTTGCTCACC
The DNA here is from genome assembly GCA_021437795.1 of Rhodamnia rubescens. NCBI lineage: Eukaryota > Viridiplantae > Streptophyta > Magnoliopsida > Myrtales > Myrtaceae > Rhodamnia > Rhodamnia rubescens. Next base: position 1,742,468 of record JAILYA010000049.1, read on the forward strand.
TATAAACACATACTCTTTCGAGTGCTCTTAGTATCGCATGAAGATACTCGTTTTGTCTCTAGGGCCCTATTTTCTATACCTATGGGAGGACTTGTGTGTATAGGAAGCACATTCTCAAGGTCTAAGAAAAATCAAATCTTATTTTTGACCTGTCCACAACTCATGTGGAATGGAAGTAAGCGATTTAGAAGGCATGCGATTAAGTATCTAGACAAAGCAATCAACAAAACTTCACCTCAAATGGTGATAGGCAAATTAGCTTGTGCCATTATAGATCTAACCATTTCCATTGGGATCTATTTCTTCTCTCTACAACTCCATTTTGTTGAGGAATCACTGGAATAGTCAACCTGTCTTTCTATTCCTTTTTCATCACCTAAACATATGAATTGATCGCATAGATGTTCTTGACCTCGATCGGGTCATAATTGTTTTTATTTTAAATTGATTTTCTAAAAGCTCAAAAATTTCTTAAAGCAACTCATGTCTCGATTTATGTGAAATCAAAATAACATTCTATAAATGTAATGAAATAAACATCCATGCCTTGCTCTCACATTCATTGAACCACATATGTTTGAATGGATAAACCGCAAAGGGAACTTAGCTCTTGTTCCTTTTTCAAATGATTTCCTCGTTGTTTTTTCCCTCGAGCAATGCTTATAAATAGGCAAATCAACTTTTCAATATTACCAATAAGCCCTCTTTGGCTTGTCTAAACATTCTCTATTGACCAGGTATGACCCAACCTAGCATATCATATATTCGGATCATTACATAAGATGTAAATATGGAATACCTAATATTCACATTATTGTACTCAACAATCAAAGCATAATGAAACCATTCAGAAAATATCCAAAACTATAACAACTTGTTCCTAAGGACAAGTCATCACCATCATTATGAAAGTTCAAACCGAAACCAAGTTTAATCAATCTTAACACGGAAACTAAATTTCGTCAAGTTTTTTTAGCATATAACACATCGTGTAGGATTTGAGTGTGACCACCGTGCATATTCAATTGCAGGTGCTAATTCCTTTGACTTCCATCGGGGAATTATTTTCCACATTTATCCACTTTGCTCTATGTGAAACTCGTTGAAATACCACGAAGGCATTTATGTCTTTCCTTACATGGTCCGTGGCCCCTAAGTCTACAATCCGCAAAAGGTGAGATTCAGGTTAAAAAATTTGAACTAGAGACATAAGTCACATTCTCTAGTGCACAAAGGGTTTCTAACTTCTTTGGCTCATCATAGTCATGAGCAAAGTGACCATTCTTGTCACGAGTTAAAACATTTTACCTTTGAGATATTTTTCTTGAGAGGACACTTTCCTTTCTCATGTCGGTTAAACTTCGATTTCTATCTTGAAGAATATGTTCCTATGTCCTTCCACTTCTTAAACCAACCTTGACGCTTATGCGGGAGCACGAAACCCCCATTTAAGTTAGAACCAGCATAACAAATGTCGGTTTCTAGTTTAGCCACCAAAAAGCGAGTCCACCTCTAGTTCAAAACAAAGCATGTCATCCTCAAAAGTTTCAAAATTTTATTGTGGATTTTCATATACACACAACTATGAGGTAAAGAAACAGATTATTGCTTGCACTTGTTGATCATCGGTCAAAATGTGGCATGCATCTTATAGTTCACTTATAATGTTTGACACAAGCCACAAAGTTGGTTCATATTCTGCCCATGAGGCATCATACACGTGTCAAACCCGATAGTGATCTGTCTCAACTTGGTGACCGATATCTAACCAAATTTAGTTTTTAATGCTTCCCACTTGAATTTAGCATTTTCATAAATGCTTGAACTCACGCATAAAATCATTTTCTATGATACTCAAGCAACATAATACGAGTAATAGAGTTCATCTTTTTCCATGCAGCAAATGCCTTTTTATACTCTCTATGTTATACAATATTTTCATCTTTAGGTTCTTCCAAAATTAGGTTAAGAGCTTTTCTTGCTTCTTGCTTTTCTAGCATTTATTGCATTCTCATATTCCAGTTTTCATAATTTTCACCATTTAATTTCTATCCTTTGTTTAGCTCAGCAACAATATTCTAAAATACCGTAGCCATTGTATCTAAACACAAAGTTCTATAGGCATGTATTCACAAACTATTAATACCTAACATTTATGCATCTATTTTACTCTAACTAATTACATTAATGAATAATTTCACATAAGGTCTCGGATTCGAAAGTTCAATATGTTCCCAATCATCGTCTAAGAATCCTCATTTGAAATTACCATTAATATAATCATTTATGTAAAATTGAGTTGGCTAAAGTTATTAAAACTTTCTAGTACTCCCAACTCAAATAAAGGATAAAAAATGATACAAAGATCTCTTCATCATGTAATCATAAAATTGCATGACATGATTTGAGCTAATATACAAATAATTCATTCAACGAATTATACTCAAATCACGGAATAAAAGATATAAATAGCTAGTACACTTAACTTTATACATTCTACGACAAAATGTGCTCTACACAATCCCTATGTAGCTATCCATAGAGAGATGCAGGTAAAAATACTCAAAAAATGCCCCAAAATGCGTGTATCATGGGTTTCATATGTTTTTTCTTAATTTTAAATACATCAAACAAGTACAATACATATACCAAATTGAAGATAATTTTAAGACGAACCCAATGCTACCTTGTAACTCCCAACGGAGCTTATACGCCCTACTGCTGGTCAAAGCTTCGGCTCGTGCGATCAATGCGTGGTCAATGGTAAGAGTTGACTTTAGGGATCAAATTGCAATTTCAAAAAATTTGGGATCAAATTGCAATTTTTAGAAATTTTGAGGACCAAATTATAATTTATAGAAAGTTTGGGGACTAAATTGTAATTTTCAAAAAGTTTGAGGATCAAATTAAAATTTTCAAAACTATTGGGATCAAACCGCAACTTCCAAAAAATTCAAGGATCAACCAGGTAGGACAAGTCGGACAGTGCGGGATACATTGAGCCGGGTCTAGGATACGCTAAATTGGGTTTGGGATAGATCGAAATTGGGTATGGGATACGTTGCATGTGTTGTACACGTGGGCCTCATGAATCCCATGTGCCTCGGACCCCTCCGGCGCGTGTTCCGAGCCGCCGAAATTGTGACAGTCACCCATCTAAAACCATTTTGAGGGTCTATGAATGAGAAATGACCGTTTTGCCCCTCAAGCATTATTCTTGTTCCAAGTTCATCAAAGGGAATTTTGTCATTTTCACCTTGCTTCAGCTGAAAATGTGAAGATAAGAAGGTCAAAGGCTGGTCAATACACATGTGGATAATTATTGACATGAGACAAGTGTCATTAGAGAGCATGGTTAGCATTAATGTGACCTTGACTTACTATTCACTTAATTGAATGTTTTTTTTAAATCAAGTCTTCTTCAGCCTTCCTTCTTCTTCAAATTCACGAGCACTCCATCTCCATGCTCCATTTCCATCATCTCCTTCATCTTCAAGGTTTTTCAGCAAAACCAGAAAACTGTTTCTGCCGACCACTTTCTGTCCGTTCCGTTCGGTCCGTACGACGGGACCCTCCGGTGGTCTTTTGGCCAACCCCGACCATCCACTTGAATTTAAACGTGTCCCCGACAACCTCCAATTTGAATCACGTCATTTGAAGTTCCCAGTTGGAAGAACCAAGCTGAGGAAGAAAACCGGACAGATTTGGAGCTAGCTGAGGGTAAGTGGCTGTTCTCCCTCTTAGAAACTTCTTTTGATGCCAAATTTTCGGTGGTAACTTCTAGACTTATAGGGCTGAGTATGGATGATTTAGGGACACTGAGTGATTAAGGAAAAATTCGAGTTATAATGGTTGGGTTAAAGTGTTTCTGCTGGACATATACTGGACAGTTTGTGTACTTTGTTTGGTTAAGTTGATTGGGGGCTTAAAATGAGTGGTTATGCTGCTAAATTTTCAGTGGACCCCTACGACATATAGAATAAGGTTCCCACAAGTTCAATTAGTGTTAAATTGGAGTTTTGAATTGGATTTTGGGTGAGACAACACAGGACCGGTTTTGCCCTGTTTTTGCCCTGTTGTACCAAAGCTGTTCATGGGTTGTACAAGGAATATTTTGGCTTGAAATTAGAATATGAGACATCCTAAGACATTGTGGAAGGTGTTACGATGGAGTATCTGAATTAAATTAAAGTTTGGAAGTGAATTCAAGGCTAATTTGTGTTTGAAACTCAAGGAAACAAGCTGTCCTGTTTTTGGACAGAATATACCATGGACTTGAGGGACTACGAATGGTGTTGCCTTGCTGTGATTTTGTCATTTGGATGTTTTAAGATGTTACTTTGAGTGCTATTAACATTTTGGCTCAATTGGATCGAACATTTATGGAGTTTTGCTATGGTTTATATAGATCTGATGCGGAAATCTATTTAGCCAAGCCTTTGCGGTTGTGAGGAGACTTTTTTTAAGTTGCTTTTGGAACCAAGGGTAAGTGGTCTCTGAAAACTTTTTTTGATCACTAAGATGCTGAATGAGATGACTTATACTACGAATAGCCGTAAACCGGAAGTGTAACTTAATGGGCATATGAGTGAAAGAGGAAAATAGATTGTCCTGGGTCTTGAACCATGCGGGAGGTCGATACCCCGGGTCTTGGTCATGCGGGAAACAATTTGTGTAATACTCCGGGTCTTGACATGCGGGAAGGAAAAAAAACAGAAACACCCGGGCCTTAGTCATGCGGAGTACATGTGAAAGGAAATATTCGGAGTCTTGATCATGCGGGAAAATGAAATATCCCGAGTCTTGATCATGCGGGAAAATGAAATATCCTAAGTCTTGATCATGCGGGAAAATGACCAATATAGGTCGACACGAACTCCCGGTATTGATAACTTGGAACATTTTGCGCGGCGATGTCGTTATCTTGAGAACTATAATGAGATGACAATCTCATGTGTGAGATACGAATGAATAGTTGCTAATACGTCAAGCTAGACCATTCCCGTAGGACCGATTTGATTATACATGTTGTTATGACTTAAGTCTACTCTACCGGTACTTGGAGTTACTTGATCCTGGACCTCTATCTATGTCGTTTACGTGAGATATGGTATGATATATATATGCTATTGTGTCTGTGTAAAGAGGCTTGTTTTGTATCTTGTCATCCGTATGCTTTGTTGCATAACTCGGAAGGGCTAGTGGTCTAATATAGGATTTGGGTTTACTTGCTGAGATGTGAATCTCCCCCCGTAGCGGGACCTTTGTTTTCGACCCCAAGTTATAGAAATGCTGCCGGTGCGATTGGGAGATCCGAAAGAGATGACAACCTATGGGATGAATTCCTAGCTAACTTAGGAATAGTTTTTGTAAGAAAATGTACTACGGTTTGGGTAGATATAGGTGGAGAAGATCTGCAACCGCATCGTTATGAGCGTGGTTCCATAAGATAGGGAATAATAGTTTGTTCGGGCCTCTGCCATCCGATGTACCCTACGATGTAGTTCGGGATGGTGCCACCCATCCCGTCAAGATGTCGAGGGTGTGGTTCAAGTGTCGCCAATTCTTCTAGGAACATAGAGGAGAAGACCTCGTACGCGGAGGAGGATCACGAGGTGATCGTGATATCCGATTCGGAGAAGGATGAGTCCGAGGATGAGATCGTTGGAGACGAGCTCCGATACTTTCTCCCGAGTCCGTTCAAAAGGAAACGAGGCTGAGGACGTGACTATTAGTTCCTCCGAGTAGTCGGTTGCTCTAGATAAGTTTCTTTTGGGGTAGATTCGAAGGAATCTAGAAGTTTTTTTTTTTGGGTTGGCTCATATTGTACATGTCCTTCTACTAGTACACATGTGATCACCGTCCTTGTATATATTTGTTGTTGTGTGTTATTGCCCTTTTTTTGTTCGTATCTTTTATTGTCGGGGTTGGAGTATTCCTTCCGCATGCGCATTTCATTTTAGGTGTTCGCCGTAGAGGTAGTATCCTGGGTTTAAATTATACAGCTTGGGCGGGTGTACGTTCTCAAAGGACGGCGGGACGTTACGAAATGCTTGTCTCTTCGATACGAGTCTAATGGTAGACTCAAATCCCATTTTCACTTAGCGAAATTATAAGAAAAAGCTACGTTTCGCCGCTGGTCCAACGTGCCCTGAATCGCAGTGGTGCGTACGGGCTCTCCCAACATCACTTGGTAACGGGCGACCACTCAAATTTGTCATCTACCCGATCCCGTTCTGACTATGTGTTCTAAAATTATTTTTGTCTCATAGAAAGTCACAAATGAACCGTGAACAGTACCGACGAAAAAATGAATTTTTGCTTCAATTTTGTGCACAAACTATGCATGACCAAGAAACAAGAACAACGGCTCGATACCAATGAAAGGAATGGATCCTAATAATATATATGTACATATACGCAGTGGACATGCCCTAGATCAACTTGAATCACTAATTGGAGAAGTATATCACGTACAATGAACATACCTGGATAGCCACAGATTAAAAGCCCCTCGCAAGTGAGAAAGAATCCGGATTCGTCAATCGCTCGTTTTTTGTGAGAAACCATAGAGAGTTTTTGGAGAGTATGTTTGCTTCATAACTTAGTTCGTTCTAACAGAGAGAACATATATATTTCTCCTCTTTTAGAATCAGAATCAAATCTCTAATTATTGCAATCAAATAAGAATTGCCTATTTTAGTCTCATATTATATGGTAACTGATACATACAAAAGCAATCTTAATGTTTGCCATTAATGGGCGCAATTATTTTCAACATAGACTACATCGTCGAGATTCGTTCCATTCCAGAGTATGCAGCGATTTCTAAATTTTTCAGTAATCAACAGCCTGGCTTAAGTTTGTAGCAAAGATTAAATGGAAAATTTCGAAGAATGCCTCCCCGATGGAAGGCCCTAATTCAGCGTTGCCTTAGCTAATTGGACAAGGAAGCCAAGAAAACTTATGAACTAAAAAGAGAGAAGAAAAATGTCAATAACGGGTCTCATGATTAGACTTCATCGCAACCAAAGGTGCACCTTCAACCTATATGAAGTCGCAAAACAGATGCGCGTTGCATCGAGCAGAAAATTCCATTCAATCTTGTTACGACCATCCGTCATATGAAGTTCAAGCGACATTGAGAACGAATTTCCTCGCCTTGGTCTCTGAGATCTTTTAAATAAACTTGCAGCTAACACATTCTGAGCTCAATTGTCTTGTGAACCAATGGCTCTCGGATTTGAGACACAGGAGAACCAAGAATTAGCCGGCACCTTGGCAATGGTTCTCCAAAGAACATTACATGAATTAGTGACAAAAGAGCTGTCTAAGAACCCATCAATATTGATTTTTTAGAAATGCATCTCCGAAACTCGACAAAGCTAGCAATTCGGTTCATTCACTCTGTTGGGACCAAGAACAGCACTACATTGGTATAGGATAACAGCTTTATATGATTTTCCTTTGGCTATGGAAATCCTAGCATAGGACTTACATGCATCGTGTTAACAATGTCGCGACCCACCTTGCTCTCTGCGTATCAAGTGGTGAGCTAATGTATTGCCAAGCCTCGAAGACGGGGTTTGGCTCGGTTCAACCCAGGCCCATAACAAATTGCGATGGGAGAAAATCGGATTCAATCTTTATATGCTTGGTGACATGCGTATGTGTACATGCAAATGAGTCACCACCAATCTTTGGAGAAGGTAAACCGAAAACCTTATCGAACAGCTGGAAGAAATCGTTCGATTCTATGCAACAAGAGATTTTGTAGTCGGATACTTGTTTACACTAGTTAGCTAATTAGCGCCCTTTAAATCCTACCTAGTTAATATTTCCTAAAGTGACCACACATTCTGCGTATCATTCAAAGTCTACAAGTATCTAACCAGTGCTAGATGATCAAGCAAGATGATTTTCTGTCATTTTCGTGTAATTGCCCACTTGATCCTTACCCTAGCATTTAGGATAACAATTAATAGGCAATTTATTGAAATACGAAACTTTAATTAAATACTCAAGTATTTAAAGTGGGTACCTAATGACTGACAGGTAAACATGCAAGCCAATCAATATATGTTACAATCCTACATAATCGAACCCGAGACATGATAGGGTGTACAACAAATTGGATCGGAATGGACATCGGTCACCCTCCATCTCGAAATAAAGGCCTAAAAATACTAATTAGGCTAGAAATACAGTGAAAAAGACTTTTTGAATTTTCCAAAAGTTTCTTAATTTTTTATGAATTTTTTATGAATTTTTATGATTTTCTCAGATTTTTTCTGATCTTTTAAATTTTTTTTTATAAAAAAGGCCGAACCTCTTGCTTTCTCTTCTTTGAGCCATACCAACGAAAACTTGGTGGGCATTTTGGAAAATGAAATTAGACCATGGAGGCATTTTCATGGCCTTCCCTCTCGAGACTCGAGCACAATCAACAAGAAAACCGCACATGGGCGTGTACTAATACACATAAGGAATGATAAAAACTACGTGAGAACAATTTAAAAGAACAAAAACATGTCGAAAATTTGCCTCGAAGTGGCGGGTCCGAGCTATTTTTGTAAGAAAACTGGGTTGAAAAATTAGCCCTTGGAAGCATTTTCACGGCCCCTCATCTTGCATATCAACCTCAATCGATGGCAGACCCGCACATAGGCGTGTACTAATACATGCTGGGAATGACATTAACTAATAAAGAACAACTAAAACGAACAAAATCACAACGAAAATTCGCCCCATTTTCGCTGGTCTGAGCTGTTTTGAAGAGCTGGGCTTGAACCTAGGTCAGGTAAACTTGTTGCCTTTCCTGATTCAAGCCCCGATACTTCACACACATACACCACATAACAAAAGCCACTCAGACCAAATGAAATTACGTAACATAAGGTTTCAAAAAATTCAACGATCCAGGAAATGGTTAGAAGCATGCATCACAATGCATCATGAAGTACGCCATATGCAAGACCTATTCTCAGAAAACGTAGACTTGGCTACTTGCGATATAATATTTGTATTTTCACCAGGTCAAAACAAGGTAGTAGGACCCACAGGTAAATAAAAAAATAAAAAAAGAAGTCAACAAAAGCAAAAAAGGAAAAAGGGCAGTCGGTTTCTCCTTAAGTGGTAGGGGTCGAGAGTCTTCACAGAAAGAAAGAAAAAAAAGGACGAAAGAAGAGAAAGAAGAAACGAAGAAGAAGAAAGGAGAAGAAGAGAAGCGGGGTTCCGCATACACGCCACGGAGCCTTCGTCGTGTCGATATTAGGGCTCAAATTCGGATTTATGGGAAAACTGAGCCGCGAAGTTAGATTTTGGAGTCGTTAAGTTGAGATTCTTTGGGAGAATGATAGTTTAGGATATTGTGAAGCTGCGAGACTTTACATAACTCAATTTGGACTTATGGTTTGTCCGAAACAAAATTTGGAAGTTTGTCGCACGTAGTGAACAGTATGCAACCAGAAGATGTTACGCTCATTCTTGCTGATTTTCGAATAGATTCTGACCAAGCCGTGTTGGGGTATTTGTTGTACATTAAAAGAGCTTTCTTTGAACTATAAGTTCGTTTAAATTGAAGCTCGGAGGAGGGAGTTATGGTCCCTTTAAATTTTATCGTGCAAGTTGCGCGTAACGGACAACATGCGTGTTCACTATGAGCGAGCGTTTTGCTGGTGTGTAGGTGTTGCCTTGGTGACAAATAGGCCTTTTTCAGTTGAGTCATGCTTTAGGGTAGCATACTACTCAGTTTTTTATGCCGTTTTTCGTATATTTGATAGGAATACATATGCATCAACTTGAGTAACCACCATCGGTTGGTTTTGGACTTATCCAGGTGAGTGATGCTATTTCTTCTATGAATTTATAAAACTCATGCTTTGAAAAGATGTAGGCATCTTATGAGTTAATGAGATTTCCTTGAAAGTGAATTGTCATTATAGCATTATTTGCACATAACATCGGATCATACATTTACTACCCATATTTGATATGGATTGAAAAGAGGTTGTGATACACATTCCAAAAAGGTGTTCTTGTAGATTAAGTTGAGTGGCAAAAGATTTTATGCTTGGTGTTGTAAATGATTTTGTGATATTGATTCTGGACTTGATTTGTGGATATTGGAGGATGATGTTGTGGTGCTCGATATCGCTGTGAACTCATTTGAGGGTTTTGTGGGTATGCAATCTAGAATATCCTTGTGGGCCGAGCTATCGGCATTATAGGTGGAGACCTTACCAAGGAGGAATCTTGGTCACTTTTATCATGGGGCGTAACATGTGGCCATGGTTGGGTATCTAAGCATGAGATTGGTTAATGGATAGACCATTGACATGTGTTTTTCACGAGATTGGTCAATTCATAGACCATTGATATATATTTTGACATTTTTATTGAGAAATGGTATTCCCGCTATATATATATTGTGTTGGAAGTTGAATATGACTCATTTTGGCATTGAAGGTTTGTAATACTTTATTTTTGGTGAAAAAGAGTTATGTTTTGTGTTTTAAATGTGCATGGTGAGTGTTCGATCCGCTTAGAAGAAATGTATATCTCATTGAGACGTGGTAGCTCACTCCTTCCATCTCATTTGTTTTGAGGTTCTTCCGTGACCGCAAGTATGACGTGAGTGTTGCGTTATTTTTGATAGGGGGTTTTTGGTATGTGTTGTATATGGCTGTTGAACTTTTCAACTAGCTTTTGACAGTACATGTACATATTTTTTTTATGGTTATAGAAAAGTTCGATATTGTAACCAAATGACCGTCTATCATGTATATATGTGTAGATGCATATATTTCAATATAAGGTGAAATTTTGGTTATCTTGAGGCTATGTTCTTTAGAGAAAGAATGACCGGTGTCATACCCTTGTTTGTGATGAATTGGGGTATGGCATTTGTTGGTATCGAGCATAAGTTTGGATCTTTTAAATCTTTTTAGGCATAGAAATGGGACATTGTGAGATTGTGTGATAGATTTTAATGCATTAGTTATTTATATATTAAGATAACGCTTCATTCTTGGATCCAGGTAATCATGAGTTCAAACTCGAGGCTGATTATCTCTCTTCGTAGGAGTAAAAAGGGCAAGCGAGTTGGTACCTCCGGGTGTCCGGAATGTGTCTCATGATTTTTGAAGGTAGGACTCCAATAAGAAGACAAGATGAAAATATTCCAGACTCTCAAGATGTAAGAGATGCGTGCCAACAGCCAAGTACCCAAAGCAATATATCCGAAGCTTGTCAAGTGGTGCTCGATTTCCATCGTCGGTTCAAAGAAATGGGTACATCTGGAGCCGTTGAAATGGGAGATACTAGAGATTACACTTTTGTTCAGCTCGGAGATGCAAAACCACCGACTTATGATGGGAAAGGCGATCCTCTCGTGGTCGAGCGTTGGATTAGAAAAATAGAGAATACCTTCGAGTTGAGGGAGTCCCCAAGAATTGAAAGGTTAATTTTGCCACCCATTATTTGGAGGGTGAAGCTAAATATTGGTGGGAGGGGATGAGGCTCGCTCTTGAAGGTAGGGATGCTATTGTAACATGGAATGACTTTATGAAGGCTTTTAACGCATAGTTCTTTCCACAGTGATTTCAAACGAAGATGAAGGCCGATTTTATCCATATATCTCAAGGAGACTCTAGGGTTTTGGAATACACATGCCGTTTTAATTAGTTGAGTAGATTTGTAGAACGTTTGGTGGCCGATGAGAAAGATAAAGCTAAAAATTTTCAAAGGGGTCTTCGACCTGAAATTCGTTCCACACTTGAGCCTCTTCTTTTAACAACTTATCAAGATGTCTTTGGAACGAGCAATGAAGGTTGAGCAAGGAATCTTGGAGTATGGGACACAGGTGACCCCTCAACATGAGAGGCCAAAGTTTGCAAATTTCCAAGAGAGTCGTACAAGTGGTAGCGAAAAGCAAAGAGTATTTATTCAGCCACGAAAATCCAGAATTCAGAGTAATAAAGGTCCTTGTACTACCTATGGGAGACGTTATAGTGGCCCTTATCGCCACAAGATAGAAGCATGCTTTATATGTGGGATCATAGGGCATATGGCACACAATTGTCCTACACCGAATAATGCCCTAGGGGATAGCAAGCATATGTTTTGTATGCGGGCAATCTGGACATGTAGTATATACTTGATCCGTGAGGAATACTATCTCTTCAGTTAGTAGACCCCAAGAAAGTCGGGAAAGGTAGAGGACAACTATGAAAATTTATGCGATGATAGAGGAGGATGTGGCGGCATCTAACACCGTTGTTGCTAGTAATATTTCCATTGCCTTACGAAATGCTTATGCATTATTTGACCCTAGTGCTACGCATTCCTTTATTTCTATGGAGTTTGCAAAGAAACTTGATGTGCTACCCGAACTTCTTAAATGTGAATTGCGTGTCAATACTCCTACTAGTGATTTCTTGATTGCGACCATGTGTTCAAGAGATGTACGCTTCAAATTGATGATGTTGAAATGCCCGGAGATTTGGTGGTGTTAAATATACGAGATTTCGATGTTATTCTAGGGATGGATTTGTTGTCAACATATCATGCTACTATTGATTGCTATTCTAAGAAAGTTGTCTTTCAGCTTTTGAATTAACCCGAGTTCTCTTTTTCTAGAAGTTGTAAAGGCAATTTTCCAAGATCGATTCCGATAATGCAAGCAAGGAAGTTTTTGAGGAAGGGTTGTTGTAGTTGTTTGGCATGTGTAATAGACACAACAAAGGAAGTTGTAAAGCTGGAAAATATTCCCGTTATCAAAGAGTTTCCGGATGTTTTTCTTAATGATCTAAACTGGTTTGCCTCCGATAGAGAGATTGAGTTCAGCATAGATTTAATGCCTGGTACAACACCTATTTCAAAGGCATCATATCGAATGGCACCAAATGAATTAAAAGAATTGAAAACACAGATACAAGAGTTGTTGGAAAAGGGTTTCATTAGACTCGGTGTTTCACCTTGAGGAGCTCAAGTTCTATTTGTGAAAAAGAAGGATGGTAGCATGCGTCTTTGCATAGATTACCGAGAACTTAACAAGGTAACGATCAAGAACAAATATCCGTTGCCTTAGATTGATGATCTATTTGATCAACTTTAGGGAGCTTAGGTATTCTCTAAGATTGACCCTCGCGGGTATCATCGGTTGAAGATAAAAGCAGATGATGTACCTAAAACCGCCTTTAGAACAAGGTATAAGCATTATTAGTTTCTTGTTATGCCTTTTAGGTTCACAAATGCACCTGCTACTTTCATGGATTTGATGAATAGGGTATTCGGGCAAGTATCTTGACAGATTTATTGTGGTGTTCATTGATGATATTTAGATGTACTCGAGGAGCTTGGAAGAGTATGAACATTTGAGGGTTGTTTCAGCAGACTTTGCGAAAGAAGAAGTAGTATGCAAAATTTAGTAAATGTGACTTCCGGCTTGACCATATTGAGTTCTTAGGTCATGTAATTTCTAAAGATGGCATTACGGTTGATCCAAAAAAAAGTTGGAGCAATTGTTGGTGGAATCGCCCACAAATGTAATAGAAGTGAGAAGTTTTCTTGGGCTAGCTAGCTACTATAGGCGATTTGTGGAGGGATTCTCTAAAATTGCTGGTCCACTTACCCGTTTAACTCGAAGGGAGTTAAATTTGTATGGTTAGATCAATGCGAGCATAGCTTCCAAGAGTTGAAGAGGCGGTTGGTGTTAGCACATATTCGACCTTACCTTCACGAACTGGTGGCTTCACAATCTTATTGCGATAAGGTTTGGGTTGTGTTCTTATGCGGGATGGTAGAGTTGTAGCTCTATGCCTCTAGACAGTCAAAAACTCATGAGAAAAATTATTCTTCTCATGACCTAGAGTTAGCAACAGTTGTATTTGCTTTAAAAATATGGCGTCACTACTTGTATGATGAAAAGTGTGAAGTCTTTATCGATCACAAGAGTTTGAAGTATATTTTTAGTCAAAAAGAATTGAACATGAGAAGAGGAGATGGCTTGAGCTTCTTAAAGATTATCACTTATCTATCCATTACCATCCAGGTAAGGCCAATGTAGTAGCGAATGCCTTAAGTCGTAAATCTTCCGAAAACATGGCAGCATTACTTACTTCTTAGAAGCCCATTCTCAAATATATGAGGAAGCTAGACTTGGAGTTATTAGTTCATCAGCTTGATGCTCAATTAACCAATCTTTGAGTACAACCAACCCTAATCGATAGAATCAAGGCTAAACAAAATGAGAATCCTCAATTGGAGAAGATCGAGAGAAGGTGTAGAGGCTGGAAGACAAGAAGATTTCAGTGTTTATGTAGATGGGTTGTTGAGATACTATGGTCGGCCATGTGTTCCCAATGGCTCGGAATTGAAAAAGGAGATACCGCAAGAAGCTCATAGTGCAAGATTTTCCATCCATCCAAGAAGATTGACTAAGTCTGCACACTTCTTGTCATATCGATCCGGCCTTTCATTGGAGGATATGTTGAAGCGGTACGTTAATGAGATAGTGAAGCTTCACGGAGTTCTGTTAGCATTGTCGACACAGTGATCCTAGATTTATATCTAACTTTTGGAAAAGTTTACGGATTGCATTGGGTACTAAACTCAACTTTAGTACGGCTTTCCATCCGCAAACGGATAAGCAGCTAGAGAGAACGATTCGGACATTAGAAGATATGTTGAGGTTTTGTGTTATCGACTTTGGTGGTTCATGGGACAAACACTTACATTTAGCGAGTTTTCTTATAATAACAATTATCATTCCAGCATTAAAATGGCTCCTTTCGAAGATTTATGTGGTCGAAATGCAAAATTCCTATTTGTTGGGACGATGTTAGTGAGAAAAGACTAAGCGGCCCCGAGTTTGTTCAACAATCAAAGGAGAAAGTTAGGCTAATTCGAGAACATCTCAAGACGGCTCAAAGTCATCGAGAAAAGCTATGCATACCTCAAAAGATGCAAGGTAGAATTTGACGTAGGAGATCATGTGTTCTTAAAAGTATCACCTATGAAGGGCGTCACGAGATTTGGCACTCGTGGGAAATTGAGTCCAAGGTACGTGGGACCGTTCTTGATATTAGAAAGGATTGGTGAAGTTGCTTACAAACGGCCTTATCACCAATCCTATCCGAAGTGCATAACGTATTCCATGTATCGTTATTGCGGAAATATGTGCCAATCTTGACACGTGTTGGATTTTACACCTTTGAAGTTAAGGGAGAACTTGAGATATGAGGAGCAGCCTCTTTGGATCATGGATAGGAAAGATCAAGTGTTACGAAAGTGAACTATTCCCTATGTCAACATTCAATGGCAGAACCACACGTAAAGAGATGCTACTTGGGAACTCGAAGAGGAGGCGACACGCAAATATCCTCATTTCTTCAAAAGTTTAGGCAAGTTCAATTATTCGAATTTTGCGGATGAATTTCTTTTAAGGGGGTAGAATATAATATTTGAATTTTGACCCTGTCAAAACAACTTGGTGGGACCCACCAATAAACGAAAAATAAAAAAATAAAAAGTCAACAAAAGAAAAAAGGAAAAAGGGCAGTCGGTTTCTCCTTAAAGGGTGGGGTTCGACAGTCTTCATAGAAAGAAAGGAAAAAAAAGGGAGAAAGGATAGAAAGGACAAAAAGAAGAGAAAGAAGAAAAGAAGAGGAGCGATTTCGCATACATGTTATGGAGGCTTCGTCGTGTCGATCAACTACGAATCACAAGCTTGGTAAGTGCTCGCATCCTAGGTTCATCTAATCGAAGTAATATTTGTAGTCATGCCTCAAATTCGGATTTATGGGAAAATTGACCCGCAAAGTCAGATTTTGGAGTCGTTAAATTGAGATTCTTTAGGGGAATGATATTTTAGGATGTTGTGAAGCTACGGGACTTTACGGAACTCAATTTGGACTTATGGTTTGTCGGAAACAAGACTTGGAAGTTTGAAGCGCGTAGTGAATAGTGCCCGACCAGAACATGATGCGCCCATTCTTGTCAATTTTCAAATAGATTCTGGTCAAGCCATGTGTGGGATTGTTGCGGTACATTAAAAGAGCTTTCTTTGGACTACAAGTTCGTTTAAATTGAAGCTTAAAGGAGAGAGTTATGGTCCATTTAAGTTTATCGCGCAAGTTGCGCATAGCGAACAACATGCGTGTTCACTATGAGCGAGCATTTTACTAGTGTGTAGGTG
The DNA here is from genome assembly GCA_021437795.1 of Rhodamnia rubescens. Lineage (NCBI taxonomy): Eukaryota > Viridiplantae > Streptophyta > Magnoliopsida > Myrtales > Myrtaceae > Rhodamnia > Rhodamnia rubescens. The sequence goes on from JAILYA010000049.1 coordinate 1,758,666, forward strand.
TCGCCTTGGTGACAAATAGGCCTTTTTCAGTTGAGTCATGCTTTGGGATAGCATATTACTCAATTTTTTATGCCGTTTTTCATATATTTGATACAAATACGTATGCATCAACTTGAGTAACCATCGTAGGTTGGTTTTCGACTTATCCAGGTGAGTGATACTATTTCTTCTATGAATTTATAAAACTCATGTTTTGAAAAGATATAGGCATCTTATGAGTTACTGAGATTTCCTTGAAAATGAATTGTTATTATAGCATTATTTTCGCATAATATCGGATCGGACATTTACTACCCATTTGATATTTGATATGGATTGACAAGAGATTGTGATATGCATTCCAAAAAGGTATTCTTGTGGATTAAGTTGAGTGGTAAAAGAATTTATGTTTGGTGTTGTAAATGATTTTGTGATATTGATTCTGGACTTGATTTGTAGATATTGGAGGATGAGGTTATGGTGCTCGATATCTCTGTGAACTCGGTTGAAGGTTTTTTGGGTGTGCACATACTAGTCTAGGATATCCTTATGGGTCGAGCCACCAGCATTATAGGTGGAGACCTTACCAAGGGGGAATCTTGGTCGCTTTTGTCACGAGGTGTAACACGTGGCAATGGTTGGGTATCTCGAGTACGAGATTGGTCAATGGATAGACTATTAACATGTGTTTTTCACAAGATTGGTCAATGGCTAGACCATTGATATACGTTTTGAAATTTTTATTGAGAAATGGTATTCCTACTATATATATATAATATTATATATATTGTGTTGGAAGTTGAATATAACTCATTTTGGCATTGAAGATTGTGATACTTTGTTTTTGGTGAAAAAGAGTTATGTTTTGTGTTTTAAATGTGCATGGTGAGTGTTCGATCCGCTTAGAAGAAATGTATTTCTCACTAAGACATGATAACTCACTCCTTCCATCTCATTTGTTTTCAAGTTCTTCCATGACTGCAAGTAAGACGTGAGCGTTGCGTTAGCAGCATCATTTTTTATAGAGGATTTTTGGTATGAGTTGCATATAGCTGTTGAACTTTTGAGCTAGCTTTTGATAGACATGTACATATTTTTTATGATTATAGAAAAGCTCTAAGATTGTAACAAAATGATTGTCTATCGTGTATATATGTGTAGATGTATATATTTCGATATAAGATGGAATTTTGGTTATCTTGAGGCTATGTTCTTTAGAGAAAGAACTGCCGTGTCATATCCTTCTTTGTGTTGACTTGGGGTGTGACACGCGAAAAGTCAAAAACCCACATATTCGGAGCTTACGGGGATGGATGACGGCATGGAGGCAGTGGAAAATGGTAGGGGTTCTCCCTCAAGGTTTCTAAAACTCTCTTTTGCTCTCAAACTCACCCAACTCACAACACGAACTCTTCCATTTTCCTTCGTGACTAGCTTCTTTTGGTTTTTTTTTTTTCACCTGGTTTTTTTTGAGCTTTTTCGAACACCGGCCCACTTGGCTCTTTCTTGGCTCTTTCTCTAGGGTTTGTTCTTGAATCAAGTGGGGATTTTTGGGAATTGTGTCCTTCTTGGGGGCTAATGGCCTTAGGATTGATTTAATGGCTTAGATTCCATCTTGACAACCATGAGAGGTCTTGATTGCCCATGACCTATGATGTGCCATTTTGAATGACCATGATTTTATGTCCCAAGGAATGGTTAAAATTAGATCCAAAAATGTCCTAAGATTAGGTCAAATGTTGGTTATGCCCGAAATGCGAAAATGATTTGGCCAAAGTGAAGCTAAAGGTCTCAAAGTAAAAGAATGACAAGAAGGAGGCCAAATTGTTTTTTTTTTTTTTGACTCAATTAGGTCATGAATTCCTATGATTTTGGGAAACTATGATCTTAATCTATTTTTTTAAAATAAAAAGTGACCAAATGAAATAGTCAAATTAAAATAAAATTTGACTATTTTTCGAGATTTTTCAAACCACGTTTGGTATTTTTCCTAATTTTAGGCCATTTTTAAGTGAAAAGAGCTTCGAAAATACCAAAAATACAAAAACAAATTGATCAAAATTGGTTCCTTATATGTGGCCAAGGATTCCAAAGTTGATTTTTGAACTTTATGAGTTTTTATTGATTTTTAAATATTTTTCTAAAAATTAAAATGATGACAAATTAGGTGACAAGCAATAAACGGAGTTCATGTAAGTCTGCAAGAGCAGCAAAAGACAAATCCATGTACGGCGGTCTAAAGTCAGCTAAGCATGGTAGGAACGTGGATAAAGACTTGAAACCCCTCACGGCATGCTTTGAACATAAACCAATATGCATATTGTCCGGTGATTTGTCCCATCAACCCCTGTTTTCTCTGCAGCGAACATGTCTTGTTCTGTCCTTGACACCTTGTGTCTTGGCCTGTCCTAAACTCCTTGAGGTTGCAGATCCCCTCGCCTCCCAGGTGATCTTTTAACAATCTCTCCATTCACAAACAACCCAGCTACAACAAACAGCAAGACCCCGCTATAAGTTAATACCCTTCTATTCTATGACATCAAAATCAGTTAGAAACTAATACACTACTTACTAAGTTCAAACCAAAAAGGTGCATTGGTAGCTCACCTCAAATCTGGAGTGGACAGAGTACAGAAACTACAATGGTAAGCTACTAATGAATGACCAGATCTCTTAGTACACTCTCGACTCTCTTTATTTCTTCTTCAAAATCTACAGGATCATTCAACAGCACAAGATGTCCATTTCTCCCTAAGATGGTAAATTTGAACCAAAACGGTAAATCCAAATTCAGCGGAACAACTCTTAAACTATCTAGATTCTTGATGGCTCACAGCCAACGGAACAACTCTTAAAGTATCTAGATTCTTGATGGCTCACAGCCAACATAGGGAGAAACGAGAGTTTCCAAATAGATAGCAGATTCGAAATCGCCATCGCTCTGGATGGGATAATCGTTGTAAGTATCATCCTCTGGATTGAACAGAGTCATCTGGTTCATATCAGTCTGAAAGACTATTTTTCTTCTCCTCGTGTATGCAGGAATCTTCACATATCTGTTTATAGGTATGCCATCAGTCAAGACCCTGAACAATTTTGTCCACGATCCTCCTCTCCTGTGGTCATTTGTGATCCACCCCTCGAAGCAGTCATTTAAGATGGTGCCATGGTATATGAACAGATTGGTCCCGTGAATCCCGAGTCCCTCGAAAACTATGTCCCGATCGACTTCAGGGGCCGTAAGTTCCTGGTGGAATTTCTCTTCCGACAAATTGAATGACATAATCACATTCTCGCTCTTGTTTCTGCTCTCGACGCACCAGTGTAAGGCCCCATTCCAAAAAACTCCTCGCTCGGAAACGGCAGGGTATCGTTCTTGTTGGACTTGTGTCCTTCTCCAAGAACCGGACTTGAGCGAAAATATTGCCACTTGCCATTTTTCAATACCACCGCCCTGTACTATTTTGTAGTCATGAGATCGAGAGTCATATCCGAATCCCAAGAATAACCCCTCTAGTTGAAAAAGATTGTAACCAGGCAAATTCCTACACTCCTTGGTGGTTGGGTTATACAGGAGAAATCCGCTGGGGGCAAATAAACATACCAAGCCATCGCAAGACCCCACGAGGTAGGACTCCCCCCAAGGATCGTCCATCCTCAGCTCATGAACCTTTACCACCGTGCGATCATCGTTGCCGCCAATGCCTCCGTCGAGCGCTTCGTAGTCTATGGTCTCGAGGGGGCTGGTCTTGAAGATTCTCTGGCTAGAAATCATATCCCCTGCCTTCAGCCTTTGCAGATGCGACTTGGTGAAATCCGGGCCGGACATTAGAGTCTGCCACCGTTTACAGACGCATTTGAATCGCATCAATGACTTAGGAGGCAGCCTCAAGAGTATCTCGAGTACAATGTCCTCCGGGAAACTTTCGGCAATCGTTTCGGCAAATTGTCTCTTCATTGCGCAGGTTTTGAGTGAAAGGTCAGTTTCTTCTGCTTTTCAATCGTTTGCTGGGCAATGGGTTATATCAGAAAGTGTTCAGTCAAAGTCACGCGAGAGTGATACCAAGTCAAGCTCAGCACAGAACAAGACGAGGGTTGACAAGATCTTTTGCCAAGAAGGACGCAAAATGGAAGGGGGAGGCATCGGACTAGGGTTGCCGAAGCCCCAGCACTCGGATCTTGACCACGCTCGATGCCGGATTGAGGTCGATCAGATGACCTTTTCGAGGTCCAAGGCCGTCGCCGGGCGGTTGGGACAAGGCGGACGAGAGAGGGGGAAGAAGGGAGAGGGTGGGTGAGGTTTTATAAATGAATATATCCAACACTTTCCTAATTTGCACCCATCCAAGAGATTTTAAGAAAAAATATAAATGGTCCTTCAACTTTAACTCAATACTCTAACGTATTCTCTGAACTTTTTATTTATTAATATGATCCATAAACTTTAACTCAATATAAATTTTAACCCAATATACAATATCTCGTTTAATATCGTCCTCGAACTTAAATTAATGAAAGAATAACATTCGATATTTTCATATAACTTATGAACTAGTTTGAACATTAACTAAAAGTTCAAAGACCACATTGAACAAATTAAAAGTTCGAGAACTATATTGCACATTGAGCTAAAATTCAAGGACAATATTGAACAAAATAAAAGTTTAAGAACCACATTGCATATTAAACCAAAGTTTAGGGGACCGTTTGCATTAAAATCCTAAATTTTAAAGCAGGTCACAATAAGCGGCCATGAGTCGAGCCAAGTCAGAATCTCAAGTGCCTGATCTTTATAAACAAACTTCGTTAGAATGATCCTGAAAAACCTATTCACGAACTCGATTATGCAGGGCATTCGGGCATAAGTTGAGCCCCCAAGCATGCACGAGCGTTGAGTTTTAACGTTTTCGGAATACTAATATAGATTTAGAGAAAAGTTTCGTCCTTTCGAAAGGCTTATATATTGATATAATTATGACAATCTTCACTGGTTGAGCACGAATGGACACTCCTGTGCCATCACTCAAGCCCACTCGTTCTTCGGTTACGACGGTTCTCTCTCTTCATAAAGGGTATACGGTCATAGAATTTTTGGAACAATTTTTATAGTTGTTAATGAAGTGATCATAGTGGCAGATTATTCTTAACATACATTTTCACGAATTCGCGGCGGATTATTCCTAGTCTTCACGGCTAAATCGACTTGTTCTCGATATAAATGGGCATGACTTCTTTTTACAATGAAATTTGCTTTCACATTATCTTTATTGGACTCCGTTTGTTTCATGAAAAATAAATAATTTGATAAAAGAATTCCTAAAAATGATGGTTCGTATCGCTTAAAATAATTAGTTAATAAAAAAAAAATTCATTGTCGACCAAAAACTATGTCTACAAATTTCCGTATCATTTTTTACGGGTCATGCAAGCGATCAATATTAGGAAAATGTTTTCCAAATCAATTATTTTTCACGAAACAAATGGAAAAAAAATTCCAACAAAAAAAATTTCGGATTTTCTAGCATTTGGTTTCAAAAAAAAACTAGTGAAAAAAATATTTTCCATCAATGAAAAAATACCTTTAAAAGTTGGGAAAATAATTTTTGTTTTTCCTCATCTTTCCTCCTAGCACTCCTTCACATTCATTTTCTTTTTAATTATTTTTATTTTCTTTTTTTCATTGTTTCCATCTTCCTCGGTCTACCACAGACGCAAGTTGGTGAGCTCAAGTTGGCCTAGCCTCGCCAGGATCTGGGAAGATGGAGCTTGCCTATGGTTGTTGATCATAATGGGGAAGAAGGAAAAATGATACTAAAGAAAACAAAAAATTACTTAAAATTTTTTTTTTTAAGAACTACTAAAACTACATAGGACATTCGGCGTGTTGCCGGCATCCACATTAGCAATGTTCGGCCAAAAGACGTTGCGTAAAATTGAATTATATTTTTCTTACCAAATTACGAAAAATATTTTTCAATTCATTTTTAAGATTCAACCAAACATAAAAAAATATTGACGTTTTCATGAAAAATGACTTGCCAAAAAATATTTTCCGGAAATGTCACATTTTCCGCGAAATTGATGGAGCCTAAATGATCAAATTGAAAGAACAATGATGATAAACAAATTCTTGTTCTTATTATTGACTGATCAAATACATTGTATATATAGGACTAGAATTCCAATTAGCATCCTAGAAAGCTGCCTATACAATCTTCGTGACCTATATACACCTATACAATCTTCTATATAAGGAAATAAAAACAATCGACAACCAAGACAGAATTGTTGACTATCTCAACACTCCCTCTCAAGTTGGTGCATAGATGTTACACATGCACAACTTGTCTAAGAGCTTTGAGAGCACCCGATTGGATACCCCTTTGGTAATGATGTCGGCTAACTAATCTTCTAACCTAATCTTTGGTAGTTCCACGGTCTTTTCTTCCAGTTTCTCCTTAATGAAGAACCTATCCACCTCAACATGCTTTGTACGGTCATGTTGAACTGGATTATGGGCTATGTCACATGCTGCTTTGTTGTCACAATATAGTTGAATTGGTTGCTCTGGGGAGTAGCCTAGGTCCCGTAAAAGAATTTTGAACCAAAGTGCTTTACAAATTCCTAAGGTCATTCCTCTATACTCAGCTTCGCACTAGATCGTGCAACAACATTTTGTTTCTTGCTTCTCCATGTCACTAGGTTCCCACCTATAAAGGTAAAGTATCCCGAAGTAGATCGCCTATCGTCAATTGCTCCTGCCCAATTGGCATTTGTATATACCTCGATACCTTGCTTGCTCATTTTTTTAGAGAGTAGAATTCCCTTTCCTAGAGCAGATTTTAGATACCTCAAAATGAGCATGTTCGCATTCATATGCTGCTCATTGAGATTATGCATGAATTGACTAAAGATACTCGGAGCATAGGTGAGATTTGGTCTTGTGTGAGCTAAGTACATCAATCTTCCAATAGGCCTTTGGTGTCTCCCCCCGTCCATCGGTACCCGATTTGTCTCAAAACATAACTTCAAACCCACTTCAACTGGGGTGTCACTTGGTTGGCGAGGTAGACATACCGATTTCATGTAGTAGATCTAAGGTATACTTTCTTTGAGATAGAAAGATTCCTTTGCTTGATTGAGATACTTCAATTCCCAAAAAGTATTTTAGGGGCCTAAGTCTTTCATTTCAAATTCCTTGAACAAGTACTCCTACAAAGCTCTCATTTCTTCTAGATCATTGTCATGACAATCATGTCATCCACATATACAATGAGTGCAGTGGTTTTTCCATGTCACTTCTTAAGAAATAATGTGTGATTTGAATTACTTTGTTTGTAATCAAAGGTTGTCATGGATTTGGTAAATCGTCCGAACCAAGCTCTTGGAGACTATTTTAATCCATATAGTGAGTTCTTCAACTCTGCACACCTTCGATTTTGTCTTTTCGTGACCATGCACCTTGGAGGGAGATCCATGTAGACTTCTTCGGATAGTTCGCCATGTAGGAATGAGTTCTTCACATCAAACTATTGTATCAGCTAATAAAAATTTGCAGCTAAGGATAATAGGACCCGATTGTGTTGATTTTGGCTACGGGTGCAAATGTTTCCAGTGTAGTCAATTTCATACATTTAGGTGTATCCTTTTGCCACCAATCTTGCCTTAAAGCGTTCGATTGTACCATTAGCTTTGCATTTCATAGTAAAGGTCCATCGACACCTAACTATTCTTTTTCTCGTGGGACGATCCACGAGCTCCCGAGTTTAGTTCTTCTACAAGGAGGCCATTTCTTCATTCATCACGACTTTCCCTCTTGGATCAATTAAGGCTTCTTGCACCTTGTTAGGTCTAGATACAATAGATAATTGATTGACAAATGACTAATTTTTTTTTTTACAATCGATGTGTAGCCATGTAGTGACTCATGGGATGTCTTACTTTACTAGACAATTGAGGTTCATATGTAGGTTTTGGAATACCTTTGGTGAGACGTTATGGTAACTATCTTCCTGGATGACTCAAGAGCTGTATAAGGAATAGCCTCGGACAACGATTGGTTTGGTGTATCAATCGGGAGGAGGCTCGGGCTCGGGTTCGAAGTTTCCCGGCTTTCCGAATGCTCATTCCCACTTAGATCCAAGTTTTGACCACTAAGCTCCAACTCATCCACTTCTACACTTATTGTGTCATTGTGTTAGTTATCACCACTCAAATCCAAGTTTCCTATATTTCGATCATATACTTCTACCATATCTTCATCAAGATCATATACAAGAGTCTGAATTTCCTCTAGATACTCCCCCGAAAGTTAGACTCCAAAAAATACATACTACTTCATGAAAAATAACATCCATAGTAACAAACATGCCTTTAGTAGGAGGATGATAGCATATGTATCCTTTTTTATGAAGAGCATATCCAACAAAGACACATTTCAAAGCTCGGGGCATTAACTTACTACGTTGGTATGTGTGAAGATGAACATAGGCAACACATCCAAAGACATGAGGGCGTAGGTTTGGAATTGAGGGAGAAACAACAACTTATGCAAGTGTTTGGAAGGGTGTTTTGAAGTTGAGAGAACGAGATGGAACACGGTTGGTGAGATATGCAGCGAGAGAGAAGAGCTTCACTCTAGTAGCATAAGGGCATGTGAGTCTCGATTAAGGAAGCGCGAACAACCTCCAATAAGTGTCTATTATTGCGCTCGGCCACACCATTCTGTTGCGGTGTACTTGAGCAAGCGATTTGATGGATTGAGCCATGAGAGTCCAAAAATTGCCGAAGTTCGGAATCTTGGTATTCCCCACCATTATCACTTCGTAATACTTATATGCGGGCATTGGATGGACCCCAAACATCGAGTGAATAACTATAAAAGGAACTGGACTTTTATTTAAAATCAAAGGAAAAGAAGCATGATGGCTTTTTGCAAGTTCACACACATCACATTTGAAAATAGAAATATCCAAATTCTTAAATAAACTAGGAAACAACCTTTTTAAATAATCAAATGAGGCATGTCCCAAACGTCGATGCGAGCCTAATCTCAGCTATTTTCTTTGATGAACCCGTACATTCTCTTTCGCCAAAGCCTCGTTGTAATCTGCTGGAAATTTTTTATTCCAAGTCCAAGTAATATAGCTTCCCGTTCTTAACACCATAACCAATCGTTTATCGAGTCTAAATGTCCTTAAACACACAATGGTCAAGCCAAAAAATAATAACACAAGATAAGGTAGAAGTGATTTGAGAGATTGACAAGAGATTATAATCTAAGGACGGAACAACTAACACCGAATCAAGATGTAAAGTATTAGTAAGATGGGATGACCCTTCCCTAATAAATGGGATGGTATTAAGGTTGGCTGTGGAGACACAATTTTGGAAGGATGGGTTAAGGGTTGAGACTTGGCTAACATCAAATGTCATATGGTCTCGTAGCACCCGAATAAATTATCCATGCACTATTCAAAACAGGTATAGAAATATTTAAGACTTTATCTCCAGTGTTTGTAGTGATTACCAATGTTGATGACTTAGGAGTGGCATTGTCATCCTTTGTTTGAGCAACTGGCGACGTAGAAGGCCGTTTGGAATTTCGATGCCGAGTGGGGTCCCACCCGATCTGGATATCCAATAAGTTCAAAACATCGACTTTTGGAATGACCAATTTGGTTGCAATGAGTGCATTTGTAGGTAGGTTTGTCCGAACTATTAGAGCACTTTTTAGTGGTGAATTTTGGCCGATCTTGTGAGGGCCGATCGGGTCACCGATTGGTGATCATAGCGGGAGATTCACGTGCCTCAATATCATTATTCGGGGTAGTGGAATGTATGGCCTCATGACGAACCAAGGAATAGCACTCTTCCAAACTTAGTAGGGGCTCTTGACATAAAATTTATCTTCGAATTTGGTCAAAAACCTTATCCAACCCAACCAGAAATATGTGTACTCGTAAGCGTTGAATGGACTGATGGTATGCTCAAACATCATCGTGGTCTTTCATCATCACTTTGTCACGATGATCCAGTTCTCGGAAAGATTTCGTTAACTCCCCATAATAGATTGGGAGTGACTTGGCACGTTGTTTGGATGAAAAGGCTTTTTTATGCAAATAATAGACATGCCTTTCCTCCTACCATCATAAAATGCTTTGGAAAGAGTACTCTAGATTTCACGAGCGGTAGGTATACGTAAGTAACACTTCATAATGTCGGGGACATAGACATCAATAGCCATCTTTTAACTTTCTGATTTTCAGCATACCATTTGTCATATTCTTTGTCGGATTCTGCAGGGGGTGGTGTTCGACAATGATATACGAGAGTTTTTCTCGTTCAAGTAAAATGCATGTCCATTAATTGGGACAACACATCATAATTTGTTTCAAGTAAGCAAAATGCCTACATTAAAGACACCTTTAGTCCGAACAAAGACTGGAACAGATTTGATTCCAAAAGAGTCACCTTTTTCACTCATTTTTTTCCTTGCTTTTTTTTTTAAAATTTACTACAAACAATAAATAATCAAACACAACAACATGAAAGGGAGCAAAAAATAAGAAAAAACAGAGGATAGCACCAAGATGCCTTGCTTGGCTACCCAATATGACATGGCCCATGAGGTGTTGTGCAATAACGATCAACCGAGCGGCCCGGGCACGGGGAATAGTGCATGAGTGACAAGCAACTAGTGGGATTAGTGAGGATCTGGAGGAATTGATATGGGTGCGGTGGGCCTTGGTTTGATGTGGCAATCTCAGCAATAAGCGGGCAGCGAGCGGAGCAACTTCTCATACGGTGGTGGGCCACTATTGGTTTGGGTATATATATTTTTTTCTTCCTTTTTTTTATTTGGAATGGATCAAACGTAAGGCTCGATGCCATGTTAGAAAATATAACCCAAAAGCTTAAACTAATAAGTGGAGGGAGACCCACATGAATATAAAACGTATTTAGAACCGGTTGTTGAGTAATGTGGGACATACTTTAACACCCCCACTCATGTGCAAGCCGGATTACAAGCATCACATGAAATTTTGACTACGCATATTCACGTGGAGTTTTTGAGGAATTTTTTACCATGCACCGTCACGAAAGGGATAGCATTGTCCCCGATACCATGAAAAGAACAATGATGATAAACTAATTCTTGTTCTTATTATTGACTGATCAAATATATTGTATATATAGGACTAGAATTCCAATTAGCATTCTAGAAATCTGCCTATACAATCTCCATGACCTATATACACCTATACAATCTTCTATATAAAGAAATAAAACAATCGACAACCAAGACAGAATCATTGACTATCTAAACACAATTCTTTTTTCTTAAAATTGTAGAGGCTCCGAAACACAAAGCCATTGTGCATAATGTTGATGAGTAGTTTGAATTTAGGATTGGCACGATTTTTGCGAATGGCGGAGCTTATAATACATAAATGGACATAAAATTTGCAAGGGATTCGAAGCTCGAAAAGGACAAAAAGCAAACAATTGTAAAGGAATATTATGAAGACTAAATGGAAAAATCTCCAAGAATGCAACTGAAGGTGCACCCTCTACCCACATGAAGTCGGGAATTGAATATTCGCATCGAGTTTAAGAGTCCGCCAAAACTAACTTCCTCACCCTTGTCTCTCAAATCTAAAGAATCAAGAAACCCATTCCAAACAATTACCCAGGACCTTGGCAATGATCTTTTAAGGAACATAGACTTTAATATAGGGCAAATGCATCTCCGAAACTCAACTAAAGCAGCAATTCTGTTCATTCACTCTGTCGGGACCGGGAATGGCACCAAATTTTCGGACTCGGGATAAGATAATGGCTATATATAATTTTCCTTTGGCTATGGAAATCCAAGCACAGGGACTTTACGCATGTCAACCATAATCCGAGTTCATGTAAGTCTGAAAGAGCAGCAGAAAACAAATCCATTTACCCGAGTCTAAAGTCAGCAAAGCATTCTAGGAACATGAATAAAGGCTTGCAATCCAACACGGCATACTCTGAGCTGAAGTTATACACATATTGCTCGCAGACTTGTCCCATCAACCCGTGTTTTCTCTGCGGGCGAACATGTCTAGTTCTGTCATTGGGTCTTGGCCTGTCCTTAGCTCTCTGAGGCTGCGGCTCTACTCTCCTTTGCCTCTGAGGTGATCTTTGAACAATCTCTCCATTCAATCAACTGCAACAAATAGCAAGACAACACTATCAGTCAATACCATTTTGCGTCATTGAGATCAGCTATACACGCATGAGTCCTATGCAGTCAGCTTTTTCACAAGCAGAGAGGTTAGCTCGCGTTTAACCGGAGTGTTCAACTTTCAAGGGGAAGTGGAAAAAAAAATGGGATTCTCCAACATTTATTGAATGGGATTCTGCTTTGTTCCTCAGTCGATAAGCAGATTTAGCTGTGTCCTCTAATAGCTGCTGAACTTGAACCTCTGCTTTAGCCGACTAACGGTTAAGGGTTTATGGAAGCCTTGTTTTTCGGTTCTCTTTGGTACAACTATGTCTCTCTCCTTCCGCTGCAACCGAATTACCTTGTGCTATCTTTAACATTCACGTGACTATAGTCAAATATTCACTCCATAACAAGACCCCGCAAAATGTTTATAGGAATTTAACATCCAGAAATTCTACTAACCTCTATCGATGTTCTGTTGCGGAAATGCCCAAGAACTTTGTTGAATCACCAACGCATTCTCCACAAATCTTCAAACTCACGATAATCCGAATACAATCACATGCTGAAAGTATTCTTGTTTCACAACGTAAGTGCCGATCGATTCTCAAAGTAACTATACTTGCCTTTTAGTGTGAGTGTTTGTTCTTGAGAGTGCAATGGGAAGAACATACGTTAATTTTTTTTATTCGAACATTCATTCTCACTCATGCCCTTTCAAAGTTATCTATCTCTATTATAGATTAGAAGGTTGTCATTTGAAAAGCACCTCTTCATGGGGCCCTCTCAAACACACCTCTTCATGGATGCATTATTACATCTCCTACTTGGACATGAAAGGCTTGATAATACTCTATTAAAAATATAAGGCAATTAACATCGTCTATTTTAGAATCAATTCATACTTGCAAATACGTCGTGCGACGAGTGAGTACACTTGCACTTGGAAGCTCGGTTATGCATCTGTTAGGAATAGATAACAACTACAACTCCAAAAAGTAAAATAATGTCTCACAAGTACCCCGGACATATTTTGTTACTTCGATCTAAGTATACCTATCCATAAAGGTTATACTTGACATTCTTTACACACCATGTATTTGCAATTATATATGCACTCACAATAGGCAATATAATTGGTCAACCAAGTAAATACATATGATAGACGAAAAACAACAATAGTCTTCCTTTGCACTCATGTCTCCCTCCATTTCAAAACACTTGCTTTCCTAGACTCATCTCATAAAGCCATATTAATTTTCATGACTACCGATAACATACTAAAACAGCAACATTGATCCGTTACTTTGAGAACATAGTCGAAGTAACATAAGGTATAAATTAATGTAATCAATTCATAAATTACCTCAAGAACTCTCACGATGAGTAAGTAGGGATAATTATACTCATCTCCCTTATTGGTCGAATAAAGCACATGTAGTATGAATTACATGTTATAGTGGATTTCTCTTTTCACAAGAGCGTATGTTATTTATCAACCATATCCACTATACGGATCTTAGCCTAAACATAATTACATGCTTTTCCTGCACATATGTTTAGCCCGAGTGCTATATCAGCTCGCTCTCTATAGTGCCCAATTAAGCAACGGCATCCGGCTTCCATCGGTATACATGATTATGGGAGTATCATGTTCGGTCTCATCATATATAAATGATAGACCTCATCTTAATTCCAATCAAGGCAACATAAATATATTATATACCGAATTTTCTCTTCTAGCATCTTTCGTACATACCGTCTCATCTCAATTAACTTACTACATCACTTCGGGTGATGGCTCATGTGAATGAGCCAATCATTGCCTGATGACATACCTTTCAACAATATATGTGTGCTTGTGCTAGTCTCATAATAAATTGTACTTGAGAATGAAACATCAATTCATTTAATAATAAGTACAATACATATACATAATGTAACAATCCTCGACAATATTACATATTATATTCTACACAACCCTAGAGACATCCTATGCGTCAAGAACACGTCCGTAGGAATAGCCTTAGTGAATGGATTAGCAACCATCTTATTTGTGAAAATATATTGTAGGACCACTTTATTTTATGCTATTACATCTCTAATGAAGTTATTCTTTATGTCAATATGGTTTGTCCTACCATGATACTTGGAATCTTTCGCATAGGCAATGGTTGCTTGACTATCACAATAAATTGTTATTGGTCTTAAATCATCGGTGACTATGACTAAATTTTCAAATAAACATTTTAGCCATATCTTGCTTCTTGCACCGCAGCAGAGCATGCAATAAATTCAACCTCCATTATAGATAGAGAGTGTGCATGTCTGTTTCTTGCTACTCCAAGAAATTGCACCTTCATTAAGTAATAATGCATATCTAGATGTTAACTTGCGCTCATCAAAGTCTCCTCCCCAATCAACATCAAAGTAACCAATTAAGCGTAAATCACCTCCTTGATAACAAAGTCGATAGTCTATTGTGCCTTTCAAGTATTTTAGGATCCTCTTGACCGTTTTCCAGTGCTCTTGGCTAGGATTTGACCGGTAGCGACTCGCTATCCCCATGGCATGATATATGTCGGGTCGAGTACACATCATAGCATACATTAAACTCCCGATAGCACTAGAGTAAAGTACAGTTTCCATTTCTTTCTTTTCTTTTGGAGTCTTAGGACATAACTCAAAGCTCGGGCATTCACCTTGCATGATAGGGGTATCAATAGGATTACAATGCTGCATATTGAATCGTTCAAGAATCTTTTTAATATAAGGCTCTTGAGATAGAGCAAGAAGGTGTCGTGAACGATCTCTTTCTATCTTAACTCCCAATATATAAGTAGCTTCTCCCATGTCTTTCATTTCAAAAGTGAAGGACAACCATTCTTTTATAGTGATAACTAAACTCTTATCATTCCCAGCTAATGAATATCATCTACATAGAGTGATAAAATTATAAATTTATCCTCAAATCGTTTGACATACACACAATGATCTTCTTCAATCACCATAAACCCAAAAGAATTCATGGCTCAATGAAAACAAAGGTACCACTCTTTAGATGATTGCTTAAGGCTATATATCGAACGATGAAGTTTGCAAACTTTTCGCTCTTGGCCTTTAGCTATGAAACCTATCGTTGCTTCAAATAGATTTCTTCATCTAGTTCTCCATTGAGAAATGCTGTCTTTACATCCATTTGATGTAATTCTAAGTCTAAATTTGTGACTATAGCTAAGATAAGGTGTATAGAGGCAAGCCTTACAACCGCTGAAAAAGTTTCCTCATAGTCTATACTTTCTTGTTGAGTATAGCATTTCGCTATGGATCCATCCGCGCTACGCTTCATTTTGAAAATCCATTATTTCCAATCGCCTTGTGTCCGAGTGGTAGATCAACCAAGTCCCGGACATGATTTTCTCTCATAGACTCCATTTCATCTTCCAAAGTATTTTTCCATTCTTCCTTGTCATGAGATGAGAGAGCCTCTTCAACTATCTTAGGCTCTACATCGTCTTGTGAAGCAATCATAAATGCTTCCCCTTAATCTCAAAACGATGACGGGGAGCGCTTGTACGATTACTCTTACATAATCGAAGTCCTTGTGAGTTCGGTTCACTAGATTATGCAACACTTTCAATAGGTCCAAGTATGTTGAGGTAAATCATTGTTTTATTCATCAACATTAGTGGGTGTGTTATCAAGATCTTCCATCTCATATAATCGTAAATCTTTATCGATTTCACCTCTACTAGGAAAATCGTTCTCCAAGAACGTGATATCTCGTGACTCCATTTCGGTCATACTTCCATCAGCATGTTTACCTATGAATACATACCCTTTGGAGTGCTCGGAGTATCTAATAAAGATACATTTCTTCCCTCTAGGACCTAATTTTTCATATTTATGGGAAGAGTCATGAACATATCCTTGCGCACCCCAAAGTCGCATTTGGTTAAATCTGATTTTCTACCAGTCCATAATTCATAAGGAGTAGAAATGACAGACTTAGAAGGCACACGGTTAAGTATATATATGGCAATTAATAACGCATCTCCCCGAATGAGATCGGTAGATTTGCTTGTGCCATCATAAACCTAACCATTTCTCTTATCAACCCCATTTTGTTGCGGGTTATAAGGAATAGTCAATTGCCTTTTAATACCCTTTTCATCACAAAGAAACTTGAATTACTCGGATAGATACTTACGTCCACGATCGTTCTTAATATTTTTATTATTTTATTTAACTAATTCTCTACTAAACTCATATATCATCTAAAGCAATTCAATGCTTCGACTTATGGGAGATCGGAAAAACATAATCGAAGAGCGTGAAGTCATCTATAAATGTGATGAAATATGAGGCTCCATGCTTTGCCCTCACATTCAATGGACCACAAATATTAGAATATACTAATTGCAATGGAAATTTAGATCTGATTCCTTTACCAAATGATTTTCTAGTTGTTTTTCTTGTTAGACAATGTTTACATGTGGGTAAATCGATATTAGTGAGTGACTCTAAAAGGCTTTCTCTAGCTAATCTTTTCATTCTTTCTAACCCAATGTGACCCATCCAAAGCATGCCAAATATTTGCATCAATATTCACATCTTGAGAAGATGCAATTAAAGAAAAATGATCATTAGCATTAACATTGTACATATTGTCGTCAATGTCTAAAACCATAAAATCATTCAAGACATAACCGGAACCATAATGTACTATTACAAACTTAATGTCAACATAATCACCATGAAAATTTAAAACATAACCTAAGCCTAGAAGAGCAACTACATAGACCAAATTTCACCGAATATCAAGAGCATAGAGACATCATGTAGGAACAGAGTTCGAACACTACGTATATCCATCTTTTTCCTAGCGGTATCCAACGATACTCCATAAATGCTCCTCGGTTTCTAGCTACATGGTCTGTGGTCCTAAGTCTATTGTCCACATTGGATGTGATTCAAGTAAGCATTGCAGTGCTAGAAACAAAAGCATTACTTAAAGTAATGGAGTAATCTGTTACCATCTTTGGCTCGGTGGATTCACAAGCAAAATGACCCATCTTGCCACAATTGTGACAGATCATTTTGGCCTTGTCCTCCTTCCCATGATGCTTCTTGCCTCGGAGGGTTTTGGCTCTTTTGGATGCCTAATCAATCTCTTTCCCTTTGTTGTTGAACTTATAGTTCCTTTTGATGTTAAAACCCGAAGCTTTGCGTGAACTAATTTCAGCAACATAAGCATGCGTAGAAGATTTAGCAACCTCTAGGCGCTCATCCTCTAACTCCAAATGACGTGCTACATCATCAAAAGTTGTGATATTCTCATTATGCATCATGTTGATTTTCATATCCTCCCAACTTTTAGGAAGAGACCTAATAACACCCTAAACTTGCTATTCATCGGTTAGGGTATGGCCTACTATCTTGAGCTCTCATATCATGTTTGACATCTCTCGAAGGTGTTGCCTCATATTTTCATTTTGGCTCTTTCCAAAGGTATCAAACTTGACAGGTGAGCCTCCTTAATTTTGTAGCAAACGTACCCCCAAAACTTTTCTTTCATAGCAGTCCAAATATCTTGAGCATTCTCAAGTCCTTCAAACTCACACATGAGATCATTCCGCATATAGCTCGGCAACTGATGCCCAAAGAACGTGATGCGAGCAATGCTATTTTTCTTTTTCCAAGCTTGATAAGCTTCTAGATCTCTTTTGTATTGAGCAAAATTCCCTTGCTCAGGGTTGATCCATAGTGTGGTTGAGGGTTTCCAAAACCTCTTGCTCTTCAAGGATGTATTGAACCTTTTGGTGCCAAATATCATAATTGTCACCGTTCAATTTTTCAGTCCTTATTGAGGTCAGCCACAATAGTCGTAGATGCAAAAGCCATAATCAATGACAATTCTATATTGACAAAATAAGTGCAGAATTAATACTAGCATATCTTTCATGTTAACACATACAATTAATTTTGCAGCAAAGAGCAACTTAAATAATTGATTAATCTACAAAAGGCACTGAAACGAAAGTTCACTTTGTTCCCAATCAGCTTTTGTGTTACGATTGTCTTATTATCATGCATCTAGTTCAATTTGCGTAAAATTTAAGTTCTAGGTGAGAATTCCATCGAATTCTACCAACCTACGAACTCCCACTAAAAAAATAATAATCAAGACACATAATCCATTGATCAAGTTATCTCTTGGTCATATAGACATAGCATGTTGCAAATAATTCATGCATCGATCACAATCAAATGCTAAATACAAGATAACATAATCTTCTACCATTGTTCGAGTTTGCTTTGAATTCTAATTGCAAGCACGTAAACTCTTATACATACTCTCTATGTACCATGCAATAAATTATCATAAAATGGTCATTTACATATAAGCAATATTGTGTGTTTTCAAAACCACATGAAAATATAAATAAAAATGCAAAAATACCCAAAAACTACAAGCATTTGGGGTTTCATATGCATTATTATAACTTTAAAAATATCAAATATATAAAATAAATATTTCACAATATAGATCTTTTCAATATGAACATGCGGCAGTACCAAGAACGCCTCGATCGGAGTTCGTATGGGCTCACAAGGGCGTTTTAAAAATTGATGCATGCGTGGTGGGCAATGGTCAACGATCAACGATCGCCGGGTCAAAAATGGGTCGGTTTAAACAGTTCGGGTCGAACCGGGCTGAGTTAACTATTCGATTTGGATCCGGGCCGATCAAAGGAAAAATGGGTCGGGTCAAACAGCCTGGGTCAACTTGTCGGGTCAAACCAATGGGGTTGGGCCGGAACCGGGTCGGGCCGAAGTGGTCCGGCCAAAACCGGGTCAAGCAAGGTCTGTCATACCATTTCGGCGCTAAGCGTGTGAATCTCATGCGCAAATACCGTCATGGCACTTAAACGCGCGTTCCACCACTTCCGGCGACCATTCAAGGCGTGCGACCACTCGTTTTTCTCGTATCGACAAGATAAGTCTAATGATATGATCAAAATTAACTTTCATTGGATAAGAATTTTGCGCCATGCGACGTTTCATGTGGCGCGTGGCCACGGACACGTGCAGCGCATGCAACTTCATATGGCCGCCTTTGGAGTTGTGCAGCCACTCGTTTTCTCGTCTCGACGAGACGAGTCCGACAATGTGTTCAAAAGTGTTTTTCGCCAAATGAATAATTCTCAAAGTACACCAAACAGAACGGTCCACAACCCCCTAGACTTGCCTTGCATACCCCATTTGTATTCTACTATTTATTAAAAAATCAGCATAGTAATCAAGCCAAAAACTCATCGGAAACAAGGCATAGATTTTAACCTGGCTCGATACCAATGTAGGAATTTAACATCGAGAAATTCTACTAACTTCTATCAATGTTCCGTTGCGGAAATACCCAAGAACTTTGTTGAATCACCGACTCATCCTCCTCGAATCTTCAAACTCACGGCAATCCGAATACAATCACATGCGAAAAGTATTCTTCTTTCATAAAGTAAGTGCCAATCGATTCTCAAAGTAACTATTTTGCCTTTTGGTGTGAGTGTTTGTTCTTGAGAGTGCAATGGGAAGAGAATACGTTAGTTTTTTTTTATTTGAACGTTCATTCTCACTGCACTTTCTGTATCTTCTCAATGTTATCTATCTCTATTATAGATAAGAAAAGTTATCTATCTCTATTATGGATAAGAAGGTGGCCATTCGAAAAGCACCTCTTTGTGCGAGCAGAGATCTAACCTCAAATGTGGAGAGGACATGGTACACAATGGTAAGCCTAATGAGCGATCATAATAGACTCTGGACGCTCTTATTTCTTCTTCAAAATCCATCTCCCTAAGAAAGTAAACCTCGAACCAAAATGGTAAAGCCAAGTGCTCCAGAACAAGTCTTAAAGGCTTTAGATTCTTGATGGCTCACAGCTAAGATAGGGAGAAACAAGAGTTTCCAAATAGATAGTTGATTCAATAGTGGCGTCGCTCTAGATGGGATAATCCTTGTAAGTATTATCCTCCGGATTGAACAGATTCATCTGGTACACATCAATCAGAAAAACGATATTTTCGATCGTTGTGCACGCGGGAATCTCCACATTTCTGTCCATAGATATACCATGAGTAAAGATACTGAACAATTTTGTCCATGATACTTCTCTCCTGTGGTCATTTGTCATCCACGCCTTGAAGCGGTCATTTAAGATGGTGCAATGGTATATGAACAAATTTCCTGTGAATCCCGAGTCCCTCGAAAACTATGTCCCCAATGATTTCAGGGACCGCAAGCACCTGGTCAAATTTCTCCTCTGACAAATCGAATGACATGATCATAGTCCCTCTATTGCTTCTGCTCTCATCGATGACGCACCAGTGTAAGGCCCCATTCCAATAAACTCCTCGTTCAGAAAAGGCGAGGTGGCTTTCTTGTTGGTCTTGTGTCTTTCTCCAAGAACATGACTTGAGCGAAAATATTACCACTTGCCATTTTTAATACAGTAGCCCTTTTTGGCAGTTGAAGGGAACCAATCCCATAAACATACACAGCGGACAACGGGGAATTAACAGGCCCTTGAATCATCTTGAATCACTAATCGGAGAAATAATCACGGAACAAACGTACCTCGTTTTTCACAGATTAAATATACTCAATGCAGCGAGAAAGTTCGTCACGATATCATGTTCGGAAGAGGAGAAGAGAGAATCATCATTGTCATCTGTTCATTGTTATTGGAACTAATAGCGAGGAAGAGATGAAAAGTCGTTTGTGAACGTAACTTTTCACACTCAAAAACCGGATAACTACCTTTAGCAATTATCCAATATTATAAGGGGTGTGGTAGCCTACATGGACGGACCACGGTACTTCCCATACACTCTCATAAAATCCAACATCTCCCACTCGCCCATGATGGGCTATCCATAACTCTCATTTCCCCACGAAGGGTCAACAACTCTCATTCACCCACGAAGGGTTAAGCATAACTCTTTTTCGCAAAGTTCATATCAACAAATAATCTCGTGCAACCAAGTGTACTATGAGAGCTCATTGCCATATATCCATTGGGAGTATATAGCAACTCAAATATGGGCATATTAACTCAAAGCAGATCCAAGTATGCAGTAACCTAGATTAATCGGTCACATTTGCATCATATCTCTCTTGATCTCCTCGAATACTCGTATACATTGCATTCACAATCATGATTAAACTCAAATAATCATAATTGGTCGACCTGTGAATACAAAGATAAAATGTGACATCAAAACAAATTGATCTTCTTCTTCCCTTAAACCTCTCAATCTTAGTTCAGCTCACTTTTTTAGAAATGTCCCATTAGATCGAATCAATCTAATTACCATTGGCAGCATTCTAAGATGGTGAACACCGAATAGAAATTTTCAGAATAAGTAAGAGTCATGAGGGGACAAAATTTGAGGAACTTTTATCCTCAAGAGTCTCACACGGCTTGAAAGTTAAGATCAAAACTTTCGCCAACTCTTATTGGTCGTCTCATGCATACATAGTATGAAATATGTATTACATTATTTTCTCATTTTCCATGGAGCGTATGTCTCTCCACTTAATACCATATAGATAAGAGCTCGGACATACTGAATGTTTAGCTTGAGTTCACAAATCTACTCTCTTTAAATAATCCATTAGAACTCACATTTGATATCAAAGACAGATAAAGTAAAATATATCAGCTATTTCACTTTCGGACATAATAAATATTATGACTTCATCTTAACACTCCTGTTAAGGCAATGTCAAAATTTCAAGCTTAAGCTCTCAATTATCACCTAGATAATAAGCTTGATATCGTCTCATCTCTATTCATCACGTAATAAATAGAGGCGATTACCCATGTGAGTGGGCTAATCTCTCATCTCGTCCAACATACCTTCTCAAATATAATGCACTAAACATTAATATGCATAAACATCATACAAACTCATAGGCATCAATAATGATAATAAATACCATTAATCGTAAACTTTTGAAAATATAAATATCCAATACTTCAACTTTTACGCACTTCCGGAGATTTCAAAGTAGGGAACTAATCCATTTGTCAACACATGACCAAGGAAAACTTTTCTAGGAATTGACTTCATCGTAGGATCTACTATCATTCTATGCATAGATATGTATTGTACGTTCACATATTTTTGTACAACCCTATCTTTCATAAAATCATACTTCGTGTATCGTATGTTTGCTCTTGCAGTGGATCCTTAGTATAAGCTATTGCTACTTCACTATCACAATTAACTAGTAATTGGACTTATAGAATCCTTAGAAACACCTCATTGATCCAAACATCTCTTAAGCCAAATACCCTCTTATACTGCTGCTGATAACATTATAGATCAACTTCTATCGTGGATAAGATCGTACATATTTGCTTCTTACTATTCCATTATATGACGTCATTGTTAAGTAAGAACGCAAATTCGGAGGTAAAATTTCTCTCATCTAAACCTCCTTCTCGTCAATATTAGTATAACCTTCAAAGCGCAAATCTCTACCTTGATTGCTTAGTTAATAATCAGCAGTACCATTCGGATACCTCGGGATTTAATTGACGGCAGTCTAAAGTGCTTAACCTAGATTGGATTGGTATATATTCATCGTTCCAACTACATAATATATATCGGGTCTTGTACACATCACATCGTACATTAAGCTTCCAACAACACTAGTATATGGAACACTTTTCATTTTTTCATTTGCTTGTAGAGTCTTAGGACACATTTTGGGGCTTGAACTTTCACCTCTTGTAATAGGAGTATTTTGGATTTACAATCTTGCATACGAAATTATTCAAGGACTTTATCTACGTAAGCCTCTTGTGAAAGAGATCACAATCTCTTTAAACAATATCTTGAAATCTTAACTTCAAGAATGTATGTAAATTCATCCATATCTTTTATCTCAAAATTGGAACATAACCAATTCTTGATTGTAATAACAAACTCCATATTGCTCCTAGCAATTAGTATATCATTAACATATAATGATAAGACCACAAATTGATGTTTGGATCTTTTGATATATATACAATGATCTTCATCGGTCATTACAAAATCATATGCCACTATGACATTACAAAAAAAGTATATACCAAGTATCTTGAAGATCGCTTGAGGCCATATATCGATCTCAAAAGTCGACATACCTTTTGCTCTTGGCCTTCTATAACAAACCTAACGGGCTATTTCACATTGATTTTTCTACTAATTCTCCATTTAGAATAGTAGTCTTTACATCTATTTGATGTAATCCAAGATCCATACCAATCATTATTGCAAGAATAAGGTGAACCGAGGTAAGTCTCACCACAGGAGAAAAAACCTCCTCACAATCAATTCTTCTAGTTGATTGTACCATTTTACTACAAGCCAAACCTTATATCTCTCAATCGAGCCTTCGGTTTTACGCTTTCTTTTGAGAACCCACTTGTTCCCAATGGCTTTGCGTCCATGCAAAAGATCAACCAGTTCCCAAACTTGACTTGATCTCATTGACTCCATCTCTTTTTCCATTGCTTATATCCATTTTTTCTTATTAGGGCAAGTTGGAGCCTCATTTAAATTTTTTGGCACATTCTCTTCTTGTGGAGCGACCATGAAAGCTTTACCTTCAATTTCCAAATGTCAACGAGTCGATGGAGAACGCTTTTACGACTTGTTCCCAAAATTTGAGATTACATACTTAGTACGTCGTGCTCCATTACGCTCCCACTCGGATTAGATAACAACGACATCTTCACATCAAATAGTTGCAATTGAGATTGATTCAAAACAAATTCCCCACTTCTCACATTGCTCCCACTTAGATGAGATGCTCCAAGTAAAATTATTGTAACTATTCAAGATTTTAAATAGAGAATATTTTTTCATTATCTCACCCTTTTTGAAAATTCATTCACTAAGAATGTGACATTTCGTTATGCGAATTTAGTTACATTTCCCACTTTCTTGCTCACCTATAAACACATACCCTTTCGAATGATCTCAGTATTTCATGAAGATACTCATATGGAGTGAAAGTAACTAATTTAAAAGGCATACGGTTAAGTATCTAGACAACAATCAATAAAACTTCACCTAAAAAAGTGATGGATAAATTAGCATGTGCCATCATAGACTTAACCATTTCCATTGGAACTTTTTTCTTCCCTCTACGACTCCATTTTATTGAGGAATCGCTAGAATAAACAACTATCTTTCTATTCTTTTTTTATCACATAAACATCTGAACCGATCGGATAGATTTTTTCAACCTCGATCGGATTTTTTTAAAATGATTTTCTAAAAGCTCAAAAATAAAATTTCTCAAAGCAACTTATGTCTCAAATTTATGATAAATCAAGAATAACATGTATGAATCAAGTGTAATCATCTATAAATGTGATGAAATAAACAATCCCATGCCTTGCTCTCACTTTCATTGAATCACATATGTCCAAATAGAATAACGGGGCTTTCGTCCCTAATTTATCAGTGGGCATTTAGCGATGAACTAAGATGTTTGTCGCTAATTTCTACGAAGTAAATTAGCGACGAACAATATTTTCGTCACTAATTTATATGTAGATGGTTAGCAACGAATTACAGTATTAGTCGCTACTTAGTAACGAACATATTAGTTCATCGCTAATTTATTAGTAATGAGCGACGAACATAGTTTTCGTCGCTAATTTCTATGAAGCAAATTAGCGACGAAATCAATGGTCATCGCTAATTAGCGAGGAATTTATATATTCATGGCTGATTAGCGACAAACGTTAGTTTCGTTAGCGAGGAATTTATATGTTCGTGGCTAATTAGTGATGAACGTTAGTTTCGTCGCTAATTTATATGTAGATTTAGCGACGAACGCACTTTTCATCACTAATTTATATGTAGACGATCTAGTCCAATTGGTACGTTCGTCACTAATTAGCGACAACCTCTATTTTTGTCGCCAATTTATAAGCCAAATGAGTGATGGAAAATATAGTTCGTCGCTAAAGTTACGACGCACACCCTCTTTTTTATCGCTATTCCTGTGACTTTTTAAATTTTGTGACGAATTGCTTTTCGTTGCAAAATTAGCCATGAATTTTATATTCATTGCTAACTTTGCGACGCATAACAATTGTCTTCCACATCATAACAATAAAAATATATAATAATAATAACAATAAATTTATAATAATAACATTTAAATTAACAAACGTCGCAAGTAATAATAATAATTACACATAATTAGTTAAAAGTGTTAAAAATCCTAATCTTTTCATCTTCATCTTCTTCATGAGCATCATCTTCATCCTCTGTCGCAAAATCGATTCTTCATCACCATCTACATTTGATTCGCGAATTTCGGTTGGATCCACATCTATCACTGCTCCACATGGATCTCGTAAAATCGAAATGCTGTATTCCTCGACTTCAACCGTGTTACAAACTTCCTCTTGTTCATACGCTGTATCCTTCCAATGTGCCTCGATTTTCCTTCGTGCTTTGATTTTGCATACAGCCCACCAATCGCCTTTGTCGCATTTCAAACTAGGATACGATGCATAATATACTTGAATTGCTTGTTGTGCCAAGACAAATGGTTCATATTTCATATACCTTTTCTTGTGATTTACTTCAACCAAATTAAACTTCGTATGCACCTTCATTCCTCTAACAAGGTCGAACCATATGCACTTAAATAACACAACTCGCATTAATGGTCCAGGGTACTTTATCTCTATGATTTCATCCAACAAGCCATAAGAATCATCTTTCGCACCGCCACCATTGGATGACCAAACACACACACCACTATTCATTATGGCTTTTCCCATTTTGTACTCTCGAGTATGTAAATTGTACCCGTTTATGAAATATGTTGGCCAAGTTCGCACCCTTCTTTGTGGACCCCATGACATATGATGTAGCAATTCTTGCTCTTCGACTTGATCATGATTGCTTGTGAACCTGAAGTCACACACGCAAAGTCAAAAATATATTTTTAATTAATGATTTATAAAACATTAAGAACTTGCTTTTCGTCCATAGGCAACTTACATATATTTTGAACCATGATGCAAATTGTTCATCGCACAAACGATCAAACTCATTTGGTGGTAGTCCATACATTGAAGTTTGAAAAATCCTATTAACAAATACCATTTATATATTAGCAAATGTTTGACACACAATAAATATATTTACAGAGGTACACTTACTCGAAGTAATGGTCCCACTTTTGGACGGTTCAAGCAAAATATATGTATGGGGCTGCCCACTATTCTTCATTTGTTAAGTAACGGAACTTACATGCGCCACTTGATCGACCAAGATAATTGAAAATAGAGAATAATTTGCAATTGGGATCAATGGGCCCCTCATCATTTCTTCCTGTTCTCCACCTCTTGTACCGCATGTGTAGCTCAAAATTGTATGATGCAAATGTTGTCACTTCTTTCACAATATATGCATTACAAATTGAAGCTTCAACACATGCCTTGTTCTTCGCTTTTCTCTTCAATGATATAAGAATCTAGTTGCAATAGGAAAAAGTTCATCAAAACATAATAAGTAATAAAGTAACTTCAAATTTATTAAAAAAATATTTTACTAAATACATCCAAATGAAATTGGACGGGACTCGCAACTTTGGCCTCATAAGGCAAGTAAACTAAGAGATGCTCCATTGAATTAAAGAACGATGGAGGGAATATCCTTTCTAAGTTGCAAAAAATGATTGGAATATCTCCCTCCAACTTCTCCATGTGTGATGCTTTAGACACCGTTGAGCAAATAGCACGAAGAAAATTACTTAACTACGTGAGGGCGCCCCATACAAAGTTCGTAGAAGTTCCTTGAAAGCTATTGGAATTAATCTTTCCATAAATATGTGGCAATCACGGCTCTTCGGACTGTCAACTTGCATTCATTCAAATCAACACATCTCCCAAGGTTCAAAGCGTATCCATCAAGAAATCACACATAATTCAACCATTGACAAACAACCCGTCTCTGCTCCCTATCCATTGTGTAAACTACTTTTGGTTTTGGTCCCCTACTACTTGCATCCACATCTAGTGATGGTCGATCACAAATAACTCTCATATCTTTTCTCGCATTCAAGTTGTCTTTCGTTTTTCTAGTGACATCCATCACAAGTATTGATGACATTATCGAAAACATTCTTTTCCACGTGCATGACGTCAAGATTATGACTAATAAGATGGGTCTTCCAATATGGTAGATCCCAAAATATATTGTGCTTAGTCCACTTATGTGCGCTTCCGTACGCAATAGTTGTGCCATGAGCATTTTCAACAACAGTTGGGAAGTCATGCACTCGCTCCCAAATTTGATCACCGATCAACATCAATTGTGAGGTTATTCTTTCAATCCTATTTTTGATGAACTCTTTTTATTCATTCGAAATTTATGATTTATCAGCAAAATTTATCGTGACGGTCAAAATAGCCGGCCTTCTTGCCGTATTTTAATCTCGAATGACTTTGATCTCTCCATACATATCGGACATCCTAAGATCCCATTGTACTCCATCTAGATAACATCCAATAAGCTGGAAAGTTATTTATCGTCCAAAGAAGTGCAGCCCTCATTACAAATATTTGATCAGTAGAAACATCATATGTAAGAACACTTTCATCCCATAGCCGTCGTAACTCCGCAATCAATGGTTGCATATAAACATCTATCAACCTTTTCGGATTTTGAGGACCAAGTACGATCAATGTCAAAAACATATAAGGTGTCTTCATGCACATACGAGGTGGCAGATTGTACAAAGTTAAGATAACAGGCCAACATGAATAACATTTTCCTGATTTTCCAAATGGGGCAAATCCATCAACATAGAGACCTAACCTGATATTTCGAGGCTCCATCGCAAACTTAGGGTATGTTTTATCAAAATATTTCCATGCCTCTACATCCGAAGGATGACACATCGACCCTCCTCGATTTCATGATTTGCATGCCAAGTCATGTGTTTGGCGATGGCTTGAGACGCATAAAGCCTTTGTAATTTGGGGATTAAGGGCAGATAAAATAATTGCTTGCATGGTCTACGCTTATGATTACAACCCCGCCTCTTACTAATCTGGTACCTCGATTGGCCACAAAATTTGCAAGATTCATCATTTCATCATCCCCCCAATATAACATACAACCCCCACTACATACATCAATCCTTACAACTAGAAGACCTAAGTCATCCACTAGCTTCTTCATGTCGTAAAAATCACCTGGTATGATATTTTTGTGAGGTATTGCTTCCCGCATTACGTCAAAAAAGAGTTGAAGCAATTCTCGGACACATTATACTCGCCTTGATGTTTAACAGTCTCGCGGTCACCGATAACTTAGTGTAATTGTCACAACCTACCCATAAAGATTCATATGTTGCTCTTAACAATTCCCTTAACCGATTAGATGTAAAAGTTTCATTGTGCACATTCTCATCAAAACATGTTACTCCCGCCTCTTCAAATTGTAATGCATAGCTAGTGCCCACTTGTTCAAATATAGGAGCAAAACTAGTACTCTCATGGTTTGTTTCTAAAACGAAGTTCGACCATTTGCATCAATCACCATCCTCTGGTATAAGTTCAATTGGTTATAATAGCTATATTCTTCCCTAACTGAAAATTGATCACTTCTTCGATGTTCTTCATTAGATACAAATTGTTCACCATGGCAAGTCCAATTATAATAGTTCGGAGTGAACCCAAATCTACAAAGATGTTCTCTAACTTGATCACGCTCATGAAATTTATTATTACCGCACCGTTTACACGGATACCTTCACTTACTTCCATCCATCAATTCAAATTTACCACTAGCAAAGTCCAAAAACTATTCCAACCTAGTACAAAACTCATTGGCCAATCCTCGTAGTCTAGATAAATTCTTATTATACATCCAACCCCTCTCACTTTGCATTGTGTCCGTATAAATATTAAAAAATCTCATAAAATATTAAAAATACTATATCAACTATTTATTATTCTTAATTAAAACCATAAAATCGTAAAAATTAAAATTCTATTCGTGATGAAACAATTACTTTGAAATTGAAAAAACATGAAAAAAATACCATGTCAAGAAGACTTACCCAAGTATTTGAGTTGAAATCTTTATAGTAGAAAGTGGTCAATTTGATGAGAATTGCAAGGGTCACTTGTATTGCAAGACCTTCAAATAGACACATACCTAAAAAAAATTAGAAAAATTACTTAAGATTCATGAAGCTTATGGCAATTGATAGAAGAAAATGGTGAAATAAACAACAATTTATTCTAGGATGACCATAAGACACGAATTTAGCTGACGAAAAAAAGCTAATTAGAGATGGACAGTGTTGTTCGTCTCTAATTAGGGACGAAAAGTAAAGTTCGTTGCTAATTAGCGACGAGCAATAATTTCCGTCGCTAATTAGCTGACGGAAGAGAAGTTCCTCTCTAATTAGCGACGAACTTTACTTTTTGTCGCTAATTAGAGACAAAAAAAAACTTTCCGTCGCTAATTAGCAACAAACATACTCTCGACTGGCTAATTGGTGTTATAAACATTCAAAAAAAATGTCGCAAATATTATCGTTAATTTCGTATTACTACACATTTTACACGAGATACCTTAACTTATTTCAATCCATGAGCTCAACTTTACTTTGACATAATAATAAAAAAAGTTACAATGTCGACAAGATTTACCGAAGTATCCGATTGAATTTTTTTGTAGGAGAAAGTGGTCAATGATGAAAATTGCAAGGTTCACTTGGATTGCGAGACCTTTAAATGTACACGTACCTAAGAAAAGAAAAATTACTTAGGATTCATGAAGCTTATGGAAATTGATAGAAGAAAAAGGTGAAATAAACAACAATTTATTCTATCATTACCATAAGACACAAATAGGAATAGAGAAGATAGAAAGCAAAAAGAAGAGAGAAAAGAGCGGACCAAAGACTCTTGTGTGGATGGAGAGAAGGTAAAAGGGTTTTAAAGAGAGAAGGTAAAGCGGTCTAAGTCTTCCTCCTCCACAGCTGATTTATCGCTAATTGTTGCTGCGCCTGCAGCTTTAATGGTTTCTGATGACGTGCTTTCTTTTCGGTGAGCATAGACTTTTTCTGACATTTGTGAAGCACTTGTATTTAGCGACGAAACACGACATTTCATCGCTAATTAGCGATGAAATAATAAATTTCGTCGGTAATTAGCAACGAACAAAATTTGCGTTGACCTTACCAAAAAAAAAAAAAAAATTTGCGTTGCTACTTGTAATGTAGCCATTTTGCAATGAAAACATAAGTTCGTTGCCAATTTGCAATGCCAGTCACTCTTTGTCGCTAAATTTATCTAGCCAATTTGTGATGAGACACTATACTCGATCACCAAATTCAAATTAAAAACTAGCAACAAAAATAAACTTTCATCGCTGAATAGCGACAAAAGTAATTTCGTCACCAAAATCAAACTAACAGTTAGCGACAAAAAATATTTTTCATCACTAATCGCTTAACTAGTCAATTGGCGACGAAAATTTTGTTCGTCGCTAATTAGCGACGAAAGAAAATTTTCGTCGCAACATTTGAAGTACCCAATTAGTGCGGTTGAGCATCTCATTAGTATGGTTGGTGAACTCAGTTTCACATCAAGCTTTTCAATCTACTTTAAGTGACATTATGTCAATGGCTAGAGGAAGTGACATTATGTCAGTGGCCATTTAATGATAGTTTTGCGCAAATGCATGGTTCAGAAATTTTCGATTTGCGAAAGAAAAATAATGTCGTTGCTAATTAATGACGAACAGTGATTTCGTCGCTAATCACGTTTGGTTGCTTAAATAGACAATTGGCAACGAATTTGTGATATTTCGTCGCTAATTTTCCACAATTCTCTATTTTATTGGTGTGGTTTCTGTAGGCTTTCTTTACTTTTCTCTAATTGCTCCTCCCCCCCCCTCCTTTCTTTGTACGAACAAAAGGAGAGCCACACTTTCTTCTCAAAAGGAGAGCCACCCTTTTTTCTTTTCAACGTTGAAGAGGTAGCAAGCTTTTGCCTGCAAAAGAAAGTGTGTGGGCTCCAGGAGTAAAGAAAGACTGCAGAAGCCGTATCAATTTTGGGTTCCTAAAACGAGAGAATTAGCGACAAATTTTTATTTTCGTCGCTAATTTCGACGACATGTTAAAAATCATCGCTAACTATTGATTGTCGCTCGTTAGAGACGAAACACTCTATTCGTTGCTGATTTTTTTTGTCGCTCATTAGCGACGAAAACATTGTTCGTCGCTATATAGCAACCAACACCATATTCGTCACTAAATCGTAACTAGCCATGTAGCGACGAACTATTCTCTTTGTCGCTAATTGCTTAATATGAAATTAGCTACGAAAAATTATTTTTGTTGCTAAATTTTAGTTATCGCTCATTCGCGATTTAACACTTTGTTCGTCACTAATTTAGCCAATAAGCGATGAAATATGAAGAGCCTACATGGTAACCATTCTCATTCTCTAATTCGATTTCGGGAACAAAAAAGGATGAGAATCGCGTTTGGTAACGCAAACAAATTTGATTCTAATTCTGGTCCCGGAATCGGTTTTAGAGAATCGGAATCAATTTTAGAGCAAAATACGGAAAAAAAAAAGTTAGTTTTGGAAAAAGAATCACTTTTGAGAATCAAAAAATAGAAAGAAGTCTCGACATCTTCACTTTTTCCTTTTAGTTCTCTCGTCACTTTTCTCTCAACCTAATAAAAATAAAATAAAATAAAATAAAATAATCGAAAAAAAATTGGAAAATTTTAAAAAGAATACAAACAATTTAGAAAATCCCTAAAAATAGAAGAAGTTTAGATTAGGCTAGTTTGACCTCATTTTCATAAATTTGGACCTAAATTTCATAAATTTCACTCTTTCTGCAAAAAATGTCGTAGAAGATGACGGTATCCAACATGCGGATGATAACATATATACTAATAACCGTGCGTCACAAAATGTGACCATCTACACATGGAGCTGGAGCCAAACACTACTTGGATTTAAGACATAAGCTGTAAAATGATAGTGAAGGACTTGTACTTTGTATCAATGAAGATAATTTTGTTTTTTTTTTTTTGTTAGTGGATAATTTAGTTATTCGGCTGTTATGTTAGTAAATATTTTGGACAATGCAACATTTAAAGAAAAAAATGAGTTCTTAATATGAGAATTGTCTCATGCTTCAATCAAACTTCAAACGTCACATATTAAAATTTGGGTTTCATTTATGACATTCTAAAAAAATAATGTATTTTAAATTATTTTGGTGTGCATTGAAAATTAGTCTTCAATTTAGGATGAAATTTTACAAAGTAACTACATAGTTTTTT
The DNA here is from genome assembly GCA_021437795.1 of Rhodamnia rubescens. Classification (NCBI taxonomy): domain Eukaryota; kingdom Viridiplantae; phylum Streptophyta; class Magnoliopsida; order Myrtales; family Myrtaceae; genus Rhodamnia; species Rhodamnia rubescens. Next base: position 1,791,262 of record JAILYA010000049.1, read on the forward strand.
GACTTAAATGAAAAAAACTTAGGAAAAGAAACAGTTTTTTGAAGCAAAAATTTTGTGCGAGTTATCAAACACGTTTCTATTCTAGGAACAGAAATTTTGGACAATTATCAAACGCGTTCGATTCTCTAAAACTCATCTCGGAAACGGAATCGGAAAAAGTCATTTTAATGAAAATCAGTTTTCCGAAACAGAATGGTTACCATGCGTAGAAATTAACTAGATAATTAGCGACGAAAAAAGTTTTCATCGCCAATTGATGAAGAAGAATTTAGCGACGAAAGATATTTTCATCACTAATTAGCAATGAACGTCTTATTTCGTCGCAAAATTTTGTTGTCCAACATTAGCGACGAAAGCATTTTTCATGGCCATTATTGTCGCAAATGAGCGACAAAAATCCCTTCGTCGCTAAGTTCGTCGCCAATTAGCGACGCACTCATTTTCATGGCCATTTTCATTGCAAATGAGCTACGAATATTTTATTTGTCGCTAGTCTCGTCACAAATTAGCGACGACGTTTCTTTGTCGCTAATGCCGTCACAAATTGGCGACAAATAAATATTCGTAGCTAATTGTGTCGCTAATTAGTGACGAAGTTATTAGTGGCTAAATCCGTCACAAATAGCTATGAATTTGTTTTTTGTCTTTATTGTCGTCGCAAATTAGCAACCAATTTTGTTCGTTGCTAATTTTTCGTGGCTAAATCCGTGTTTTTTTTGTAGTGTGTGCATAATGTTGATGAGTAATTTGACTTTAGGATTGGCATGATATTTGCTAACAAGGACGGAGCTTATAATACATACAATTTCCAAGGATTTGCGAAAAGGCAAAAAAGACAAAAGGCAAATAATTGTAAAGGAACATTAGGAAGATTAAATGGAAAATCTCCAAGAATGCAACCGAAGGTGCACCCTCTACCTACGTGAAGTTGGGACGCAGTCGCGACGCAATGTACGCCAAGGACGTGCAGAAAATTCCATTTGATCTCTTCACCACCTTCATATCGAGCTTAAGAGACGGCGGGAACAAAACTTCCTCAACTTTGTCTCTTAAATCTAACGAATAAATCCACAAGCTGACACTACTTTCTGAGCAAATCATCCCGGAACCAAAGCTCCCTCAGAGTTTAGACACCGAAGAATCAAGAACCACTTGCAAACAATTAGCCGGCACCTTGGCAATGATTTTCTAAGCAACGTCGTCCTTAATTTAGGACGGAAGAGCAGTCTCAGAACCCGTCGATATCAATTGTTACATAGGAAAGCATCTCCAGAACTCGACAAAGGCGGCAATCCAGTTGATTCACTCTGTCTGGACCAAGAACACCACCAATTTTCAGACTTGGTAATAAAATTAACAGCTAAATATGACTTTCCTTCAGCTATGTAAATCCAAGCGCAGGACTTACATGCATCATCTTAACAGTAAACGGAGTTCATACAAATCTAAAAGAGCAGCACAATACAAATCCGTCAACCCCGCTCCAAAGTCAACTAAGCATTGCAGGAACATGGATAGTGTCACGACCCGAACCCAGTGAGTTCGATCACATCCCCTACGGCCATAAACTGCGTACAGTTCTCCGAGATCCAAAGGCCAACAAATACATCGCGGAAGCAAAAACAATCTCCGTACATGAAACAACAAAACTACGATAACTTGGGATTGTAAGAAAAAAAAACTTATGTACATATATACATAGTCTTTACAACTTTCCAAACCTAAGGCTTCGGAGGCCATTGTACAAGCTTTGTGACCACGCACGTTAGTGTAAGCCCTACACTCTCAAAACAAAACACTACTCAAAAGGTCGAGAGGCCAACTACCCTAAGCCTCATCATCACTATCCGTTACCATATCATCTATGGCTGCCAACTCGTCCACGTCCATATCGGGTGATGCTGCGCATCGAGATGGCTCTATGATCTCCCCATCCTCATCTGGTACCACGACCTGCGGGTCAAGCTCTGGGTAGCCCGGATTAGCAAGGCCACCATCGGGGTGCTCCACTACGCCATCGGGAGGTGCAGCACTAGTAGGGTCCCATTGCCCGACACCATCGTAGGGAATGTCGAATCCTCTCAAAGGACCTCTTGATAAGTCTCCGTGGCGATACGTCCACGCCACATATGTGTGGGTCTTCCAAAAAAGTTCCCCCACATCCACCAAGATTGTTGTCACATGCCTATAATATACTTTATCCTCCCCCATTGGATATTCTGTTAAAACTTGTTTCCATATCCCGGGGAATGCCGAACCTCGGAAGTGGATCGTTCATTGTCGAGCGGAGAGGGTCTAAAAAACAACGAACCCACGACGGGGTGAGATAAAATCTCGTAAGCTAGCCCCTAATCCTAGGTTAGGGCTCTAGTGCCTCCCAGACACAACTTAGGTGTGCAATTCTCCATAAATCCTCTTATACTAAAAAATTCAACAAATAAATTCCCAAATATTCCATTCTTCCTCCAAAAATTGCCACACCTTCACAAATATTCCACGTTACCCCCATATCGATGTTTCATGTCCCGGATCGGAATAAAAATACTCCACGTTGCTCCAATGCCCGCGTTCCACATCTCAGGCTATAATATAAATAATCCACGTGGATCCAAAGCCCGCATTTAACGTATCGGCTATCATATAAAATTCCACGTTGGTCCAGGGCCCGCGTTTAACGCATCATGCTATATTATAACTAGATAGACCAGCATTATAACGCTTCGACCATTATAAATATTCCACGTTGATTCAAAGCCCGCGTTTAACGCATCAGGCTATCATATAAAATTCCACATTGGTCTAGAGCCCACGTTTAACGCATCAAGTTATAATATAACCGGATAGACCCGCGTAATAACACTTCAGGCCACTATCCCGCGTTTAACGCCTCGGGATATTATAATAAGCACAATCTCACGTTTAATGCCTCGGGGTAAAATAATAATAACCGAGCCCACGTCATAATGCCTCGGGCAAAATATGGTCTTATAAAATACGAACCCCGCATCATAACACCTTAGGGTAAAAATTTCACATTTTCTCTCTTTTATTCCACTTAAGACCATATACCACAATAATTTCCCGATCGCTTGTCCGATACCACATGATCACTTTAATCCTTTTGATCGATCAATCTTCCCCACGTAACCCCGCTAAATTTCTTGATTAGCATATCGAGACCACGCGGTCTCACCAATTTCCTCTGTCGATAGATCGGAACCACACGATCTTCTCAATTTTTCTCCAACAAAAGATCGGGACCTCACGATCTTTCTAATTTTCCCCAATTGCCCAATCGAGACCACTCGATTAAATTGTACTTGGGTAGACACTCGATCGGAACCACGTTATTCACTCACGTTAGAGAATTAATAAATCGGGACCATCCGATTAGGTCACACAAGACCAATGGCCAATAGGGCCACACGATTAATTTTTGTCACTACAAAAATTAATCTACGCCACACGATCGAAATAATACTAACGTAGCAATTAATACGTACCGTACAATTATATTGTACTAACGTGGCATTTAATGCGTACGATACAATTATACTATACTAACGTACATTTAATCTCCACCATCCAATTAATCAATAATATAGCAGGAATTAATCTCGGCCGTTGGATCAAGCTTCCCAAACAAGATTCAATGTGGGCCGTTGGATTAAAGCATAAAAGTCAAGATCAAATCCTAGCCCTCCATTATTAATCATGAGAAATCACTATTCATTGAAGAACACCATCTTTTCTCTCTCCTCTCCCTCTCATTCTCGGCCAAGGCATGAAAATGGGCAAAAACAACCAATTTTTCACCCAAATCTACTCAATCTCAAGTCTATTAGCACCCTAGATACCTAATCTAAGGTTAGGAACCAACTTACCACAATTTTAGCAAGTTTTCCGGCGAGAAATGAGTGAAGAATCTTGGTTCAAATCTGGCGGCTCCGGCGACTCCCTTGCTCGGCTAAAACCCACAAGATCCAGCGGTCCAAGGTGGTTCACGGTGGTGGTTGAGCTCTAGCGATCCAAGGCAAATCCGGCGAGGGCTTGGAAAAATTTTGGCAATGGAGGTGGGGGAGAGAGGGAATCTCGGCCAAGGGGAGAGAGTGAGCTAGAGAGAGTGTGTTTTCTTGAATTTTTGGAGAAGAAGACCAAAATTTAGTAGTATAAGGTTATGATAATAATTGGCCTAGATATTCTTGGGGTTTCCAAGGTCAAGAAGGGCAAAAAGGTAATTTCACCACCCAAGAATGGTCAATATTGTTGGCCAAGAGGGGGTTTGACCGAAATGCACTTCGGTCCAAGTGAAAAATTGGGTACTCTCCAAGGGCAAATGGGTCTTTTCCCATTTCCGGTCCAAATTTTATTTTTCCCGAACCTTTTAGGCGAACCACGAAGAATTCGGACACTTGGATGAGGAAACGTTCAAAATTTAATTATTGGGACCCCTGAAGGTCCGACATCAAGTTTCGAAGTCCGATTCGCGATCAATCTCGATCAATTGAAATTTCAGCGTATCTCAAACTAACGGGCGGCTTTTAGGAGTTACGTGTATCGACCCGTGATTAATATCACGTTTAAGAATTTCTCGAGACATGGTGACTTTGGTTGTCATTCAATTACGAGGGTAAATCACTAGTCCCGATGGACACGATCGTTAGAAATAATTCGGGGACGTTCGAAACCCATACGAGGTCAAACGGAATCACTCGTGATCCAAGTGTAGGGTATTATCCAAATCGTTCCTTAATCATTCTAAGATCGGCCTATATTGGTCCAAAATATTCCTCGACAATCTTCATGGCCAAAGAGTCAATCCAGGATCAAGTTCTTAGGTCCACGTACTTGAATTTTCCTAGCTAGCCATTCCCATTTGGTTAGTCTCGCTCAAGAGGGATCAATTCGAGTGAGAATTAGCTGAAATACATCAACGAGACCTTTCATTTATTCAAAGCTTGAAAAAGGGTCGGAATACAAGATGTCATAGATAGGACAACATTTGCTAGTGAAGTGATTATTCTAGCGCGGCGCAGAGATCTAACCTCAAATGTGGAGAGGACACGATCGAAAGCAAGCATAATGGTAACCTATTAATGAATGGTCATAATAGATTCTGGACGCTCTTATTTCTTCTTCCAAATCCAGAAGATCATTCAATAGCTCAAGATGGCCAGACCTCCCCAAGAAAGTAAACTTGAACCAAAACAGTAAAACCAAGTTTATCGGAACAATTCTTAAAGGCTCTAGATTCTTGATGGCTCACATCCAAGATAGGGAGAAACAAGAGTTTCCAAATAGATAATAGATTCAATATTGGTGTCCAAATCTGAAGGGAACAAATCCCGATTACATACGCAGCGAAATTACTTTAAATCAACAAGCCCTAAAATCATCTTGAATCACCGATGGGAGAAATACATCACAAAACGGACATACCTCGGGTTTTCACAGATTAAATGTCCACAATGCATCAAGAGAATCCGTCGTCTACCGATTTCGCATTCGTGATAGGATCAAGAGAGCGTCGTCATATCTCTATTTTTTTTTTCTTTTTGTTCCTAACTTAAATCTTAAAAGCGACGAGAGAGAGGGGCATATGTATAACGTAAAGGCGTCGTTTCAATGATGCCTTTTCAACAATTGACGTGGGGTGTGTTACATGGCAAACACGGTTTCCCATACACCATCGCTTTCCAACATCTCCCACTCGCCCATGAAGGGCAAACAAATCCCACATGCCCACGGAGGGTCAACTACTCCCACTCACCCATGAAGGGTTAAACATAACTCTCTCTCTCTCTTTTGCAAAGTTCATATTGACAAATAATCCGTGCGATCAGCATATCTTGAGAGCTCGTTGCCATATATCCGTTAGGAGTATATAGCGACTCAAAATGGGCATATTAATTCGAGTAGATCCAAGTATGCGGTACCCTAGATCAATCGGACACATTTACATCATATCTCTCTCCATCTCTTTGAGTACTCAAATACAATACATTGTATTCACAATCATGATTAAACTTAAATAATCATAATTGGTTGACTGTGAATACAAAGATTGAATGTGACATCAAAACAAATTGATCTTCATCTTCCCTTAAACCTCTCAATATCAGTCCATTTCGCTTTTTTAGAAATATCCCATTTAAATCGAATCAATCTCATGACCATTGGCAATACTCTAAGATAGCGAACACCGAAAAAAAATCTTAAGAATAAGTAAGAGTCGTGTGGGGACTAAATTGAGAAACATTTACCCTCAAGAGTCTCACACACTATAGAGTTGAGATAAAAAACTCTTGCCAAAGTCTTCTTGGTAGTCCCATGCATACGTAATATGAAATACATATTACGGTATTCTCTCCTTTCCCATGGAGCGTATGTTTTTCCATTTAATACCGTTCGGATGATAGCTCAAACATGCTCAATGCCTAGCTTGAGTTCACAAACCTACTCTCTTTAAAAAAAGTCCTTTAGAACTCGCATCTAGCATTGAAGACATATAAAGTGAATTACGTGGGCTATTTCACTTTTGGACATAATAAAAAATTATTACCTCATCTTAACACTTTAGTTAAGGCGACATCAAAATTTCAAGCTCGAGCTCTCTATTATCACCTAGATAATAAGCTTGAAATCATCTCATCTCTATTCATCACATAGTAAATAAAGGAGATTACCCGTGTGAGTGGGCTAATCTCTCATCTCGTCCAACATACCTTCTCAACATAATGCACTAAGCATCAATATGCATAAATGTCATACAAGCTCATAGGCATCAATAATGATAACAAGTATCATTAACCGTGAACTTTGGGAAATATAAATATTCGAGTACTTTAACTTCTACACACTTCTAGAGATTTCAATGTATGGAACTTATTTCTTTGTCAACACATGACTAAGGGAAACATCTCCAGGAATTCACTTCGTCATAGGATCTCGTTATTATTCTTTGCGTAGATATGTCTTGTATGTTCACATCTTTTCGTACAATCATGTCTTTCACAAAGTCATTCTTCGTGTCTATATATTTAGTTTGGTAGTGGATCTTTAGTGTAAGCTATTGCTACTTGACTATCACAATTAACCAATAATTGGATCTATAGCATCCTTAGCAACACCTTATTGATCCAAACATCTCTTAAGCCAAACATTCTCTTATACTCTGCTTGATAACACCACAAGATCAATTTTTATCGTGGATAAGGCTATATACGTTTGCTTCTTACTACTCCATGATGTGGCGCCATCATTAAGTAAGAATGCAATCTAAGAGGTAGATTTCCTCTTATCTAGACCTCTTCCTCATTCAATATCGGTGTAGCCTTCAAAGCACGGATCTCTACTTTGATAACTCAGCAAAAATCAACAGTATTTTTCAAATATCTCGAGAATCTCTTGACAACAATCCAATGTGCTCGACCTAAATTGGATTGGTACACTTACCATTCCAATTGCATAATAAGTATTAGGTCTAGTACACTTCATAGCGTACATTTAGCTTCCAACAGCACTAGCATCTAGAACATTTTTCATTTCTTCATTTACTTGTGGAGTCTCAAAACACATTTTATGGCTCAAACCTTCATCTCTTGCAATAGGAGTATCTTTGGGTGTTCGGTCTTGCATAAGAAATCATTCAAGGACTTTACCTATACAAGTCTCTTGTGAAAAAAAAATCAGAATCTCCTTGAACAATATCTTGAAACCTTAATTTCAAGAATGTATGCAGATTCACCCATATCTTTTATCTCAAAATCGGAACATAACCAATTCTTGATTTGTACTAACAAACTCTATATTGCTCCTAACAATTAGTATATCATCAACATATAATGATAAGATCACACATTGATCTTTGGATCTTTTGATATATACACAATGATCCTTATCAATCATTACAAAATCGTATACCACTATGGCATTACGAAAAAGTATATACCATTATCTCGAAAAGCGCTTGAGGCCATATATCGATCTCAAAAGTCAATATACTTTTTGTTTTTGGCCTACTGTAACAAACCCAATAGGTTGTTTCACATAGATTTCTTTTACTAATTCTCCATTGAGAATAGCAGTCTTTATATCCATTTGACGTAATTTAAGATCCATACTAATCAATGCCGGAATGAGGTGAATTAATTATACCATTTCACCAAAAGGCGAGCATTATATATCTCAATCGAGCCATCAGCTTTAGGCTTTATTTTGAGAACACACTTACTCCCAATGGCTTTGTGTCCATACGGAAGATCAATCGGTTTCTAAACTTGATTTGATCATATTGCCTCCATCTCTTTTTCCATTGTTTATATCCAATTTTCCTCATCGGGGCAAGTCGAGCCTCATTTACATTTTTTGGCTCATTCTCTTCTTATGGAGCGACCATAAAAGCTTTACCTTCAATGTCTAAACGTCGACGAGTCGATGGAGAAAGCTTTTGTGACTTGTTCGCAAAATTGGAGATTGTACACTTAGTACATCATTCTCCATTACACTCCCACTTGGATTAGACAATGACGACATCTTTTCACATCAAGTGATTGCAATTGGGACTAGTTCGAAACAATTGCTTGAGGCCATATATCGATCTTAAAAGTCAATATACTTTTTGTTCTTGGCCTTTCGTAACAAACCCAATAGGTTGTTTCACATAGATTTCTTTTACTAATTCTCCATTGAGAATAGCAATCTTTACATCCATTTGACGTAATTTAAGATCCATACTAATCAATGCCGGAATGAGGTGAATTAATTATACCATTTCACCAAAAGGCGAGCATTATATATCTCAATCGAGCCATCAGCTTTAGGCTTTATTTTGAAAGCACACTTGTTCCTAATGGCTTTGTGTCCATGCGGAAGATCAATCAGTTTCTAAACTTAATTTGATCATATTGCCTCCATCTCTTTTTCCATTGCTTATATCCAATTTTCCTCATCGGGGCAAGTTAGAGCCTCATTTACATTCTTTGGCTCATTTTCTTCTTATGGAGCGACCATAAAAGCTTTACCTTCAATGTCTAAACGTCGACGAGTCGATGGAGAAAGCTTTTGCGACTTGTTCGCAAAATTGGAGATTGTACACTTAGTACATCATTCTCCATTACACTCCCACTCGGATTAGATAATGACGACATCTTTTCACATAAAGTGATTGCAATTGAGACTAGTTCGAAACAAATTCCCCACTTCTCACATTGCTCCCACTTGGATGAGATGCTCTAGTAAAATCATTATCACTATCCAAGATTTCAAACGAGAGAATAATTTTTCACTTATCTCGCCCTTATTTGAAAATTCATTCATTGAGAATGTGACATCTCGTGATTCATATTTAGTTACACTTTCACTTTCTTGCTCACCTATAACACGCACCCTTTTGAGTGCTCTTAGTATCTCATGAAGATACTCTTTTTACCTCGGGGGCCCAATTTTCCATACATGTAGGAGAACTTGAGAGTATAGGCAGCAGATTCTCAAGATCTAAGAAAACTCAAATCTTATTATCGACTTATCCACAACTCATATGGAGTAGAAGTAAGCGATTTAGAAGGCATACGGTTAAGTATCTAGACAAGTAATCATTAAAACTTCACCCTAAAAGGTGATAGGCAATTTAGCCTGTGCTATCATAAATATAACTATTTTCATTGGGACATGTTTCCTCTCTTTGCAACTTCATTCTATTGAGGAATCCCTGGAATAGACTATTGTCTTTCTATTCCATTTTCATCACATAAACATCCCGAACCGATCGGACATAATTTCTTAATCTCGATTGGATTTTTTTTTTGAAAGCTCAAAGAAAATTTTCTTAAAGCAACTCATGCCTCGGATTTATGAGAAATCAAAAAATGACGTATCGAGAATCGAGCATAATCATTTATATATGTGATGAAATAAACAGCCTCATGCCTTGCTTTCACATTTATTAAATCACATATGTCCGAATGGATCAATTGCAAATGAAACTCAGCTCTTATTCCTTTTTCCAAATGGTTTCCTCTTTGTTTTTTCCACTAGACATGCTCACAAATAGGCAAATCGACATATTCAATATTGCCCAATAAGTCCTATTTGGCTTACGTAAATATTTGCTATTAGCCAAAATGACCCAACCTAACATGCCACATATTCATATCATCACAAAAGATGAAAATAGGGAATAACTTACATTCACATTATTGTACTTAACAATTAGCACAGTGAAATCATCCAGAATCATAATAACTTATTCTCAACGACAAGTTATCACCATCGTTATGAAAGTTCGGATTGAAATCAAGTTTAACCAAAAACTAACATGAAAACTAAATTCCGTCAAGTTTTTTTAAGAATATGATACATCATATAGGAGCAGGATGCGACCACCGCGCATATTCAATTGGACGAGGGCTAATACCTTTAACTTCCACTCATGAATGGTTTCCCATAATTATTTACTTTGCTCCATGTGGAACTCGTTGAAATTCCACTAAGGCATTTTTATCATTCGCTATATGGTTTGTGGCATTTAAGTCTACAATCCACAAAAGATGTGATTCGGTTGCGAATATTGAATCGATACATATGTACACTCTTAAGTGTACAAAGAGTTTCTAACTTATTTAACTCATCACAATTGTGAGCAAAGTGACCCTTATTGCCACAAGGTGAAAACACTTCACTTTTGAAACATTTTTCTTGAAAGGATATTTTCCTTTCTCATGTTGGTTAAACTTTGATTTCTATCCTGAAAGATACGTTTCTTTACCCTTCCACTTCTTGAATCCACCTTGATGCTTATACTTGAAGCACGAAGCCCCATTTGAGTTAGAACAAACATGACAAATGTCAATCTTTGATTTATCCTCCATAAGGCAATCCACTCTTGTTCAAGAAGGCGCATAACATCCTCAAAAGGCATTAACTTTTATTGTGAATCAAGTGGATATTTATATGTACACAGCTATAAGGTAAAGAAGATATTATTGTTTGCACTTGCTACTCATCGGTCTTCAAAATATGGCATGTATCTTACGGTTCACTTATCATGTTTGATACACGCCACAAAAAGCTGTTTTATATACTATCCATAAGGCATCATATAAGTGTCAAACATTATAGTGATCCATCTCAAGTTGGTGACCGATGTCTAACCAAACTTAATTTTTTTTTAATGCCTCCTACTTGACTTTGGCATTATCATAAATGTTTGAACTCACGCACAAAATCATTTTCTTTTATGCTACTTAGCAATATAATGCGAGCATTAGAGTTCATCTTATTCAATGTAGCAAATGCCTCTTTTTCCTTCTATATTGTGCAATATTTTCATCTTCAAGGTTCTTCCATAATTAGGTTAAGAGCTCATAGTGCTTCTTGCTCTTCTAGCACATATTGGATCCTATTCCAGCTTTCATAATTTTCACCATTCAATTTCTCTCCTTAGTCAAGCTTAGCTACGATTTCTAATAAGCTAAAATCATTGTATCTCAAACACAAAGTTCTATAGACATGTATTCACGAACTATTAATGCCTAACATTTATGCATATATTTTATACTAACTAATTATATTAATAAATACTTTCACATAAGGTCTTAGATTCAAAAGTTCACTATGTTCCCAATCATCATCTAAGAATCATCGCTTGAAATTATCATTAACATAATTATTTATGTAAAAATTGAGTTCACTAAAGTTACTAAAACTTTGTAGAACTCCCCACTCAAATAAAGATCACAATTCATACTATGATCCATATATCTTGTAATCATAATAAGGCATAACATAATTTGAACTAATTCACAAATAATCTACGCATCAAATCATAATTTAATATCATGATACAAGATATAGATAGCAAGCATTCTAAAATTTATACATGCTATCAGCAATCATTATATACATGTAAGTCATCATCTATATTAAAAATAATATGGGTAAAAAATGCTCGAAAACACCCCAAAATATGTGCATCATGAGGGTTCATATGCTTTTTAATAATTTTATATTTAGTAAATATGTCCAAATAATATATCAAATCGAAGATAATTTCGAGATGAACGCAACGGTACCTCACACGTCCCAAATGGGCTTAAACACGCTGTGGGTGTTTTGCCGTTTGGTCAACGCGTGGTCAAAGGTCCGAGTTGACTTTAGGGATCAAAATGTAATTTCCAAAAGTCGAGGACTAAATTACAATTATGAAAAGTATAGGGACTAAATTGTAATTTCTCAAAACTTTTGGGGTCAAATTGAAATTTTTAAAAAAATTTAGGACCAAATTGAAATTTCGAAAAAATTCAAGGACCAAAATGCAACTTTTTTGAAAAGTTGGTCTAATCGCGGTCAATTTGATCATCAACGGTCAACGAATGCCAGGGTCGGAACGGTCCTGAACCGGATCTGAAATTTCTAAACCGAGTTTGGAATACGGATAAATCCGGTTCGGGGACAACTAAAAATCGAATCCGGGCGCATTTAGGCACGCTGCTCATGCCACGCACGTGAGGCGCGTGGACCCCACGCGCAACGTGCCACCTCGGCGCGTGTCGGAGCATGCGGCTCCATCCAGCCACCTTAGGCAACGATCCACCACTCAAAACGCTCGTATCGACGATACGAACCCTATGGTATATTCAAAATCAATTTTCGTTGAACGAAATTTCACAAAAAGGTGACATTTCGTCATTGTTCCTTTGACCATGTACCGCGGCGGTGCGTGCAACGCGTGCGGGCTCATCCGGCGTGGCCTCGCAACGGGCGACCACTTCAAATTCGCGTCTCGTTGAGCCCGTTCCATTGATGTAATAAAAAATCATTTTCGTTGGATAAAATGTCACAAAAAATCCATAAACAGTAGATTCGAAAAACTGGTTTTTCGCATTGTTTCGTGACCAAAAACTTGATAATCAATCAAGAAACAAGAACCGGTGCTCGATACCAATGAAGGGAACGGATCCCGATTACATACGCAGCAGAATTACTCTAAATCAACAAACCCTATAATTATCTTGAATCACCGATCGGAGAAATACATCACGGAACATACTTCACATTAAATGTCCACAATGCATCAAGAGAATCCGTCGTCTACCGATTTCGCATTCGTGACAGGATCAAGAGAGCGTCATCATATCTCTATCTTTTTTTTTTTTTTGTTCCTAACTTAAATCTTAAAACCGACGAGAGAGGGCGATATGTATAACGTAAAGCGTCGTTTCAATGATACATTTTCAACAATTGATGTGGGGTGTGGTTGCATACATGAGCGGACCACGGTCCTTCCCATACACCATCGCTTTCCAACAAAATCGATAGTAGATTCAATATTGGCATCTCTCTGGATTGGATAATCCTCGTAAGTACCATCTTCCGGATTGAAGAGTCATTTGGTTCATATCAGTCGGGAAAAAGATTTTGCCACTCCTTGTGTAGGTGAGAATCTGCATATTTCTCTAGATAGATATGCCAACAGTAACGACGCTGAACAATTTTGTCCATGATCCTCCTTCATTTGCTATCCACCCCTCGAAGCGGTCATTTAAGATGGGGCCACGGTATATGAACAGATTGGCCCCGCGAATCTGGAGTCCCTCGAAAAATTTGTACCCATCCAGGACCGCAAGCACCCGGTGGAATTTCTCTTCCAACAAATCGAATGAGATAATCACGTCCTCGCTCTTGTTTCTGCTCTTGACGCACCAGTGTAAGGCCCCATTCCAATAAGCCCCTACTTCGGAAATGGGGCGGTAGCATTCTTGTTGGACTTGTGTCGTCCTCCAAGAACCAGACTTGAGTGATTATTGGACTTGTGTCTTCCTCCAAGAACCGGACTTGAGCGAAAATATTACCACTTGCCGCTCTTCATAACCGCCGCGTACTATTTTGTAGCCATCAGATCGAGAGTCATATCCGAACCCAATGACTGGCTCACCATCTTCAAAAAGATCGGTGTCCGGCAAATCCCTACCCTTCTTGGTGGTCGGGTTATATAGGATAATCCGCTGGAGACCAACAAACATACCAAGCCATCGCAAGACCCGATGAGGTAGGGGCACCCAGCTAGGATCGTCCATTCTCGGGTCGTGAACCTCTACCACCACGCGATCATCATCGCCGCCAATGCCGACGCCGAGAGCTTCAATAGTCTATTGTCTCGAGTCTATGGCTAGGAATCATGTCCCCTGCCTTCACGCCATGGAGCCCTTCGTAGTCTATGGTCTTGAAGATTCACTGGCTAGAAATCACATCCCTTGCCTTCAGCCTTTGCAGATGCACCTTGGCCAAGCCCGGGCCGGATATTAGACACCGTGACACCGCCACGTTTGCAGACGCATTTAAATCGCATCAACGACTTGACAGGTAGCCTCATGAGTATCTCGCCAACGATATCCTCGGAGAGAGTTTCCGCCATTTTTTGTCGCTGGTTTTGAGGGAAAGATCAGTTTCTTTGCTTTTCAATCGTTTGCTGAGCGAGGAAGTGTCAGTCAAAGTCGCGCAAGCATGACACCAAGTCAAGAAGCTTACTCAGCACCGGACAAGGCGAGGGTTTGAAAAGATCTTTTGCCACGCACCAGGGCGTCGCCCGACCCCTAGATCAAAGGCCGTCGCCAAGCGTCGGGGTCGAGCGACGAAGGCAAGATGGAGGAGAGATGGGGAAGAAGAGAGAGCGTGCGTGAATAACCTATTATTTTGGAAATACTTTCGATTTTTTAAATAAAAATCTAAAATAAATCTTATTTTAAATAAAAGCTCTCAATATTTCAAAAAAATTTCTGATCAAAAGGCATTTTTGTCTTTATTTTTTATTTCGTTTCCTTTTCTTTTTTCCCTTTTTTCCTTCCCCGGCCATCGTAGGCCTTAGGCGAGGACTGCCCTCTCCACTGTCGAGCGACGGCTCATGGATGGGGATACCATCCTCGCCGAATCCGATGAGGGTAACCCTCGCCATCCACTTGGGCTGTTTCCCTCGCTCGACACCGGCGAAGGCCGGGGAGTGGGAGAAGAAAAAGGAAACGAAAAATTGAAAACATAAAGTATGAAAATACCTTTCGATCACACCTTTTTGGAACGAAGGGCCTTATTTGAAATAAAATCAATTTTATGTCATTATTTAAGAAAAATAAAGGCATTTCGGATCCTTACTTAGAATTTTTCCTCAAAATTTAGAGTACTCCAATACTTGAAAAAAACTCTAACCCGTTTACCAATTTTTTTTGTTTTAAAACTTTAGAAAAATGCATTACATTTTGAAAGCCTCTAAAATTTCTTAACTCAAGGTCGCCCAATTAAAATTTTGAGTTTTAGCATTTCCAAAATGTTAATACATCTTGTTCACAGAGAAGTTTCGTCCTTTCCGAAGGCTCTATCACCATCAGAGAAAGCTTTTCCTTCCATTTTCGCTTCAGAAACAGCTCCATTGAGCACAATAAAGAGGCCTCTCACAAACTACCCGTGAGCACGGTTGAGCAGGGCTTGTTGTCCATCCACTCTTCGACGGCTTTAATCCACCACTCGACCACCGGTCTCCGCCCTATTTCCCGTTCTGGGCCTCGTCCAACTTCTGCGATGAAACCTCATTGCCCTGTACATCCACGCGGATAGGCACCTTGTTCATGATTTTGCTCTACGGTTAGTCGGTTACGACATGTTCTCGTCCTTCGGTCACAACAGGTTGTCTCTTTATATGGACAATTTGTCTTATTCGGTCATGACTGATTATGGCGGTAGATCGAGTTTCGTAGTTGATTTAAATTTGAAGAACTGGAAGGAGAAGGTTTGTATGAGAGGTCAGAGGGCGAAGTCTTGTTATCGGATTGGTTTGAAAGGATTGAATAATCTTAGGGAACACATGTTCCGCGAATTATTTATTGCAAACACGGTTACATGCCCTCGTTGAGGATTACTTCCTCGTGTTACAAGCGTAAGATTGCGAAATCACCATTTGGAACGTAAATGCATCAGTTGAACTTTGATTCGGAAGGATTGATTCTAGTGTTACGAAAGTGGAAAATAAATAATTTTGGTAATTGGATTTCCTCATCAGATTCCACAGCTTATTTATATAATGTCATTTTCCTTTCATATATTAAATTTATTTTCAATTTATCTTTATTCGTTATATCTAAACTCGCACGCTAACATAATATTTTCTGAGCTAGTCGTCCTGGAACCAATGCCCTCTTAAGAGTTTAGAAACCAGCGAAATCAAGCAACCCTTCCAAACAAACTTTACCCACAGGCACATCGGCAATGATTTTCCCAAGAACTTCATCCTTAATTTCCGACAATAGAGCAGTCTCAGAACCAAGTCAATAATATCAATCATTCCATAGGAATGCATCTCCGATAATGCCAGCAATTCCACTCATTCACTGTACCTGGATCAAACACACCGCCGACTTTCCAACTAGGTATAAAAGATAATAGCTTTATATGATTTTTCTTCAGCTATGGAAGTCCTGTGCTTACATGCATCATCTTAATAACCATAAACGGAGTTCATACAAATCCGAAAGAGCAGCACAAAACAAATCCATTAACCCCGGTCCAAAGTCAACTAAGCATTGCAGGGACATTGATAAAGACTTGCTCGCGAACATACTCTGAACAGAACCAATATACATACCATTCACTGATTTCACACATCAACCCATGTTCTCTCTGCGGCGAACATATCTTGTTCTGTCATTGTATCTTGGCCTGTCCTTAGCTCTCTGAGGTTGCGGCTCCACTCTCCTTTGCCTCTCAGGTGATCTTTGAACAATCTCTCCGTTAACAAATAACTCAGCTACAACACATAGCAGGACCACAGTATAAGTCAATACCCTTCTACGACATCAAGATCAGCTAGAAACTAATATACTAGTAAGTCCGGAGAAAAAGGTGAATTGGATTTATGAAATATGTGCTCCATATTTAGAGATGGCATACAAGACATGCAGCCACATCTTAATAGCCCCGGATTAGTACCATGCCTTATAAATACGACAAACCATGCTTATGAGCCTTCAATGTTTCCATTTTCAATGTTTTCGCAACTCCATCATACGTGGAACATCGATAAACTTACCCCAGTTACCATACAAGTCCGGGGGCATGTAAGTCAAAGGATACCCAAGTGGCGCTATTAAGGAAAAAGGACCATTCTATACATGGAAATTAAGTAAAAAGGGTAAAAGGACCATTTTTATCATCTGCAATGAGTGTAATCAATTGATTGCAGTCTACCACAACCCACCCTCCACCGCATTTCTGCTGAGACTCCACAAAAGGACTTCTAAACAGAATGTTTTTACCTTGATGTATTTTCTCAATAAGCCTATGAAAAACCAAGATAATAGTGCTTTTCAAAAAAGTGATCTAGAAAATTTCTCTCTAGCAAATGATTTTTCAGAACCAAAAACAAGAACGGTTCTAATGTTTTTAAGTGGAGAAGAGACCTTTATATAATGTCCATTATACAATAGTTTCCACATTCATGTAATGGCAAGAAAAATCAACTTTTTGCACTTGTCTCTTTGGACAAAAAACAGAACAAAAGCAAAAACAACCAAAAATCATTTTGAAGCCAAAAAGAGCTTTTACAAGAACAGTTGACTTATATAGTTTGCCAAACAAGTCCATAATAATAAATAATTTTCAAAATGGAGAGCTCTATACACTATCTTAAAGCATTGCCAAAACAAGGCCAAAGTATTTCCCTAGTGGAATCCAAAGAAGTGGTATTGCAGTCACATTAACAACAGCATCAAGCAAGTCCATCAACAAATGTAGTAACAAGGATATAGCTTTTCAGAATCTCATGCACACGCCTCCTTATCAATGTCAGTGTCATTTTTTCAGTATGTCTACAAGAAATAAAGTCTGTTTCTCTACCATGCAAAATTCATAAAAGTGCACTCTTGCAATTAACAGCTGCGTTCAATAAACCTGACCAGAAAAATATATTCAGCTCCATTGATGAACTCAATTTCATCATATACATAAGTACTCTTAAAAGCGTACAAATCAGTCATACTGTTTACAAAAACTAAGGTCCATGGCTCAGTGTGTCAATCAGTTTGCAGCCAGCAAAATTAAGCTTACTCATTAAAGACTGCCTAAAATTAGTGAGACACTAGTCACTATAACATCCATAATCAAACCCATGACAAACTCAAAATATAGTGTAATGATGAAGTGTTTATGTTTCATCACTGATCTGCAGATCCATGAAATTAGAAAAAGCTGAGAATAGTTAAAAAGAGACATTTGATATAAGCCCATTAGCATAAACAGCTAAACAATGTCGACAGACTCCTCAGCTTTGCCAAGACGAACTACCATGCAGACAGATGTTCCTAATTGACATATTTTAGTCATTCATCACTAACGACACTCACCCAAACGATAAGATCTAATCAGACTGGCAATAAAACACAATTTAGTGTAATGATGAAGTGCTTCTGTTTCATCTCCACTGAACTGTAGCTACATGTAACTACAAAACTGAGGATAGTTAAGAGAGACATTTGATATTAGTCCATTAGCATTCAAAGCTGAACATTGTCGACAGACTCTTCAGCTTTGCCAAGATGGACTATCACGCAGGCAGATGTTCTTAATTGACACATTTTAGTCATTCATCACTAACGACGCTCACCCATGCGATAAGACCTAATCAGACTTGCGATAAAATGCAATTTAGTGTAATGATGAAGTGCTTCTGTTTCATCTCTACTGAACTGCAGCTACATGTAACTAGAAAGCTGAGAATAGTTAAGAGAGACATTGATATTAGTCCATTAGCATTCAAAGCTGAACATAGTTCACAGACTCTTCAGCTCCGCCAAGATGGACATGATCTTAATAAGCATATTTTTGTTATTCATCACCCACAACACACACTACATACTCACTAGGCAAACATCATATATGCATAACCAGTCATTAAACTAAAACCATCCTATGTAGACTTCACATGAGCGATTCAATCATTAATAATGACAGGGTCCCAGCAGAAACGCAGCCTTGAACTTGCAATTGTTGACTACAAATGCAAAGCATATGACTGATCAAACAAATTAACGTATATTTCTATAGTTGAACATAAATAATGGAGACACTCCGGCTTTTAAAGTGAGAAATCTCTTTCAGTTCATTAAACGCAACAAGTTGAGTCATCCAATTTTTACAACTGCCTCCAGTAAAAGCTTATAGTACATTGAAAAACCCATAGCTTTGTCTGGCCAGCATATTCTACAAAATTCTATAACATATACTTTCCCACATCTAATCTTTCTTCAAACATTCACGTCGACGTTTGTAGGGCACCACAACATGCAATATGGGAAAAATGCTAAATCATTATCTATTCTTGAAATATACTCCAGATCTAAAGAAAAATTGTAGATCTCTATTTTAACCATCAAAATATGTCATTACCAAACTATATGCCACATTGATAAAATAAAGGATAGATCGTGATTCATCAAAAAGGCACAAGCTTTACCCCCATAGTCCTTGTACTCAGGATCAACATAGGAGTCAGGAAGCACAAACAATACCCCAGGCAAACCTGTTCACAAATACAAATCATTTCAGAGCTGAGGAAAAGACCAGCTTAACGAAACCAGATAAAGAGAGAGACAACTAACCTTCAAGCTTGTTTGATGTCTCCTCATCAATCTCACAGCCAAACCCAAAATATCTCTCACAGGACACGTTGTATATCTTCTGCTTTGCTTCCTCCTCACTGATACACATTAGCAAACACAAGCAAATCAACCTAAAGCCCCAACATTTCATCATCTAAACTATTAGCACATCTGATGCAAACTCGCTCATCAAGATCACGTAGCTTTCAAATGTCAAACACAATCAAACACAGGGATTATCAATCCAAAAGGGCTATCCTAAAAACCATAATCAGTTCAAACAGTAAGCACTACACAAAAAGAAACAAATTCGACTTCTTGACTTCGTGATAAGTACAGTCCGTAACAGAACCAACCTCATTACCTGCACCAACATTTCGATAAACAATCTGAACTCTTATGCCAAAACTCCTTACATTTTGGGTTTTCTACAGGAGTCCCTATGGAATTAGAGTTACCAAAACATTTCACATGAACAAAGGTGTCCGTAAGCTTTATCCAAAAGCAGGCATCTCCACGCCTTTCAAACAAGTTACTTTACGTCAATGCAACTTATCCTTTCTCATATCTTCCAAACCACGACAAAAACAGAACGATTAAAAATCCACTACCTCCCGACAATTTTGGCTAGGGTTTGGACATAACAATCGATCATCTGCTGCTTCGTGGCGTTTTCACCCCCGGGCTTGTCCATGACAATGAGCCAGTGGTTGTAATCGCACCCCGGGAACAGCGGCGGCATCTCCGTGGGCGGCCGGTCGCTGAAGTTTGAGCCGGAGTTCAGCGGCGAGTACGCGGAGCCCCCGGACCGGTTCACTCGGCACCGTATGGGGGCGAACCGAGTCTTGGCGGCTCCGAAGGAAGTCGATCCGACGGCCTGGGAGAGAGGGCCGAGAGCTCGGCGGTGGAAGAGGAGGGAGGGGAGCGCAGGAGGGGAGGTGACGGAGGTCGTGGTCGAGAGGAGGCGTTTGGTGAAGAAAGAGAAGACAGTAAGGCGGCCCGCGGCGGTGCCGGAGGCGGAGGCGGAGGCGGTGGCTATGGCGCGTGCTAGGGTTTGGGCCATGGTTGGGAGAGAAAGCTTGAGCTTGACCTCGAGAGCGACTGCGAGAGTGAAATGAGGGTTTTACAAGGGGATAGAGGAACGAGGAAGATTTATGGCTGCGTTTATTTATTTATTTATTTTTGTTTTATCGCAAAATATATTCGGAAAATATCTCCAGACAAAAATTTAGGAGAGATAAAGAAAATGAAGCTAGGAATCTTCCATGAAGAGCTACATTATTCAATAATTGATTAGCAAAAATAACTCAACTCGGATTTATTCAAGCACCTTACATTGAATCGAGTATCTCATTAGTTTAATCTACTAATTAAAATTTTACGCGTTCTAATTATCTATAGGAAAAGATACAAATTATATTATTTCTAATTATTTCATATGTTTAATCTTGAGAATAAGCCCAAATCCGGGTTCGAACTTAAAAGAGTCATCCGATGTCCGAAAAGGATGAAACTATTCTTATCCTCTAAATCACTAATTTCGCCCCATTTTTACTAAAACAAGAAATTGTCTTTAATTATCTAAGACTCCATTTGCTTTTGGAAAATATTTTCTAGAAAGTAATTTTTTGGAAAAATAACAATATTTTTTTATGTTTGGCTAAATTATGAAAAAAAATCCTAGAAATATTTTTCGTCGTTTGGTATGAAAAATCAAATTTGATTTTCTTCCACAGACTCTTTTTACTTTTTTTTTATTTTTTTATATTTCTTTTATTTTTATATTTTTTAAATTCTAATTTTTTTATTAAATATCTTTTTCTTTTTCCCCTTTTCTTCTTTTAATTTTTATTTTTTTTCCTTTTTGATTTGGATCGGTCGTCGGCCACGAAGACGATTAGCGACTATTACAGGCAAGCTCTAGGCTTGGCAAGTCTCGACCGAAGATGGATCTCGTCGGCCTCAGCGAGCTTGAAGCTCAAGGCTTGTCGACCTAGATCTAGCAACTTTGGTGGTGAGACCGCAAGATCAAAGTTCAGTGGCGAGGCTACTCGAAGTTTGGGGCTCGTTGGCTTGGATCTAGAGAGCTTGGTGGTGAGGTTGAAAGCTCAAAGCTCGACAATGAGCTTGATGGCGAGGCCGGAGCTCGCCCACCTTGATCGAGCCCGAGATTGTCAGGGACTAGCCAAGCCTTGAGCTCGCCGGCCCGCATTACGGCCGATCACCGAGCGGCTTGCCATCGTCGAGGTCCGTAGTCGAAGGAGGAAGGAAGAAGGAGTGGCACACGGAGGAAGGAGGATGAAGGAGAAAGACCAAAAAGGAAAAAATAGGAGGATAGAATTTTTGGAAATTTTTTTAAAAAAAAATAAAAGATGAAAGAAAAAAAAATTATAAAAAAAAGTGTGAAAGAGAAGAGGAAGGAAAGATGAGGAAAATATTTTTGGGGGTTTTTTCATGGGTGAAAAATACTTTTCTAAACTAGTTTATTTTCCGCGAGTCAAACATCGAAAGATTGAAAAATGTTTTTCTTGAAAGTTATTTCTTGCAAAACAAACGGAGCCTAAATGATATGTAAAACGAGGAACCCCAAGTCCATCCACTTCCATTCGTTGTTATTTACGATACAGTTGCCATAATTATGAATATCCATATTTTTCTTTATTTTTTATTTTTAAGTGGGCATTTTATAGCCGTGCATAAAAAAAAACATCATGTTTTCCTTATATATATATATATATATATATATATATATAGGTTTTACTTTATACATTTTAACTTTGCTGAACAAAGAAATCTCCAAAAAACACGGTTAAACATTTCTATTTTTTATTTTTATTTTAGCATGCATATCACCACCGAGCTATATTCTTATCATTTGTCCTTTAATATACACGCAATGGTTCATGCAATTAAATGGAGAAGAAAAACATCTTTAAAGATCTCCTCAAAATAAAATCAAAATTACATTTCCCAACGCAAAAAATTCCAAAGATGAACTTAAATAATACCACTACTTTGCATAAAACAAGAAAATATTTTCAAGAGCAACTAAATCTCATTCGTTTTAAATTGACAAAAAATTACTATTGGTTATGGAGTGTCCATGAAAACATGGTTAGTGCATGTGCTAATTTTTATGTATTCTTATTTTCCGACTTGATCTTTTCAGATTAATCAAACAATTTACTATAAAAGCGAGCCTATGAGATAGAAGCGACGAAGAAATGGTGAAGAAGAGGTTAATTGTTATATTCTAAAAAGTTCGACCCAAAAAAAAAAACTTGAAGGAAATTCACAATCGAGAAAAAAAAATTAAGGAGACCGTGAAAAAATAAAATCATGAAGACTGATTTTGTCTGCCTAGTTTAAAAAAAAAAGTGGATTTTGTCATATAAGTGATAGCCACTAACACTAGCCACAGTCCAGGGTTTTTTTCTAATTTAATTTTTTTTTTTAAAATATTTACAAATTTATTTTGTAAAAAAAAAGTATTTGGATTTGGGTCTCGCTCGGCACTTGAGGTGCCGAGCGACTGAGGAGGGGGTCCCACTCGTCCCCTCCCCGCTCGCCTTTAAAAAAGCCGAGCGGGAGAGCCCCCTCGACAGCCAGAGCTGCGCGAGCGAAGGGGAAGTGGGGCCCGCCCCCTCCCTCCCCGCTCAACATACGTTGAGCGGGGAGAAGGGGAGCCCTCCTCCCCGCTCGACATTTGTCGAGCGGGGGAGAATGGGGGGGGGGGTCCCGCCCGCTCGGCGTCTCTTCGCGAGCGGGGGACCGCTGAGCCGGGCAACCCCCTCTCCCCGCCCCGTCCCCTTTCGCTCCGCATTCCTTTCATTCGATTCTTCCGCCCTTCTTCCGCTTCGTTGCACTTCTTCCGCTTCGCTCGACATTTCTTTCGCATACACTTCGCTCGACACTTTTTCCGCATACACTTCGCTCGACACTTCTTCCGCCTTTATTTCGTTTTCAAGAGAGCAGCATCTCTATTTCGTTTTGAAGAGAAGCAAGAGCGGCGCCTTCGGTTTTCCAGTCTCTGTGGGAGCAAGTTCTTTCTCTATCTCTTGCCTACGCAAGCAAGTTCTTTCTCTATCTTTTATCCCTACGCAAGCAAGTTTTATGTTAATGTTTTCGTAATATTGAAATTAATTCGATACTTTCTCTTTACGAGTTCGGCTCCTCATTCGATCCGCACGCTTTTCGATAATTTGAGGTAAATTTCGTTGTAACTATTTTTTACAGTTTCGTAAATATAGATTTATTTATGTGGTTATTATTTATACATAAATCATGTATATTACTTATAGGTTGTTAGTAATTTATGTTAAATTTTTTGCGAATGTTTTAATAATAGTTATAATGTTTACGAAGTTATATATTATTTAAAAATATTTCTTGCTTTATCTCATTGTCTTGTCGGATCTATTGTAGATTTTGTTGTTTTTGGAGTTTTTATGCATGGATCTACGAATCTTTTCTTGCAATCTTTATATAAACCGAATACCCACGAGATCGCGGAAGGCTGCCTCCTACTTGTAGTGTTTATGGCTTTGTCTTCTATATTCTCGCATATTATTTCTATACTCCATATTGCATATCTTTTTAAAGAATATTCAAAGAATAGTCGGATCTGAGTATTGTGCATAGACAAGTGTAGAGTCCCGTGGGGCCCCTCTCCACTGCTTGATTAATTTCGCAGTGATTGTCTTTGTCACACAATACCGTGATTTTAACTTACTTTGTATGTCTTTTTAAAAGAAGTATAAATCCCAGAATTGGAAAGGTCGTGCCTCCTATTGGTGGTCTGCGTATAATGTTTACGAATTTAGATATTGTTTAAAAAAATATCTTGCTTTAGGATTTTCAAAGAAATTTTTGCAAAAAAAAAATCTCAAATGGCATGGCACGAGAAGCACGAGAATCAAATAATATTATTTTGCAATTATGTCCGTATTAATTTCTAGGTAATCGGATGGCCCGAGAATCGCAAGCAATTTGACCTGGCCTGAAAAATATTATTTTGAAATAATTTCAAAATTCAAATTTTGGTAATTTGACTTTCGAAAATGATGATTTTCCCCTTCGACAAATTAGCTTCAAAATTTTTTTCCGATTTGCACACGCACTTTAATCATACATTATCCAAGATCTTAGGCTATACCATACATTTTCATGATATATTGATTGTTATAATATTAATTTGTTAATAAACATATAATGTTTACTAAATAATTTGTAATTTTTTATTTAGCGAGAATGTCATCTACATTATTTGCGGTTGTATCTTGGGGAGGTAGAATAGTGCAAAAAGAATATGGACATGATTACGAAGGCGGACAATCTATCATGTTCGAGTTTGGAAACATATCGACATTTGATGAGTTACGTGGTACGATAGAGCGCGCGTTAAATATAGCATCCAACCAGTATCTTGATAAGGCGATATATAGATTCCCGATTTTAACACCGGATTGTGTAATGTATGACATTACGGAGGTGCATGATGATGGTACCGTGAGGATGATTAAGCAATTTGCACTTAGGACCGGTGCTATGGGATTTTTACGTTTTATGCAACCATAACCGAGCACCAAGTGATACGGGATTTAGTTGGGGAAGGTTCTAATATTGGTGAAGATGACGTTGATGTGCATAATCAGCACGTGGATCCCTATCATAATGATGATCATGATGGAGATGATAGCGATGAAGAAGACGATGATTGGATAAACACTGATGACGGTGATGATGAAGATGTCGGAGGTGATAATACGGAGGCTTATTACAACACCCATTGCAGCAATCCCATCTTGCCATTGGTACATCCGCCGCCTTATTCGGAGATCGACTTTGATATGATGCAAGTCGATACAAGAGCCAAGCCGGGACGTATGTTATTTGATACATCAAAAGAATTTGATGTTGGCATGTTATTTCCATCACGGGACGCGTTACGGTTGGCTGCAAAAGACTACTCTCTAATAAGAAATCGTCACTTTCGCGCCGATGTCACAAATAAGTCACAATATGTGATAAAGTGTGGTAATCGGAATGGACCCTGTGATTGGAGGCTCCACGCTGTCTAATAAAGCGGGTACCCTATTTTGGAAAATAATTAAGTACAATGGGCCACATACGTGTAGCAATCCTCAAATGTCACGGGATCATCGACAACTTGATCGGAGATATATATGCAGCCGGATAAAAGCAATGGTGACCGCCCAACCGGATATTAGAATCAAGGCACCGATGGCAGAGATTCAAGACAAGCTGCACTTCGAACCTACTTACCGTAAAACCCGGGCTGCTAAACAAATGGCAATTGCCGAAACTTTTGGAGGATGGGATGAGTACGTACGGTATGTTGCGAAAGTTCATGAACGAAATGACGGTAAGAAATCCAGGTTCTCATTTTGTGATCGATGATCACATGAACGTAGATCGAACCGCACCGTTTTCAACCTAGGATGTTTTGGACTTTCAAGCGGACGATTGAAGGTTTCACAAGTTGTCGACCTGTGATATTTGTTGATGGTACCCATTTGTACGGAAACACCGAGGAACGCTCCTTGTAGCGGCTTCACTTGATGGCGACAATCATATATTCCCGTTGGCATTTTTGTGATCGATCGTGAAGATATTGATAATTGGACTTGGTTTATGACTCTGTTGCGGAGATATGTCACTAGTAGGGACAATATTTGCGTAATATCGAGATAGGCATATTGGGATTAAAAGAGCAATGGAGACAGTAGGGTGGCGTCCTCCATATGGCCACCATAGATATTGCGTTCGGCATCTTGTAAGCAACTACAATAAACATTTCAAAAATGCCGAAGGCAAAAACCTTATTGAGGCGGAGGTAAATTTTGAAATTTTAAAATTTGAGAAAAATATATTTTCATAAATTTGATAACAAAGTACTAATTATTTTTGTAATGTACTGCTTACGCCAATCAACAACGAAAGTTTGATCACATCATGAACGAAATTAGGGGTATGGATGCACACACAACCGCATGGTGTGACGAGATTTCAAGGGATAAATGGACGAAGGCCTATGATGGAGGGAGGAGATATGGATCAATGACAACAAATTTAGTTGAATCGGTCAATGGCATCTTTGAAGGGTTACCGTGGTCCGCCAATAACGGCTATGGTGGAGAAGATATTCTATCGGTTGGTCCACTATTTTGACACGAGAAGAACGATGTACGGGATGCAAAAGGACCCAAGGACATGTATTTACACATTTTGCGAGTCGGACGTTCGGGAGAAACGATCAACGTGCAAATAGGCACGAAGTGACGTGTTTCGACTCGATAGAGGGATATTCGAAATTAAAGCTGGACACGACAAATCCAGAGGATTAGGGGGCCAAAAACAAATAGTGCGCCTAGACACCGCGAACGTGCGCATGTGGAAAATTCGATGAGATTAAAATTCCATGTTCCCACGTAATTGCAGCATGTCAAACATATGGAATTGATTACGAGCCATACGTAGATGAGTGGTACACACTTTGGATAAAACCCTTCAATGCTATCAATATATGTTTTATCCGTTGGGACATATTGAGTCTTGGTCGAACCCGACGCGCTGCCATTAGTGTTAAATTCGAGCCGCATCAGGACGAAAGGAAGGCCCCGTACATCACGGATACGTAATGAGATGGATCGGAGGACGCGGCAAGTAGCACTTCTAGTATTCATTGCGCGATATGTGGAAAATCGGGGCACAACAGGAGTACTTGTGCACACAGACGATCGACCCAAGAATAGATCACATATCGGCAAACTTGTGTGAATTATGTAAATTAGATGTAATATTTTGTTTTGTGAATAATGCAAAATTGTTCGATATTTATTAAATTCCTCCGAATAATGTATACCCTTTTTTTATATATTACTTTGTTGTGATGTTATAATATCATAGTTGCAATATATTTATTTCGTTAATTTGTTCCATATCTACATTAGATATGTCAATTTAATGATGGAGATAATATCACAATCGTAGATATGGCACATAGGACTCATATTCAGTAGGGACCTCGGGATGATTCACTACTTACACAAAGAGCCCGACATAGATCGGAGGCCGTATGGAATGCTCGGGTAATTGAGAAATTTAGCGGTTTATATATCATTCGTAATCAACAATATCAAAATTGCTACTAACAGTTCATATAATATTTAGCAGCCGGATCAAAATGCACTCCTTAGATGCCAGCGATCGATGGTGCACGTAGATGAGCTTGATCCGCGTATACTTCCGTATCTTCAAGCTTCGAGGATTTTACTGAATTTATATGATGGGATTTTTTCAGCTAGATTGGCACTTGATTACTTTGCGTTGGTCGAGCGATGGAGACTTGAGACCCACACATTCCATAAGCCGGAAGGTGAATGCACGATCACGCTTCAGGATATAGCAGTGCTCACGAGGGCTTCATATCGATGGACGTGCGATTCTTGGGCCCACCGATTTCAATTGGAGCACTCTTTGCGATGATTTACTTGGTGCTCACCCACCCAATTTGCGTGGCACGCAAATAAATTTAGGGCCGGGCTGAGAGAACATTTTAACGATCTTCCTCCGGATGCGATGATGTCACTATAAGTAAAGATGCTAGAGCATTCATTCTCCGCCCGATTGGAGGAAGTATTTTTGCGGATAAATCAAGAGCACGGATTAGTTTGCTATTTCTTCCCATTGTTGGCGAACCTCAACAACCCTACAGATGCGGTTGGGGTTTAGCGGCGCTTGCGTGGTTGTATAGGGAGTTATGCGGTGCGACCGATCCATCAAAGCATCAAATCGGGGTGCCCTGAATGTATTACAGATTTGGGCATGTGAGCGCTTCGGATGTATCTTCCCATCCCTAGCGACCGTGATCCTTTAGAAGATGCACCCCTCGGTAGTCGGTATGTGATCTATTGCTTTTTTTAGTTCGTAAGTCATTGATTCTTTGAAGTGCGTATAATATATGAAAATCTTTTTTTTTTTATGCACTGGAGTTTAGGCCTACGAACAACGAGAGGTCCCTACACATATGTTGCCCCATTTACGTTACCAACTCGATAGAATGGGATCGGAAGACGTAAGTAATGATAGCAACCAACGAGTTTAATATAATGTTAGCTTATAAATTAATTCTTGAAGGTATTTGATATGTTTTATTATGATACGAGATTATTTGGGAGCCATACCTCGATGACATTCTAGAGGCTCTACCATAGTATCGCCGACAGGGGACAAGGCAGTTGGAGGGCTCGTGTCCCACTCGCCTGTTATTGGATAGTTGAGTGGCATTATCCGGAGCAGTACTTCGTCGGTTTCCATCTGCATCGCCCAATACCGCCGTCCGCGTGATCATACGGCCTTGCATGATATTGAATTAAGGCCAGTTGGGAAGGATTGGGTAGGTAAACACGGACGGTGGATTGGTATGTGAGACCGTCGTATCGATTATACGATCAATGGCGATCCCGCAACGGAGGCACTTCATTATCATTCGGGATATATGGAGTGGTAACGTAGACATACCCGGAGGTGGATTTCTATTCGGGGCCGCAATGTGTGTAACGGTTAGTGCAAACACTTTCAATTTAATTCATTCATTATTTTTTAGTAACATAACTTATTGTCATTTTATAACTTTTTTTTATTTTCATATCATTACCAGGGTGATGAGGTCGAAGCAGATTTTACGTATCATAGATAACTTCAATCCATCTCGTCAATCCCGGGCGGTATGGGGAATATAGCTAGGGTAATGCTATACGCTCGGGTAATGAGGAGAGAAGGTTAACAATGATGCCACCGCCCCAACCAACGAGCTACGATGCAGCATCGTTGGGCCGCAGGATGATGACCCACCGGAGATTGTTCGGCCGACCAGGAGAGCTACTCGAGCTCATCCGGATGGTGATGTCGTCCCCCTACCCTTTGGAGTATCATACGACGATTTCACTCCTAGGTTTGCTTCGGGGGTTTGCTCGAGGGTTTGACCGGCCAGATTTCACACGGTTGTCGACCCATCTCACGGGGGATCCGCTTTTGAATTTCCCGATAATCCATTATTTCATACTCCGGTCGGTTCTACTCATACATATGGATCGATTTCTCTTCTTTTTTTCAACACCCTCCTAATGTAGCGCCTGGATACGGCATATTTTCACAAGATATGCCTTCGTCATATACGGATCCTACTCATACGGATCCTCGTCCTCCTCGTCGCTACAATACTAGACATGCCGAAGAAACGGAGACAACCCTGGATGCGAAGCAGGAAGTCATATAGGAGGAAGACATCATTAGTAGATGTAATTGTAGTTGCCAATTGTTATATATTATGACAATTTCTTTTTTTTCATATATGTTATCAATTTTATTTTATGAATATTTTTAATTAATTACATAATCATAATATTCTTTATTATTTATAGATCTTACTATATTTTTACATTAATTTTTGCTAATTATTTTATAAAGATATGTTTCACAAAAAAAAATATAAATAAAAAAAATATTGTATCAATAATTAAGAAAACGACATTAAAAAAAATTAAAATTCCACCCGCTCGGCAGCCTCATTGCCGAGCGGCCATGGCCCCATTGCCCGCCCATTTGCACCCCATTCGAGAGCGAGACCCAAATCAGAATACTTTTTTTTACAAAATAAATTTGTAAATATTTTTTTTAAAAAATCAAATTAAAAAAAAAACCCCACATTGACCCCATTATATATGGTGATTTTCGCCGATCGCGAAGATATTCGAATTTCTTTGAAGTGTAAAGAATCCATCACTAAAAAAAAAAACAAAAACAACAAGTGAGAGAATCCATCACTCTAATATAGAATATATGGATAAACAACTTCGTGTATCAATATTTAGGGGTGTGCAACCGGATCGAGTTTACCCGATACCCGGATCGGCCCACCCAAAAAAATAGGGTCGGGAATCGATTCCCGTACAAATAGGTCCCTGGAACCGGTTCCAAATTTTGGGAATTGGTTGAAACCGATCCAATTTCCGGTTCTAGGTGAAGATCTACCCGGATCGATTTTAGAATCGGTTTATAACTTCGTTTTGAAAAAAAAAAAATTTGTTGGAGGTTATGGGCTTGAGAGAGTAGAGAGTGTTTTGTGGTTATTTGAAGTATTGCATCAAGAGACGTCAAGTTTGGAATGTTCAACAGTGTTATCTCCAAACTTAGAGGAACCCTAGAGTTAATATGCAAATTATTGGCCCAGCCCATATGGACACAAATAGCCATGCTTTTATTTATTGGGCTTGTATATGAACATATTATTTGGACTATATTAACAATATGTCCAATAGGATATAGGCTGAACAAAGTTTGTGTTTGCATTGCAGGTGCAAGTAAAAGCAGAACAAACAAGCCTTACCTCCATAATCCTTGTCTTCAGGATCAACGTACGAGTCCGGAATCACAAACAACACCGGCAGGCAACTCTATCGAAAGAAATTATTCATAGATTTTAGGAGATAAAAAATAAGTAGCACAACTTAGAAAAGACATTAAGAGGAATGAAAAAGGCACAAATGAAGCAACCTTCGAGCTTGTCGGATGTTCTCCTCTTCAATCTCACACCCAAAACCAAAGCATCTCTTAAAGCAGACATTTGTATATCTTCTTGCTTGCTTCCTCTTCACTGTAGCCATTTACAAACAAAGCAGCGTGGACAGTCAACAAAATCTTCCAAATAAAAACCAAACAGGGGAAAAAAAATGTCGAGCATTTAGACATCATCACAGAAAACCACCAAGACAAAAGCTTACAACTGCCGTAAGCTTCAAAAACATTCATTTGCATAAGATTAGCACAAACCACAAGTAGGACTTAGAAGAGAACGCGGACCTCATAACCTGCCAGCAACTTTAGCCAGGGTTTCAACGTAACAGTCAATCATCTGCTGCTTCGTAGCTCCATCGCCACCAGGCTTATCCATGACAATGAGCCAATGCCGGTAATCACAGCCTGGAAACAGAGGCGCCATCTCCTGAGGAAATTACACGCGGGAGGTCGCGCCGGAGTTCGCTGGCGAGGAAGTGGAGGTATGGGATGGGGTCACGAAACGCCAGACCGAAGCAAGCCATGTTCTGTTGAGGCTGGCAGAGGTAGGCGCGAGTGCGATGGAGAGAGGTGACGGAAGAGGAGGGCGGGCAGTGGAGGCGATGGAGAGGAGGCTTTGGTTGAGGAGTTGGATGGAGAGGGCGCGGCGGTGTGTGGCGGCTGCGGCGGAGGAGATGGAACGCGCCGGGGTTCGTGCCATGGTGGGATCAAGACGGCGAGAGACTAAAACTGGAGTGGGAGAAAACATTTTCATTTATTGAAAAAAGATGATGGAACTTTATAATAGATCATGAGCTTCTATGGAAATAGCATTTTGGGCACAACAGATGTATACGTACATTTATACAGACGTCGTGCGCACCCCGTATTATCGAATCGTGAGAACGGATTCCATCGCCCTGCTAATAACGAGCTAATAACGATTCGATACAGTACTTTTTCAATGTGGAAAATGAAAAATTGTCAGCCTTTTTAAGTAAAGAACAAGCAAAGACATAATCCAGACTGTGGATTGTCGAAACTCCAATTAAGGAGAGCTTCATTTTTACCTGCACAAGAAGGGTCAATTCGTTCACTGCTGTTTTGGCATTATCGTCGGAACTTTTCCTGAAGGCATGAAATCTGCGCGATTCTTTTCACGGAAAGTCCGACAAGCTATTGCGACGACTTGACCTGCAGTTACCAACGGAATCAACAGACTCCTCGAACAAGCGTAGATAGCGAGTTATGCCACGCAAAAAAAAAAAAAATCGCCTCAAGGATCAATCCAACGATTCTATAGGTATCAGCTGAAGAGGTGTCATCCAATAAAATGGTTTACCTTGTATTGCAGCTTAAATACACAGCACAACATTGTTAGAGGAGTATATTATTACATACACGACAGAGCCTAAGGGCAATTCCCAACAGTGTAGACAAGGAAACCTTCTTCATTTCCCTTAAAGAGCCTTGCGTCGCTAGATCCGGTGCTTGCACATTCATTTTTCTCCATGCAAGTGTAGTTGGGAAACCATATGCTCCAATTTCTGCGAGAAAACAATTTCCAACATGTGACCTGATCATAGTATAGATGCAAGAGCAAACATGTTTAGATCATGCCAATTTAGAAGACGTCCAATTATTTTTGTAGAACTGGATGTGTCGGAACATGGCCATTGCTTAACTTATTGCGCCTCAAATGCTGAAGTTAAAAGCCGGTAGCGTGAATCACGCACCTCCTTTTCCTTCAATGTTTATAAACCTATCACTAGACACCTCATGAATTGTAAGAGAACCATGTCTGGTTCTTTGTCTGAATCAAACTCGCCAGCGTGTCTGCTTCTTTAAGAGAGACGATACCTTTAGGCTGAGAAAGGTGCATATTGCAGTGAACCTTACCCAAGTCAAAAGAAAGTGGAACAAGTAGAGGATACACCTTAAAAAACCATTCTAATCGGTAAAACTTTCTGAAGAATAACAACATTTACCAACTTCCCGAACCAGCCTATGTTCGTGGCAAAGGTAACTAAGTAGTGGGAATTAGGTGGCGGGGCAGTCACTAATTCTATCCTTGTTATCCAAAAGGCAAAGGAAAAAAGGACCTTTTAGATTTCTTTTTGCTGCATGTCAACAGTTTGCAGCAAACCAAATACGCACTTAAACGCGGAATTCGCATTCCACAGAAGAGAGATTATTTCCATAGGCATTTCATAAAGTAGTGAATATGTATTTGACTCCTGTCAATTGCTACGGAAACCCAGATATTACTGTGATTTATGTGAACTTGAAAGGAAAAGAAGGTGCTACTGTTCCACTGCTTGTGGAAAGCATCGTAACATATCAATTGCTACGGAAACCCAGATATTACTTGCATCATCTCATCGTTAGCCTACAGGATTGACACCAACTAACCTGCTCAGTGTAAGGCAGATACTTCCCGTCAAATGTCAGAACAACACGGTCCTTCCCATCCACACCTTTGACTTTGTCAACTGAGCAGTAGAAATCTATGGCTGACATGCTGCAAAAGAATGTAAACGGAAATATATTCAATGAGTTAACAATTGAACAAAGCTGAAATAGATAAACATCCCAGTTCCTAATATGCTATTTTTCGTCCCATCGATGAGGAATAATCATCGCATGAGACCAGCAGCTAGGCCGCTTCTTTGATCGTCTTACTGGTCAGCTCAACCAAGCAAACCAAGGAAAGGTATTTTGTATGCTTTGAATGTTCTACACAGAATCTCATATCAATTTTTCACAAATATAAATCACATGATTTTCACTGAATTGGGGACCCATCATAAGACATTGGCAGGTCAATAATATGACAGTCCTATTTCAAGCTGATGACTGTTATCATTGCTCAGGACGTGCATCATTCCAACCTACCCACTTCCTGTTTTCATACCCACAAATGGATTGTGCACATCCAACATTGAGCTACTTGCTGGATCCTTCATCAGGAGACCTAATAGAGGGGCTAAAATCATGCCATTACCATACCTATGCAGACTCTATGGTCAAATTTCATCGTACTAGAACAAATGATTTGTGCATGGACAAAGACGCAGGTTTCCACAAAGAGAACGATACAGTTAGGAATGTAGACTCACATGCCATCACCAAACTCTTCATTTATAATTTCCTTGATGCTTTCTCCAAAATGCATCACCGCCTCATTCAGCCTGGGAATCCGATAGCCAAAGAAGTAGAAATTAAAGCATTAGCCATTGCCAAGATTCTGATCAGCATCACAGACTATCTATACTATAAATCAATCAGTACCACAATAACACAAAATCCTACAAGCTAGAACTATATTTGTCCCAACAGCAAAAAATGTAAGGTTCGGATTGGCGTGTTTTCTGGTCGTATCTCTTGAAACCACAGCTTCAGACAAGAGAAAAGTCAAAATAACCTCATACGGTGTTCTACAAAATTCCACAGCCTAAACAGGCCGCCTTTCACTATGAACGATCATCAAAGAACTACCACTTCGGTTGATAGCTAGCACTTTTTTCTTCAACTCTGAATCAATCTACACCGTGATAAGCATTACACTTCAAACCGATTCATCTACACCTTACATCAGATAAACAACAATCCATGAAGGGATGGACATGCCCGCATTAAAATCGTAGCATATGCTCGGAATAAAATACAGCTCATGGTTAAATTCGTTCGTGACACAACCGAATGACCCGTCATCTGAAATTTAAGGAATCGAAGACCCATATCCTTCAAAGTACAAAGCCACATAGATTAACTAAGATAATTCAAAAAACAATTACTTAAAAAAAAAAAAGAGAGAGAAAAATTTTCAAGCATAAGGAACGAGTAGTAATGAAAAGGAGACCTGTAAACAGTAGGTTCTTGAATCAAATTTGGGTCGTAGGACCTCATGGGAGGCTTCATCATCTCATAGAGGAGGTCCTCCGGCAGGTCGGGCAGGGCCGCCCGGAGCTTCGGGGCAGTGTCGGGCTTCAGCTGGGCTTGTCGTTTCAGCAGCTGAGCGACGTAGACGTTGGTGAGTCCGGTCTCTTGCGCTATCTGACTGAACGACTTGCCGGACTTGTGCTTCGCCGCTTGTAGCCGACCCGCCACGGTGGCTTTGCTGCTGTTGCTCGCCTCCATCTCCCTCACTCAAATGATTTGCGCAGAGCACAGAATTATTGCAGGTGAGCTTCGTCTCCTTCCTCTTCTTCTCTCTCTCTCTATTTTTATTTTTTTATTATTGTTTTTATATGCATTCAGAAAATATTCTTAGAATGATATAGGCGTACACATATTTATTTATATACGACACTCATTTTAATATAAATTTTTTAAAACACTTAATTATTAAATTAAAGAAAAAATGATCATTTAAATACTAATTCCGCGCAACAATACACTTGGCTTTTTTTTATTATTAATTTCTTCATATTATGTGAATTTTTTTTAAAAAAAGTTTGCCCACATGGCATCTAAGTGGCACTTTAAAAAAAAAAATTCAATCCACATGGGCATCATGTGGACTTTTAAACTAAAAATTAAAATTAAACAGAAAAATAACTTAAAAAAAAAAACACGGGCAATGAGTGTGGGGTGCTGGGGGTGGGGGGGGGGTGGGATTGCTGAGCAACCCTCTTCAAGGCATCGCCGATTGGGCTAGGTCGAGCCTCGCCGTGGGGTCCGCGAGGCCTCGGCGGCGGTCGTTGAGCCCGGGCATCCGCCCACCCATCACTTGCCCGAGATGGTGGGCGAGCCCTTGCCGCCGCAACTTAATTTTTTTTTAAAAGCTTTTATTTTAGTTTTTTAGTTTATTTTTACTTTTTTAAATATTACATGGATTTTTTTATTGATTTTAATTTTTTTTGTTAATTAGAATGTTCGGACGAACCATGTAGATGTTATGTCGATTTCCGACGAAGCTCATCGGAGTTTACATTGAAATAATTGTTTTTAAAAAAAATTGATATTTAAGTGATCCAAAAAAATATATATTAAGATTAAAGTAAGCGTTGTACACAAATATTGAGCATTCCTAAGTGTACTTTTTCCCTTTTTTCCATATCTCATTTGTATTGAGTTAGTTTTAACACATGACTAGAGTAAGTTCTAACGTATAAGGACATGATTGAATGATTCCATATAAATCCAGTAAATTTGTATTTGATGTTTGCAATCTAGTCCACATTTTTGTCAAAATCAAAGAATTTTTTCTTTTTAAAATTTCTTTGATTTCATATTTGAACACAAAGTAAATACCATGAGCAGTTTAAATGTTCATAGTGTTATCGAGTTGAATAAGACCATCCCGATTATGCCAAATTTAACGTAAATTGAACTCATGGACTTTTGCTGTATAAATTAAAAAACAATGAAAAAAGAAAACACGAAGTAATAGCCTCTTAATTATTTTTTTTGGTTACCCAAAAAAAATGTGTGTAAAAATGTAAAGACTTTGCTACGTGTACAATTTTTAATTTTGGTAAATTGATTTATTTAATCAATAGAAGAGAGTTTTGATACCATGTCTATTTGTGTCAAATAGATATAAGTGTAGCGATGTATGGTTGGTATTCAAGTAAAATGGAGGTGTATGTGGCGGTTCGGTTATTGCCGCTACGTCGGCGATTGGTTAAAATTATCACGTTGGAATTTTATGTAAAAATGTAAGACTAAATTGATAAAATTAAAAAGTTTAAAGTTGAATTAAAATTTGTACAACATAGGCTTAGGTCTCATTGGACAAATTCTCCCACCATAGACCCTTTCCAAACTTGCCCCCGGTGTCCAGCTGCATACAAGATGGGAAAATATCAGATGGATGGGGAAGGGAATCCTTCGAATCATGGAATGACCACCAGGAAAAGAGCGACTGAGACCGGGCTTGCGGACATGGGCCTTCAACGCAAGAGCTTTCTATAAAAGAAGGTCTTGTTATAATTCCGACGAGAAACACAATTCTGACTGAATCATATATCGAGCCGGTTCACCAAAATTCATGATCTTTCTCAAAGTCGATGTTTAATGTTTGCACACCATCTTTAATCTAAACTGTCCCTAGCTTCTTAACGTAAAAGAAATCCATAAAGTAATAGCGGATTAGCATGCGGTGGTGAATATGTACCTGAGCGCTGTACACACCGCCCGTCACACATTGATTTCGCCCGAAGCATATGACCGATGATCACCCATGACTTCTGCGTACCACAAGTGCCACAAAAGACTTTTGGTGGCCTTATTGACGCCTACCATGGTGGGGTCTTCTACTAGGGTGAAATCATAATAAGGTAGTGAGAATAAAATTAGGGATGATCAATTTTCGGGTGATCCAATTTTTATCTAGAAATCGAGAACTAGACCAAAAAAACGGGTTTCGAGTGATTCAATAATGTTGAGGCCGAGCCTCACCTAGTGAGCTTGAGGCTCGGCCTTGCCAATGGGGTCGAGTTTGCCGGCCCCATGCCTATGGCCGATCATCGGCCATGACCGAGGCCTGGCGACTAGCTAAGGGAAAAAAGAAAAGAAGAGAAAATATCACAAAATATTAAGAAGTTCGAGGGGAGCATTTCCGAAAAGCGTCTTCAGCTCTTCGATTGAGGAACTCACTTTCTTGATTATATGCATAAGTATTTTATTAATGGGCAAATATTTTTCAGTTGACTTGCCATTTTCAGCGAATCAAATGGGTGAAAGCTTGGAAAACGAATTCTCGAAAGACACTTTCACTCAAACCAACACACCCTTAAGTTTGTTTGGGTTCGTTCACAGAACCTTTCCGTCTTTTTGCGAAGGTAATAATCAACAATTTCTATTCATCTAGTTTAACTTGAAAAAAATTAGACGAAGCTGATTCGTCCAAGTCGAGATAGACGTTCATCGGTTACACTCTCGATATGGATTGATTAGGCCAATACCTCGAACTTTCCCTTACCAACAAAGCTTTGTTCCTTTTTGTCTCTGGAGTCTTCAAATTAGCCATTCTGGTATGGCGCGTTACGACAGTCATGGCAGAAACGATCTCTCTTTCTTCGAGATGTTCACGGGACAACTTTGGCCTTGCCCGGTTTTGCTAATTATAGGACTCCTGTCATGTTCAATATGCCTACCAAGGTATGTCTCCTATATTTTATCCGTTAAGTCGACAGGAGAGAAAATGGGTTGTTCTTCCTGCAATTCCATTGGCCATCGTGATAATCATCCGTTGTTGTTCGACTGTGGACGGGATTGACACATGATTTTAATCCCTTTTATTTTAGAAAATTAATTAAAAATACCATAAAATTCATAAAATTAAAAAAAAACCAACTTTGGAGGCCTTGGCCAAGCCTAGAGAACCAATTTTGAGGAAAAAGTAAATTTCAGTTTTTTTTTAATTTTTAATATTTTTTTAATTCGAAAATACCCCAAAATAGGAAAAATAGCATTTGTGCCCATAAAAATCCGAAAAAATAGTCAATATTTTTATTTTAATTTGAATTACATTTTAACCATTTTAGTTCACAAAAATTCAATTTGAGTCATAATTTCTCCAAATCACAAGATTTCATGCCTTACTCGAGCTAAAAAATGAGTAATTAATTAAGCTTTTTCCCCGTCACTTTTTAGGGCCAGTCATGACATTTATTTCAAAAAAAATTTAATTTTACCATGGTCCAACCTATTTCACCTTTTTGGGGCATAGTCAATCTTATTAGTTATTGCGCTAATCGTCTTCTTAATCAAGATTATCACAAGAGGCTTTAAAACCTTCTCATGTCAAGATGAAATAGACAAGAGGACAAGATAGGTGAGTTGTCAAGAGGATAATGGATATTCCCTCTTGTGACACAAGGAATTTATAGGTATTGTCAACCTAGGGATTTGTGCATGATGACTCATAGGACTTTAGAACAATCTCTCATTCTCACCTCATATTGGCCGAAAATCTTAAGGAGGGGGGCTCATTTGGTGAAAAAAGGGGCTGTCTCTCTAACTCTCTCTCAATATATATATATATATATATCTCTCTCTCCCCCTGCCACTTTTGCACCACCCTACTGCCTCACCGCGACCCCTCTCGGCCAACCATCACCACCACCACCGTTTTCCTCTCTCTCTAATAGTCACCCTTGCACCAGCCCCACGCCGAACCGCCGCTCACCGAGCCCCATAGGAGGGTAAGAGCCTCTCCGCTCCATCACCGACGTCCGATGCTTCCCCGACCTTGCCGAGCCCATCTTCGACTCTCACCGGTGATTCCTCTCCGATTCCGGCATCCTACGACAGTCTTTTGTCGTTCTACCATAAAGGTTTGTGATGAACGGTGAAGGGGTTGGATTCAATATCTTAACTTATGAACTAGCATGTGGAGGATGGATTATTAGCCTAGACACGAGGTGATCGGAGGCTTTAATTGATTGATATGGCTGATTAGTTAGTGGATATGACGTTGCTATATTGTTTGTGCATGCCTATGGGTGTCGGATGACTATATGGTGCATTATTTTTAATGTAGATTTGAAGGTCCAAACGTGATTATTCCATGGCTTGGTGTTCAAGAGATTCCTAGAGCACATCTCGAGCTTCGACTTGATATAGTAAGGCCTCAAAATGGACACAGTTTATTATGTCAAAAGGGTCCCACAGTTTGGAGCTTGAATCTGTGAATGTGTGGTTTTGAATCTGAGATTGAGTTTTCTGACCTGACCTTTGGTGCTTCGTGATTTTCCATGGATTTCTCTAGACTTTGTTTCATAAAAATGTCTTCATGAAAGTCGTTCATAACATTTTGATGCATAACATATGAAAAATCCAAAAACTTTCATGCTTGTCTCATATTTTTAATGCATTTAATGAAATCGTGCATTTCTGTGACTATTCTGGAGTTCGTGTCTCATTCAGTGCATGTCTATCTTAAGTTGCAATAATGGCTTGTTTAGAGTCTTTGTTTCCAAAATCACAAAAAATGAAAGTTGTTCATTAGTGTCTTATTTACATTAAGTAGATGTTTTAAGTGTTCATTTGTGCTTAATCTCGAAATTTGCCTATTCTGTGGAATCTTGATGGTTTGCTGCTGAGTGCTCACTAAAGATGATTTTTCATGTTAACATGGGGGCCTTTTCAATAAAATAGAAAACATGAAAGTTTTCAATGACATGTTTTCCCACTCATACGAAAAATTTCGGAATTTTTTCATGCGTTTTATTATTTTTCCTGCATTTTATGATTACCGATTTTTCCTGGAGCATGTTCCTAGACAGTAGGGTCTAACTTGCATTTTTCATGTTAATGCATTAGAAAACACAAAAATTGGTCTTAATGAAGTTCAATAAGCATTTCTTAAGCTTTCTTTGAGTGCTTGAATTGTCTTAATCGGACCTTGTATTCATTGGTTATTGATCCTAAACGTGATCAATTCAATTCCCTAAGTAATCCTTGTGTGGGCTCCCTAAGTCTCTTGTGATTATTTGGCGTCTAAGGCTTGAAAGGCCTAAGTGCATGGTTTAATTAGGAGCCTTTGCATGTGATTTGATAGATGGAAGTTAGGATGGATGCATAACACATGGGTAATCAAATGGAACCCTTAAAACCGAACTTTCCTTAAGCGAGTGGACGGGGTTAAAATGGGTAATCACGACGTGTGCATACAAAGGCCGATCCCGAGCCCCATTCCGGAGTGATTTGGATTGTCTCGTTGATTTGTGGATATTAATGCACTTTGTAAATGCGATAATGCATGTTTGATTGAGTAGCTCATCATTCTAAATCATTTGACATTTGGCCCTATACCAAAGAGAATGGAGGTTTACGACCAATGTCCAATTCGGTCCAAGTTTTATCATATCCCCGATCATGTCTCGGGTTTATTCACTTGGTTTGTAATTATTAACCCAACAAGTTGCGAGTTTTCTTTCATTTGTCCGTAGGTTAGTTTTAATTCTTGCATGCATTCTTGTTAATCCTTTCATTGCTTTGGATGATTTTATTTTTTTTAGAATACATTCCAAACCTAGAAATGTCACGAAAAATATCCACCCCCAAGAACATTTGCATGAACACTTAGCGACTAACAAAAATATGATTAGGGGTAAAAATGGTAAAAACCTTGCGTGATCACAAGTTAGCTAACAACCAATTCCACACAGTAATCGCAAGGGCTCTAGCATAAATACTAAGATAATAAGTCCCCAATCCTAGATCTTTGGTTGCGTAGGGATTAGGAGGAATTCCCCATCTCAATCGGGTTTCTAACCAACCCCTAAAAAGGTTAGTGGTGATTCTAAAGTCATTTTCAAAGGAAATTATTTGCTAATCAGAGAGCTTATTGTTTGAAAACTAAAAGCAAAATGGCCGCCAACCCATCGCCATAGGGTGCGGGGCTAGAGAGCGCCCCACACCTCCTGGGAAAGGCCGTCGGAACACGTCGAACCATCCGTGAAGTCGAGCCCAATCCGGTTGGACTCTCCCTCCTGGTTCGCCACTGATCCGTCGCTAGCCAAGACTTCCCACGTGAAGGCAACCACCCTCGATGACAATGCCCACCGAATCAATCACATTCGTCCTAAAACCACTAACATTTGACAACCTCGCGAGGCCCCGGATCGGATCGGATGGGGGGATCCCTGAGGGCGCGGTCGCACTGTAGATGGCCATAAGAAGAAGGTGACGGTTTCTACTGGCTGCCACGACGTGTCCGATGTCAAGGGTTTCCATGGCATTCATATCTTAAATGTAATTTTTGAATACGCAAATGCATCTAATTACTACGATGCGATCTCAATATGCAAGTTAACCTAATGTTTTATTTACTTTCTTCAATAATGATGATAAATCAAAACTTATATGAATATGATTTATACGATTTGATATATGCAAGGTAACCAAGATTCATGCCTGTATTTAATGCCAATTAATTCAATTTTTTTTTTTTTGCTTGTTTTTAAATTAAACTCCACATGGACATGACTTGTTTACGTGCTTTGACTATATGAAATCTAATCTGGCATGCATTTATGAACTAGAATACATTCTAAATGACACATATACTTCTTGAAATTAAATGCAACGTATATGCATTACTAATAATATGACATGAGATAGGATCAATCGTGGAGTAACCCTATTATTCAAACTAAATGAAAGACCCTTTTCATGTTTTTCTTTTTTTTATATAAAAATGGCGAATTAAACTCCAGGACATTAAACATGACCTAATGTATTATATATGTAAGAAGAATAGTGATTTAGTGTAACGGCCCCATCTTGGTTCGCCACCATGCAAGAGGCGTTCTCGCTAGGCGATGGCTTTGGCTTAGCGCCGGCTGAGACCGAGGCCGGTCGAGGCCGTGACGTCCCAGGCTTGTCACGTCAAATCGTATTCTTA
The DNA here is from genome assembly GCA_021437795.1 of Rhodamnia rubescens. Lineage (NCBI taxonomy): Eukaryota > Viridiplantae > Streptophyta > Magnoliopsida > Myrtales > Myrtaceae > Rhodamnia > Rhodamnia rubescens. The sequence continues at coordinate 1,833,835 of JAILYA010000049.1, forward strand.
TTTTAGTTATTCTTCGTTCATGAGGAAGCCAAACAAACATTCCCAACAAGTCATTCAAATAAGAAAACGTAGAGACATCAAAATTCCACACAACACACCATATTTTACTGCTAATATCATTGGGCACAGTACAAGTTTATTTGTTCCTTTACAAGCCCGGTAAAATTTAGGGTAGAGGGGAGCCTAACTCCGCTACTCGGATTCTAAAATCGGTTCCCCTCGAGTCTCATGATTATCAAGCGATGACCCAACCCTCACCATTAGGGCCGCTCGACCTACTGGTCCCATGGAAAGGACCGATAAGGTCATCGCCCTTGACTATGTACCATGCATAAAACTTGAGAGGAACACGCTCCGTCATGCTAGTTTGTATCCACACGGTAGAATTGCAATGGTAGTAGGTAAGGTTCTCATCCACGTCGACTAGGTTAGTGAATGAAAACTCAATATTAATAGGAATGCCAAAGCACGCATCCGCCATCCTACAAGTATGAAATGTTAAAGAGTGAGTTGATACTTAGCAAGTAAAATCTCTAGTCCTAAGGAAAAAAATTTACATACCGCTCCGTTCGGTGCCTATAAAACTAAGCAAGATTATGAGATACACATCAAATATAGCTCATGCACACTACCACATGCATAAATGGCAAATCAATAGCAAAGAAATCCTTCTTTTCATGCATGATACTTCCTAGGTGCCTTACGCTCATGCATCTCAATTATGCATCCATTTTATTATTTTCTTTTCTCTTTCTCATCATAATCATCGTTCCCGTCGTAGGTCACGGGCTTCCCGTCAAGGGGCATCACACTCCGTAGCATCCCACTTAATGACTCTTCCGTGGGGACTTCCCTCTCTCTCTTACGGGGCATCACGAACTCCCGCGGCATCCTGAAACACTCCTCAAGGCAACCCGTCGTCAACTCAAAAATTCTTACTATCATTCCCACTCAACCCGTCCCATACCGAGCCTCACGGTCAAATGAGCCATCCCGCCATCAAACAAGACATCTCACCCTCGGGCAAGGCATTACCGTCACCTCAAGCAACGATGGTCTTACTATTTCTTTATGTGATAATACAAGATGCATAATAGGGCATCACACATAATCTTTTTCATCCTTTATGAGGCATGGCAAGCAATCATACTCGTGGTGCCAAAGTGTCAAGAAGCATGCATGGCCGGCGGGAAACGTAGGCGACCAAGGCCGGCGAGGCACAAGAAATCCGACCGGCTCAAGGCGCCGTCTTTTCTCTACAACCAGAACGTGCTTTTCCTTATCGATTTTGACGCAAATATTTGTCAATCTTCAAGCAACCAACCAAGATTCAAGCACGTGAAGCCAAACAAGCCGTGAGCAAATGCCTCGACTTAAGACAAGAGAATTTACTTACTCTACTCAATAGAAGATGTCAAAAACGTGCGGCGGCGGCGGTCTCATTCGCGCCGCTGAGAAGGGGCAAGAGGAAGAAAAGGTAGCGGCAACTAGAGGGAAGAGAGAGAGCTTGTGGCTTTTAGGAAAAAAAAACACTAGATGATGGGGAGGTGTTCTATTTATAGAGCAAGATATCACAATGGTTGTAGTGATGACTAGCTAAGTGGACCAATGAGAAAGTTCCAAGTCTAAGCTTTAATTTATATGGTTAAGATAAGTGGACCAATCATAAGATTTCTTGTTGCCTAAGCCTATTTATTTTTAATCTAAAATCATATGATTAATGCAATTGGACCAATGAGAAGATTCTTCTTCTCCATGCCTATTTTGCCTAATTATCACATGTCTAATTAGGCTAGATAATGTGGCCCAATCATATGATTTCTTCTTGCATAATCTAGATTAATATTGCATTAATTTTTAATTCTAAATTAACTAGGCCAAAGGTCATAACCGTATAGTTTTCTTATTCTCCAAGACATAGTCAAAGTTAAGTCAAATATTAATTTATTTGGGTCAATCATAAGGTTTCCTCCTCTTCAAGCTAGCCTAATTTGATTAATTAACATGCTAATATGTGGACCAACCACAAGGTTTCCTAAGCTAGCTTAATTTCTAGTTTCTCTAGAACATACTAGAACTTAGGGTTTTCTATCCTCTAAATGAAGAAAATTACAAAACTGCTTCTTCCCTAAGTATTTGACTAGTCTTGTTGTTAACCTATTTAATCATAAAAATAATCAAAATTAATTATAACTCAAGAAAATCTAAACTATGAAGCCGGAGGAGGGCCGCTCGTGGCTGTCCTTCATCGGCGCTCACGGCCGCCCAAGGCCGGTGTCGCCGAGTGCGATCTTCTTGGCCTTGCCATGTGGCGGCACGTGACCGGCATGGGGTGGGGCCTCATAGTGGTCTATTGTCTAAATTTGCGGATGTGACATTTAGCATTCCTTTTTTAGTGTTCTCTTATATAAACTATATGCAGCATGAATAATGCATGAGATGCAAAAGTTAATTAATCTACATGAAGTGATTTTTATTAAGACAATAACATTAAATCATGTTACTCACTAAATGACATGCAGCATATAGCATGCATGTTATGGGACTAACTAAACCTATATGCAATCTATATGAAACCCTAATGACATTTTTTTTATTTGAGTTAATTCTGGATTATGGGACTAACTAACCTTATAAGCGCACATTAGCAAAACTCTTACATTCTTTTACTTGGGCTAACATTAATTGAAACTATATTATATGTGTGCATCTTTATGTTGGTCTAGAGATATTCTTAACAAATAACCCAATTCCATAAAGACTCAAACACCAAATCATGATAGTAATCGCATTAATAGACACAGAGCTATCCATGATCATGAGTGCTTTCAACTCTATTGGTATGGATTCAATATGGTAGTGTGGCAAATGGATAACATATCACAAAATAGTGATACTTTATGTGTAACAAGACCTATTCACAAGGCTAAGACTTAATGCCTCTAGATTTCACTCGAGGATTACTCATACCTTGAGATTTTCAATAGAGATGTATATTCAACATCAAAACCTTCATAAACACTTTTTTAAATGCAAAAGAGTTGGTACATATCAAAATGCTATAAAATGTAACAAACACACATGTAAACTTTATTAGAGCAAAATTGAAAACAGCTCCATATTAAACTACAAGCATCCAGTGATGCTTTTAAGCCTATGCTAATAGCATGTCACTCAAATACACAAGGGCGAGAACCTTTCGTTAGTGGGTCTCGCAATCATCATCTTTGAAATATGCTCTATTGTAATTTCACCATTCTCAACCGTTTCTTTTATGGTTAAAAAAACTTGAACGCCGGATATTTGGACTTCTTGAGATCTTTGCTATTGTTAATAAACAACATTACGTAGTTATTGCACAATACAACTATATGAGCCTATCTACAAGATCAAATGCGGTCAACTCTCTAATGAGGTTCTAGAGTCAAATAGCTTGACTAAAAGCCTATGCCTGTCACGCCTAGGTCCCACTCGTCAAGGATATTATCCACTTTGGGGCGGTGCTCGCACGATTTTGTTCTTCCGGGCTTCGCTTAAAAAATGCCTCATTACCGCTCATTGTCTAGGCTCTCTAACCTCGATGACCATTCCTCGTCCTTGTCAAACAGGCTCTTATAGGCCCACTAGCTTTCACCAGGTTCTTCCTTGAACCATACATTTCTAGCTAGGCTTGGCTTTGATGCCATTATGATACACCCGAAGTTTCACTTGTCAACGATATTGTCCGCTTTGAGTCGGATCCCACACAATTTTATTCTTCGGGCTTTTGCCCGCGAAAAGGCCTTGTTGCCGCTCCTTGTCCAAGCTCTCTAGCCCGGGCAACCACTCCCCGCCCTCGTCCAATCGGATCATTACACCGCATGCATGGTAGATGATGATACTCGATTTTTGTTTCTCAATTTTCCATGATATTGCTTTGCTCGCTAACATAAAGATGTACCCTGTTGTCGACTTCATATCATCCCGATAGTCAATAATGTATGAATCCAAATACTCTACTAGTTGTAGATCCTAGATATGTTTGTAAATTAACATATGGTCTTTTTGTCCTCTTTAAGTACCTCAAAATCTTCTTGGCGGGAACCCAGTGATCGTGCCCCGAATTAGATTGATATCTTTCTAGAAGTCCCATTGCAAAAGCAATGCGTGGTCTAATGCAAACTTGAGCATACAAGATACTTCCAAGTACACTAGCATAAAGTGCATCCTTGATTTGGGTTTTCTCAACATCCGTTTGAGGACATCAGAACAGTTTAGTTCATCACTCTTAATGATAAGAGCAATTCCAGGCTTGTAGTGTTGCATATTAAATCTTTCTAAAATATGAAAACATATACCTTCCGAGACAAACCCAATATACACCAATAATGATCCCTATGGATCTCAACGCCAATGCCAAGGACAAAAGTCGTCTTACCAAGGTGCTTCATGTCAAAATGCTTTGACAACATCCATTTTGTCTCATGTAGTAATCCATGATCACAGGTCGCAAGCAAGATATTGTCTACATAAAGCACTAGGAAGATAAAATATCTCCCACTAACCTTGCAAGATATATACCTTGATCCACCCCGTTCTCGACAAAACTACATGAAATAACAACACTACGAAACTTCAAGTACCATTGCCTAGAAGCTTGCTTGAGACCAAAAATAGACTTTTTTGTCTACACGCAAGATTCCTTGAATCATCACCGCAAAACCTTCGGATTGTACCATATAGACTTCATCATCAAGATTTCCATCTCGTAAAGGCGTTTTAACATCCATATAGTGTAACTCCATATCAAAATGAGCTACTAATGTCATAATCACTATGAAAGAATCTTTAGAAGATACTCGAGAAAAAGTTACTTCATTAGTCTACTCCTTCTCTCTAAGTGAAATCTTTGGCTACCGGCCTGGTTTTAAACTTCTCAATCTTTCCTTTCGTATCCCCCCTTTTTTCTTATATATCCATTTGCAGCCGATGGGTTTGTGACCCTTAGGCAATTCAACAAACTCTCAAACACCATTATGTTTTATAGATCGTATCTCATCTATCATTGCATCCGCCACGGATTTGACTAAGGACCAAAAAAAGCATCTGTGTAAGTCATTGGTTTAACCACACAATTGATATCGTAGTCGTGCTCTCTTAGATAGACTAAATAGTCCTGGGGTATAACCGGTCTCGTTTGCTCGACGGATATTCTAAGTAGAGCTAAATTATGAATTATGAATATGCCCAGAATTTTAAATACAACATGATATATTCACGAGACAATGGATAAATCATATAATCCAGCGAAATATATTTTTGATTCAAAATTCATCAATGTATTTCAATGACATATTATTTTTAATGCAATCAAAATTTGTTTAATCATCCACCCATAAAAGCATACAAGAGACAATATGATTTGATCTTTAGGCTAAAATGTGTGATACTCTAATATGTCTTAATTAATGCAAGGAAGAATCAAGATATAATCAATAACCTATGGTTTTACGACTAAATAACATGCACACATATGAATTGCACTAACCTTGGTCTACCTTGAACTAGGGCTAGTTAAGGATATCAAAGAAAGCAAAGCAAAGCAAGGTCATGGGCATCAACTCGGTGAACTTGACGAGAGAGAGAGAGAGAGAGAGAGAGAGAGAGAGAGAGAGAGAGAGAGAGAGAGAGAGAGAGAGAGAGAGAGAGAGAGAGAGAGAGAGAGAGAGAGAGAGAGAGGTGTGGGCGAGGGACCGTAAGCCGTTAAAAACCTTATCTCTGCGATTCTAAGATCACCATTGCTATAATCTAGAAACACAAGTAATGATTTAATGAGATTTGTGCACTTGGTTTGAAATCCATTGTTTTTTTTATGCGAATAGCGACAATCCAAAGCTCAAGTACTTCTCCTCCGCACCCTCCGTATCCCTAGCTCAAAGAGACAATCCCTCAACTACGCGAATCCTTACGCACTCATTATGTGAGGTTGTTTATGATTTCATAGGGTTAGAGGAGAGATTTGAACATTATTTATAGATTTTTCAACCGAGCTCTCTCATTATGGGCTAGACTCAACCGGCATACACAATTCAAGCTCATATTAGACCGGTTAAGAATTATCATATCTTATCTTATTAGACTAACTCGTAAACCGGTATATTACGGTCTCAATTAATGTAAGCGTACATTAGTAAAACTCTTACATTCTCTAACTCACGCTAATATTAATTGAAACTATATTGTATGTGCGCATGTTTATGCTTGGTGTAGAGATATTCTTAACGATCAATTCGATCCCATAAAGTCTCAAACACCAAATTATGGCAAGTGTCCGCATCGCAGACATAAAGCCTTCCGTGCTTTCAACTCTACTAACATGGATTCAATATGGTAGTTTGACAAATGGATAATATCTCACAAAATAGTGATACTTTATGTGTTATCCTTTTTATCAGTCAACATTCTCTCTCCTTTATGTGTCGCGAAACCTAATGAGCCACAAGAGAATATTTTGTGTGGTTCCAATGAACCCACTTATGTCTTATCTTTATGGTTAACTATATTTTACATAAAACAAGACATATTCACAATACTAAGATTTAATGCCCCTAGACTTCACTCAAGGTTTACACATAACTTGAGATTTTCAACAAATATGTACATTCAACATCACCACATTCATAAACACTTTATTAAAAGCAAAAGAGTTGATACATATCAAAATGCTATAAAACTGTAACAAACACAAATGTAAACTTTATTAGAGCAAAATCGAAAATAGCTCCATACTAAACAACAACATCCAATGATGCTTTTAAGCCCATGTTAATGACTTGTCGGTCAAATACACAAGGGCAAGTACCTTTAGTTAATGGGTATGTAATCATATCATCTTTGAAATATGCTATACTTTGTAATGTGACCATTCTCGTTGATTCCTTTATGGAAAAAAAACTTAACCGCTAAATATTTGGACCCTTTGAGTGTGAGGGTCCACCCTCAATACGATTGCTTTTATACCACGTCCGTGATGAGCTCGACCTCAATTCTATTGAGAAGGCCCTACGATGTCCCCGCACCGTCGTGTTGTTAATGGATGTTGACACTGAATTTTTGATCAAGTTTTTTTTAGTTTTATAAAAATTCATAGAAAATCCATAAAAAGTCAAAAAAATTTAAAAATCAAGTTTAGAAGCCTTGGCCAAGCATAAGGTACCCTTTTTGAACAAAAATTATTTTTTCATATTTTTCGCATTTTTTGATATTTTTGAAAAATAGAAAAATACAAGAAAATTCACAAAAAATACTTCCCGAGGCTACAAAAATATAGAAAAATGTTTCATATTTTTATTTTAATTCCCTTTTCATATTGACCTCAAGAAAAACTAAAAATTGAATTCAATTTTAGGTGTTTCTTTACAACACCAAGGGTTGAATTTGCCAAAAAAATACAATTTGAGTCTTTTTATTTGCAACTTTCGCATATTTTGAGTCAAGACATTCAATTTCAATCCTCTACAGTTTCAATTTAACCAATTTCACCCTCAATTGCGCGAATTGCACGGATTGGGCAAAAATCCCCAAAATCTTTGCAATTTAGTCCCTTGGAATTTCCAATTTTTGAAATTACTTTTAATCCAGGGACTTTCACAATAAAATTGGACTACCTCCCAAGGTTTTCATATGCTCTAAATTGATTGGCAAGGGTCATTGGATCCAATTTGATCATTTGGGCACTCAATTGAACTTTTCCCCAATTTGCAATTTTAGAAAAATTTGGGGTTTTCATAGAAATTGATAGGAAATTTTGGGCAAAATTACTTTTCTAGATAGTATTTGAGCCCCGAGTTCAATTTTGAGGATTAATTGTAAACATTCCCCATAAAGTTTGATTAATTTTGAAAATTACAAGTCTCGAACCGGTTCGGACCGGCCTAACCGCTCGGTTGGACGGGTTTAGAACAGTGTCGTCTTCTTCCTCTAGAACTCCCGCATGAATGAACAGTACTTAGACTGATTTTGATGACCAAATTGACAGGTCAATTGGTGATAATTGAATCAATTAATGTGGGCGTTTTGTTCCTCAAGGTTGATACGCGTCGATTGAACCCAACCTCGTGGTCAATGGTCGCCGGAGGAGCGCCGCGAAGCGATCAAAGCTGCGGTGGCCCGGAAAAGTCAACATTCTTCAAACCGTGTGAAATTTGCGCTCGTTTGAGTTCAACGGAAGGCCTAACGGACCCGAACGGAATCCCAAATGATTCCGTCGCCGTCCGGCGACCCAACTGCACGTGTGCGAGAGGGTCGGCGAAGGTTCTCCCGTGCGCGCCCAAATTCAAAACAGGTATAAAAGGTCAAGAAGCTTCGCGATCGGAGGGAGGCTCATTGGTGTTCGTTGAGAAATAGAATAGAGAGAGAAAGAGAGAAAGGGTAGAGAGAGAGGCTCTCGCGATGGTTATCGCCGCTCGCCGGAGCTTGAACTATGAGTTGCTCGGCCGGCCAATCCAAGCTGAATCGAAGCTCGCAATCGCCACTAGAAGCTCGCCTGAGCCGAGAAGAAACGATCGCACCGGCTCAATCGGTTTGAGATCTCCAAAAACGGTGAGTCAACCTCTCGATTCTCTGTGTGTTCATGGTGTAGCACTATCCCGGGCTCGATCGGTTGAATTAGTGTGTGCGTTTTGATCTTCGAACATCACTGACCATATCCGCATCTCCGTTTTGCATTGATTTTGCTCGAAATACCTCAAGTCGAGCCTTCAACCGATCGCGGTCTGGTCGAACTTCGACCAGGCGATTCTAGCCATTGCGAGCTCAATCGGAGCTCGAGGTAAACTTCTTGAACTTCCTATGATGATCGTGTGCGAAGGAATTGCTCCGATTTGGCATTAATCTATATGTTTGAACTCTGCAATATCACTCTGTGTATAGCTCGATACTCGCGATTTAGCCGATAAAATAGCGCGATCCCGAGATATGGGGATCCGGGAGGTCCAGGCGAGTCGATCGGTTTTGGTTTGGGGTTGATCGGCCGAGATTTCACCGTCGGATCTGCCGGGGAGTCTCGGCCGTCCGTTAGGTAGTCGTCGAGAGGTAGAAAGCGAAGGCCGAGGTGGTAGGCTCAACGAGTCAAAGTCGAGGTGTCAAGTCGTAATAGGTCCAAGTCAATGTCCGATCGGCTCGGCCGTTGGCGCGGATGGGCTGAGTCGGATTAGATCCGACGGTCGCGATAAATAGGTTAGTTTGATTCTGGGCCGTTAGATTTGATTTTTGTATTTTTTATTAATTCGTTTAATAGATGGAAAATAAAAAATACGGAAACGGTCTTTTTTAGTTGGTGGGCGTGCGGCGTCGTTTAGAGTATAGGCCTGATGCGTCGTCGTTTTAGGTCTAATAGGAACGAACGGCCGAGATCAATTCCAGGTTCAATCGTGGTCCGTCCGTTTAATTTTAGTATTTTTCGGATATTAGAAAATAGTTTTAAAAAATCAAAAAAATTAGAATAAATAGGAAACGGTGTCGTTTAGGTCGAGCGGGTCACGAGTTGGGTCGGGGTTGGGTTGATTGGGCGTTGATCGGGTTGACCCGGTCCAAAAAAATTCATAAAAAATTTATAAAAATTTTCTAAAAATCCAAAAAAAATCAATAATATTCATAAAAAATTCATAAAAATTCCCATATTTTCCCAAAAAATTTCTAAAAAATGTCTAGATCGATTCGGGACTCTTATAGCCTGGATCGAAATTTTTTGAAGTTCTGAGGGTCAATTTACATAGATCCAAAAATTATTGATTTTCGAAAAATAAATAAAAAAATCCAAAACAATTAGAAAAATTCCAAAAATTCTAAAAATCACAAAAAAATGGGAAATGGCCACATTCAATGGCCCGACCCTATTTTTTTGGTTTTTTGGGTCCCGAACCTTCCAAATGACCATTTTACCCTTCTAGGACACTTGGCCCCAAAAAGAATTTCCGAACCATCCCGAAACTCGAATCGATCTTTCTATGGGCCGATAGGGCCATGCTAGACATGCCATGCTCGTTGGATTGCTTGATTTGATTGTGATTACTCATGATTGCGCATTTAATTTTCTGATTGTGATTGATAGGATAGAAATTCCCGTGCATGACAACTTTAGATCGTTAGAGCCTACCTCACCTTGAATATCGTCTGCATGAATTTTTAGGTTAGAAAATCACTCAATTTCGGTAACCGAAAGGGCGTCGATTTTAATTTCGGCGTAACCAAGTCCTCGGACCCACTTCTCTGGTTTTTGTAGAATCGAACGGTTTCTCCCGACCGCTCGATAGGGTTCCCGATCATACCCCCCAAAAATTGATCGGTGGCGACTCCATATGCATGTACACTGCGCACATGTCACTCGATCACACTAAGGTCGACCCTCGATATTTCAAAAATTTTCTTTACGCCGCGATTCGAGTAATGGGTCTCGAGAGGGACCCGTGTGCCAAGATCCACCGCCAACCGGATCGGAAGCGCGGCTTCGTTAACCCTCACCATCCTCACGCCAAAGGGAGCGGAGGAGGGTCGCGACAATGGACTCTCATTATAATTTGTTATAAGACATAAATCGGTGCGCATACGCTATGGAAGCCTTAAGGAAGGGGCACTATAGGAATCGGGGACAGCATACATATACATGACAAGGGTCGATCTTAATAGGGCTTATCTCGCACACCTGTCATACAATCGGATATTTGCTAACAACAAACAACCGAGTTAAGTAGTAATATATATATATATATATATATATATATGTGTGTGTGTGTGTGTGTGTGTGTGTTTGTGTGTTGTTTATATTAGAGTTACTCACAAATATTTGGGACATAACCAAACGTTACTACCATCCACTAACTACCTCTACTGCCATATTCCTTATCTAAGTCCTTACTACTCGATGGCTAAGCCAAAAAGCATCTATTGCAACGCTATCTCCCAAAAGGCTGCCTGTATAACTAATCGCTCTACAACTCCGAACGTATCTACTATTCCACTTCATGCTCGTTGTCGTTGTTTTCATTAGATGGCATAAACAGCAGAGGGCCGGACATGTGTCCAGATGAATCCTACAAGAATAGAGGTACGAAAAGGAGAGAAATTAACACTTTAGATAAACCCACATCTATCCATAACATCGAAACCAATACATGAAACTATTCGGCGGGGAACTCGAGGTCATAGTATTCTTCCCATATATGTACATTGTTCTTAGGTGCAGCATAACGAAGGGTGCGGATGGCGGGAGGAATCATCATACCTACTTATCGAAAAATGATTTAACCACGGGAGTGAGCTTATAGGTCAACAAAGTGAAACAAACAACTCAATGACTAACAAGCGATTCAATCACTCAATCAAGCGTAACTCGATATTTAGAACATGCAAACATGAAACTCAAGATGACGCCACACATTTCATGTAAACAGACCTTACAATCATGTGAGCACACAAATGACTCTAGGCTCATTCTTTAGTTATCACTTCATTTTCGAGTTCATGATGGACATAAACCTCATATTTGTTTTGAGGGACACAGCCTCGATTATGAGTTTTACCTAGCTTTTTGTCCATGGGAATCATGAGGGACATAGGCCTCATATTTGTTTTGAGGGGCACAGCCCCGATTCTCGAGTTGTACCTTATCTTTTCATCTATGGGACATCGTTAATGGGAATCATGAGAGATGCAGGCCTCTATTTTCCCTACTCCAAGGGTCTATTCCAATGGGGAAATAGGTTGCGGACTTCTCGATTTTCATCGGCTCCCACGTGGTAATTATCCGAACACATGCGGATATATAACATCCTCGTTGGGACCCAAGCCGATGGGATCCTTGGATTACAAATTCAATTCATATGCAGTAATACCACCCAGGACTCATTCCACAACTTCCATTCCACACAAGCTCAAACACCCACTCTTTCACACTAGGACAAAACTCATGTCTCAATTCTTTAGATGCAATGCAGCCCGACACTGTCGCAAGACAACCCAACCACAGTAGGACATCACATGCCCGACGTACGGACAAGCTCAAAAACCATCACTCACATTTCCCATACACCCATCATATATAGGCCGAACCTCTCAAGGGTCAGGCGACTCAAATTCAAGCCATTCGACGAAATTCACATAATTACACCACACAATCAACATACCCAAGCCTCACAGATGACAACTTAAGCGGTGGATCGTCAAATCACCCTTATTTCCCAGTTCATGCAAGATAAACTTGAGTTTCAGATACCCATTTCCAAAATACCATATTAGCGCCATTTGAAAGATAAAATTGATAGGTAAGCGGAAGAATTAGATGCTTCACTTGCCTCGAAATCGAAACATAGTGAAAATGAAGGCCGATCTACTGGTCGAATGAAGCTTGGTTCCTCCTTTGGGGTCACGCGACCGAGAGCAAAAGAGAGCGAAGTACGAGCTTCTAGGGCTACGAAGGCGAGGAAAAATAAGGGCCAAGGTTGAGGAAGTGAGTTTGAGGAGTGGTGGCCGCCGCCATTGCGGTTGGTGAGGTTGGATGGGGGGTGAAGGCATTGCGGCGTGTACATAGGTCTCGGACGAAAGTAACGAGGGGGGGAGGGTGTCATTCAAATGAATAAGGGAATAAGAGAGAATGGAGAAGAGAGAGAAGACTATTTATATAGGGGTTTAAGTAGTTTCGACCTACGTTCAATTCACGTCCCGATTGCACTCAATTTCCGGAACAAACTCTCCTTTCGTCATCCATAACTCATAATATCACTTGGCATAACATGAATCCTCAAGATCACACTTCATTAATTTCAAATAGTTCCTCATTTGTCGCATCATTATCACTACAAAACTTGTTTTGCTTGCTAATTAAACAGGCAAAAAATTCGGGCCTTTGCTATTATTAATAAACAATAATGTAGATTTATTGTTATAATGCAACTATATGTGCCTATCTACAAAATTAAATGTGGTCAACTCTCTAGTGAGGTTCTAGAGTCAAATAGCTTGATTAGCAAGCTTAAAGACATGCTATGAACTCTACCTATCACGCCTAGGTCCCACTTGTCAACGATACTTTGCTTTGGGGTGGAGCATGCACAATTTTGTTCTTTTAGGCTTTGTCTAGAAAAGGTTTGCTCTCTAACCCCGGTAGCCACTCCTCGCGCTTGTTAGACCAAGCCCTTATGGCCTACTAGCTTCCATCTAGTTCATCCATGATCCACAAATTTTCGGGTGGGCTTTGCTTCGATACCATTATGATACACCTAAAGTCCCACTCGTCAATGATATCATTTGCTTTGATCGGGAGCCCGCATGGTTTTGTTCTTCTAGGCTTCGCTAAAAAAAAAAGCTTGTTATCGCTTCTTATCTAAGCTCTCTAGCTCAAGCAACCACTCCCCGCACACCGCATGGTAGAGGATGACACCGATTTCTATTTCTCATATTTTCAAGATCTTTTAACCGCTTCCTAACATAAAGATGTATCCTGTTGTCCACTTCATATCATCCTAACAACCAAGTAAAGTCTCGAATCCGAATACCCTACTTGTCACGCTCGCGTCCTTGCGAACCGTGATTATCCCTCGATGATTCCTTTTCTCGCTCGCGGACTCATCGGGATCTAGCTACGGACCTTCGGATACGCGAGATGCAATGTGCATGCGGAAGCAAATAATATAACCCGTACAAAACCGGAATGACTCCGGGAAACATAAGAGCAAAACGTACATAATACAATGTCATAGGCCGGTTCGTACAAAATAACATCAACACGGGAACGGCTAATAAACGGTGGAACGATACAAGGCACCAAAAGACAGGGTCTATCCTAAGCCAACCACTCGTCACACTTTGAGAGTACAAAAGAATCGATCTCTAATATCATCTACGGGATCGGACATCGTCGTCGGTCGTGGCATCGGCGGGAGGTGCGGGCTCACAAGGAACACCTGCCTCGTTGACTCCAATCATCTCAACATCGGGCTCGTCCAAAAGAATCATATCTTGCTCATCCTCATCTCCCTCCTCGGGCTCCTCTAGGCTCTATCGAGTCCCACTCGGGGGTCGTCTTGGGACATCCATCGAATCATCCACGGCATCTCCAAGTTCAAGGATGCCTCCATTCATATCCGGGTTGGACGGGCGGCGGGGTCCTCGGCATAGGAACGGGACTAACTACGGGTTCCCAAGTAAGGAGTCCAAGTGGCGAGTCAACAGTGTCTCCGAGGTCCAGTAGCTTCCAAAATATCCTCCGGGATAACGCCTCCCTTAGAGGTCCGCTAAGTACATCACCCTCCCGATATGTCCAGGATATGAAAGTGTACGGTATCCAACGTTCGCTCGCATCGTCCACCCAAAGTGTGCGGCTCTCCCGGTAATACGTCCGGTCGGGTCCTACTCTATACTCGGTAATGATCGGCTTAAACTCATTCGGTAGCCCAAAAAGTATTGGCACTGGATAAGTCAAGGTCGGGGGTCCGAAGAAAAAGGGGCCCAACGACGGGGTGAGATAAACATCTCAATAAGCGAAACCTAACCCTAACCTAAGACCCTAGTACCTCCGGAAAAATTTGAAAACACGGGCATAGGCAAGATCAATCGGTTTGGCACTAACATGAATGAGCATCCATACTACGACAATAGCAAGTTAATCCATACAACAAAGGAATCAAGGATTCTATCAAGGCAATCAAGTTAAGCTTCGTATTTAGGGCAAATGAGTTCACATCACATATCACTTGGTCGCACACCAATTCGATTCACTAAGGCCTCGGACATTAAGAACACGGCCAAAAATATATGTTGGGTCTCGGACCTTAAAGGAACACGACCACATACATTAGTAAATACGTAGGGTCTCGGACATTAAAGAACACGACCCCCTTAAAAACACGGTCTCGGACATTAAAGAACACGACCGAGTTAAGTCCCGGATAATTAGACGAACACGGCACTCTTAATCGGCCTCGGCGAACTAATTGAACACGACTTATAATATTGATATAGCTTGGTTATAAAGAGCATCCATGCCCTCAACACATGTATAACAGGATTTCCACACTCAAGCTAAGTAATCCCAAAATCGATACAACCAATGTTTCATTCAAGCTTAAAACTCACAATAAGCATTTCAAGGCATCCAAGCACAAGCCTTAGGGACAAAAATCCATAAGCCAAGTAAACATGGTGATTCGGTTCCTAGGCACTATCCAAGCCACCGAAACCAGAATTTTTATTCATTTCCTAACCAATGTACGTATGAGCTAAAAAGCCCTCAAATCACACGATTTAGCCCCGAAATCGCTAAGTCATAAGCACCCATCATTCCACATGATACCACAACCCATATTTCACCAATTTCAAGCATGGAAACACCTCATTCAAGCATGAACATCCCGGTGCTCAACTAGATTCGAAAATGGCAGATTTCACCTCTCCTAACTTCGCCCACAAATTAGCCCACAAAACCTCAACATTTCAAAACCATGGCGTCCCTTAGTAACCTAAAGTCTTAGGAAAAGGTTAGGAATCACTTACCACTTGGTTTGATGAAGAAAATTCGGAGAATGAACTTCCACTTCGTGCGACCGGATCCGAGCACAAGGGGGCTGATTGGGTTTTCAACAAAGCACCACAAGTTTAGCCACTAATCCACCCTTAAACCTTAGTTAAACACTAGCCTAAGATCTCTCAAGACTTAAACCAAGTCTCTAGGATCACTCACCTCAAGGATGAGCTAGAACAGCCCATAAAAACCGGTGAGGGCAGCAGTGGTTTTGGGCGGTTCAGGCGGCGGTCGGAGGCGGTTCAAGCGGCCAAGGGGCGGTGGTTCGTGGTGGCTTGGTGGTGGCGTGATGGTGGTCGGAGTACCTCACGGTGGTGACGCAAGAGGCGGTGTTTAGGCGGTGAGCAAACTGGGGAGGAGAGAAAATCGAAAGAGTGAGAGAATGAGAGTGTGAGGGAAATGGGGGAGTGTTTAGCCAAAGAGGAGAGGGAGAGAGTGGAGGGTGGTTCAAAATCAAAAGGGAAAGAGAGGGATGTGAGTGACAAGATGGTGGAGTGCAAATCTTACATGAATAGTGGGTGTATAGTAGTAGTGGTTAATGGGGTTTTTGGGAAAATGTTTAGCACATGGTAAATTGGTCTTGCAAGAGCACTCTTGACTAATATGCCCCTAGATATTTTCGACCAAGAGGGTAGGGGATTGAAAGACCGAAATGCCCTCATCTAATTCCAAAGGGTAGAACAAATACTCGAGGGCAAAATGGTGATTTCCACTTCATAGTCTCAAATTCCACTTTTCTAATTCATGTGGAGCGCTAAACTATCTTTACTATCCCCGATGAGACGTCGTCCAATTTATTAACAACGAAATCCTTAAATATCCGGCCTCTATTCTCGAAGTCTAATTGCGCTCAAAATCGATCGATTGAGAATTCAGTACATTTGATCGACGGGCGGCTTTTAGGAGTTAAGAATATCGACTCGTGAGTAGCATCACGTTTAAAAGTTATTTGAACCTTGGCGACCTTGATTGTCATGTAATTGTGAGGGTAAATTACTAGTTCCAAGGACGCGATCATCGAAGTCGGTTCAGGTTGATTTGCAAATTATACTATGGTCACACGGAATCACCCGCGAACCAATTGCACAACGTTAGTAAATCGTTCGAGACCGATCTTGGATCGGCCCGCGATGGCCCAAAACATACCCGCGACAATCCTTATGGTCGGGTACAAATCCTGGTCGAGTTTTTTAGTCCACCTACTTGGATCCTATTTAGCCATTCCCTTTTGGTCACCAACTCGGAGAGAATAATTCCGAGCAAAATTATGAAATACATCGATACTCTTAAACTTCGAAATAGGGTCGAAATTCGAATGTCACACTACTAGTTGTAGATCCCGAATATGTTTATAAATAAGAATATAGTCTTTTTGTTCTCTCTAAGTACCTCAAAATCTTATTGGCAAAGAACCATGTGATCGTACCATAGATTGAACCGATATCTTTCTAGAAGTCATATTGCAAAAGCAACATCTAGTCTAGTGCAAACTTGAGCATACATGATACTTTCAAGTGCACTAGCATAAGATACATCCCTCATTTGGGTTTTCTCAATATCTATATATGGACACTATAACCGATTCAATTTATCACTCTTAATGATAAGAGCAATCCGAGTTGCAATGTTACATACCGAATCTTTCTAAAACACGATCAATATATACCTACTAAAACAAACCCAATACATAGCGAGAACGATTCTTGTGGATCTCAATGCCAAGGAAAAATGACGTCTCACCAAGGTGCTTTATGTCAAAATGCTTTGACAACATTCGCTTCGTTTGATATAGTAATTCAAGATCACTACTTACAAGCAAGATATCGTCTACATAAAGTATTAAGAAGATAAAATTCCTCCCATTGACCTTGTGGTACATATAATGATCCACTTTAATCACGAAATTTCAATTACCATTATCTAGAAACTTGCTTGAGACAAAAAATAAACTTGTTCGGTCTACACACTAGCTTACTTGAATCATCAACTGTAAAACCTTCAGATTGCACCATATAGACTTTTTCATCAAAGTCTGCATTTAGAAAGGCATTTTTAACATCCATCTAGTGGAACTCCATATTAAAAGGAGCTACTAAGGCCACAATTACTACGAAGGAATCTTTAGAAAAGAGCGAGAAAAAAGTTGCTTCATTAGTTTACTCCTCTTCGAGTGAAACCTTTGGCTACTAGTCCGGCTTTAAACTTCTTAAACTTCCCTTTTGAATCCCTTTTAGTCTTATACACCCATTTGCGGTGATGGGCTTGTGACCCTCGGACAATTCAATAGGCTCCCAAACACCATTATGTTTTATAGACCGAATCTCATCTATCATTACATCCCGCCACGATTTGACCGAGGACAAAAAGAAACATTTATATAAGTCATTGGATTAATCACACATCCAATATTAGTCATGCTCTTTTAGATAGACTAACCGATAGACTAACTAGTACGTGGTTTAGCCGATCTTCCCTGTTTGATACATCTTCTAAGTGGAGCTACCTCAACCTCATCCTACACTTGTGGGGCTTGAGTAACTTCATCCAAAATTGTCTCCAAAAGGATTCTCAACCCCAATAGGCTCAATATGAGGTATGGGAGGCTCCACGATCATCTATATAAGCGGGGAAAATGACATTGTAGTCCTCATCATAGCATTATTCTCAATAGTACGTGAGCAGTTACCCTTTTTAGCCATGTCAAATTTAAGAAACTTTGTTGTTTGTGATATCACAATTCTTGTGCCTCTATAGAGATTATAAAATCGATACACATTCGAATGATCCGGGTAAGATACGAAGTAACATTGAGTGGTTCTAGAGTCCAACTTACTTAATGTTGGATTATATAACTACCTTCAACTTGACAATCCCAAACCTTAAGATGGTCTAGGCTTGATTTACATCCAGCGCATAACTCAAAAGGAGTCAATGAAATAACTTTGGTGGAAACATGGTTTATAATATAAGGGACAGCTTTCAGGGTTTCACCCCACGTAAAATCAAGTAAATTAGTTCTATTAATCATACTCCTCATTATATCCATAAGGGTGAGATTGCGTCTTTTGGCCACGCCATTTTGTTTAGAACCGCCAGACATAGTATACCAAGCTACTATCCTAAAATCCTTCAAGTATTTAGCAAATGACCCTTTAAACTATCCAAGTATCACCGTGCTGAAATACTCACCACCTCGTTCGGACCTTACAATCTTTATGATTTTTTCTAGCCATTTCTCAACTTCAATCCGGAAAATCTTGAACTTGTTAAGAGACTCAGAATTTTCCTAAAGTAAATATAACCATATCGAAAATATTCGTCATTAAATGTGATGAAATAAAAATTTCTACCCAAGGTTGCTATATACCAAGGTTGCTATATAGGGTCTACTGATGTCAATGTGAATGACCTCCAACTGGTTAGAATCATGGACTGCAGTTTTCATCCTTATCTTAGTTATCTTACCTCTACATCATTCTACGCAAGTCTCTAAGTCACATTTAAGAGCAGATAGGATGTTAGCCTTTATCATCCTTTCTATTCTTTCCCTAGAAATATGGCCAAGTCGTTTATGACACAACGCATAAGATTGTTTATTAGGTAGAGTTCTTTTGGAATCAACATTTTCAGTTATATGAGCGACGTATATATCATTGGGAATTAAACACAATCTGTACAATCAATTAGACATACTACAACATCCAACCTTATTTGAAGTAAAAAAATGAAAATGCTATTGTTCTTTATTTCAAAAGAGTAACTATACATGCTGAACATAATACGGAACTATACCAAATTAAAACCCAAATCTGAAATTAAAATGAGATCTACCGTGAACCTAACATCGATTTTATTGTTGTTTTCCATGGTAAGCTTTGATTAATTCTAATTTTGGCTTCCTCCAACTTCTGAATCCTTATATGATGAACGCAACTTTGATTGGTAACACCACTATTTAGCCACCACGAATTAGATGGGACTTCCGATAGCTTGTATTCATAAACCAAAGCCAAAGATTTATTACCTACATGCTTACACTTAGACAACCAAGTTTCAAATTTGTTGCGGTCCTTCTTTATGTGACACTTCTTCTCAAAAGAGAAGCGGTGGTCACCCTCCTTCTTAAAGGATATGTTCTTCTAACCCAAACTATCAAAATGACCGGTGGTTTACGAATTCCTTTGTGATTAAGATTTTTAGACTCTTACATTACCGGTCCACCATGCTTATGACGTAATCTCTAATGCCAATAGAACCATCAAATTTCATGTTGAAGAGTCCTTTCATAAATGTCTCAATCTCAGCTTTACTTTCCATATTTTATTTTATTCATGTTCTATGTAAAATATAGTTACCATAATTAAGATATTCAAATTTTTTTAATTGTAGGTATCCCCCATATAGTTAAGGCATAATGTTTTCCATTTTTAATCATTAGAGTTTACTTAAAAGCTGTCAAATAAATAAATCGATGGTGATATGCACAAGAAAGGTGAAATTTTTTAAATAATTAATTGTGTTAAAAAATGTCTATTTTAAGAATTTATAGGTTTTACTAGACAATGCAGAAAAGAATTAGGTTTCCTCGAAATTTCTTTTTTCTATAAAATCAATTTTTAAGATAGTAAATCTTACAATGAAAAAAAAAATAGTGCCTTCAATATACGCATGATCCCCACAATAAACAAAACAAAACATGTGAAATTTTTATTTATGACGACTAGATCCTACACGGGAATAGTAACTAGAAAACTAAAAAAAGTTTGAGTGCACTACTTTAAATTGCAATCGAATGATTGAGGGAAATTTTACCTTTTTTAGATGAAGATTGGGTGGATTTAGTTATATAAGTGGTAGAAATAGCCCTACCTTAGCCTTATTGCCTCTAAATTTGAGCAAAGAATGCAATATTTCCTAATTTAGAACATAATTTTCAATCACATTAGGAAGACTATGGGTTGGCTATGTGGTCTTGGTCCTGAAAATTCACAAACCTTTTGTTCACAAAATATACGGTATCTCTTAATTTTTTAAAGATGTCTAACATACTAAACAAACCTTTTGTTCACAAAATTAGAGATTAATATGCTCAATACATATCCACTTATTTTGCCAATAAAAAATAGGAACTACGTGCAAAAAAGGCATCACTTCCCAATAATAACGAGAATAATATCAATTCTCCACTCATCTCTTATTTTCTTCCGTTTAGCTGTTTACTAAATTTATTTAATTTACTAAACTTAGAAGATATTTGGTTGACATAGTAGTATATATTATTATTCTCATTGTTTGACAACACATGTGCACCGCTAGTTAGTGAACTAAATTTGCAGCCAAATGATCAACAATAAGTTCAGCATAAAAAGTTAAACTTCAACAAAAGTCAAGGAAGCATTCCTTGTAATTGCTGTTTAAATTAACTTTGTATTTTGCGGAGATTATTGCAAGAACAAGCCCTTTATATAGCCAAATTGATTATGTATCGGTGTAGAATTCAAAGTCACGTAAATGGCCACTTTTGAAAATATTATAGCAGTAGCCATAACTGTGCTTTTTCTCATTTTTAGGGTTGCGAGTAGTGACCCTAGACGAAACTCTAGTGAGCAAAATATGCAATGGAGAAAAGTTTGCGTCACATAGTTCCTACAATCTTAACCGCAATGATGTTATCCAAAGTGTTTGATTGATTCTATGGTTGATTTAGGTTTCGATCGTTATTGTACGATTGGTAGTTGTTACATCCATGCGGCATGCACCGGGGCACTTTCTCATTCGGATTGCCAAATATGCCTAATTGATATTATGGAAATGATGGATCTAGATTGTCGGTGGAGCATTGGGGCTCGATATCAAGTTAAAAATCGCAGAATGAGATATGAAAGTTATTCATTTACCGACTAGCCATATTTACTTCTTTGTAAAGAGCTCCAAGCTCTCTTCTTAGCCGAATATATAGTAGTAGCTATTCATGAACTCAAGCTCAAACTATCAATGAAAAAATATGCCGCTGCGACCCTGCCGGGGTGGCTCTCCCGAGCCCCCGTCCGTTCACCGTGGAGCAAGATCCATGTGCCTTCTTACTCAATAGAGAGTATGAATCACACCCCAATAGTGATCACATCTTCTAATGGGGTCGATTTGATAATTGTTGGTAATAGGATGAGGTCCCGCTTCTTGGATTTTAGGAAGTAATTGGTTTGAACAAAGTCTATCCTCCAAGTACTCTTGTATTCTAGTTAAGGCAAAATGATCGCTTCCTATTTCTCCTTCCTTCGCGAGCAACAGTTTGGTTGAGGCAATTCTTCACCTCGTGAAGATTGATATGGAGTGTCTCGTGATTGGTGATGGGACTTTCTTATCGCATAAGCATCGATCCACAGGACCGGTTATTCTTCTAGAGTTATTTCGACAAGAAAGAAATATGAAGAGAAAATAGTATTTATTCTCTTATAAATGGTGTGTGTGACAATGTACAAGAAGAGCCTTTATATAGGCTTAGAAGAGGAGGAGAGTTTAATATTTTTCCTATGTGGGACCAAAGGGAAAGAAGAAAGAGACAAAAGGGAAAGAAGAAAAGCCAACAAGTCTATATATTCTAACACCCCTTTACACTCAAGGTGGATCAAAAAATGAGAGTCTAGAAAGAAGAAATAGAAAGCGTTGTGATGTAAGAGCCTTCGTAAAACAATCTGCAAGTTGATTCTCGGTTCCAATGAAAGGAGAAGAAATGATGCGAGCTTGAAGATGTTGACGAGTTAGATGACAGGTTGTTGACGCCTAAATTTTGACTAATATATATTTTGCATAAAAATTAGAACTAATTTTAGTTCTAAACAAAAATCATCTCACATATTCATTTAGCATTGGCATATAATTTGAGCTTAATTTAACAGGCATCTGGACTAGGCATGGGATGAAAAAATACACCGAGAAGATTCGGGCTTGAAAGAAATATTTTCTCGGGGACCGTATTGCAAATACTCGGAACTTCGGGGATTGTATTGCAAATACTCAAAACTTCGGGGACCGGATTGCAAATACTTGAAACTTCGGGACTGCATTGCAAATACCAAAAGAAGATGGGGAAAGGAAGATGGTGAAAGGAAGATGAAGAAGAGAAGATGAAAATGGAAGATGAAGAAAGGAAGATGAAGATGAAGAAGAGAAGATGAAAATGGAAGATGAAGAAAGGAAGATGAAGATGAAGAAGAGAAGATGAAAATGGAAGATGAAGATGAAGAAGAGAAGATGAAAATGGAAGATGGAGAAATGAAGGTGGAGAAGAGAAGATGAAGATGAAGAAGAGAAGATGAGGATGAAGAAAAGAAGATGAAAATGGAAGGTGGGGAAATGAAGATGAAGAAAAGAAGATGAAGATGAAGAAAGGAAGATGAAAGTGGAAGGTGAGGAAATGAAGATGAAGAATGAAGGATGAAGAATTTTGCCTATAAAAGAGGAAGTTTTTTTGGAATGGAGGAGAATGAAGAGAGTTTTTTGGAGTGGAAGAGAATTGAAAGAGTTTTTGAAAGAGGAGAATTGAGAGAGTTTTTGGAATGGAAGAGAATTGAAATAGTTTTTTGGAGGAGGAGAATGGAGAGAATTCTTGAGAAAAAAATTTGAAAAGAGTTTTGAGAGGGTATAAGAGTTTTGAAGCCCGATACTACTATCGCCAATTTTGCACCGATCAACACAAGCTACTTGGTCCATCCCGATCGTTCAAGCTCGTCGCAAAGAAAAGAAAGCTAAGTGATTTCCTAACTTCCTTTAATTTCGAATTCAAATTAGCCCGGATTCTCTACACTGATTTTTCTCTATGTTTTTATGTTAAATAACAGCTGCATATCAACGATGAGACATCAATGGTACAAGAATAGAAGGAGAGCAAAAGGGGAAAATATCAACGCCCGGATTGCGGTCTCATGAAATTCCAGCGAGATGAGAAAGAAGCGTGAATGAGAGATAGGACCAAGAGATTTCTCGATCTAACGAGTCACCAAATCGGTCCAATGGTCAAGACAAGCCCGGAGCACAAGTTTGGTGCACGAGTTCAAATGGGGAGTAATCTTGAACCTATTTCATCCTAATTCCATGTAATTTCTTTATTTCAAACAAATGTCAAGGGAAGAAAAATAAAAAAAAATTGATTCTTTGATCTTCAAGTAGAATTCATCAAATTTGTCAAATCTATTATTTTTTCATGAATTTTAAGGTACCGAAAGGGCATTAGTTATAATTAATGTAACCAAGTCCCCGGACTCTTAATCTCCTGGTTCGCGAAATAAGATAGTTTTCTCCCGCTATTTTATTTAGGTTTCTAATCGACCTACCGAAAATGATTAGTGGCGACTCCAAATTCAAATCACATTGCATGTTAATCATTCGAACCTTAAGTTACGATTTGGTATGGACTTGGGAGAGTCCGAGTTAGGTTAGTTAATTAATTAACCTGATAATCCATTAGCCCGGAAAATGATAACTTGTTTATTATTTTTTTAGGTCGCGATACCAGCGATTCTCTTGGGGAGCCAAAGAGGACTTAAGCCGGATAAGTTCATGAAAAGGAAAATTACTTGATTTGGCAATCTTGGTTGAATTTTAATCCCTAGATGTTAAATGATTTTGCGGGAAATGGAGTTATAAGGGGACGAGTGTTTGCTAACCTTTTTGTGTAGATTGAAGGAGATTGTGTATGGTTTATATTGAAGTGTTGGATGCTATGAATCGCCGCGCATGTTTTTACTATTTTTACATTTACACTTAACACACACAACCCGCCATTGAACCCGAATGGCTAGGCTTAGGATGGTACTTGATTAGGGATACTTCGGCCATCGTCGTCCGGCCCAAGTCGCTCTTCTCGAGTCCCGAACTATTTCAAATTGGTGCCAAGAGTTAACACCTCCATCATTCGCCGTGTGATGTGGGTCGTTACTTGGCCGAGCCGGATGTCTACTGGGGATCTTGGTTCAACCGCAAGCCGATGTGATTTAGTCCGGATATCCTTGGGGCTCCACTTTTGTCAAGCCATACTAGATAGAAATCGAACCTCACGAGCATTTTCATGCGCATGTCTTTGTGGTTAACACTTTCTCTCCAAATGAGGTAATTTCTTGAGCTTTATCATTGATTTTTCTTATCTTGTTTTGGGTCGGTCCATGATCTAGGTTGAGTCATTTGGCACACGAATGGGTCGCAATGATATCCCTTCACAATTGAAAGAACTTGTCCTCATAAAAAATGTTCGGAAGATCATAATCTCTCATGACAAAAACTTTTGCAGCAATTCGATGCATTTTTCTTTTAATAAGGAATTAATAGCCGAGATGGAGCAGGCTGGAATTTCACATGTTTTCGGACTCTAGATTCATTTTACAATTTAGAACTAGAAAATGTGCCTTTTTGTGGAATTACCAAACATGAAAATTCTAGATCGTTGTTTCAACTAATAGCCTGCAAAATTTCAGTCTTTAATTTTTTTTTTAAAGAGGTCTTCCGTTCTTTTGTTGGAAATCGGATAAAGCAATTTTCTAGATGAATTTGTTTAAAGAAGTATTAAACTGCATTAATCCGTGTGAAACCCGCCGTAGAGTAAAACACAAAAGTTGTTCGTCGGTATGTCATCTGTCAGCTCCTAAATTTTGGCATTGTGTTGACTAATGTACGAATTAAGATGAATTTTCTCGTAAAAATCGACGAAACTGAAAATTGCCGATGCGGTCTTTTGGTCATGTCTAGTTCATTCATTGAGTCTAGAAGGAAGTCATGGACCGGCCTTCTATCCTCGCTCATTGTACTTACTCTTGGCTTGTCGCTTTTCAGGAAATTTATCACGGATCCTCCGCATATTACTCGATTGGTGGCGAAGAGAATGGCCGACATTAACGCCGCTGTCCATGAGACTTTGAATGAACAGCTCGGTGCTCTAACCGAGCGATTTGAAGGGATGATGTCTCACAAGATGATGGATAACTTCATAACCAAGCTTCAGCCGTCCAGCTCAAGCCCTCCGCCGGTTGTGCCAGCTCTAATTCCCTCGGGCAATTCCCCAGCAAGGCCCCGGAAGGTGTTCCCTATCGGCTATACCGCTGGAAGATATTATTTTAACGAGCACGGGTTCGAGCGTACCACCCTCGATTCCAGCTCCCCAAACCAACCCGATGACCAACGAGTTTGTCATCATGGGGGATACATGAGGAGGGAAACCTAGTGGATTCGGGAAGAATACGACCTAGATGAGTTCAGTCCAGATTATGAGGAAATTCGTCAAGATTTCGAACGACATGAGGAGATCAAGCCCTCGACCGGTGAACAAATTATCTCGGTCAACCTAGGCGATGCGGAAAACCCTAAAGAAGTTAAGGTTGGGGCAAGCCTTTCCTCGAAATGTCCGAGCGCCTAATCGGGCTCTTGAAGGATTACCGGGACGTTTTCGCCTGGTCCTATGCAGATATGCCCGGTCTTGACCGTTCCATTGTCGAGCATTGTTTGTCGATCGATCCTTCGGCTAAGCCGGTCGTGCAAAAGTCAAGGAGGGCCGGACCGAAATTAGTGCGAGAAGATCAAAGAGGAGGTCATGAAACTTCTCGATGTAGGATTCATTGAGACTACGGAATATTCGATTGGATCGTTAACATAGTCCCTGTACATGCGAGAAAGACGACCGCATTCGGGTTTGTGTCGATTATCGAGATTTGAACAAGGCCAGTCCTAAAGATGATTTTCCCCTCCCGTATATCAACGTACTTGTTGACGATCTGCAGGGTTTGAATTGTTTTCATTCATGGATGGTTTCTCCGGGTACAATCGAGATCCCGATGAATGTCAATGACAAGTTGAAAACCACTTTCACCACACCATGGGGAATGTTCCATTACCGGGTAATGCCGTTCGGTCTCAAAAAACGCTGGAGCCACTTACCAACGAGCCATGGTTGCCCTTTTCCACGACATGATGCATAATGAGATTGAGGTTTACGTCGATGACATGATAGCAAAAACAAGGCATGGAAAAGATCACGTCGAAACGCTGAAGAAATTGTTCGACGGACTCCGAAAGTACAAATTACGCCTCAACCCCGCCAAGTGTGTCTTTGGGACCAGCTCGGGCAAGCTACTCGGATTCGTGGTAGCGGTAAGGGCATTGAAGTCGACCCTTCGAAAGTTAAGGCTATTCGTGAGCTTAAGCCGCCGACAATGGTTAAAAAAGTTCGAAATTTGATGGGTAGGCTAAACTATATTACTCGATTCATCTCTCGGTTATCGAAACCGCTAAGCCATTCCTCAAGCTATTAAAGAAGAATGCGCTAGTCCAATGGGATAGCGAATGTGAAGAAGCTTTTGGAAAATCAAGAAGCATCTCATGAATCCACCCGTGCTTGTTCCTCCAACACCGAAGCAACCTTTAATCCTCTACCTCACAATCCTTAGTGAATCCTTGGGTGCTATGCTAGCCCAAGAGAAGTAGGAGGATGGAAGAGAACGAGCCATTTATTATTTGAGTAAGAAATTCACAACCGGAAATGAAGTACTCCGAAGTAGAGAAAACATGTGCGGCGTTAGCCGGGTACCGTGCGCACGGGCTTCGGCAATATACCTTGCATTACCAAGTGCTCGGTGACAGAATGCAATCCCATCAAATACTTGCTTAATCAACCCGCCTTGATTGGTAGACTTGCTAAATGGCAAATCCTCATCTCCGAGTTTGACGTTCAATATTTGTCCCAAAAGTCAATCAAGGGACGAGCTATAGCGAGATGTCCTAGCTGAAAATCCGGGGCAAGACGGTGATGCCTATCATTCGAGGATCGAATCATGTCGATGGAGGATTACATCCGGACTATGTATTTTGACTGAGCTGTCAATTTATTGGGATCGTGCACGAGCGCGGTTCCGATATCTCCAGGTGGTCAACATTATCCCGTGGCAGCAAAATTGGTATTCCCTTGCACAAATAACATAGCGAGAATATGAGGCATGCATCCTCGGTCTACAAGCTGCGATTGAAATGGGGATAGCCCGACTCAAGGTGTTCGGAGATTCCGCTTTGATTATCCTTCGATCGTTGGAAAGTGGAAGACGAGAGATGTCAAATTGCTACCCTACCATGAGTATCTTGATGAATTGGTAGAGAAATTTGAGGATATCTCATTTGAGTATCCGTCCGGGACTCATAATCGATTCGGCGATGCATTGGCTACCTTGTCTTCAATGTTACAAGTCGCCAATGGACTTGAGGTTGACCCACCGAAGATCGATGTATTAAAAAAGCCGGCATATTGTATGGCCGTGATCGATGAACCCGATGGTAAGCCATGGTACCATGACATCAAGACTTACATTCGAAGCGGGGAGTTCCCCGAAAAAAGTACCGTATCGACCAAAAGTACATAAGGAAGATGGCCTCGAAGTTTTTCTTGAATGGAGAGAATTTGTACAAGCGGTCATTCGATTCTCGTCCTACTAAGATGCGTTGACTTAACCGAGCGATTCGTCGATGATGGAAGTACATGAAGGGATTCGTGGTCACACATGAACGGCTACTTGTTAGCTAAGAAGATTATGAGGTTGGGTTATTATTGGCTCACACTCGAAAGAGATTGTATTCAGCATGTTCGGAGCTGCCACAAATGTCAAATTCATGGTGACAAAATTAATGTCCCCCAAATGAGTTGCATCGATTATCCGAACCATGGCCGTTTTCTATGTGGGGCATTGATGTTATCGGTCATATCAACCCTAAAGCATCCAATGGGCATTGATTCATCTTGGTGGTGATTGACTATTTCTCCAAATGGATCGAAGCCGCATCCTATTTAGCAATCACGGCACGAAATATTGCGAAATTTATCCATTGGGATATCATTGCTCGATACTGTTCACCTGAAGCCATAATCACCGACAATGGCTCGAACTTAAACAACAAACTAATGGACGAATTGTTTAAGAAATTCAAGATCAAGCATCCGAACTCTTCCCCATATCGTCCTCGAGATGAATGGAGCAAGTAGAAGCCGCCAATAAGAACATTAAGAAAATTTTAGCGAAGACGGCTGAAAATTATCGCGATTGGCATGAGAGGTTGCCATTTGCACTTATGGCATATCGGACCTCAATCCGGACATCTACTTGGGGCAACCCCGTATTCTCTTGTATATGGAATGGAGGCTGTTCTACCAATTGAAGTGAAAATTCCTTCCTTACGTATCTTGTCTCAAGCTAAAGCGACGGAAGCTGAATGGATCCAGCAGAGAACAAGCCAATTGAATCCGATCGACGAAAAAAAGACTTAAGGCTGTATGTCATGGCCGGTGTTATTAGCATAGGGTTGCTAAATCATTCAACAAAAAAGTTCGGCCTCGATATTTTCAAATCAATGACCTGGTATTGAGAAAATTATTGCCAATAGTCTCACTCCCGGAAGGGAAATTCGCTCCAAACTATGGTGGTCCATATATAGTAAAGAAGGTGCTCCCTGGCGGTGCTTTGATTCCGGCCGAGATGGATGGTCGTGTCTTTACCAATCCAGTCAATTTCGACTTGTAAAGAAATATTATACTTGATTCACTACGATGTGTTCATAATCGAGTTATAATATTAATACTGATTCACGAGTTGTTCACATTTGAGCATTCGCTTGTTTCCTCGCTACTAAACTTTCTGTTGAGAGATTGTTTCGAATGGGGAGCCTCTCCGGCCCAATTAAATTGACCATCAAGAGCGTGAGATTTACATATTCGCGAGTAAAAGGGGTTATCTTGCGAAACAAATATGACGACCAAGATGAAATGAGTAAAAACTTGCATTCATTTCATTCATCGAAAGCCTTACAAATAGATCAACGAGGTGGGAACGTAAAGCCAAATTGAGCCCTAATGAGCATCACAAAGGAGTTTAACCGACTCTCCATACGGTTGATGCTCCGCCTACACTGATCGCTCCGAGAATCGAGATCCGCCAACTTAAAGAGGAGGAGCTCACATTTCTCTTTGAGGTTGGCTACCTTGTCCCCGTGATGCTCAGCAGCAGATTCCGAGTCATGGATCGGCATTCTCCCGCGGGCTATATCCAGGGTCGAGATCGTCCAGCCTTTCTTCCATCCATGTGCATTGAAATTTTAAAACAATATTGAGCGGATCGCGCTCGAAGATGGTCCGGGACATGGCCAAACATCCCACCAAGTTTCCCCTCTCACGAATCGGCGGGGAGACTTGTTCGTTACCGTAGTCAAGGGCCTTCTTGTAATTGTCGGCTACAAGACCGGCCAACACTAAGCTATCCGACCGATCCCTGATAGCGTGCTTTCACAAGGTGGGCCAAAGTAACATTTTGATGAGCAACATGGTAAGCCTCCAGGAAGTTAGTGAAGAGGGTGGGGAAGATCCTATATTCCTCCTCTAAATTGGTACCTTCGATAGAAGCGGTGTCCATATCCCTAAACATAAGACGAATCTCGGTTTCGGCCTCCGGATGGTTGGCTATATAAGAGTAGCCCTGGCCTAGGAGATTATAAAGTTTCTCCCACTTGGCCAAAACTTCAGCCGAGAAGGCGTGTCTTTGGAAGGGAAGTCATTGTTGTTGAATGGGCTAAAAAGAGTGGATGCAAAAGAGTGCTTAGAAGGTTGGAGATGAAGATATGAAAGCGATAATTGTCTCGGCGTTAAATCCTAATTTAAAAGGCAGGGAAAAGCTATAGCAATAATTATTGTGGATGCCGATTTAATTATCCGGGTAAAGCTGCAGACGTTTCATCCGTGAATCACGGATCTACCATATCAAGTCTCACAAATCCGAAAAAGTTACAAAAAGATTTGAGGACCCCACCATGTTGAAAACCGAGTGGGAGACAAGCTGACTTTTCGAGAGAAAAAACAGCAATTCTCACGAGCCACGTTAGTTACTCGGGTGAAACTACGGGCGTTTCGTTCGTTGGATCCTGGATGCTGTCGTCAATCCGTGATCTCGAGCCTCACAAATTCGAAAAGTTACGAAAGGAGTTGGAGTCCCTCCATGTTGAAAACCGAGTGGGAGACAAGCATGGTTATCAAGAAAAGAAAATCGGTGCGAATGGATTCGGGGTCCCATCACGTTGAAAAAATAAGACAAGGCGGGAAACACGAAATCTTGGAAAAAATGTCGGCTTAGTGATTTTCATCCGCGTTTAAAGGGAGGCTTTGGAACATACCCGATTACTCGAAAGAATTTGGAGAGAGTAAGCATACGGTGGAGAATAGAGTGAACAAAAGGCGGTAAGAGGTATTTCAATCCAACATGTTTAGAGGCCATCAGCACTTACCGAAGGCAACCAACCTAGACATCCCCGAAAGCGAACTGCTGGATTTCGAGACCGGATCCAACGCCTGGAGCCGTAAAACCCAACTCTCTTGGCGGTGAAATTCAAGATCTCGACAAAGCAACAACAATGGCAACGGCAGCATGATCAGCCCTTTAAAAGAAAATATCAAATCAAAGTGCTTGAAGCTGCCTTCAAGGAGTGCTCTTACGTGAATAAGAGACGCAAAAATGAATTGAGCCGGATGATAGGAATGGAGCCCTTGAAGGTCAAGTTTTGGTTTCAAAACAAGCGGACCCGATTGAAGGTTAAAAATGAAAGTCATGAACTTACGTTTCGAGGGAAGAAAGCGAAAAGCTTCGAAGCGAGAGAACAAGAGGTATAGGGATGCTATTAACACCGCTGTTTGCCATGTATCCGTAGCGGCCCCATCTCCTTTGGTGACATGTCCCTCGATGAGCCACACTCGAGCATTGAAAATGCTTATTCACCGATTCATCCCCAGAGCAAGTTCTCGTACAATCCGATCTCGTTGGAGATACATCCCGAAAGTCGGTCTTGCGGAAGGCGAACCGATACCCTTCGAGGGAAGAGACATGCATCACTACAATTGGAGTTTCCTTGATGTCACGCCAGCCAATTCAACGCCGATGGAACTCCGAATGTGTAGCCTACATGAAGCTTTAGTTTTTTTATTATGGGCTCTCAAAATATCTCTTTTTTGAGCATTACTAGCTAGCCCTTACGAATCCTCAAGAGAAGTAGTGACATGTATGAATGAATGTCTTGTTTGTTACAAGATCCCCATGTGAGACATTCTTCTTTAATCCAGGGGCAAAGAACAAGACTATCCACGAACATCATCATGCTTAAATGCGTGAATTCCTCGCCGGATTTGACTAAGCATTGAAAGCGTTCACGTAAGTAAATGCGAAAAGATTTGAGGAGGGCAAATAACGCCTCGTTCGTAGGAGGAACCGAAAAGATTTGAGGAGGGAAATAACGCCTCGTTCGTAGAGAAAGTGAAAAGATTTGAGGGCTCCTCCATATCGGGAAAAAAGAGAGAAAAAAACGACGGATTGAGTGAGGGGTAAGAGTTATTACGAAATGGATCCAAGGCACTTGATCGAAAAAGAGAGAAAAGGCTGTCTGCGAGACTAACAGATCGAAAAAGTTTATAAAGAACTTGAAGTCTCCATGCACCTCCGTAACTCGTCACGAAAGGCCATCATCGCTTTTGTGATTTTTCGGCAATTTATCTTTGCAAGTCCAAAGAACATCTAAAGCCCGGTCTCTAGTCGAAACACCCATTTTTCGGTCTACATATGGAAGGTTTTGAAAGGAAAATAAGTATGCGTCCATTCCGGGCGGAAGTATGGGAAGCTTCCTACCCGAGGATCTACGAGTCATGGCCATTGATGGCAACCCCGTTTCCCTCTCGATCCTCGTTGCCATGCCGAGAAAGTGCATGTACGGGATTTCAGCCTTATGTGAAAGCAACGGAAGCCTTAGAGGAGCCGAGGCGGTGCAAATATGATTTCGACATCGTCGTCACAACCATGGTAGGGATCGATATGGACGGTCCCGGTCTCTTAAAGATCATCGATTCGGAGTTGGATATACCGGTGATCATAACATCAGCAAGTGATGATCGCCAGTTCATAACGAGGGCCATATTGCATGGTGCTCGGGGCATCCTAAAGAAGCCGGTCTCGCGTTCGAGTGCTCCAAAACATTTGGCAAGCATCTTGTAAGGAAGCAATTGCTCGAACAAAAGAACTATGGCCAAACTTATTACGATGATTTTGTCGGAAAGAAAAGGCCCCTTTGGTCCGCCGAGCCTCATTCTATATTCATCGAGGCGGTTCGCGCCTAGGAATCAATTCAAGACGACCAATGGTCGTACTCAAAATGATGAATATAGACGGACTCACCCTACGAAGTGTCACAAATCACCTTCACAGATTTAGAGATAAGCCGAGGAAGCACGATGTAGCTTGGAACCAAGGCGACCGGAGCAAAGTTGATTGGAAGATTAATCCCAGGAAAACCTACGGAGCAAAAAGTACCCGACCACTTCCCAATCAAGAATACTCGGCCATACCGACCTTCCGCTGGTGGTTCTAGCAGCGGACCCGGTTGATCATCCCTACGAGTTCCCGAGCGACGGCGGAGGCTCAAGCTCAAGGAGTCGACCGCTCACGGCAAAAACAAAGTGGAAAATCGTCGCCGGTGTTAGCAAGTAACAATGCCCAATTCGAGTATCAATTGCCCGAAAAATCAAAAGGTTACTTTGATGATGAGCTCACCGCCTTGGTCGCCCGGTTCGGAGCTGAAAGACCTCCGAGTTGTGATCCGAAGCAAGTGATTATGGATCCTCAAACAACGATTGTTGGTGTATGATCCAAGACAAAATCAGCCAATCATTGGAATAGCCAAAGAAAAGAGGTGGAACCAATCTCTCATGAATACTCCTTTAATTTCATGTATAGTTCCCTGCGTGGGATACTTTTACTTTCTAGTTGTCTAGAATTTGCCTAGAGTTAAAGGGCGAATTTTTCTCCTCTCTTATCAAATGCGTAAGTTCCTTATTAAGCTAGGCTCGTAGCAAATCAATTTGTGGACGACGCCCCGAACGCCCGTAAAGAGAGATTCCGAATAGCCTTACTGGGAGAATGCAAGTAAAAGACCAAGCGGGCTCAAAGATGGGTAACCCCGTATCGTCCCAATTGGCTCTCAGCCGTTTCAAACTCTAAGTTAAGCTTATTTTATTCTCCCACGGGAGATTGCCAACCGCTTTGAGAACAATATAACAAAAGCGAACCACACGTGGACGCCAACAACACCGCAAACATAGTGGTTGGGGGAATGACAGTGGTCCGAGGCGTCCCGGGTCGATCCTGGGATTTGGCATCAATGTACAAAGATTAATAAAAACTTTTTGCTTCGCACCGAAGCTCATTCGGCCAGACGGTTATAGAACCTGGAGAGATAACATCCCGGACATACAATCCGATCCAGATTGATCGATCTTCTCAATTCAAAGTTCGCAAGGAATACGTACATGGGTAAAGAGGTATCGTTTCAACTCTTTTAGAACATGAGGACATACATTGATGCTTTCCCTTTTGATTTTTACAGGGGTCACTACTTGTCCAAATAGAGAAGTATCCCTTCTCCATGAAAAATTAATGAAATGAGAAATTCTTGGAGCCTTTGACAATCTCATGTCTCAAGGCGAGACAATGAAGTTTTGCAACACATTTGCATGAACAGGGGCAACTCACGATCCACGCCCCTAAGAATTTTTTTATGTACTTGCGAACTTTGTCCGCCAAGATAAAAAGTTGCTGCATTTTATATGCTCGAAAACACTCATACACTGCATGGTTTGCACATGATTGTTCCTCATGTTTAATTTACCAACTCGAATAAGGAACATGAACTACATAAGATACATCGAATGTACAGAAGGGGGCATGACGGGATGATGAAAGGCGATCCTTTCCCAAACATGTCCAATTTTTTCAAAGCGAGATGAACAGTGGCAAAATTCCGCATTCGCCGAAGTAAAAAGTTTTCTCGCGAAAGGTACGATAACCGAAGTGATGGAGGCATTCATTTCTCTACCCTAAACACTGCAAGTTATCCATTGATCAACCCATTTGAGCGGAGATTTCACTTCCACAACCCTGTCAAGAACCACCCCACATTGGGGCAAAACAGAGGTAATTCCATCAGCATCACGAGACAAATGGTTAGAAATCTTCTTGCTTGGACTAACATCAATTTTCGGATGGTTCTTTGCATTGTACTTGCGCTTTAATTCAAGTGCCTTAGGGTGACGAAAAGCATTTCTTTTTCTATCCCACACTTCTATATCCATTTGCACAACCCATTTGAGCCCGCAAATTCATTTCTAAAAGCCCTCATTGGTGATCATTGTTGTCCCAAAGCAAATATGGCCCATCTTGGAGTAGAAGGACCGAAAAGCTGGATCCATAGAAAATCTCCCAATGAACTCATCAAGATACAATCGTAAAAGAGTGTTGGGAGTAAAAAAAAAAGGAGAAGAAAGAGGAAAGGCTGATTCCACAAAAAATTCCTAGGCATTTAAAAAGCAAAGTGCCTACCAAAAGCAAGGCCAATGCCCTTTCAATTCATTGTTCATTTGTAGAATATTTCGAACTTAAATGCACAATTTTTCTCGTATATCCTAAAAGGGTTGAGAGAAAAATCTCCATGAAGTATCAAATTGCAAATGCAATCTTCAGTTCATACCATCCTCGAGCAATGATGGTATCCTAGAAGGCCACGATCGGTGACAAGATTGTAATGATCACCAACATCAAGCCCCTTCTCAAACATCTTCCGAGCCAAAACGAACCCTTTCGTTTCTCGGTCCCCAAATCATTACCTCCATTACAACCCTTTAAAAGCCTTTTCCGACTAGGGCACTTGAATTAATGTGGAGTTCAATGATTTTAAGCATCACTCGAAGAAGTTCGAGCAATATTACTTCTCTCTCATTTTGCGGGGTTCTTGACTTGTAAACCCGGAGAGATGACGATGAAATTCATTTCAGCAGCCTTGACTTAACTAGAGTCCCCTTTGTAAACATTTGACCTAGCCCTCATTACGGTCCTAATCAAGACCTCCCGGATCGGCTCGGTCGTATCAATTGCGAGATTACTCGGATCCTTATCGAATGCGATGATGGAAAGATTGAGTGATTTCTTTTGAATCCCGCAGCAGGATAAATAACTTTTCTTGAGAGTGAGAGAAAATCCTTTCGGATGAAGTCCCCCCATTCAGCTCACATTCGAGGTATTCATAATGTGAGAACATCCCGGACGGGATTGATAATGCAAACTTGATAGAATGGTTATGCATAAACCATGGTACGAGTGATTGCATTATACACATGTTATTTCTAATCATTGCAAGCTTGGTAGGAAAGTTTTGCATGAACTCATTGTTGAATATGTTTGCACATGTTACCTCCGACATTCTATGATGGGTAATACATTCCCGATGTTCGATGTCCCTCCCAAGGTCTCGAAATTCATCCAAGGATTATTGAATGAGCAAGTTCTCCTGGCAAATGCCTACCATGTACGATACGAGCGATCTGTTTCGTTCTTTGATTAATCGTTCGGAGAACCCGGGTAAGTTTTCTGAACCCATTTTCAAATTAACAACTCCTCGATGATAGTTGTTACGATTCAATTCAGTGCAATATGCCTCTCCTGTCAAGTCGTGTAGACATATGCACTGGCGATCTTGACATCTTATCAAATCATGACGACGTAGCTCTTATGATTTCAGTCTCGAGATCACGAAGACATATGCACTTGGTGATCTTGACCTTTAGTCCGCTCATAATGACATAGCTCTTATGATTCTCGGCTCCTTTATCAAATCACGAAGACATAAGCACCGTGATTTTGATCCAAACCAAATCATAACGACGTAGCTCTTAAGATTTTGGTTCCCCTTTGTCGATCACGAAGACATATGCACTGGTGATCTTGACCTTTAGTCGGCTCATAATGATATAGCTCTTATGATTCTCGGCTCCTTTATCAAATCACGAAGACATAAGCACCCGTGATTTTGATCCAAACCAAATCATAACAACGTAACTCTTAAGATTTCAGTTCCCTTTGTCGAATTGTGAAGACATATGCACTGGCGATTTCGACATTTAATCAACTCACAACGACGTAGCTCTTGTGAACTTGATTCTACTTCTTTCGACTCACAACGACGTAGCTCTTGTGATGCGGAAGGATACACATATCTTGCATTGTCTCGCATTAGGGAAAAGTCTCTAATAACAGATAGGCCAAAACCTTAAGGTCCTCATGTTTCAAGAAACTTGGAAATTAAGGGAATCACCAGCTTATGAGGTATTTGGTAAAACAGGTATTCTCGTATGCGATCCATGTGCGAGTTTCTCTAACATGGAAAAGAGAAATTATGACACATGTTATTCTACGATCTTGCATATCATGCATCACTTCATTACATAAAAAAATGGGACTAAAACTCCCGCCAAAAAAGTTCATCCATCATTTGCACTATCAAAATTTAGGGTTCAATTTTGTCTTTGAGCGGAACCTCTACGAGCCTCCACTCAAAGAGGGGCGGTGATTGACGCCTAAATTTTGACTAATATATATTTTGCATAAAAATTAGAACTAATTTTAGTTCTAAACAAAAATCATCTCACATATTCATTTAGCATTGGCATATAATTTGAGCTTAATTTAACAGGCATCCGGACTAGGCATGGGATGAAAAAATACACCGAGAAGATTCGGGCTTGAAAGAAATATTTTCTCGGGGATCGTATTGCAAATACTCGAACTTCGGGGATTGTATTGCAAATACTCAAAACATCGGGATCGTATTGCAAATACTTGAAACTTCAGGGACTGCATTGCAAATACCAAAAGAAGATGGTGAAAGGAAGATGAAAATGGAAGATGAAGAAAGGAAGATGAAGATGAAGAAGAGAAGATGAAAATGGAAGATGAAGAAAGGAAGATGAAGATGAAGAAGAGAAGATGAAAATGGAAGATGGAGAAATGAAGGTGGAGAAGAGAAGATGAAGATGAAGAAGAGAAGATGAGGATGAAGAAAAGAAGATGAAAATGGAAGGTGGGGAAATGAAGATGAAGAAAAGAAAATGAAGATGAAGAAAGGAAGATGAAAGTGGAAGGTGAGGAAATGAAGATGAAGAATGAAGGATGAAGAATTTTGCCTATAAAAGAGGAAGTTTTTTTGGAATGGAGGAGAATGAAGAGAGTTTTTTGGAGTGGAAAAGAATTGAAAGAGTTTTTGAAAGAGGAGAATTGAGAGAGTTTTTGGAATGGAAGAGAATTGAAATAGTTTTTTGGAGGAGGAGAATGGAGAGAATTCTTGAGAAAAAAATTTGAAAAGAGTTTTGAGAGGGTATAAGAGTTTTGAAGCCCGATACTACTATCGCCAATTTTTGCACCGATCAACACAAGCTACTTGGTCCATCCCGATCGTTCAAGCTCGTCATCAAGAAAAGAAAGCTAAGTGATTTCCTAACTTCCTTTAATTTCGAATACAAATTAGCCCGGATTCTCTACACTGATTTTTCTCTATGTTTTTATGTTAAATAACAGTTGCATATCAACGATGAGACATCAATGGTACAAGAATAGAAGGAGAGCAAAAAGGGGAAAATATCAACGCCCAGATTGCGGTCTCATGAAATTCCACGAGATGAGAAAGAAGCTTGAATGAGAGATAGGACCAAGAGATTTCTCGATCTAACGAGTCACCAAATCGGTCCAATGGTCAAGACAAGCCCGGAGCACAAGTTTGGTGCACGAGTTCAAATGGGGAGTAATCTTGAACCTATTTCATCCTAATTCCATGTAATTTCTTTATTTCAAACAAATGTCAAGGGAAGAAAAACAAAAAAAAATTGATTCTTTGATCTTCAAGTAGAATTCATCAAATTTGTCAAATCTATTATTTTTTCATGAATTTTAAGGTACCGAAAGGGCATTAGTTATAATTAATGTAACCAAGTCCCCGGACTCTTAATCTCCGGTTCGTAGAAATAAGATAGTTTTCTCCCGCTATTTTATTTAGGTTTCTAATCGACCTACCGAAAATGATTAGTGGCGACTCCAAATTCAAATCACATTGCATGTTAATCATTCGAACCTTAAGTTGCGATTTGGTATGGACTTGGGAGAGTCCGAGTTAGGTTAGTTAATTAATTAACCCGATAATCCATTAGCCCGGAAAATGATAACTTGTTTATTATTTTTTTAGGTCGCGACAACAGTTGATCTCAATATGTTTCGTATGCTCATGGAAGACTAGATTTGCGCCAATATGCATGGCACTCTTGTTGTCACAACCAGAGAGGAGTAGGATCCGGAAGTGAAACACCCATGTCGGCAAGTAAGTGGCGAAGCCAAACAATCTCAATAGTAGTGTCGGCCATAGCACGATACTCGGACTCAGTAGACGAGCATGAGACGATATATTGTTTCTTGGCATACCAAGAAATAAGAGAATCACTAAGGAAAATGCAATAGCTAGTGACAAACACGTGATCGACCACAT
This sequence comes from Rhodamnia rubescens, assembly GCA_021437795.1. NCBI lineage: Eukaryota > Viridiplantae > Streptophyta > Magnoliopsida > Myrtales > Myrtaceae > Rhodamnia > Rhodamnia rubescens. The sequence goes on from JAILYA010000049.1 coordinate 1,872,797, forward strand.
TAGAAGCCCAATTAGCATCGGAATAGGCACGCAACTTGAGACCTGAAGAAAATGGTATAAACAAGAAACGCATCAAAGAGCCCCGAAGATAGCGCAGATCCTCGAGAATAGTAGCATAATGAATCGTGCGAGGAGCAGAAGATGAACGACGGCAACATGAACAAAGATAAGCGATGTCGGGTCGGGAGATAGTAAGATATACAAGGCTGCCAACCAAATTCCTATAGCGGGTCATATCGTAAAGAGGCTCCCCATCGTTCGGGTAAAGCTTCGATTCAGTTCAATAGGACTAGCAAGAAGTGAGTGAATCCGAGAGAGCCCGGGTTGGAGCTAACAATGCAACCTATGGGGGTGAATAAGTTGTTTGAAAATTTTGAAAAACATTTGCGAGAATAAAACAGGTTCATTTTCAAATACCGGGTCAAACATCCACAGAGGATTAGGAAAGCACAAAACAAGAGGTGATATAAAAAAGATTTGGTAGCGGATGTTTTACAAAATATTTTCCGAATGTGTGTAAGGCCAAGTGAAAGATCAAGTAAAGTGCAAGCATGCGTCTGTAGAAACATCGTAAACATCAAGTCAGTAGATATTTGAAATAACATAAGTTGATTGTGTGCGCAAGTGTATAAAGATTACGAGAAACTAAAGCAAACAATGAACATCTCGGTCAAACATCGATGAAGACATATTGTATAAGTCAAGTCGTGCCATTGTTTGATGATGGTGATGTTTACGAATGATAAAGAGGAGGTAGAATATTTGCAAATAGATATATAGTGATTTGGCTTTATCCTCAAGTCTACATCCACTCTCAATGCTAATAGCTATAACATGGGTTGGAATGCACTAGTAAATTGCCTTACAAGTTACAAATGGTATGTGCTTGATCTTTATTGATAGATCACACTATCTAGGACCAGCCACACTACTCATGGTTGTATATTTGACTATTGCACGATTACACGGCGAAAAAGATTACTGAGAGAAGATCTTTTGGAAAAGCCAATAAATAGCGAGAGAACCTCACTCACAAAGCAAATATGCATTTTATATTATGCCCACACTCTCTCTAACATTTGGCCTAGAAGGTCTTTCATTATATAGACAACTTCATTCTTCCCGTTGAAGGGGTTTGCGAAGTCCAACTAACCGTTAGAGATCCGTTGAAATTGCTGCAACTTTGTTTTTGACACTGTTCTGAAATATCTTGCTGTTCCGATACTATTCGAAAAAGCCGATGTGCCAACGGTTATATTCCACACGATAAACTTCCCGATATTTATCCGTGGATCTTTCACCCGCCAACGGTTATATTCTATCCAACGAAACATCCACACGTTTTTTGATTAAATGACACTAAACCCGATGTCTACAAAAACATTGTCACACCCGATCTTTTGGTCCGTTGGTCCTGTTTAAAGAAAAATTGATTGGATGACTTGTGATCAATTATCCAATGATCCTCTTGATTATCCTAGCTTCCAATCACATTGCTGATAGATCAACCGTATTACCTCTAAGTCATTATGAACACCTCGTCATTTTTAACTTGTTTTCCTCCTTATCAAGATCTTCATACTTGTACTTAGTTTTCGCCGAACTCGGGTCATTGATATCACCACAATCTTTACGTTGCCATATTCTTCAAGACCAAAGTTTGGTCGGTTCATCAAGTAACCGTCACCTTCCAGGAGTAAACATCTCGCACGATCCCTTACCCATAATCGGGACGTCTAGATCTTTACTAGTCCGTTGATGTTGTTCACCCGATCTTCTACCTAATCTAAATAAGACATACTGCTCTTTGCTAGAGATCTATTGCTTCGATAACAATCCGATGCACCTAATCTTTCTTCCGGTCCTTCTAAGTATATTGGCAATTTCAACTCCACCAAGTTATTTATCCTCATGGTTCTTCCGAGCTTTACCGAACATTACAGTTTTAGGCTTGTTCATCATTACTAGGTCCACCTACTGCTCACCCAATCTTTATACCTCCAAGCCATCACGAACATTCCCCTTTTTCTCCGGCTTGTTCACCTTGATCAATGTTCTTCCAGATGTTCACTTTATCTAAAGATCCTTTCAGCTCGTAGACATCTTTATCGCCCAATATCTTGTTTACCTCGGAGATCGGCACAAAGACTCTAAATATTGGCAGAAGCAGATCTTTGTCTCGGGAACATTCGATGCTCTTTATCTCATCATCTCGCATTTCAGCTTGTGCATATATAACTTGTATTACTCATACAATGCACATATTAGTAGCCTTTGATTATTTTTGTTATCATCAAAACAAGATTGGAGATTTTTCAACAAACATCACATTGGTGATATTCCCAATAAGCAGCCCTAGAGAGAATATCAGCAACATACTTCTACCGAGAAAGAAGGATACTACGTGAATCATGAAGCAAACTCAAGCCCAAGAAAATAGGGCAATGGTCTAAGATCCTTCATGGAAAAATGTTGCTCGAGGTGCCTCTTGGTATGCTCAATATGGGCATGATCATCTCCGATGATGATCATATCATCCACATAAAGAAGAAGAATAATGCAACTAGTAGAAGAGGTATAAACAAACATAGCAGGATCAACCTCGCTTTGAGCAAAACCAAGCAGATCGAGTAGCATCACCGAACTTCTCAAACCAAGTACGAGAGGCCTGTTTGAGACCATAAAGAGCTCACCGGAGGTGGCAAACTTATTTAGAGATATGAGCAAGACCAAGTGGAGGTTGCATATAGATATCCTCTTGAAGATTCTCGTGAAGAAAAACATTTTTCACATCAAGTCGAAAGAGAGGCCGATTACGAAGGGAAGCAACGAGATAGTAAAGCACGAACATATGTTATCTTTACTACGGGAGCAAAGGTCTCATCATAATCAATACCATACTCTTGCGAGAAACCTTGGGAAACAAAACGAACTTTGTATTGCTCAATACTACCATCGAACAGTGTCTTCACCTTGTATATCCTCCGGCGGGATACCAAGGATCGACCCGAAGGAAGAGGCGAAGTTCCCAAGTATCAAGATCTCTGCAAAGTCGAGAGTTCCTCAAACATGGCCTCGACACCACTCAACATGTTGAATCGCCTCGCGATAACTAGTAGGTTCCCGTATAGCGTGAACAACTACAAAAAAAGAACCAAACTCGGTAAAATAAGAAGTAGCAGCAACGTATGGAGCAAGCGGGTGCCGATCCCTAAGAGGATTACGGCGTGTTTCTAGAGGTACAAAATCGTTAAGGGTAGGCAGAGCGGGATGTACAAGTAGAAGGGACAAAGCGAGAATGGGGAAGCGTCGATATATTTGGATCCGGGGCGGAAATGGGAATGGGCGGAGATGGTGAAGGTGCAAAGATGACTAGATCTGAAGTGACAATAAGAGAAGGAGGATTAGGGAAAGGATAAGAGGAGAAGTCCATGAATGGAATAGGAGACGACACGGGAGGTGTGGCGTTTGTAGAAAGAAAGGGACATGCTCATGAAATGTAACATTACGAGAGATATGTACACATTGCGCATTGGGGTCATAACAACGATAACTCTTATGCTCGGTGTCAGAACCGAAGAACGCACACGGGATAGAATGAACGGTGAGCTTCGTACGTTCGATGGGTGGAAGAATGACAAAATAAGTGCACCTAAAAACTCATATATGAGTATAGGTGGGAGATCGAGAATGAAAAAGCTGAAAAGGGGTGTCCTGGTTGAGAAGCAGGACGAGGTAGGCGGTTAATGAGATGAACGGTTGTGAAATGGGCCTCGGCCCTTAACTCAGTAGGAATGAAGTGGTAAGTAAGAGAGCGCGAGTGGTATCTAGAATATGACGGTGCTTGCGTTTAGCAATGCCATTATGAGTTGGAATCCCGGGACAAGATAGGCGATGAAGCGCGCCATCCTGGCCAAGAGAGAACGAAAAACACCCGAGATATATTGTGACATCCTTAATTTTCTCCACATTAGAAATAATTAGAAAATGAAAGAATACCTCTTGATTTGTTCCTTAAAACATTTAGAAACTTCTAGAGGAAGCTAAATAGTTCTTAATGAAGAAGGAATCCTAAAACTTCTTGAAGAAGCTAATTTTGGCTTGCCAAGGAAGCTATCTTGTAGCTTCTCGAGGAAGTAATTTCGAAGCTTTTTGATGAAGCTATCCAAAGAACTTCTTGAGGAAGCTATCCAAAGAACTTCTCGAGGAAGCTATTTCAAAACTTTTCGAGGAAGCTATCCGGTAACTTCTCGAGAAAGCTATGTGGTAACTTCTCGAGGAAGCTATTTCAAAACTTCTTGAGGAAGCTATTACTTAATTTATTTAAGAAGTTTTCGGGGAAATTTCGTTTTAGAAAACATGATACGATAATATTTGTTGAAGTAATATATATGTCAATTAAGAACATATAAGTTAACCGCAAGTCAATTCGCTAATGGATAAGGATCGATGTGGCTTTCAAGTAATTAATGCTAGGGCAAGATTAATGTCACCTTCAATTACAAAGTCAAGGATTATACATGAGTTTACACTATAGAATTTCTAAGGTCAAATGTAATAAATGCAGTTCACATTAGAATCTTTGAAAATAAATTAGAAAAAGTCAAAACTTGCGGAAAAAGCTAAAAAAAGTCATTTGGGGAAAAAGTTCGAAAAAAATGAAATAATTGCATTTTACATTAGAAACTTGGGAAATAAGTCGGAAAACTACTATAAATAGGGGAGAGGTCTTCTCAAAGTTCCATAACCAACCATCTCTTCTTTCTTTTCCTTACGTGCTCTCTCTCCCTTTTCTCTCCTTACCGCCGACTCTTTATCTTTCTCATATCGACGTCACCAACGCCACCTCATGCTGCCGCTACACCACCTCACACCGCCGCCTCCTCCCTCTTGTCTTGTTTTATTTATTGTAGAATAAAATAGTTCGGGTATAGGTAAATGGGATTACTAGACCTAACGCGGTAACGTCCGTTTGTTGCTTAAACGAAGTATTGAATTAGATTGACATGAATTGTGTGCATTTTGTATGCGACACAAGTGTTATTGCATCAAGCCATGAAGATATTTTCTTGCATTGAAATAATTTAAATCATGCAATGACGATATTTTCTTGCATTAAAATGATTTAAATCATACAACGACGATATTTTCTTGCATTAAAATGTTTTGATGCATGCGCCCGCAAGAATGTGTTTGTGCGGATCATCCGAGGAACGACGTATGGCCCGGATAAGCAACATTCCCTTAAAGTTTCAAGGGTTCGGATTGTGGGTATATTGAAGCGTCGTTCCCGTGAAGGTGATTATGCGAGACGTTTACCGTTTGGTAATGTTGAACGCATAAGTGAGCGTTCCCAAGATATGTCTTACTAATTATGGCCTGGATAGGCAAATATTTATGGCCTAGATAGGCACAAATTGGAGAGCCGAAATGGTCGTTTAATGTGAATTGCATGAATTGATGTGTTCATGGCATATGAACAAAAGCTATGTGGTGGACTCCACGCATCGATGATTCAAAATGAAGATTCATGCTCATATTTATAATGGATCACAAGATAGCTTTGTTGAATATAAAGATGACATTCCTATTTTAGGCCTAGTAATTTCATTTACTAGCCGCTTTGCTCATTCCTTTATTTTTTAGGAAATTGATGGACCCACCGCAAGCTCCTCGGTTTGGCTGATCCATCTATGAATTTTTATAAAACTAAAAAAAACGTGATAAAAAATTCAGGTGTCAACAGTTGCCCCTCTTTGAAAGTAATCTCGATTAGAGGTTGGTTTCAAAAGAAGGTGACACTTGAGTCTTCGATCGACTCAAACGGGGAAAAGTTTAAGAAAAACGAGTCTTGACATTCAATTATCTTACCTTTGCCGTTGAAGTTCAAAACTTTTATGGAAAAATTACTTCGGCTCATTCCTAATGTGAGAGAGAAATGAGGAGAGAGAGATTTACCGTGGCTCACTTGTCATTGATCTAGAGATTGTTGGTCGGAGATTGATAGGACGAGTGTATAGGATTACCTCCGAATAGCTCGTAAGGTCCTTTTAGGGAGTGAAGTCCGTCCGATGGCGGTGTCTTTTTGCGGATGTTTGAGGTTTAGAAAGAAGGGTTTACCTTGTAATAAGGGATTTACCTATTAAAAGGAGAATTGGCTATCCTGTAAAAAGGAGTTCACCTATTAAAAAGAGATCGGCTATCCTGTAGAAAGGAATTCACCTATTAAAAGAGAGTTGGCTATCATGTAGAAAAGAATTCACCCATTAAAAGAGAATTGGCTATCCTGTAGAAAGGAGTTCACCGTTTAAAAAGAATTGGCTATCCTGTAGAAAGGAGTTCACCATTTAAAAGAGATCGGCTATCCCATAGAAAGGAATTCACCTATTAAAAAAGAATTGGCTATCCTGTAGAAAGGAATTCACCTATTTAAAGAGAGTTGGCTATCCTCGTAGAAAGGAGTTCACTTATTTAAAAAGAATTGGCTATCCAGTGGAAAGGAATTCACCTGTTAAAAGAAAATTGGCTATCATGTAGAAAGGAGTTCACCATTTAAAAGATTACCTTAATGTCTTCCTTCCGGAATCGACAAAAGCGGTAACAAGGATATTGTTCCAAGGACCTATGATTACTAAGAATCCTTCGGAATCTTAAACAAAACTTCAGATTTAAAAGAGGAGGGTGCCATCGAGGACCTAGGGTTACTAGAGAATCTACGAAAACCCAAACCCGATTTTTAGATTTCAAAAGTTGACGGTGCCATCTAAGGATCTAGGATTACTAGAGAACCTACGAAACTCGAACCCGATTTTCAAATTTTAAAAGTTTGAGTTTTGAGGACCGAGAGACTAGAAAACCTACGTAAAATCCAAGTTAGTCGATTTTTAAAAATGTAGTTATTCCGAGGGTTTTGAGACACTAAGGAACCTGAGAAAATCAACTAAGCATCATTAGAACCGCTTTTGGAGCAAAGCAATGGGTTAAGACCCATGAATCATAATGCAGAAAAGGTGATCCTAAATTTTGGGGAAAAACTTAGGAATCTCGGTTAAAAGGTTTTCAACTTTGTATTTATGAACGAAGCGTATCCAAGCACATTGTCGAATAAAGACATACGTTGAAATTTTCATCGGGATGAATTTTGAATATCACGATCCGAGTATTCTTCAAAATGGTTGTTTTAAAAGATTTCAAGAGGATTTCCTTTATCCAAGAGGGCTTCTCACCATTTGGACAGGCTTTACTCAAAACTCGAATCGCTCACAAAAGACCTAACCTTAAGGTTTCGGGATCATTCGAGATGCATACAATTTGATTGATCGGAGAAGGCACTTAAAAGGGACCGTAATTTAGGCCAGGTCAAAGGTTTATCAAAAGATATTCATCTTGAGGTTAAGAAAGGAATATTCATCAAGAATAACTTTTTCGGGTCTACAAGTCAAGAACCCCGAAGATATGATAAGATAGGATTGTACTTACCTTTTTAAGAGGTAGCTTCTGCATGATCTCTCGCATTAGCTTGAGACACCTCTTAGATTAGAAAAGTTTTGGGGATAGGTTGTATCTTGGTTCAAGGTGGGCTTTTAAGAAAGGCCATATTTTCGAAAAGAGGGGTGAACGTGGGTGATCGCCTTGATATCTTTACCAGTAGTTGTTTGTTTTGAGGAAGGTTCATGAATATCTTTCTTGATTGACTTTGAGGATTTCCCTCTTTTCTTTGTGATTCTCAAACTTTTCATTTCCTTTCTCTCTCTCTCTCTCTCTCTCTCTTTTTGCGAGAGGATTTCAAATGAGTCTTGGCCTTGCTTTTACCGGACACTTTGCTTTTTCTAACCCTTTTGTCTCTTATCATTTTCTCGTATTGAGTGGCTCTTTTAGAGACCAGGATCGAAAATTTCCTCCAATTATGCTTTTGATTTATCATTGGTAATTCCTTTGTCTTGCCCCCAAGTATAGGGAGGTGATCACCAACGATGGCTTAGAAATGAAGATTAAATGCTCAAATTGGCTCATCAAAGGATAAAGTGTTTGGGGATATAGAAATGAAGTACTTTTCTTCACTTTGAGGTGTTCCAAGCCTGTGCAAGAAATCACCTGAAGTTATCACAAAAAGATTAATGCAGAGTTAGCACAATAAAGCTTTACCTTAATCTTTTATCCAAGAAATCAACCAACGAACCTCCAAATATGCCCCAATGTGGGGTAGTTCTTGACAGGGGTTTTATCCAGAAAAATTTCTCCCTTTTTGGTTCAGAATGGTTGTCAAGGGATATATGTGTGTATGGAAAATTTTGAAATGAAAATGCCTTTCATCGTTTCAATCCATGTAATCACCACGAACGACCCCTACGTCTCGGGATTAAGCGATTTCTCTCTATCATCTCCACTCATCTTTCAAGTGTATCGGGGACGTGTTTGGGAATAAAGTTTGCCTCTTTTCATCCGAAGGGTCATTCTTTTGAAAAGGCTTTTAAAGCATACCTTTTTGTAGGGCCTCATGGCGTTTTCATCAAAATTTCCCCTTTACGGAAATTTTCGTCACGAAAAAAAATATATCCGAAAGGTGTTTGTTAAATTTCAAAGAGATGTTTCTTTAAAAGGGACATGCAGCTTTCGAGATCAAAGATCTTTTCAATGTTGAGCATGATAACCTTTCTTAATTGAAGGCGAGTATCTTTCGGAAGAGAAGAGAAACTCAACCCTATCTCCTTCAAATACCGATTCCCGTTTCCTGGATAAACAAGAGAAACCAATCAGCTATGGATATTCAAAATCTTAAATTAAATTTGATTCCATGTTTGATCAATCATTTTGCACGATTCTTCTTGACTCGAGCCCTCCCGCAAAATACAAACATATGCAAATGTAGGTACGCAAATGGCATGCAAATGCAAAATTTTATGTGACTTAGATTCGCTCATCAAACAATCTGAAGCTAGGTTTTATTTCGGGGATAGTACTTTTTCACGGCATCTGCATTTACCGGACTTGCCAATTCTTCTCCATCCATGTTTACAAGGATAAGAGCTCCCCCGGATAAAACTTTCTGGATTACGTAGGGGCCTTCATAGTTTGGTGTAAATTTGCCTCCCGGGTATTGAGCATTTGGGAGTACCTTTCTCACAACTAGCATCCCCGCTTCAACATTCCTAGGCTTGACCTTTTTGTTAAAAGCTCGGCCACTTTCTTTTGATAGCTTTGGCCGTGGCAAATGGCCTTTAGTCGTTTTTTCGTCAATCAAATTTAATCGCTCATGCCTCTGCTGGTTCCACTCACCCTCCGAGAGTTTGATCGAGAAAGGACCTTTAAAGAGGGAATTTCAACTTCTATTGGCGGGATTGCCTCCATGCCATATACCAATGAGTAGGGAGTTGCCCCGGTTGAAGTACGAATCGAAGTTCGATAGGCCATAAGGGCGTATGGCAATCTTTCATGCCAATCTCGATATTTCTCGGTGGTCTTGGCCAATATTTTCCGATGTTTTATTTGCCGCTTCCACAACTCCATTCATTTGTGGGCGGTAAGGTAAGGAATTGAGGTGTCGTATCTTAAACTCGATCCAATAGATGATCGACAACCTTGTTGTTCAGAGTTGGAGTCATTGTCCTGTAATGATTGCTCGAGGGACTCCATATCTTGAGATAATATCTCTCTTAATGAATTTAGCCACATTGTTTGGGAGTGACATTGGTGTATAAGCTGGCTTCAATCCACTTGCTGAAGTAATCAATGGCCACCGAATAAAACGATGTCCATTGGAAGCCTTTGGGTTGATTGGTCCAATCATGTCGATTCCCCACATAGAAAACAGCCAAGGTTCCGACATTTGATGCGGTTCATTTGGCGGCGCATTTATCTTGTCGCCATATACCTGGCATTGATGACAAGACCTAACATGTTGATTGCAATCCGATTCAATAGTCATCCAAGAATATCTAAGCCTCATGATCTTCTTGGTGATGAGATGACCATTCATGTGTGACCCGCATTCTCCTTCATGGATCTCTTTCATAATGAGATTTGCTTCTTCGGCGTTTACGCACCTTAGCAAGATCGAATCAAAAGATCTCTTGTATAAGATCTCGTCCATCGAGGAAGAACTTAGAAGACATCTTGCTGATGTACTTCTTGTCCTCTCGTTGGCTGTTTTGTGGGAATTTACCTTTTAGTAGGTAATTTTTGATATCATGATACCATAGTTCTTCATCAGATTTTTCTTCGATGACCATGCAAGTATGCTGGTTGATTAAGGATGTCAATCCTCAACGGCTCTATATCAAGGCCATCTTGCACTTGTAACATAGCTGATAATGTGGCCAAAGCATCAGCAAAGTAGCTCGAGTCCTTGGTAGGTACTCGAATATGATCTCATCCAAGTGTTGGATCAATCTTTCGAGAAATTTGTGATAAGGGATAAGCTTGGGATCCTTAGTTTTTCATGTTCCCGAGTTTGTAGGATGATGAGCATGGAATCCCCGTGATACCAAAGCATTTTCTTCACTTTCAATGAAATGACTAGTTGTAATCCAAGGATGCAAGCTTCATTTTCGAGAGATGTTGTTGGTGCACGGGAATACCAACTTGGCCGAGACGGGGTAATGTTGATCTTCGGGGGATATTAAGACTACCCCCGGTTCGATCTAGCGAGATTTACAGCGCCATCAAAGTACATTGTCCATTTATCTTCGGATATACTCAAAATTTAGCCTCCATCGTTTCGCTCTGGAAGGTCCTTAGGAGGATTTTCAACCAACATGTCGGCGATTGCTCTTCCCTAGACAGATTTTTTGGGACGAAGTTCGATGTCAAACTACGAAACGAGCACTTGCCATTTGGCCATCTTTCCCAATAGAGCTGGTTTTTCTAGAAGATACTTACTAGGGTCATTTTCAGGTGACAATTGCGAATGAATCGGATATGTAATTCAGCTTTCCAAGTAAACCCCTTAATTCTCTAACAGTAGAAGGAGTCCCTATCTCCCATACGGTGTGATCTTGGAAGGGTCAATCTCGATACAATGATCGCTTATGATAAATCCAAGCAGCTTTCCGGATTTAGCACTGAATACGCATTTTGCGGGATTTAGCTTGAGCTTGTATTTCCTCGATCGATCAAATAACTTTCTTAGTACTTGAACGTGATCTTCTCCGGGCTTGGATTTCGCGATCATATTATCGACATATACCTCCACATCTTTGTGTATCATATCATGGAACAAAGTCACCATAGCTCTTTGATATGTAGCCCCTGCATTTTTTAATCCAAAGGGCATGACTTTATAGCGTAAAATCCCCCATTGGGTGACGAACGAGATCTTGATCCTGTCTTCTTCTCTTAGCATGATTTGATTATATCCTAAGAAACCATCCATGAAGGAGAATAGTTCAAAGCCCGCGGTACTATCAACAAGCACGTCAATATGTGATAATGGAAAGTCATCCTTTGGATTGGCCTTGTTTAAATTTCGATAATCTACACATATTCGGATTCTCCCATCCTTCTTGTTAACTAGTATAATGTTGGCGACCCAATCAAGCATATGGGACGGCTTCGAGAAACCCCACTTTGAGGAGCTTCATTACTTCTTCTTTGATCTTATCGGATAATTCGGGGTTCATTCTTCTGCGTGGTTGGTTAACCGGCTTGCATGCGGGATTCGTAGGTAAAACATGTTCTACTATATCTCGGTCCAATCCAGGCATGTTAGCATATGACTAAGCGAAGATATCCTAATATTCTTTAAGCAATGCCGTCATTCTCAAGATGTCGGTTGTAGACAAATGTCCCCATATTTTCACTTTTTTAACACAGCATCGAATCTCCCGGATTGATAACAATAGGTTCTTCGAAACAGGAGGTTTGGACTTTTCAAAACATTCCCATTCTCTCTTGATTTCACTCACATCTATTTCTTCTTCATCAATTTCATATGAGTAGTCATCGAGCCGATCCGAGTTACATATTAACTCGTTATGCATGAGAGGGGTGATATGCCTGAAATATATCAAGGAGAGTCAGTATACCAAAATGATGATATTACATAATGCATGACCTATTTTGATAAAAACGTTTTCGAATTCGTTTTTTAAGAGAACTAGTCCTTAATCTTCCGGACATCTCGGTCCTCAATGGCCATTTTGAAAACCAAAAATCATATGGCGGATCGGGCCTCAAGTTTCATGGTCGGTGGCAATTGTCATCATCGGACCAATCCGTTACTCCATATATCCTTAACAAAACCGGAGATGATTTTCATTGATAGATGCAACTAATGGCAATACAATATCGCACTTCTTGAATTACGAAACGAGATCCAAGGGTACTTTAAGAGAAGAAACATCAAAAAGCTTTAGTCTGTAGGAAACAAATGCGATAATCGAAATGCCTTGAAAGATAAAGTTCGAAAGAGCATTTTACTCGGGGGGTGGGAAAGTCGTCGTCGAGCCATTCAACGATCACACTCACCCGTTGTCAGAAATGGATTAAATAAATCGCCCCCCATGATATTAGAAATATCTTCATCCTTATGCTATTTACCTCCCTTGGAGAATACTTCGGGAAGGAAATTTCCAAACATTTTTCCTCTAACCTTCTAGGCCTTGGTGCCAATAAAGCGATCATCTCGGTGTCCACAACATCCATGGTCTCCATAACATTTGTTTCGACCTCGGCCTTCGACCCATATTATGTCTTTCCATTTCCTTGTATCCCGGACCCCGCTTGTGATAATTTGAGTTAAGACTCGGGGATTACGAATTCCTTGGCCATATTTCCCTAATCCGAGTGCCAAGAATGAAACCATTTACGAGGAGTACTTTTCCCGCCATAGTCGCAGGCTTAGATAGCTCCGGAATAGCTATCTTTGCATCGGATGGTACGTGCATAATGAATACGACGTCAAAAGTGTAATAGCTAAGCTCATCCTCTTTTTGGGGTTCGATGTAGGGAACCATTCTTTTCGGGGAAGTGCGATGTCCCGTTTCTCCATGGATAGTGACCAAACGACCTTGGACCACAAATTTAACCTTCGACTTAGAGAAGAAGGTATTGCTCCTGATACATGGATCCATGGTCTTTCCAAAAACGTAGTGAAAGCACTAGGGATATCCAAAGACTTGGAATGGTATGGAGAAAGTTACCGGCCCAACAGAGACATCCAGTTCAATCTCGCCTACCACATTCTTAGAAACTCCGTCGAATGAACGAATAGTCGCCTTGGATGTCTTGATGAAGTCTTCACTTATCCCCAAGCTTCTCAAAGTGCTTAGAGGACACAGATTAAAAGCCAAGCCATTATCAATTAAAACATGAGGTACCTCTTTTCCATGGCACCTTACGGCGACGTATAGGGCCTTGTTGTGGATGCACCCTTCTCTCGGGAAATCTTCATCCGAGAAAGAAATTTGATCTTTGAATAGAATGGCCCCTACGACGTCTCCCAAGCTAGACTTCGTTGATAGTTTCAGGAGCATGTACTTCATTTAGTACCTTCAACATAGCTTTTTATGTTTCTCTGAATTCTTGAAGAGATCAAGCGGGGAGATTTGTCTTTGGCATTTTCCGGAGTTGGTTGACGACTTTGTACTCGCCGGTTCTCACAATGATCGAACCTTTTCTACTTCTTTCCGACGTTGGCGCCCTCTTTTCGGGTTCCACCTCCCTTGGAGCATAATATCTTCCGGATCTCATCACGGCGTCAATTTCACCGATACCGTAGTCCCGAGTGTACCGCCTTCGAGTTATATTCTTCTACAAGTGGAAGTTTAATCTTTACCGTGGTAATTCCGTCATCTTGACTATTCGAGACTTCCGACACTTCTTCGCAAGATGAATCTAACGTCAACAGCTTTTCTCGAACGGGAGGCTTCCCGAGTTATCCATCTTATTTAGATCAATCACAAAACGGATTGGGATGTCCACCATCCCTATCATTTCATCCTCATGAATGCTTTCGAGATTATGTCCATGAAATGGCCTTGCGGGCGTTGCATCGGCGACGTTTTCTTCGTCAAAATGTCTCTGTCTTTCCCTCCTAACTCTCATGATTATACCTTCTATCCTCATACCAACATCCACCATGTGTTGGAAGGAAGAATATGCGTATGCATACATGCGGTCGAAATATTCGCTCGGTAATGACTTGAGCATAAATTTCAACATCTCCCTTTCGATAGCGATGGTTGCACCAACACAGGCATGTTTCTTCCATTTTTGGCAAAGAGCTCAAAACTCTCATCTTCTCCTTTTTTGATATTCAACAAATTGGCTTTAATGAAGTACCCTCTAATCCCAACTTCAAAGTGTCGCACAAAGTGCTCGATAGTTCTTCCCGACTCGGGACCCAATCCAGATCAATTGATTGGAACCAAGCCAATGCGGGACCAGCGGACTATGCTTAAAATTCGGGATCAACGTTTCATCATCTTCGTGATGACCAACCATTTGGCGGAGATAATATGAGATATGCGCCGGAGGATACCCAGCACCATCATACTTTGAGCGGAAAGTCACCCTCGGATTCACACCTTGGGGCGGAATGTTTCTAATTTGGGTGATCGGCATGATTAACTCTTTCGGTTTGTCCGTCTTCTTCGAAATATCATCACTTTGTTCTTGCAACAACGCGATCCGCCGGTTTTGCGTCTCAATAGTCCGCCGTATCTCTAGGATTTGCATACTTTCTTTCTTCGCTGTGGTATTATTCTTTACCGCTAACTGGGATAACTCCGCTACCATATTCGTCGGATGACGTATGTGGGTCTCTAGATTAGAAAGTCGAATATTGACCTCTTGATCCTTCGATTCATTCGAGGGACCATCTCGATTCTTAACTTCATCAACCGTTCCTACGAACTCTTCGCTCTCGGGATCGTCCATGCCAACCCAATCATCGGTTACTATATCACCCGAATCAATGAAAAACCTGGCAGAGCCGAATATAAGACTTTAAAGTTGTAGTCGCCGCTATCTTCTCCGAGATTATCAACTATCTCACCCATCTCAAAAGCCTTATGCATGAACCTTTTGCTACCTCTCGGGCTTTTTCAAGGCGGACTTCATAATTGTCTAGCTCTTCGTTTCCTTGTCATCTTGGACATTCATCAAGTATCCTGAAGAGATTCTCCAGTCTTTCCTCTTGTAGCTCTCATCATGAACTCTTCGCCACCATATCGATGGTTACATAGGTTCCCTTGAAAGTAGAATCTTCTATTTTTTCAATAACACCTAAATTGATCGGCCGTTCCGGGCATGCATCCTTCGTTTCCTTGGAAATAGTCGCTCTATCGAGGATGCTGCGAAGCCGGTGTCGGGATGTCCTACATTTTACTCACGTCTATTATGAACTCCGGAATCTCTTCAGGATTATCTTCAAATATCGCGTTCACCTCGCGATGTTACGGTAAGGGATTTTGCTACACGTTTGGTTCCGTTATATTAAACTCCGGGACCTTACCATCAATCAAGGCTTGCACCTCGTACTTGAGAGGAAGACAATTGTCAACATTATGCCCCCTTTCTCCCATATGATATACGCATATCCTGGGTCTCGTCAAACCCGGTGAACCTAGGAGGATTCGCTCTAGGAGGCTCCTTCGCAACCAATCGATTTTCCAAAGAAGCATGGGTAGTAGTTTAGATAAAGGTCTAGGCAATGGGGTAAAAATAGGTTGGTTTCTCTTTCTTGGTTCCGGTAGTTTAGGGACGGTCCAAGAAGAAGATCCTTGGGTAGAAGGTGAGAAATTTTTCGATTTAGGCGGGTTAGGGACAAATGCCACATCACCAATTTGCTCCCTATCTCTTCTTACGGGATATTGGCGTCTAAAAGACGAGTCATGTATCTTTTTTTCCCGCAACGCCCATTCATGACACTCCGCTATCTTGATTAGGTGTGCGAACGTCCGACACCCGTAAGTATTCAACTTGTCAAAGTACTCAAAGGGTAATGCCTTGAGGAAGATGTCCACCAACTCTTCTTTAGGGACAGGTGGTTTCACTTGTACAGCCGGAGCTCTCCACCTCTCGAGCGTAGATGCAAACGGCCCCGTTCTTCCCTTTAGTGGTCCTCAAAAGATCTTCCCTAGTAAGGGTCGTCGAGTGTTAAACTTGTACTATCTAAGAAACTCATCGCCTAACTTGTCCTAGTCAGAAGCTTCTCGGGTTCTAGTTCAATAAACTATGCTAAAGGCTATCCTAGATAAACTCTCCTGAAAAGTATTGACCAACAGCGGGATATTATCCGAGAATTGAGACATGTAGCATAGGTATTACTTCGAGATGCGCCTTGGGACATCCGGTCCCGTTTATACTTTTCGACGAAGTTAGGCTCCTTATAGTCGAAGGAACCTCAATCTTTTCAAACGGCTTCACTTTGTCAAAGCGTGAAAGGTCATATCCTTGGCTAGCCAAACACTCTTCAATCTTGGCGTGTCTCCTAATTTCTTCCTCCATCTTGAGGGCTTGTTTTTCTTTCTTTTCCGGATCAATCACGACCGGAGGGTCCTTATGTGGCCGCTCCAAATTTGGAGAGCTATTCACGGCGGGGGCCGGGTTAGCACTGTACTGTTCGATACGCTTGGAGGAACTTGAGGATTCGAGTCGACGGGATACTTTCCTTGATCGGCAATCGGCATTGCATTTATCTCCGCCATCATCGTGGCTATCATGTTCATCGATTCTCCGGATTATCTACACGAGGTGTGAGTTTCTCTTGTTCCATTCTTATTAGGCTTGTTTTGCTGCGTGTTCTCGTGATTATACATCACCTATTTTTTCACGACATTAATCAGCATTGTTGAAATTCGGAATTTTAAAAGGATCAATCTCGTGGTAATTGTACTTTCCATATGATAATGCGTATGCATGCAATGCGTATAAAGGAAACAAGATGCATTTATTACAACTCAAATTGTTCAAAAGTATTCAAAGTATAACAATATGCAAAACTAAATGGGGGAATGGATCTATTCGAGCCGAGAACGCTTGAATCCTTCTTGTTCGTCCGATCCGTCCGAATCCCACAAATAAGGATCTTCTTCTTCTTCGGACATCCGAGCTTCGGATCTTCAGGGATATATGACTCCACTCCCGGGACGTATGGTATTATGTACTCGGGTACATAGGATTCCACTTCTTCAATGCGAGGAGATACGCACTCGGGTACGTATGGCTCGACCAATGATCTACGGTACTCCTTGAATTTCTGAATATACTCCTTGGAAGCCCTATGGATGTTCATCTCATCATCCAAATAGTCGGGCCATTCAACTTGTTGCAATGGGGAATTCCTTAGGGCATGAAGGATAAGCTTGATTCGGGCCCGATAAAGTTTCTTCGCTTCTCCGGTGAGCTTTCCATGTACCATATCAAATGAGAAGATCTCAAGATAAACATCTCGGTGGCACTTGTTGCAAAACACCAAAGCTGTCTTACCACGCGAATAGAGTAGTAGGCCACCGCACCGGTATACCCTAATAAGGGAATAGGGCTATCATCAATACCGTAATGCGAGCCTCCATAATCTTAGGCCAAGTCGGACGCCATCGGATATCTTTGGGGCTCCGGACTTCTCAAAAGCTCGACCCATTTCTTGAAAGAATGCTTAGGTACAAGGGATTGGCACTTGAGAAAGGATTTAAGAGGATGTATATGCTCATTGATCTCATAGCATCCTACTCGGAGTTGGAAAGTTTTTATGTGAGAAACGAACCACATATGAAGTAGTCCGTTGGATGCTTGGAAAGTGGCTTTCTTGGAGGTTTTGAAACGGTTTAGAGAAAAGAAGGTTTCAACTAGGATCACGTAAGAATAATTCCATCGGCAACATGCTTATCGAGCTATGTAAGCTATGCAGGGGTCAAAAGTAGTCCTAGAGGTAGGGAATAGGACAAAGGCAAAGAAAGCTAGAACAAACACTTTTCCCGATTTATGACCGGTATCGGCAGATAGAGAAGAGTAATTGTCAAAGAGCAATGAGATAGTAAATTTGCGAATTGGATTTGTAGACCTTTTCTATCTCGGAGGCCTTGAGGCGAAGGAAACTCGATAGAGAAAGGGTTGGGTCCATATCTAGAGGAGGTTAAGTTACGTGGTCATCAAAATTGGCCCCAATGATAGCGAGAATACTCTTCGAGTGTAGGGGTCATTTCGAGGCCTTGGAAGTTGAAGTCATTGTATGCACATCCCATATCTTGGCCAAAGCTTGAATAAGGGCCGGTTGGTACTCCACTCGATGAAATCTACTAGTTAGCCTAGTCGTCCTTCAACGTACGCTTTGTTGATCGGGTTAAGACGATCCCACCATTGAGAAAGCTCTTTGCGCGATACCGAGATGACCTTGATATCTCCATTCCCCATGATCTAGAATATGCAAAATGATGATTCTAATGTCAATTACCATGGATTATAACGGTTATGCATGAAATGTGATGCAAATGCACTAATCAAATTTCATGTCATCCTTTAGTAAAATGAGGGTCAACTACTCCTATCTGATTAAAATAAACCAAATGAGGTTGTCATGGACCAAATCCCACCTAAAGATGGCATGTAATTGATTAGGATCGTTTAAGTGCAATCGGGGGAGAAAACCATTATTACAACTTTGAGTTTGACAACTCGTAAAACTCACTATCCAAATACAATTATATTTAAAGAAACAAGATATAAAAATATCTAAAGGTGTTCGACCAATACACGTCAAAAGGATATATGAAGCGACCTAAAAGAAATGATATAAACCCTAAAAATGCCTCAAAGTCGACCAAAACTAACTATTCGAGTCGATGTCTTCATCCGACAATATCTCTATCAACTCGGGAGGCTCAACATCTCATTCATCATTGGAGGATATGATGACAATTTTCCTATTCTTGATTGGGGAGTGGTTAGGGGACGTTTTGATTGCGCAAGGCCGCCTCATCAATTTTGCGTATAGCTCTCGGATCCTTTCTTTTCCCCGTTTGAGCTCCAAATATCGTGCGCAACTTGTATAGTAACAGTTTTCACCACGGATGCGGTTGCATCCATTTAGTTCCCTCCCGTGGACAAATCCAAAGACTTGGAATGAATCGGCTCTCGGTCGCTACGTCGAATGACCCTTCGCTCTCATATGAAAATGTCGGGGATATCGGTCGACCTTGAGGCGCCATCTAGCCTAAAAAAATGACCTTCAACCCCAATCACTTAAACGATCTTACAATTATTTATGATATGTTCATGATGATGCATACTATGTGTAATTTAAATTTACGAGCTCAAATTGAAGGGAAAAAGCCTTATCAACCGATGTTACTTTTTTTTTGGGTTTTAGTTTTAGGTATACCAACTTTCCAAGTCACATGCGCATGAGACAAGTGGGGTTTGACTCTAAAGAAATAAAAGGCTCGGGCATGAACCTAAAAAGGTTCCTGCTATACTAATTGATAAGCCGCCCACAAGCGCAATCAAACAATAAGTGGGTAGGATCATCAACCTTGCATAGCGAGCGTGATTAAATATGATCAACCCGGTGTAATCGAACACAAGAGTTTTGCATACCAATCTCTATCTAAGACGACCTAAAAGGGTGATTCGCGGCTCGGGTTTAGGCGCTTGTGTGTGCGGTGTCGTGATCCTCGGAATATGCAAGGCATACGCAACGGTTTATATCAAACACTTGCTTCAATATGTGCATAAATAAACACACAAACCCGAAACACCATGTCCGCATAAGGCATGTTAGCATAAACGCCACCCCTTATAACTCTCATCTCGCATCAACATTTAACACTTTTCGTTAGAGTACATACCTCTCCTTCAAGAGTATACGTAGAAAATAATGTTATATAAACACTCAACTTTTTCATCGGCTTAAATCCTCTTAACGATTTTGCAACAATGATCCCCGGTGGAGTCGCCGGTCCTATCGTGACCCTCAATCTTTCGATGGCGGGGGTTAACGAGCCGCGCTTCCGATCCGGTTGGCGGTGGATCATGGCGCGCGGGTCCCTCTCGAGATCCATTTCTAGAATCGCGGTGTGAGGAAAATTTAGAAATATCGGGATCGACCTTAGTGTGGTCGGGTGACATGTGCGCAGTGTACGTGCATATGGAGTCGTCACCGATCAATTTTTGGAGGGTGTGATCGGAAACCCTATCAAGCGGTCGGGAGAAACCGTTCGATTCTACGGAAACCGGAGAAGTGGGCCCGGGGACTTGGTTACGCCGAGATTTACATCGACGCCCTTTCGATTACCGAAGTTGAGTGATTTTCTAGCCTAAGAATTCATGCGGACGATATTCAAGGTGAGGTAGGCTCTAACGATCCGGAAGTTGTCATGCAAACGGGAATTTCTATCCTATCAATCACAATCAGAAAATTAAATGCGCAATCATGAGTAATCACAATCAAGTCAATCAATCCAATGAGCATGACGTGTACAGCATATTCTATCGGCTCATAGAAAGATCTATTCAAGTTAGAGATAGTTCGGGAAATTTTTGGGGGCTAAGTGCCCAAAAGGGTAAAATGATCATTCGGAAGGTTCGGGACCAAAAAACCACAAAATAGGATCGGGCTAGTTGAATGTAGCCATTTGCCATTTTTTTTTATTTTTCAGAATTTTTCGAATTTTTTATTTATTTTTCGAAAATCAATAATTTTTTGGATCTATCTAAAGCGACCTCCCGAACGTCAAAATTTTTTCGATCCGGACTATAAGAGTCCCGAATCAATCTAGACATTTTTTAGAAATTTTTTGGGAAAATCTAGGAATTTTTATGAATTTGTTTATGAATATTATTGATTTTTTAGATTTTTAGAAAATTTTTATGAATTTGTTTTATTAATTTTCCGGACCAAGTCAACCCGATCAACGCTCGGTCAACCCGACCTTGACCCGACTCGCGACCCGCTCGACCTAAACGACACCGTTTCCTATTTATTCTAATTTTTTTTATTTTTTAAAATATTTTTCTAATATCCGAAAATACTAAAATTAAACGGACGGCCAAGATTAAACTTGGAATTGATCTCAAGCGTTCGCTCCTTCGCGCCTACGTACGCTCGCCGCACTCGATCACCTCTCCCCCATGTACAAAACGACGTCGCATCCGGCTCTGTACTCTAAACGACGTCGCTAATTCATTAACCTAAACGGCGCCATTTCCATTTTTTATTTTCAAATTGATATATGAAATATCAAAAATACAAAAAATCAAATCTAACGGCCCATAATCAAACTAATCTATTTATCGCGACCGTCGGATCAAATCCAACTCAGCTTATTCGCGCCAACGGCAGAGTTGATCGGACGACACCCTGGACCAATCACAGCTCGCCACCTAAGAATTTGACCTGTTGACTTGCCACGTAGACTTCTTCTTCAACCTCTTGCCGGCGACTCAACGGACGGTCGAGAACTTCCGGCGACGATCTAACGGTGAAACCTCAACTAAAACTCTCAAAACCAATTCCTATCGATTCGCCTTGATCTCTAGATTAACATACTCGAAAATCGAGACAATTTCATCGGTTAAATCATGAGCTATGAACTATGCACAATCGGTCATCGCCGAGTTCTAACATGCAAATTAACACCAAATCGAGCAATTCTTTCATGCACGATCATCATCGGAGGTTCAAAGAACTTACCTCGAGCTCCGATTGAGCTCGCAATGGCTAGAAACACCTGACCGATACTCGGCCGGACCGCGACAGGTTGGAGGTTCGACTCGGGTGATTCGAGCGAAATCAATGCAAAACGGAGGTGCAAACGTGGTCGGTGATGTTCGAGGATCAAAACGCACACATCAATTCCGAAAATGATGATCATCGAGCAAGTTGTCATCAATGCGAGAGAGGAGATTCGAAGCTCGACTTATCGTTTTTGGAGATCTCGAGTTAATTGGGTGGGTGCGATCGCTTTTCCTCGGTTCGGGCGAGCTTCGGTGATGATCCGACGCCCGATTAAGTCTGGATTGGCTTAACGAGCAGCTCACGGTCTTCGTTCAAGCTCTTGTCAATGACGGATGACGAGAGCATTTTCCTCTCTCTAGCTCACTCTCTCTCTATTCTGTTACTTCTCGCGAGCACGAATAAGCCTCCTCCTTTTATTCGCGAAGCTTCCCATCCCTTTTATACCTCTTTTGAAAATTGGCGCATCGGGAGGAGCTTCGCCGGCCTTCCTTCGCACGTGCCCATGCGTGCGAAGAGGTCTAAACGGCGATGGGAACGGAACAGGACTCCGTCCAACTCCGTTTGGCATTTCGGCGATGGCAAAATGGGCTTGAATTTGTGCATTCTATGAAGGTTGACTTTTTTGGATCGCCGTAACTTTGATTGGTTGTTCCGCCGTGCTCCGGCGATCATTAGTTTGTAACATCGGCGGCAATCGATGATTCTGGACCGCGGACAAAACACCTCTCCAAGCTTATCCGATTATAGCCAATTGGTCGTCCAATTTGATCGTCAAAATTCATCATTCAATCTACAAAATGGCACGAGTTCGGTGAAGAAGATGACACTATTTGGACCGGTTTGACCGGGTCCAACCAGCTGATCGAGCCGGTCGAGCCGATCCCAACTCGCAATTTTCAAAATTAATCCAAATCTATGGGGAAGGTTTGCAATTAATCGTCAAAATTGAACTCGGGGGCTCAAATACTATCTAGAAATGTAATTTTGCCCAAAATTTCCGATCAATTTCTATGAAAACCCCAAATTTTTCTAAAATTGCAAATTGGGGAAAAGTTCAATTGAGTGCCCAAATGATCAAATTGGATCCAATTACCCCTGCCAATCGATTCGAGCATATGAAAACCTTGGGAGGTAGTCCAATTTTATTGTGAAAGTCCCTGGATTAAAAGTAATTTCAAAAATTGGAAATTCAAAGAACTAAATTGTAAAGATTTTGGGGATTTTTGCTCAATCCGTGCAATTCGCGCAATTGAGGGTGAAATTGGTCAAATTGAAACTACGAGAGGATTGAAATTGAATGTCTTGACTCAAAATATGTGAAAGTTACAAATAAGAAGACTCAAATGGTATTTTTGGAGAATTCAACTCTTGGTGTTGTAAAGAAACACCTAAAATTGAATTCCATTCTTAGTTTTTCTTGAGGTCAAAATGAAAAGGGATTTAAAATAAAAATATGGAACATTTTTCTATATTTTTGTGACCTCGGGAAGTATTTTTTTGTGAATTTGCTTGTACTTTTCTATTTTCCAAAAATATTAAAAAATGCGAAAAAAAATGAAAAATTATTTTTTTTGTTCAAAAATGGTTCCTTTTGCTTGGCCAAGGCCACCAAACTTGATTTTTCAATTTTTTGACTTTTTATGGATTTTCTATGAATTTTTATAAAACTAAAAAAAACTTGATCAAAAATTCAGGTGTCGATAATGGTTTCCAAAGTGAATAGATGGACATTGAGCTTGACGTGGATGCGGTCACTAGAATCGCCCATGATGATCGTCGTGAACCGTAACAATATATAAGTCGAATCGACAAGAAATATCACCAGCGAAACTCGAAGCATGGATCGAGGTGTGCGGGTTGATCGAATGGATCCGGATGCAGAAAACATCGATTAGAGGCACAAAGTAAGCCTCTAGAAAAAGGAAGCAGAATATGTATATATATAATCACAAATACGTGGAAGCTTGACGGCAAGTAAGGGTAACGACTCATTGCCTTAATTTCTAATGCGGAAGATCCAATTTATGGCAACCGTAGAGCATACTTTCAAAAACAATGAGCTCATTGTCTTAATTTCAAATGTGGAAGATCGAATTTATGGCAACCGCAAAAGCAAACTTTTAAGACAACGATCTTGACTTTGATACCATGACAAGAAAGAAATATGAAGAGAAAATAGTATTTGTTCTCTTGTGAATGGTGTGTGTGATAATGTACAAGAAGAGCATTTATTTAGGCTTAGAAGAGAAGAAGAGTTTAGTACTTCTTCCTATGTGGGACCAAAAGGAATGAAGAAAGAGACAAAAAGGAAAGAAAAAAAAGCCTACAAGCCTATATATTCTAACAATTTCATCTGCAGACGTCCCCACACAAGTTCGGCTTGTTTCTCTTCATTCTTATTAGTGTCTTGCCACCACAAATTGGATCTCTGGTAAATCTTAGATATAGCGTTTGGCTAGGCTCAAGACAAGTACCTAGTTTGCTTCGCTTCTCGTTTTACACGACGGTCGTGTTTTCTTTTGGTACGTAACATGGGGCGATTGCATGTTCTTTCGGCGTGATAGGTTCTTCAAGTTGGGTGGACTATGTTCGTGGCTATATCTACACGTTTGTAAGTTTTCTTTTGTTATTGGGCCTGTGAAGACTTATTGCTGACACAATTGACTTACTTTAATTGCATCTTATTTTAAAAGCGTAACGCCTGGGGTCCGACTTGCATGATATTGTCCGCTTTGGGCTTTACAACCTGTACGATTTTGTTTCTCCGGATACTCAGCCCAAAAAAGGCCTCATGCAAGTGAATAATCCTCCAACCCCTTATAAATTGGCCCAAAAAAGGCCTCATGGGATGTTACATACTCCCCCCCTCCATGGGATGTTACATACTCCCCCCTCAACGGCGCGAGACAAGGAGTACCACCCCTCCATGGGATGTTACATACTCCCCCCTCAACGGCACGGCGTCCCCGTTGTGCCCTCAACGGCACCAGCGAGCGTCCACTGTGGCCCCACACGCTGTCGAGAGTCGGCTACGATACCGGTGTTACAATATTAAAGGCTACTAACAGTATGCAATGAAGTACATTTATTCCTTACAACTACGAAACAAATACTTACAACGAATGCTCCTTCTAAAGAGCTAATACCCAATGGTATAGCTTGAAATAAAGAAAGTGCATCCACTAACTCCTAAAAACTAGCAACTTGTAGAAACCTCCTATTGACTTGGTAAAACACAAAGCCATGTCCAGCACTACTAAAAACAAACTCCTAATAACTAGGACACTAAACAACTAACCATTTTACTAAAATAAAATAATAGGATAAATAAAGATGGTCCACGTGACTCAACATTTGGTATGAGAGCTTTCAATGCAAAAGATGGAGGACGTCGCCATCATTGAGAAGATTCTTCGATCAATGACACCGAAATTTAATTTCGTTGTTTGTTCTATAGAAGAATCTAAAGATATTGATGAACTTTCAATTGATGAGTTGCGAGTTCTTTCTTTGGTTCATGAGCAAAAAATTGTCCAAGCAAGATAAAGAGGAACAAGCATTTAAGGCAGTAGCCAATGCAAAAGGTCCCGATCGTGGGAAAGGGAGATGGAAGGACAAAGATTTACACTAGAAATCAAATGAGGATCATGCTACGATTCCAAATGGAAAGCAAACGGCCGTGACAACTATTCAAATGGTAACAAATCGAAGTCCGTAGACAAGTCAAATGTTGAATGTTATAGATGTCGCTGGTATGGCCATTACAAGTTTGAATGTAGAACCAATCTCAACAAAAATCGTGGTGCAAAATCAAAATTTACGGAGAAAGTAGAAAAAGTTTCACTTTTGATGGTACGTCATGCAAAAGAAGAAGTTCATCACAATTTGTGGTATTTAGATACCGGCTGTAGCAATCATATGTGTGGAGATAAGTTTGTATTTTCAGACTTGGATGAATCGTTTCGTAATCTTGTGACATTTGGCGACAAATCTGTAGTTTCTGTCATGGGCAAAGGCAACATTAAGATCCACACCAAGGAGAACTCTACTCGGATTATTTCTAACATTTACTTTGTTCCGGATTTGAAAACCAACTTGCTTAGCATTGGTCGGTTACAAGAGAAGGGATATGAGATCTCTATCAAAGATGGAGTTTGTCATCTTCAAGATGAAAAGTTGGGCTTAATTGCTCAAGTCAACATGACAACAAACCGGATGTTTCCACTATATCTCGATAACACCACACAATGGTGTTTCTCTGCGAGATTGAAGGAAGAAGCTTGGTTGTGGCATTTTCGCTATGGACATCTGAATTTTGGTGGTCTAAAAAACGCTGCAGTAGAAGAATATGGTGGCGGGTCTTCCGCAAATTCAAAGTCCTTCTCAAGTTTGTGAAGAGTGTGCTGTTGGCAAACAACATCGAGACTCGTTTCCGAAAGAAAAAACATGTAGAGCGAAGAAGGTGTTGGAACCGATTCATTCGGACTTATGCGGACCCATTAATCCGACATCAAATGGTGGTAAACGGTATTTTATAACGTTCATTGATGATTATAGTCGGAAAACTTGGGTTTATTTTTTGCGGGAGAAGTCTGAAGCTTTTTTAGCTTTCAAAAACTTCAAGGTATTAGTCGAAAAAGAAGCCAGCATACTCATAAAGACTCTTCGCAGCGATCGTGGCGGAGAATATAACTCACAAGAATTCATAAATTTTTGTGAGACTCATGGAATTCAAAGACAGCTCACGAGTAGCTTATACGCCGCAGCGAGAATGGCGTTGCGGAGAGGAAGAATCGCACGATCATGAACATGGTATGAACCATTTTGGCAAGAAGTGGTGTCCCAAGAAGTTTTTGGCCTGAAGTTGTCAATTGGAGCATTCATGTATTGAACAGAAGCCCCACACTTGCTGTTCAAAACATGACGCCTGAAGAAGCTTGGAGTGGACGAGACCAAGCGTCAAGCATTTCGGAATCTTCGGTTACATAGTATTTGCCCACATTCCGGATCGGAAGAGGAGCATGCTTGATGACAAAGGTGAAAAATGTATTTTTCTTGGTGTTAGTGAGCAGTCAAAAGCCTACAAATTGTACAATCCTATCACCAAGAAAATTGTCATCGGACGTAACGTGATTTTTTATGAAGAGCTGTTCTGGCTTTGGGATGAAAACAATGTTTAACAAAAAATACAAGCTGATTTTGATGGAGAAAATGGAGAAAAAATGCAGCAGCCCTTGGAGAATGCACAACCTATGGAAAATGAGCAACAACCAACAATCAATGAACGTATTTCAGCCTCGAAACAGAAGATGAACAACGACTTGACGAGTTAGAAAAAGGCCCGCATGGATGATTGATTATGAGGTAACCGGGATTGACCGGATTGAAGACCCCCTTACCCATTTTGCTTTATTTTCAGATTGTGATCCAAGTAGCTTTCAAGGATGCCGTTAAAGAAACAAAATGGCGGAAGGCAATGGATGCTAAAATTGCAGCCATTGAAAGAAATAATACTTGGGAGTTGATGAGCTTCCAAAAGGGCGGAAGACCATTGGCGTAAAGTGGGTGTATAAGACGAAGCTAAAGGAGAATGGTGAAGTTGATAAGTACAAAGCTCGCTTAGTCGCAAAAGGTTACAAGCAAGAGTTTGGCATTGACTACAAAGAAGCCTTCGCTCCAGGTTGCCCGACATGACACCATCAGATTGGTAATCGCATTGGCGGCACAAAACTCATGGCCTATCTTCCAGTTGGACGTGAAATCGGCATTTTTACATGGCGACTTGGAAGAACAGGTATTTATTGATCAACCTCCTGATTATGTAAAGTTTGGAAGTGAGCACAAGGTGTGTAAGCTAAACAAGGCTTTATATGGACTAAAACAAGCTCCAAGGGCTTGGTATAGTCATACAAAGACCTATTTTCTGAAGGAAGGTCTTCAAAAGTGTCCATATGAGCATACACTTTTTGTCAAAACTGGAGATGGAGAGAAGATGCTTATTGTTTGCTTATATGTGGATGATTTGATTTATCTTTGGAAATGATAGTGCCATGTTTGAAGAATTTAAGTAGTCTATGATGCTTGAATTTGATATGTCGATCTTGGAAAGATGCACTATTTTCTTGGGATAGAAGTTGTTCAATTTGCTGGTGGAATTTTTATTTCACAAAGAAAATATGTGCAAGACATTTTAGATAGGTTCCAAATGAAGAATTGTAACCCTTCTAGCACACCAACCGAGGCGGGTTTGAAGTTAGTGAAAGATTTCGAAGGAAAGAAAGTTGACGACACTATGTACAAGCAAATTGTGGGAAGCTTGATGTATTTAATCGCAACAAGGCCGGATATAATGTACTGTGAGTCTTATAAGCAGGTACATGGAGAATCCTACCGAGATGCATCTCTTTCTTTGTCAAGAGAATTTTTCGATACTTGCAAGGTACGATTGGCTTTGGACTGCTCTACAAGAAGGGAGAAAACTCAAGCTCGATGGGCTTCACTAACAGTGATTATGCTGGAGTTCAAGATGATAGAAGGAGCACTTCCGGATATGTATTTATGTTGGGTTCGGGAGCTACTTCATGGTCATCAAAGAAGCAGCCGATTGTCACTTTATCAACCCTTTGAAGCTGAATTTGTAGCTGCAACCTCATGTGCTTGTCAAGCTATTTGGTTGAGAAAAATTCTCGAAGAACTTCATTTCAAGAGTCAAGGACCTACTGCAATTTATTGTGACAATAGTTCAGCAATAAAGCTCTCCAAAAATCCTGTTTTACATGGAAGAAGCAAGCATATAGATGTGAAGTTTCACTTCTTAAGGGATCTCACAAAGGAGGGAGTCATTGATCTCATCTACTGTAGAAGTGAAGATCAAGTTGCTGATATCTTTACTAAATCCCTCAAGTTTGCTGCATTTCAAAAGCTAAGAAACCTGCTTGGTGTTGACAAATTGTATTAAACTGAATGTTGGAAAACTTTCAGTTTAAGGGAGGGAATGTTGAGTCACGTGGACCATGTTTATTTATCCTATTATTTTATTTTAGTAAAATGGTTAGTTGTTTAGTGTCCTAGTTATTAGGAGTTTGTTTTTAGTAGTGCTGGACATGGCTTTGTGTTTTACCAAGTCAATAGGAGGTTTCTGCACGTTGCTGGTTTTTAGGAGTTAGTGGATGCACTTTCTTTATTTCAAGCTATACCGTTGGGTATTAGCTCTTTAGAAGGAGCATTCGTTGTAAGTATTTGTTTCAGAGTTGTAAGGAATAAACGTACTTCATTGCATACTGTTAGTAGCCTTTAATATTGTAACAAAAACGGCGAACTCCAGATATCTAATCGTGATTGCTTCTTAATACTTCGTATTTATTTCTTTCTCTTGGCGCTTGATGAGCCGATTTCTTTCTGGACAGTTGATGGTTCCAATGTCGTTGATTCCAGTTCCTTTTATGTTTTGTTAAGCAAGAGATCGTTAGTCAGTTCTCTTTACTTTCGTAGGTCAAAATTTGGTTAATGCAATGACTTTACCTCATTAACTTCGACGTGGAGTGTCCTTCAATTTGTGATGGTTCTTTCTAGCTGGATATTGCAGGGATGACTTGAGCGGACAAGAATTCTCGAGCAATTCTACCTTTGAGTATTCAGTTATTTTTGGAAGGTCGATAATTAACGACTTTATTCTGGAGTTGGAATTGTTTGACGAGTCTGGAAAGCTTGGGATCCCCACTAGTTTTGGCTTGCTTATATTCTTTCTTATCTCATACGGGAGCTGCAATCACTAATTGGATTGCTCACGCTTCATTTGTCTCGTAAAAAATAAATGATTTGGAAAACTCTTTCCTAAAAATGATCACCCGTATCGCTTAGAGAAATGAATGGATGGAACTAATTTTCGTCATTTATGAAAACATTCAGACATAAATCATTGTCGATGATGAAAATATTTTTGATTAACTGATTATTTCAAGTGACGCAAACCATCATTTTGAGGAAATGCTCTTACGGTAGATTCAGGACTAGAAAATAAGTTGTCCATTTTTTGTTGTTTGAACTGTTGTTGGCATCACTTTTGCAGGCTCCGCAAAAGATTCAGGAGTCGCACGAAAGTGGAAATGAACAGACTAAAAAACTTCTCATGAACCATGTAGACCATGATTGATGAATTATACTTGGTTCCTTAAACATGTAATTGTGACTCATTCCTAGTTAGTTGCCTAGTAGGAGATAGGTGAATGTAATACGTCGCCAAATAAACTACACTTGTCTTATGATTTGAAATCGCGTTTGTTTATGCTTTTTCCCAATCATACAGTTGCTCCAAGTGCAACTTCTTTGTTCAGTTCTCATCAAATGTCTCTCCTCCCCTCCTACAACCCTTACTGCCCACATCTTAGCTCATTCAAGTGAAAAGGTATAACCAACTCTAGTGCTTTGCTGCTTCTTTTCATTTCTAAAATCTTCAGCAGAACAACTGCTAGGGGTTTACAATATGCATTCTGAATATGTACTGTTATTGGATCTAGAGCCATTTGGAAATTAGTTTTCTGAAGACCTGTGATTTATGATGCGTTTGCAAAAGCTCGCTTAAGTAGCTGATGAAAGAATCATGACTGAGACTCACTTTAACTTGCATTGACGAACTCGGTAAGATGGATGCGCTATTCATTTAAGCAACTCTTGTCCGGTTGATTATTGCTCTCTCAAAAGGAATATCAATAAAGTACTTTGTCTTCTCCAGAGAAATATCCAACCGGGGAACCCAACATATCTATGAGACTTCATAGTTTACTAAAATTAGGAAGAATGATATGTGCCCTTCAGAGTTTTCAGCCATTCGTGATTGTCATTCTAGTTTTGGCTTGCCAAGTTACCTTGTTTAGTCCTTCGTGCATGACCACGTCTTACCGTGCTCGATGCTATACCAGAGCATCTTACTATCGCCAAGTCTTTTAATGTCAAAGGATGGTCATGAAAAGAGTCATATTTCCTACTGCAAGATTAGTAGGTGCATCTCACTAAACTAATTTGTAGTACGTTTGAAGGCACATGAGACAACCAAAGCTAGACATGGCCATGGGCCGGTTTGGGCTTGGAACTAGTCCGTTGACCAATGGAAACAGGCCAATTGATCGGGCCCGCCGATTCCGAATTGAAATTGGCCCGGCCCTCACGGGCCAATTCGGGTTCTCCATATTTTGGAACAGGGCTATTAGCCATTGGGCTTAAGCCCAACGGCTAAAAAAAAAAAAGGGGGGAAAGAAGAGCCCAACGGCTTTTTTCCCCATGGCCATGGGCCAATTTTGGACCCCCGCATCGCAACAGAAACTCCCTCCCCCTTATTTATTTATTTATTTATTTATTTTTCCTAATTTATTAAAACTATCCTAAATCTCTATAAATACCCCTTCCCTTTTCATTTTTTTCTCACAAATTCTCTCAAATTTTTTCTCAATTCTCAATCCGTTTAATTCTCTCAATTTTGGCTCAATCCTCTCTTTTACTCGATTCTCTTAAAAAAAATGGCAAGTAGAAGCGAGATCTAGTGATAGGGGAAAGAGTGTGATGCGGATTGGGGAATCCGATTATCCTCATCCTCATGAATATTATCTTCATGAATTTACATGTTGGGTAAACAATGATGATAATATCAACGTTATTTCCAATGTCGAGCACGTCCCAACGCAAGAAAGTCTTCATCCTCCTACCGGTGTGGAAAAAAAAGTGGACAATATGGGAGCCGGAATAGGAGGATACATCCAACATATGGAAACACTTCACAAAGGAATATTTAGGTGAAAATAAGTATCAAATAAAATGTAAATATTGTGGGATAACATACGGTTTTACAGGTGGAGGTGGCTATGGAACATTTAAAAGGCATTTGAGGTCAAAACATACAACGCAAGCGGGGATCGATACCCAACAACAAATTTTTGGGTACGTCAATCCTAATATGCCTCCTTTATTTCATTACAATGAAAAAGTTTATAAAGAAAAATTAGCTCAATATGCTTGCCATTGATCGTTTCTTGTTTAATGTTAGTAAAAATTTTGGTTTTAATTTTTTATAAACACTTGCATGTACTTTGCAAGCAAAACCCGATTCGAGAAATACTCTTAAATGGAAAATTTTTGGGCTTTCTAAAAAAGGAAAAAAGAGTTGAAAAACTTTTTTACGAATTTCAATGGACGTGTACATATAGGTAGCGACATTTGGAGTAATCCTTGGCAAACTCATTCTTATATGGGTATCACATGTCATTGGATAGGTGACGATTGGAACGTTCAAAAAAGAGTTATTGCATTTTGAGTTTTTGATGATAGGTATATGGCCAATAATATTTATAGAGTAATTAGGCAAGTTTTAGAAAAATATAATTTGATTAATAAAAAATTTTCAGTTGATTTTGATAATCTCTACAACAAATACCGCTTCCATTCTTGATTTAGAAAATTTTTGTAAACTCTCTTTTGGTGGATAATTTTTTCCTTTTGGATGTGCTTGCCATGTTTTAAATTTATGTGTACAAGATGATTTACGAACTCTTGCTGCTTTTTTCAGCCAAATAAAGAAAAGCAATTTAATTTTTATAGAAACATCCCCAAATTATGAAAGAATGGGGTAGATTTTGTAAAGCACATAGAAGAACACCAAAAAAGATTTCCAAAAGATGTTCCAACTCATTGGAATTCTACCTACGAGTTGTTTAATCAATCTTTTGCTTATAAAGATTTATTGTGTGTATTTATTTCAAATAATGTTTCCAAAATTAATTTATTCGCACAAGACTGGGAAATTTGCAAAAAAATTTTAGATTTTTAAATTTTTTTAACAATACAACTTATAGTTTATCTAATGTTTATTATCCTACTGTGCATTTATTTTTAATAATGTGTGTTAATATTGCTGGTGTTTTTTGAAAAATATGAAAAAGATGATCAATTAGCTTCGATTATTATAGCAATGCGAGTAAAATGGCTATTTTATTATACCGAAATTCCTCTTATTTATTTGGTTTCTTTTGTTTTCGATCCACATATGAAATTAGATGGTTTAGGTGATTATCTTAATATCTATTATGAATGTTTACATTTGAATGAAATAGTAAATGTTAGAACTATACAAATAATTGTTAAAAATGCAATAGTAGAATTATATAGTGAATTTTGTAGTAGATATGGTTTAGGTGATAGTGGATCTTCCCAATCTAGTGACGTAGAAAAGCGGGAGAGTTTGAGAATTAGTAGAGGATGTACAAAATGCTATTGAGTAGGTTAGGGGAGGCATGATTTTAAAAAGGCAAAATGGAGCAACATGTAATATTTCCTGAAATAAATACCTATTTAACCATTTCTTTTGAGTTTGATGAATCCAGAAAGCATAGATTTTTCAATTCTAGAATGGTGGAAGAGGCATTTAACTCAATTCCCAACCCTCGCTCTCATCGTAAGACGGATTTTTAGCTTCCCTTGCTCAATAATTGCGGTTGAACAAGCATTTAGCACTGGAGGATTAATTTTGGACAACCGACGTTCAAGATTACTTCCGGATTCGCTGTGAGACTCAAGCTTGTCTCGATGATTGTACAAATGCTCAATTTCGACAACAAGAGATGGATCGCAACGTTCGAATTCTTCAATATATGATGATAGAAATACCACCGCTACAACTATTAGAACGGGTAGCGACGATTGACGATGAGGTAAGTTGGAATTATCAAAGGTAAAAGAACTACATGCGCTTTGATTCTTTTATTCCCAAAAAGATATGTAGACGCTTAATGATAATTCATTAAATTCAAGTCCCTTCCCTCTCCCCTTTTTCCCCCTAATTTGATTATAATTTACTATTTGATTATAATTGTTTTTTTTATTTCATAATTTATTATTTAAAAATTAAATATAAAAATTCGAACCGAATAGTCTAGGGGCCGAACGCCGGTTCATGAACTACCGGCCGGTTGCGAACCGTGGCCACCTCTAACCAAAGTCCTTTGTTTCTGTTGACTTCTCTTTCATTAGAGGGTATACTGGGAATGCAAAACCATTCATAGAAGGCATTGCAACAAAAAACCGTATTGCCTACAAAGTTCACATTAATTGTTTCTTTGTTCATGCCGACATGCCCTATAATTTATGGAATGGTATGTAGTTCTTTTTCTTTCCATGACAAATTTGTTAAATTTCTTTAGTTTTGGTCGAAGTGTTCTTGTTGTACCGGTGTCATCGGTTAGTTTAATTTTACTCCACTTGCAGCTTGTAGTCCCAATTTGTTTTATGGTTATTAAGCTAATTGCTATATCGTAGGACCATATTTCGTAACTAGAAATCTTATGCATCATTGGTCAGCAAATATTCTTCGCTTTTGTTTGAGAAGGAAGAATTAAGGTTTCCTGGCTGAACTGTGAGTTTAGTAACTGACGGGAGAAGTTCACGCTCCCCATGGAAAAGGATAAATCCTAGAAGTCGGGAGAGCGAAGCTTTCCACCATGGCTTTTGATCCCTCAATCTTTGCCACTCATCTTTTTGTGCATCTTTGGGGTATAATTGCCTAGCAATCCATGTCATAAAGAGTTGCCTTATTGTTGTTCAATGGAGCTTTCCCTTAAGCATACAATGTGGTATTCAGTTCTAGGGAGACATTACCAAAAAAGCCCTCGGCCTATTGCAATGGCACCGATTTAATCCTATACCCTTCAATCGACTAATTTAGTTATAAACCTTTTCACATTAGAACAAATTCAACCCATTTGGCCTATTTTGGTAGATAATCGTTGACGTGAATTTGGACATCCGAACATCCTATGTGGCATGGCCAACGCTAACATGAACATTTTTTTAATAATATCATAATTTTTTTAACAATTATTTAAATTCTTTTCTAGTTTTTTTTGTTTTTTTTTTTTACTTTTCATTTTGGCTAGCGAGGCCTCACTAGCCGAAATGGAGGAAAAAAAAAGAACTAAAAAATTAAGGAAAAAAATTAGAAAATTTATGAAAAATTTATCAAAAACTTTCTAAGTCCGCGCTTGCCATGCCACATGGGATGCGAGGTATCCACATTAGCGATTTTCGATCAAAATTGACATGACAGATTGAATTGGTACAAATGTGAAAATATTTAGAATTAAATTGATCCAATTGAAAGGTTTACGATCGAATCAATATCAATGCAATAGGTTTAAGACTTTTGGTACTTTTTCATTTCTTACATCAAATTCAGTTGTTTACTTTTTTGTCCTAATCAATGTCATTAGAAGTTTTCCCTAACTGATCAAACCACACACCTCCGTTTTGATAGGTATGTAAAGACTGTTCCACTTGCAGCCCAGATGCTTGATGTGAGAAAGCACCAAAAACTTGAAATGGTTAACGAATTGAAAGTTGAAAGGGCAATATATAGGTTTGAAGAAGAGATTGGTAATTCTCTACCACTATCCGACGAAGAAGTCTCGTTGGAATTATGGCATAAAGCGTAAGATGGCCTTTTCAGTCTAAGCTTAGTCGATTTATGTATTAGTTGTAGGAGATTGCAAATTTCCCTCATTTACTTTTTTTTTTAGTTAGTACCATGAAAAAACTTAAATTGATATACTTATAAAAAAAATTATTCTAAATTAATTTTTTGACCACAATAAACCCAAACCGGTATACTTGTAACCGACAAATTTAACCAAAAAAATATTTTTATCACAAAAATCTCAAAAAGTGCACATGTGACAAGTTTACCATCTTTTAGTTTTCATTAGATTAATACCACAAAAAATTCTAAACGATACGCTTGTGATAAACGTAGAAAAGGGGTAAAAACCCAAATTGGTATATCCGTTAACTATCACATGTCTTCTAATTCAGTAATTTGATAGTAAAATTTAACAAAAACTAACGGAGGGTAAATTTACCATAGATGTAT
The DNA here is from genome assembly GCA_021437795.1 of Rhodamnia rubescens. Lineage (NCBI taxonomy): Eukaryota > Viridiplantae > Streptophyta > Magnoliopsida > Myrtales > Myrtaceae > Rhodamnia > Rhodamnia rubescens. Next base: position 1,908,379 of record JAILYA010000049.1, read on the forward strand.
CAATGTAAAATTTTTGGTGGTACAAAAATTAGTTTGAGATAATTTTATAACATGCATATGAAATTCAGGATATTTCGTGGTATTAATCCTTTCTTTCTTCCACCTTCATACAATGAGATGTAGAACTTAAGCAACGAAAAAGAAAGGCAAGCTAGCCGACTGAAATACCTATGCTTAAGAGCCTCTAATTAGGAATACACCTTGAAAAATGCATCAGAAAAACTTGATCCACCACCTAATTGTTGTAAAATTGATGAAAAATAAGAATTGTATGAGGTGTGCAAGCACTATCCTTAATGATAATTTCACCCCTTCGAGTATGAAACTTGATGGTAAAGCTCTAACGGTTATCCTCCCAAGATATAACAGATTTTTTTTATACTCCGCACTGAATGTTAGAATGAACATGAACAACGTTATCTGTATAATCTAGCGAAAGAGAGAAAAAAAAGAAAGGCAAATTCTCTCTTGTAATTTGTTTTAGACACTCTTCTTGAATTGTGATTTGTAATTACTATTCAAAACAAAAGAGCCGTTAAAAAACTATTATATGATCGTTAGAAAACTTGACCTTTAGAAAACCGTTGTTCGATCATTATATAACCGTTATATACGACTATTGAAAATAACATTGCTATCATAATTCTATCAAAACCATTATAAAAAAATATTTCAAAACTGCTCAAATATCCAATAACGTGCGTCACGCACGTTTCTTTGAATTTGCCGGAAATCTCCTATTCATAGTAATGCTAGAGAGCATTTCATGGACGGTCTGTTTCTACTCATCGACTCTTGGATAACTTAAACGACTTTCGAGACTGTTTTCTTTTGGAAACTGGTCTCAATATGTTGCCCAATGCTTTTTCAGGTACCATTTTCATATTCAGATGAAATTGAAAATGAAAATAAATAACTGGAAAATTTTGTTTAAACAAACAGAGCAACCAGCTTTGCTTTTGCCGCATCTTTCTTTGACCAAGAAGTCTTTGGGGGCCTTGTCCTCTTTTCTTGATTTGGGACCCGACGCGTCTTTCGCACCACCGAACAATTTGAACATGCTTTTCTTCTGGTCTGTCAATTCTATTAACACTCGCCAGAATTTGATTTCCTCATCGGAAGCCATTAACGTTGAGCACACCAACAAGAAGAAGGTGCGCTTTATAAAAAATGGCAGAAGCACTGCTCTATAAGCTCGCCGGCGACATACTGAAATTGGCCGTTTCCACAACCTCTTCGAAGATCCAACTGCTGCGGGCGACAGTTGGCTCCAAGCCTAAGGATCGGTAGCCACAGCTGTGCTCTTGGATGCCGAGAAGAGCGATGGACCGACCGGTAGCACTGGCTAGAGTTCAAGCGTTGTACGAAGTGCGGGAGATCGGGGGGTCCTTCCGCAGGTGTCGCGTTGGTGTTGGGTTGGTTTTGTTCCTTTCCTTTGGGGTTGGTTGCGTCTTGATTTCTTGCGTTTCCGGAAACCACCTGATTCTGCCGGCCCGACCTGGTTGTTTTGGTTCTTAACTCTCTGGTTGGGGCTCATCCCTCAGGATTTGAATTGGTCCTTGACACCTCTTAATCGTGGGTTTGTTTTGGCCCTGCCCGTGGGTTGATCTTGTCTTCGCTCGACTTTATTGAATTCTCTAAATATGGCCTAAGTACCCGGTTGTGGGCTGTGATGGGGTTAACAATGGGACTACTCTTCGAAAGTTGGAATTCCTTCAACCGGCACCGAACAAAGGTCACTTGAGGGACAAGCGATGGCTTCGTTCCTTGAAGTTAGATTGGTCGTGGGTGAAGCAAGATAAACGAAATGAGAGCGATGAATTGATCGTGTGGGAGAACCTCATGGCACACCCAAATTTGACCCGTTTGACCATATCGTATTACATGGGCAGGAGTCCGCCAAGCTGGCTTTCCTCCATCTGGAATCTCGTTGAGCTCGAACTCTCTGCATGTAGAGGATGGAAGTATCTACCGCCATTGACTGAACTCCCTTCCTTGAGCAAGTTGAGCCTCGTGGGCTTGGTAGCACTAGAGTTCGTTCAAGACATAGGTGACCTGAGGCAGTTTAACACTGCACACCCCCTTCTTCCCATCTCTGGAGAGACTGTACCTCGTCAACTGTAGCAACCTAAAGGGATGGTGGGGAAGGCGGCAACAGGTGGGAGGTATCAGGATCATCGACAGTATGATTTGCAAGTATCTTTCCCAAAACTTTCATCCTTACTGTTGGGGAAAAAATGGGCAGCACTTCACCTCAAACTAAACCATTCCAAGATCAAAATCTCACCCCGAGACTAAACCGACCACAATCAACTTGACTCCAACAACAATCAACAATATATATCTAGCAAAAATAACCTCGCAATATGTAAATATGATAGCGGAATAACATAGTGACAATGCATCAAAATTTACGTGAAAAATCCAAATCGGGAAAAATCACAGATGACCCAAAAATTTCTACTAATCACCAAGAATAGTAGGTATACAAAGTGTTTTTCTCTATTCACATACTAGAGGTTCAACATCGAGCTTACGAGAGCATTTCCTCACCACAAAGGTGGAATAATAAAAAAGGGGCAAGAAACCCTAACCGCAATAGGAGAATTCAGAGACAAATCTCAATGAACGAAATGGATCAACTCGTAGACCTCGGCCTCACAAACAACATACTCAAATTTGAGCCGATTCCAACGAAGTTTGGCCATCAAAACTTTACTGGAACGCCACCACTTTTCTTTCTCCCCTGTGTGCACACTCTCGATGCACTCTCTCTCTCCCCTCTGTTTTTCTTTTCTTCTCTATCTAGGTATACGCACGAAGCCAAGAGAAAAGGCAGCCCACTTTCTTTTCTTTTTCCTTTTTTTTTAATTTTCTCCCTTTTGTCTTTTTCTTCTTTTGTTTATTTTTCTTTTTTGTTTCATTTGCTTCTTTTATTTGTTGCTGGGCCCCACAAAAGGAGGCGGACCCAGCCAACAAATCTCCCCTCCTCCTCATGTGGGGAGTTCCATCATTCCCGCTTTGTTTCTACAAGAGTCAAGTTTTATCATGGGCAAGGCTTTGATCATCATATCGGATCCATTGTCGTCGGTATGGATTTTCTCAAGTAGAAAAAGCGTTTCTTCGACTTTTCTCGAACCTAATGATACTTCACATCAATGTACTTCGATCTTGAATGCAACCCCGGATTTTGCTAAGATAAATAGCACTCATGCTATCGTAATATAGAACAAACTTTTCTTACTTCATACCCAACTCTTGTAGGAATTTCTGCATCCACAAAATTTCTTTGCCTCCTTTGGAGATAGCGATATACTCTGTTTCGGTCGTAGACAAAGTAACACATTTGTGCAATCTTGATTGCCATGAAATTGCTCCCCCGTAAAGGTCATCATATAACTTGATGTGGACTTTCGGGAATCATTGTCACCGATATAATCGGAATCCGAATAGCCACTCAACTTAGGCTTTCCATTTCCATAATATAAGCAGAATTTGGAAGTGCCTCTAAGATACTTCAAAATCCATTTCACAGCGCTCCAATGCTCTTTGTCTAGATTTGAGAGAAATCTACTCACAACACTAATTGCATGAGCAATACCCGGTCTTGTACAAACCATGACATACATCAAACTACCCACGGCGGATGCATAAGGAATTTTATCATCTCTTCCTTCTCTTTCTCACTCGTAGGACACTCATTACTACTCAACTTGAAGTGACTAGCAAGTAGAGCACTTACTAGCTTACATATGCTCATGTTAAATCTTTCTAACACCTTTTCAATGTACTTCTCCTGAGATGGCCAAAGTTTTATATTCTTCCTATCATGAGTGATCCTCATGCTAAGGATTTGCTTAGCCGACCCTAGATCCTTCATTGCAAAGGCTTTATTCAACTCATTTTTCAAGCTCTTGATTTTGTTAGCATCATGCCCAACTATCAACATATTATCCACATAGAGTAGGAGGATAATAAAATCATCATTTGAGAATCTTTTCATAAAGACACAAGAATTAGAGTTGGTCTTACCATATCCATGAGCTTCCATGAATGAATCAAACTTCATGTAACATTGTCTTGGCATTTGCTTGAGACTATATAGGCTTTTTCTCAACCTACATACAAGATGCTCCTAACCTTTAACTTTAAACCCTTCAATTGCTCCATGTATATTTCTTCTTCTAAGTCTCCATGAAGAAAAGTTGTCTTTACATCAACTTGTTCAATTTCTAAATCCAAACTCGCGGCCAACCAAAGAACAACTCGAATAGAAGACATTTTTACAACCGGTGAAAAAATCTCTTCAAAATCGATTCCTTTCTTCTAACGAAAGCCCTTCACAACAAGCTTAGCCTTATATCATGGTCTTAAACTACTTTTTTCCATCTTTAACTTATGCGCCCACTTATTTGTGAGTGTTCTCTTGCTCTTAGGCAATTTCACCAACTCAAATGTGTGGTTCTCATGCAAAGATTTGGGCTCATCTTGCATAGCTTTATGCCACTCATTCTTTTGATCCCATGACATAACCTCTTCATAAGTTTTCGGCTCTCCCACATCGGTGAGTACCACATACTTATGCGGTTGATATCTTTGTGATGGTTTACATTCTCTTTTCGATCTTCTAACTTGAGGTAGGACCGCTTATTCTTGCTCAACTCGGCTCAACTGGTTGCTCTTGTTCAACTATTTCACTGTCTCCGGTGAAGAATCAACATTCAGTAAAGATTCACCTTCTTTATGATTTTCATGCACTTCTCCCTTGTGATTTTTACCCAATACGGTAGGAGTAATTGGGCTGAAACTAACAACTTATTGAGCTACATTCTTTGGTTTCCCTTGCATCTCATGTCTTCAATGGTTTGATGCTCAAAGAATACCACATCTCGGCTTCTAACTACTTTCTTTATAGTCGGATCCCATAACCCGTAGCCAAACTCTTCATGTCCATAACTCAAGAAGATACACTATTTAGACTTGTCATCAAGCTTTGACCTTTCATCTCTTGGAACATGTACAAATATTCGACAACCGAACACCTTCGGATAAATGTAGGAAACATCTTTCCCACTCCATACTCTTTGCGGAACATCTCCCTTAAAAGGAACCGATGGAGAAAGATTTATCAAGTCAACCTGTTGTTCTCATCACTTCGCCCTAGAATGACTTAGGTAACTTCGCATGAGAGAGCATACACCGAATTCGATCATTGATTGTTCGGTTCATTCTCTTCACTACTCCATTCTGTTGTGGTGTTTTCGGAACGGTCTTCTCAAACTTGATACCATAGTCTGTGCAATAATACTCAAACGGGCCTCTATATGCACCACCGTTATCAACTCGAACACATTTTCAGCTTCTTCCCTATTTCTCTTTCAACATTAACATGAAATTATTTGAAAGCTATAAATACTTGGTCTTTAGATTTTAAAGCAATAGCCCACACTTTTCTAGAGCAATCATCGATAAATATCACAAAGTATAATGCACCACTAGGTGTTCTAGCATCCATGCAACAAATATTAGTGTGAACTAAATCAAGTACATTTGACTTTGTGTGTAGAGATGAACTATGAAATGAGAATCGATGTTGCTTACCCATGAGGCAATGAGTGCATTCCATCATATTTCTCTCCTTTAATGGTAGAAGATTCTTTCTAGCAAGAGTCTCGAGCCCCTTCTCGCTAAGATGACCAAGTCTCATGCGCCATAAGTCAACCGATGAGTCATCTACTGCATTTACCTCTTCTTGCATCGAATTTGCTTGCATGGTATAGAGAGTGCATGTATTCTTGCCCTTTGCCACTACCATAGAGCCTTTAGCCAACTTCCATTTGCCATCATAGAAGGAATTGCAATAACCATTGTCATCTAAGGCACCCATGGAGATCGAGTGAAGTCAAATATCCGGAACATGCCTCACATTTTTTAGAAGCAAATTACATCTCATATCGGCCTCCAAATAAACATCTCATATATCTATAACCTTGGAAACACTATTATTTCCCATCCTAACACAACCGAAGTCACCTTGCGATAGGATGTAAAGAAGTCACGTTGTGAGGTGACATGAAAAGAAGTTGCGGAATCAACAACCTAGCTAGAGTCTTGGCATGTGAGGTTTACACAACCGTCGTCACAAATGAACACAATATCACCATCGAATGTAACTACCACTATAACCTATTTTTTTCTTCTTTCTTTCTATCTCCATTTCTATCATGAGATTTATCTCTCTTTGGTTGCCAACACTCTTTGGCGTAATATCCCATCTTACCACAATTGTAACACTTCACACTCTTCCTCGGCCTTGACTTCGACCTTCTTCTTGACTTGCCCCTGTCATTACTTTGAAACTTTCTTGATTGACTTCTCACCCTGTTTACTATGACAAGTGCCTCCGATCTAGAAGTATAATTCAAGTCTTTTCTCCTTGTTCCTTCATTGAACAAGCTTTCTTTAACCATGTTCATAGAAAGCGCACCGTAAAGAGCCGAATTGTTTAACACCACAACCAAGGTGTCCCAACTATCGGGAAGACCATCAAGCAACAAACATGATTGCAATTCATCACCAAGGTCAATCTCAAGATTTGGCAATTGATTTACAACATCTTGAAATTCACTCAAGTGTTCCGACATGCTACTCCCTTCCTTGTATCTCAAATTCACAAGTCCTTTAACTAGAAGAGCTTTATTTTGTGGAGTTCTCCTCTCATAGAGATCTTGTAGTTTCTTCCACAAAGTATCTGCCTTCGTTTTTTGAGCAACATGGTGAAACACACTATCATTAATCCATTGTCGAATAAAGCCAACTATTTTCCTATTCATTCGCTCCTACTCTTTGTCTTCCTTATCTCTTTGAGCCTCATCACCATCGACGGGATCAAACAAATCTTTGCAATATAACATGTCTTCCATCCGAGGCTTCCATATAGAGTAATTCGAGGCATTTAACTTGAACATGGTGCCACTTGTATCTTCCATTTAACACTAGAATCTCAACACTAGCTTCGATACCATTTTGTTGGGGGGAAAACGGGCAGCACTTCGCCTCAAACTAAACCAATTTAGGATCAAAATCTCACCCCGAGACTAAACCGATCACAATCAACTTAACTCTAACAACAACCAACAATATATATCTAGTAAAAACAACCTCACAATATGTAAATATGATAGCGAAATAATAAAGTGACAATGCATCAAGATTTACGTGAAAAACCTAAATTGAGAAAAATCATGGATGATTCAAAAACTTCCACTAATCATCAAGAATAGTAGACACACAAAGTGTTTCTCTCTAGTCATACACTAGAGACTCAATATTAAGCTTACGAGAGCATTTCCTTACTACAAAGGTGGAATAATACAAAACGGGGTAAGAAACCCTAACCGCAATAGGAGAATTGGGAGACGAATCTCAACGAACATAATAGATCAACTCGTAAACCTCGGCCTCACGAACAACATACTCAAATTTGAGCCGATTCTGACAAAGTTTAGCCATCGAAACCTCACCGAAATCGCTACCATTTTTCTTTCTCCCTTGCGTGCACACTCTCGGTGCGCTCTCTCTCTCCCCCTCTATTTTTCTTTTATTCTCTATCTTGGCACACGCACGAAGCCAAGAGAAAAGGCAGCCCACTTTCCTTTCTTTTTTTTTTTGTGACTTTTCTCCCTTTTTGTCTTTTTCTTCTTTTGTTTATTTTTCTTTTTTGTTTCATTTGCTTCTTTTATTTGCTGCTGGGCCCTACAAAAGGAGGCGGACCCAGCCAACACTAACAAGTATTGCGTTGCCCGCACCTGAGCTCCGGGCTAGTGTTCCCCTGGATAGAGAACTTGAGCTTATCTGGAGTTAGCTCAAAGTTGTTGGAACAACAGGTTATGGCCGTCCCAAATTTTCCGTCAGAAGCAGCATCGGCATCCACAATCGCCCCTCTCTCTAAATCGAAGAATCTGAAGTTTCTTGATGGGGTGGATCTGGAGCACTGGATGCTCAAGACTCTACTTCGATTCCTTAGTAATCTCGAGTCCATGCGCCTCATTGATTGCGTCAAACTGAGGAGCCTCTCCCATGGCATGCAGTACGCATCCTCGCTCCAGCAGCTCGCCATTTGCGCTTGTGAAAAACTCGACTTGATGAGCCACGATGATGAGCATGGAACTCAGTGGCGATCCCTATCGAAACTCCATGGTCTTAGAATCACACAACTTTCGAAACTGATGGCATTACATGAGGGGATTCAGCACGTCACCATCCTGCAATCTCTTAGGATTGAACGCTGTGAGAATCTGACGAGTTTTCCTGGATGGATTGGCAATCTCTCTTGTCTCCAAAGGCTTCAAATTATTGACTATCCAGGCTTAACGTATTTGCCTGATGGGATGCCCCACCTCACCTCTTTAAAGGAATAAAAAATAGTCAGGTGTCCTATTCTGGCAGAGAGGTGTCGAGCGGAAAGTGGTGCAGATTTGAAAAAAATTGCGCACATTTCATGCTTATCGTTCGAATTAGAGCTAATAGAAGGATATCGTGTCCCGGAAAAATAGAAACTCCTATGACGTTACCTTTGCAATATTTTTTTCTCAAGATTTTATTTGCACAAGTATATATTTTGGTACAACCGTATATTCCTCCTCATAAATTTAATCTTTGGTAGTTTGCAAAGAGCACGAGCTTCCAAAATAGATAAGGCAGATGAGGCAAATTATGCAAGTTATGCAGCTAAGCTAAGACCAGTTTCCATCTTGCTTGAAGCATTGCTTTACGTGCTGGGAGCTATTCTCAAAAGATTTATGTCATTGATGAGCAGATGATGATACTGCTTTCAAGTGGCATAAGGCTTTATTGGACCATCAGATGGGGACGTGAACTTTGGAAATACCAGCCATAGCTACTTCTCGTGTCTGCAGCATCGATAGGTCTGCTAGACGGGTGGATTGAGTTATAAATGGTCTGATCAAAATGAATCAATTCATTTTTACTTCTCGTGTCTGCAGCATCAGATTTCTTGACTGATATCCGATCCGTCCTAGTATTCATTTTTAGCATTTTTTTTTCCTTCTTATATTATTGCCTTTGAAGAATGGATGATTACATGGACTGGCTTGTCGAGCTAGTGAGGGGTCGAGTTATGGGCATGGTGTGAAGGTGTTGGGAAAAATCCAGCTTGCGCCATTTAATTGATGAAATGGGCTCGGGCTTTGGTTTTGGGTTTAATATAAATAAGATCTTATTATATTGGTTAATGCCACAAGTCGATTCCTTAATAACCTTGCCTAATCTAATGATACATTTTTTATGCGATATTTTTTTTATTCTAATTATGATTGTGCAGTTCTAATGCCCATACGTAAAGACGCAAATAAAAGTGATGAAGGCGACAATCATAATGACAAATTCATAAAAAAAAAAAAAAAGCAAATGTATAAAGGAAAAAAACCTGAGCCGTATCGGGTAAAGTTAATACCGGGCCTCGTCATAATGTTCTGTAATCGGCCCATGTGAATTAATGAAACAAGCATGCACAACCCTTGAAGACAAAATCTCCTTAGTTAATGTGTAATAAATTCCAAATGACATGCAATGAAGCTAAAAAATTAGACTAATCCTATAATGAAATATTCATTCCACTTTTGGAGTGAAAGATTGACATATAATGAAGTGAGTTGACTGGTCGTTTCTTGGGAATTCAGTTCTACATATTTTAATCGGATCGAACTTGAGACAACAGAGGCTTCGACGTAAATAATTTTAGGCAAAACGTGGTTTTGCTTTGTTGTGTTCATGTTTTTCAGATTAATTTTCTTTTCTTTCCTACTGTTCATCTTCCTCAAATGCCATCTTTAAACTTCACAACTAAATGGTCAATTTTACGGTTGGTCATAAGTAATATTGAATAATATGTGTTAGTGAAAATTTAACTTCACGATATCATATTATTTTTTAAAAAATCAAATCGACAGATACAAATTATAATAATCTAACTGGTTACTTAACCATTATGTCTTTTTTTTTCTTCCAAACTGACATAAATGTTTCTAAAGATATCTTTCAAGATATTTGTTTCATGATGTTGTGGCTATTTGTAGAGATACGAGGGTCAATGATGTTTTTTTTTTTTTTGTTCTATCTATAATAGCTTCCTCGCTCATAAATTCCTCGGGTGTCTGGTCGTAACAGCTCCTTGAATTTTGGGCATTATGATCGCAAATGTTTTACCCATCAAGCACTTGTTTGATCCCATCCCCAAATCTATGCGTGGGACTCTTTGCGAAACCCCTTAAGTACCTGCTAAGCTAATTGTTTAAGCGAATCTATCCCATTTCACATCGAGTTATTTCCTTTCCTTACTCCAGAACTTCAAGCCCTCGAATTCACTTCTAAAAGATATATTTTGCATCTTAGCACTGCTCATTGCACGTGAATCCGATACGAGAACCGAGGAATTGATTGTGCCTAACGAGGGGAAATCATAAATGCGTGACGGACCGTGAATGACGCGACTTTGAGACCCTTGGTTCCGTTGCCAAAACAAGTCCGACCCACGAAGCACAAGCAGGCTGGGCTCTCTAATGGAAGACCCTTGGCTCTAGCATGATCCTTTCTTTATCAAACCAAGGCATGACGATGTACATGAGGTCTTCCAACGACCAAACGGAAATTGATAATGTCAATTTTTAACTCAATTTCAGTCGAAGCGACTCAAAACTTGCTATCCCGATAGCATACATGATAGGAAAAATTTCAAATGAGGACCAGAAGTGATCCTTATTCAAATAAGGGTTTAAAGTGTTATCATTATTTCAAATAAGGATATGAAGTGAATATTATTTCAAATAAGGGCCTAAAGTAGATTATATCAATCTAAAAAAAAGCCTCTCACTAGTTGGTTAGGGACATTTTCGTCATTTACTCTTCTTCTTATCCTTTTTGTCTTTTTTTTTAATTTTTTCCCTCTTCTATTTTTTAAGAATTGAAAAAAAAAAAAAAAAGAACCGCAGGTCGCTTGCGGATGCCACACCACAAGCGATGGGGCAACAGTAGTGGGCCTATTGTTGTGGCCAAAGCAACGACCTCTCCATATGGGAGAGGCTAGAGGCTGAGGCCCCGACCCTCACCACTACCGGAGGTGTCCGGCGACCTCGCCTGGTTTTATTATTATTTTTTTATTAAATTAAATTTAATTGCGATCTAATGGCAGTGCGACTTGATGGCCACCACTGTCGCCCTTCCGATCGGCGTACATAGGCCTATGGTTTTTTATTTTATTTTTAAATTTAATTTATTTGTACGTTTCTTAATTAAATTTCATTTAATTAAAATTTAAGTTAAAATGCATTTTGACAAAATTGCCTTTAACCTAATCGGAATATTTGTTCAGCCATTATTTTATAATATGATTAGCTTTGAGCGGTAGCCTTTTTATTTGAAAATAGTGGCCAAATGTAAATAATCACTTTAGCTCTTATTTGAAATAAATTTTGAAAGCCACTTTAGGCTCTTATGTAAAATAAAGACCACTTCAAGTCCTTTATTTAAAAAAAAAAATACTTACAATATTTTTTAAATAATTTACGTTAAAGTTACTTTCAAATGTTTTTTGCATATATAAAGATAAGATTTGATTGACTTTTATTGGTACCAGGTTCAGCAGTTGTGGAATACGTCAAGTGCATTTGAAAGAGTCAAACTGGGGTTGGTATAAAACCCGTTTAGCCTAGAAGAAATCCACAAGGGTGGGAATGGAAACCAGATTTGTTCAAAAGCCATTATTTTTTTTGTACATGGATGATGTAAAGCTACTTTTGTTACCAAGCAGTAGATAGAAAATGAATGCGCGTGTATATATTATTAGGTTCTACCAACTTAGGCCAATTACTTTTTATTAGTTGTATGGTTTGCACCAATTTGCTCTTGAAGTGCTAGATGCCTCGTGGTGCAACCACTATTGAAAAATGTGTAGCAAGGTGACTTAACCCTATCTAACTGTGCCAATTTGACTACTGCATTTTTCTACTTCGTGCAAGGAAAAAAGAACTAAAAGCGTCATAACTTTTATACACGCTTACTTTGGTGCCAAAATTTTTTGACGGATTACTTAAATGTCACTTTAAAAAAAGAACTGATCACTTAAGTACTTTTAAAAAAGCCGATAACTTAAGTGACATCGCTGATTTGAGGGTCCGAAAATCCAATTTGGCAACATTTTATCAATTTTTTGTACCAACGCGGCTCGCTGTGCTCCAAGTCAGCGTTATCAACATTTTTTCCCCAAATATAAACTCTCATTCAGACAAATCAAGCAATTTCTCCAAATTATTCGAACCCTAATTCGGACAAATCAACCAATTTTCCCAGATTCCTCAAACCTTAATTGGGAAGGCAATTTGATCGGAATACAAAAAGCACAATTTAGCCGGCACGTGGCCGTCCTGAGTGTCATCGAAGCATGAAGCGGCCCACTTCAGGAACACAAACTTCACAAGGCAGAGCCAATTGAGGGAGAAAGTCGAGCTCATGAGGGCACCATGGTGGGCCAAAGAGGCCGAAATCCAAGAGGTGAGGTCGAGGTCGTCGAGGGTCAAGGATGGTATCGATCTAGCCGCGGTAGGGATACAATTTGAAGAGGATACGGCATCGTTGAGGTATAAAAAGACCACGCCATAGTCCACGTTGGACTTGTTTGTTTGTTTGTTTTATTTATTTATGAAAATGCCGTGTATGATTAATATTTTATTTTAAAAAATCCACCTATGGCTTCACTTAAGTGCCCGTTCTTTTTCCAATTTTTGCACTAAGTGATCCGACAAAAGTTTTGACACTAGAAGTGATTGCATACGAAAGTTATGGCACTTTTTATATCTTTTTTTGTTTCCCAATTTCGTGTGATTTAGAGTTTTCTTCGGAGAGATTAGTCTCTTTTGTTCGACTAGGTTATCTCGTGGGGTCAAGTTCTTGCATTTCCATTCCGTGGGGCAATAGCCATGTGAACCGGGAGAAGTCAATATGTCGACGGAATTCGGCACAATTAGTCTAAAATTTTATCTGGAAGTGTCGACTTGATTAGTTTTTGTGAGACCAGTCCAAGAAACAGTAGCTGTGTAGCTGGATTTTGCTTATCACGCTAAAGCAGAGGGTCAATCACGCAGTTAATGTATTTATTTTAATATCTATATTTGTCGTTTATATTGCAGCTTGCCATTGCCATGTAATTGAGTCTCAACCACCCTTCCTCTCAAACCAAGCTAGGGAGAAGAAGAAGAAGAGGGGTCAACACCAACTAAATATCTGACAACTCTCTGTACAACCGAGTCTGAACAAGAGACATTGTCAAACTCAACGTTGCCGTCATGAATTCGTAGAGGATTTGCGGTGTTTTAATTCGGACTTCAGAGAGATTATTGCAAAAACATTAAGAAAGATAACAAGAAAGGTTAGATTTATCTTTAATTATTTTGTTTTGGTCACTAAATGAGAAGATGATAATGAAAGGTATAGAAAAAAGTTTCGTCTCCGTGAATATCTTGTCAAAGCATGCAGTCGGAAACTATTAGAGAATAAAATAATGAACGACTATGGAGAGTGATCGCTTCGTATATAACAATCATACCATAATATAATTACACATATTGGGTTTATCCCATATCGAATGTGAAATAGACTAGTAATCGGTTTATAAGTTTGAGAAAAAGCCGAGCTGATACATATAGCGCTCGTGATTGGTAGCTATGCCACATCAGTCGTGTGACAAACAATAAAATACATTTTTTTCAGTTTGGAGGGTTTAGGTTGGGCTTGTCCACAATTTAGTCCGTGCAATCGTGTGCCCATTCTAAAAGGGAAAACCAATTATAATGACCAACCTATCCCTCCAATCGAAAATCATTACCCAACTGATGAACGGACCTACAATGTGTGACTTGCAATAACCTGGGGCATTTTACATGTGTCCAAACTATCACAATGAGCATATGTGGGAACCGCTGATGTTACCTATGGATACATCATTAGTGCATGGCCCACACGGGTGACTCGGTTATGCTCGATTCCATATTACGGGAAGTATCAAAAGAATATATGATGGATTTTTCTATTTGCTCCACTCTAACAATTATGGATAATTACCCAAAAAGTCATGAATTTATTGTACGGATGTCAATTCGGTCATAGACATTTTCAATTTGGTCAATTTGGCTCTTAACTTTTTGACGATTTGTCGGTGTAGTCATTCGACTAATTTTGATTGGAAATCACTAACGTGAACATTGATCGTTCTACGTGGCATGGGCGGCATTGGCGGTATTGGCGTGAATAAATTTTTATTATTTTCTTTCTTTTTTCATTTTTTTCTCGTATTCCCCTCCCCGATCCCCGACCTCACCGAGGCGGGATACCCTCGCCAAATCTAGGGCTTGCTTGGGCGAGGCCGTCTCGACCCTCCTCCGGTGAGCGAGGAGGGGCGGTAGGGCCCTCACCTATGAACAGCAACCTTTGCCGAGGTGGCAGACCGGTGGAGGAACATAAATAAAAAATAGTAAAAAAGAAAAAAAAAGAAAAGGGAAGTTTTTCGACGGTTATCCTATGTGCACATAGGACGGCTCGCGATGACCGAACTGCCATATTAGCAATTATTTAAAAAAAAATGACCGCAAGGACTACATTGGTATTTCGCGTAAAATTTTAGGCTTAAATTGATAAAATTGAAAAGTTAATTACTAAATGACGTCTATATAGTGGATTTATGACTGATTAGGCTGTGAAGATTTGACCTTGACGCCCCTGGTTCCGATTCCAGACAAACTGACCCATACAGCGTAAGCTATATGCTGGGCCTGGGTCTAACATCACTTTTCTTTATTAAACTAAGGGATGGTAATATATACGGGGTCTTCTAGCCTTTGCACATATAAAAATAAGATTTGACTTGTAATCGTGACTTTTCTCGGTAACAAGTTCACTAGTTGTGGGATTAATCAACTGTGTTTGAAAGAGTCAAGCTAGGTAGCAAGAAATTCCGTGAGAACGATTTTGATTATGTCCATCTAGGCAACTCAATTCTACCTAGAACGCACAGAAAATTGGCTAACGCATTTTGTTGTATCGTGCTATCCAAGTTTTCATCCAATAGGTTACTCTCTTTTGTTCGACTATGCTTGTCTTGTCGTGTCGGGTTCTTGCATTTCCATTCTCTGCCGGAAAAATTGTGTGATCCATTTGAAGTCAATATGTGGACCCGATTTGGGAGGATTAGTCTTAAAGCTTGATCAAGTATCAACTGATTTGTTTTTGTCTAATGAATCCAAGAAATGGTTGCGGTTTTCTAGCTGGGTTTTGCCGATTACGCAAAAGCAGAGGGTCAATCACGCTGATATATTACATATACTCTTAGAATATCCTAGACTGGCGTTTTATATTGCAACTTGCTATTAACATATAATTGAGAGTTTCAATCCCCATTTTCACTGAATCCAAACAAGGGAGAACGAAAGGGTCAACACATCAAACTAAATATCGTGAACAAGAGAGATTGTCACACTTCTTGATGTTGCTGTCGTGAAGTCGTAGAGGATTCATTGTGTTTTAATTTCGATTTCATGAGATTAGTATGCGACTCAAGTCATTTATTGTTGAGGTGGAAGTCCACAACATATGTTGCTAAAGTGATGCCGTGCAGGCTTCAAGCAACAAAAAAAGTTAAAAGAAAAAAAACATGAATAGATGATGCAAGCATTCAAATACAAAATTAAAAATATAGAAAGAAGGTATGTCGTCAAATATATAGCTGAAAACTGAGAAAATTATATAAAAAAAAAGTCATAAGCATATTGCAATCATGTCAATTTAGTCTTAAACATTTTGCATTTATGCCAATTTAGTCCATCCAGCCAACTTTAGTAAGTCGGAACCGACGTGGACGTAGGCCGACGCCGATGTGGCACCACCGGCATTGATGTGATAATTTTTAAATAATATTTTAATATTTTTAATTTTTTCCCTTTTTTTTCCTTCTCCTTCGCCTCTAGTTGGTTTCCGGATCAACGATCAGTCGAGGCGAGGGGTCACGAATGGCTGGAGGAAGAAGGAGAAGAAAAAAGAAAGAAAGAAAAGGAAAATAAAATAAAATTTTTTGGATTTGTTAAAATATCATTAATTAATTTCAAGGTGGTTTGCGAAAATTGGATGGTTAGACCGAATTTATACAAAAATGATTTAGGACTCAATTGGCCCAAAAAAAAAAAGTTTTCCCTAATGTGATGCACCGCCTCACCTCTTTGAATAAATTGAGAATTTTTCGGTATCTCGCTCCAAAAGAGAGAGGCCGAATAGAAAGTGGTGCACGTTTGGGAAAAGGTTGCGCACTCCATGCTTATCAGCTAAATAAATGTTTTGAGACCTTATATAGTTCCAATTTAAGAATTATTTGTACCGTTGTTCTTGTTTGAGAAAACGAAGAATCTTAACTATTATTACAGTGGGTACAAGAAAACACTATCAATTGTAACATTATTGTGTTTAAGTAAACATAATTCATTGTATACTCGATTTAAAAAAAAAAAAAATTATTGTTACTCATTTAATACACCTTTATTAGGAAGGATTGCGGGCCATAGGGAGTTTCATCTAGATAAAAATTAGTGAGAAAACAGCCGTCGTCGGGAGAAGGAAATCTCCTCTCTGCAAAACACCTCTAAATGCTTTCTGAACGAATCCGATGCCAAACAAGCCAAACAAGCCTCCCTACCTAAAGCATCAGCTGTAGGCTAGGGCTTTGCTCTAACGTGATTTTTCTTTTCTTAGTCTTAAGGGGTGACGACCATCTAGAAAGTGAGATGTCGATTTTTTCGGGACCCATTTTTCAATTAAAGCGACACAAAGCTTGCTATTTCCATGGCATAATAGTCAAAAGCCATCTAGGCTTTGCATCAACATCAACAAAGGTAAGATTCGACATAATATCACGACTTTTCTTGGTACCGAGTTCTCACTAGCCGTGAAATCAATCAACCGTGTCCGAAAGAGTCGAGTAACGTTGGAAGAAAATCCGTCCAGCCTAGAAGAAGCACACGAGCGAAAAAACTATACACGTTATGGTTTGCACCAATTTGCTCTAGAAGTCCCAGATGCTTCACGTCGCGAACGCCATTGACGACATTATTCAGGTGACTCGATCCTATCGTAGCGCGCCAAATCGGCTGTGCATTTGTGTACCTCGTGTGATTAGAGTTAGCTAGCTCGCTTTTGTTCGACTGGCTTTACCTTATCGGGGTTCTCGCATTCCCATTCCGGGCCGCAATAACTATGTGAACTAGTAGAAGTTTATGTGTGGACCAAAAAATCTGGACAACTAGTCTAAAGTCAGATCTGAAAGCACCAATTCGATTAGTTTTTGTCAGGTGAGTCCAAGGAGAAGTCGCTGTTTAGCTGGATTTTTCTGGTCACTCGAATTGTCTATATTGTCATCTATATGGCAACTTGCTGTTCGCATATAATTGAGGCCCCATCCCCATCTTTTCTCAAACCGAACTACGGAGAGGGAATGCTGGGTCAACGTCAACTAAATATCTTCCAACTCTCGGAACATCAACCACGTGGGAACAAAGGGAAAGAAGAAAAAAAAAGTTTTGGTCAACGACGCATGGTGGGAGGTGGGACTGCATTAGTTTCTATTCGTCCTTTTGCTCAACAAGTTTGACTCGTGCTCGCGAAGGAGAGATCGCCACGCTTACTCAACGTTGCTGTCATGAAGTCGCAGAGAGGCTTTACGGCGTCTTTGATTCAGATCTCAGAGAGATCATTGTGAAAGCATCAGGAACGGAAAATTGACAGAAATTGGGTAAATTCATCTTTTGACTGTTTTGTTTGGCTACGAGAAGGCAAAAATGAAAAATAGTTTCGTTTTCAACGGATTTTCTTGTCAAGCATGGAGCTGATAAAGTAGAGAAAAAGTATTGTGTGCATGTATGACAGTCATATAACATATGATGACACATGGAGAAGCTGGCCGATAAAAGGCGAGCTTTTCAAAATATAAGTGTAAAAATTGATTGAGGTGAATATACCCTAGAATTAGATTCCGATTGGTTGATTATTCCACATTAGTCATGCGACCAAAATAAGATACTTTTTTTAGTTTGGAAGGCTTATGCCTAGGCTTGCCAGAATTTTAGAGAGGAAAATTATCGGAAAAGTTCTAAATCTATTACACTTGTTTATAAACTTTTTTTTTTGTTTGCAAATTGAATCCTAAATCTTTTGCATTTATGGCAATTCTGTCCATTTGGCAACATTGGCGTGCCGAGCGCTAACATGGTACTTTTTTATTAGTAATTTAATACTTTTCAAATTATGTACTTATTTCTTCTAGCTAGACCAAGCCTCACCAGCCCTCGCCTCTAGCCGGAGGAAGAAGGAGAAGGAAAAAAAAAGAAAAGAAAGAAGGCAAAACCAAATAATTTTTTTTGAAAAATACTAAAAATTTACTAAAAATTGCCACGTCGGTGTCGACCCATTAAAGTTAACCGGATTGACTAAATTAGCAAAAATAGAAAAGATTTATGACTCAATTGACAAAAAAAAAGAATTTATAATTAAATTGACACAATTGCCGTAGGTTTAAGACCTTTTTATTAATTTTTCCCAAGCCAAATCCAAATAACTTATCGGCATACCCATCTAAATCGAAAAAACCCATTAGAATGTCCGACCTATCCCACCAAATCGAAAATCATCATCCAAATGATGAAAAGGGCCTACAATGTGTTCAATTTAGGGGAAAGTCCCAAACGAAGTACTCAAAATATCCGCACAATCTTGTAACGTCAGACATGTTTTAAGTGTGTCAAAAATGTCAAATAAGTATTCATGGGAATCTATAACGATAGATCTTGCTTACGGATAACATCACAGTGGGTTGCCCATCTAACTTGGGTTTGATAGGTTATATGTATAAAGGAACAAGAAATAAAAAAGAAAAAAAAGAAAATTGGGACAATTCCTTGTCCAAATGTTCACACGCCCACGTATATCCGCTCGTGACCTGTTTAAGTTTATTTTCTAGCCAACCACGTGACACTAAGATCCGCTGAACTCGTCCATGATAATAACGGCCATGATCATATACTAAAGATTATGTACGAGGTGAGATCACATATAGAGTCGTTATTTACACGGCAAATATTTTTTCTAATTTTTTAGGGTGGTGCTTTTTCCACTCCTCTCTTGGCTAAGAAACTCTGTTTTTCTTGTGTTTTGATCATGATATCCTTTTTGTGGCCCACCACTCTACAAAAATGATAATTTTTTATTTAGTTAACTCTTCTTATTTTTTTCATAAAAAAAAATCTCTTCTTATTTTGTTTCTTTTCTTTTTTATTTTGTCCTTGCGGGTCCCTCTTCCTTCTTCTTTCTTTGCACGCCTTTACTAAAGACATATGCTCTTGCAAATGTCTCTCCATTTTCTCTCTTGCAAGCAATTCTCTTCTTTGTACACACCCCTAACAGTGATGCCTTTGTGGCAAGAGGAGAGAGAGAAATGTAACTCTTTTATTTGGCCTCTCTCCCTCTGCTGAAGGAATTCTTATTTTCCTGAAAAACAAAAATAATTTTCTTTTAAGAGCAAAAATTGAAATGGAGAATAAATGTGTTTTAGGTGATTCAGCCATAAGTCGATACAAATCTAAAAAAAAAAAAAAAGAAGCTCTAAGTGTGTTCACAATTGCAATGTTACGTAATCTACTCCATTCTAAAATCTATGTTTTGCTTTGCATTGAGAAAATTCAAGCGGCCTAAAACTTCATAGTTTTCTTTTATTAAAGCATAAGAGACCTCGTTAAGGGTAGCTACTCTATTTAAGCTCTGCTCCAAAATCCAAATCTTGAGAAAAAATCAAGATAAATAGACTACTACTTAGACTAAGACACTTGGTTGGTTGCAGCAATGAGTACCTCCACAAGTAATGCCAAATTCCAATAGCCTTAACTTTGCTTCCACCGATCTTCTCTCAACCAAAAGTCATTTAAGCTTCCATACTAACTATAGTTGATCCAATAGTAAGGCAATAGACTCTCCTCATACTCGGGAGATTGTCGTAAAAAAGTTCCTAAGAAACTAAGGTCACAACCCTCATGACCTTACCTTCGCTCCGAAGCTTATCCATTACTTTCACAACGAGAACTAAGACATCAAAAGGTGGAAAGAAAGAAAGAAAAAAAAAAAAAGGAAAGTGAGATTCGCAAGGAAAAAATAAAAGAAGAAACAAAATAAAAAGAGTTGGACCAAACGAAAAAATAGGATCACTTTTTAGAGTGGCGGGCCATACAAGGGATAATATGGTTGAAACACAATAAAAATGAGTGTTTTAGCAAAAAAGAAGTGAAAAAAGTGTGACCCTTTTTCTATCC
The DNA here is from genome assembly GCA_021437795.1 of Rhodamnia rubescens. Lineage (NCBI taxonomy): Eukaryota > Viridiplantae > Streptophyta > Magnoliopsida > Myrtales > Myrtaceae > Rhodamnia > Rhodamnia rubescens. Next base: position 1,928,787 of record JAILYA010000049.1, read on the forward strand.
TAGGCAACATCTCATCAAAAGGAGAACTAAAAATGTTAAAAAGAAAGACTTCATGTTCAAAGGAAAAAAATAGAGGGAGAGATCGGATGGCTCATCCGGGGGCGATCAATTCCGCATGGTCGGTTCTCTATCTAAAACTAAGAATTGGCCTTGTGACCCTCAATTTTGGTTTCACCTAAGAACCGGGCGATTTTGTCTGTGAAGGAAACTAATTCCTAAGAAATTGCAGCGGAAGAACATGCCCGGAATAGTTGAAACACCGATCAAAGAGTACGTTACGGAATTCGGAGCATACCTTATTGTTCACGGACTAAATGTCGCCTTTGCAATCTACGATACGGATTCAACAACACTTCATTGGAGGAGAGTTCGTCGAGAGAATCTGTGAGTGGGGAGAACGTCGTATAACTTCTCTAGGGAGAAGCGTCGTCATATTATGGAAGATAATGTTTCCTTTTATTAAAAGGAAACTCCCTTATGCATGGGTTGCACAAAGGTTATGGGCTTGGCCGACATGGGCAGCCCAAAACCATTAAATAACCCAATATCTCTTACTCGTCCATGAAGGGCTAAACCATAACTCTCTCACCTCTTTGCAAAGTTCACACCGACAAATAGTACGTGCGACCACAGATACTCGAAGGCTCATTGCCATACATTTGTTAGGAGTATATAGCAACTCAAATTAGGCATGACTATTTAGAGTAGATCCAATATGTAGCACCCTAGATAGATCATTCTCATTTACATTTCTCTTTGTCTCTTTAAATAACATATGTTGTATTCACAATTATGATAAAGTTCAAAACTATTATGGGCTTGGCCCACATAGAATTTCTAGAAATATCCTGAATCATCCATGATCATTAGCAACACTCTAAGATAGTAAACATCGAAAATCAACCTTGAGAATAAGTATTATTCGTGGGGGCACTAATTGAGGAGCTTTTATCCTCAAGAGTCCCACACAACTTAAAAAGTTGAGATCAAAAATTTTGTCAACTCTTATTGGTCGAATAATGCATACGTAATATGAAATGCGTATTATGGTATTCTCTCCTTCCCTATGAAGAGTATGTCTTTACAAATAATACCGTACATATGATAATTCGGACATACTCAATGTCTAACTTGAGTTTAGAAATCTACTATCTTTTAAAAGAATTTTTCGGAACTCACATCTCGGCATTTAAGCACGGGTAAGATGAAAGGTGTGGGTTACTTCACTTGCGGACATAATAAATATTATGACCTCATCTTAACACTTAGTTAAGGCGGCATTAGTATTTTAAGCTTGAGCTCTCAATTATCACCTAGATAATAAGCTTAAAATTGCATCATCTCTATTCATCACATAGTAAATAGGGGCGATTGCCCATATGAGTGGGCTAATTTCTTATCCGTCCGACATACATTCTCAATATAATGCACTAAACATTAATATGCATAAATATCAAATAGACTTATAGACATCCATATTGATAAACAACATCATCAACTATGAACATTTAGGAAAAATACAAATATTCAAGTACATCAACCTCTACGCAGTCCTAGAGTCTTTACATGGTTAAGAAAAACATCTCTAAGAATCGGCTTCATCATAGAATCTGCTAACATTCTATGCGTAGATATATATTGTACGCTCACATCCTGTCATGCTACCATATCCTTGACATAGTTATACTTAATGTCTATATGTTTAGTCTTGCGGTGGAACTTAGGATCCTTAGTGTAAGCTATTCTTGCTGACTATTACAATAGAATGATACAAGATTTGCAGCATCTCTAACAACATCCAAATGATCCAAAAATCTTCTAAGCCAAACACCCTCTTGTTCGCCGCCGATAATGCTACGAACTCGGCTTCCATGGTAAACAAGACTATACATTATTGCTTCTTCTTGCTCCACGATATGACTCCATTATTTAGTAAGAATACATTTCCGTAAATAGATTTGCTCTCATTCAAATCTCCTCCCTAGTTAGCATCAAGTATAGCCCTTAAGGTGCATATCACTTTCTTGATATGTCGGCGAGTAATCAGCAGTGGCTTTCGGATACCTTAGGATTCTCTTAACGACAGTTCAATGTCTTGGACCTGGGTTGGATTGATATCTACTAACCGGTCAATTGCGTAATAAATATTAGGTCGGTATACATCATAGCATACATCGGACTTTCAACAAGACCGGCATATAGAACGTTTTTCATTTGCTCTTGTTCATGTGGAGTTTTAGGACACATTCCGCGGCTCAATCGTTCACCTTTTGCAATAGGAGTTTTAATGGGTTTACAATCTTGCATACGAAATTGTTTAAGGACTTTATTTATGTGTGTCGCTTGAGAAAGAAATAACAACATTTTAAAACGGTCTCTTGAAATCTTAACTCCAAGAATGTACGCAGTTTCACCCATATCCTTCATTTCAAAATGGGAAGACAGCCAACTTTTGATTATATTGAGAAACTCTAAATTGCTTTCGACAATTAGTATATCATCAACATATAACGACAGGATCACAAATTGATCTTTGGATCTTTTAATATATACGCAATTATCTTCATTGATCATATCAAAGTTATATGCCATTATGGCATCATGAAAGCATATATACCATTGCCTCAAAGACTTCTTAAGATCATATATCGATCTAAAAAATCGACATACTTTTTGTTCTTGTCCTTTGGTAACAAATCCAATTGGTTGCTCCATATAAATTTCTTCTTCTAATTCTCCATTGAGAAAAGTAGTCTTTACATCCATTTGATATAGTTCCAAATCCAAACTTGCTACTATTGCCAAGATAAGGCGAATTGAAGTAAATCTAATCATAGGAGAAAAATTTTCCTCATAATCAATTCCTTCATGTTGGTTGTACCCTTTCGCAACAAGGCGAGCCTTATGCCCCTCAATTGAGCTATCGATTTACGCTTTCTTTTGAGAACCACTTATTCCCAATAGCCTTACGTCCTTTTGGAAGATCAACCAATTCCCAAACTTGATTTGATTCCATTGAATTTATTTCCTCTTTCATCGCATCCATCCATTTTTCCTTATCAAGATGAGATAGAACCTCATTTATATTCCTTAGGTCATCCTCTTCTTGTGGGACAACCATGAAAGCTTCCCCTTCGATGTCAAAATGTCGTCGAGAAATGCTTTTATGAGATGATCGCCGTAGAGAAGGTTGTACTCGTGGTACCTCATTCTCCAAGCATGCTCCCACTCGGATTAGATAACGATGGTGTCTCATCAAGTGATTGCAATTGTGACCGATCCGAAACTAATTCCCCACTTCTCACCGGATCTACTAGCAAGCAATTCAATTGCTCTATTTACAATGAATGCAGTCATAACAACTAGACATGTCCGATCCTAGCAAATGAAGCTCAAAAAAGGATCTACTGGAGATATGATCTTGGTCCGAAGACTAACATCAAAGGGCCCAAGTTTGTGTGGGTACAAAAAAATGAATATCTTTTTAATTGCAGGTGATACGAAGAAGGACAAGTGGTAAATAGACGGTGGATGCTCACGCCACATGACGGGAGAAAGAAATATGTTCATCGATCTCAAATAAGTGAAAGGTGAAAATGTCACCTTTGGAGGAAAAGGAAAAGGAAAAATCATTGGTCTTAGAAATGTCAAGGTGGGAAACCTGATTATTGAAGGTATTTCATTAGTCTAAGGGCTTGGATACAACCTTCTCAAAGATAAGTCAATCGTACGACAAGGGATACAAAATTAGCTTTGAAGAAAACAAATACACTGGAACCAGCCAGGACTTGACACAATCTTTTATAGGTAAAAGGTATGGTAACATATATTTGCTAAATATTGAACTTGATGAAATACGGTTTCGATGTCCATCAAGGAAGAATGTGATATGTGGCACAAGAAGCTAGGTCACATCAATATGAAGCATATCTCTAAGATTGCATCAAAAGATCGGTACGTGGCTTACCAAAAATCAACTACGGTAAATGTGATTCTTGCAACGCATGCTCTCTAGGAAAGTAGGTTAGATCATCTTTCAAATCTATCAATAATGTTGCCACAAGTAGATCGCTACAATTGTTGCACATGGATCTATTTGGTCCTACTCGAACCGCAAGTCTAGAAGAAAGTAAGTATTGCTTGGTGATTGTTGATGATTATTTACGTATCTCTTAGGCTATATTTCTTTCTCATAAGCATGAAGCTTTTTATTCCTTTGAGAAACTTACTTTGGAAAAGTGTAGAATGAAAAAGAATATAGAATCCACAGCAATTAGAACCGATCATGGAGGAGAATTCCAAAATCAAATTTTTGCGAGATCTTTGTGATGAGAACGGAATTGAGCACAACTTCTCCACACCTTACACTCCTCAAAAGAATGGGGTTGTAGAAAGAAGGAATTGATCTCTATAGGAGATGGCCAAAACCATGATGATTGAAAGCGAGTTTCGCCTACTTTTGAGTTGAAGCCATTGTGACGGCGTCATACATCATGAATAAAGCACTTCTCGGACCAATTTTGGAAAAGACGCCCTACGAGCTATTTAAAGGAAGAAAGCTAATTCTCTCATACTTCTACGTTTTCGGATGCAAGTGCTACTTCCTCAAAAATGTGAATGACGACATTAGAAAATTCGATGCGAAATCAAGCGAAGGTATACGTGACGCCCTGGAAATTCGATGTCCGTTTAATAGTAGAATTTAGTTATGGAATGACTATGAATTCCATTTCGTTACTCGAGATTGAATTTTTAGGAATTAAGTATCGGAATTACAAAAATTTCCCGAATTGTCGATCAAATTGGATTAGGGTTCGATCGATTCGTCGTTGCACCTTGAAATTAGAAATTCTCGTTACCGAACTTCGTTCGACTAAAGTGACTTGAGATTAGACTAAATTACCCTCCGTCGATTGCCGGATGTCTAAATTATCCTTGGTTGCAAAATGACCAAAATGCCCCTGGCCAAGACTTGGAATTATGAAATTGCCCCTAGATTTTATGAACTACGAGGAGGAAGCAATTAAGACACGGGCCCCACCGTATCACTTAGGCCCCTCAAAGTCAAATTTCTCACTCTCTCTCTCTCTCTCTCTTTGGACGACACTTCCCCCTATTTTGTTTCCTTCGTGCGCCCCCCACCGACTCCTCCTCCTTCTTGTTTTTGGGCGACACACTACCCCACCACCTTCTCTACCCCTCCGAACCACCAGCCACCACTCCCTCGTCCACCGCAATCTACACCGTCACACTTGGCTGCCGTAGAGCAAGAGCGGCCGTGAGCCGGCTGAGAAACCTCGGTAGCCGCAACCTCCCATACCTTTGCCACAACCTCGGGTCTTTCTCTTCCCTCTATCCTAGCGGCCTCCGAACACCACCTAAGCCTCTATCACCACCTCATGCCGCCCTGTCGACCCACCACCGACCCCGGAGCTATCGGGACAGGCTGCAGTAAACCCGAATAAGCCGTCACTCTCAAACCGCCCGATTTTCGCCTCTATTTTGCTCCGGCCTTGGGCCCGCCCATGCTCCTCCGCCTCCAACCGTCTTTCGTCCTTTCACGACCATCTCGACCACCTTGTACCACCATATAGCCACTCGAAACCCCGAGACCCGCGGACTAGCCCTACAAGTTACGAAACTCTCTATTCCGCTACCGACTACTCTATTCCGCTCTACCAGCCCTGTTTTTTTTCGGTGATTGCTACCCAAGCTTCCTCCGACCACCACAGCTCTCCCCGGTCGAAGGCCAACCACTCCCGTACTTGTCCAAACACCCTCGGTCACAAGAAACGGCCGCTCGGCCTCGACGTGCCTTATTTTCTACTATGCTCTATCCCGAGATCAAACAGGTGTCGAAGCCCGAACCAAGGTTGTGCCAAGACTGCGTGCCCTGCCTTGTGCTAAGGACTCGTGTCCTAGTGATCGGGCCGTGTGCCGGGTTATCTCGGGCAAGTAGCCCGAGTAGTGTTCGAGCAAATTGGCCGAGAGCCTAGACCTTGTGCCAAGTCGTGTACGAGAAAGTGGGCCCACTTGGCCGGGCCCGTATGCCAAGTGTGTCAAGCTCGGTGGCCGAGAATTTGGGCCAAGTGAGCCAAGAGGATTGAACTAATTGTCCAAGATTTTAGGCCTTGATTCGTCTAGTCTATCTTTGTGCTTGAGGATTTTTTAGGTTCGCTACCGCACTCGCCTCGAGTAATTGATCGTGAGTTGACCTCTAATACTTGGTTAGGTCGCTAATTACGTTTGGATTAGTTTATGTAGATTATTAGGTATTTACGTAGTTCGATTAAGGCCGGTTTATGTCGAAACTTAGTTAAGGTTCAATGGCCCTAATTGGTTAAGTTAGTTTGATTAGCCAGGATTACGTGGCAAATGGGATTGGATAGATTGATTGAATGATTGTTTTTGATTGATCGCGAGCGAGCGATAGGCTAGAGACGAACGTACCATCGATTAACTAATTAGATTGGCTATTATTGAATCGTCTCTTGAATTTAACTTAAATGTATATTATCCGATCAAGCGTTCGTGCTTGAATTGATTGGTTTGTTAAACTTGATAGTTTATATCGATTGGTTGCTCAATTGGGGAATAATCGCCCGAATTGTTTTCAAAGCTTGATTGACAATATTATGCATTCATATGACCATGTGTAAACTCAAATTGCATGTTTTAGCATGAAAATGGCCGAGGGCCAAGTCTTTGGGCCCGATTGCGTGAGCATCCCATTGTACGTAAAAATAAGAATTGATTGATTATCGGATGAGTTAAGTGATCATATGACGGAATGGTCTTTGGGATTCCTGACAAGTTCGTATCAAGTTCATATAGTACTTATTGTAAAGGACCAGACGACTTGTCAAATGCACGACAATCCATGTCCCGTGCCGGTGAAGTACGGATTTAAGGGAATTATCGGATGCCGGTCACAGCTTGTGATAAACCGCTACTCCTTATTGGAATGCTGTCTCGCTATGCCGTGCCGGTCCCACTAGATACATAGCCTTTAGCTGCCGTCGCCGAGAGGATATGGGAAGATGCCTGGTCTGCCCAGGCGACACGCCGGTCGTAGTGTAAGACCACACCAATTGTGTGGGTCGTGTGTCACGCCAAACGCGTGGGCCAACGTTAATAAATGGATTTCATGTGGTATACTCGAGTATGCATATTGATTGTTATGCATTGCCCGTGGTTCGATCATTATGACTATCATGTCATGTGATGCCTTGCCAGGAATTGATCGATATGATTTATTACGTCATATTTTATAACATTTCATGCATGGCTTTTGTCAAGTAAGCTTACATGTGACTGAAAAATTTATGTTATGATTCTCGTGACTACTTAGTAGGGGTTCGAGCGAAGTAATGCCCTAACCGGGCTTTGGCATTGACTCGCTGAGATTTATTTCTCACCCCATCGTTAAACCATTTCAGGTGCAAGATAAAGGAGTTAGTAATTCTTTGGAGTTGACGTTGAAAGGCGAGGGTGACGTAAACTCTTATTTGGAGTAGAGACGAGGTTGATCCTACCCTGCTCCGAAGTATTGGGCTGATTAGCATAGTATCTCTGTTGGGTTAAGCCATGTCGGTAATTGAAACGATGTTTTTGAGTAATGCGTTTTCCCGCTTTACTATCCCTGTCTTATGTTGTTGTCTGGGAATATTATACATTTCCGCATGCTTAGTAAAGTATCATGGGTCGGTAGCGTGCTTGAGACGCTATCTTTTATGACTTGATGGACGAATTGGCGGGGATACCGCGTACTCGAGAATCGAGGTGTGACATTCCCGCCCAAGGTGGTATCGGATCAATGTCGGCCTTATCCATCCGGTCGTTGGCCTTGAGTGAGAAGGAGCGCTGGGAAATGGAATAGTTAGTAGGATTACGAGTTTTATGCATGTGATTGCTAATTATGCTCCGGTATTATTGGGTTGTCTCCTTATCGGGCTTCGCTATGGGGTGAGCAAGACTCCATAAAACACCCGCAAGATGAGATCTTGGAAGGTAAAATTAGACCGAATCTAGCTAGGCCTGTCGGGTAGGATCCAACAATCATCGAGATCTTGGAAGGTAAAAGGGCATCCCGAGTTAAATCGTCAAACAGGACCCAAGAATCGCCGCTTTGAAGCCCTAGAAATTCAATGTCCGTTTAATAGTAGAATCCAGTTATGGAATGATTGTGAATTCCAGTTCGTTGCTCGAGATTGAATTTTTAGGAATTAAGTATCATAATTGGAAATTTTCCCAAATCGTTGATCGAATTGGATTAGGGTTCGATCAATTAGTCGTCGCGCCTTGGAATTAGAAATTCTCGTACCCGAACCTCGCTCCGACCAAAGTGACTAGAGATTGGACTAAATTATCCTCCGTCGGATTCTTTGGACGTCTAAATTATCCTTGATTGCAAAATGACCAAAATGCCCCTAGCTAAGACTTGGAATTACGAAATTGCCTCTAGAGTTTATGAACTACGGGATGAAGCAATTAAGACGCGGGCCCTATCTTATCACTTAGGCCCCTCAAAGTCAAATTTCTTTCTCTCTCTCTCTCTCTCTCTCTCTCTCTCTCTATATTTTTGGACGATACTTCCCCTTGTTCTATTTCTTTTGTGCGCCCCCCACTAACTCCTCCTCCTTCTTGTTTTTGGGCAATACACCATCCACCACCTCCTCGCCCCTCCTAACCACTAGCCACCATCTCTTACGCCCCTATTAAGCACCAGCCACCACTCCCTCCTCCACCGCAGCCGCACCGTCACACTTGACCGCCGCCGAGTAAGAGCAACCGCAAGCCGGCCTTGAGAAACCCTAGCAGCCGCGACCTCCCCTACCTCTCGCCAAGGCCTCTCGCTCCATCTTCGAGTCTTTCTTTTCTCTCTGTCCCCGGCCGACCTCCGAGTACCACCTCTCGCCACTATCACCACTTCATGCTGCCCCCGTCGACCTACCACCGACCCTAGAGCTGCTGAATAGGTTTTAGCAAGACCGAACCAGCCACTGCTCTCGAATTGCCTTGTTTTCGCCTCTATTCTCGCTCCAACTTCGGCCCGCCTTGCTCTCGCCGTCTCCAGCCATCTTTCGTCCTTTCACGACCATCTCCGACCACCTTGCACCGCCATATTGCCACCCGAAGCCCCGAAACTCCCTATTCTACTTACCGACTGCTCTATTCGCCTCTACCCAACTCGTTCGTTTCTAGTGGTTCTTGCCCGAGCTTCCTCGACCATCATGGCTCTCCCTAGTCGAAATCCAGCCACTTCCGCATGTTGTCAAAACACCCTCAATCACAAGAACAGCCACATCAATCCCGACGTACCCTATTTTTCCCCTCGTTCTTTCCTCGAGACCGGGCCGAGCCCGAGCCTAAGCCGGATCGTGCCCATGCCATACCCATTCGTGTGTCGAGAACTCGTGCTCGGGCGACCGAGCCATGACCCGATCATGTCTAGGCAAATTGGCCGAGTGCCTAGGCCGTGTACTAGGTCGTGTCCGAGAAAGTGTGCCCGTGTGGCCGGGCCCATGTGACGAGTGTGCCAAGCTAAGTGGCCGAGAATTTGGGCCGAGAGGATTGGGCCTACTTGTCCGAGATTTTGGGCCGTGATCCGTTTAGTCCATGCCGCCTCACTCGCCTCGAGTAATTGGTCGTGAGTTGACCTCTAATTCTTGGTTAGGTCTTTAATTACATTTGGATTAATTTATGTAGATTATTAGGTGTTTAGGTAGTTCGATTAAGGTCGGTTTAGGTTAGAAACTTGGTTTAGGTTCAATGGCCCTAATTGGTTAAGTTGGTTTGATTAGCTGGGATTACGTGGCAAATGGAATTGGATGGATTGATTGAATGATTATTTCGATTGATCGCGAGTGAGCGATATGCTAGAGAGCAGTATACGATCGATTGACTAATTCGATTAGCTATTATTGAATCGTCTCTTGAATTTAACTTAAATGTATATAATCCGATCAAACGTTCGTGATTTAATTGATTGGTTTGTTAGACTCGATCGTGCCTATATCGATTGTCTAAGTGAATAATTTGGTTGGCCATGGATCGATTGGATGCTCAATTGGGGGATAATCGCCCGGAATTGTTTTCAAAGCTTGATTGACAATATTGTGTATTCATATGACCGCGTGTAAACTCAATTGCATGTTTTAGCATGAAAATGGTTGAGGGCCGAGTTGTTGGGCATGATTACGTGAGCATCCGGCTATACGTAAAGATAAGAATTGATTGATTATCGGATGAGTTAAGTGGTCATATAACGGAATGGTGTTGGGATTCCTAACAAGTTCGTATCAAGTCCATACAATGCCTATTGCATGAGATCACACGACTTATCATATGCACGACAATCCATGTCCCGTGCCGGTCATACCGATTTAAGGGATTGTCGAATGTCGGTCGCTGTTTATAACGGACCGATGCGCCTTATTGGAATGCCTGTCTACTATGTCGTGCCGGACATACTAGATACATAACTTTCGGTTACTATCGCCGAGAGGATATAGGATGATGCCTGGTCCTGCTAGACGACACCGTCAATCGTAGTGTAAGACCACACCGATACTATGGGTTAGTGTCATGCCAAACGCATGGGCCAACGTTAATAAATGGACTTTGTGTGGTGTCTTGAGTATGCACATTGATTGTTATGCATTGCTTGTGGTTCGATCATTATGACTATCATGTCATGTGATGCCTTGCCAAGAATTGATTGATATGATTGTCACGTCATGTTTTATAATATTTCATCCATGGCTTTTATCAAGTAAGCTTGCATGTGACTGAAAATTTTATACTATGATTCTATGACTACTCAATAGGGGTTCGAGCGAATTAATACCCTAGCCGGGCTTAGGTGTTAACTCACCGAGATTTATTTCTCACCCCGTCGTTAAACCATTTCGGGTGCAAGATAAAAAAGCTAGTAATTCTTTGGAGTTGATGTTGAAAGGCGATGGTAACGTAAACTCTTATTTCGAGTAGAGACGAGGTTGACCCTATCCTGCTCCAAAGTATGGGGTTGATTAGCGTAGTATCTCTTTGGGTTAAGCTATATCGGTAATTGAAATGATGTTTTTGAGTGATGTGTTTTCTTACTTTACTATCCATATTTTATGTTGTTGTGTCTGGGAGTATTATACGTTTTCACATGTTTAATAAAGTATTGTGGGTCGGTAGCGTACTTGGAATGCTATCCTTTATGACTTGAGGGACGAGTTGGCAAAGATGCCGCGTGCTCGAGGATCGGGCGTGATAGTATCTTTATTGGCTACTCTACAAATAGCAAAGCTTACCGTGTATTCAATAAAGATTCACGGGTTGTTGAAGAAACAATAAACATCAAATTCAAAGATGAGCTGAAAGGCATTCAACGAGAAGAGCGGGATGTGGATTTCCAAACATCCGCTCCAATACATGTTCAATGACCCCACAACAAGAACAACCAGCTGCTAATCCTTCAAATTCAAATTAAATGCCTAAGGATTGGAAGTTCAAGACCGATCATTCAAAAGATCAAGTTATCGGAGAGATTGACGAAGAAATCAAAACGAGATCCTTAATCAAAGACATGATGAACTATCTAGCCTGGATATCTCAAATTGAGCTGAAAACAATTGAGAAAGCCATTGTTGATGGAAAGCTGGATGGAAGCCATGCAAGATGAGCTCCGACAGGTTTGCTATCAACGATGTCTGGGATTTAGTTTCTCGACCAAAAGATCAGCAAATCATTGGCACCAAATGGGTGTTCCACAACAAAATGGATGACAAAGGCAAAGTGGTAAGAAACAAAGCAAGGTTAGTAGCTAAAGGTTATTCACATGAGGAAGACATAGATTATAATGAAACTTATGCTCCTGTTGCTAGACTTAAAGATATTCGACTATTGCTTACATATGCATGTTATTATGATTTTACCTTGTACCAAATAGATGTTAAAAATGCATTTCTTAATGGCTATATCAAAGAAAGGGTATTTGTCCAAGCAACCTCCAGGTTTTGAAGATCATTCACGTTCGGATGATATCTATCAATTGAAGAAGGCATTTTGTGGTCTCAAATAAGCCCCTAGAGCCTAGTACGAAAGATTGAGTTCTTTCCTTATTGAGTATAATTTCGAAAAAGGTAAGGTTGACACCACCTTATTTATCAAGAAGAAAGGTAAAATTATTCTGTTAGTTCAGATTTATATTGATGACATAATCTTTGGCTCCATTAATGAGAATCTTTGGGAGGAATTTAGCAAAGCTATGACAGGCGAGTTTGAAATGAGCATGATGGGACGATGAACTTCTTCCTTGGACTTCAAATCAAACAAACAAGAGTTGGCACATTCATTCACCAAGAAAGGTACGCCAAAAATCCGGTAAAAAATTCGGTTTGGAAGGATGCAAATTCACCGAGACACCTATGGGCACATCTATCAAACTGGATATGGATGAAAAAGGTACATCGGTCGATCCTAAACTCTATAGAAGCATGATTGACTCATTGTTATATTTGATTGCTTCTCGACCGAATATTTTTCTCGCCGTATATTTATGTGCACGATTCCAATCGAAACCAAAGGAATCATCATATCCTTGTGAAGAGAATTATCAGGTATATCGGTTCATCCCCCAAGGTAGGGATGTGGTATCCAAAGGCTTCAAGCTTTGATTTATTGGAATATTCAAATGCTGATTATGCGGGATGTAAAATTGATCTAAAAAGTACCTTAGGTACAAGTCAAATGAATGGAAATATGTTTATATCATGATTTTCAAATAAGCAAAACTCGGTTGCTCTTTCAACCATTGAGGCTGAGTACATTGTGCTAGGGACGCTTTGTGCAAAACTTCTTTGGATGAAATAGCAACTTAGTGACTTTGAGGAACAAATGATTAATATTCCTATTTGTTGTGACAATACAAGTGCTATAAACTTAACTAGGAATCCTATATTGCACTCAAGGGCAAAACATATTGAAGTGAGACATCATTTCATAAGAGATCATGTGAACAGCGATGATGTGGACACACATTTTGTCGATTCAAAGCATCGGCTGGTTGATATTTTCACAAAGCCATTGGACAAGCAAGCATTCGAATTCATCAAAGGAGAAATGAGAATTTCAAATCCTCCTGAATGACAAGTCCAAACGACAAAAGATTCGCAGACCTCTAAAAGATCGGGTAACCGGATCTCTCGCATCGTCAAACATCGGTACACCTAATCTTTTAAAAAAAGTTACCGTTACAATGCATCGGGAAATATACGATTTGCCCGTTTCGACTAAATATTTTTTCTATGACTCTTGATGTGATATTTTCCTGCCTGTTACACTTATCCTCTTGATTTGTATTTGTTATATTGTTTTATTACCGTTATCTCTAGTGTAAAACGTGTGTGTACATGTGTACCTATTTAACCGGACCACGTTCACTCACTTGCACCCACTCATTTTTCAACCGCCTTTATTGTTCCTCATCAAAAACCAACGCCTTTCGCTCTCTTCTTTTTTCCTCATCTTCATCTTCTTTCACTCCTCCCTCTTTAAACCTCTCTCTCGAACCTTCCCCATGGCCCCTTGAAGATCAACCGGATCCACGAAAGGAAAGGGAAAGGCTACCGGTCCCTCCAATGTCGACCTCATAGAAGCTCTAGATGTTTCAGCTCCAAGTGGTCAAACAAGAGAAGAACTAGGTGGTTCCATATCTACAAGTACTACGTCACGAGATGGAGATAGCTTCTCCTATTGCCAAAATGCCTCGGTCGGTGATTGTGAAAACGGGAGCTAAGAGCTCTATCGTTCCTCCACCCGAATTAGTCTTGCCAAAGGAAGGACTAACTCTTCCTTCGCCGATCAAGTTTCATAAAGACTTTAATGCTTGGTTTGTAACTACTCTGGAAATACTCGGACCCAAGTCGAAGGTTGTGACCGAAAAGGAAGTCGAAGCATCGCCTACCCAAACCGTCCCCGATTCTATTGCCGTTAGATACGCTGCAGGATGCTCCTAATATTTCAATCGAAAGGTCGCCCCAAGAAGTCGACAATTGAAGAGGTAACTCGAACCTCTAAAGGAACCTAAGGAAACAAGTCCACCTAAGGAAACATTCGGTGGAACCCCTCCACCAAAGATAAGTATGTCTGCGCTCCCGATCTCCCGGAATCTCGATTCGAGTGAAGAGCAAGTCGAGATTAGTGAAGCAATACTCGATACTAATGATGGCAAAAGTGACTAATGTCATGAGAATGATGACGACGATATTTTTCAAAACTTCGAGCCCACAGTTGATGTTCCAAATTTTTTCGACCCACTATTTTTGTCAAAAAGCACAGAGAATCTTGGAAAAACTTCTCTCTTCGTACCCTATTTTTCCTCGCTTGTTAATTTTGAATATCTCAAATCTCATGGAATCTTTTTTGCTGAAGTTTTAGAAAAACACAAGCTTATAGAAGTTTGCACAATGGAAGATCCCTCTTAGCCAAACGTGATCATAATGTTTTACTCAAACTTGCATTTTCCGGATCTCTACTCTCTAGCTTTCACTTTCGAAAACAAGAATTATACCATTACGGTGAGGAATTGGCTGAAATTCTCCGGACCAACTTTCTTCCTTATAGAAAACTGAAAATTTCTTCTAATGAGGCTTACGAATATATACTTGAGATCGTGAACTTTACTCGGGGCTTTAGAGAGATTGTGCCAGTAAATATTTTACCCCTCAAAGTGAATTTTCTTGAGAAAATCTTCACTCTCATCCCGCGTCCCAAGTCCTCATCCTCAAATGATGTATCTCGATTTGAGGTCAAAGTGCTTTGGGCCCCGTTTCTTGGTTTTCCAATCTCAATCCCGCACCTCATCATATTACACATGCTATGAACGGTGAGGAAAAAAAGGAGGTATGCTCTATAGAGCACTAATCGAATGGATTTTCAAGAAGAAAGGGATTGATGTTTCTCAAGTCTACAAGGAGTGCCTAACACATATTGTCATTGGGAAGAAGACACTAGAAAAGATGATGTTAGGGCCTACTCTCGAAGGATGGATAAACTCGAAGGATAAGTTAGTGAAGATTGGCCACGGTGATGATGAGCAAGCTGAAGAATTGCTAAAGGAAAGGTATGATGAACAACCCATAACTAGGACCAAGCGAGAGAGGCAAGGCGGTGGGCGCAAGAAGGCTTCGCGTCCCCCTCACCCCTGAAAAAACATCAATTTCAGCGGGACCATCTCGCTTATGTATCATCGGACATCCTATTTGGTGTTCAAGTTGATGTTACAAAGTTGAAGAAGACCGTGGAGAATATCATGAAGTATCTAGTCAAGTTGGAACAGTCTCATCATAAGCCTGGATTGTTACGACCCTATCAATACCCTTCCCGATCCATCTTCCTCACTACCCTCTTAGAAAAGAAAGCACCCGAGCACAAAACTATCACACCTATCGCTTGCGCTTGTTATCGCCTATTTTTTATGTTTTGTGGATGACTTTATGCCGCATCTTATGTACTCCCATTGTTGCACCACCTTTCCTATTTAAAATGAAGTGAAGTTATTAATATCCTATGCATTATGTTTTTTAACTAACTTTCTTTTTGCTTATGACAAAAGAGAGAGAGTTATATCCTCTATGCGAAAACAGGAGGAATCTACAAAACGGGGGAGCCAAGGAAAAAATGCTTAAAAATTTAAGTATTTTTTTCGAGATACTTACATTGAACTATTTATATCCAAAACATCTTGAAATTTGTGACTACTTAGCTTGATCAAAATCTTTTCAAAATCAAAAGATCAGCTTAGTAAGTCTTTTCTCCAAATTCAATTCCAAATCTTTTCGGAGATAACTCTTATCTGCAAATGTGCTTATGAACAAAATATTAGCTATGTAGATCTTTTACTTAAAATTGCAAGTTATAAACTTTCTCACTTTACATTTGTGGGATAGTTTTGTCATCATAAAAAAGGGGAAGATTGTCGAAAAAACATCTCATGAAATATTTTGATGATTTCCAAACTATCTATTGATATTTTATTTGCCATTGATGTGTAAATATCTATTGCATAAGGCAAATGATCACAAATGGCCATCAAGTACAAATCGTGTAAGGATTGAAGCAATTTCGTGAAAATATTTGTTGGCATCATCAAAAGATCTGGTCGACGGATATTTGATATAGGAGCTTAAAAGATCGGGAGAAATTAGGAGTATAAGTCCACAGCTACAAATGTTTTGAAAAGAGTTGCTTTGAAATCGCTCGCTCGAACCGCAAATGGCCAACGGGAAGAATTGTGTCTTCTCGGGAGCAGTTCTCTCTTGTATCGAGAAAAGCTGGAAAGCTCGTCGACGGAACACGGTGATCGGTGCCTATTTTGGGAAAATCTATTTGTAAAGGAGAAAGGGATCCCAAAACACTATGAAGCTGTCCACTTAGTCTCAAACGACTTTCTTGTTCCTCTAGAAGTGCTCTAATGGCTAGTTTCTTGAGGCTTATATAAGGAGGAGGTCGGGTAGACCAAAACGGGGAGAAGAGCATATTGAGCTATAGTTGAGCTGATTGTATATCTTGTTTAAGTGCTCTATACGTGTGTTCTAGCTGAAAAGCACTTATGTGAAAGATCGTGTGATCTTTAGTGCCTGTATTCATGTAATAGTCAAGTATACAACCTTGAGTGATATTGTTGATCTTAGATAGTATGATCTATCAGTAAAGATCGAGATACACCATTTGTAACTTGTGCGGTATTTTACTAGTGCATTTCAGCTCGTGTTGTAGCTGTTAGTTGTGAGAGTGGATATAAGCTTGGTGTAAGCTAAACCACTATATATCTAGTGTGCAAATCTTTATTTGCTTATATATTTGCTTGCAAACACGAGATCCTATTCTGCGAAACATTCGCTCACCCAATCTCTTTCATATCACTTTAGTTTTTTGTAAAGTTTGAAAAAGTTTCTATCAACCTGTTCATCCCCCCTCTAGGTTGCATTATCAATCATAATAATGGAAGCAACCGATTTCGAAGGCACACGATTAAGTACATAGGTAGCGATTAATAAAGCATCACCTCAAAAGGCGATTGGTAAATTAGCTTGCACCATCATGGACCTAACCATTTAAAATAAGGTTCCTGTTTATCCTCTCAGCTACTCTATTTTGTTGAGGAGTATATGGAATAGATAACTATCTATCTATCCCCTTTTCATCGCAAAAATCTCTAAAGCGATCGGTACAAATATTTTCGATCTCGATCGGATCTCAATGCTTTTATTTCTTGTCTAACTAAGTTTCCACAAAGGTCATAAATTTCTTAAAGCAACTCAATGCTTCTTATTTATGAGAAATCAAATAGACATATCCAAATCGAGTATAATTGTCAATGAATGTGACGAAATAAATAGCATCGTGCCTTGCTCTTACATTCATTGGACCATAGATGTCTCAGTATAGATTAGTTGCAAAAGAAACTAAGCTCTTGTGCCCTTTCCAAATGATTTTCGAGTAGTTTTCCCTACTAGGTAATACTCACAAATAGGCAAATCAACTTTTTCAATATCGTCCAATAACCCATCTTTGACTAATCTATTCATTTTCTGTTGGCCAATATGACCAAGCCTAGCATGAAATACATTCACATTATTCTCCTAAGAATAAGCGGATGTGAAAAGGGAATAACTTACATTAACATTATCATAGTCAACATCTAGTACAACGAAATCAACAAGGAAATAACTACACCCACAATAACTTATTCCTAGAGATAAGTCCATACCATAGTTATTAAAGTTAACATTAAAAGCAAACTTGACCAATACTAAAATAGACACCAAATTTCGATGAATCTCAAGAGTGTACAATACATCTTGTAGAACCAAAGTGCATCCACCACGTATATTTAATTGACAAGTGCAAATCCCTTTTACTTCAACTTTGGAATTGTTCCATATATAGATCTACTTCGCTCCACGTGAAATAAGTCGAAACTCCACGAAGGTTCTTTTGTCCTTCGCTACATGGTCGATGGATCCCGAGTCTACAATCCACAAAGGATTAGATTCGAGTTAAGAAAATCGAGCTCGGCACGTAAGTAGAACTCTCAAAGGTACTAAAGATATCTACCTTTTTTGGGCTCAACACGAGTTGCAAGCATAATGACCCTTTTTGCCACAATTATAACATTTCACTCTTGAAATGTTCTTCTTGAAGGGACATTTTCCCTTTGCCTATTGATTGGTCCTTGATTTCTTTCTTGAGGAGCTTGCTTCCATGCCTTTTCACTTCTTGAATCCACCGGGACGCTTACGCTTGGGCCCGAAGCTCCGGACGAGCTAGCACCAGCAAAGTAGATGTTAGTTTGTGGCTTCGCCGCTAAAAGGCCGTCCTCCTCCAACTCGAGGTGACGCAATGCATCCTCAAAGGTTTTAATGTTCTCATTGTGGGTCAAGTGAATTTTCATGTTTTCCTAACTTTGGGGTAAGGAACGAATCCTTTGCTTGCAATTGCTTGCTCATCGGTGAGTATGTGACCAGCATCTTTCAACTCATCGATCATATTGCCCATACGCCCGGATGTTGCTTCATGTTCGACCATGAGACATTTTGTATGAGTCAAAGTGAATAGTGAGTTGCTTCAACTTGGTTAGCGACATTTAACCAAATCCGACCTTCATAGCATCCCACATATCCTATGCATTCTCGAAGCGTCCGAACTCATACATGATGTCATTCTCCATGCTTTGCTCAAAGAACGTGATGCGAGCAAGTGAGTTCTTTCTTTTCCGGGCAAAGCAAATGTCTCTTTATCTCTTCTATGTTGGGTAGTGGTCCCATCCTAAAGCTCTTCCATAACTTGGTTAAGAGCTTCAAAAGCCTCTTGCTCTTCCAGACATATTGCACTTTCAAGTTTCATATTTCATAATTCTCACCATTTAGCTTTTTACCCTTATTCAACTCAGCTACTATATTTTTAGATGCAAAAGCTATTGTATCTTAATAGTTTAGACATTTTGCATGAATTATTAAAGTCTATTTGAATGCAACAAATGCATCGTATTTATGCATTTTAAGCGTATTAACATATAGTTTTATAAAAGACCCTAGAATTGACAGTTCACTAAGTTCCCCATCATCTTCTAAGAGTTTTAATCTAAAACTAACGTTAATACAATTATTCAACTATGTTCTAGTTACTAAAACTTGTGAATACTCCCACTCAAATCATATAACAAATATATATAAAACATTGCATTAACTAAGCAAATGCCATCATTGTTCAAAGCGGAACATCGAATAACCATAGTATCCACAAAGAACATCAATTCAAAATGCATAAGTTCCTAAAAGCCTTCCGGACATCTATAGAAATAAAACTATCAAAGGAAATATGCAAATATAATCACATATTGTCGGCTTAATTTTTCTTCGACAATTAACCCATGTACATTCCATCGTACGAGGAAGGGAATCCTCAAGATCTTTAGGAGGATCTTCAATCAAATTAGGAACCCATATTGGTGCTTTTGGAAAACCCTTTAGAAAACTCTTGGTATTACGTTAGGGCGCATTCATGCGCGCCAAGACCCATTCATTCCAAGCAACTATGTCTTCGTCACCTTAACCTTATGAACTCATTCAAGAAATGACGCACGAACTCCTTATAAGTAATGAAGTCAAGCCATATGCAATTCATCAATCCATGCCATTCTTTAGGTATGATGTTCCTTAGTGTATAAAATGCCCTTTCGGTTCATTTCTTGTCCTTTCCAAATGATGTCTTGGATTATCTCGTTGACCATCTTCACATGAGTTATAATGTCACCATCATTATTCCATCAATAATTGACCAATTCCTCAATCATCACATCAAGAGCTTGCCTTTGCTCATGTGTCTTTACCCTTAAAGGTGTTGTTATATTTCACACCTTCCATTCTTCCTTCGGCCCCGGTCTCGATGACATTGTTCATGCAATAAATGCGAGAACAAAGTGGATTACTAAAATTCATCAATCACAAAATGTCGCGACCTAAAAAATCAAGTTAATGGATTATTAAGTTAATTAGATAAATTAACTAACCTAATGCGACTCTCCCAAGCCCTACCAATTCGCAACTTAGGTTTGTTTTCAATTTAGGAGCTGTCACTAATCATTTAAGGTAGGTTGATTAGAAACCTATATAAAATAGCGGAAGAGCTATTTTATCTCTACGAACTAGAGAAATTGAGTTTGGGGACTTAGTTACGTTAATTAAAAATTAGCACTATTTCGGTACGAATTTCATGAAAATGTATTTTTGATTGGTTTATATGAATTAGATGCTTTTTTTTTTGTTTTCCTTTTTCTATTTTTTTTATTTTCAAATTTCTTTTAATGGATTTGAACAAAATTAAACAAAAATGCCCATAATATACATTGAATTTCGAATTTTTCGATAAGTCTTCTCATTCCCGAAGATCCGGGCTAGAGCGAGATTTTATCCGCTACATCCTCGAGGATTCGAGCCAAGGTATGCGGATAAATATATAGAAATACAATGTCCCTTCTCGCCAAATGGCAGAATATGAATTTCTATATTTAAATCACCATCCCATTCCATAAGATCATGGGAGTGGCGTGTGATTTAATTTTCCGACGGGACTAGGCACCGGGGAGCATACATTATAGGCGTTTTGTTTAAAAATGTGTAAATATTTATTGAATTTTTGAAAATCCTTAGGGGATTCCGAATTTTCAAGGAGATAGGCTCCTGTCCACAAAGGATTGATATCTTTTAAAAATTGGAAAGATTATCTTCTGAAATTTTTCAAAATATATTAGATAACTTCCTAAATTTTAAAGATGCATTCAATATCTCTAAAAAAATTTGATTGAATCTTGAGTTATCTGAATATTCCGAAAATATATCAATATTCTACAAGATATGATTGCCTCAAAATGCGGTGTGTTCTTATCCCTAAATGCTCTAATTTTCGAATTTTCCAAGGATTATCGAGATTATGCACAAACGCTCAAGATAAAGACCGTGGTTCGGATCCTTCGAAATTCAACCGTAAGATAATCGAAATCCGGAAATATATATCGATCAAAGATAACATGCTCAATATATTCTCAATTTCGAAAAAAGGGTTAAGGGATAAGACTCGCCAAATAAACAAATCAAACAAACAATCTTCGACATATCCACGGATCAAGCAAAAAGTCGCCTATGAGCAAAAAATCAAGTGCCAAAAAAGCATGATCATCGGCAAATAAACGACACGAGGGATAGCCAGATTGAACGCTAAACGGCTATGAACCTCGACCCTAAACAACGGCTGATTTTGACCATGAATAGCAACAAGTTTTCACATGTAACAGTAGTAGCTTTCATCATTAAAACACAGCAAGTTTCGGCACCTAAAAGCATGCAAAAACATCCTAAACAGCAGGAATTTCCACCCTAAAACAGTAGCAAAAATATCCTAAAAAAGCAGCGATTTCAACAAGAAAATAGCAGCGAACCAGCATGAGAATAAAGAGAATAGCAACTTTAAACAAAGGCGAAAACAGCAGCAATTTCGTATCATTAATGGCAGTAAAAATCGAACATCAAACCATGGCGAATTTAGCATTAAACAAAGCATGAAACAGCGATGATTTTCAGTGTGAAACAATAGCAAAATAAAAAATAAAAAAATGCGTGAATCAAAGCTGAAAGTATACAAGGATTACCTTAGTTCGCGAGACAAAACTCGGACCAATTCGATGCAAAAACACCTATGGATAGCAGCTTTGAAAGCCCCTCGTTCTCCTCTTCTCACGCCTACACTTTCTTGGCCATGTGTGCTCTTTTTCTCCCTTTTTTGGTGTCCCCCAGCCTTTTAAACCCTCTACATCACCATGTATATGGAGAACTAGAGTTTACTAGTAAGTGCGGGACTTACCGACAACCGTTGGATTCAAAGGCTCTAACTAAATATCAACCGTCCGATTGAAAATTCGACTCGAGGACTTAAATACCTCAAATTTTAGGCTAATAGGAGTGCAAAATGCGCTTGGCCGAATTTTTTCTTTGTGGCCTTATTTGCGCAAATTTGAGCTCGAACTAGGCTTTAATTAATTAACGACTTAATTAACTGAATGCCCCGTCAGTTAAATAGACTTAAATGGGCTGAATTGAATTTAAATTTAAGTCCAAACCTCCCTAAGAATTTCAGTACACCATTGCAAGGCCTTGGTCAAAATTCTCATGCTCAATTATGGGCTCGTCTCAAATTTTCGGGCTCAATTATGGCTCATTCGAATAATAGACGTTTAATTAAAAGCTTTAACAAAGCTCACATGGCCCGAATTATACTAAAAAATAGATCCACTTGGCCCATTGAAAATTCACATATCCTATGGCTTTGCTCGGATCGAGCCCGGTCCCGCCGCTTGTCGGTTTTAAACTCTATCGGTACTCGACTTTGAATGATATGCACTTGATCGAAAATAAATATGCAATGCATGTGGAATTTATTTTGTTTGGCGAGAATTAATTCTCATTTTTTAATGCTTAAATGAATGATTTCCTAAGAATCAAAATTTAGGTGTCAACACCTAATAATTACAACATATCATAATCAAAGACACGCAAATCAAACATCATCAAGCCCTTATAGATTGACCAAAGAAAGAATTTTTTAAAATATATATTTAAAAAAAATCAACAGTCAAAGTCAATGGTCAATGGTCAATGGTCAAAGGTCAAAGGTCAGGTCAAAGTCAACAATCGAGTCAAAGTTAACCTGGGTCAATCAAATTTAATTTTTGCATATAAAAAAAGGAGGCGACTCGGCTCGACTTGGGACTATGGCCCTATGCGAGCGCTTAGCCCTTGGGCCTAGGCCCAAGCGGGGGCCCATGCCCATGGAAGGCTATATAGCACGTGCCCCACGGTTGATGCACGGTGCGTGCTCGGCGTTTCGTGGGCATGTGCCACGTCGCCCCAACCGATGCTTCTCGCCCACTTTTTCCTTTTTTTATTATTTCAAAATTGAAAATCGCGCCGTGGCGTCCATGTGATTGGCGGCTTCCGGCCACCGCTGCGGCCGCATCCGACCTCCGTTCAAGACCTATAAAAAAACCAAAATTTTTGTATCGACAAGCACTATGAATCTATCTTGTAAGAATCAAAATTTTCTTTCGTCTAAGGCTCAAAAGGGCGGAAAAACCTCATGAACAGTAACTTCGAAATTAAACTTTGACCCGTTTTCATATTCGACGAAGAAATTCAATGCAAATAAGATCATGCAATCAAGAATCAACAACCCTACGCTCCGATACTAATGAAGGAAACTTATTCCTACGAAATCGCAACGGAAGAACATGCCCAGGATAGTTGAAACATTGATCGAAGAGTACATCATGGAATTCGGAGCGTACCTTATTATTCACGGACTAAATGTCGCCTTTGTAATCTCCCGGGACAGATCCGGCAACACTTCATTGGAGGAGAGTTCGTTGAGAGAATCTGTGAGTAGAGAGCACGTTGTATAACTTCTCGAGGGAGAATCGTCGTCATATTATGGAAGACGATGTTTCCTTTTATTAAAAGGGAACTCCCTTCTCCATGGGCTGCACAAAGGTTATGGGCTTGGCCCACATGGGCGGCGTGTAACTATTAAATAACCCAATAGTTCGCGCAAATACGAGGTTATCCCCACCTGAATTTCATGTCATTGTTCCCCAGAACAGGATACTTTAGATTAGGTGGAGTTAGGGCAAAGTTGTTGGAATAGCTAGTGATGACCAAATTGTTTGGAAGTAGTAGTAGTCTCTACATTCATCCCTCTCTCTAAATTAAAGAATCTCACATTTCTTTGGTGGGGTGGATCGAAAGCACTCGATATTTGACACACTACTTCGATTTCTTAGTAATTTGGAATCCATGTGTTTCTATTATTGCGGCCAACTAAGGAATCCCTCTAGTAACATGCAATACCTGTCCTCGCTCCTGCTCCTTGATATAGACTAGTAAATAACTCAACTTGTCGAGCCACGACGATGAGCATGGCATCTAGTGGCACTCCCATGCGAAATTTCATGATCTTAGGATCAGACAACTTCTGAAACCGGTGGCATTTCTCGAGGAGATTCAATATGTCACCACTCTGCGACTTCTCAAGGTTGAGGGTTGTGAGGATCCGACGAGTTTACTAGAATAGATAGGAAATTTCTCTTTGATCCAAGAACTTCGAGTTATTGGCTGCCAAGGTCTAACGTGTTTATGCAATGAGATTCGCCACCTCACCTCTTTGAAGAAATTGAGAATCGTTCGGTGTTTCTCTCTGAAAGAGAGGTGTCAAATAGAGAGAGGTGCAAAATAGAAAGTGGTGCAGGTTGGGAAAAGATTATGCACTTCCATGCTTATCATTTAGATAATTGTTTTCGGAGCATGTGCTTGTATCTTTTTTTTTTTTTTTAATCCTCAACTACCGTTATAGTAGGTACAAGAAAAAATTATCAGTTATTTTGTGTTTAGGTATAAGTTTTTGTTTATGAACGTATGTCGTGCCTTTAGTGTATTGGTCCCAGCGAAAATTTATCTCAGGTCCGCCACCTTAATCTCTATTCGAGAGTCAAGGCAAAGAGTCATGACCAGTGACAACGCGGCGATGAAACCAGGTGATGCAGAGCCTTGAAGTGGATACTAAGATTCAGGTACGTATGGAGAAATTATAAAGGATTACGAGCCATAGGAAGTTTCATCTAGATACTCATCCGGACAAGGTAAGAGTCGCCGTCGAGAGGAGGAGGAGGAGGAGGAGAAGAATCCTCTCTTTCGCACTCGAGAATGAAATAATTGGTAGAGAAGAGGATAAGGAGGGAGACCGTCAAATTCTTGTTCGATCCCACCTCCAAATTTGTGATAGGGACTCTTTGCAAAACACCTCTAAATACCTTGTGACCGGATCTCTTCCATTTCACATTGAGCTATTTCCCTTCCCTACTTCAAGGCTTCCGTGCCACAAATTCAGTCTACGTTATACATTTTATACCATGACACTACCCCACACATAAAGGTTGATTTAACGATGGAGTGCTTAAGCACGTGAACCCCACGTGCATGGACATCAAAGGAATAAGGAAATTACTTCCTGACATTGCTGTTAGAGACATCATAATCTCAATCATAGATCCATACACCATCATCGGATATTTTGCATAAAATACTCATTGATTAAAATATCGTGTAGTCGAAATAAATGACAATCTTATTAAGCTGTCGGGCTAGCAGCTCCCTCACGGGAATAAGGAAGACTTATTAAGTGGTTAATGAGAAGAAATCTCACGAATGAGTGACGGCCTGTAAAGATACCTTGGTTCCGAAACCAAACATGCCCGACCATAAAGCTTAAATTATAGGCCGGGCTTGCTATAACATGATTCTTCTTTATTGAATTAGGGGATTACCATATATGTGAGGTCTTATAACCACCGTATAGAAAGGGTGATGTCGATTTTCGACCATTTTCAATGAAAATTATGAGGCACGGATTATTGCTGATGATAAAAAGAAAAAATCTGTTGACTAATTTTTCCAAATAATGTAACATCATTTTTAAAAAATATATTTTTCACATCGTTACTTTTTCGTCAAATAAACGCACCCTTCATGTTAAGTGCCATTAGACCTAGTACTTTATGTTGCAACCATTGTTGACAAAATTACTGCACAAAATTGGCAAGTGAATTTCTGGATCTCGTGTGATTCGAGTTTCCCATCAACAGCTTCCTCCGTTTTCTTCGACTAGGGTTATCTTGTCATGTCGGATTCTTGCATTTCCATTCTGTGCCGCAATAATCATGTGAACTATTAGAAGTCTATATGTGAATCGAATGTGGGACAATTAGTCTAAAGTTCGATCTGCAAGTATCAACTTGATTAGGTTTCGGTCAAATGAGTCCAAGAAACAATCGTTGTTTAGCTGGATTTTGCTGATTATGCAAAAGCTGATGGTCAATCACGCAGTCATTTAGACATATTCTCAGAAGATTCTATATTGTCGTTTGTACTGCAACTTGGTCTGGGGCAACAAAAGGGTCGACAACAACTCTCTGAGCAAACCGTGTGTGAACAAGGAATTTGGTCAACGGGCGTGGCGACGAGCTCCAAATCTGGCTCCAACAGAAATGCCATCCAAAGTCACCATTAGCTGTCCAACATAGCAATTTTGCGTCAGCAATAAATCAAAATTAAAGCTACGCCATAGGTGATGAGCTTGACAATGGTGCTATAGAAAGCTCCTATGAGTGTGCTCTTAACTTGCCACTTTATGGATAATGTGAATTAGAAAAACTTTGAGGCTCAAAAGCCTTCTGCTATAAGCTAATAGCTCTCTCAAGACTAACATACAGTCCAGTCCCTTTAAAAGGCTGAGAGAAGGGTTATGTACGTGAGATGGCGTACCAGTCTGAGTTATATATAGATCATGCCACCTTCATGGGTGTTTTTACTTGCTTCATTGTTTCATTATTTCATTTTAGGTATTGCTTCTACTTTCTTCCTTTGTCATTTTCATTCATGAACCTTTTTCTCTTTTATTTTTATTAATTGGTTATCAATATACCCTAGCCTTAACATCATCTACCTTAGATCGAACTCTCTATAGAGTTTAAAGACTTTTTTTTTAATATTAGTTTGACTTTGATACATTAAATCCTGGACCCACTAAAAATCCAATTCATCGTAGTTTAACTCTTCACTTAGATCTCCAAATCTCACGGGAACCTATGATGGTATTAGAGTCAAGGGGAAAATATTAATTATCTTAGTAAGACCAACTTAATCGGTTTTGCTTTGTGCAAAAATAAGCGATCGAACAATAAAATAGACATAACGATAAAATAAATCAAACAGCCGATTTTTGTGGTTGGGTCATAGAGACCGCATCCATGAGGAGAGTAACAACAAATTCCACTATAGATCAAGCGAAAAATTCGGAGATTACAAACTGCGCTCGAGTCATTGAAACACTCTTAGTGTTTTACATGTCTCTCACATGCGTTTAGCCCTATAATTACTCACGAAATAATCTCTTAATCTCAAGAAAGAATTATAAACAAATCTCAAACTCACAAAATTTAACCGGCTTCAACACTCTATCGCCTCGGGTGTAATTCACAAGCAAAAACTCATCTTGGATACTCTTCACAATGAAAACTTGCTCCTAATTTATAGGTAAGGGTTGGATCCAAAAGGAAACCCTCTCCAACTAGGATAGAAAACCTATTCAAAATTGGAAATATCACATCGATTCCACCAAAGATAGATTTTCGTGAGATTCAAAACAAATCTTCTCCAATGCGAGAATCCAAGTTCGGTCAACCCACTTTCATATTAGATTTTTTTTATTTTCTTGATCAAACTCGAGACATATTCTAATAATATCCATAATGGCTTGACAATCATTTCACTAATAATTTTGAACTTTGCTACTACTCTCCCAACAGCCCCAATGGGCTTAACCGCCATAAACATCTTCTAAATACAAGTCGTGCTTGAACTTCACCATAACCGTGGACCTCACTAGAACACCAACTACACATGCACCTTTAACTACTTCACAAAGACTTTTTGACATAAGCTCTTCTACCACGGATAAAGCAAAATCACCGTTGCATCCATATCCTTCGGGAGATCAAATATGTATCTTGTCAATATTAGCATTTACAGCAACTATTGACTCTACATGCTCCAACTCGCTACAAGCACCATTTGTGTCGATTATTTCACCAATACTCGCTAACTTAGGAGTTTTTGGTTATAACTAAACCTTAAGCTGAACAATGTTCGGATCTATATGAATTCTTGCTATAATCACTCCTACCTAGAAGTATCGAAGACTCGTCAAATGTAACTTCTCTACCGATAACGGGTGAATTTAACTTTAGGCACCACAATCGATAACCTTACTTACATTTTGCATAGCCTAGGAACATGCACTTTCTTGCCCTTTCATCGAGCTTACCATTACTAACTCAAATATAACAAGCAATATTCTACAAATAGAATAATCAGTAATATTACCTTATCACACTTCTTCAAAGTCCAACATCCAATCACGATCGATGGGAATCCATTTATTAGGTAGTTCATTTGTACTACGTGCATTCGCTAGG
Organism: Rhodamnia rubescens; assembly: GCA_021437795.1. Lineage (NCBI taxonomy): Eukaryota > Viridiplantae > Streptophyta > Magnoliopsida > Myrtales > Myrtaceae > Rhodamnia > Rhodamnia rubescens. The sequence continues at coordinate 1,956,919 of JAILYA010000049.1, forward strand.
AATCTCCTAACTATACCAACACCAGAGAGCATTTTATGAGTTGTCTCTAGTAATGTTCTACTCATCAATTCCGCAACATGTTGCGGTTCATTGGTATTAGTGCGGCGTCCCACTATGCCTTTCTTCATGAAGAATTCGTTTAACAGCTCAAAGCAAAATTCCATGCTACCGTCAACTCGCATATGCTTGACCATTTTACCAGTCCTCATTTCAATTAAAGCTTTCAATTACCTAATCTTGACAATAGTATTAAACTTGTGCCTTAGCACAAACACACGTGTCCTCCTCGAATAGTCATCTACAATCGTAACAATAAATCTATCACTCTTCCTCTAAAGGAAATCACAACAACTTGTGAATATCCAAGTGCAGTAATTTTGCAATTTTTGTGGTTTCTCCAATAGTCGGATCAAACCGCACTTTTTGCCATTGATCTAAATCACAACGACTACATATATTTAGTTCGTTAGCAATTTAACCACACAATAATTGTTTTTCACTTAGAACTTCAAGCTTCTCTCGCTAATGTGCCCCAAACGCATATGCCATAATTTAGACTCTCGAATAGATGCATCCGACGCCTCCATGGCTAATTCTGTCACTATATCACCTTGAAACTTATATAGGCCATTGTGCTTAATTCTTTTCATTATACCAAGGCACTTTGAATAATTTTCAAAACGCAAAGCATTCCGATTAATATCAATACCTAGCTGAATCCAGGACACTCAAGAAAATCATGTTCTAGTTAATGTCCTTACAATACTATCATGCATTTTGATTCTAACATGGCCAACACCCACAACATTGCGATCGACATTGTTCCCTAACCGCACTTTACTACTATGTGTGCACCGATAAGTAGTAAACCAATTCATGTTTAGTGTAGTATGAAACGGATAACCATAATCCATAATCCATCCGTTAAATGATGAATCATCAATAGAAGATAAGACAAAATCAACATTACATGAATTCCTGTCGATTCTGACTACAACATCATAAGTAGAATCAACTCCAATTTCCTTACCCTTTTCGTTTTTCATCTTAAAGCAATCCTTCTAGAATGCTCTTCTTGCTACGTTCTAACAGACAGTACCACCGAGTCCTAAATTAACTACATCTATTCATGTTTCTACTACTTATACTAACACGAGTAGCCGTTTTTTCTTTATTTTCACCTACTAACGCAAAGAGACATAGATTCAAAAGATTCTCCTATATGAATGTCCCCACTAAGAATTAAATCTCGAACCTCATCAAATGTTAAAATTGTTGATTTAGAGGAATTACTAACAAGACTAATAGTAGAAGTCCATCTATCGGGCATTGAGGATAATAAAATCAAAGAACATATCTTATCTTTAAAGTCAATATCAATTAAAGTCAATTGACTAACGATCACATTGAATTTATTGATATGATTACCAACCGATGCACCTTTCTCTATCTTTAAATTAAACAAATGTCACATCAAATAAACCTTGTTGATAACGAGAGGACTTCTCGTACATATCCGACAAGGCTTGCATCAAAATTACAAGTGGTCATCTCTTTCATAATGTTAAACGCAACGTGATGAGCCAATGTTAGCCGACTTCTCTCCGAGATAGGAGCAAGTACGAGTTAAGTGCAATTTCATTTGATATAGACAGTCCTCAATCTCGCATCTTCCAAAAACGAAATCCTTCCCATCAAATCAGTCGATTTTCACTTCACATTCTTCTCGTCACCATCGATTCACTTCAATTGAAGCAAGCCTAGCTCCGATACCAATTGTTGCGCAAGCAAGTGATCGAACAATGAAGTAGATAGAACAAGAAAATAAATCGAACACTACGTTCATGGATAGAACATTAACGAATTCCATTATAGTTTAAGCAATACAATTCGGATATTACAAACCCAAGGTGCATCTTACATAAGTCGATACGATCGACATGAATATTCATGAGGACTTTGTACAATAAGTTTTACTTATAAATAACATCATAGCGCATTGCTCATACGATATGGGACTGATAGGTTATGTTCAATTCTAAATTACCTCTGGGGAAGCATCACAAGACTGCTCAAATATATTTTCCTCATTGACCGAACGCCAACAACTATGTTGGAAGTTTTAGACATGAGATGATCTTTTCTTAACAATATCGAGAGGTCGTGGATATAATTTCACTCTTTCCTGCACCTTCTTCTCCTCAATGGTCTTAAACGCAAAAGAATATATATATATAATATAACTTTAGGCAAATCCTTTTTGTAAGGCCCGCACACCTTCATATATTCGCTAGTGATTATTAGTTTACAGGTTTATATCTTTGGGGCCAACCACGTGACAGTCAGATCCGTTAAACTCGTCCATAATCATGTATTCAAACTTACGTACGAGGTGAGATCTCTTCAAGAACAGAGGGAGAAAGACACGAGAAAGAAAATTGCAAGAAGAATACAAAAGTGGAAAGTGTACAGAGGGAGGGTGTTTGTGTCATTTCCCAATCGGGATGACACCGTTTTGATAATTTTGCAAGCCGTGTGAGGTGGAGAGATGGGAAAGTCAAACTCAACTGAAGCGAGAGGGGGCGAGAGAGACTCGATCCTGTGGAGGACTATAAAAGGGTGGGCTTGGGGTTGCGAAGTTCTTCGCACCAAGCGAGCTTTTTTTAGTGCCGAAGAACTCGTATGTGGTTCAACAGCCGTAGAAAAAACAGAGTCTCGTCTCTCATTTCCTGAAGAAAATGTCGCTGGTGGAAGAAGGAACTGATGATTACACACAAGACGGAACCGTCGATCTCCGGGGAACCCCGTCCGCCGGTCGAAGCGCGGCGGATGGACCGCCTGCTCCTTCGTCGTCGGTACTCTCTCTCTCTCTCTCTCTCTCTAAGTTTGCATTCATGGGTTGAGGAGAACTGCTGTTTTCTTCTGCTTCTTGATGTGCTTTTTGGCTGACGGTGTTGAGTCGTTGGACTTGAATGCGATGCATCGTGCTCTTTCCACATACTTTGGAGCTGCTTTTCTCCTGTAGAATTTTTTTTTTTCATTTCCGGGACTTTCCCTGGATGATTGAGTTGCGAGGTCACAGCTATGTTGTACGGACACACCTCTTAGGGAAAATTTTGCATATCGGACACGTGTTGGTGTCAGACATGCGCCAGACACGTCCGGACACGCGTGGCCGAGATTCAATACTCGGTCAACCGAACGGACACGGGGGGGGTTGTTTCGCGTGTCCGGGGTTAAGGTGAGTCAAAGAGAGAGAGAGGTTATAGAGACGAGGAACGGAGAAAGTGGAAGGGGGTGTTAATGGGATGAAGTAGAAGGCGGCAAGCCGCAACACCAGGATCAGCCAGTTGAACCGGCGTAACTTCTGCACAGACATTGTAGACTGGTACAGCCGGTGGTGGTGGTGGTGGTGCGACGGCGTGGCGTTGCTGTTGCGAGGGTAGTGGTGGTGCGGCAGAGGTGGAGATCGCCTGTTGCTGTTGCCGATGATTTTGAGTCATGAGGGAGAAAGAGAGAGATTAGTGGGAGTGGGCGTCATGGGGTTGAGATAGAAAAGAAGGTAGTGTTATGGGGTTGCAGTAGACATGGCGAGACTTCCATGAGAGAGAGAGAGAGAGAGGGAGAAGTTTCTGGGAATGTATAAAAGAGAAGAGAGAACGGGGGGGAAAGGAAAAAAAAGTTGGGGATGGACTCATTCACGTACACACATACATCCACTCTTTCTCACACGTCTACTTACCGCCCGCTTGTCACTCACCTGCACACATGCACAAGGGAGCAGATTTTGGGGGAGGTAAGAGTTGACTGAGTCAAGATTTGAAGAGGGAAAAGAAAGAGTTTTGGGCGGAGGATTTCTGTTTTTTATAGTGATATTATTATTATTCTAATCTTAAAAATAATAATTTATTATACATATATAAAAATATATTATATAATATACAATATATCTCAACGTCTCGAAATTTTCTATTTTTTAAAATTTATGTGTCGATATGTCGTGTCGTATCGCGTATCGTATCATATAACATAGGCTCACGGTGCGTGGTGTATCGTATCTATATAACATAGGCTCACGGTGCGTGAGTGTAGCTGGAAAGTTTAAACTAGCCGACAGCCTCCCATGTCCCATCATTATCATTGAACTGCGAAAATGCAGACATAAAACACAACAAGAAAATGGCCGAAGCAATAGTTTCTTTCTTCAACTTGTGGCTTCGGAAGTCGTGCCTCGTGCTTGCTTATCTGTCCTTACTGGTTGCTCTTCATGGCGTGGGGTTTAATACTACGTTCTTGAATTATCAAAACGAAATAGTAGGAGATTAATCTTTTAGCCGAAAAGGGTAATCGTATTATCGCTAATACGATGAATAGGTTTAATCGTAATTGCATAATACATAGCGGGTGTTTTTTCACGGGCCTCAATGCGTCCCCTCCGTGAAATTATGATTCAACCTTGATTCGGATTATCCGAGATCACGTAGGTATTTGCTCGTTCCAAAGGGTGTTGTAAAGATTTGAGGGAAAGCTAACTAATAGATGCAAGCTCTCTTCAACATGGCTTTATGACCGCCGAAGAAGTAGGCTGAGCTGCAGAAAAAAACACAATAAAGACACCTTTTTTTTAAAAAAAATTTCTGATAGGGTGCATGTGGCCATTATTATTCGCAAAAACGAAAGGAAAAAAAAAAAGAAGTCTGCCACCATAAATAGTTGGTTGGCAGCATATTGTGGCATTCAATTTCCAATTTAATTTTTCAACCTACTGAAAGTACTTTGGCATTCACAAGTCTCCCTTACATCGCATTAGGAATCAAGATGTCTTTATAGCATATGCTACTTTGCACGAATTAACGATAATGACTGTCAGAATGGTACCACCACGAGGTTGTCTAGGGTTTTTTGTTTTTTTAATCCACTGTCTTAAAAGTCAAGAATAACGAGAAGCTTCCATTTTCTTTCAATTTTTGAATTATGTTTGTCAGAAGAAAATACAAAATTCGAACCTGAACTTTTGACTTCCTTGTGAGAAAACTCTACCCAATAGTATCTTCTTCCCGTAGAATAATCAACCCAGAATTAATTATGTAATAATTTTTGGGTGACTAAAAACAATTAATAACTTGTCTTGGGGCACACAAAAAAAATAAAATTAATTAAAAATTATTATATGTATATTCTTTTAAAAATTTATGGCTCATAATATATTATTATTCTCAATCATTTAAGGGCTGTTATGCTAGAAAAATCTTAATTAACCACATATTGCCATTTGTCGCATCATTTATGTCCCTAACTTTCAAGTTTAGTCTAATCCTAAATAGTTTCCGAAGCTAGCTGCTCAACACTAACTCCAAATCGTAAAGATAAGATTCGAAGCATCTGTTTGACCTCATTCGTTCTAAGATTCCTCTGATAATGTATCTTCAATTGGGAAATCCAAAATGCATGTTGACAATCTTTTATTGTCATTTTGGCTATGGAATCGCGTAAGCCCGTGCATACCTTTCGCTCTCCATCCTTCGTTTTTCATGATCATATTATACTTAAACTTATTCAATAAGTCTATTTCAAATAAGTTCGCCGAATCACGCAAACCCATGTGGATAATCATTTTCGTATTGCTATATTTCGAATTTGTCTAAATGAACCTTTTTTTAGAGAAAAATAAAAAATCCTATGTATATTATATCCTTGGGAATTTTGAATGGTGGCAGCAGCAGCAGCAATGCAGATCGGATAGAGGCTAGCTTCAATTATTCAATTTGGCTTGTTTTATTATATTTTGTTTCGTTAGTCTTTGGTTTGACTTGTTGACCAAATTTGGGTGCAGTGTACGAAGTCTTCGAGAGGATGGCTTACTATGGGATCTCGTCCAACCTCGTCGTCTACCTGACCACGAAGCTCCACCAAGGCACGGTCAAGTCGGCCAACAACGTCACCAACTGGGCCGGCACCATTTGGATCACGCCGGTCCTTGGCGCGTACTTCGCCGACGCCCATCTCGGCCGCTACTGGACCTTCGTCGTCGCATCCGCCGTCTATCTCGTGGTACGTGCCGCCGTCTCGGAAAACTTGATGGTCGTTGTCGGGCTCGGGTATAACCTTTCTAGGGTTCCCATATAAGAGTCACTATCATATTGACATGTGAAAATCATGGTTAACCGGCTTTAAATTCGTCCTTTATAAAAATAAAAAAAAAACGGAAGGATATAATCGGAGCTGAGTCGACACAATTTAATTAGTACTCGAGCTCGAGTCCGCTCGGTTGCGCCTAGCTTGATGCATGATCGGAGCTTGATTTCTCGAGTTCGAGGTCGGCTCGAGCTCGGATTCAAACTCTTAATACAACATGATCATGTGAAAACTATATCATTTAGCTGTACATGACATTCATATATCATGCATAGGCAGTTAAAAATATACGAATTAAGCTTTCGAGCTGTTTGTATTTTTAAACTTGAGCATGACCCGATTAAGTACTTGAACTCGAGAATAATCGACCCAAACCAAGTTTGACTAGTCTAGCACTTGATTCGGGTTAGCTCAAGAAAAGGCCAGCTATTTTTCGAGACATACAAATTGCGAAAATCAATTTGAATTTATGGTTGAGACGCGGTAATATGAAATAATTAACTCAATTTATCTAAGTAGAGTTCACAGATTTCATGCTAGTCCACAACTTGTTATGCATCAGGGATTCCCTTTTGTGTAAATTAAGTTTGCCTTAAATTCCCATAAGGCATGTTCAATACTTGTAGTAGTTTGGGTTGTACAAAAAACACTCGTGCTTCGTATGAAACTCGAGGACAATGTTGTTTTCATTTGCCGACCAAGAATATTCTCATTTCTAGCCCCCACACGGATTATATTGCACGTGATCCGAAAAGTCCAAGGTTGAAAAAACAAAGGAGAGAATAATCTTTTCGTGAAGGACTCAAAATGCTTCCGAAAATTCTATGGTGCTAAAAAATTAGTAACATGTAGTAAATGATAAAGACAAATCGGACAGCCGTCTTGAAGTTCTGAACCCTCTCTTATTGGAGGTTACCGCCATGTTCCTCGGTAGTCCTTGCTTATCCTAGCAAGAACCAACCCTGGTTCAGTCATCGAGTCATGTCAAGTATTTCGTAGTATATTCCCAAGACAATACGTGTTAGAATACTGTTTTTGTCTATTTTAATATGTAAAGATCACGTGTGATTTCGACATTTAGGAATTTCAAATTTGAATCATGAATTTAGGCTCAGTTTGTTCCGTCAAAAGACGAACAATTCGAAAGAAGTTCATCGTTTTATTGAAAAGCGATTGACGGCTCAATGTAAAATAGACTCTTTTCGTCGCGGATGAGATTATTAAGTATGCCTAGCGTACTCCACGCAGGGCATGACGGTGTTGACCCTGACCGTCTCGCTTCCCAGTTTGAGGCCGCCTCACTGCTCGGAAGCGAACGTCGACAATTGCAAGAAGGCCTCCACGTTGCAGCTTGCCCTCTTCTACGGAGCGCTGTACACGCTGGCGGTCGGGACCGGCGGGACCAAGCCCAACATCTCGACGATCGGCGCAGACCAGTTTGACGACTTTGACCCGAAGGAGAAGGCCCACAAGCTGTCCTTCTTCAACTGGTGGATGTTCAGCATCTTCTTTGGGACCCTCTTTGCCAACACCGTCCTCGTGTATATCCAGGACAATGTGGGCTGGACTCTCGGGTACGGGCTTCCGACCCTCGGGCTCGCGATCTCCATCGCGATCTTCCTCGCGGGCACCCGTTTCTACCGGCACCGGGTGCCAGCAGGCAGCCCTTTCACAAGGATGGCGCGGGTCATCGTGGCCGCCGTGAGGAAGTGGGGGCGGCGGTCCCGAGCGATCCGAAGGAGCTTTACGAGCTAGACCCGCAAGAATATGCAAAGAAGGGGAAGTTCAGGATAGACTCAACATCAACCTTGAGGTAGTAATCTGCATCAACTTCCGCTTCTTCTGTCTTCCAATATGAAATATTGATACATCAGCTGTCCATGGAAACATTTTGGTTCACTGTATGGTTCACTCTCCATGCAGATTCTTGAACAAGGCATGCGTCCAAACCGGCACGACCTCTCCGTGGAAGCTATGCTCGGTCACCCAAGTTGAGGAGACGAAGCAAATGCTGCGGATGATCCCGATCCTGATCGCGACTTTTGTCCCGAGCTGCATGGTGGCTCAAATCAATACCCTCTTCATCAAGCAAGGAACCACCTTGGACAGAAGCATCGGCAGCTTCAAGATTCCCGCGGCGAGTCTAACTGGATTCGTGACCATCTCGATGCTCGTCTCTGTCGTGTTGTACGACCGCTTCTTCGTCAGGATCATGCAAAAATGGACCAAGAACCCAAGAGGCATCAGTCTTCTTTACAGGATGGCGATCGGCCTCGTCCTCCACATCGTGATCATGATTGTGGCGTCCTTCACCGAGAGATGGAGGCTCCGAGTGGCTAGGGAACACAATGTGGTAGAATCGGGAGGACAAATCCCACTGACGATCTTCATTCTGCTTCCTCAATTCGTGCTTATGGGAACGGCAGATGCGTTCCTGGAAGTAGCCAAGATCGAGTTCTTCTACGACCAAGCGCCGGAGAGCATGAAGAGCCTGGGCACGTCTTATTCAATGGCCACTCTGGGGATCGGGAACTTCCTTAGCAGCTTCCTCCTCTCCACGGTCTCGCACATCACAAAGAGACATGGCCACCGCGGGTGGATACTAAACAACCTGAATGCGTCGCACCTCGACTATTACTACGCCTTCTTCGTGGTGCTCAATGTCCTGAATTTCGCGTTCTTCCTGTTCGTGGCGAAACTCTACGTGTATCGTGCCGAGGTCTCGGACTCGATGGCGGTGCTCAAGGAAGAGTTGAAAGGGCTTGAGAAGGTACATAACCAGGAATTGCCGGTGACATAGCTCTGTGATAGGTGAAATGTCACGGCTCGGATTTGTGTCGGAAACGACCATGGTGAAACAATGTCTTTAGCCTAAGCTCTACCTGGTGTAGGATATCGAGAACTTTTATGGCTCTTGGCGTTTACATTTATACACAGATGATGATGATTTTGTTTATACTTCTTGGAAGAAGATCAAGATACGATCTTTACAGTCTATATGCCAGTACCGGTACGACTTCTTCTTTACTAGTTTGCACGCTATCGACTTCAAAGGCGACATTCGAATGACCGCTCCAGGTTCGCAATTACTTTTAGCATCAGACGATCAAAACTCTGGCAATTCATTGTACAAAATATTTCAGTCGCTATATATGTCAGTTAACCAGAAGTGGTTGATCTATCTTCACTCAACTATTGTGATAAAACAGCAAAACAGCGAAAGGAATTGCATGTGATGGATACTAAAACGCCAAACTCATCTGGAAGGACAACGACATCCTCGTATCGGGTTGATTCAGCAGAAGCTCGATATCTGCAAGATGTTAGACTCTTCATCGCATCAAAATCTGCGTGTGAAGACCGCAACAAATAACTCCCACCTTCATCCCCGAATTCTTTTGCCAGACTGGATAATGAAGGTTGCCATCAGGACCGCCTTGGTTGTGAGATTGCTTCTGTGAGATATTCATTGAACATCAGAACAGATTAAGGGGCTGACCAATCATACCATGTCTTTGGTTGACATAGTAGAAGCTCGATATATTTGGCCGGGAGATCATCAAGAGGGAGCCAAAGTTTGAGCCCATCAATATAAATAGTCAGATCCATCTTCACTTAAAAATTTAAGCCAATGAGTTATAATGCAAACCGGATTATCAACTGTTTCACACCATACCAATCTCCCTTTGTGCATCTCAACATCTCAATGGGAAAATCCGTACTAGTGCAATCACCAACAACAGGACATACTTTTCTCTCGGATTTCCCAAATGATAACCCACTGCCTATTGAATGTTTCTGCAATCAGTAACACAAGATCGGTACTCCTTCTCTTTTGTCGTCTCTTCTTATTTGGAATGCTCGTTTCAAGAACCGACTTGCCACATGATCGTTCCTGCGGGACAAGACTCGTAGTATCATGTTCGAATCTGATACATTCCACTGCTCTGTTGTCGGAGGCACAGATTGGTTTTTCCTTGTATCCTCCGCTCCGATCTCGTCCTCTTTACGGATCATGACAGTAATGTCTTGGATTAGCTTGTCCGTTGCTTGACTCATCAAAAAGATCACCTTTTCCACTGTCTCTGCCTCCTTCACCACCACGTCCTCACTGATCAATTCTTCACCAGATACAGAAAATGCTCGCTTCAAGCACTCAAAGTCGTCCTCGATCATTCGGTGATCCGACCTGTAGAATATCCTAGAGTTCCCTCCCGCCAGCAAAACCATAAGGTAAGCATCGAAAGAGGCCTTCATGACTTCTCTTATCGCTAGTGGTTGTGCTTGATTGATGAGAATCGCGCAAAGGAGACTCAAATTCTGCTTCAATGTCCGCAAAGTCAGCCTTATACGTGCACTGGCAACTTCACATCGATTCCACCAAAGATAGATTTTCGTGAGATTCAAAACAAATCTTCTCCAATGCAGAATTCAAGTTCGGTCAACCCACTTTCATATTAGATTTTCTTTGATTTTCTTGATCAAACTCGAGACATATTCTAATAATATCCATAATGGCTGGACAATCGTTTCACTAATAATTTTGAACTTTGCTACTACTCTCCCAACAGCCCCAATGGGCTTAACCGCCATAAACATCTTCCAAATCCAAGTCGTGCTTGAACTTCACCATAATTGTGGACCTCACTAAAACACTAACTGCACATGCACCTTTAACTACTTCACAAAGACTTTCCCACACAAGCTCTTCTACCACAAATAAAGCAAAATCACCGTTGCATCCATATCCTTCAGGAGATCAAATACATATCTTGTCAATATTAGCAACTACAAAGAATCGTTGACTCTACATGCTCCACCTCACTACAAGCATTATTTGTGTCGATTATTTCACCAATACTCGCTAACTCGGGAGTCTTTTTGATTATAACTAAACCTTAAAGCTGAATAATGTCCAGATCCATATGAACACTACTATAATCACTCCTACCTAAAAGTATTGAAGACTCGTCAAATGTAACTTTTCTACCGATAACAGGTGAATTTAACTCTAGGCACCACAATCGATAACCTTACTTACATTTTGCATAGCCTAGGAACATGCACTTTCTTGCCCTTTCATCGAGCTTACCATCACTAACTCAAATATAACAGCAATATTCTATGAATAGAATAATCAGCAATATTACCTTATCACACTTCTTCAAAGTCCAATATCCAATCGTAGTTGATGGGAATCCATTTATCGGGTAGCTCACTTGTACTAAGCGCATCCGCTAGGAATCTCCTAACTATACCAACACTAGAGAGCATTTTATGAGCCGTATCTAGTAATGTTCTACTCATCAATTCGGCAACATGTTACGGTTCATTGGTATTAGTGCGGCGTCCCACTATGCCTTTCTTCATGAAGAATTCGTTTAACAGCTCAAAGCAAATGCCATGCTACCGTCAACTCGCATATGCTTGACCATTTTACCGACCTTCATTTCAATTAAAGCTTTCAATTACCTAATCTTGACAATAGTATTAAATTTGTGCCTTGGCACAAATACACGAGTCCTCCTCAAATAGTCATCTACAACCGTAACAATAAATCTATCACTCTTCCTCTAAAGGAAATCACAACAACCTGTGAATATCCAAGTGAAGTAATTTTGCAATTTTCGTGGTTTCTCCAATAGTAGGATCAAATCGCACTTTTCGCCGTTGATCTAAATCACAACAACTGCATATATTTAGTTTGTTAGCAATTTAACCACACAATATTTTTTTTTTCACTTAGAACTTCAAGCTTCTCTTGCTAATGTGCCATAAACGCATATGCTATAATGTAGATTCTCGAATAGATGCATCCAACGCCTCCATGGCTAATTCCGTCACTCGTATCACCTTGAAACTTATATAGGCCATTGTGCTTAATTCTTTTCATTATACCAAGGCACCTTGAATAATTTTCAAAACTCCGCATTCCGATGAATATCGATACCTAGCTGAATCCAAGACACTCAAGAAAATCGGGTTCTTTTTCAACTCGGAGCATGCTTCACTCTAGTCAACGTCCTTAAAATACTATCATGCATTTTTATTCTAACATGGCCAACACCCACAACATCGCAATCGGCATTGTTCCCTAACCGCACTTTACTACTATGTGTCCACCGATAAGTAGTAAACCAATTCCTATTTAGTGTAGTATGAAACGGACAACCATAATCCATAATCCATCCGTTAAATGATGAATCATCAATGGGAGATAAGACAAAATCAGCATTATATGAATTCCTTTTAGTTACGACTACAACATCATAAGTAGAATCAACTCTAATTTCCTTACCCTTTTCATTTTTCATCTTAAAGCAATCCTTCTAGAATGCTCTTCTTGCTATAGTTCTAACAGACAGTACCACTAGTCCTAAATTAACTACATCTATTCAATTGTTTCTACTACTTATACTAACATGAGTAGCATTTTTTTCTTTATTTTCACCTACTAACGCAATAGACATAGATTCAAAAGATTCTCCTATACGAATGTCCCCACTAAGAATTAAATCTCGAACCTCATCAAATGTTAAAATTGTTGATTTAGAGGAATTACTAACAAGACTAATAGTAGAAGTCCATCTATCGGGCATTGAGGACAATAAAATCAAAGCACATATCTTATCTTTAAAGTCAATATCAAATGAACTCAATTAATTAACGATCACATTGAATTTATTGATATGATTAGCAATCGATGCACCTTTCTCTATCTTTAAATTAAACAAATGTCGCATCAAATAAACTTTGTTGATAACAGAGGGCTTCTCGTACATGTCCGACGGGGCTTGCATCAAAATTATAGTGGTCATCTCTTTCATAATGTTAAATGCAACGTTATGAGCTAACGTTAGCCAACTTCTCTCCAGATAGGAGCAAGTACGGTTAAGTGCAATTTCATTTGATATAGCATGTCCTCAATCTCGCATCTTCCGGAAACTAAAATCCTTCCCATCAAATCTGTCGATTTTCACTTTACATTCTTCTCGTCACCATCGATTCACTTCAATTGAAGCAAGCCTAGCTCCGATACCAATTGTTGCGCAAGCAAGCGATCGAATAATAAAGTAGATAGAACAAAAAAATAAATTGAACACTACGTTCATGGATAGAACATCAACGAATTTCACTATAGTTTAAACAATATAATTCGGATATTACAAACCTAGTGCATCTTACATAAGTCGATACGATCGACATGAATATTCATGAGGACTTTGTACAATAAGTTTTACTTATAAATAACATCATAGCGCATTGCTCATATGATATGGGACTGATAGGTTATGTTCAATTCTAAATTACCTCTGGGGAAGCATCAAAAGATTGCTCAGTTATATTTTCCTCATTGACCGAACGCGAACAACTATGTTGGAAGTTTTAGACATGAGATGATCTTTTCTTAACAATATCGAGAGGTCGTGGATATAATTCCACTCTTTCCTGCACCTTCTTCGCCTCAATGGTCTTAAACGCAAAAGAATATATATATAATATAACTTTAGGAAATCCTTTTGTAATGCCCGCACACATTCATATATTGGCAAGTCCTTATTAGTATTGCAGGTCTATATCTTTGGGGCCATACTACTTCGACAGTCAGACCGTTATAACTCGTTCATAGGTCATGTATTCAAAGTAAGGTACGAGGTGAGATCTCTTCAAGAACAGAGGAAGAAAGACACGAGAAAGCAAATTGCAAGAAAAAGACAAAAGTGAAAAGTGGAAAGGGGAGGGTGTTTGTGTCATTTCCCAATCGGGATGACACCGTTTTGATAATTTTGCAAGCCGTGTGAGGTGGAGAGATGGGAAAGTCAAACTCAACTGAAGCGAGAGGGGGCAAGAGAGACTCGAGCCTGTGGAGGACTATAAAAGGGTGGGCTTGGGGTTGCGAAGTTCTTCCCACCAGCGAGCTTTTTTAGTGCTGAAGAACTCGTATGTGGTTCGACAGCCGTAGAAAAAACAGAGTCTCGTCTCTCATTTCCTGAAGAAAATGTCGCTGGTGGAAGAAGGAACTGATGATTACACACAAGACGGAACCGTCGATCTCCGGGGGAACCCCGTCCGCCGGTCGAAGCGCGGCGGATGGACCGCCTGCTCCTTCATCGTCGGTACTCTCTCTCTCTCTCTCTCTCTCTCTCTCTCTCTCTCTCTCTCTCTCTCTCTCTCGAAGTTTGCGTTCATGGGTTGAGGAGAGCTGCTGTTTTCTTCTTCTTCTGCTTTTTTCTGGCGGTGTTGAGTGGTTGGACTTGAATGCGATGCATCGTGCTCTTTCCACATACTTTGGAGCTGCTTTTCTCCTGTAGATTTTTTTTTTTTTATTTCCTGGACTTTCCCTTGATGATTGAGTTGCGAGCTCACAGCTATGTTGTACGGATACGCCTCTTAGGAAAAATTTTGCGTATCGGACACGTGTCGGTGTCAGACATGCGCCAGACACGTCCGGACACTCGTGGCCGAGATTCAATACTGGTCAACCGAACGGACACCGGGGGGGGGGACCTCGCGTGTCCGGGGTTAAGGTGAGTCAAAGAGAGAGAGAGAGGTTATAGAGACGAGGTACGAAGAAAGTGGAAGGGGGTGTTAATGGGATGAAGTAGAAGGCGGCAAGCCGCAACACCAGGATCAGCCAGTTGAACCGGCGTAGCTTCTGCACAGACATTGTACACTGGTACAGCCGGTGGTGGTGGTGGTGGTGCGACGGCGTGGCGTTGCTGTTGAGGGTAGTGGTGGTGCGGCAGAGGCGGAGATCGCATGTTGCTGGTGCCGATGATTTTGAGTCATGAGGGAGAAAGAGAGAGATTAGTGGGAGTGGGCGTCATGGGGTTGAGATAGAAAAGAAGGTAGTGTTATGGGGTTGCAGTAGACATGGCGAGACTTCCACGAGAGAGAGAGAGAGAGAGAAGGTTCTGGGAATGGATAAAAGAGAGAGAGAACGGAGGAAAGGAAAAAAAAGTTAGGGATGGACTCATTCACGTACACACATACATCCACTCTTTCTCACACGTCCACTCACCGCCCACTTGTCACTCACATGCACACGCCATTTTTGCCCACACACATTCACAAGGGAGCAGATTTTGGGGGAGGTAAGAGTTGACTGAGTCAAGATTTGAAGAGGGAAAAGAAAGAGTTTTGAGTGGAGGATTTCTGTTTTTTTAATGATATTATTATTATTCAATCTTAAAATAATATTTATTATGTATTAAAATTATTTATATAATATACACATGTCATCTTCGAAATATTTTTTTCCAATTTTCTGATAAGATACAGGATACATGTGGCCATTATTATTCGCGAAACGAAAGGAAAAAAAAAAAGTCTGCCACCATAAATAGTTTGTTGGCTAGCATATCGTGGCATTCAATTTCCAATTCAATTTTTCAACCTACTGAAAGTACTTTGGCATTCACAAGTCTCCCTTACATCGCATTAGGAATCAAGATGTCTTTATAGCATATGCTACTTTGCGCGAATTAACGATAATGACTGTCAGAATGACACCACCACGAGGTTGTCTAGGGTTTTTTGTTTTTTTAATCCACTGTCTTAAAAGTCAAGAACAACGAGAAGCTTCCATTTTCTTTCAATTTTTGAATTATGTTTGTCAGAAGAAAATACAAAATTCGAACCTAAACTTTTGACTTCCTTGTGAGAAAACTCTACCCGATAGTATCTTCTTCCCATAGAATAATTAATTATGTAATAATTTTTTCGCGACTAAAAAAATTAATATCTTGTCTTGGAGCAAACAAAAAAATAAAATTAATTAAAAATTATTACATATATATTCTTTTAAAAATTTATGGCTCATAATATATTATTATTCTCAATCATTTAAGGGCTGTTATGCTAGTAAAATCTTAATTAATCACATATTGCCATTTGTCGCATCGTTTATGTCCCCAACTTTCGGGTTTAGTCTAATCCTAAACGGTGTCCGAAACTAGCTGCTCAACACCAACTCCAAATCGTAAAGATAAGATTCGAAGCATCTGTTTGGCCCGTTCGTTCTAAGATTCCTCTGATAATGTATCTTCAATTGGGAAATCCAAAGTGCACGTTGACAATCTTTTATTGTCATTTTGGCTATGGAATCGCGTAAGCCTGTGCATACCTTTCTCTTTCCATCCTTCGTTTCTCATGATCATATTAAACTTATTCAATAAGTCGATTTCAATTAAGTTCACCGAATCACACAAACCCGTGTGGATAATCATTTTCGTACTGCTATATTTCGAATTTGTCTAAATGAACTTTTTTGAGCGAAAATAAAAAATCCTATGTATATTATATCCTTGGGAATTTTGAATGGTGGCAGCAGCAGCAGTAATGCAGATCAGATGGAGGCTAGCTTCAATTATTCAATTTGGCTTGTTTTATTATATTTTGTTTCGTTAGTCTTTGGTTTGACTTGTTGACCAATTTTGGGTGCAGTGTACGAAGTCTTCGAGAGGATGGCTTACCATGGAATCTCGTCCAACCTCGTCGTCTACCTGACCAAGAAGCTCCACCAAGGCACGGTCAAGTCGGCCAACAACGTCACCAACTGGGTCGGCACCATCTGGATCACGCCGGTCCTCGGTGCGTACTTCGCCGACGCCCATCTCGGCCGCTACTGGACCTTCGTCGTCGCATCCATCGTCTATCTCGTGGTACGTGCCGCTGTCTCGGAAAACTTGATAGTCGTTGTCGGGCTCGGGTATAACCTTTCTAGGGTTCCCATATAAGAGTCACTATCATATTGACATATGAAAATCATAGCGAACCGGCTTTAAATTGGTCCTTTATAAAAAATAAAAAAAAAAACGAAGGATATAATCGGAGCTGAGTCGACACAATTTAATTAGTACTCAAGCTTGAGTCCGCTCGGTTGCGCCTAGCCTAATGCATGATCGGAGCTTGATTTCTCGAGTTCGAGGTCAGCTCGAGCTCGATTCGAACTCTTAATACAACATGATCATGTGAAAACTATATCATTTAGCTATGCACGACATTCATATATCATGCATAGGCAGTTAAAAATATACGAATTAAGCTTTCGAGCTGTTTGTATTTTTAAACTTGAGCATGACCCGATTAAGTACTTGAACTCGAGAATAATCGACCCGAACCAAGTTTGACTAGTCTAGCACTTGATTCGGGTTAGCTCAAGAAAAGCCCGGCTATTTTTCGAGACATACAAGTTGCGAAAATCAATTTGAATTTATGGTTGAGACGCGGTAATTTGAAATAATTAACTCAATTTATCTAAGTAGAGTTCACAGATTTCATGCTAGTCGACAACTTGTTATGCATCAGGGATTCCCTTTTGTGCAAATTAAGTTTGCCTTAAATTCCCATAAGGCATGTTCAATACTTGTAGTAGTTTGGGTTGTACATAACATCCAAATCCTCGTGCTTCGTATGGAACTCGAGGACAGTGTTGTTTTTATTTGCCGACCAAGAATATTCTCATTTCTAGCCCCCACACGGATTATATTGCACGTGATCCGAAAAGTCCAAGGTTGAAAAAACAAAGGAGAGAATAATCTTTTCGTGAAGGACTCAAAATGCTTCCGAAAATTCTATGGTGCTAATAAATTAATAACATGTAGTAAATGATAAAGACAAATCGGACCGCCGTCTTGAAGTTCTGAACCCTCTCTTATTGGAGGTTGCCGCTTTTTTCCTCGGTCGTCCGTGCTTATCCTAGCAAGAACCAACCCTGGTTCAGTCATCGAGTCATGTCAAGTATTTCATAGTATATTTCCAAGACAATACGTGTTAGAATACTGTTTTTGTCTATTTTAATATGTAAAGATCATGTGATTTCGACATTTAGGAATTTCAAAATTGAATCATGAATTTAGGCTCAGTTTGTTCCGTCAAAAGAAGACGAACAATTTGAAAGTTCATCGTTTTATTGAAAAGCGATTGACGGCTCAATGTAAAATAGACTCTTTTCGTCGCGGATGAGATTATTAAGTATGCCTAGCGTACTCCACGCAGGGCATGACGGTGTTGACCCTGACCGTCTCGCTTCCCAGTTTGAGGCCGCCTCACTGCTCGGAAGCGAACGTCGACAATTGCAAGAAGGTCTCCACGTTGCAGCTCGCCCTCTTCTACGGAGCGCTGTACACGCTGGCGGTTGGGACCGGCGGGACCAAGCCCAACATCTCGACGATCGGCGCAGACCAGTTCGACGACTTCGACCCGAAGGAGAAGGCCCACAAGCTGTCCTTCTTCAACTGGTGGATGTTCAGCATCTTCTTTGGGACCCTCTTTGCCAACACCGTCCTCGTGTATATCCAGGACAATGTGGGCTGGACTCTCGGGTACGGGCTTCCGACCCTCGGGCTCGCGATCTCCATTGCAATCTTCCTCGCGGGCACCCCTTTCTACCGGCACCGGGTGCCAGCAGGCAGCCCTTTCACAAGGATGGCGCGGGTCATCGTGGCCGCCGTGAGGAAGTGGGGGGCGGCGGTCCCGAGCTATCCGAAGGAGCTTTACGAGCTAGACCCGCAAGAATATGCAAAGAAGGGGAAGTTCAGGATAGACTCAACATCAACCTTGAGGTAGTAATCTGCATCAACTTCCGCTTCTTCTGTCTTCCAATCTGAAATATCGATACATCAGCTGTCCATGGAAACATTTTGGTTCACTGTATGGTTCACTCTCCATGCAGATTCTTGAACAAGGCATGCGTCCAAACCGGCACGACCTCTCCGTGGAAGCTATGCTCGGTCACCCAAGTTGAGGAGACGAAGCAAATGCTGCGGATGATCCCGATCCTGATCGCGACTTTTGTCCCGAGCTGCATGGTGGCTCAAATCAATACCCTCTTCATCAAGCAAGGAACCACCTTGGACAGAAGCATCGGCAGCTTCAAGATTCCCGCGGCGAGTCTAACTGGATTCGTGACCATCTCGATGCTCGTCTCTGTCGTGTTGTACGACCGCTTCTTCGTCAGGATCATGCAAAAATGGACCAAGAACCCAAGAGGCATCAGTCTTCTTTACAGGATGGCGATCGGCCTCGTCCTCCACATCGTGATCATGATTGTGGCGTCCTTCACCGAGAGATGGAGGCTCCGAGTGGCTAGGGAACACAATGTGGTAGAATCGGGAGGACAAATCCCACTGACGATCTTCATTCTGCTTCCTCAATTCGTGCTCATGGGAACGGCAGATGCGTTCCTGGAAGTAGCCAAGATCGAGTTCTTCTACGATCAAGCGCCGGAGAGCATGAAGAGCCTGGGCACGTCTTATTCAATGGCCACTCTGGGGATCGGGAACTTCCTCAGCAGCTTCCTCCTCTCCACGGTCTCGCACATCACCAAGAGACACGGCCACCGCGGGTGGATACTAAACAACCTGAACGCGTCACACCTCGACTATTACTACGCCTTCTTCGTGGTGCTCAATGTCGTGAATTTCGCGTTCTTCCTGTTCGTGGCGAAACTCTACGTGTATCGTGCCGAGGTCTCGGACTCGATGGCGGTGCTCAAGGAAGAGTTGAAAGGGCTTGAGAAGGTACATAACCAGGAATTGCCGGTGACATAGCTCTGTGATAGGTGAAATGTCACTTGTGATGTCCTGGAAATTAGGCCTTCGGGGTTGAGACCAAATTCAATAAAATGGATTTTTATTGAATTTCCATTGGTATAAAATTTTGGATTGTAAGGGCGAAAGTGACGAATTTTGGGACAATTCTCGAAATATCGTTCGATTTCGATTGAGTCTCGAAATCATGGTCACCACGACTTAGGATTTTTAATCCTCGTGCCTAGCCATATTCCGGCCAAGCCTAGCGTGAAAATCCAATTTTATTCCCAATCGGTTGAGCCAAAAATCCGATCGTCCTAATTTGTCAAATTACGAAACCGTCCTTGGATATTATACATAAGAGACAGAAAATTTAATTGGATGAGACTCGTGGGCCCCACCTCAATTAAATGCCCAACCACCGGTCAAAGTCTTCTCTCTCTCTCTCTCTCTCTCTCTTCTCTCTCTCTCTCTCCCCCCCCTCCCCTGTTTTTTCGCGTGAATGCCCCCTTCCCCACAAACCGCACGGTTTCTCTTCCTCTTTGGCCATTTTTGCTCGACCGCCACCACCCTCCGCCTCCAGCCATCTCCGCCCGCCACTACGCCTCCATCCGACGGCCGCGCGCCGCCACAGAGCCGCCGGACGGCTGCAATGAGCCGGCCGGGCCGATCGCTCTGTTTTGTGTCCAAGGGCGAACTCAAGCCCGGCCACCCGAGCTGCTTTCGACCACCACCCACCGCTACATCACCTTTCCTCAACCTCCACTCTATCCCCCAGCCATCACCTTCCCTCAACCCGAAGCCCGTCTCCTCTCTGTTTTTCGCCGGCCACTATTTCGCCGTCCTCCGCCGCGTTTGAGCCGCAACCACCGGCCGCCGACCACCCCGGGCCGTCGCCCTCGACCTCTAGTTGTCCCACACAGCCACCGGAAACCGGCCGCCACCTGTGGAGCCGCGATCGGCCCCGAAACAGCCTCCCCTGTTTCGAACCGCCGCCCCTGTTTCGGGCGCCGGTTCTGTGCATCCTCGTTCCGCCGTCTCCGGCCGCCCTCCGCCGCCCCCAACTAGTCCCGAGGGTCGTCCTCGACCTGTAGGTGAGTCCCTTAGCCTGCCCCCAGCCCGTGAGGTCGAGTTTTCCTCAATTCAACCCCGGCCCCTCTGTTTTTACATTGTGGGTTTTGTTTTCCGGCCTTCGTCGCTCGCCGGAGCTCCGGTCGCTAAGGCTAGCTGCTGCCGTCGCCACGAGCTCGTCACTGTTTTTCGGCCAGTGAACAGTGTCGTCGGTGAACAGATTTTCGACGTGAATAGTGATTTTCGGGCCCGGCCTCAAAAATCGTGCCCGACCCTACCTCGAAAATCGTGCCCAACCCGACCTCGACCGCCGTTCTTTGGTGAGTTGACTCTAATCCTTGGTTAGGGCGCTAATTACGCCTAGGATTAATTAATTAGTCGGAAAGGTATTTAGGTAGATTTGATTATGGTCGGATTAGTTAGAAACTCGGTTTAGGGTAAATGACCATAATCGATTAAATTAGAATTGTCTCGTGACTAATTGGTTGCTAGACTGTGTTGATTCTTGTGAATTGATCGTGAGCGAGCGATAGTTTAAGGACGAGCGATCGATTGGCGATTTATAAATCAAAGCGGCTAATTAATGACTGCGGTACGAAATTGAGCCTTTATGTGGCCTAAGAGAATTGGCTTATTCGTGTTAAATTGATGATTTGTTTGGGCGGTTCGCCTCATTGGAAGTGCTCATCGAGTGCAGTGGTTTGATTGATTAGTAATGTGATTGAAGTTTTGATATGTTCCATCGCCTATGCCAAACGCGAGACTCAGGCTATGAATTGTGCATTCATATGACCGTGTGCAATATCAAAGACATATTTTAGCATGAAAATGGCCTTGGACCGAGTCGTTGAGCACGTTGTGTGAGCATACGGCCTAAATCAAAGAGAATAAATTGATTGATGTGTCGGGTGAGTTGCATGGTCATATAAAGGAATGATGATGGGTTTTCCTGGCAAGTTGTACTGCATGCACATAGTACACACCGTACCATTTTTTTATGGTACCACACGGTTTGCCTGAAGCACGATAATTCATGCCCCGTATGGTACGTACGGTTTTAAGGGATTATCGGATGCCGGTCATAGCTTGTGATGGACCAAAGCCCCGTATTGGGATGCCTACTTTCCGTGCCGTGTGGGTGCACTTTGGATACACCGCTTGTAGTAGTTGTTGCCGAGAGGGAAAAGGAACGTAACCCGGTCCTCCCCGGAAGAGTGCGGGATTGCATTAATTGTGAGAGTCGATCACGCCGATTGCGTGGATCCTCATCACCGTGGCGCCAAGAGCGCGATCATCGTTAATAAATGGACTTGAGTGGTGTCCAAGTGCATACTTGTGAGTGTGATGCTTTGTACGGTTAGTTGTCCGATGTGGCTCAAGTTAAGTCAAGCATTGCATTATGTGTGGTCAAGACCTGGTAAGTATGCATGTGGATGATTATTGTTATGGGATATGATTGCTGGATATATGTTTATATCGTGGTATTATAATCCTCGTGGTTAGGATGTTCTAGGCGAATCGGTGTCCTAACCGAGCTTAGGCTTGATTTATCGAGATTTATATCTTACCCCGTTGAGGGAACCACTTTCGGTCCCAAGTGATGGAGCTTCACGGATACCAAGGCCAGAGTTATGAAGGTAGTCTTTTGGAGTAGATGAGGAGTTAACCTTATTTGACCCGGTACCCTTTTGAGGTCTTAGTGAGCCGCCCGAAGTGTGGGGTTGTATACATTTCGTAGCTCAATAGGATTAAGACTCATCTGGCTGTATGGTACCAAGTATATATTACTTTTTGATTAATTGCCTTGGTATGTATCTCCTACTATGCTATCCCTATTTGTTTTTATGTTATTGGGAGTAAACCATTTCCACATGCGTATATAGTGAATAGGTCGATAATGCGCCTGGGACGTTATCCTTCGTGACCTCGTAGTGATTTGGTAGGGATGTCGCGGACTCGAAAGTTGGGGCGTGACGGTCACGGCTCGGATTTGTGTCGAAAAGACCATGGTGAAACAATGTCTTTAGCCTAAGCTCTACCTGGTGTAGGATATCGAGAACTTTTATGGCTCTTGGCGTTTACATTTATGCACAGATGATGATGATTTTGTTTATACTTCTTGGAAGAAGATCAAGATACGATCTTTACAGTCTATATGCCGGTACCGGTACGACTTCTTCTTTACTAGTTTGCACGCTATCGACTTCAAAGGCGACATTCGAATGACCGCTCCAGGTTCGCAATTACTTTTAGCATCAGACGATCAAAACTCTGGCAATTCATTGTACAAAATATTTTAGTCGCTATAAATGTCAGTTAAACAGAAGTGGTTGATCTATCTTCACTCAACTATTGTGATAAAACAGCGAAAGGAATTGCATGTGATGGATACTAAAACGCCAAACTCATCTGGAAGGACAATGACATCCTCGTATCGGGTTGATTCAGCAGAAGCTCGATATCTGCAAGATGTTAGACCCTTCATCGCATCAAAATCTGCGTGTGAAGACCGCAACAAATAACTCCCACCTTCATCCCCGAATTCTTTTGCCGGACTGGATAATGAAGGTTGCCATTAGGACTGCCTTGGTTGTGAGATTGCTTCTATGAGATATTCATTGAACATCAGAACAGATTAAGGGGCTGACCGATCATACCATGTGTTTGGTTGACGTAGCAGAAGCTCGATATATTTGGCTGGAAGATCATCAAGTGGGAGCCAAAGTTTGGGCCTGTCCATATAAATAGTCAGATCCATCTTCACTTAAAAATTTAAGCCAATGAATTATGATTCACACCGGATTATCAACTGCTCCACACCATACCAATCTCCCTTTGTGCGTCTCAAAATCTCAATGAGAAAATCCCTACTTGTGCAATCACCAACAACAGGACATACTTTTCTCTCGGATTTCCCAAATGATAACCCACTGCTCATTGAATGTTCTGCAATCAGTAGCATAAGATCGGTACTCCTTCTCTTCCGTCGTCTCTTCCTATTTGGAATGCTCGTTTCAAGAACCGATTCGCCACATGATCGTTCCTGTGGCACAAGACTCGTAGTATCATGTTCGGATCTGATACATTCCACTGCTCTGTTGTCGGAGGCACAGATTGGTTTTTCCTCGTATCCTCCGCTCCGATATCGTCCTTTTTACAGATCATGACAGTAGTGTCTTGGATTAGCTTGTCCGTTGCTTGACTCATCAAAACGATCACCTTTTCCACTGTCTCTGCCTCCTTCACCACCACGTCCTCACTGATCAATCCTTCCCCAGATACAGAAAATGCTCGCTTCAAGCACTCAAAGTCGTCGTCGATCATTCGGTGATCCGACCGGTAGAATATCCTAGAGTTCCCTCCCGCCAGCAAAACCATAAGGTAGGCATCGAAAGAGGCCTTCATGACTTCTCTTATCGCTAATGGTTGTGCTTGATCGATGAGAATCGCGCAAAGCAGACTCAAATTCTGCTTCAATGTCCGCAGAGTCGGCCTTATACGTGCACTGGCGACTTCACCAACATAGAGGCTGTTGTAGAAGACATGGCCAGAATCGACGAAGGTCAAGCGATAGGCAGCAACTTCTGAGACATGTTGGCAGGCTTCACGTATGGCTGAACAAGCATTCTGAAAGTAGGAAGTGCAGTTGTTATGATGCTTCTTGTTGCCGAAATGTTTGTGGCCGGAGAGCGACAACATCTCATCCAAGGAGTGGAGATGTTCAAGGAGATAGTGCAAAGTGTTGAGGCGGATGTAAAGGCGTTGCGTCCCGCGGCTCGTCGATGGGCGAGGATGGTCAGATTCGCTCATCCGGCATCCTCGCGAGTCTTCTACGCCGACCTTGCATGGGGTCACCTTTCTACAGAGTTTGGCAAACTTGGAATCTCGACAACGTCTCGTCAACGGTGGAAGAGCAGGTATGTAATTTTGCTTTGATCCTGCATCGAAATTTTTCAAGAAATGCTAAGTTTTGCAATAAAAGAAGAATCTGGCAGTCACTTTTTCTTGATGCAATAAAAAAACTAAAGCATGAACATACGTCAACCATTGACTTAGATGAACAATTAGAATGCAATAGGTGACAAGCTAGAGCAAACTATATGAAAGTTAGACACTTACCACATGATGCAACAAATGCAGAATAGTCCTGAAAGAGACTCTCTAAACTGTTCACGAGAACATTAACCAAGTCCTCGGTAATTTCCATTCGAATGGCAAAGAAGTCGTCCACGGTTTCTTTAGCCAACTTGATCAAGTCTTCAGCTGATTCCCCGTATGGATTCGCCTTCGATTTTGGATTCCAAGTCTGCAACGAACCACACTCGTCGTTATCTTTTTGTTTTGAGCAATTGTTACAATCAGTTGTAAATTTTACATAGGAGAATATACTGTCAAATGAACTCACTTCTGATTCAGTCGCTCTCTGTAGACAATCTTTGCCTTTCTTGAGCCTCCGATCGATCCATTGTTGCTGAAGCCTTGACAAGGTTGACTCAACCTCGTATGGAATCATTTCCCGCACAATCGTTTTGCCTCCATCGTCGCATTCTGCGGTGTCCTCGACCACCATCTGTACCAAAACTTTTTCTAGCTTCCCTGCACTCTCCAGCACTTTCACGATTTCGTTGTCAAGTGCCGAAGCAGAAGCCAAATGTTGTTTCAGAATCAGTCCATAACAACTGTGCAATGTCACGGAGGCGACCGCGGTTGCAACGGGATGGTGCTTTTTGAGAATAGCACCGAAGGTTCCTCTTTCTTTAGAAGCCAAATTTTCGGTCTCTTTTGCCAACCAAATGAGTCGTTCGCTCTCATCTTCCCACGCGTCCATTTCGCGGTCTTGACATCCACCTTCGGCTATCTAATGCAAGCAATAACAAGGAGAAAAAGATTTAATTCCTCGATCACGGTACTGCAAAATGAAGGGAAAATGAATCGCTCACACACCTTCGCGAATGCATTCTTTACAGAGGATCGAATGTAACCATCCACGTGATTGACCATCGGGTCCGTCACTGCATCGCCATTCACTTGTTCTGTTACCCTGGAAAGAATTACATCATGTCCTAAGATGTTTGCTGCCATCACTGCCAACGGCAGCAAATTCTCCATCAGGTTCGTCCTCCCGTCCTCGAAGTATTCATGATAGCTACCCAATCTCTTCTCCGACCACCCTCGGATCGAGGTAAGAACTAATGGTAGAACCTTAATGAATAGAGCATCTCGGTCCTGCTTATTGGCGTCGTTCGCTACTTCTGTCAGTAAAGCATGTGAAGCGGAAAGAAGGCCTGGTTCCAACTGCATCGTGCTGATGTATTGTTGGAAAAACACCCATGTTAGGCACAGATTGTGCATTGGCCGATTGATTTCAAGTATGGACCATGTCTTCTTGATGAGCTCAAAAAGCTCGTCAACCTCGTCGAGGACTAAAGTCTCGTCCCTGATGTCAAATATCGACTTCAGCAGACTCACATACAGGTGAATGTTCAGAGGGAATCCATCAGCCCAGTGGCAAACATCAGTAGGAGTCCCGTTGGTGCTTCGCCATGACAATGACACCACGGAATTGCTGAGGGTTCGTGTGGTGTCTGAGTTCTTGCCGATGTCTATGATCTTCGTCTTGCCAGCTTGGATAATTTCCCTGAGACGGTCTGCGAACGCATTCGATTTCCCCAACGGGATTGACGGGTGAAGGAGCAACCCTGCTTCTAGGATCTTGAGCTGTCTCTTTTGCCAGGCATGAAATCCCTTTGAGTCGCTGAAGTCGGATGGTTTTAGGTGGCAGAGAAGCTCGAGCGGAAGGATTATCATCTCTGCCCGCTTGCCGATCTACCGAGATTGAAAATGGCACGAGTGAGCCAATATATATACAAGTTAACTAACTCCTAACACACAAAAGAAAGACACATGAAAACTAATTGCTTTGCATAATTGCATGTATACGCTGCAAGAGAGAGATGAACTATGAAGCACTTTCTGAGACTTACGTACATGGCCTACATGAGTTCTCGTGAGCGTTTTCCTGAGCTGATTATCACTTTGCTCCGTCACCCTCATTTGTTGCCTCATCAACTCAGCCGATGTGAGCGGCCGCTTCGGCCTAGCCACCGCCCCGCCCCCGCCCCGCCCCCTGGGGGTTCGGCGGGCTCCCAGCGCCGGAGGTCATCTTCTTCGACGGCGACCGATTCAGCATCTTCAAATTGAGGGCTCTCTTGACTCGGCTGCTCGGGGCCATCCCCACCCCATTGGTCCGGGACGACGTGGATTCGGGCTCGGGCTCGTTCCACATCGTGGGATGGAACTTCAGAGCACCCCGCCCCCCGAACCCCGGCGACGACCGGCACGCCATGAAGAATATCTCGTACGCCGTCTCGCGGATGTCGTCGGCCTCGAGGCCCTCCAGCTCGCCGAAAGGCCACTTGAGGTCGGCGGCCATGGGGAGGCCTGCGGTTGGCGTTCGGATGGCGAGCGAGGAGGAAGAGGGTCGGAGGAGGGATGGTCAATGAGGGGAGCGATTATGGTGGGCTAAATGTTTTGGCAAGACAAGAGGTGGAAATGAGGTGAGAAATGAGCTGTTTTTTCTTTTTTTTTTTTTGTGCTTTTGTTAGTTTGTGTGACACCCCTTTCGCACTAAGAGGAGAGAGAGGGGGGGCCATTGCATTGTATTCGTCAACTTCCTTTGTGCGAAGAATACGAGGATTCGAGTCGAAATTTACGAGACATGAACATCGTTTTGATTCTGTTCGTTTTTTTCCTCTTCTAGTTTCTAATTAAGGAAATAGGGAACTTCCAGTAGGATGGGATGCACTAATCGACCGAAATACCCTTACGGTTCATGCGTATCTACGCAATGGCAAAAAATATCTGACCTCTCTCTCTCTTTTCCGTGGAAATATTCGGCGGTATCAAAGCGCCGGATCGTCGGCTGACGTGACGCGCATATACCGAATCAGATCCATTAACGGCTTGGCACTAAAATTGAATAAAAGCAAACTAATTTCCGGCCACCTGCGAAAAGAACGTCAATGCACGACGGATGTCCGCGCAAACACCTCTCTCTTCCACCATTGTTTATGCCCATCGGTGAGTTTCAAACATCTCACACTCTTCAACCTTCTCCGCCGAACCCATCTCTCTCTTTGACCAATCTTGTACGTTTCGGAAGGCTCCATCCCCATTTCAGAGAAGATTTCACGTTTCAGAGACTGCCGGTCCCCGCTCAATTTTCGCTTAGAAGGCTGCCGCTCCACCGCCGCCCCTCGAGAGGCTCTCATTGTGGGGGGCCTTGAACTGATTTCAGCTGAAACGATTCCACTAGGACTGTTTTTCAAAATTTATGTCCTGAGTTCAATTTATTACCTCGTAGACATTTTCAATGCTCCAGTTGGATTTGCTTCACGCAATTGCTCGCTCAGCTATCGTTCCATTAAAGATTTTTTTACCACTTTTATGAAGTTAATAAAGTGAAGTACAACTTTTAGATTATGGTAATCGTTTGTTACTTGGACATTGGATCTGTAACATGAAAGGACTTGCCGGAGATCCCATGAGTGGGGACTAATGTTCCTAACAAATTTAGTTCTACCGATTTAAGGTACCATGAGCGGGGATTGGCGATCGAGCGGCGACCTTCGAAACGTTGAAGCTTTTCTCTAATGGGGATGGAGCCTTCCGAAACGGAAAAGATCGGTCGAAGAGAGAGATGGGTTTTGGGCGGAGAAGGTTGAAGAGAGAGATGTGTGTAAAACGAAACTTTTCTCCTAAATTGATGTAGAACAACTTGCGTGTGATTTTTTGGAAAAACGTGATCGATAGAAATCGGGACGATTCCACTCGCTAATTCACTGATTGGGGCTAGCGAGCAAGGATTGTGTTCAAATTCGGTCGACTAAAGCGAAATGGTCTTCTAATCAATACACACTCTTGCTATAACGTATGTCGTATTTTCACGTTTCGAAATCGTTTAGATAGGTTTTCGAGCGGTTTTTCAATTTTAGGAAACTTTGCAACATAGATAATCGCAATATTTGAATTGAATTATCTTTGGATTTGATTAGGTTTGATTTTCAATATTTCGTTTTATGTTATCTTTAAGGAATCTTAATTCCTAAAAGGAGTCCTATCTATATAAAAGACGTTCGCCCTATATAAACGACACAACTTATTCTATCAATTTCAATATATCCTTTGAAAAGCTTTTCTTGTTATCACTTCCCCTACGTCATTTGGTATTAGAGCAAGGTTAAGGTTTTCCCTACGACGATGTCTCATAACGTGAATAGAAATACCTCCATAATCGAGGGCCGTGCCAACGAGTCTATTACACTAGAGAAGTTTACCCGGTTTATTGAGGAAACTTGACGAGCTCAAGCAAGATAGCCAACGGACGATGCAAGAATTGCTTGTCGCAATCCAACGGTTGTTTGCGAATCCTAACCTCGGCGTTCTTTCCGGCCGAACGTGTTTCGATCGATCATGTTCCAAAAGCGGTTATGGGACATGGGGCAAATCCTCGACAAAAGCGACCGGACTATGGCGAGGATTTTGAAGAAAAAGATGAAGAAGATTTCGGGACATGCCTGTTCGTGGAGGCCGCGACATGGGGAATTTTAGGACAAGGCTATTCGTGGAGGCAGCCGACATGGGGGATACCGACGAGATCCGGAACAATATCAATTGAAAGTTGATCTTCCTACCTTCATTGGTAATCTCAATATCGAATATTTCCTTGATTGGCTTTGGGAAGTCGAGAAATTCTTCGATACCATGAGTATTGATCAAAGGCCGTTTTGCTTAAGCCGATCGAATTTGAATGCAATCCGAGTTCGCCGGCCCAATTAGTGAATTAATGGTGGAATCGCCCCGATTTTATGCCGATCACGTTTTTTAAGAAATCACACGCCAATTGTTTTATATCATAAACTCAACGATGGGTGCAAACAATGTTTGAAAAGAGATGGTTGGGTGGGCATTTAAATTTTCTCGAAAGCTAGGCGTGCGTTAATGAAAATGCTACTGAGCACGATCTGTCAATTATTTTTGACCGCAAAGATCTCCCAACCAATAAGTGTTTTATACAAAATACGCGAAGATGATGTGTGGATCTACAATTGAGATTGTACTATTTATAATAATATGAAGCATTTCCCTGCGTTAATATTCTTTTTGCAAGTGGGCAGAAATCAGTCTGCTTTGATTTAATTTTAACTCATTTACTACGTGTCAAGATATGAATGGATTTGACCAAAAAAAAAAGGATATGAATGGATCTGACCGGATAGATGTGCGCCACGTCATCAGCTAACGGAGCGCTTTGGTACCATTGCTCTATCTCTCTCCCCCACTTTGTTTCCGACGCTGGTCACCTTTGGACCACGCCCTGTTGCCATCGCCGGTCGCTCGTTAAACCCCCACTCCCCAAGGTCTGATCCTTGGACTTCCACCGGCAAAATTGATGGGAAAGGTGGCATAATTATTTTGATTATTTTCAGATAACAGCAGATAAAAATAAGGCTTCGAACGAACATATTAAGAGGGGATCGATTCCATGGCTGATCGGTTCCCAACTTGAAACCGAACCGGGCAAGGTCAGTTCCTAATTTGTGGAACCGGTAACTTGCCCATTCGGCCCTAGAACTGGATCGATCAGTTTGGGTCAGTTTAGTCGGTCTCAAAATTAGGTTCTTTGTTTTTTTTCTTTCTTTCTTTTATTCCCTACAAATGGGAGTTTTCCAATATTCAGGAAAAATATAGCATTGTTTTCTATTTATACGTAAAATTAATGTTTACATGATCGGGGAGGAGGAGCGGCTCTAATTGATGATCGGCTAGTTTTCTATTACATGACACTGTATCAACATGTGTTAAATGATGAAAGAATGTGTACAAACATGGACTGACAAAATCAAAACTTAATTACTAATTTAGGGTTTGCGAGGACATGGCATTATATACATGGACAGACAAAATTATGGAGGGCTGCGTAGGTTTGTTTATATCTATGGAAGTCGTTACTCTGTTTCGTAAAAATTAAAACCTAATTTACTAGTCTAGAGTTTGCTTCAAAATAAGACTCTTGGATTGGACCGGACTGATGGCCATCCTCGCGGCCTTAGCTCGGCACACTCTCTCTTTCCCCTTATGTTAACCATGAGTGCTATCACCCTCATCGACCTTTTTGGTTGCATTGGGGCACGTACTATATTAAATACTTAAGTAACATTGACACCGACATGCGACACGCATACGACACAATACAATATGCCGATACATCATTTATAAAAAAAATAGAGAATTTTGACACGTTGTATATCAAATATTTGTTTTTATATATACATGATAAATTAAAATATCAACGATGAGTTTCTTTTTCTTTTTCTAGGGATTCACGATTATGTTTTTTTTAAGCTAGCTAGATATATTAATTTTGGGGTAACTGGATATATGACTTAATTATGTATTTTTAATAGTTTTATATTTTGATCTCTAATTTATTGAAAATCATACCCCATGTTTGGCGGAATAACATGTCGGGATGCTAGACTCGAGTGTAGGTTGGTGTGTCGAAGTGCGATCACGTGTTGGAGAGTGTCGGGCACCAACACACATCCAACATGACAGAGGGGCCCATGGAGAGTGTATGTACTTTCTAGATAAATTCCCTCAATTTTGCTAATTAGGGGGCAAATTGGAAGTCCTGGCCCATGTAGCGCTCTCTGGAAATTCTCTAGATTTTCTTAAATGCTTTAATTCTTTCAAGGTTCATAGTTGATATTAATTTGGAAAAGAGCTACAATGTCATAATATTCCTTTAGGATCGTAAAATGATAGTATACGATATCCAAATGTTCTTAGATCATTGCTTTGTCACACCCCAAAATCAATAAGAATAGAGGAAATGACATAGTCCGTCACGTCCCGAACCCCGCGAGCTCGCAAACATCCTCTCTCCGGCCATGATCGCGTACGGTTCTCCGGGATCCCAAGGCCAACAAAATAAAATTTCACGGAAGGAGAAATAATTGCCCGTACAAAAACCAACAATCCTACGATAACTTGGGATGGTAAAAATAAACTTACAACACACTTATGTACATATATACATAATGATTACCACTTTCAAACTTAGGGTTTCGGAGGCCACTATACAAGCCTCGTGACCACCTATAACAAAAAGATTACGTGGTCGAAGCCCGCTATGCTTCCAAAAGTAAACACTACACAAAAGTCGAGAGGCCAACTATCCTAGACCTCATCCTCATTATCATTAGACGAAGTCTCTAGCTCCTCCTCCTCCTCGGTCTCGGATGGCAGCTCCACATCCGATGGCTCTACGATCTCTACGTCTTCCTTGGGCTCCAAAATCTTCGATTCTTGACCGCAGGTCTTGGGGCCAGTATTTGGACTCGCCACCACGCCATCGGGAGGGGCAACCTGAGTGGGGTCCCATTCCCCAACTCCGTCATAGGGGATATTAAAGCCCCTCGGCGGACCTACCAACATATCCTCATGTCTATACGTCCATACCAGGTACGTATGGGGCTTCCAAAAATTTTCTCCTACATCTACCCGGATCGTGATAGCATGCCTATAGTATACCTTATCTTTCCCCACCTGGATATTCTCGTAATTACTGTCTTCATATCCTGGGAAATTCCAAATCTCCGAGGCGGGTCGTTCATTGTCGAGGTGGAGGGTTTGAAAAAGATAACCCACGACGGAGTGAGAATAAATCTCGAGTAAGATAGTCTCTAATCCTAGGTTAGGGCGCTAGTGCCTCCAGACACGTCCTATATCAGCAATTCTCAACAATGCCTCCATCAATAAAAAAATTCAACAAATAAATTTCAGAATATTACATTCTTTCTCCAAAAATTGCCACACATTTACAAAAATTCTACGTTGCTCTCATAACGGCGTTCCACGCCTCGGTATCAATAAAATATTCCACGTACTCCGAGCCCGCGTTTATCGTCTCAAGCTATCATATAAAATTCTACGTGGCTCCAAAGCCCACGTTTAACACCTCAGGCTATCATAAAATATTCCACGTTACTCAAATGTCCGCGTTTAACGCATCAGGCTATCATAGAAAATTTCACGTTACTCCAAAGCTGCGTTTAACGCATCGGCTATCATATAAATGGACGGACCGCGTAATAACGCCTCAGGCCATTATATAGTCCGGACCCACGTAATAACGCCTCGGGTCAATATAACCCACGTAATAACGCCTCATGTTAATATCCGCGTTTAACGCCTCGGGATAAAATAATAAGCACGACCCCGCGTTTAACGCCTCGGGGTAAAATCATGGTCTTATAAAATATGAACCCCGTGTAATCACGCTTCAAGGTAAAATTCCATACTTCCTCTCAATTATTCCACTTAAGACCATATAACAACAATAATTCCTCGATCGCTCGTACGATACCACACGATCACATAAATCCTTCGATCGATCAATTCTCACTACACGATCTCGCTAAACTTGCCGATTAGCGGATCAAGACCACACGATCTTCCCAATTTTCTCCAATAAAGGAACGGGTCCACACGATCTTTCTAATTTTTCCCTTTCACTCAATCGAGGCCGCTCGATTTAATTATGCCGAATAAATACTCGATCGGAACCACGTGATTCACTCACGTTAGAGAATTAATAAACCGGGCCCACCCGATTAAATCATACTAAGCCAATGGCCAATCGGGGCCACACGATTAATTTATGCTACCACAAAATTAATCTACACCACCCAATATTATTAATGCTAACGTAGCAATTAATAATCACCGTACGATCGGAATTTCACTAACGTACAATTAATATGCTTTGTACGATTATACTATACTAACGTGGCATTTAATCGGGACCATACGATTAAAATATCCTCACATGCAAATAATCTCCACCACCCGATTAATCTACACAAAAAGCGGGATTTAATCTCGACCGTCGGATCAATCTTCCTAATCAAGATTCAATATAAGCTGTCGGATTAAAGCATGAAAGGCAAGATTAAATCCTAGCCATCCATTAGCAATCATGCATATTCACTATTCATGCAAGAATACTTTTTTTTTCTCATCTCTTCTCATTTTCGGCTACCATGCATCCCAAGCACAAATCCAACAATTTCTCACCAAAACTCCATTAATCTATCATCCTTTAGCAATCTAACTACCTAACTAAGGTTTAGAAACTATCTTACCTTAAAAATGGAGCAAATTCTACGGTAAAAAGGTTGAGAGTTTTCCGGTTGATTGACGGCACCGGCGGTCCCTCACACCGGGGTTGATTCATGGTAATCCGGCGACTTCGGCGGCTCACGGTGGTAGCTCGGCTCCGGTAGTTCAAGGTGAGATCGGTGGTGGTGGCTTAAAGAAAATCCGGCGATGATGGTGGTGGTGATGAAGAATTCGGCCAAGAGGAAGAGAGAGTGTAGAGAGAGAAAACTTCTTGAAATTTCGAAAAAGATAACCAAAAAATCAATATAATAGGTTAGGATATTATTTGGCATAGATATTTTGGTCTAAAAGTCAAAAAGGGCAATTTAATAATTTCCTCACAATTGACTAGTCAATTTTTGGCCATGGGGTAAATTGACCAAAATGCCCCTTAGCCAAAGTGAAAAATTGGATATTTTCCAAGGGTAAATGGGTCTTTTCCCATTTCCAGTCTAAATTTTATTTTTTCGAACCCTTTGGGGCGAACCGCGAAGTAATTGTACTCCGGATGAGGAAACGTCCAAAATTTAATTATTGGAACCCCGAAGATCGATATCAAATTTCGAAGTCCGATTCGCGATCAATCTCGATTAATTGAAATTTCGGCGTATCTCAAAGTAATAGGCGGCTTTTAGGAGTTACGCATATCGATCGGTGATTAATATCACGTTTAAAAATTTCTCGAGCCATGGCGACTTTGGTTGTCATTCAATTGCGAGGGTCAATCACTAGTCCCGATGGACATAATCGTTAGAAGATAATTTAGAGACGTTCGGAACCCATACGAGGTCAAACGAAATCACCAGGTGATCCAAGCGTAGGGTATTGCCCAAATCATTCCTTAATCATTTTAAGATAGGCCTATATTGGTTCAAAATATTCCTCGACAATTTTCATGGCCAAAGAGTTAGTCCATGATCAAGTTCTTAGGTCCACGTACTTGAATTTCCTAGCTAGCCATTTCCATTTGGTTAGTCTCGCTCAAAATGGACCATTTGAGTGAGATTAGATTGAAATACATCAATGAGACTTCTCATTTATTCAAGGCTTCAAAACGAGTTGGAATACGGGATGTTACATAGTCATCCTCCTTTCTAAAAGACGCAACCTCAAACACAAACTTCCTATCAAAAGTATATAAATTTAGATTATCTCGACACAACTCAAATCCAAAACCCAACTACCAAAGTTCCTCGTCGATATCGCTCTTGACCTACTAGCCACCGACCGAAGAACATGAAAAGATTGAGAAATGAATGGGATGAGCAATCACAGCTCGATGAGTAATGCGTTTATCTTCCAAACGGATCAAGCACCTACTATGCATATTTACAACTATAACGAAACTCAATATTCCAATTCATCATATACGTACGACATCAAATATAAGTTATCACTTCTAGCAAATATTTGTGTGCATATGCTCAAAATGAAAAATGAATTATGCAATAAAGAAAGCGGTCCCATGAGTAGTAAAATACTATATTACTCATTATTCTTAGATATTGCAGTTTGTATACATACAATGCCAAATGCATGTTATATTTTTCCACAAAACTATATACATAATAGAAATTCTCAATATAACATATGTACTATGTCAAAAACATATGTCAATAGTCCATCCATTGACTAATCTCATGGTCAAGTATCCAACCATGGTCATGCATAAGAGCCGTAACAAAAGGCCATCAAGATTCCTCCCTTGGCAAGATCTCTACCTACAATACCGGTGGCTCAGCCTATAAGGATATATCCTAAAACCGGTATGCATACCCACAAACCCCTTAGTGGGTTCACAACGATATTAAGTACGAGCAAACTAACAACATCATCCTCCAAAATTACAATGCCAAACCAAATGTATATCATCAATTGGGTTCACAAACCGTGACTCATAATCCTTCCATAAACACAATGCAAGGTCAAGTGCTTTTCGTAATTCTCTCACAAAATGATTTCGCAAATTCAAAATATATAATCTTTCTCAACTTCGTTCTTCAAACATAAAGCATTTGGCAAGACATTTCTCACATCGGTTCGTATTTCTTTATAAACCAAATTCACAAATCAATATGCATATCTCATTCCATAAACCAATTTGACATGTAACATATAGATATAAATTATCACAACATCTTTCATAACATATCTATGAAACCATTCTCAAATAATCAAGGAGTAGTAAATGCCCGATCCATATTTTTATATAATAAAAATGCTACTTCACAACTCATAACATATCTTATCCATACCGCTTTCGAAATATGAGTTTACAAACTCAAAGAGGATATAGCACCACTCACCTGGAATGCCTAAAACCAACAACGGGCATCCAACGAGCCAACGATCTCGTAATCCTAACAATTAAACGAGAATCGACATATAAATTAAGTAAAATACTACAACTACGAATTGGCTAAAATACGCTTAAACACTAACAAGACCACTCCTACGCACCAACAAATCGCACAACCAAAGCGATATTCAAGTCATTCGCAAAGCACCGAACTCAAACGCTAAGCCCTTAAATTCTCGCTCTGACCAAATCATCACGTCAAAACGACTCTCGACAAATCTCATGGCTCTACAACGCCATAACCAACCACTTCCATGGAATCTCACAATTCAACTACTCAAAAATCAAACTTCATGGCTTGAATTTCACTATACTTCTTATTTAAACACTAACCTCAAATATTACGCCGATCGGACAATCAAAGGGTGCGAACACTTATCGGACGTGCGAATCGGCTTGGTGAGGCATTAATAGTGAGAACCCCTCTTCTTTTCTTCCCCTTTCTTCTTCTTCTTTCTTCTTTCTTTCCTTTTTTTTTCCTTCCTTGTGTGCGAGCTCGCGGTCTCTCTATTTTGTTCCTTTCCTCTTTATAAACCGAGTCCACTTTTCCCTTCTTCTTCTTTTTTCCCCTTTTTCTGTTTTATTTTCCTCTCTTCTCGCAAGCACTCGGTCCCCTGAAAAAAATAAGATGAGGTATCCACTTTTTGCTTCTTTAACTTTTCAACCTACTCAAAAAATATAATTTACATTGTAGCTTCCTTAAAAGAAATTTCGTCCTCGAAATTTGATTACTTCAACTTTCAAACAAATGAGGATATTTACATCTTTTCTCCTCCTCAATCTCTTAAGTAGCCACTTTTTCCATGTGGTTACGCCATTGGATCTTTACATATGTCCTTAAATATCACTACGACTCATGATCGGCAGCACATGTAAATCTTCTTATTAGATTTCCTTTGCTTTTGTCAAATCTGTAACCATCCTTTCCATTTTCGATGTGAACTAACCACCGAATTGTTGATCTAATTTTGTCGGGATGCTTCTCTAATGGTCATTATTTGCACTCTTAACAAGGATAAGTCATCTAGCAAGCTTCTTCCTTCTCAAACTTTTTCTGCAATGGCTTCATCTAAACAAAAATCATCTCGCATATTTATTTTTAGCGTACATTGCATCGGCATATAATTGGATCGCAGAGCATTTGAGCTTAAATTGACGGACGTTTGGACTAGATATGGGCTGAAAAATGCACAAAAAAGGTTTGGACTTGAAAGAAATATTTCCTTAGAGATTGGGTTGAAAATACTTAGAACTTTAGGAACTGGATTGCAAATACTTAGAATATCGGAGATTGGATTGCAAATATTTAGAACTTCAGGGACCGAAATGAAAATACTTAAAGTTTGGGAGATAAGAACGGGAGATAAAAATGGGAGATAAGAATAGGAGATGAAAATGAAAGATAAGAATGTGAGATGAGAATGGAAGATAAAAATGTGAGATGAAGAATTGAAGGTGAAGAAGGGAGGATGGAGAGATTTGTCTATAAAAAGAGAGAGCGTTCTTAAAAAAAGGGAGAGTTTTGGTGATAGAAAAATTGAAGAGTTCTTGAGAGAATTTTCGTGAGATAGAGAGGTGATCATCTAGAGTTCCAATCCGATCGGTAATCTAGAGCAATTTCATGCCAATTGACCTTGTGTTGCCGTCCTTGCTCCGATCGACTAGTGCTAGGTACCACGACGTTCATCATTTGAAGATCTATCACTAGTCGCCGATGGTATGTCGATCCGATGTCTAGAGCTTTCCGTCAAAGCCTCTAAAGTTGTCCCTCTCCCGCTACCCATTTCAACCTATTGTCCCCTAGTTTTGAGCTGCAGTTTAGTTGCTGTTTAGCCTTGATTTATGGGTAATCATCCTCCATTTTCATGTGATTTGAGGATCTAACATTGCTATTATGTGTGATAAATCAATTGAAAATGATCTTTAACGAATCGGGCTCCGAAAAGTGCCAATTTTCTGCAAAAATTTCAGCTTGTGCGCGTGCATTTTTTTGCTTGAAAAAGGAAAAATTCTTAAAAAAAAAAATCATCCATAGCATATATTGCATGAAGTTTAATAATTAAAAAAATTCATAAAAAGAAAAGCCAAAAAGTTGCACCTTTGAACTTCAATTCAAAATTCACCAAAGTTGTGAAATTAATTTTTTTAATGAAAATAGTACCGAAAGGGTATTAATTGAAAAGTTAATGTAACCAAGGTCCCCGAACTCAAAATCTTTGGTTCGTAGAAGTAATTTAGTTCTCCCGCTACTTTAATTAGGTTTCTAATCGGACTACCAAGAAGCGATTAGTGGCGACTCCCCGGATAAATCCTTGCATGAAATTAAACTCAAGTTACGATTTGGTAGAGCTTGGGAGAGTTCGGGCTAAGTTAATTAATCTAATTAATTAATTTGGTAATCCATTAACCTAAAATTGAAAATCCCTTTTTTAGGGTCGCGAGATGGCCACATTTGTGTTAGGAGGTAAGTTTGAGCTCATACCCACTTTGGAAGAATATAGTATTGCCATTGAAAAATCGATTGAGTTAGATATAGTTAAACCACCCATTCGGGTGGATCCTCTAGTAGTGCTCATTAAGTTTTTGAGTTTGACTGAAAAAGAAATTGAAAAAGTGATGAAGGGTAATTGCCAAGCATGCCCATTATCTTATCTCATTGAATGTTTTGAAAATAAATCGACTTCATGAGATCAAAGATTTTTATCTTAGCATTTTTCGGATATATCATTTTTCCATTCCACCGAATTCTATTGATCTTGTGATAAATTTGGACGGTAAAACAGATTTGTCGTGAGGTCAACTTTGTAAATATTATTCTTGCTAAAACTTTCATTTCGTTGACACGTTTCACGCGTTCCAAAAAATAAAAAAACAAGAAAGAAAATTATATGACTTTTCGAGCCCCAATTGAGCTTTTACAAATCTGGTTTTTCTCCCACATTTCTCAATTTGGGGAAAACATGTTTGTATTTGAAATGAGCACGATCGATAACCCTATTTTAAGATTTAAATAAATATAAGATCAAACTAAAAACTTGCATTATACATAATGGGTCAATCTATTCGAGAATCCAAGTTGTGAGATTTTCCTTTGGCAAGCTGTATGGTTTCGAGTGGCGAGGCTCGATTGTGCCATGGCGATCGAAGACCGTACCTCTAATGGGCATTTATGGAGCAACCAGCTATCGCCCCTTCGAGTTGCACGATAATTTCAAGTTATGCAAGATGTCCCTCCTCCACTTGGGCCCAATGAATTTCGGGTCAAGTTCAAGAACGGTGAGAACTACGGGGCCAAGCTTAGATGTCATTTCGAGGCTTGGTAGGAATGTTCCAAGCAAAAGTTGATTTGGCCCATAGGTGAACCCATCGGGAAAATGAAGAGTCACTTTGCCACCGCCCGATATATTCGGCCTCATACCATCTCTACCGAGATACTCCCAAAGGTTCCGATAGTGATAGTGCGGCATACCTGTCAAACTCAAATTAAAACCAGTGAAGAGAAGGCGATAAAGGCCTAAGAAAAGGCAGATGCATTGGCTAAGGAGAATACACGATTATGGCACACCTTGAAGGCCAATTCTTCTATAGAGCATGTGGCCTCTAAGAAAAGAAAGATCATTTGATTTCTTGTTTTCTTAGAAATTGGTGTCTTTACTTCTTGATTGATTGTTTAGGAATGTCATTGTTATGTTTCCAATTTCATACTTTAAGACTTCGATTAATATTAATTTCATAAGCTTTCCTTAATTCTGATTTGCCTTGTTCGTTGTGCGATTCTTACTAAAGTCTATGATTAGGCTGGAATTTCACACATTTTCGGACTCCGATTCATTCCACGGTTTAGTACTAGAAAACCCACCTTTTTACTGAATTTTCGAACATGAAAGTTGTAGATATATGTTTCATCTAATAGCCTACAAAATTTTGGAACACTTTAAGAGGGTTTTTCGTTCTTTTAACAACAGGCGAATGAAACAGTTTTCTGGACTTAATTTCTTGCAAAAACACATTAAATCTGTATTGATCAGCTCATTTCTAGCCCGATCACCCAACATAAAAGTTGTTCATCATGCTCTCAATAATGAACTGATAAATGTTCACTTTCTTTTGACCAGCCGATGATTTTTCACGAATTGTTTACCAAAATCCGACGAAAATGAAATTTCCTGGTCAAGGTCACGGGTTAGGGTTGAGTGGTGTTCATGAGTCTAGTCTAGCCATGGAACGACTCAACTCTCTCACATACTATACTCATCATATGATCAATCCTTGAAGAAAAATTATTACGGATCCTCCGCACATTATTTGATTGGTAGCAAGGAAAATGGCCAACGTGAGCTAAGATCGTCGCTGCTATCCATGAGACATTGAATAAAGAACTCGACGTTCGAGCGAGCACTTTGAAGCAATGATGTCATGAAAAATGGAGCAGATGATGGCTAGTATCGTGGCTCGATATCGATCGTTAAGCTCAAACCCTTAACCAGGCATTCCTCCTCCACCTCCTCCAATGAACGACCCTAACAAAGTCTCAAAGCATGTTCCCATTCAGACTTGTACCATTAGAAGATGTTATCATTATTGGAACTAGCTCAAGTGCCCCACCATTGATTCCAAGCCCCCAAGCTAACCATGTGATCGCAAGGATGAATGAGGAGACAGCCAAGCTGCCGGCCTAGATGGAACAAACGATTCGAGAGGTTGAAGGGACACATAACATCCCTCAAGTCGATTTCTTAGCCTTTTCAAAGGTGAACGTCCCTAAGAAGTTCAAGATGCATGACTTCGAAAAGTACGATAGCAATTTAAATCCGGTGCAGCATGTCCAAATGTACCAAGCCGTAATGAATAAGTATGCGGCTAATGGCCCTCCGATGGTTAAGAGTTTCCAGGCTAGTTTGAAGGATGCGGCGATGAAGTGGTATACAGATTATCGATTTACAGACATGGAGAATTGGGAAAAGGTGGCTAATGCTTTTTGTTAAGCATTTTAGCTTCAACTTGGATGTTCTCATTTCTAGGAAAGACTTGGAACCGGCAGAGATTAAAAAAAAAAGGCGAGACGATTAAGCAATGACGCTATCAAGTGGAGGAATGTAGCATCTTAGCTGAAGTCGCTCGCTCAAGAAGTTGTTTGTCTCCATTTTACCTTAGACGATGCGGTCGCGAATCCTTGGGTTTGTCGCAATGTCGTTCGATCCACCTCATTGCAATGGTGAAGAGGTGGAAAGTGGTATGAAGAAAGGTTAGTGTGGGGATCTTTGGTATGCCTGCTAAGTGATTCGCGGTAAAAAAGATAAGGAGCTAGCTCCCCAGGTTAACATGACATATGCTCGGAAATTCGCAACTCAAGTGCCGATCTTGTAGATCCCTAATCGCCAGCAGGCCAATTTTGGTACATAACGGGAAAAGAGGAATTTTCGCCCTCCTCGGTAATTTGCTTCTCTCCTTGAAACCCTATCGCAGTACTTGTGATTTTACGTAAGAAAGGGCTCTTGACTTCCGAACCTTTGATAAGGTAACGTGAACTCACCAAGGTATAACACATCAAAGAAGTGTGACTACCACTCTAGTAAACCTAGACATGATGTAGATAATTGTTACGTGTTGAAGCATTGCATTCAGGATTAGATGATGAAAGATTAAAGTAGTAGAGGCCGACATGGCCAATATGATTAACATTGATCCCGAGCTAGCTAATATGCTTACCTTGGAAGACGCAATAGATGATGAACTTGGAAT
This sequence comes from Rhodamnia rubescens, assembly GCA_021437795.1. NCBI lineage: Eukaryota > Viridiplantae > Streptophyta > Magnoliopsida > Myrtales > Myrtaceae > Rhodamnia > Rhodamnia rubescens. Next base: position 1,998,985 of record JAILYA010000049.1, read on the forward strand.
TGTCATATCCGAAACTCTGGTGATTACTTTACCCCAGCCTTTTCCTTACAAATATGATAAGGTGGTTCCTTGGTCCTATAATCTTGCCCCGATAACAAGGTCCGGATGTGCTTATAATGATGATTAGTCGGCCAAGTAGGTCCCCGAGAAGGATGCAAAGGAGTTTTTGGCTATAATCAAGACATGAGTACATCATTGTCATTCGGTTGCGAAAGTTACCAGCCCGGATCTTTCTACTTGGGCTCTTCCAGTTATCCGAAAAGCATCGAGATTCCCGATGAAGGTGTTGGGTCAAATTCATGTATTTGAAAATATTTATTAGGATAAGTTGGAGAATTTTATTGGGGCCATCCTTTTAAAGGATCAAATCACATTTGCTGATGATGAGATTCCTATTGAAGGGCGAGGTCATAATAAAGCTTTGTACATAGGCAGACCTATGTGGCTCGGGTGCTTATTAACAAAGGGTCGGCGTTGAATATTTGCCCCCTAGCTACTTTGAACCGCTTGGGAATTGACTTGGTCATGATGCAGACGGCTAAGACTTGATCGGATCCTTTGATGGTATGAAGAAGAACGTAATGAGGCAAATTAATCTTGAGATTCAGATTAGGCCTTCGTGTTCGATGTTTTGTTCAAAGTGTTGGATATCCCATCGGCATTCAATTTTTTGCTAGGCCGTTCTTGAATTCATAATGCAGGTGCCCTACTATCAAGTCTCCATCAAAAGATCAAGTTCGTACTAAAGTAGAAGCTGATGATTATTCACGGTGAGGAAGATCATTGAATTTATAATGAGACTGCTGTCCCTTATATCGAGCCGGCTCATAATAAAGAGGATTCTTATCATGCATTTGAGCTGGTACGGACTATTTATGCATCATCGAAGAATCCTTTTCCGTTCTTCAAAATATTGAACACTTCCCTCATGGTAGCCAAGGTGATGGTCGGCAATGGTTTTGAGCTTGGAATTGGTTTAGGCCGATATGGCCAAGGGATCCGTACCTCGATCAAACTCAAAAGGGCAATCTCATTCGGCTAGTTTGGGATATCAAGGATGTGGCCGGCCTAAACGTGAGAGACGATACACAATGGGCCGTGGTAAATTGGAGTATAACCCCTTGCCGCCACCCCTTTATGCTACCGTTCGATCGGTTAGAGTGTTTGGTGGCTATGATGAGTTAGCTCAATTTGAAGATGATCTAGGGATTGTGTTCCCCGACTCACCGAAAGGCCAAGGTGCGTGGCTAAGCCGATGGACCGGGATGATGATGAAGTTGATAATGGAGTCCCTAATCTCCATGGGTGGTTCGACGATTTAACCATTGCTACTATATTTGAGGATCCCATACAAGGTTGATAGAGCATCCGAAGAGGAGCCTTACATGGTGCTTAGACCTCCTTGGCCATCCGTTAATGCCATATTCGAAAATCCACTAGCGGGTTTAGATTCAGAGTAACACTTTTTTATTTATCCAATCCCCTGCGTGGGTTGTTTGTTGCTTTTCTTTAGGAGTCTAGGTTGCATCGGTTTCTTAGGATTTTCATTTCCATTTTTATGTTGCACTTTTCAATTTCCCTTCCAATAAGATGTAATTCATTGATTTTATTATCAATAAAATTACGGATATTCTTCGTTAAATTCTTCAAATTTCGTTGAAGTATCCCAAACCAGCTCGATAACGATAACCAATGATCGAATAAAATTGTCATCCATGGTAAGAATTGAGGGTTAGACTTCTTCAGGAACTCTTGTCCCGCGGTCTTTGAAAACAAAATTCTTTAAGGAAAACACCCATGAATTTCGATTTTTTTTTAAAAATAACTCATGCATGTTTAAATTTAGTTTCTTTTTCGATTCGGCTACTTTATGTTTCGGGGGCAATTATGAGGAGGAAATGCAGTGGATCCCGATATATGCAATGCCGATGATTCGGACGAATTAGACAAGGCCGATTTGAATGTTGAAGAGATACGACGAAACCTCGAACAGCATGAACAAGCTAAACCTCGAACCGTTGAAGATACTATCTCGATCAACTTGGGGGATGCAGAAAACCCTAGAGAAGTGAGGATCGGGGCGAACCTTCCTAAGGACGTAGCTGAACGTCTAACCAAGCTCTTAAGGAATTACTAGGACATCTTCGCCCGGTTACGCGCAGATATGCCCGATCTTGATCGATCTATCGTCGAACACCGTTTAGCGACCGATCCTTCGGCTGAGCCTATAAAGCAAAGGACATGGAGGGCTAAGCCGAGTTGGTACAGAAGATTAAAGAAGAAGTTATGAAACTTCTTGACGTGGGATTTATTGAGACTATCGAATACTCGATTGGGTTGCTCACATAGTCTTGGTACTAAAGAAAGACGGTTGGGTTCAAGTCTTGTCGAATCGAGAATTGAACAAAGCTAATCCTAAAGATGATTTCTTGCTTCCACGCATTGATGTACTCGTCGACAAAGATGACCGGGTTTGAGCTATTTTTGTTTATGGATGGTTTCTCTAGATATAATCGATTCGATGAACGTCAATGACAAGTTGAAAATCGCATTCACTACACCATGGGAATGTTCCATTACAAGGTGATGCCCTTCGGTCTAAAAAATGCCGGAGCTATGTACCAATGGGCCATAGTCATTTTGTTCCATGATATGATGCATAATGAGATCGAAGTTTATGTCGACAACATGATTGCAAAGACAATGCATGGAGAAGATCACGTTGAAACCTTGACAAAGCTGTTCGAAAAACTTCGAAAGTTCGGATTGTGGCTCAACCCTGACTAAATGCATTTTTGGCACTAGCTCGAGCAAGTTGCTTGGATTTATTATCGGTAGTAAAGTTATCGAGATTGACCCATCCAAGGTGAAAGCCATTCGCAAGCTCGGGCCACCAACAACGATTAAAGAAGTTCGTAGCCTCATGGGTAAGGTGAACTATATTGCTTGATTCATTTCTCAATTATCGAGACAGTTAAGCCGTTCCTCAAGTTGTTAAAAAAGAATGTGCTAGTCAATTGGGATAGCGAGTGCGAGGAAGCTTTTGAAAATCGAAGCAACATCTTATGAATCCCCCATGCTTGAATCAACTCCGCTTAGAGGAAAATCTCGATAATGGATAAGGCTGCAGTATCTCGAGATCCTCTTGTGATCTTGATCCTTTCGATTCACAATGACGTAGCTCTTGTGATCTTGAAACACATTTCAATTTTATACATATCTTGCGCCGTCTCGTATCGGGGAGAAATCCTCAATAACGGTTGGGCTTAGTACCTTAAGAACCTTGCATCCGTAAGAAGCTTCGAGATAAAGGGAACAATCGGCTTATGAGGTATACGGTAAAATAGGTATTCTTATATACGATCCATGTGCGGATTTCTCTAACATGAAAAAAGAGAAGTGTTGGCACATGTATTTTGTAGTCTTGCATATTAGGCATCGTTTCATTACATAAAAAAGGGATTAAATTTCCCGCCAAAAAGATCATTCATCATTTGCATTGTCAAAATTTAGGGTTCAATTTTATCTTTGAACGAAACCTCTATGAGCCTCCACTCAAAGAGGGGTAGCTGTTGACACCTAAATTTTGACTAATCTTTTCAGTTATTTTTGCATAAAAATTAGAACTAATTTTAGTTCTAAACAAGAATCATCTCGCATATTTATTTTTAGTGTATATTGCATTGGTATATAATTGGACCGCAAAGCATTTGAGCTTAAATTGATAAACGTTTGGACTAGACATGAGGTGAAAAATGTACCAAGAAGATTTGCACTTGAAAGAAATATTTCCTTAGGGACTAGATTGCAAATACTTAGAACTTCAGAGGCTGGATTATAAATACTTAGAATCTCGAGGCCGAATTGTAAATATTTAGAACTTCGGGGATCGAAATGTAAATACTTAAATTTTGAGGTTCTATTTTGCAAATAACCAAAAGAAGGGAAGATGGAAAGTGGGAGATGAGAATGAGAGATGAGAATGGAAGATAAGAATGGAAGACGAGAATGGGAGATCGGAATGGGAGATCGGAATGAGAGATAAGAATGGGAGATCGGAATGGGAGATCGGAATGAGAGATAAGAATGGGAGATGAAGAAATGAAGGTGAAGAAAGGATGATGGAGAGATTTGTCTATAAAAAGAGGGAGAGTTCTTGAAGAAGGAAGAGTTTTGGTAATAGAAAAATAGGAGAGTTGTTGAGAAAATTTTCGTGAGATAGAGAGGTGATCATCTCGAATTCTAATAACGTCGGTAGCCTGAAATAATTCACGCCAATTGATCTTACGTTACCGTTCGTGCTCCAATCGACTCGTGCTTGGTACCACGACATTCAACATTCGATGGTCTATCACTAGCCGCCGATGGTACGTCAATCCAATGTTTAGAGCTTCCTGTCCAAGCTTCCGAAGTTGTCCCTCCCGTTGCTCATTTCAGCCATTTATCCCCTAGTTTTGAGGTGCTGTCCAGCTCCTGTTCAACCGCTAGTCATGGGTAATCACCCTATATTTTTATGTGATTTGAGGATCTAACATTGCTATTATGCGTGATAGATCAATTGGAAGTGATCTCTAGCGAATCGAGCTTCAAAAAATACTAATTTTGGGCGAAAATTCCAGCTTGTGCACGTGCATTTTTTTTTTTTTGCTTGAAAAAGAAAAATTCTATTAAAAAAAATCTTTCATAGCGTGTATTGCATGAAGTTTAATAATTTAAAAAAATTCATAAAAGAAAAGTAAAAAAGTTGCACCTTTGAACTTTGTTGACACCTAATTTTGACGATACCATATTATTATTATTATTATTATTATTATTATTATTACTACTACTACTACTTAAATAAGAATACATCTAATTTATTCTTCTCTTCTTTTTTCTCCTCAGCCCATCTCTCATTTGTTATCATTAGCCCACTTGTCCCCTTATCCACTCACTAACTCTCTGCACTATCACCATTCACGTCACTCACAACTACACCATGTATTTGACATGGTCTTCTATCAACCAATGTTGACGTCAAGTGAATTTTACTCCCATCCACAGAAGCAAGCTTGGGGGAGGAGTCAGGAATAGGCATATAAGTGGAGTGAAGGTGGCTGGCTGAGGGTTGGTTGGCAAAAAAAAGAAAAGGAAACAAGAGAGGAGAGGTGCCAAAATATAGAGGAAACAGAGGGAGGTCGAGGGAAATTGAGGTGCAGTCGAAGCGGGAATCAGCAGTGCTTTGCCCCGGAAGGGTTGTCGTCGCCCACCACCGCCTACTAACCACCGCACCTCTAGCGGCCCCCGTAACTAGTGACGATTCCGAACTAGGTAAGCCTCGGGTCTCATCTTTGCCCTGTACACTCAATGAGGGATCGATTTTTGCTGGCATTAGTTGTCATGTACATTAAGTGAGAGGACTATTGTTCGTTTGTCACTTTGAACTCCTACTGCTTAAGCTTGAACGTAGCCTCAAACCCTCCATACTCCTCATCCCCATCATTTTGGTTGGTGTTTCTCCCGCGCTTGTGTACCTCTGTCAAGGTTGTGGTCTGTGCCGTGTTCGGGGATGAGTGGTCTGTTTAGGTGGTCGACTGGATGGTGGTCGGAAGTACATCGGTTCAGGTTGGACTGCCTTCACTCGTTTGGGTGTCAGCTTGGGAATAGTCGTGGGGGTTAGGTTAACGTTGGGGGGTTGAGGGTCACAAAAGTTGGTACCCAACCAAGTAGGTGCATGGGCAGTCATTAGTTTTAGCCGAGAGAGGCAAGCTGCGACGTGAAGATACAGGGGTTACGAGTCGAATCGCGACGACGGAGCAGGTTAAGGGATGTGTTGGCTGTGGTTTGAAGCCACGATGTTGCTTCCGTTGGCAAGAGAAACTCTGTTCGATCGTAGGGAAAGCAAAGCAGTTGAGTTGAGTTGAGTCGATCTACGTGAACAGAGGTAACAGGAGTTCGTATCAATGGCAACGCAAGCATGAGTAAAGGCGACGCAAGATTAGGGCCAGTGTCGACGAGAGTACATATGGTAGTAACATAGTGATAATGACAAAACCACTTGGAGATAGCAACCCACGAGCAGGTTCTTTGAGGGAAGCATTGTCAATAACGGTTTGGCGAGGGGTTGTTGAGGAGGGCCGATGTTCGGAAGTGGTCCCAATTGTTGCTTGATCTAGACGAAGACAGAGCCGGCCCGACGCTAACTAGAGCTCCGCCCATTGCCACTGAATGCGAAGGAACCTCGGATGAGTAGACGCCTTCGCGAGTCTGTGTCGGGGCTGACACCAGAAAAAGATGATGAACGGTAGCGGTGGTGCAGATGAACGAATCTAGTGAGGAATGAGCAGGCCCGGCATCTCTGGCAAGTGTCTCTGGCAAGGAATGGCGGTATCACTAGCGCCTGGGGGGTAACAAAGAGCAGTTGCAGCGTCGATAGATGGTGAACACCGGTGAGCATGACATGGGCAGAATCGGTGTCCAAGCAGGTTCGACGGGCTTGACCTAGCAGAGGTGTGACAAGTGGATCTCGACAGAAAGCAATGCAGGCGAACGAAGGCTGGTGGTGGCATTGGTTTTGGTCACAGTCGTAGATGCAGCGCGTTATAGGCATGCCATGAAGAAGACGATGAACAGGAGCAGTCAGGCCTTCCTACTATTACTCATTTGGTCGCGTAGGTTGAGTGGACGAGCTGGTGTGGGGGAAAAGAAAGGCTGTTGGGCCTATGCTGTTTTGTTCCCAAAAGTAATTGGCTTGGATGGTGGAAGCTGGGCCGGGGGAAATTTACACCCAATTCAATTAAATCAACAAAAGTGGGCCTGAGTTCAATTTGTGTAGACTAGGCCTGGGTCAGGTCCTCTTTCCCAAGCCTGATCAGGTCCAAGGGCCTGATCGAGGCCCGGGTCCGAAAACCCGACTCGGACCCGGTCCCTTTTAATTAAAAAAATAAATAAATAATAAAATTCCAAAATTCCAAAATAAATAAATAAATAAATAAATTTCAGAAAAATTAGAAAAATAATTTCCTTGACCTTTTTACCTCTCATGTGAAATTTTAAGCCTCAAATTGGCATTGATTGAAGATCGATGTCCGGTCCGATCCGATCCTAATGTAATTCGACCTTCGAGTCGAAATTGTTTGTTTAAATATTGACATCATAGATCTGGTCTGCATGTACTTATTCTAGTCTTTTATTTGGCATATTTATCGATTAAGTGTTTACAACATTGTCTTTTGAAAAATTTCCGTTAATCCATTTTCCTTTCGTTAGGTTAAGGATAAATAGGTAATTGCACGAAATAACCAGAGAAATATTATGCATGATCATTTAGTACTTGGTTAGATACTTGATAAGCTTAAAATAATATGCATAATGTGTAGTCATCTTAGGGAATATCAATTGGTTAGGTACCGAAATGGCGCTAATTATCCAGGTTAGCGTAAACAAGTCCCCAAACCTAGAAACTCGGTTGCGTAGGAATGGAGATAATACTCTCATGTCTCGATTGATTTCTAGTCGACTCCAACAAACTAGTGGCGACTCTTAGTAGCATTTTAGTTTGCTAATTAGTAAAAAGAAATCCAACGTCACGCAAGGTAAAACTTGGGAGAGTCCACGCTATTGACCAATGACAATATCTCTAAACCCACCGGACCCTCTTGGGAGGCTTAGGGCGGGTCGCAACAGCTTGGCGATTTCATTGGGGAATGCAATAGGTTAGAAACTTGTGTAGACTTAGGCCTTAATAACCAGTTGATTGTTCCTTAATTTGATCTCCATTTTATCGTCTTTGCTAGGAAAATCGGGTTAATCTGCTAACTTTGTGATTAGATGTTCTTGCGGGTTGGGTGTTATAAGGGGTGGAGTGATTGTTGACCTGTTTGTTTTGGGAGTTGTTGGAATGTATGTTTTCTAGATGTATATTGAAGTGGTGATTGATATATCCCGCTATGTATGCCTCTCATACATTACACTTATTGCACACACATCTAGCGGTCAAACCGAGATCGCGATCCCAGGAAACCCTTAAGAGGTATCGGAAATAGATTGGGCCATATGCAAGTCCGCAAATGGCACGATCATTTTCGATCCCGTTCATCACCTCGGAATATGTGCGCCGACCCGATTATCCGTCGCATTTTTAGGGGCGGTACATTATTCCGTTGTGATGGGGGTCTTTAGCCATTGGTTTATCCTACCCTTATGCATCAAACCTCACTTGTCGGCATGCGTGTGTTTATGCCATTAATAGGTACCATTTACCAACCACTATGAGTATAATTTCTATTTTGTCCCAATTTTTCCCATGTCTCTTTCGGTGATGTTTTTATTATGTTTATTGAATGGTTAAAATACTCATATATGATATAGACTCGATGATAAATCATGATATCACTCTTATCCATATTTCGAAAGACTTTTGTTGACATGGGGGGGAGGGTATGGATCGTCAAAATCGGCGATATGTCAAAGGATGGGTTGGCCACCTCATACACCCACTCTAGGTTCACGGTCGGGCCCATACCATCCAAGCCATGACACATTTTTGGAATCCGATCACATCCACCTTCATCTTCAATGGTCATGAGTTAAGCCCCACCCTCGAAGAATACTATCTCATCCCCGGTGTCCAACTCGAGGAAAAATTGATTGAGCCACCTTTGGGTCGCGATCGTGCAAGCGCCCTTGCTGAATTCCTCGATACACCCAAAGTCGAGATCGCCAAAGTTCTCAAAAGCAATGCTGGTCGCTGCCCGTTGACCTTTCTATTTGGGAGATTCTTGAAGGCTGCCAAAGAAGGATAGCACCAAATCCGCCCGAGCATTTCTTTTGGCCTTTTTTGGTTTCATAATTTTTCCTATGTCCACGATCGCCATGAACCCTATCGTGGCCCATGTTGTGAGACAAGTTTGCATCAACTTGGACTTCATCCCTATGATCCTGGCTGAATCTTTCTTGTCTCTCAATGAGTTTAAGGCCGATACCGATGGGAAGAAAGTGTTTCATGTGCCTGTGGGACTTTTATATACTTGGTGCATCTCTCATATTCATGAAACATCCTTCCACATGACATATTCGATCTTAAGCATCGTACTCACCCATTTGAAAAGTTTATACACTTGCAGATGCAACCTCATACATGGGCATACCGCGGCTGATTTTATTTTTTGAGGAGTTTAACCCCAAACCAAATCTCGATGAAAATTCGGGGTTCTCAATTCCAAAGCATCCGCCTTGTTGCCGCCAACACTAATCCCGTACCCTTTTTGGGATTCACTAGTGCCACTATCTCGTTACCCATTGAGGACGGTCGACAATATGGGGCTCTTCGAGATATCCCAAAGCACCACTAAGGGGCAATTATTCAGGTTCGACTTCCCGCACAAGCGAGATGGATAAGCAAGAAATCGCTCTTAGACAGGTGGATATTAACAACATCAAGGGTGCTTGGGAGAGCTGTTATAAGCAAGTCATTGTCCAAACTCCTGAACTAGAGGGCGAGATGGGACTCCATCAAGCATCACCGGCATACATTCACCGCTATGGGATCCTAATTGCCAAGTTGTTCTAACTTTCATCCCTCTAGAGCTCAATCATCATGGGCCTCAAGCAAGAAGACGACCAATAAGCCGAGAAACATGAATAGGTTGCCCGAAACTCCCATTTTTGTGGTCAAGGGAGTGGGCATTTTGATATCGATGGAACCGTTACCTATCGAGTTTATATCATATTTTAGTATTTTCTCGTGATGATCTTTTGTAATTTGTTGTTAAAACTCCGCTTTGAGCTTATTATATGAAGTCTTCATTTCCTTACTAACCTTTGTTAATATAATTATTATGTATTTTGCCGTTTGACCGTGTATTCTTTTATAAACAACCGGTGATAGAGTTTATTCTCTCAATTTAGATTTGTTGGAGAATTTGCATATCCCGAGTTCATTGCAAAAATTTATATTGTCAAAGGAAACCGCATACATTTCTATTTGAAACCACCGATGGATTTTCCCTTATGTTAGGTAAATATTGCAGGCTTCACGCGTTCACCCATTTGCACTAGGTCCGTAATGTCACGTATGGAGGCATGTGCAGATGAGGAAGCACAGAATCGAGGCCTAGGAGCAGCCGCCTTTGCGAAGGTCTAGGATTTAAGGGCGATGGTGACTCGATTATCTACCTAAGTTAGGGCACTTTTGTCTAGCGCAACCAAAATCAAGTGCAACTTCCATCACCGGCCGATGTGCCCGACCTTATTAATGATGATCCGCCAAATTCGGTCGTTGAGGAGGCAATTACTCAAGCTTTGGTGCCTGCTCCTCTTGATCCTATCTCAGTAGCCATCTCGGCCTGGTTGGAGGAGGAAATTAAAAAGTGGTTCGTCGATCCGGAAAAGCAACGCAAAGATAAGTATGGACTCGAAAATGTCGGGGATCCGTCCCAATATGACAAGATCAACTTCCCGATAAGTTTAAAGTTTTGTACTACACGAAATATTCGGGCAAGGGTGATCCAAGGGCGCACATGGTTTATTACACCAATAAGATGGGTCGGTATGTCAAGAATATTCCTTTACCGATACAAACTTTCCATAATAGTTTGGAGGATGTGGCGTTTATTTGGTTCTTGGATCCGAAGACGGATAAAATTGCAAGATGGAAAGATTTAGCTAAGGCATTCGTAGAACAATACCAATACAACACCGAGATGGCTCGACGCGGGAGGTGTTGTCCGCACGATAAAGAAGAGGGATGAAGAGTTTAGGGTTTTTGCTCATAGATGGCGCGCTTTGGCTGCTGAAGTTTGCCCACCCCTCGAGGAACTTGAGATGATTAACATGTTTGTAAAAACCGTTCGAAATGAGTTCTATCAAAAGCTTATTGGAGCAGGATTTCAAAATTTCCCTTTGTTCGTCGAAGCCGGGGAAAGAATTGAGGGTAGAATGCACGAAGGAAGAATAGCGGAGGGTACTAGTAGAAGGGCACCAACTAGAAAGGAAAAGGAAGTAGAAGTATCCTTTGTTCAAACTCCAATTTCGCAACCGATGCAAATTTCCCAACCTAATCCTAATCAATTAGCATTTGCATCGGGAGGTTATCGGAATAGTGGATATCGGAATGCTTAGTCTAGGAAGCCAAGACAATTCACTCCTTTGCCAAGGCCGTTATCACAACTTTTACCCGCTTTGTTAGGCAAGCGGCTTGTGACTAAAGAAGTTGCTCGAATTAACCCCTCGAAGTACCGTGGGTTTGACCCTTCCAAATCCTGCACTTTCTACATGGGCGAAATGGGACATGACGTTGACGGTTGTTATGTCCTTAAGCATAAAGTCCAGGATCTTTTAGAGGGAAATTGCTTGTTGTTTAAGGACTTCGAGCCGAATGTACAACGGAACCCGCTATCGGGCCATGCCTCAAATGTAGGAGTCATTGAAGAGGTGATGAGGATCACCAAGAAGAGATTCCGAATAGATGTTGTGAAAATGTATCAAGCATTCGTTTCATTTGGGCACTACAAGCGGTAAGAATTTGATCCATATCCAGGAGAAGCGAGTACGCATCGCCGAGATGGTCCGAGCCGAAGTAATTCGGGCTACCCCGAAGGAAGTTATTAGCTCTACACCCTCTCATGTGGTTGGTATTCTAGAAACCGCCCCCGTCGAGCCGGACTTATAGACAATCGCGGTCAAGCTTAGTAACCTCTTAGTCGAGTCGAAAGACGTAAACGTACCTAAGGTGGTGCTAACATAGCCGACGAGAATTAGGATCTAGTAGCCGATGCCGCGTACGGTTGGCACTCTTGGGATCAAGAGTTCTTGCGAAGCGCGTATCTTTGTAGGGGAGATCGTTGATACTTTGGGACAGCCCAGGGGCGGATATGATTTTACGGTAAAGTATTCACCGCCGTCTTGATTTTTTGAGGAGCCCATCCCCGAGACACGAACTTATTGGAACGAGTGGGGGGATGAGTTCGACGCATTGGAACCCACCGACATAGCGGTTGCGCTAATTGAAGCGAAGCAGCCCGTCGACACCGAAGAGACCGCTCCTAATGATGCGATTATTCCTGAAATAATGCTTGGATTTGAATGAAACATTCATTGCTATGGTAGAGCCTGTTGTAATAGACCTCACTATCATAGAGGATTTAGGTGATTACGAGCTTGAAGATGAAGGCCACATGGTTATTGATCTCACTTCCGAAGAGTTCATTCTTATGGGAACTCGAGTTGGATACTAGTTTGGATATCGTGGGAAACAGCTTACGCCCAATTACGGTTGATACGCCTTCAACGGTTGCGAGTGAGGGCGTACTAGCTACCATTGATACTAAGGAAGTTGCCTGGGACTATGGGACCGAGGCGATTGATTGGTCACTCCGACGGGTCATTCTTATGCACCTCCAAGGCCGTCTCAAAAGAAACCCGTGACCAGTAGTAGAGGCTAAACATCTTACGTCTGTTTTAAAAACTAGTGAGTTCTCTGTAGTGGATCAACTTAGAAAAGCATAAAGAGGCCCTTCTAAAGGTGCTCAACGAGGTGCATGTTCCCGATACTACTGGTGCACTCCGGTTAGAGGAATTCGTTGGCTCTATCCTGTTGAATGATCAAATATCATTTTTCGATGAGGATCTTCCGATTGGTGGTCCTTCGCATTGCAATGCTCTTCACATCTCCATCAAGTGCCAAGGTAGAATGATTTCGTGAGTCCTTATTGATAATGGGTCCGCCTGTGAACATTTGCCCACCGAGTACGTACCGACTCACTCGGGATTTGAAGAGTCGCATATGCATACCTCTAAGTCGCATGTGAAAGCTTTCGACGGTATGAGGAAGAATGTTACGGCCTTGCCCTCATATCCAAGCAAAGTGTTGCTCCAATATGGCCATGTCCTTGGAAAGAGTTTAGGATTATATGGTCGGGCATCACTGAGCCCATCCGCGAGAACCAAATAACGGTCCCTTTGGACTTGGATATTCGGGAAGTCGTAATCGATATGATGACCCCACCATTCGTTTGTTTCGATGTAGGCGTCGTAATGCAGCCGGTCCCTACCCTTCTTCCCTCCGGAGTAGTTGCCGTAACCAAAGAGGTCATATAAATAATGCCGCCGGTCTTGTGGTAGGTGAGAGTTACGGTAACCAGCCTATTGGAAATCCCCTCAAGCTATTTTTTCCTCGTCCGCCCAAAATATTAGATGGCACAAGCCTTTCCAACTTGGAAGGGATAGCGCAAACTGTTCCAAGAGCCGGTTGTTGATACCGTCATTACACCTGCTGATATCGACGCCTTGTTTGAAGAACGGATTCTCGAGGGTGAGCCAACCGACTCTCGAATATCATTCCTGAAGAACCTTTTACACGTGCTATCACATTCGAGTAAGCAAAATCGTCGACTAGTTCCCCCAACTCTCTAGAGTAGTGGGTTTGTCTATTTTTTATCATGTACATATGTTTTTCCCGCTTTATCGGGAATTTGTTGATGTTGTGCTAACCATTTTTTACATACCCCCAAGTTTCGAGCCGTTGGCTTGGGGGAGTACATATTGTAACGTAGCTCCCAATTAAATAAAATCAGCACATGTTTATTCTGGACATGTAAAAGTACATTGCTAGTCCCATGATGATGCAAGTACGATTATGAGCCCAAGTGTGAACTCGAGGATCGGACTTTCGCACGCTTCCTAATTTGGCTTTTTCAAAAAATGTGAATAAACCCGATTATATGAGAGTATTTCTCGAAATTTACTCATTTGAAAAAAAAAATGTTACAAAATTGTTTTGAAAAAAAACACACCTTTATGTACTTTGTTTGTTTGTTGTTGAAGTAAACCGACTTTTCGCATAATATCTCGGGCATAGCATTCTTCACATTCATGATAAGAACATATGTGACATGGACCCGTCGGGCTACGGTTCTTGGGACTCGGGCGCGATAGTGATAATCGAAGGGATTGAGCTCCATTGGAGTCGCCATGAGGAATTAAAGCCGTTGATAGCTGAACCGATTGTGACTGAAAATTTGGGTACTCAAGACAATATTAAAGAAGTCCAAATTGGGGCGGGGTTACGGGGAGCGAGAGGCCACCAGATTGATAAGCCTTCTTCGAGAATTTTAGGACGTGTTCGCTTAGTCGTACACCGACATGCCAGGATTAGACCCATATATCGTGCAACATGCTCTACCGACTAACCCGGATATACCGTCGAAGAAACAACGGTTGAGAAAGACGAAGCCTAAGTTGTCTAAGAAGATTGAGGAGGAAGTAATGAAACTTTTGAAAGTTGACTTCATTGAAGTCGCTCATTACCCGGATTGGATAGAGAATATCATCTCGGTGATGAAGAAAGACGAAAGAATCGGGGTGTATGCCTGACTACCGTGATTTGAATAAGGCCGCCTGAAAGATGACTTCCCGCTCCCGCATATTGACGTGTTAGTTGACGATGCATGGGTTCGAGCTGTTTTCCTTTATGGACGATTTTTCGTGCTATAACCAGATTCGGATGAAAGAAGAAGACGAGAAGCAAACTTTTCTTTATAACCCCATGGGGAACCTTTTGCTATAGGGTCATGCCTTTTGGCCGAAAAATATGGGTGCAACGTATCAAAGAGCTATGGTGGCCTTGTTCCATGATATGATACACAATGAAATAGAAGTATACGTCGATGACATGATCGCGAAGTCAATACCAAGCGAGGACCATGTTGCGATTCTCCGCAAGCTCTTCGAGCGCTTACGTAAATACCGATTACGTCTCAATCTCGCAAACCGCGTATTTGGGGCAAAGTCTGGGAAATTATTGGGCTTCATGGTCGGTAGTAGGGGCATCGAGATTGATCCGTCCAAGATGAAAGCTATATGTGAGCTATGACCTCCATCTTTTGTAAAAGAGGTTCGCAATTTACTAGGGAGATTGAATTATGTAGCAAGGTTCATATCCTAGTTGTTAGAGACCGCTAAGCCATTTTTCAAGCTTCTCAAGAAAAATGCGAAAATTGTGTGGGATATCGAATGTCGACCGCTTTCCGAAGATTCGGCATTACCCGACCCATTTCCCGGTTCCGGTTCCACGCGTTCCCAGTGTGCTTCGATCCTTTATCCGACCATCCACAAGGAGTTCTTGGGAGTCTGTATTGGTGCGAAGAGACCATTAGATGGAAAAGAAAACGCGAAATACTATCTCAGTAAGAAATTCTCGGATTCCGAAGCCAACTACTTTGAGATCAAGAAGACTTGCGTAGCTCGATTTGGGTGTTGCATAGATTGCGATAGTATGCCCTTCACCATAAGATCATGTTGACCAAAGAATATGATCCAATCAAGTATCTATTAGAGAAATCGGTATTAGTCGGCAAGTTGGCTAAATGGAAAATTCTTATTTTCGAGTTTGATGTGCGGATTATAATGCAAAAGTCAGTGAAAGGTCGAGCCATAATAGACATGTTAGGAGAGAATGCTTTGCGGGGCCGCGAGCGGAGGACGAGATAGACCCTCCCGATGATCGTGTTTTACTAGTGACTACAAAAAAGTGGGTCATGTACTTCGACGGGCTATGAACTTGTTAGGATTTGGTACAAGAGCAGTCCCTTATTTCCCTAGATGGCCAGCACTATTCGGTAGCCGCTAAGTTATTATTTTCGTGCACCAACAACATTGCTGAATACGAGGCTTGCATTCTCGGGCTTCAGCCGCACGTGGAGATGGATATCCAAAGATTACGGTGTTTATGGCGATTCTACCCTCATCATCCTTTAGATAGAAGGTAAATGGAAAACTCGTGACCCGGCTCGATCCCATATTATGAGTTTCTTAAGGACATAATTGAAGAGTTCGATTAGATAGCATTCGAGTACCTTCCTAGAGCTTAGAACCGGTTTGCAAACGCATTGCCCACCCTATCCTCAATGTTCCGGTGGCTGCGGGTTTAGACATCGAGCCGTTGAGAATTGAAATCTTGAAACATTTAGCCTACTCCATGCTAGTTGAGGAGGATGCAAATGGAAAGCCATGGTACCATGACATTAAGGTCTACCTACGAGCGAGAGAGTTCCCGAAGGGAGTGAAGTGACTAACATGAAGTATCCGATGAAACTGTCTTTAAAGTTCTTCCTCAGCGGAGATACGTTGTGCAAGAGGTTATATGATTCCATCTTCCCGAGGTACGTCGACCCCAAGGAAGCTAATCGTTGATGAGTGAGATCCATGAAGGTGAATGTGGCCCCCATATGAATGGCCACCTGCTGAGTAAGAAGATCATGAGGTTAGGTTATTATTAACTCATCCTGGAAGCCGATTGTATTCAACATGTTTGTTCCTACCATCAATGTCAAGTATGTGGAGATAGAATTGCTGCTTCTCCTAATGAGTTGCATCAAATGTCCGAGGCGTGGCCTTTCTCAATATGGGGCATTGACGTCATAGGGCCAATTAATCCCAAAGCTTCAAATGGACATCATTTTATACTCGTGGCTATTGACTACTTCTCAAAGTGGATCGAGGCCGGTTCATATGCTAATGTCACAGCCAAGAACGTAACCAGGTTTTTCCGTCCAGATATTTTTGCCGGATATGGAGCATCGAAGGCTATAATCACCGATAATGGCTCAAACCTCAACAACAAGATCATTAATGAGGTTCTTGGTGAGTTTCGCGTTCGACATCGGAATTCTTCGCCTTACCGCCCGCAGATAAAAGGTGCAAGAAAAGCGGCGAACAAGAATATCAAGAAGATCCTATAAAAGACAACAGAGAATTATCGTGATTGGTATGAGAGACTCCCCTATGCATTGATGGCATACCGGACGTTGATCCGTATTTCAACCAAGGCAACTCCTTTCTCGTTGGTATACGATATGGAAGCGGTGATACCGGTCGAAACAGAGATTCCATCACCGAGGATTCCGTCACGATTAAAGCTATCAAAAGTAGAGTGGATTCAGCAGAGATATGAACGATTGAATATGATCGACGAGAAAAGATCAGGGCCATCTATCGGGGTCGGTGTTATCGAAGCGTGTGGCTAAGTTGTTCAACCGTAAAGTTCATCCATGGTATTTCGAGGTTGATGACTTGGTGTTGAAAAAGAGATTAGCATTTGTGTCGCGCACCGGGAGGCAAGTTGTCACGTCCCGAACCCTTCGGGCTCGATAACATCCCACCACGACCGTTCTCATAAAAGATTCCCGAGGATCCAACGGCCTTACTGGAAGGATTCAAAACTTAACGCAAATGAAAAGCACAAGCGGAAGCGAAAACAACTCCATTCACTTAACAAAGATGACCTGGGACGACGCACAACCTTATAATACAAAAACATCAAAGGTTAATTACAATCAACCCAGAGCGGGGTCTAAGGGAACCGAGGGACTAAACAAAAAGACAACCCTCCAAGTTCTTCCACTACGCCTCTATTCTAAGAGGACTTCCAAAATTGAGCCCTACCTATTCTACAACTACTAGTCGGTCGCTATCATCGACTTCTCCTCATCTTCGTCGGGATCGTACTCTAATGGGCTAACGGGGTTTGTCTTCAACGAGTCTTCCCCATCCTCTTCCTCCGAAGTAGATATCTCAATGACTTCCATCTCTTCTTCGATCACGGGGACTTCTCTGGAATGTTCCTAGATTCTCGCTACTGAGTGCTCTAGGTCATCCTCCATTTGGAGCGGGGTGACACCAAGCAGAATTCCGTCCCTCGGAATCTCGGAGGGCTTCAATGGCCCTGTGGTCATATCCCCGTAACGATAATACCAAGCCTCGTATCCGTGGGGCTTCCAAGTATGGTCCCCCTTCATCTACCCAAACAAGTGGTCCCTTTCCTAATATACACTATATCTGGACCTACCGGGAACTCCTCAATGGATGTATCCATGTCCATTGGGACGCCGCGCGCATCGGTGGCATGCTTAAAACTTGGGGTCTGAAAATATTAACCCACGACGGGGTGAGATATAAATCTCGGTGAATCAAGCCTAAGCTCGGTTAGGACACCGATTCGCCTAGAACATCCTAAACACAAGGATTATCAAACCACAATATAAACATATATCCGAAGCCATATCACACGACAATAATTAACCACATGCATACTTACCAGCCTTAAGCCACACATAATGCAATACTTGACTTGACCCAACAATCATATCGCACAACCATCCGAACAAAGCATCACACTCACAAGTATGCACATGACACCACATAAGTCCATTTATTAACGATGATCGCGCTCTCGGCGCCACAAGTGACGAGGATCCACGCTACCGGCGTGATCGACTCTCACAATTAATGCGATCCCGCATTCTTTCGGCAGAACCGGGCTACGTTCCTTTTCCCTCTCGGCAACGGCTACTACAAGCGGTGTATCCAGTGCAACCCGCACGGCACGGCAAGTAGGCATCCCTATACGGGGCTTCGGTCCATCACAAGCTGCGACCGGCATCCGATAATCCCTTAAAACCGTACGTACCATACGGGGCATGAATTATCGTGCTTCGGCAAGTCGTGTGGTCCCATATAAAAATGGTACAGTGTATACTCCGTGTACAACACGAACTTGCCAGGAAAACCCATCATCGTTCCTTCATATGACCATGCAAGTACACCCGACACATCAATCAATTTATTCTCTTTGATTTAGGCCGGATGCTCACACAACGTGCTCAACGACTCGGCCCAAGGCCATTTTAATGCCAAAGTATGTCTTTAATACCGCATACGGTCATATGAATGCAACTACCAAATAGATATTACAAGATCACACGGGACAATTAATCCCCAAACAACACCAATCCACTCAACGAGCACTTCAACGAGGCGAACCGCCCAAACACAATCATCAATTCCACATGAATAAGCCATTTCGATTATGCCCCATAAGGCTCAATTTCGTGCCGTAGTCATTGATTAGCCGGTTTGATTTAAAATTGCCAATCGAACGCTCGTTCTTAACCTATCGCTCGCTCGCGATCAAATCACAATACACAAATCAATCATCTAACATCAATTAGCCACAGCCCAATTCTAATTTAATCGATTATGGCCATTTACCCTAAACCCAATTTCTAACTAATCCGACCATAATCAAACCTACCTCAATACCCTACCGACTAATTAACTAATCCTAGGCGCAATTAGCGCCCTAACCAAGGATTAGGGTCAACTCACCAACAACGACAGTCGAGGTCGGGTCGGGCACGATTTTCGAGGCGGGCCCGAAATTACTATTCACGCCGAAAACACTGTTCATCGGCGATCTTGTTCCGACGACACTCGTTCACGGCCGAAACCGACACGAGCTTGTGACGACGTCGTGACGTCGCTCCACATAGCCGCAACTCAGCGACCGGAACTCCGGCGAGTGACGTGGCTGGAAAAATAGAATCAATGGAACAAAAACAGGGAAACCGGGATGAGTTGAGAGAAATTCGTCCTCACGGGCGGCGGCGAGGCCGGGAAGGCTAGGGGACTCACCTACCGGTCGAGGACGACCCTCGGGACTAGCTAGGGGCGGCGGATGGCGGCCGGAGGCGGCGGTTCCAGCTGGAACAGACCCGCGCAAAAACAGAGCACGTAAAACAAGGGGAGGCTGGTTGGGGGTTTCGCGGCTCCACAAGCGGCGGGCTGGCTCCCGGTGGTCTTGGAGAACGGTGAGGGGTCGTTGGTGGTCGCCGGGGGTGGCTGGTAACCGGCCGAGCCGGGGGACAAGGTCGAGACGGTCGTGCACGTAACCGGCGCCAAAACAGAGCACGCCACTGTTCGGGCTGTTCACGGCGGTTCCGTGGCTTCGCGGCAGCTAGCGACGGTCTTGCGGTGGCCTTGGGGTCGAAGGAAGGATGATGAGGTGGCTGGTGGCGGTCGGAAGTGGCGGCTAAGGCTGTCGGAGCTTGAACAGCTCACCGGCGCTAAAACAGAGCGGGACCGGGCGCCGAGGTCTTCCGAGGCTGTTCGCGGCGGCCCGGGCGGCGTATGGCGGTCGTAGCGGTGGCCGAGGGTCGAGGGTGATAGGGTGGTGGCCGACGGTGGCTGGAAGTGGCGTGGGGCGGCTCAGCAGATTCAAAATGCCCTCGGTGCCAAAACAGGGCAGGTCGGGGTTCGGGGCTGTTCCGGCCTTTCCGGCGGCTTCGCGGCGACCGCAGCGGCGGAGCAAGGTCGGAGGAGGTCGGAGGAGGTGGCCGGAGGCCGAGGTGGTGGTCGTTAAGGCGGTGGCAGCTCGGGGACAGCTGCACCGGCCTCGCAATCGCAGCTCGGCGGAAAACAGAGCCACTCGGGAAGGGTTCTTACCGTCGACTTTCCGGTGACTCCGGCGGTGCGGCGGTGGTCCGGTGGCGTCGAGTGGGTTCCGTGGGTGTTGTAGTTTATCGTGGAAGCTTGAAGTGGCTAATGTTGTCGCTGCAAATGAAGAAATGAGAGGAAGAAGAGCGGTTCATGCATCGGTGAAAGGGCGGCGGACGAGAGAGAGAGAGAGAAGAGGGAGGAGAGAGAGTTGACCAGATTTTGATGAAGATAAGGTGGGGCCCACAAGTCTCATCTAATAAATTTTCTTGTCATTTTGTGTATAATATCCAAGGACAAAATGGTAATTTCACAAATCGGGACTAATCGGATTTTTGGCTCAACGATCGGGATCGAAATTGAATTTTTACGGGCTAGGTTCGGTCCGGAAATGACTTGGCGTGAGGATTAAAAATCCTAAGTCACGGTGACCATGATTTCGATACCCAATCGAAATCGAACGACATTTCGGGAATCGTCCAAAATTTATCACTTTCGTCCCGGCGATTCGAAATTTCATACCATTAGAAATTCAAATAAAATATATTTTATTGAATTTGGTCCCGACCCCTAGGCCAAATTTTCGGGCGTCACACAAGTTCACACCGAACTATGAAGGGCCATATGTGATCAAGAAAATCCTCCCTAGTGGCGTGCTAATTTTAGCTGAGATGGACGGCCGTGTCCGGTCGAATCGTGTAAATGCCAAAATGGTAAAAAAGTATTTCCCATGAATAAAATCGAGGCTCGACTACCGTTTCTGTATGCATCCAAGTTACTCTAACTGTTAGGATCATGCATATCATACGCACATGTGTATGATATTTGTATTGCAGATTAGGTGTGATATTCGACGAACCTAAGCCAAGTGACAAAATTAAATCAATACGGAGCGCTTTAGGTGAAGGAAACTTGCAAATGATCGATGCCCCGAGGTCGCATGGAAAGTCGTGCCCTGCCTCGGTGGGATCGCTTAAGTAAAAGTGAAACCCCTACAAGACGCCAACAGCGCCGTAGCTTGGTGGTTGGGGGATGAAGATGGTCCGGACGCTACCGGGGTTCGAACCTCCGGGATGGCACCCTAGTGAGCCCCATTGTAAAAATGGGGGCTCTCTTGTAAATATAATAAAAAAAAACTTGTTGCACCCACTTCATTTTTTGTAGAAAAGGAGAAGACTTCACCATGATGGAAAACTAGATGAGGCGTTAAGGCGCTAGAGCTTCAACAATAAAATTTTTGTTGACTCATATCATTTTTCCCCAAGCGGTGGGTCTACAGAGAGCCGTGTCACTATTTGTGATGCATCGGGCTTCCTGGACAACTAATTAAATGTGACAATTTGAAAAACCTCAAGATGCTTCACTGGCATGAATCCTCGGAAGAGTGGACATAAAAGGTCAATCAGCTACCGTAGCTCATGCAAGTATCCCTTTCCCAAAGCTTCGTAGGATGCATGGTTGCTTGAATGTTTCGTCCCTAGCTAGGTCATAATAAATGTTCGGTTCATAAAGCATTTAAAAAAAACCATCTCATCCTTAGTGCAGTTGGAGTTCATGCTTCACTCATTCCCAAAAGCATCCATGATTCACTCGAACCGGTGCATCCATTCATGCATATATGCACTTTGCATTGAAGTCTCCCGCAAGGTCATTTGGTTGAACGATTTTGCGGAATGAAACGAAGGTATTGAGTATGCCAAGCGAGGGTGTTTAGGGTGAAAGATGAGCCTTGTCTAAACACGTCCCGAATACACTCGAGAGTTGAGTGGAATGAAAAGAACAAGATTCGTGTCTTATGATAGAAGATCCATTCACGATGTGTACAAAGGTCGAAGTGATGAAATGCATTTATTCTTTTCCCATAAACACAATACATCGATTGCTAGCCTTGTTAAGCTTGAGTAAGGAGAACATTCAAAATACCCCTATCAAGAACCACTCTACATTGGGGCTGATATAGGAGATTATAGTTGAAAATCAGCGGAGAAAAAGGTAAGAAAGATTTAATTGCCTTCGCTTGCGTTAACCTTTGTGTGGTAACTTCGGGTGAATCTTCATGGAAGCTTGGAATATCCCTAGATGAAGAAGAGCATTTCTTTCTCTACCTAAACACCGAATACCCTTTGCTAGCTAAGTTGAGCCGGAAAATCATTTATTTCAAAAACCCGATTGGTGATCATCTCCCCACAATGGTGCAAGATGTGTGATTTACCGTAAAGCCGGTGTCATTGTGAAATGTCTTGAGAGTCTAGAGAGCTCATGACAAAAAAAAATGAAAAACAAAGGGCTAAAAAAAGAAGAAGAGCAAAGTGCCTAGTAAAAGCGAGGCTAGAGCCTACAGAGGAAAAAGCCAAATGCGGGAAAAGCATTGAGCTTACCTCGAACACAAACAAATGCAGAAAATAGAGAAAAGCTTTTTTCTTGCCAAGCAAAAATAGGCAGCTCATTGGACTCGGAGGCATGTTGTGGTCCCTAGAGTTATATACTTTCCCCAAATTAAGCGAGATTGTTAAAGATACCAAGGTGCTCACCAACTCGTAATCCCCCATTAAAAAAAAAATTCAGAGCTTTGTAAGCCTTCCCTAAACCGACATTACAACCCGTCCAAAAACTCTTCCAATTGGGATATTTCGAGTTGACATGAAGACTTTACAAAGAAGCTACCGCTCGAAGGAGTGGAGCCAATCATTTCTTGTCTTATCCGCCGGGTTTTTGACTTGTTAACCCGGCGAAGGTAATAACTTCAAATGTTTCTCCAGTGTGGCCTCAAAATAGGAAAAATCCCTTGTGTAAGCCCATAACCAAGCTAACATTACGGTCCTTTAAAGACCTTTCCGATTGATCGAGAATGTATGCATTGCGAATATGTCCGAAACCTTGGACACTAAGAGAGTGCGAGGTATCGAGAAATTTTATCCCAAAATCCCCAAGTGAGTGATTGGGATCAACGAGATATTCCCTAGCGAGAGTTGTCGGAAGCCCTTTCGGACTAAGGATCTTAGCTTGGCATGCTCAATAAACCATTTTCATGAAACAAAATTGTTGTTTTTCATGAATCGAGGTTTTCATCCAAAAATGATTTTTGGGAGGTACAAGTATCCCTGTCGATTGATTTTCCCCATGAAGTCTAATGGTCGACGATATCATCTAATTGAGTGAGAAGTTTTCGATATCGTATCGCACCAAGTATCCTCCCCAGGTGAGTAGATTTAACTTTATTTGCCCATGCATTTGACACCAATTCCCCATTAGTTCGAATTTGTTCCATATGTCCCGAGTTGTATAGGGAGCTAGCGTGAGCGGTTCGATCATCGTGACAAGTTCCAAGCTTCAGGCGAACATATCATAAATGTTCATTGGCATTAATATTTGTTTGAGCTAACCTTATTTGGACAGTAAAGGCGAACTTTAGTGCCCCTGGACCGGTTCCACAATAAGCTTCCTCGGTGCGGCGAGCACCATAGCCCGAAACGAGATATGACGCCGAGTGCTTGTCAAGAGCCAAGTCACGCGAATGTAAGTCACGATGGCAAAGTTCGTTGACAATATTTTCACTTCATTCAACGAGTTCCGATCGACATGTGCTGTGCACCCGCCTTTAGCTCCACGAGGATCGCGGGTTTGAGGTATTGCGTGGGTGGCGCGGACTCTCCCAGTCTACCTTGCGTGACATTGTTTCGTTGCTGAAATGCTATTAGGTCGCCCTGCTTTTGGGTCGGCTGAAACCGGTCGGACGGAGTGTTATTCGAATCTACGTCAGTTTTGATTCGGGGACTTGTTTAGCTACTGATATTACGCCTCTCGGTATACAATTGATATTCCTAGGTGACCCATTTTATATTTTAAGCTTATCGGGTATTTAACAGTCTAAATGATCATGATAATTCTATATTTGTGCATTACCTATTTATCTTAGCCGAGATAGGAAGCGATTAGGCAATTTTTAAAGACGGTGTTGTGACTCCATCAGTAAATATGCCAATAAAAGTGGAATAAGCATGCATACCAAATCTATGATGGCGATATTTAAACAAACATTTCGTCGAAGGTCGAATTTGAAGATCGTGGGATTGGACATGGTCTTCATCCCCATTTGAGGCTTGTAATTCATTAGGGGTAAAGGTCTGATATTGTTTTCTAATTTTCTGAATTTTTGATTTTTGGAATTTTTTATTTTCAATTTTTTTTTTTTTTATTAATTTATTATTATTATTATTGTTATTTTAATAATTAAATTTTTTTAAAAGGCCGGGTCGGTCGGGTTCTCGGACCGGGCCGGTCACGATTCGAAAAACCGTGAAGTTTTTTTTAATCTCATGACTCGGACCACACATCCTTCCCCGGCTCTCTCACTCCCAAAACAGCACACTCTTGAATGAAATACCCTTTTTCCAGTATTTTTCTTTTTTTTTCCCTCCTTCTACCCGACTCTAATATTTGCCCGCATGACCATCGTCAGCTTTCTGCCTTGGCCGACGTTCCTTTTCCTGCTCATGGCTTCTCACCGGTCTGTGCGGCCATTTTTGCCCTCCTTCTTGTGGTCTTGTTGTTTGTCCTTTGAGCTGCGTCGCTTTCTCTTTTGCATCCTCAATTCGGGATTGTCGTCATCGTTGGTCTTCTTCTTGGGGTTTGCTTGCTACTAGTTCGGACCGAAATACATCACATCTTGTTCGTTGAGTCATGTTGAGCTATCTCCACTCACATTCGGGGCCACTAACCATGATGTTATCCTAGGCTACACGATCCTCAACAAGAGACGAGGATGGGAATATTGATGGAGGGGTTGATGGGTCAGCAAGGAAACAACCAACAACATCCCCCACACAAAGCAAGGGCGGCGATGGTAGCGAAACATGGGCCCTAGCTCTATACGAAGCAAGATGGGATTAACTTACCTGGCGTGAACGTCTGGTTGAAAGAGGTGTATGCTGATAACTTTTCCGTTTCCTCCTTTTGAACACTTCCTGAGAAAATTCTCTTAATCCCTTTTTTGTAAAAATATCCGAACTTATCCTTCTCTTTATGTCCTCTTCCTTGAAAGCTTCTTTTTGGGGATCAATCTCATTTGGATGGGGGCGTGGGACATGGAAAACAGTGAGGGAGGAGTGAGATGGCGAGAGAGTTGGTAGTGAAAGTGATGCGTGAGGGATTGGTTTTCGGGGAAAACAAATGAGAGTGCCTTGGGCAAATTAAAGGAGAGTTGGGTCATTCGTTGGCCCATGTGAGGAATAAAAAATAAAAAATAAAAGGTCTAGGCCACAAAATAAACACGCGTGCTACGCAAAGAAAAGCGAGACCTGCTGTATGGATTTGGGCCAATCTAGTCCCTCTAAATTTTTATAATTACCATTTTATATTTTATTGTCTTTTCATTTTTGTAAATAAATAAAAAAATACATATATATATATACATATGTAAAAATGCATATTTAACCCATTAGAAAATATTCTATTTTACAAATAAAATGAAATACATGCAAAATTTTCACAAGCGCTAATGTCGAGAACTCATCCCGTGTAACCCAGTAGAATGTACTCCGAAGAGCTGAAATGTAAGATGAACTTTAGCTTCCCGATGCCTAGTCTATAAATAGGTTTCTTCATTCTGGTGAGTAGATACAATATCAAAATGGAACGCCCTCTTTTTCAATAGCCTTTTCATGGGTCAAAGACCGTGAATTGTGACTTTTCAATAGCCTTTTCATGGGTCAAAACGGTGAACCGTGACTTTTCCATAACTTTTTCATGGGTCAAAGACCGTGAACTCGTGACTTTTCCATAGCCTTTTCATGGGTCAAAAATCGCCCTGTGACTTTTCCATAGCTTTTTCATGGGTCAAAGACCGTGAATCGTGACTTTTCCATAGCCTTTTCATGGGTCAAAAATTTGTGACTTTTCCATAGCTTTTTCATGGGTCAAAGACCGTGAACTGTGACTTTTTCATAGCCTTTTCATGGGTCAAAGATTGTGAACCGTGACTTTTCAAAATAGCCTTTTCATAGGTCAAAGACCGTGAATCGTGACTTTTCAAAATAGCCTTTTCATAGATCAAAGACCGTGAATCGTGGCTTTTCCATATCCTTTTCATGGGTCAAAGACCGTGAACCGAGACTTTTCCATAGCCTTTTCATGGGTTCGAGATCGTGAATTGAGACTTTTCGAAAATCGCCTTTTCATGGGTCAAAGATCGGGAAATGAGACTTTTCCATAGCCTTTACATGGGTCCAAGATCGTGAACCGAGACTTTTCCATAGCCTTTTCATGGGTTCAAGACCGTGAACCGTGACTTTTCCATAGCCTTTTCATGGGTCGAGATCATGAATTGTGTCGTTCCTCTAAGGGTCGTTGACGCCTAAATTTTGACTAATATATATTTTGCATAAAAATTAGAACTAATTTTAGTTCTAAACAAAAATCATCTCACATATTCATTTAGCATTGGCATATAATTTGAGCTTAATTTAACAGGCATCTGGACTAGGCATGGGGTGGAAAAATGCACTCGAGAAGATTCGGGCTTGAAAGAAATATTTTCTCGGGGACTATATTGCAAATACTCGGAACTTCGTGGGAAGTATTGTAAATACTTAAAACTTCAAGGACTGTATTGCGGATACCAAGAGAAGAGGATGAAGAGAAGATGGAGAAAGGAAGATAATGAAGAGAAGTTGAAGAAAAGAAGATGAAAATGAAAGATGGAGAAATGAATGTGAAGAAGAGAAGATGAAGATGAAGAAGAGAAGATGAAAATGGAAGATGGAGAAATGAAGGTGAAGAAGAGAAGATGAAGATGAAGAAGGGAAGATGAAGATGAAGAAAAGAAGATGAAGATGGAAGGTGGGGAAATGAAGATGAAGGAGAAGATAAAGATGAAGAAGAAAAGATGAAGATGGAAGGTGGGGAAATGAAGATGAAGAATGAAGGATGAAGAACTTTGCTTATAAAAGAAGAAGAGTTCTTGGAGATTTTGGAGAGAGTTTTTGGGGTGAAAGAGAATGGAGAGAGTTTTTGAGAGGAATTCTTTAGAGAGGAAAAAGAGAATTCTTGAGAAAAAATTTGGAGAGAGTTTTGAGAGGGCTTGAGTGTTTTGAAGCTCGGTGCTACCATTGCCAATTTCTCGCACCCATCGACACAAGCCACAAGTTCATCACCATCGTTCAAGCTCGCCGCAAAGAAAAGAAAGTTAAGTGATTCCCTAACTTTTTTTAATTTCGAATACAAATTAGCTCGATTTTCTACATCGATTTTTTTTCTCTATGTTTTTATGTTAAATAACGGTTGCTTATCAACGATGAGACATCAATGGTACGAGAATAGAAGGAGAGCAAAAGGGAAAAATATCAACGCCCGGATTGCGGTCTCATGAAATTCTAGCGAGTTGAGAAAGAAGCGTGAAGGAGAGATAGGACCAAGAGATTTCTCGGTCTAACGAGTCACCAAATCGGTCCAATGGTTAAGACAAGCCCGAAGCACAAGTTTGGTGCACGAGTTCAAAATGGGGAGTAATCTTGAACTTATTTCATCCTAATTTCATGTAATTTCTTTATTTTAAAAATACTCAAAAATTCAAAAAAATGTCATGGGAAGAAAAACCCAAAAAAATTGATTCTTTGATCTTCAAGTAGAATTCATCAAATTTGTCAAATCCATTATTTTTTCATGAATTTTAAGGTACCGAAAGGGCATTAGTTGTAATTAATGTAACCAAGTCCCCGGACTCTTAATCTACGGTTCGCGAAATAAGATAGTTTTCTCCCGCTATTTTATTTAGGTTTCTAATCGACCTACCAAAAATTATTAGTGGCGACTCCAAATTCAAATCACATTGCATGTTAATCATTTGAACCTTAAGTTGCGATTTAGTATGGACTTGGGAGAGTCCGAGTTAGGTTGGTTAATTAATTAACCCGATAATCCATTAGCCCGGAAATGACAACTTGTTTATTGTTTTTTTTAGGTCGCGACGACTTAGCGACTCACTGGGGATCCAAAGAGGACTTAGGCCGGATAAGTTCATGAAAAGGAAAATTACTTGATTTGGCAATCTTGGTTGAATTTTAATCCCTATATGTTAAATAGTTTTGCGGGAAAGGGAGTTATAAAGGGAGGAGTCTCGTGGCTAACCTCTCGTTTTGCGGGCTTGGTGATGAGAATTTTAATTTTTGAATCATCGGAGTGCCGATTGCCTTTAAAATATCGTGCATGCCCCTAATATAATTGCACTACATCACCTTGACTTGTGACCGAACCCGGGTCACCCGATAGTTTCGAGGATGGTATTTATGTGGTTCTTTAACCTTGGCGGTAAGGCTTCGCTAAAGGTTATCCCATTTGAATCCCGAATTCTTCAAAAATGGCTCAAGGGTCGTTCTCATGCGCGTGAGGCTATGATGCATGAGAGTTGCCCTTGTCGACCGAACTAAGCCGAGATGATTGGACCCGACTAGTCATGACTATGTATGCGAGGCGGTAACTAGTCATGATGAACATGCGCGAGGCTGCGACATGTCGTTCTATCTTTCATTTCATTTTTGCTAAAAGAACTAAAATCCGAATCCACGATTCATGCGCATGTCTTTGTGATTGACATTTTCTTCCTATGAGCGGTAATTTCTTGTCTCTTACGCCCTATTATCTCATTTTTATTTTGGGTTGGTCCATGGTTTAGGTTGATTTGTTTATGAATCTCATTGTCTTGTTTCCAATTTCACACTTTGCTTCCGTAGTTTTTACAATTCCATCGGTTGTCCTCAATTCGATTTGGCTTGTTCCTGTTGTACGATTTTTACTAAATTCTACGATCGAGCTTTGAGTAAGTGCCAAACATGAAAGTTGTAGACCTATGTTTCAACTAATATCCTACAAAATTTCAGAATTAAATTCATAATTTAAGATGGCCTTTCGTTTTTTTAACTACCTGCGGTTATAACAGTTTTCTGAATGCGATTTTTCGGAAAGACACATTAAAATGATTTGATCCGCTCATTTCTAATCCGATTGGTCAATATAAAAGTTGTTCATCATCTTCTCAACTATAAGCTCGTAAAATTTGGACGTATTTTGACCAACGTACGAATTAATACGGATTTTTTCGTAAAAGCGGACAAACTGAAAATTACATGTTTCAATCCTTTGGTCATAATCACTTTGTTCGTTTGAGTCTAGAGGGATGCCATGGGCCGGCTCGCTATTCTCGCTCCCCGTACTCATTTTTGATTTGTTACTGCGTACAGGTAATTTATCACGGATCCTCCACATATTACTCGATCGGTCGCGAAGAGGATGGCCGATATTAACGCCACCGTCGGTGCTGCCCTAGACGAGAAATTTGGCTCATTGGTCGAGCGCTTTGAAGAGATGATGTCCCGAAAGATGGAGGAAATGATGGCCGCCTTCTCCGCCAAACTTTTGCCGCTAACCATTCCTGCTCTAATTCCTCCTACGGACAATTCCGGTAAAGCCCCGGAAACCGCTCTCTATCGACAATGCCGCTAGAAGATGTGATCTTCACGGGCGTGAGCTCGAGCACGCGGCTTGTAGTCCCAATCTCCCAAACCAACCCGATGACGATAACCAACGACCAACAAGTTTGTCATCATGGGGGATACATGAGGAGGAAAATCTAGTGGATTCGAAGTATACGACCTAGATGAGTTCGATCCAGATTATGAGGAAGTTCGTCAAGATTTCGAACGACATGAGGAGATCAAGCCCTTGACCGGTGAACAAATTATCTCGGTCAGCCTAGGCGATGCGGAAAACCCTAAAGAAGTTAAGATCGGGGCAAGCCTTTCCTCGAAATATCCGAGCGCCCGATCGAGACTCTTGAAGGATTATCGGGACGTTTTTGCCTAGTCCTATGCAGATATGCCCGGTCTTGACCGCTCCATTGTCGAGCATTGTTTGCCGATCGATCATTCGGCTAAGCCAATGGTGCAAAAGTCAAGGAGGGCCGGACCGGAACTAGTGCGAAGATCAAAGAGGAGGTCATGAAGCTTCTTGATGTAGGATTCATCGAGACTACGGAATATTCCGATTGGGTCGCTAACATAGTCCCCGTCATGAAGAAAGACGGCCGCATTCGATGCTGCGGGGGTTTGAATTGTTTTCATTCATGGATGGTTTCTCCCGGTACAATCAGATCCCGATGAATGTCAATGACAAGTTGAAAACCACTTTCACCACACCATGAGGAATGTTCCATTACCGGGTAATGCCGTTCGGTCTCGTAAACGCTAGAGCCACTTACCAACGAGCCATGGTTGCCCTTTTCC
Organism: Rhodamnia rubescens; assembly: GCA_021437795.1. Classification (NCBI taxonomy): domain Eukaryota; kingdom Viridiplantae; phylum Streptophyta; class Magnoliopsida; order Myrtales; family Myrtaceae; genus Rhodamnia; species Rhodamnia rubescens. Next base: position 2,029,509 of record JAILYA010000049.1, read on the forward strand.
ACGACATGATGCATAATGAGATTGAGGTTTACGTCGATGACATGATAGCAAAAATAAGGCATGGAGAAGATCACGTCGAAACGCTGAAGAAATTGTTCGACGAGACTCCGAAAGTACAAGTTACGCCTCAACCCCGCCAAGTGTGTCTTTGGGACCAGCTCGGGCAAGCTACTCGGATTCGTGGTAGCGGTAAGGGCATTGAAGTCGACCCTTCGAAAGTTAAGGCTATTCGTGAGCTTAAGCCGCCGACGACGGTTAAAGAAGTTCGAAGTTTGATGGGTAGGCCAACCTATATTGCTCGATTCATCTCTCGGTTATCGAAACCGCTAAGCCATTCCTCAAGCTATTAAAGAAGAATGCGCTAGTCCAATGGGATAGCGAATGCGGAGAAGCTTTTGGAAAATCAAGCAAAGATCTCATGAATCCACCCATGCTTGTTCCTCCAACGCCGGAGCAACCTCTAATCCTCTACCTCACAATCCTTAGTCAATCCTTGGGTGCTATGTTAGCCCAAGAGAAGCAAGAGGATGGGAAAGAACGAGCTATTTATTATCTCGAGCAAGAAATTCACAATTTCGGAAATGAAGTACTCAAGTAGAGAAAACATGTGCGGCGTTAGTGCAGGTACTGCACAGGCTTCGGCAATATACCTTGCATCATCAAGTGCTTACGGTGACGGAATGCAATCCTATCAAATACTTGCTTAATCAACCCGCCTTGATTGGTAGACTTGCCAAATGGCAAATCCTCATCTCCGAGTTCGACGTTCAATATTTGTCCCAAAAGTCAATCAAGGGACGAGCTATAGCATATGTTCTAGCTGAAAATCCGGGGCAAGATGATGATGCCTATCATTCCGAGGATCGAATCATGTCGGTGGAGGATTACATCTCGGACTATGTACTTTGACGGAGCTGTCAATTTATCTGGGTCGGGCACGGGCGCGGTTACGATATCTCCAGGTGGTCGGCATTATCCTGTGGCAGCAAAATTAGTATTCCCTTGCACAAATAACGTAGCGAGAATATGAGGCATGCATCCTCGGTCCGCAGCTGCGATTGAAATGGGGATAGCCCGACTCAAGGTGTTCGGAGATTCCGCTTTGATTATCCTTCGATCGTTGGAAAGTGGAAGACGAGAGATGCTAAATTGCTACCCTACCATGAGTATCTGGATGAATTGGTGGAGGAATTTGAAGATATCTCATTTGAGTATCCGCCCAAGACTCATAATCGATTCGGCTGATGCATTGGCTACCTTGTCTTCAATGTTACAAGTCGCCAATGGACTTGAGGTTGACCCATCGAAGATCGAGGTATTTAAAAACCCGGCATATTGTATGGCCGTGATCAATGAACCCGATGGTAAGCCATGATACCATGACATCAAGACTTATATTCGAAGCGGGAGTTCCCCGAAAAAAGTACCGTATCTAACCAAAAGTACATAAGGAAGATGGCCTCGAAGTTCTTCTTGAATGGAGAGAATTTGTACAAGCGGTCATTCGATCCCTGTCCTACTAAGATGCGTTGACTCAACCGAAGCAGTTCATCTCGATGATGGAAGTACATGAAGGGATGCGTGGTCCACACATGAACGGCCACTTGTTAGCTAAGAAGATTATGAGGTTGGGTTATTATTGGTTCACGCTCGAAAGAGATTGTATTCAGCATGTCCGGAGTCTGTCACAAATGTCAAATTCATGGTGACAAGATTAATGTCCCTCCAAATGAGTTGCATCGCTTATCCGAACCATAGCCGTTTTCTATGTGGGGCATTGATGTTATCGGTCCTATCAACCCTAAAGCATCCAATGGGCATCGATTCATCTTGGTGGCGATTGACCATTTCTCCAAATGGATCGAAGCCTCATCCTATTTAGTTGTCACAAAGACGAAATATCGCGAAATTTATCCCCCGGGATATCATTGCTCGATACGGTTCACCTGAAGCCATAATCACCGACAATGGCTCGAACTTAAACAACAAACTAATGGACGAATTATTTAAGGAATTCAAGATCAAGCATCCGAACTCTTCCCCATATCGTCCTTAGATGAATGGAGCGCAATAGAAGCCGCCAATAAGAACATTAAGAAAATTTTAGCGAAGACGGCTGAAAATTATCGCGATTGGCATGAGAGGTTGCCATTCGCACTTATGGCGTATCGGACCTCGATCCGGACATCTACCGGGGCAACCCCGTATTCTCTTGTATATGGAATGGAGGTCATGTTCTACCAGTTGAAGTGAAAATTCCTTCCTTACGTATCTTGTCTCAAGCTAAGGCGACGGAAGTTGAATGGATCCAAAGAGAGAGCAAGCCAATTGAATCGATCGACGAAAAAAGACTTAAGGTTGTATGTCATGGCCGGTGTTATCAGCAGAGAGTTGCTAAATCATTCAACAAAAAAGTTCGGCCTCGATATTTTCATATCAATGACCTGGTCTTGAGAAAATTATTGCCAATAGTCCCACTCCCGGAAGGGAGATTCGCTCCAAACTATGGTGGTCCATATATAGTGAAGAAGGTGCTCCTTGGTGGTGCTTTGATTCCGGCCGAGATGGATGGTCGTGTCTTTACCAATCCAGTCAATTCAAGTCGTAAAGAAATATTATGCTTGATTCACTCGATGTTTTTATAATCGAGTTATAATATTAATACTGATTCACGAGTTGTTCACATTTGAGCATTCGTTTGTCTCCTCACTACTAATCTTTGCTAGGAGATTATTTTGAATGTGGGAGCCTCTCTAGTCCAATTGAATTGACCATCGGGAGCGTTGAGATATACATATTCGCAGAGTAAAAGGGGTTATCTTGCGAAAAAATATGATCGACCAAGATGAAATGAGTAAAAACTTACATTCATTTCATTTATCGAAAGCCTTACAAATAGATCAACGGGGTGGGAATGTAAAGCCAAACCGAGCCATAATGAGCATCACAAAGGAGTTTAACCGACTCTCCATACGGTTGATGCTCCGCCTATACCGATCGCTCCGAGAATCGAGATCCGCCAGCTTAAAGAGGAGGAGCTCACATTTCTCTTTGAGCTTGGCTACCTTGTCCTCGTGATGCTCGGCAGCAAATTCCAGTGTCATGGATCAGCATTCTCCCGCGGGCTATATCCAGGGTCGGATCGTCCAGCCTTTCTTCCAGCCATGTGCATTGAAATTTTAAAACAATATTGAGCGGATCGCGCTCGAAGATGGTCCGGGACATGGCCAAACACCCCACCAAGTTTCCCCTCTCACGAATCAGCGGGGAGACTTGTTCATTACCGTAGTCGAGGGCCTTCTTATAATTGTCGGCTACAAGATCGGCCAACACCAAGTCTGTCCGACCGATCCCGATAGCGTGCCTTCACAAGGTGGGCCAAAGTAACATCTTGATGAGCAACATGGTAAGCCTCCGGGAAGTTAGTGAAGAGGGTGAGGAAGATCCCGTATTCCTCTTCTAACTTGGTACCTTCAATAGAAGCGGTGTCCATATCCCTAAACATAAGACGAATTTCGTTTCGGCCTCCGGATGGTTGGCTATATAAGAGTAGCCCTGGCCTAGGAGATTATAAAGTTTCTCCCATTTGGCCAAAACTTTAGCCGAGAAGGCGTGTGCGGGAAGGGAAGCCATTGTTGTTGAAGCGGCTAAAAAAGAGTGGATGCAAAAGAGTGCTTAGAAGGTTGGAGATGAAGATATGAAAGCGATAATTGCCTCGGCGTTATATCCTAATTTAAAGGGCGGGAAAAGTTATAGCAATAATTATTGTGGAGGCCGAATTAATTATCCGGGCAAAACTACGGGCGTTTCGTCCGTGAATCACGGATCTACCATCTCAAGCCTCACAAATCCGAAAAAGTTACGAAAAGATTTGAGAACCCCACCATGTTGAAAACCGAGTAGGAGACAAGCATACTTTCCGAGAGAGGAAACAGCAATTCTTGCGAGCCACGTTAATTATCCGGGCAAAACTACGGGCGTTTCGTCTTTGAGTCACGGATCTACCATCTCAAGCCTCACAAATTCGAAAAAGTTACGAAAAGATTTGAGAACCCCACCATGTTGAAAACCGAGTGGGAGACAAGCATACTTTCCGAGAAAAAAAACAGCAATTCTTGCGGAGCCACGTTAGTTACTCGGGTAAAACTACGGGCGTTTCGTTCATTGGATCCTGGATCTATCGTCAATCCGTGATCTCGAGCCTCACAAATCCGAAAAGTTACGAAAAGAGTTGAAGTCCCACCATAATTGAAAACCGAGTGGGAGACAAGCATACTTTTCGAGAGAAGAAACAGCAATTCTTGCGGAGCCACGTTAGTTACTCGGGTAAAACTACGGGCGTTTCGTTCATTGGATCCTGGATCTATCGTCAATCCGTGATCTCGAGCCTCACAAATCCGAAAAGTTACGAAAAGAGTTGAAGTCCCACCATGATTAAAAACCGAGTGGGAGACAAGCATGGTTATCAAGAAAAGAAAATCGGTGCGAGTGGATTCGGGGTCCCATCACGTTGAAAAAAATAAGACAAAGCGGGAAACACGAAATCTTGAGAAAAACGTCGGCTTAGTGATTTTCATCCGCATTAAAAGGGAGACTTTGGAACATACCCGATTACTCGAAAGAATTTGGAGAGAGTAAGCATACAAGCGGAGAATAGAGTGAACAAAAGGCGGTAAGAGGTATTTCAATCCAACATGTTTAGAGGCCATCAAGCACTTACCGGAGGCAACCAACCTAGACATCCCCGAAAGCGAACTGCTGGATTTCGAGACCGATTCAACGCTGAAGCCGTAAAACCCAACTCTCTTGGCAGTGAAATTCAAGATCTCGACAAAGAACAACAATGGCAGGTGGCAGCCTTGATCAACCTCGTAAAAGAAAATATCAAATCGAGTGCTTGAAGTCGCCTTCAAGGAGTGCTCTTACGTGAATAAGAGACGCAAAAATGAATTGAGCCGGATGATAGGAATGGAGCCCTTGAAGGTCAAGTTTTGGTTTCAAAACAAGCGGACCCGATTGAAGGTTAAAAATGAAAGTCATGAACTTGCGTTTCGAGGGAAGAAAATGAAAAGCTTCGAGCGCAGAGAACAAGAGGTATAGGGATGCTATTCACACCGCTGTTTGCCATGTCCGTAGCGGCCCCATCTCCTTGGGTGACATGTCTCTCAATGAGCCACATCTCGAGCATTGAAAATGCTCATTCACCATTCATCATCCAGAGCAAGCTCTCGTACAATCCGATTTCGTTGGAGATACATCCCAGAAAGTCGGTCTTGCATGAGGCGTAACCGATGCCCTTCGAGGGAAGAGACATGCATCACTACAATTGGAGTTTCCTTGATGTCACAACCAGCCAATTCAACGCCGATGGAACTCCGAATGTATAGCCTACATATCGCTTTTTCGAGCATTACTAGCCAGCCCTTACGAATCCTCGAGAGAAGTAGTGACATGTATGAATGAATGTACTGTTTGTTGCAAAATCCCCATGTGAGACATTCTTCTTTTAACGCCTAGAGTTAATCCAGGGGGCAAAGAACAAGACTATCCACGAACATCATCATGTTTAAATGCGTAAATTCCTCGCCGTATTTGACTAAGCATTGAAAGCCTTAACGTAAGTAAATGCGAAAAGATTTGAGGAGGCAAATAATCGCCTCGTTCGTAGGAGAAAGCGAAAAGATTTGAGGAGAGCAAATAATCGCCTCGTCCGTAGGAGGAACCGAAAAGATTTGAGGAGAGAAATAACCGCCTCGTTCGTAGAGAAAGTGAAAAGATTTGAGGGCTCCTCCATATCGAAAAGTAAAAAAGAACGACGGATTGAGTGAGGGGTAAGAGTTATTACGAAATGGATCCAAGGCACTAAGACCGAAAAAGGACAGAAAAGCTGTCTCTGCGAGACTAACAGTCAGAAAAAGTTTATAAAGAACTTGAAGTCTCCATGCACCTCCGTAACTCGCCTTTGTGATTTTTCGGCAATTTATTTTTGCAAGTCCAAAGAACATCTAAAGCCCAGTCTCTAGTCGAAACACCCATTTTTCGATCTATATATGGAAGGTTTTGAAAGGAAAATAAGTATGCGTTCATTTCGGGCGGAAGTATGGGAAGCTTCCTATCCCGAGGATCTCATGAGTCATGGCCATTGATAGCAACCCCGTTTCCCTCTCGATCCTCGTTGCCATGCCGAGAAAGTGCATGTACGGGGTTTCACTTATGTGAAAGCAACGGAAGCCTTAGAGAAGCTAAGGCAATACAAATATGATTTCGACATCGTCGTCACGTACATGGTAGGGATCGATATGGACGGTCTCGGTCTCTTAAAGATCATTGATTCCGAGTTGAATATACCGGTCATCATAACATCAGCAAGTGATGATCAACAGTTCGTAACGAAGGCCATATTGCATGGTGCTCGGGACATCCTAAAGAAGCCGGTCTCGCGTTCAAGTGCTCCAAAACATTTGGCAACATGCTGTAAGGAAGCAATTACTCGAACAAAAGAACTATGGCCAAACTTAGTACGACGATTTTGTCGGAAAGAAAAGGCCCCTTTGGTCCGCCGAGCTTCATTCTATATTCATCGAGGCGGTTCGACGACTAGGAATCAATTCAAGACGACCAATGGCCGTACTCAAAATGATGAATATAGACGGACTCACCCTACGAAGTGTCACAAATCACTTTCACAGATTTAGAGATAAGTCAAGAAGCACGATGTAGCTTGGAACCAAGGCGACCGGAGCAAAGTTGATTGGAAGATTAATCCCGGGGAAAATCTACGGAGCAAAAAGTACCCGACCACTTCCCAATCAAGAATACCGGCCATACCGACCTTCCGCTGGTGGTTCTAGCAGCAGACCGGTTGATCATCCCTACGAGTTCCCGAGCGACGGCGGAGGCTCAAGCTCAAGGAGTCGATCGCTCACGGCGAAAATAAAGTGGGAAAACTGTCGCCGGTGTTAAAAAGTAACAATGCCCAATTCGAGTATCAATTGCTCGAAAAATCGAAGATTACTTTGATGATGAACTCACCGCCTTCATCGCCCGGTTCGGAGCCGATGGACCTCCCGAGTTGTGATCCGAAGCAAGTGATTATGGATCCTCAAACAACGATCGTTGGTGTATGATCCAAGACAAAATCAGCCAATCATTGGAATAGCCAAGAAAAGAGGTGGAACCAATCTCGCATGAATACTCCTTTAATTCCATGTATAGTTCCCCTGCATGGGATACTTTTACTTTCTAGTTGTCTAGAATTTGCCTAGAGTTAAAGGGTGAATTTTTCTCCTCTCTTATCAAATGCGTAAGTTCCTTATTAAGCTAGGCTCGTAGCAAATCAATTTGTGGACGACGCCCGAATGCCCGTAAAGAGAGATTCCGAATAGCCTTACTTGGGAGAATGCAAGTAAAACACCAAGCGGGCTCAAAGATCGGTAACTCCGTATCGTCCCAATTGGCTCTCGGTCGTTTCAAACTCTAAGTTAAGCTTATTTTATTCTCCACAGGAGATTGCCAACTGCTTTGAGAACAATATAACAAAAGCGAACCACCCGTGGACGCCAACAACACCGCAAAGATAGTGGTTGGGGGAATGACAAGGTGGTCCAAGGCCTCCCGGGGTCGATCCCGGGATTTGGCATCAATGTACAAAAATTAATAAAAACTTTTTACTTTGCAGATCGAAACTCAGCCCAAACGGTTACGTAACCTAGAGAGATAACATCCTGGAAATACAATCCGATTCGGATGAATCGATCTTTTCAATTCAAAGTTCGCGAGGAATACGTACATGGGTAAAGTGGTATCGTTTCAACTCTTTTAGAACATGAGGACATACATTGATGCTTTCCCTTTTGATTTTTACGGGGGTCACTACCTCGTCCAAATAGAGAAGTATCCATTCTCCCCGAAAAATTAATGAAATGAGAAATTCTTGGAGCCTTTGACAATCTCATGTCTCAAAGCAGATAATGAAGTTTTGCAACGCATTTGCATGAACAGGGGCAACTCGCGATCCACGCCTCTAAGAAAATTTTTATGTACTTGCGAATTTTGTCCGCCATAATGAAAAGTTGTCTGCATAGTTTGCGCATGATTGTTCCTCATGTTTAATTTACCAACTCGAATAAGGAACATGAACTACATAAGGTACATCGAATGTACGAAGAGGGCATGACAGGATGATGAAAGGCAATCCTTTCCCAAACACGTCCAATTTTTTTCAGGCGAGATGAACGATGGCTAAATTCCGCACTCCCCAAGGTAAAGAGTTTTCTCGCGAAAGGTACGATAACCGAAGTGATGGAGGCATTCATTTCTCTATCCTAAACACTGCAAGTTATCCGTTGATTAACCCATTTGAGCGGAGATTTCACTTCCACAACCCTGTCAAGAACCACCCCACATTGGGGCAAAACAGAGGTAATTCCATCAAAGCATCACGAGACAAATGGTTAGAAATCTTCTTGCTTGGACTAACATCAATCTTCGGGTGGTTCTTTGCATTGTACTTGCGCTTTAATTCAAGTGCCTTAGGGTGGCGAAGAGCATTTCTTTTTCTATCCCACACATCTATATCCATTTGCACAACCCATTTGAGCCTCGCAAATTCGTTTCTAAAAGCCCTTATTGGTGATCATTGTTGTCCCAAAGCAAATATGGCCCATCTTTGAGTAGAAGGACCGAAAAGCTGGATCAATAGAAAATCTCCCAATGAACTCATCAAGATGCAATAGTAAAAGAGAGTTGGGAGTAAAAAAAAAAAAAGGAGAAGAAAGAGGAAATGCTGATTCCACAAAAATTCCTAGGCATTTAAAAAGCAAAGTGCCTACCAAAAGTAAGGCCAATGCCCTTTCAATTCATTGTTCATTTGTAGAATATTTCGAGCTTGAATGCACAATTTTCCGTATATCCTAAAAGGGGTTGACGGAAAAATCTCCATGAAGTGTCAAATTGCAAATGCTATCTTCGGTTCATACCATCCCCGAGCAATGATGGTATCCTAGAAGGCCACGATCGGTGACAAGATTGTAATGATCACCAACATCAAGCCCCTTCTCAAACATCTTCCGAGCCAAAACGAACCCTTTCGTTTCTCGGCCCCCAAATCATTACCTCCATTACAACCCTTTAAAAGCCTTTTTGACTAGGGCACTTGAATTAATGTGGAGTTCAATGATTTTAAGCATCACTCGAAAAAGTTCGAGCAAGATTACTTCTCTTTCATTTTTGCGGGGTTCTTGACTTGTAAACCCGGAGAGATGACGAAAGAATTCATTTCAAGCAGCCTTGACTCAACTAGAGTCCCATTTGTAAACCTTTGACCTAGCCCTCATTACGGTCCTAATCAAGACCTCCGGATCGGCTCGGTCGTATCAATTGCGAGATTACTCGGATCCTTATCGAATGCGATGATGGAAAGATTGAGTGATTTCTTTTGAATCCCGCAGACAGGATAAATAACTTTTCTTGAGAGTGAGAGAAAACCCTTTCGGACCTGAAGTCCCCCATTCAAGCTCACATTCGAGGTATTCATAATGTGAGAACATCTCCGGATAGGCTTGGTAATGCAAACTTGATAGAATGGTTATGCATAAACCATAGTATGAGTGATTGCATTATGCACATGTTGAATATGTTTGCGCATGTTACCTCGGACATTCTATGATGGGTAATACATTCCCGATGTTCGATGTCCCTCCCAAGGTCTCGAAATTCATCCAAGGATTATTGATTGAGCAAGTTCTCCTGGCAAATGCCTACCATGTACGAAACGAGCGATCTGTTTCGTTCTTTGATTAATCGTTCGGAGAACCCAAGTAAGTTTTTTGAACCCATTTTCAAATTAACAACTCCTCCGATGATAGTTGTTACGATTCAATTCGGGTAATATGCCTCTCCCGTCAGGTCGTGTAGACATATGCACCGGCGATCTTGACATCTTATCAAATCATGACGACGTAGCTCTTATGATTTCCGTCTCGCATCACGAAGACATATGCACCGGTGATCTTGACCTTTAGTCGGCTCATAATGACATATCTCTTATGATTCTCGGCTCCTTTATCAAATCACGAAGACATAAGCACCCGTGATTTTGATCCAAACCAAATCATAACGACGTAGCTCTTAAGATTTTGGTTCCCCTTTGTCGATCATGAAGACATATGCACCGGTGATCTTGACCTTTAGTCGGCTCATAATGACATAGCTCTTATGATTCTCGGCTCCTTTATCAAATCATGAAAATATAAGCACCCGTGATTTTGATCCAAACCAAATCATAACGACGTAGCTCTTAAGATTTCGGTTCCCCTTTGTCGAATCGTGAAGACATATGCACCGGCGATTTCGACATTTAATCAACTCACAACGACGTAGCTCTTGTGAACTTGATTCTACTTCTTTCGACTCACAACGACGTAGCTCTTGTGATCCGGAAGGATACAAATATCTTGCTTATTTGTCTCGCATTAGGGAGAAGTCTCGATAACAGATAGGCCAAATACCTTAAGGTCCTCGTGTTTGCAAGAAACTTGGAAATTAAGGGAATCACCAACTTATGAGGTATTTGGTAAAACAGGTATTCTCGTATGCGATCCATGTGTAGAGTTTCTCTAACATGGAAAAGAGAAATTATGACACATGTTATTTACGATCTTGCATATCATGCATCACTTCATTACATAAAAAAATGGGACTAAAAATCCCGCCAAAAAGTTCATCCATCATTTGCACTATCAAAATTTAGGGTTCAATTTTGTCTTTGAGCGGAACCTCTACGAGCCTCCACTCAAAGAGGGGCACTGTTGACGCCTAAATTTTGACTAATATATATTTTGCATAAAAATTAGAACTAATTTTAGTTCTAAACAAAAATCATCTCACATATTCATTTAGCATTGGCATATAATTTGAGCTTAATTTAACAGGCATCCGGACTAGGCATGGGGTGGAAAAATGCACCGAGAAGATTCGGGCTTGAAAGAAATATTTTCTCAAGGATCGTATTGCAAATACTCGAACTTCAGGGACTGTATTGTAAATACTTAAAACTTCAAGAATCTGTATTGCAGATACCAAGAGAAGAGGATGAAGAGAAGATGGAGAAAGGAAGATGATGAAGAGAAGTTGAAGAAAAGAAGATGAAAATGAAAGATGGAGAAATGAATGTGAAGAAGAGAAGATGAAAATGGAAGATGGAGAAATGAAGGTGAAGAAGAGAAGATGAAGATGAAAGAAGGGAAAGATGAAGATGAAAAAAAGAAGATGAAGATGGAAGGTGGGGAAATGAAGATGAAGAAGAGAAGATAAAGATGAAGAAGAGAAGATGAAGATGGAAGGTGGGGAAATGAAGATGAAGAATGAAGGATGAAGAACTTTGCTTATAAAAGAAGAAGAGTTCTTGGAGATTTTGGAGAGAGTTTTTGGGGTGAAAGAGAATGGAGAGAGTTTTTTAGAGGAATTCTTTAGAGAGGAAAAAGAGAATTCTTGAGAAAAAATTTGGAGAGAGTTTTGAGAGGGCTTGAGTGTTTTGAAGCTCGATGCTACCATTGCCAATTTCTCGCACCCATCGACACAAGCCACAAGTTCATCACCATCGTTCAAGCTCGCCGCAAGAAAAGAAAGTTAAGTGATTCCCTAACTTTCTTTAATTTCGAATACAAATTAGCTCGATTTTCAACACCGATTTTTTTTTCTCTATGTTTTTATGTTAAATAACAGGTTGCATATCAACGATGAGACATCAATGGTACGAGAATAGAAGGAGAGCAAAAGGGAAAAATATCAACGCCCAGTATCATAGCCTCATGAAATTCTAGCGAGTTGAGAAAGAAGCGTGAAGGAGAGATAGGACCAAGAGATTTCTCGCCTAACGAGTCACCAAATCACCCAATGGTTAAGACAAGCCCGAAGCACAAGTTTGGTGCACGAGTTCAAATTGGGGAGTAATCTTGAACTTATTTCATCCTAATTTCATGTAATTTCTTTATTTTAAAAATACTCAAAAATTCAAAAAAATGTCATGGGAAGAAAAACCCAAAAAAATTGATTTTTTGATCTTCAAGTAGAATTCATCAAATTTGTCAAATCCATTATTTTTTCATGAATTTTAAGGTACCGAAAGGGCATTAGTTGTAATTAATGTAACCAAGTCCCCGGACTCTTAATCTCCGGTTCTTGAGAAATAAGATAGTTTTCTCCCGCTATTTTATTTAGGTTTCTAATCGACCTACCGAAAATGATTAGTGGCGACTCCAAATTCAAATCACATTGCATGTTAATCATTTGAACCTTAAGTTGCGATTTGGTATGGACTTGGGAGAGTCCGAGTTAGGTTAGTTAATTAATTAACCCGATAATCCATTAGCCGGAAATGACAACTTGTTTATTTTTTTTTTTTTTAGGTCGCGACAAGGGCCAAGCCCGTATCGTTTATACGAGCATCCCAGTGGCATGTTTGTTGAGTTAACCTTGCATGCGTAGGTACTAAGAGGCGTGGAGCCTTGGAGCCGGTTCTCCGAGTGAGACTCCTAAATTTTGGTCTCGATAGTTGCTTCGGCGGTTTTCCCAAGCACTGTCGGGTAAGCTTTTTAACAAAATTAAGTGTCCTTTCGTCTTGAAATGGAACCTCTTTGAGCTCCCATTCCAAGAGGGGCGATTATTGACACCTAATTTTGGCAAAGCCATATTTTATTTCGTTTGTGAAATAGAATATGTTTAATTTGTTAAATAGGTATTTTCTTTTTGTCTTATTGCAAAATAGAAAAATAATAAATAATAAAAATATATAAAATGAATTATAAAAAAAAAAAGAGGTCGGGTCGGGCCGGATCAAATCGCCCTCACGTGGGCAAGACCCGGCCCGCCTCCCTTTCCTTTCCCGCGGATGAGCCCGCGCGGCCCAAATGGGCCATTTTCATTTCAAGCAAGCCACCCAACCTACCGCATGGGCTTTGCGAGTGGCCCATCTTCTCTTCTTTTATCTCCATAGCCCATTATTTTTCTAAATTCCATCGGCTTATCCTCTCCCTCATTATCATTATTTACTCACCTCGCACACACTCACGTCACTCACAAATTCACCACTCGCTTCACGTGGATAGTCACCAGCCCACGTCCACGTTAGGCGGAATTCACGCCCATCCACACGAAGAAGCTTGCTAAAGGAGGCGGGATGAGCATAAAAGGAAAGAGAGGAAGGCAAGGTTGGGGGTTCGGTCGAGAGAGGAAAAGGGGGGGGGATGGGAGCCTCAAGGAGAATAGAGGAGGGGCGGAGGAGGATTCCAAAAAAAAAAAAGGGCAAAGGAGAGAGAGTTTGAGGGAGTCAAGGGGAGTACTGAGAAAAGGCTCCAAGAAGTCCTGTGAAGTTCACTTCTCCTCAGCTCGCCAACTAGGTAAGCTCACTTCTTCTTCGTGTTGTTCTTGTCCCATGCAAAATTGGCATTTTCTTGTGCATCTATGCCTCTTGCGCTCATATGATGAATGGTCTGGTTTGCTTTCCCTTAAGTCTAGATGTTGTCCTTATACCTACAAAGAACCCACATCCTCGCTCGTTAGTGCACCCCGCTTGACATAGCAAGTCTGCGACTTGATCTTGTTGCCTTCCTCTTGCTTGTGTGAGTTTTCATCTGTACGGTTGGTCTAGCGGCAGTCCTGTTTTTCTCGCGTTATTGATAACTAGAGCAGTTTCGACTCGCTATTGGTGGACAGTCAGCCATTACGGGTCTTGTACTTGAAGTCGAGGTGAAACGCACATAAAGAATAGGCAGAAGGCTACTTGAGAGGACTGGTATTTCGAGCGTAAGTCGCGCAAGCTTAGAAGATATCGATCCCACAATCCGTGTCGAGCACACGAGCCACTAGCCTAGCATGGGGCTGGTGTTCGGGAGATTGTTGGTGAAAATCTCCAACCCACGGATATTCCCCAGCAAAGTTGGATTGATTTGGGCACCATGTTGCGGGGGTTACCTGATGATTGCTCCACGAAGAAGAGAACTCGTGAAGGCAAAGGCAAACCCAATTGAACCGGCGAAGCAAGCGAATCTGAGTCGAACCTAGGACGACGGCGCGGCGGTCGCGTCTCGGTGTCGTAATCTCGGAGTTCAGTGAACAAAACCGGTTGGCTCCCAACAGGTCCGGCGGGGACATCCTTGCGGTAGTTCGACGTAGCGATCGAGGGGCACGATGACAGGCGTAGAGATGTGGTAGAGTAGAGGATATCGGGCTGGATTAACGTGGAGACCCGATGGCCAACGAGGCCAGCGCCGGTGCCAACTTTCTGACGAACAGCATCCAATTTTTGCCTTTGTGTCGTGAACAGAAGGAGGCGCGGGACTAGGGCTTATACGTGCGACGAACGAGTACGACGGAAGGCAACGCAGGTGAATAAAGGCTGGTGGCAGCGTCAGTTTTAGTCGCCGCCGTAGTTGCAGTGTGTTGTAGAGAGGAGGACGTCGCATGAAGGAGAAGATGAACAGTAGCTTTGGTCGGGTGAGCTGGCATGAAAAAAATAAAAGGGAAGCTGATGCAGGTAGGCTGTTCCAAAAAGAGGAAATTGGGCTCGAGTGGGCTGGTGTGAGAGAGAGAAGAAAGCTAGGCCTGTTTTATTTCTTAATTAGAATTTGGCTCATATTAAAATTGGAGAAGGCTTTAGGCGTAGGGGTACGCTGGGCTAGAAAGAATCCTAAGCCCAGTCCGGGTAGAACAAAGAAAATTGGGCATGTTTCTATTTGTGTCTACCAGGCCCGGTTCGGTTCCTCTCTCTCCGGATCGGATCAGGTCCAACGACTTGATCCAGGTCCAGGTCCAAGAACTCGACCCGGACCAGGTCCCTTTTGATTAAAAAATAAATAAATAAAAATTCCAAAATTCCAAAAAATAAATAAATAAATTTTTAAGAAAAATTAGAAAAATAATTTCCTTGACCTTTTTACCCCTCGTGTGAAATTTTAAGCTTCAAATTGGCGTTGATTGAAGGCCGATGTCCGGTCCGATCCGATACTATCGTAATTCGACCTTCGAGTCGAAATTGTTTGTTTAAATATTATCATCATAGATCTGGTCTGCATGTGCTTATTCCAGTCTTTTATTTGGCATATTTGTCGATTAAGTGTTTACAACACTGTCTTCCGAAAAATTACTTATTAATCGATTTTCCTATTTGTTAGGTCAAGGATAAATAGGTAATTGCACGAAATGATAGAGAAATATTATGCATGATCATTTAATACTTGGTTAGATACCCGATAAGCTTAAAAAAATATGTAGAATGTGTGGTCACCTTAAGGAATATCGAGCGGTTAGGTACCGAAAGGGTTCTAATTGTCCAAGTTAGCGTAAACAAGTCCCCGAACCTAGAAGCTCCTGGTTGCGTAGGAATCGAGATAACACTCCCGTGTCTCGATTGGTTTCTAGTAGACCCCAATAGGTTAGTAGCGACTCTTAGTAGCATTTTAGTTTGCTAATTAGTAAAAAGAAATCCAACGTCACGCGAGATAGGATTTGGGAGAGTCCATGCTATTGACCGATGGCAATACGTCTAAATCCGCCGGACCCTCTAGGGAGGCTTAAGACAGTCGCGACAAACTTCAATTCAAAATTCACCAAAGTTGCGAAATTGAACTTTTTATTTATTTATGAAAATAGTACCGAAAAGGCATTAATTTAAAAGTTAATGTAATCAAGTCCTCGAACTCAAAATCTTTAGTTCGCGAAGTAATTTAGTTCTCTCGCTACTTTACTTAAGTTCCTAATCAGCCTACCAAGAAGCGATTAGTGGCGACTCCAAGATAAATCCTTGCATGAAATTGAACTCAAGTTGCGATTTGGTAGAGCTTGGGAGACTTCGGGCTAAGTTAATTAATCTAATTAATTAATTTGATAATCTATTAACCCAAAATTGAAAACGCATTTTTTTAGGGTCGTGACAATAAAATTACAATATTCTATCTAAAGATCATAGCTTATCACAATGCTCATGACTTATCTCTAAACGATTGGCGCTTTCACTCTACAAATCATAACTTAAACTTTGTCATCTAAGTTCATCTAATTGCATTATAATTGAAGCTCAACCATTTTCAAACTTAAATTCATTCAGATAGAAATAGCAACTTGTCACTCCACGAGTAATATCCAAATGCCCAAAGAATCATCACTTGCTGCATAAAGTGAGAGTGGTTACTTAACACATCTAAAATCCTTATCTGAAAACAAGCCAATAACTAAGATTTTTACGACTTCAAAATCATAACCTAGAATCCTAAAAGATCTCATATTTCTACTTTAGCAATTTCTACTCCCTCAAGTTGATCATAAACTTTGAGTCCGCACGTACAATCAATATATTATCTTCTTACTTAACCTCTTAATCGTTGGTCCACCTTATCGCTTCATTAATCCATTAAGTGTGTGTCGCCTTCTTAAATTACGCGAAAGTGCATTCTTTGCATCCTCAGAGCCGGTAGCCACATTTCTATATAATTCCATCTCTTGACGATGCAAATAAAACATCACTTAACAAACTCCAGCTAAAACAACATGAATGATAGACTTGTGGGGTTCTTCCCTTGTCCCTACGACTTAGGATTTATCATAATGATGCTTTTACCTCTTTGCCGAAATTGCACTTTGAGCACCTTAAGATACACTCCTGGTATCGAAGGTTATAACCCACTTGCCTTTTATATCCCTTACAAAGTGAAGCATGCGTTTTTGAATCGGAATCGATGATCGCTTACACCTAAAAGAAACATACATCCTAGTTTATAACAAAAGACTAGCATATTATAAATTAACATACAAGCTCACAACATCCCATAAAATTTACCCCATGAGAAATCACAATCAAGGCTCTAATACCAAAAGATGTCACATTCTTGAAATCAACAAGAATAGGGGAAATGACATAGCCGTCCTCCTTCCCTGAAGGATGCGGCCTCAAACACAAACTTGCTTATTGACACCTAAGTTTTGACTAAACTTTTTCAGTCATTTATCCATAAAAAATGAGAATTAAGTTTTAGTTCTCGCCAAAATAATTAATTTAATCTTCATGCATAGCATATTTAATTTTCTATAGCATACATTGTATTTGCATAATCGGGCTAGCGGCGAGAGATTTGAACTTAATTTGTCGGCAATTTGGACTTAAACTGGTGGGCAAATATTTTGGCAATTCATGGACATATGTGCGGAAAATCTAAAATTATTTTGGAGCTTATATTTTAGAAAAAAGGCTTTATTTAAAATGCCAATTATTTGGGAAAAGCCTAATGAAGCTCACAATGGACATGAAATATTCGGCTAGCCCATCTATATGGCTAGGCCAAAATTTTCAGCTCATTCAAGGATCAATTTGTGCAATTACACCCTTTGGGACTTATTTCAAATTATATTTTAAGCCCAGGTTTATTTTGTAAAAATTAAAAAACTTTAGACCCTTGATTTGGAACACTTTTATCTATAAATACAAGTGTTAGGGTTTGGGGCGGGCATAATGAGAGAAAAGAAAAAAACACAACAGAGAGAGAAGGAATCAGATGGAAGCTAGGCATGGAAATCGAGAGAAGAGGAAGAAGCTTCAGCTGTCCCTGGGGCTTTGCTATTATTCCCCCATCAATTGAGGCTATTCTCCAGTGAAATCAATGCCCCCAGCAGTCCTCGATATCTTTGTTGTAACTTATAATATCAATGCTTTTAAAACATCACTTTTGCACTTGAGTTTCTTTTTTGTAGGCTCCCTTGGCGTGACCAGAAGAATTTCGTCCAGTTTTGTGGGGTCGATAAGTCACCGTGCCAAGCGCAAATCTGGCGTTACAAGATGCCGTCGCTACCGCTAATCCAATGATACCAATTCCGAGTCATCACCCGCAGTTCCCCACTAAGCCAGGTGTTCCGTGATGGATCTAGGCGAGTTTCGACATTTCCTCCGCCGCTGTAGCCGCGCTCTGCCGCTCGCTCGACAATTATCTCGAGCCCAACATTGCTGTTACCCTCAGTGTTTCCTTTATAACTCTAGTCCAATGCACCAAGCCGACGGCCTCGAGTTTGACGCTGTCGACAAGAAACTGCTGCCTTAAACTTCCTCTTGTAGACCACCAGTGGCAGTTTTGGTTCTTGTTTGCTCTATATACAATTGCACAGTGTACAACTTAGCCAAACATCCATCACGCCTTTGCTGATCTTCCCCAAACCGAAGAAGTCTTCTGCAGCATGTGGAGACTATGAAAACTCACAAACTCCACGATCAAGAAAGAACCATCAGAATCTTGGTCAATTTAGCTTAAATTGTGAATTTGTTTTATTCAAGTTTTTGTCCAGATTTTGATGATACTCTTATGGGTTTTGTAGTTTTGTTTTGAGCAGGCAAAATATTATATTTGACAGGGGAAGCTTGGAGGTGCATTGGCTGCTAGTTTCGTGGGAGTTATACACCATGCAATATCAAATTAAGCGATCACTGATTCACCAAGAACTTGTCCACGCCTGACCAATCGTCTCAATTGATTATCCCAGCCGGTAAGCAAAGCACTACCTTGAGTTTGAAGCCATCTCGAGACCACCACATGCCCACTATTTGCACCGTAGCTACCGCCGACCCGCCGGTCCGTGATCCGCTATCTTTGGTTCAAATTTGGAAAGTGGTAAAAATTCTAATTTTTATTAATTAGAATATCTACTTGCCTATATTAGAATATATTGCATATCTCTAATATTGCAGATTTGATTAGGAATTTCGTAATCAGCAACTTACCATACAATCAAAAAAATCCATCTTTAAGATTATTGATGGAGTATTTGATTAGATAAGGATCGAGTTCAATCGTTAACCGTAAGATTACGGATTAAAGATTGTGTTTAAATATAGCTAAATCTTCCAAAAATTGATTGGCGTATCCACTTTCTTGTTTTGACTTGAACAGGTTGATTGCATATTTTTTAGAATATATCCGTTGCATGATATAATATCGAAAATGTAAAAAAAAATATATTGCAGTCATTCATTTTCCATATTTAAAAATTGCATCTTTTAAAAATAGCATCATGTAGATAATTGCATATCTAATTCCTCTTGAAAAATATCTAGGTTAGATCGCATTTTAGGATAGAAATTGCATGTTTAAATAGAATCTCATGTTTAAAAGAATTTGTCTTTAATATATTGGGGTTTAGGTCAATTTAAACTCTAAAATATGCAAGATAAACATTATTTTGGCATAGTTCTATTTTAGGAAATTAATTCATCCGAAAATTAAAAAATTCATCGTTGCCACATCATCTATGCCATGTCATCTTTGCCACTTCACCCATGCCATGTCACCATACCACGTCATCTTTGCCATGTCATCCTCTTTGCCATGTCATACTAGGTTGCATTTTAGCTTAGACTTCATATTGAATTGCATAATCAGGTTTTAATTAATTTGCACGTAAGTTAGTCTTATTCATATATTTGCACGTCATCTAGCCTAGCTTTGCATTTAAACCATGACATTGCATCATTTAGATTAGAATTCATGCATCATATGCATTCATATAAAGATTGAAAATTTTAAAAAAAAATATCTTGCGTGGTTCGTGCTCTTTGGATTATCTTGGTTTCTGGATGTTCAATTAAGTGATTGTTCACTCGCATGATGACCTTTGTTAGTGACTAAGGTTAAAATCAATTAATGTTGCATTCTCAAATGATTTTTCATGAAATAAAATGGTACTCGAAAGGGCGTCAGAATAATCTAGCGTAATCAAGTCCCCAAACTCTTGATCTTTGGTTTGTAGGAATAAAATAGTTTTCTCGCTATTTTATTTGGATTTTAAATTGACCTACCGTAAATGATTAGTGGCGACTTCGAATTTAAAATACAATGCATATTAATCAATTGAACCTTGAGTGGCGATTTAGTATGGACTTGGGAGAGTCCAAGTCAAGTTAGTTAAATAATTAACCCGATAATCCATTAGCCTAGAATTTTTCAAATTTTAGGTTGCGACATTGCTACCAAAAGTAAATAAATTTGGATTATCTTGACACAACTCAAATCCAAAATGCAACTTACCAAAGTTCCTCGTCGATATCGCTCTCGACCTACTAGTCGCTCACCAAAAACACCGAAAAGATTGGGAAATGAATGGGGTGAGCAATCACAACTCAGTGAGTAGTGCGTATATCTTCTAAGCAAATCGAGTGCCCATTATGCATATTTACAAACTATAACGAAACTCAATAATCCGATTCATTATATATGTACGACTTCAAGTATAAGTTATCAATTCCAGCAAATATTTGTACGCATACACTCAAAATGAACAATGAATTACAAAATAAAGAACGGGATCACGTGAGTAGTAAAATACTCTAATACTCATTATTCTCGAGATATCCTAGTTCATATACATACAATGCCAAATACATGTTATATCTTTCCACAAAAATATATAAATAATAGAAATTCTCAATGTAGCATATGTACTACATCAAAAACAAGTTTTATCTTTACAACAAACTAAGTTCCTCGGTAATATCAACACAAAACATCAATGGTCGATTCCATTGATTAATCTCAACAAATTGCACGTCGATGGTCTATTGCATCGACTAATCTTAAATCACATGTTAATGGTCCATTTCATTGACCAATCTCGTCAAAACCATATGTCAATGGTCCATCCATTAACCAATCTCGTCAAAAACACATGTTAATGGTCCATCCATTGACCAATCTCATACTCAAGAATTCAACCATAGTCATGTATAACTCTCGTGACGAAAGGCGACCAAGATTCCCTATTTGGCAAGGTCCTCCACCTATAATACTGGTGGCTCGGCCCACAAGAATATATCCTAAAATCGGTATGCATACCTACAAGTCTCTCAATGGATTCACAGCGATATTAAGCACCAATATACTAACAACAACATCCTCCAAAATCACAAAGCCAAACCAAATGTATATCATCAATTAGGTTCACAAACCAAGACTCATAATCCTTCCATAAACTCAACTCAAGGTCAAGTGATTTTCATAATTCTCTCACAAAATGATTTTGCAAACTCAAAATATATAATCTTTCTCAACTTCGGTCATCAAACATAATGCATTTCGCAAGACATTTCTCACATCGGTTCGTATTTCTTTATAAACAAAATTCACAAACCGATATGCATAACTCATTCCATAAATCAGTTCGAAATGTAATACATAGATGTAAACTATCACGGCATTTTTCATGCCACATCTATCAAACCATTCTCAAATAATCAAGGAGTAGTAAATGTCCGATCCATAATTTTATACAATAAAAATGTTACTTCATAACTCATAACATATCTTATCCATATTGCTTTTGAAATACGAGCTTACAAACTCAAAGAAGAGATAGCACCACTCGCCTAGAATGCCCAAAACCAACAATAGGCAGCTAAACGAGCCAACGGTCTCGTAATCCTCACAATTAAATGAGAATCGACATCAAAACTAAGCAAGATACTACAACTATGAACCAGCTAAAATACGCTTAAACGCTAATAAGACTACTCCTACGCATCAACAAATCGCACTATCAAAGCGATTATTCAAGTTGTTCGCAATGCGGAATTCAAACGTGAGGCCCTTAAATTCTTGCTCCAACCAAACCGTTACATCAAAATGACTCCCGACGAATCTCATGGCTCTACAACGCCATAATCAACCACTCCCATGGAATCTCACGACTCGATAACTTAAAAATCAAACTTTGTGGTTCGAATTTCACTAAACTTCTTATTTAAGCACTAACTTCAAATATTACTCTGATCAGACAATCAAAGGGTGCAAGCACTTATCGGGCCTTGTGAATCGGCTTGGCGAGGCGTCCATGGCGAGAGTCCCTCTTTTCTTCTTCCCCTTTCTTCTTCCTTTCCTTTTTTTTCCTCTTCCCTCGCATGCGAGTTCTCAGTCTCTCTGTTCAGTTCCTTTCCTCTTGAAAAAAATGAGTCCACTTCCCCCACAACCCCCGCCCCTTTTTTTCCTTGTTCTGCTCTTTTTTTTTTTCTCTTCTCGCAAGCACTCGGTCCCTAAAAAAAAAAAGGTGAGACGTCCACTTTCAGCTTCTTTGACTTTTCAACCATTTCTTTTTCTTGCCTTTTTCTTGTTCTTTTTAGTTAAAACGCATATTTTACAATTGCAATGCCAAAATGAAAAATCTGATCTCAAAACATGTCATTGCGATTTTAGAAATTATTCATGTTTCTTGGCCGCCGTAATCATTATTTTCAATCTTAAATCTAATGTAGGCTGTCAAGATGCTGGCTCCAATTGACATTGCCTAAAATTGCATGAAAAGTATCATCCAAAAAATTCAATTTCAAAACATGTCTCCACACAAATTTTAAAAAAAGTTGCATTTGCAAACTCTATTTTGACTTCTAAGTCATTCAATCATGTCTCATTCAATATCTCTTTTCATGTCACGCGCAATGCAGAGCGTATCTTCAATATGTTAAGCGGGCGGGATACGGCTGAAGCCAATGTTGGTAACCCTGAAATTTCAATTGCCAGTTAATTCTAGATAATTGTTTAACATGGTAAAATTTTTACAAGCTCAGCAGCCCGACGAGTCCGATCCAGGCCATGTGATCAATGGTATGTGCCAAATGAATTTCTATCACATCAACACAAATATATTAATTAACATTTTGAGTAAGCAACAACTATTGCGCCCCTATTTTTTTATAGGGATCGGAGCTGGTATCACAAAGCAAAACTTGGATGTAGTTTTTGCGCGGAAGAATGAAATTGCCGAAGCCGTTGAAGAAGAACTCAAAAAGGTTGTCCACTCTAGACTTGTTGATATTTTTATGAGAATTATGAGAGTTAATCTGAACTGGAGTTCTCTAAATTTTGCAGGCTATGTCTGACTATGGATACGAGATTGTGGAAACCCTGATCGTTGACATTTAACCAAATCAATATGTTAAGCTGGATATGGCTGAAGCCAATGCTGGCAACCTTGAAATTTCAATTGCCGACTAATTCTAGAGTAATTGTTTAATATGGTAAATTTTTTAAATGGTAGTGATACATGACATCGTGTCATTTGTAGCTCTAAGATGCCGTCTGTCAGAGTTTTAAATTTGAATGTACTGGATGTGCACTTACTCTAATTGCACTAGTCACGGCAGCTAACAGCTGTCATAAATTTGATAGATGATCTCCTTTCTTAGCCAGTGTCAGGCCATCGTGGATGGTTTAAGATATAAGTGAGCTTGGCTTCTCACAGAACGTCCGCGGGACATCCGGAAAGGATGTCATGGACATGGTGCTCCCGACTCAATACTTTGACACTATGAAGGAAATCGGTGCAGCACCAAAATCTTCTGCCGTTCATTTCCGATAGTCTCTGTACAATCTGTGATGTGGCCATCCAGATCCGTGATGGTCTTCTTCAAGCGTCGACACACAGTGATTGTGCTAGTATAAGTTGGTTATGGCCTCCTTATGAACTTTTCTGTCTTACCAATGTTGATTTGCTTCAGAGAGGTTGTTTACAGGGTGATTTGTGCTTTTATGTCCGGATCTTATATCAGACAATTTGGTAGAGTTAATATGCTTCTTAATAAATGATCTACTTAAGAAGTTGGCTCTTCAGTTTCCAAGTTCTCTGGAACTTTGAAGGTTCTTTCTAAATAAGTGTATTTGTTGTCATTCACAAGCCTTCCCTAGCTGACCATTAAGTGATCAGTGCTATCGGTCTGAATTTTTTATTTTCTTGTTTCCTGGAATCTATATTATCTCGAATGAGAGGAAAATTAGATCAAAATCCAGCATCAGAACATGCTTCGAGGAAATTTCTAACATCTTAAGAGTATCATTTTAGACAGAATTTATCAAAATTCTTCTTCTATATTAATTGGTTATGGGAGACTGATTGGAACATTCTTCTTGTAATAATCTGATTCCATAGCCATCAAAAGAAGACGGCCACAGCTCAAAAGCATTCTTTAAATGATCCAAGTTCCTTGTCTAGATCATTAAAATAGCTTGATTATATGCATGCATGGACAATGACGGGCTCGTGCTTTGTACCTACAAAATCCAGTCGAACTGCGTTAATCTCGATATACGAGAAAATTTCAAATGGCGGACCTGAGCAGCGAAAGTAGCCATCGACCTTCATGTTAGCCAGCACCATAAATCCTCTTATGGTATAAGATTTTATAACAGTGAGAGAATGTAACCTTTGGCCTTCCCATTGTTTCGAGTGTACCCTGTAAACCTCCTTCTCTTTTCGGCCAATTACCATGCAAACCTTTAAAAAAAAATGACGAAAAGCGTAAGAATTAAAAGCAACATTCATGCATTTCATCGAATCTCCATTCTCATTCCTCCATTATCTCAAAAAATCGATGCAGACTGGCAAAACATTGCCTTGAACCAGCACTGGGATGACAATCGTCTTTTCTTAACCATGGTCCATGCGCTATCTGTCGTCGCTGACATTATCAAGCAGGTGAGGATGTTGGGAAAAAGGCGAGTATGCGGAAGCGCACCCTTTCTCCCTCTTCGTGTGATCAAGATGGGCAAGAGAAAAAATAAAGAAATGTAGAGGCGGAGACACGGATTTTTACGTGGAAAACCCCTCGAAAATGAAAGGGAAAAACCACGGAAGTCGTTTACTATAATAGGAGGATTACAACTGTATTTTCTCACCGAATTTGGTGGATCACCCTCACCTTTGTGGTAGAATACACTCTAGTTCGAGAATCTTTCAGACTCTTCACACAGTGGTGGCTTTCTCTCTCTCTTGGAGGATCTCTCTTGTCGAATGTCGGGTTGTCGACAAGTTGTCGAATTGTCGAAACCGTCCGACCTCTCCAACCGGTTCTTCTCATGAATGCATCTCTTCGTCCCCTATTTATAGATGGCCAAGAGACCTCTTTTCCATGCTCTAGAAGATTCACCAATTAATAAGGGGGATTTACAAAGATGACAAGCATCTTTCCAATGCATGAAGCCACGAGAATTCATTTTCCCGTGCGACGTTGTTGCATTGGGATTACGTAGTCATCAAAGCTTTAATGCTTTGGTTCACCCAACTAATTGAGGAGAATCCCAATCCCAACAAATCTCCCCCTATTCGACTTAATTAGAGGGGGTTATCACCTCACCGGCACCTTCGCAACATTCGTTGAACTTCTTCGATGAAATCACCTTGGTCATCATGTCGGACCGGTTCTTGTCGGTGTGAACTTTGTCGAGCTGTAAATGTTCTCCTCTATCACATCCCGAATCTAATGGTAATGCATATCGATATGTTTTGAGTGAGACCGATAGGCTGAATTTTTCGCCAAGT
This sequence comes from Rhodamnia rubescens, assembly GCA_021437795.1. Taxonomy (NCBI): domain Eukaryota; kingdom Viridiplantae; phylum Streptophyta; class Magnoliopsida; order Myrtales; family Myrtaceae; genus Rhodamnia; species Rhodamnia rubescens. Next base: position 2,054,844 of record JAILYA010000049.1, read on the forward strand.
GTATGGCACTTTGATTATCACATCTCAACACATACTTTTCTTGCTTGTGGCCCAACTCAAGCAAGAAGTTCTTCATCCACAAGCATTTCTTTACATGCTTCGTTGCTGCAATATATTCAGCCTCGGTGGTAGACAAGGCAACACAATTTTGAAGTTTAGATCGCCAAGACATAGCTCCCCCTACAAGGTTAGTCAAGTACCCCGACGTTGACTTTCTTGAATCAATATCACCACCTAAATTTACATCTCGTGAATCCTTCTAACACGGGTTTTCCTTTGCCGAAGAACAAACACCTTTTAGATGTACCGGAGGTATCTAAATATCCATTTGATAGCAAGGCCAATGCTCCTTCACTAGATTTAAAAGATATCGACTCACAAGACCGATAGCATGAGCAATATCAAGCTTGGTGCATATCATCGCATACATGAGGCTGCTAACCGCCGATGAATATGACACGTTCATCATCTCTTCTTTCTCTTTCTCGGCCGATCGACTCTATTTCTTACTTAATTTGAAATGTCCAAGCAAGAGGAGTACTTACTGGTTTGGCCTTGTGCATATTGAATCTCTTGAGAATCTTCTCGATATATTTCTCTTGGGATAGCCATAATGACTTCTTCGAACGATCTTGAATGATCTTCATCTTAAGGATGTCATTTTGGCCAAGATCTTTCATAGCGAAAGACTAGCTTAAGGCCTTCTTAAGTGTGACATCTCGAAAATTCGACGTCCATAAGATAAATGAATTCGATGAATTTTAACCACAAATTTTGGTCCGATTGATAATATTGGATTTTCAAGGATTAAAGGACAATCGTTGGACGTTGATTTATTGACACGAAAAGGGTATTGGGTAACCTTAAGGTATTGGACAAGGAAAACCAATCCCGGATAATTGAGTCGTCGAATCAAAGCTCCGAGACAATTCGCGCCCGAGCTTAGTTTTGGCCGAACCTTAGAAGTGAATTTACCAATTTGCCCTTAAAGGTAAATTTACTGTTTTGCCCTTTTGCCTTATAATGACCATTTTACCCCTTTTCAAAATTACCATTTTACCCTTGGTAAGAAATTACCTTATTTCCCTCCATCATTGTTACAAAAAGACTAACCTACACTTGTTTGTAAAATTACATTTTTACCCTTAGCATTTATGACAATGAGACAAGCCCATTAATGCAATTAATGACTTGGACCCCACCTTTTCTTCTTCCTTTTCTTCTTTTCTTCCCCATTTGGCCGACCATTTCCCTTCTCTCTCTCCCCACTTGGCCATCTCTTTTCCTATCTCCATTGCCGCCGGTTACTTCAAGCTTCCTCATTGTCGTTAGTCGTTAGTTGTCGCGCCGCCGAGGGTTATTGTCATGTGCACCACCCACCAACCGACTGTCCATGCGCCGCCATGGCCGAGTCGAGCCGAGCCAAACTACCGCCATGCCATCCAAAATTCTCCCACGTCCGAGAGCCCGTCTTTTCGGATTTCTGCGCAAGCCCGAAAAGAATTGCTCATTTGAGCTCATCTCGGAGGGCAAATTGAGCTCCGTTTTCTCCTATGTGACCGTAAGATCGAGGGATACCTGGATCTATGGGCTGATTTTCGAGGAAACCCTGTAATTTTTGTGGGTTTGAACAGAACAGAGGCTGGTCGGTGGAGCCCGATTCGTTCGGTGTCAATTCAAGTTCCTAAGTTTGTTGTTCATTGCCATACAGCCGTGGGTTGTCGTCGCTAAGCCACGCACTACCCCCGAACTCAACCACTGTGCCGAATCGAGAGGCCGAGAGCCGCCAAGGATAGCCGTTATTGCGCTCGAATCGTTGCCGCCGATCGTTCATCGTCGCCGGCCATTATTTGTGAGTTAACCCCTAATGTCCGATTAGGTCGTTAATTATATTTAGGGATACATTAGTTTATGTTAATTGTGGGTTAGTTTAGTTAATGATAGTTGAGTTAAATTAATTGACTACGGTTAGGTTAGTTGATCGCGGTCGGGTTAGTCAACCTCGATTGGTTAAAGTAACCATAGTTACTTTGTTTTAATTATAGTTAGTTTTCGTTAACACTAGTTACTTTTAGTTAACTATAGTTACTTTTTGTTAATTGTGGTTACTTTATGTTAGCCATAGTTACTTTTGTTAACCATGCTTGGGTTAGTTAACCTTGGTCGATAAACTATCGCTATTTTATGATAAGCTATCAATATTTTTATGATAACTATCAAGGTTTGGGAGATATGTTATCGAGGTTTGGGCGATAAACTATCGAGGTTTGGGCGATAAGCTATTAAAGTTTGGATGATAAGCTATCGGGGTTTGAATGATGAGCTATCCACTTATTATTTTATTAATATTATTATGTAGTTTTAATACTCATCTCGATTGTTCTATGCTTGAATTGTGATGTCAACATTGGGAGTAGCCAAATAAATTGGCTTATATAATTAATTATAATGATCGGCAATCCTCAAGAATGTTTGGATATGAAAGTATGTCGAGTTTGGTAGTTGAATCATGTGATTGAGGTTTGATTGTTGGGTTATGTCCGATCCTGTGATAGTTAGAGCGTAACACTAGTCGCACGCTATTGATCTATTATCAACGGTTGTCATGTGTATATAGGCCTCCCCAAGCGAATCGGCGCCCCACTTGGACTTAGGAGTTAACTTATGGAGATTTTATATCTCACCCGTTGTTGTTAACCATTTTTTAGGTCCTTAGCTATGAAGTAGCGAAGTGGAGGACATGGACGTTGGTCTCTTTTTGGAGTAGCTTGGGTAGTGTTAATCTCGACTCTAAATTGGCATATTTTGTGTGGTCGGAAGTGGCCCCGAGGTAGGGCTTGTGTGTATTTGTATTTATATACATACACACCTCCTAGGGTTAATAGTAATTGCCTACGGTTCTATCCCCACTGTTTTTAATATTGTCTATTGTGACGCCCCACATAGCATTGCGAACGCGTCACATCCGTCAATGCCATAAATACTCCCAGGATAATAACCACAGCGCATGTATGAAATGAAGCAAGCATGCGGAAAGTAAAAACAACTCCATACAAAAGATAAAAGGATAACTTGGGATAACAACTATTTACAGACATGAAACATTCGGTTCATATACAACAATCGGGGAAAGAGCATACACCAGTACACATTCGGGTTAGAGGAGCTGAGGACCAAATCCAAAAGGGTGCAACAAGATCCTAACAAAAGAGATCTATTCCCAAAAGACATCTTGAAAACCCTTAAGGTCACTAAGTCGAATCGCTGGCTTCGTCTTCATTTTCCTCATCGTCATTATCGGGATCATAGTCGGAGAAGGTCTCGGAGCGCACCTCTACCGAATTGTCATCCATATCGTCTTCGAAGCAGATATCTCAATCACCTCGATACTTTCCTTAATCGTCGGGGTTTTCTCGGAAACATTCCTCGAACCAACCATCGAAACCTCTACCTCTATCTTGTCACGAACCGAATGACACCAAGAAGGTACGACACCCTTAGGGACCTCGATAGCCTTCAGAGGACCAATAGTACTATCCTTGACGCGACGAAACCATGCTTCAAATTGATGAGGTTTCCAATGCTCCCCTTCCTCATCGACCCAAACAAGTAGTAGATTTTCTAACAAAAACTACACCATGACCATTTGGGAATTCATCAAAATAGGCAGTCATCTCCTTGGGATCGCCTAGGCGTATAGGTAGCATCTTCAAGGTTTAGGATCCGAAAAAAACAAATCCCACGAAGGGGTGAGACTTATGTCTCAAGCAAGCTAGCCCTAAACCTAAACTAGGTCGTCGGTCCCACCGCACCACGGATTAAAGACCGCAGCAAAGATTCATCGGACCAAGCAATACATGATATCCAAATATCAAGGCATTTATGGCATAATTAGTATATAGCAAACCACCAATCACGAGGATGTAAAATACGTGAGACTAAGCTACGAACTAACACAAACAATTCGTAAGATGAAAATTTTTCAGTCATTTCAATTATAATTCTCTACTCAAAGATTTAGTCCGCGTTCAAACGCATCGACTATAACGGTTCTCAAACCTGCGTTCGGACGCTTCAAGTTTCTAGTGCCATTTTAAGGCTTATGTCGACATACATTAGCTAATCCTGCGTTCGACGCATCGGGATAATTTCAATTCACCACCCCATGTTTCGACACATCGGGGTGCCATGAGCCCTTAGGCTTGACACCTTCGCTACTCAAGGCCTAAATCTCATACGGCCACTTGAGGTTACATGCCAATCAAATGCATATATCAATAATTCATCCATAAAATTAAAGTTTCACAACGTAACAAATGCACATGGCACAATCCACAACCAATTCATTCGGCCCTCATCAAATTGAACAGTATAAATATTCCCATTCATCAATTCAGCAAGCAACTCGTCCGGTTGCGCCCTAACATCCTAATATAGGTTTAAGGGTCACTTACTCTTAGATTGAGCTAGAAATTTCCAAATCGCATGACCCTTCTAGGTCAGCAACTCTTGGCCAAAACAGGGATCAAGCGCCGTCCTAGGAAAAACCACATTTTCCAAATTAAAACTTAATCATTTCTCAAGTCTCTTGTGCCAATACCTTAATAACATCTCATACAATGACTTATGATGTCTCACTAATCATTTCCAAGCCAAATTACCTCTTATTTAACCCCCAACAGATTCAGTTTTTAACAGAGCACCCACAGGGCAAAATCGGTTCTGGGTTAATCATACTAAACAGCCCCTTAAACCTCCTTTATTCCTCAATTTATCACATAATCTCTTCATTAACACTTCAATACATGAGTGTAGATGTCTTATCGTGAATTTGAACTTCAATTAACACCCCAAATGGCTTCACACAGCTCTGTTTCCAACCGGTCTGCAAGAAGACAGAATCTGTCTTGTGAAATTCAACCTAAACCAGCCATAGAACCACATCCAAAACCAAATAAATTCTCAATCTCAGATCATCAAACCCTAGTATTATAAGTTGGGATCAAGTCACCGAAAAATTGGGACTATTTGAGCTCTTAAAGCCCACTAAAAGCTCAACAACTCATGTCAGCTCGAATTCTGACCTTCGTCCATTCCAACTGCTCTACCGGAAAAACTACTGGGCCAAGTTTTTCCCATAATATGTCCCTGGAAAGCCAAGACAATTATCTTTCAAATGGAGGTGACCTTACCTCAAAAAGATGTCGAACGGAGGAGATATGGCGGAAACAGTGAGCAGCAACAGTTCTGTTCGGTGAGAGAAAAAAGAAAAAGAAAGAATGAGCAGAAACTTTCGGAACAAGGGAAATAGTTATCCACGAGTGGAAGGAGAAAGAAAGGGATTATATTTGGTCTTTCCTAGTCAATGGTCAATGGGTCAAAAGTGCAATAGTTGGCTCCAATTATTGATGGCAAGAAGAGCTCTTGCATTGACACTTGGCATCCACAATAAAATATCCACCAAAAATTCCATATTTTCTTATCATTTTCTGCCAACACATATATAAGGGAGAAAATGACTAAATTGCCCTTATACTACCTTATTACAAGCATTAACCTTGAGGGCAAAATGGTCACTTTGTACTTTCTGTCCAAAATTTCATTCCCTCGATGAGGCGACGTCCAATACGTATCCAATGTTGAGATTCTTCATTTCCAATTCAAGATCCCGTTTCGTGATCAATTTTCCGTCAATCGTAATTCCAGTTTATTTCGAACTAACGGTTGGCTTTTGCAGACGTTAGGCGTATCGACTCGTGATCCTCATCACACTTAGGATGACCCAAGATTCGGCGACTTTAATTTCCATGTAATTGTGAGAGTTTATTACTAGTTCCGATTGTCTCGATCGTCATAGTTCGATTTAGGAAAGATTTGCAAATCATACGTTGGTTAAGCGGCATCACCCGCGTCTCAAACGTATAACGCTAGCAATAGATTCCACCATCGTTCTTAGATCGGCCTTTAATGGTTCTAAACATTCTCTCGGCAATCCTTATGGTCAAAGTGCCATTTCTCATTCGAGTTTCCTAGGTCCACGTACTTTGCCATGCGTTAGCCTTTCCCTTTTGGTCGGTTAACTCAGGATTAATCGGATCCAAGTGAAATAAAACTGAAATACATCAATAGATATTTCTCATTCAACGGTCTCGAATTGACAGGAATTTCAGAATGTCACAACTCTTTTCCCCTTACGGAAATTTTGTCCTCAAAATTTATAATAATTTAACTATTCAAACAAATGGAGGTACCGACGCTTCATCGCTTCTTCACTTTCCCAAGTAGCGCCTTCGGTTCCATGGTGCTCCCAAGTCACTTTAACCAATGAAATCGTCTTAGTCCTCAAGACTTGCTCCTTTCGATCCCCGATTCTGGTTGGCTTCTCTACATACGATACCTTATCGTCTACTTCGATAGTTTTGTAATCCAACACATGAGTCGGATCTAGCTCATACTTCCTCAAGCATCGATACATGAAATACGTTGTGTACTTGAGCTAAACTTGGTGGTAAAGCAAGCCCTGTACGCCAAGGTTCTAATCCTTTCTAGAATTTCAAAAGGTCCTACGTACCTCGGACTCAATTTTCCTTTCTTTCCGAAACGTGACAATCCCCGCATTGGTGATACCTTTAGGAAAACATGGTTTCCAACTTGAAATTCCAATGGTTTGCGTCGCTTATCGGCATAACTCTTCCGACAACTTTGTGCCGTCTTCAACCTTTCTCTAATGACTTTTACCGCCTCAACCGATCGTTCTACTAACTCGGGCCGGTTATGCTTCTTTCTCCGACTTCACCCTAGCATATAGGATTTACGCAAGCTCGCCATACAATGCTTCGAATGGAGCCATTTTGATACTCTGTCGATAGCTGTTGTTATATGCGAATTCCACCCAGATGCAATTGGTCTTCCCAACCACCTTTGAAGTCTATCACACAAGCTCGCAACATATCCTCGAGCGTCCGAATTGTTCTTTCGATCGTCCATCTCGTTCGTGGATGATATGCTTTGTACTATATTGTAATCTAGTTCCCATGGCATCTTGGAGACTTTTCCAAAATTTTGCCGTAAACTTAGGATCCCTATTAGACGTAATCGTTATCGACACTCCGTGAACTCGCACTATATGACGCATATACAACTCGGCGTACTTGTCCATTATGAAATCCTTTCGCACAAGAATGAAATGTACGGATTTTGTTAGTCTATCCACAACTACCCAAATCGAGTCATGACCTCTTTGACTTCTTGGTAACCTCATTACAAAATCCATGGTCACGTGTTCCCATTTCCACTCGGGAATTTCCAATGGCTGTAACAATCCACCAGGTTTGCAATGTTGTGCCTTTACCTGTTGGCAAATCGGGCATTTTGCCGGGTTTGCAATGTTGTGCCTTTACCTGTTGGCAATCGGTATTTCAATGGAATGTTGCACTTTATTCCATTCCACCAATAGTGTTGATGCAAATTTCGATACATTTTCATACTACCTAGGTGAATGCTATAATTGCTTCGGTGAGCTGATGAATCCTTTCCTTAAGCTCTTTATCATTAGGCATGCATAAACGTCCACGAAATTTTAAAATTCCGTCCTCGGACACATGAAATTCTGATTTCCTTTTCGTTACATCCATCTCGAGGATCTTTTGAATTTGAGTCCGTAGACTCAGGCCTTTATCCTTTCCTGGATTTGGGTTCAATTCTCAAGTTGCCATCAAACCGGACGGTTGGCAAACTTCCAACTTAAATTCGGAATCTCTTGGCTCTCGAACATGGACCATCCCGACCATCGGATGTGCGATGCTTGACTTCGTAAGTGCATCCGCGACCCTTTTGCTTTCCGGGATGATATAAAATGTCGGTCGTAATCCTTAAGTAATTCCATCCATTGGCGTGTTCATGTTCAATTCCTTTTGGGAAAACAAATACTTTAGACTTTGGTGATTCGTATAAATGCGAAATCGCTCACCACACAAGTAATGCCTCCAAATCTTGAGCAAAGACAATTACAGCCGACTCTAAGTTGTGTGTCGGATAATTCATCTCATGATGTCTCAATAGTCATGCGAATAGCGCACTCTCTGTTGCATTAACACCGCTAGTCCTTTTACGAAGCATGTTATATATCTCATAGCCTCTCCCTAAGGGATCGTTTAGTGTGGTCGTCATCGGTGCTTAGCTCTTGAGCTCTTTTCATTTATCGTCCACTAAACCGGGTATCTTTCTTGTTAACTTGTATGGCTAGTAGGGCGGAACTTTTCCAAGCGTCTTAATAACTCGCACCCTAGAAAACTCCGAACTTCTCGTTCTGGGTCTAGCCATTCATTACGCTTATCTTTGAAGGGTCCCGAGTTTTGATATCCTGGCCAGAAATCCACCTTATACACTGCTTTCTAAAGTTAGCGTGGCGAATGCTCCCTCAAGTTTGCAAGATAACCCTTGGTGCTTTTGTCCTATTCTCCTTGGTAAATCAAAATGTGTCAATAAAAACAATGACAAATCAATCCAATATTCCTTAAATATCGTGCATAGTCTGTGTTGGTTAGTCGATCAAAGGCATTGTACTCATAATGCCCATACCTGTTCTAAGTTTATGTCTTCTTTCTTAATTCTCATCGTGATAACCGGTTCTTAGATCTATCTTAGAAAATATGAGGCTCCTTGGGTTGATCAAACAAATCATCGATTCTTGGCACGGATACTTGTTCTTGATAGTTACTTGATTATTGCCTATAATTCAACGAAAGATCCATCCTTCTTCCTTGGCTCCCTGTGGCGCTCGTCGAATGAATCCTTATCTGTTCTGATTTGAACCTTTAACTCTTTTACTCCATAAGCTTTATAAGGTGCTTTGGATGGGCCGTTCGGGCTAATTCAATCCGAACTCATTTTTCGCCGGGTAATCCCACTCTTAGAAGGCTGGGAATTCACACCACGGGATATTTCCATTTCGGTTCTTGGGTCGTATCGACCACCGTAGCTAAATAAGATTGACATCCTTGGTAATGCTTTGTGCTCAATGCGAATTAAAGATCGGGTTCCTCCTCTTCCTATGAATTCAATCTGGGCGATTCGGATAAAAACAATTACTCGTTGCACATTCTCTTTGTTCCCAATCCATCAATAATCACATAAACAACAAATCTTCCTTTTTCCATAACTTCTTCCCAACCTAGTGGACTATCTTTCCTTTACGGGGTGGTAACATTCAATATCATCCATGGCTTCATTCCATATCACCATATTGCGACACGAAGATGCGGCTCTGGATCAAATAATGCATGGCGCTTGATCGCACAAATAAATCATACGTGCCACACCGGGGCTTCTCCTCCGTGCCACGTCGCTCGCCTTGTGCGGTCGTTTTGTTGTGGGTGGGTGGTTGTTGGTCGTGGCCCTTGGGTCGGGTCGGGGCTTGGTTGGGCTTCCGATGTGGCCACTAACCACACTTGAAACAGCGCCCATTCGTCGACAGGTCCATTCGTGCTTCTACAAGGTAACATTGTATTCATTTGGTGTGGGGTTATTTTTTCTTGGTGGACAAATGCTGATTGTTATCATTGCCTTTACCGTGCGATTGTCGCGAAATGAAGTAAACCGGATCCAATGGTGGCTCTTTCCTTTATGTCTCTCTATCTTCGACTTGTCATAGATTTCCTTATGGTTCTAGTTCTGGCCCCTTTGTTGGGTTGGCCTTAATCCATCTTGAAATCTCGCGCCTTCTTTAGTGGGTCTTACGTCGGGTGCTACCTCTAATCTACATTGCTTATCGTCCGTGTGTTCGTACGTGAATTTCACTTGCTTGTGCGTCCGGAATTGGGCCTTGGTTGGACCAAATTCATAAAATATATTTTTATTGAATTTTATTAGTATAAAATTTTGGATCTTAGGGACGTAGGGACATTTTGGGTTTCTTTTCGATCGGTTTGTTAGATTAAATCTTGTCGTCTTGATTTTTAATCTGCGCTAGCCTTTTTCGAGCGATCTGCGTGAAAATCCATTTATTTCCATCGGTTGGAAAATTGTCGTCCTTTGTAATTGAAACCGTCCTTGGATATTATACATAAGAGATAGAAATTTAATTGGATGAGACGTGCCCACCTCATTAAATGCCCACTTCGTTTTTTTTTTCTTTTTTTTTTCTCCCTCTCTCTCTTTTTTTTTCCTCGTTTTTTCTCTTTGGCCTTTCGCGACCATCCCACATCCTCTTGCGCTCGCCGGGCCGTTGGGCGCCGCGGGCGGCCCGAGCTCTTCGCGCGGTTGCTTGTGGGTTCCCGGGGCTTCGGCGTCGGTGTTCGCCCTCGCGTCCTCCACTACCACTCAGTAGGTTGGCGCCGAGCCGAACGCCGGCGTCCGCCTCTTTTGGGCATGTGGTGTTGCTCCGATAGCCTGCCGCCCCGGCCACGCTAGCCACCGCGGTGTCCTCGCCTCCGCGACCCTCTCGCCTCATCCGGGTTCGTTTCCGGACCATCGTGACGCCTTGCTCTTTTTGTGCTGTTTCGCGTTGCCCCTCGCCGCCTCCGCCGCCCGTGTTTCGAGGTTGCCTCTGTAGGTGGTCCCTGCTTTCCCGGCCTTCCTGTAGGTGTCTCCCTTGGTTTTTTTTACCTTGTTGTTGTTTCCGCTCGGCTCGGCTCCGTGCTGGCCGCCGTGTGGAACACCTGCCCGCTCGTTGTTTGCGTGTGTCGGGTGTTGAGGGTGTTTTGATGGTGATGTGATTTTGAGCGCCCGAAAATCGTGCTCCCGACCTTGATGCGTTGTTGGTGAGTTCCTAATCCTTGGTTGGGAGCTATTGGCCTAGGTTAGTTAACTAGTTGGTAGGGTATTTGGTAGATTTGATTATGGTCGGATTAGTTAGAAACCGGTTTAGGGTAAATGGCCATGTCGATTAATTGGTTTTTGGCTATTGTGTTGGATTTTTTGTATGTTATGTTTGTGGGAGTGTAGGTTGGGCGGCGATCGATTGCATTTATAAATCAACGTATCAATAACTCGCACATTGGCCTTTTGTGCCTGTCGTTGGTTTGTTGTGTTGATTGATGCTTTGTTTGGCGGATCGCTCGTTGAAATGTTGTCTAGTGCCTTGTGCTGTTGTCCGTTGGGTGTTGTCGTTGCGGGTTTTGGTGTGTTTCGTTGACCGTGTGGAATTAAGATATATGTTTTGATGAATGACCTGGGGCGTTGGCACGTTTGTGTGGCATGGCCTAAATCAAAAAAAAATTGATTGTGCGTCGGGTGTGTTGTGGTCTTAAAGAACGATGATGGATTTTCGGGTTTTCTGTGTGATTTTTTGGAGTTTTTTTGGCGGCTCGGAGCACTTTTTTCGGTTTTAAGGGATTTGGTTGTTTGTGGCGCCCGTTGGGATGCCTCTGTGCCGGTGTGTGTTTTGTAGCGTGTGAGCGTACTGCTCTCCGGCCAAGAGCATGATTATCGTTAATAAATGGACTTGTGTGGTGTCCCAGTGCATACTTGTGAGTGTGATGCTTTGTTCAGTTGGTTGTTTGACGCTATTGTTAAGTAAAGTCAAGCATTGCATTATGTGTAGGTCAAGGTGGTAAGTATGCATGTGGACGATTATTGCTATGTGATATGATTGCTTGGATATATGTTTATATCGTGGTATTATAATCCTCGTGTTTAGGATGTTCTAGGCGAATCGGTGTCCTAATAGAGCTTAGGCTTGATTCATTGAGATTTATATCTCACCCCTGTTGAGGGAACCACTTTCGGGTCCCAAGTGATGGAGCTTCACGGATACCAAGGCCAGGTTATGAAGGTAGTCTTTTTGGAGTATATGAGGAGTTAACCTTATTTGACCCGGTACCCTTTTGAGGTCTTAGTGAGCCGCCCCAAAGAGTGGGGTTGTATATATTTACGTAGCTCGGTAGGGTTAAGACTCATCTCGTCCGGTAACAAACATATGCTACTTTTTGATTATTTGCCTTGGTATGTATCTTCTCGCTATGCTATCCCCTGTTTGTTTTTATGTTATTGGGAGTAAACCGTTTCCGCATATGTATATAGTGGTTAGGTCGATAACACACCCGAGACGTTATCCTTCGTGATCTCGCGGCGATTTGGTAGGGATGTCACGGGCTCGAGAGTCGGGCGTGACACTTCCTCTCTCTCGCATCTCCGAGAAATATTTGTCATTGAACGCGGCAATAAATGCAGCCCAAGTTACGGCGGTGCCTTCAGGAAACACTCCTTCCTTGGTGGCATTCCACTAGTCATTAGTGGTATCTTCCAGTGGTAAATCGCCAAGAGTACTTTCTCCTCGTCGTTACATCTCGGAACCCCAAAAGCTTTCTCGAGCTTCTCAATCCATCCCGGGTGCCACTTCGGGTCTCCGGTGCCATCAAACTGGAGTGGTTTTAACTTCATGAATTGTTCAACTAATCGACCCATCCGCCTAGCCGCATTCCCTTCATTCTCGAGCATTACATAACTCAACGCCCAGGTCATTATTCTCGTTAACCTTAGCATTACCGGCTTCAACGCCCGACCATTGTTGTTATTAGTCCCGTCACCTACAATATTATTATTTGTTGCATTGACAGCAGCTATGGCAGCTCCCACAGCCTGGGCAATAGCGATATCTCTATCTTGAGCCCGCCTGTCTAATAAATCACCAATTTGTTCCAAAGCTCTCATGACTCCATCCATTCTAGGATTCTCCGCCCTAGGCGGTCTCGAACTAGAGGCTCCACCCCTAGAACCTCCACCCCTAGGTCTCCTAGGTCCAGGTTGGTTGCTCATTCTTGCTAACTCACCATACCTGAATCACTACAATTCCGCCATGGAATTAGAGACCTTAGTCATCTACTCAAGTCTAGTGATTCTACGCAACACAACAAGGCAACAATCACAACATAGCAACCAATCACCCGTCACATTCAAGAGCACATCAATTTAGGATTTCACAATCATACCTCAAGTCCCTTCGCATCCGAAACTTCGTATAATCAAAAACAATTATTTACTTCAATTCATGTACTAATACGATACTTGGTCCTCATCACCGATTCACCATAATCATGCTAATTCAAGATGTCAATCACATGCGCCAATTCATATGCCATACATTTCATGTCTAACTCTAGTGAACCTCCTAGGGTCTCGCTACCCGGTCATCCCAATTCATCCCTCCTTATCACTCCAATCCTTAATTAACTTTGATCGAGCCGACTTTGCTCGATACCACTCAAACGGGTCGCGACGCCCCACATAGCAATGCGAACGCGTTACATCCGCCAACGCCATAAATACTCCCAGGATAATAACCACAAGCGCACGTATGAAATGAAGCAAGCATGCGGAAAGTAAAAACAACTCCATACAAAAGACAAAAGGATAACTTGGGATAACAATTATATACAAGCATGAAACATTCGGTTCATATACAACAGTTAGGGAAAGAGCATACACTAGTACACATTTGGGTCATAGGAGCCGAGGACCAAATCCAAAAGGGTGCATCAAGGTCCTAACAAAAGAGATCTATTCCCAAAAGACATCTTGAAAACCCTTAAGGTCACTAAGTCGAATCGGGCTACGTCTTCATTTTCCTCATCGTCATTATCGGGATCATAGTCGGAGAAGGTCTTGGAGCGCACCTCTACCGAATCGTCATCCATATCGTCTTCTCACGAGATATCTCAATCATCTCGATACTCTCCTTAATCAAGTCGAGGTTTTCTCGGAAATATTCCTCGAACCAACCATCGAAACCTCTACCTCTATCTCGTCACGAACCGGATGACACCAAGAAGGTACGACACCTTTAGGGGCCTTGGTAGCCTTCAGCGGACCGCAAGACTATCCCCGATACGACGAAACCATGCTTCAAATCGATGAGGTTTCCAATGCTCCCCTCCCTCATCGACCCAAACAAGTAGTAGATTTTCTAACAAAAACTACACCTTGACCATTTGGGAATTCATCAAAATAGGCAATCATCTCCTTGGGATCGCCTAGGCGTATAGGTAGCATCTTCAAGGTTTAGGATTTGAAAAAAACAAATCCCACGAATGGGTGAGACTTACGTCTCAAGCAAGCTAGCCCTAAACCTAAACTAGGTCGTCAGTCCTACCGGACCACGCATTAAAGACCGCAGGCAAAGATTCATCGGACCAAGCAATATATGATATCCAAATATCAAGGCATTTATGGCATAATTAGTATATAGCAAACCACCAATCACAAGGATGTAAAACAAGTGAAACCAAGCTACGAACTAACACAAACAATTCGTAAGATGAAAATTTTTCCGTCATTTCAATCATAATTCTCAACTCAAAGATTTAGTCCGCATTCAAACGCATCGACTATAACGGTTCTTAAACCCGCGTTCGGACGCTACTGGTTTGTAGTGCCATTTTAAGTCTTATGTCAACATACATTAGCTAATCCCGCGTTTCGATGCATCGGGATAATTTCAAGTCACCACCCCATGTTTCGACACATCGGGGTGCCATGAGCCCTTAGGCTTGACATCTTCGCTACTCAAGGCCTAAATCTCGTACGGCCACTTGAGGTTACATGCCAATCAAATGCATACATCAATAATTCATCCATAAAATTAAAGTTTCACAAGCGTAACAAATGCACATGGCTCAATCCACAACCAATTCATTCGGCCCTCATCAAATTGAACAAGTATAAATATTCCCATTCATCAATTCAGCAAGCAACTCGTCCGGTTGCGTCCTAACGTCCTAATATAGGTTTAAGGGTCACTTACTCTTAGATTGAGCTAGAAATTTCCAAATCGCACGACCCTTCTAGGTCAGCAACTCTCGGCCAAAACAAGGATCAAGCGCCGTCCTAGGAAAAACCACATTTTCCATATTAAAACTTAATCATTTCTCAAGTCCCTTGTGCCAATACCTTAATAACATCTCATACAATGACTTATGATGTCTCACTAATCATTTCCAAGCCAAATTACCTCTTATTTAACCCCCAACAGATTCAGTTTTTAACAGAGCACCAACAGGACAAAATCGGTTCTGGGTTAATCATACTAAACAGCCCCTTAAACCTCCTTTATTCCTCAATTTATCACATAATCTCTTCATTAACACTTCAATACATGAGTGTAGATGTCTTACCGTGAATTTGAACTTCAATTAACACCCCAAATAGCCCCACACAGCTTTGTTTCCAACCGGTCTGCAAGAAAACAGAATCTGTCTTGTGAAATTCAACCTAAACCAGCCATAGAACCACCAAATAAATTCTCAATCTCAGATCACCAAACCCTAGTATTATATGTTGGGATCAAGTCACCGAAAAATTGGGACTATTTGCGCTATTAAAGCCCACTAAAAGCTCAACAACTCATGTCAGCTCGAATTCTGACCTTCGTCCATTCCAACTGCTCTACTGGAAAAACTACTGGGCAAATATTTGCCCATAATATGTCCCTGGGAAGCCAAGACAATTATCTTTCAAATAGAGGTGACCTTACCTCAAAAAGATGTCGGACGAAGGAGATATGGCCGAAGCAGTGAGCAGCAATAGTTTTGTCCGGCGAGAGGAAAAAAAAAGAGAGAATGAGCAGAAACTTTCAGAGCAAGGGAAATAGTTATCCACGAGTGGAAGGAGAAAGAAAGGGATTATATTTGGTCTTTCTTAGTCAATGGTCAATGGGTCAAAAGTGCAATAGTTGGCTCCAATTATTGATGGCAAGAAGGGCTCTTGCATTGACACTTGGCATCCACAATAAAATATCCACCAAAAATTCCATATTTTCTTATCATTTTCTACCAACACATATATAAGGGAGTAAATGACTAAATTGCCCTTATACTACCTTATTACAAGCATTAACCTTGAGGGCAAAATGGTCACTTTATACTTTATGTCCAAAATTTCATTCCCTCGATGAGGCGACGTCCAATATGTATCCAATGTTGAGATTCTTCATTTCTAATTCAAGATCCCATTTCGTGATCGATTTTCCGTCGATCGTAATTCCAGTTTATTTCGAACTAACGGGTGGCTTTTGCAGACGTTACGCGTATCGACTCGTGATCCTCATCACACTTAGGATGACTCAAGATACGGTGACTTTAATTTGCATGTAATTGTGAGAGTTTATTACTAGTTCCGACAATCTCGATTGTCATAGTTCGATTTAGGAAAGATTTGCAAATCATACGTTGGTTAAGCGGTATCACCGGCGTCTCAATCGTATAACGCTAGCAATAGATTCCACCATTGTTCTTAGATCGGCCTTTATTGGTTCTAAACATTCCCTCAAGCAATCCTTATGGTCAAAGCGCCATTTCTCATTCGAGTTTCCTAGGTCCATGTACTTTGCCATGCATTAGCCTTTCCCTTTTGGTCGGGTAACTCGGGATTAACCAAATCCGAGTGAAATAAAACTGAAATACATCGATAGATATTTCTCATTCAACGGTCTCGAATTGACAGAATTTCAGAATGTCACATCTATGGAAATAGAATATTCCACATGCGCTTAATAAGAAGATACAATGAATGGGTGGATGACGCGTCTTGGGACGTCACAACTTAACAACCGAGAAGAGATGTTGGCATGTCCGATGGGTAAGAGGCATGACGTCACCGTTTAATTGGTATCGAGCAAGGTCGGCCTAAACCATTTGGTCATGGCCTGGATTGATAAGGTGTGCTGGATTTTGGGATAGTTAGTAGGATTAAAACTCGTGGTTGTGATTGTTGAGTGACCTTTGGGTTACTATTATTGAGTTCTCTTGGTATAGCGACTTTAGTCGAGTAGGGTCTTGTAAAGTTCCTGCAAGTTGAGTAATCGTATTACAAGAGTGCCTAGAGGAAAGGTAACTCAAGAGGATCCAAGAGTGGAAGGGATTTTGTAGGCGTTTAAGGCCTTAGGAGATATAGTAGGGTAGCAAGTGAGGAACCAAGCTACATTTCGCCGAACCGTCGAAGTATGCGCTAAGGATGGTTGAAGACCTTGTGAATATGGCAAGGAGATTTCGGGATGGACTGAAACCCGAGATTGAGGATCGGGTAGTGCCAACTGAATCTCAAGGATTATAGGCTTGAACTTGTGTTGTATTCTAATGATTTTAGTATTGACTTTAATTGATGAAACTTAGTGGTAATATGATTGAGATTCGCAAGGAAGAGAACGAGAATCGAGAAGTTTTAAGCGTGGATTTGAACTGGTGATTATGCTTGAGGTTTAATTAATTGCTTATGAACGAAAGGTTAGTTGGATTGTATGAATGTGATTTTGGATTTTCAACGACCAAACTTGAGATATAGTGTAGTGATCAATGGATGGACTGGATGATAAGTTCGAAAGGTGAAAATTTAGATTTGAATCGTGGGAGTTTAGCGGATATCCTATTTGGAACGATTGTGGATATGGAATTATGGTGAATGATAATTCTAGATCATAGATCTGAATTTGTGCGGCACTTTGATGGTTTAAGTTATTGATTTTTATTGACGGCCTTGATTGATGAGAAAAGGGTTCGTAAGAAAGTGAACGTGAACGTTTGGACCAAAGGCCAGTGTAATTGAATGCATATGAGTTTTTTTCGGACAATAATCGGACATGAAGTTATAGATGATCTTAAGCAATTGATTCTTGAGATATGATGGCTGCTTATGGAATTAGAAAGTTTCAATTAATAAGAATTGATGTGGAAATGAGTATCGTATAATGAGTAATGAGGACAATCATGCATTGCACGTGTTAGTTGTATTAAACCGTAAATTGAGAAACGTGCGCGCATGAGCATATCATTATTTTATTGGACTTGATAAACCGTCACTTGGTATGGGACAAGCTGTAGGGGATGCCTACAAACCGTAATGAGATGTGGTATGGGACATGTCGAACGAGACCTTCTTAGTAGGTGTTTGACTTGGGGATGAACCAAGCGAAGGCTTGTGGACCTGTAACAACCCGGTTTGGCAAGGGCGGGAAGTGAAGCTTGGGCCAAATGGCCTCGAGCAAGGAGTAGCTTCCGGCAGGCTTCTAAGATGGCAATAGAGGCGGGAATGAACCAAGTTACGCATTGAAAAGTGGGTCTAGACATTGTGCTAAGTCGACTTTATTAAAAATACATTACATTAAATTAGGTTCTCAAAATGAAAAATATTTTTTTCGAAAATTCATAGCATTGCATCTCTAAGATCGCAATGGTGAATGACGTAACGATAAATGGATTGAAGTACCATGGACAAGGATGTGGAAATGCCTGGACCGCATGGTGAAAAGTTGGTGAAAGTCTATTGTGATACCTTTGAGGTTGTTGTCAAAGAAGATCCTCTCTGTGTGAGGGATGTGTTGTTTGTATATGCCTACAGGTGATGTATCCTGCAGAGGTTTAGATTGCATCACGGAATGCTTGGAGGTTGATTCCCGGAGATTTGAGGATTGTGTCGGACTTGTTTGAAATTGTGTTTTATGCGAAGACCGTACCCAAGTAACCACGGGCAGGTATGTTGATCAAAGAATTGTGGAAATGAACGTGAATGGTTCGTAATGGCAAATTATGAGTGGATGACATATTGTGGTTTGCTAGTTGAATCTATGAGTTACAAAAGTTGATGATGACCCGGAATAAGGTTAAGATTACTAGATATGGCAATTAAGGAAAATAAGTAATCGAGTGCACAAATAAAGCACAGTAAGGCCATATAGTTTAGAGAGAAGATGACCATAAGGGTTTTGCATTTGATAAGCAAGGAATTTAAAGGCCAAATTTTGAGGACAAAATTTCCTAAGGAGGGGGAGATTGTGACATCCCAAAAAATTCGATGTCCTGAAAGATAAATAAATTCGATGGATTTTAACCACGAATTTCAGCTTGGTTGATAATATTGGATTTTCGAGAATTAAGGGACAATCGTTGGATGTTGATTTATCGAACTGAAAATGGTATTGGGAACCTTAAAGCACTTGGACAAGGGAAATCAAGCCGGGATAATGGAGTCGTCAAATCAAAGCTCCGAGACAATTCGCGCCCGAGCCTAGTCCTAGCAAAACCTTAGAAGTGAATTTACCAATTTGTACTTAAAGGTAAATTTCTTGTATTGCCCTTTTGCCTTGAAATGACCATTTTATCCCTTTGCAAAATTACCATTTTACCCTTGTGAGAAATTACCTTATTACCCTCCATCATTGTTGCAAAAAGACTAACCTACCCTTGTTTGTAAAATTACATTTGTACCCTTAACATTTATGACAATGAGACAAAAGCCCTTAATGCAATTAATGACTTAGAACCCACCTTTTATTATTCCTTCTCTTCTTTTCTTCCCCATTTGGCCGACCATTTCCCCTCTCTCTCTCCTCACTTGGCCATCTCTTTTCCCCATCTCTATTTCCCCTAGCTACTTCAAGCTTCCTCGTTGTCGTTCGCCGTTAATTGTCGCGCCGCCGAGGGTTATCGTCACTTGCACCACCCTCCAACCAACTTTGTGGGCCATCGTGACCGAGTCGAGCCGAACCGAACCGAACCGCTGCCATGCCACCCAAAATTCCCCCACACCCGAGAGCCCGTCTTTTCGGATTTCTACCCCGCCCCGAAAAGAAATCGCTCGTTTGAGCTTATTCGGAGGACGAATTGAGCTCTGTTTTCTCCTATAAGACCATAAGATTGAGGGATACTTGGATTTGGGGGTTAATTTTCGAGGAAACCCTGGAAGTTTCGTGGGTTTGAGCGCAGAAGCGATCGGTGGAGCCCGATTCGTTCAAAGATTGATTCAAGTTCCGCCGTTTGTCATTCGTTGTTGTACCGTCATAGGTTGTCGTTGCCAAGTTACGCACCACCCCCGAGCTCAACCACCGTGCCGAGCCAAGAGGCCGAGAGCCACCGAGGATTACCGTTGTCTCGCTCGAATCGTCACCATCGATCGTTTGTTGTCAACGGCCGTTATTTATGAGTTAACCCATAATCTCCGATTAGGTCGTTAATTATGTTTAGGGATAGATTATTTTATGTTAATTATGGGTTAGTTTAGTTAATGATGGTTGGGTTAAGTTAATTGACTACGATTGGGTTAGTTGATCGCGATCGAGTTAGTCAACCCTTGTTATTTAAAGTAACCGTAGTTACTTTTATTTAACTATAGTTACTTTTCGTTAACCCTAGTTACTTTTAGTGAACTATAGTTACTTTTCGTTAACTGTGATTACTTTATGTTAGCCATAGTTACTTTTGTTAACCATGGTTGGGTTAGTTAACCTTGGTCGATAAGCTATCGCTATTTTATGATAAGCTATCAATATTTTTATTATAACTATCAAGGTTTGGGCAATAAGCTATCGAGGTTTGGACGATAAGCTATCGAGATTTGGATGATAAGCTATTGGAGTTTGAATGATAAACTATCAATGTTTGACGATAAGCTATCGACTTATTATTTTATTAATATTATTGTGTAGTTTTAATACTTGTTTCTAATTGTTCTATGCTTAAATTGTGATGTCAACGTTGGAAATAGCCAAATAAATTGGCTTATATAATTAATTATATTGATCGGCAATCCTCAAGAATGTTTGGATATGAAAGTATGCTTGAGTTTGGTAGTTGAATCATGTGATTGAGGGTTTTTTGTTGGGTTGTGTCTCGATCTTGTGATAGTTAGAGCGTAGCGCTAGTCGCACGTTATTGATATGTTATCGACGGTTGTCCTATGTATATAGGCCGCCCTAAGCGAATCGGCGCCCTACTTGGATTTAGGAATTGACTCACGGAGATTTTATATCTCACCCGTTGTTATTAACCATTTTTTATGTCCTTAACTATGGAGTAACGAAGTGGAGGGCGTGGACGTTGGTATCTTTTTAGAGTAGCTTGGGTAGTGTTAATTTGGACTCGAACTAGCATCTTTTGTGTGGTTAGGAAGTGGCCTTGAGGTAGGGCTTGTGTGTGTATATATATATATACCTCCCTTAGCTAACAAGTAAATAAATAAAATAATCTTTTGTAGATGTTGATTGACTTGATTGCCTACGGTTCTATCTCTATTGTTTTAATATTGTCACGTGGAAATAGAATATTCCGCATGCGCTTAATAAGAAGATACAATGAATGAGTCGGTGACGCGTCTTGGGACATAACAACTTAACGATCGAGAAGGGATGTTGGCGTGCTCGATGGGTGCGGGCGTGACATTAAGGATAGCAATTTTCTTCGAGTCTTGCCGGACTATCAACATATCATCGACATAGAGTAAAATAATGATGAAATCACCACTGGCGTACCTCTTAATAAACACGTAGTGATCGGGCGTGAGTCTTCTTGAAGTCATGTTGCGCCATGAACAAATCAAACTTTTTGTACCAATGTCTTGGTGCTTGTTTTAGACCATAAAGGTTCTTTCTAAGACGATACACCAAGTGCTCTTTATCCGAAACTTTGAAACCCTCGGGTTGCTCCATGTAGATCTCTTCCTCTAGATCTCCGTGAAGAAAGGCGATCTTCACATCAAGTTGTTCAATCTCCAAGTCTAGGGTGGAAAATATACCAAGGACAGCTCGGATTGATAACATCTTCACCATCGGAGAAAATATCTCTTCAAAATCGATTCCCTTCTTCTGGTTGCATCCTTTGACAACAATTCGAGCTTTATACCTCGACCACGAGTTGTTTTCATTAGTTTTAAGTCCATACACCCACTTAGTTTTCAACGCTCACCTTCCCTTCGGTAACTCAACTAGATCATAGGTATGATTCTCATGCAAGGACTGCATCTCTTCCCGCATGGCTTTCACCCGTTCTTGTTTCTCATTGTTAGTTATAGCTTCTTCATAGCTTTGAGGCTCCCCCTTTTTTGCAAGAACCGTATAATCATCTGCGGGATATCCGGTTGAGGGACACCCGATTCTAGTGGATTGTCTCAATTGAAGTTGAACTTGAGGTTCTAGTTGGACAGGCACCGATTGGTTTGTTTGTCTCTCGCTATCTTGACGGGCTCCTCTGTTGGTGGTTCGACATTACCATCACCAACTTCTTCATTGTTTTGCGATGATTCTCCCCCGAATCATCACGCTTCTTACAAGATAATATAGGATTGGAATGGGTAATGACCCTGGTCTTGGGCTTCTTGATGTCATCAAGAGTTCGGTCTTCAAAGAATACAACATCATGACTTCTCACAATCCTCCTTTTGATTGCATCCCATAATCGATAACCAAACTCATCTCTTGGTGAACCAAGGTAAATATACTCCTTGGTCTTTACTTCAAGTTTAGATTGTTCATCTTTAGGAATATGGACGAAAACTCGGCAATCGAACACTTTCGGATGATCGTATAATGCTTTCTTTCTTGTCCAAACCTCTTTTGGGATTTCTCCATCCAAAGGTTTTAACGGTGATAAGTTGATTATATCAACTATAGTCTTTCTGGTCTCACCCCAAAATGATTTGGGTAGTTCGACATGAGAAAACATGCATAAGACTCTCTCCTTAATGGTTTGGTTCATCCTCTCGCCTACACCATATAGCCGTGGCATCTTTGGAGGCATCTTCTCTAGTTTAATACCATGTGACTTGCAGTATGCTTCGAATAGACCACGATACTCGCCACCATTATCAGCTCGCACGCATTTTAATTTCCTCCCTGTCTCCCGTTCTACCATGGCATGACACTCCTTGAATGCTTGGAGAACTTAATCTTTCATGCTCAATAAAGACACCCATACTTTTTTGGAGTGATCGTCGATAAAGGTAACGAAGTAATATGCACCGCCGAGAGATTTCTCTATCATCGAACAAACATTTGTGTGGACTAGTTCAAGAACATACCTTCTCCTTCTAGGTCAATCTGGTTTCTAGAATGACACTCGGCGTTGTTTGATGGCTAAGCGGTGAGTGCGAGCTCCAGTAATTGGCCTTTCACATCAAAGAGTAGTTCTTTCTTAGCGAGGATTTGTAATCCCTTCTCGCTCATGTGACCAAGCCTTTTGTAGGATGAAAAGAAACCTTCAAGTGGAGTAACGTGGAAGGACGCACTTGAGTCAACGATCCACGAACGATCATCGTAGGCAACGTTGAGGTAGTTGTCTTCTCAAATTAGGAAGACAACATCATCTTCGAGTTGTTGCGTTGGCCGTAGTGCTCTTCTCCTCCTTCTTCTTTGGGTCTCCATGGTCCGGCTTAACATTGCTTGCCTTTTGATCTCTCTTAAGAATCCAGCACTCCAACTTCTTGTGACCCGGTTTCCGGCAATAATAACAAGTTACTTTGGAGCGAGATCTAGACCACCCACGAAACTTGTCATGATCGTGGCTTTTACTTCTTCCATGGGTCTCACTTCGCCATGATTCTCAACGACGTTGGCCTCATATTGGCTGAATGTGCCTCGTTCTTTTCTCCTAGCTTCTTCATTAAATAGGTTATCGACTACGGTATCCATGGTGAGCTTCCCTTCCGGACCGAGTTACTTAGAGTAATGACCAACGTGTCCCAACTTTCTAGTACGAAATTGAGGAGTAAAAGGGCTTGCAACTCATCATCGATCTTCATCTCAATCTTCGTCAATTGATTCACGAGCCCCTTAAAAGTGTTCAAGTGCTCAATCATACTTTGACCATCCTTACACTCTAGCTTCACCAATCATCACACTAGGTGAGCTTTATTGCAAGGCGTCTTCTTTTGAATCATGGACTCTAGCTTCGTCCATAATTCGTGAGCATTGGTGTATGTTGACGCATGCTTGAACAAACTTTTATCGATATATTTGCAGATCATAGTGATCGCTTTATGATTCAAGATTTCCCACTCTTTATCGCTCTTTTCCTACGGTTGGTCGTCATTTAGGATTGGCTCGTACAAGTCCCTGCAATATAGGTGGTCCTCCATCATGGGCTTCTAATAGGAATAGTTCTCCGCAGTGAGTTTGAACATATCACCATCATGGGTGATAGTAGCCTCTATCTTGAAACACATAATGCCCTTGAACCAAGCTCGATACTACTTGTTGGGTGGTCTTAGGCCTCTCTCATCCCAAAAGCTAGTCCAAAGGATGAGATTTTTTCTTACACTTACAAACCGACCACTAGCCTCTTCCACAACCGATGTGGGACAACCCCAACAATGAAGAAAGCCACCACTTGTGTAAAGAGTTTGAGAGATTCTCGAACTAGAGTGTATTCCACCACAAAGGTGAGGGTGATCCACCAAATTCGGTGAGAAAATACTGTTGTAATCCTACTATTATAGTGGAAGAATTTCTTGGTTTTTCCCTTTAGTTTTCGAGGGGTTTTCCACGTAAAATTCTATGGTCTCCGCCTCTACATTTCTTTATTTTTTTCTCTTGCCCATCTTGATCACACGAAGAGGGAGAAAGGGTTTGCTTCTGCATACTCGCCTTTTTCCCAATAGTGGTATCAAAGCCTAGGTTACCAAAAAAGTCTGGACCCAACAGCCACACGAGAGAGATACGGGTTGTCGCTGCTTTTGACCCATGGCCCGATGTGTGAGGGAGAGATTGTTAAGGTTTTCCAACATCGATTGTGGAAGGGGTTGGTGGTCGGTTTATAAGTATAAGGAAAAACCTCATCCTTTGAGCTAGCTTTTGGGATGAGAGAGGCCCGAGACCACCCAATAGAGGAAGCATTAGCCTGGCGCTTCGGTGGCTTGACCCGTTGAGGAAACTCATTATGTTGTTATGCCTTCGAGGGACTCAGGATGTGTCTTCTATAATCAACTTCATCAAGATATCTCGAGGAACTAACGACCCCGGACGTCACCGACATGATAGAACTTACGGACCAAATAGCAGCCACACTGGCGCATGGAGAAGTCGATAACATTACTGTTACAGACAAGGTCATGACGTAGATGAGAGATCAAATAACTGCTGTAGCACAATCTTTTGTGGAGGATAATGGGAATGGAGTCACATTGGGGAGAATGCTTGCGGTCTCACCATTCAGCGTTATGCCCCAGGATATCTGCAATTTGGCAGAGGATTTGTTGATCTCTCTTATCATATACCTTTCCATAAGTTCCAGCGTGCAGATGGAACTTTAGATGCAGTGCATCTAGGATTCGGATTCGTGAACCGTAAGGTAAATACTATGTCCTAAATGTTCTGATGCTTACTTCTCCAGTATGTGCGCTTCCATGTACACTCAAGATTTTAAGTCCAGTCAGAAACAGAGATGGAAATTACGGAAACAACGCCTGCCGAGCAGGAGCAGGAGATGAGACTAGATGATGAGGCATTCGCCAACTTCTATGAGAAATATGTGGCTGGCAGGCCTGTCGCTTACTCAGAGAAGTATCTTGCTAACTCAGCATAGACATTTTCGGCATTGAAGTCAATAGAGGGGCAGTAATCACTGATGATCGCAGGCCGAGGAGGGAGCGTAAATTGGTGTTGACCATGGGTATGAATGATTTGGAGCAGTGCCCTGAATCGGGGCCGATAGGCGATGTACTTCTGGGGTCTGATTTCTCCATATCAACTTCCATTTCGATCATACAGCAACCAAATCTTAGAGGAGAACTGCAGGGTCGTGATGAAGATTTCTCCATCATGTAAATGTCAATCCTAGAAGAATTAGCTAACAGCTTCATGCACTTAAACTAGAGCTAGGAATCCTACTCTTGCGAGGAATATGGAAGAACAAGCAAAAAGATAATTGACAGCAACCCGTAGACTTTGGCCCAGCGGCCGCACATCTACCAAAAGACATGGGAGGTCTGGGGTTCTGGGAAGATTACACTGGCAAGCCAATGAAGAAAGCAAATTAAAAAATTAAATTTCTCTCTTCCGGATCAGTATTCTTTAACTTGTAGGATTCGCCGTCTTTGCAAGGAGATTCACCAACTATGATCCATTTCTTTTGCAAGAAATCCGCGTATAATGATGTGGACACCTAATTTTTTTTTTTTTTTCCTTTCCTTCGCGAAATGGTATATCCATATCGAATAAAACATAGGGCCGTTGTGAAATTGCAGCCAAATTGGCCCAATCTGCAAAATGAGTTTGAATTTAAAGCAAAGGAGGCCCTAAGTTCGTTTGAATCTTTAAGACTGAGCCCGCACAAGCCACGCCCCTATGAAATTCGGCCAGTCACTTGTTTCTCTTGCTTGGTCGAATTCTACATATGCAATGCCTGCCATGTTCGAAATTGAGAAAGTAAATAACATGAGAAGTGGAATCTCAGCTAACACTATTTTTTTTCTTTTTTTCTTTTCTATCTCTAACACTCCTCTCTAATTTTTCTTTGCAAAGATGCAGAGCGCGGGAGTCGAGCCCTACACCTATAATCGTCGCATTTTGCAAGGTAACATACTTTATCTCTAATTCTTTGATTAATTCAATAGTATGAGCCTGCGCATTTTCTACTTTCATTTTGTCTGGATATTTGTCCCCGAATGTATTCACAAAACCAACCAAGAACGCAATGCTACTCTTCTCGAATATGGTTAAATCCGAACCAATACCTTTAGCGTATAATTTCGGTTTAATTTTTTTGCTAGTATTTCGCAGTTTTGTTGTTACTTACATTGTTTCAGTTTATTTCGATTGGATGTTTGATGAGATTGTTATTTGACTACATTATCTTGTTTTTTCAAATTTTGGATTTGATGTTAGTTTAGATCGATTTCACTGCATAATAGGTCAAACGATTTGCATCAGGATTACTTCCCATGAAATAAAGATTTATCACATGTTGATCTTTTAGATATGTTATCAAATTTCATGTTGTGTTTGCGTTCAATTCCATTTAGTAAATTTACATAACATATATGCATAATATACATTGCTATGTTTCAATGTTAGATCGACAATTTGACATGCTACACTTACATTAGGGCATGGTTAATAAGACACATTTTTAGATTAATTAGGGATTCCGCATAAGGGAAATTACATCTTGGAAATTTGCATATTTAGGGAAATTCACATGTGCATGTCTAATTATGTTCACCTTTACATCTTTAGGAATCTTGATACTTTTGCATATTTTTACATAGACAACTACTCATATTTGCACCGTCATTTTTGCAATTAGAATTATCATGAGTAGATGTCCTATGCGTATTTAGGACATTTAGGTTGAGTTGATAGTTAATTGTTATATTTGCACTTTTATTTCCTTAAATCACAAGTACAAAAATATGGAAAATACAAGAAAATCATATCTTGCATTCTAATAACTTTAGATTGTATCTTATTAAAAAAAACATATGTCTAGGATTGCATTTAGGGAAATTTAAAGAAATTATTGATTCTCCTAATATTGCATTAAACTTTAAGTTGCATTAATAAGGATTTATTCGTACATTAATCAGTTCATCTTTTGAAAAGAATTAATTTAGTAGATATTCATAGAACTTTACATACACATATTCATTTTCCTTTTCCAAGTATTAGTTTACATTAGAGATTAAATATTGAGCTTTCATTATAGCTCACGAGGATCCTCTCTTGTGTCTTAATAATAAGGATTTGTATTAATTTTGTCCGACACGACTCGGGTTTTTTATTTTCCAGCCTTTAACTTGCTTTATTTGCTTGGTCTTATTGGATATTTGTTGAGCTCTTTATATGGGCAAAATCAGGTGTCAACAAGAGCTTGATGAGAAAGCCATCTAGGGCAGTATGAATTAGTTCTCCAACTATGATTGCAAAAGGCTTAAGTCTTTCGTGGATAAGAGTATCATGATTATGCAAGTTAGTCCAGGTAAAACCAAGGTCCAACACAACATCCATTGCTCCTCAATGATCGAAGCAATCAGGAGATTCATGGATTCTGTTTCTGTTAGCTCTTCGACCACCTAATTTCTCTCGTTAGTGCAAGTTATTTCATTTGATTCATCTATAGCTATCCGAGGCATATCGATAGAATTAGCGACATTCTCCAAACTGACCCATAAAAGAGCAGGATCGTCTGATTTATGGCTAGTGTAAATACAAGACGGCAAAACCAATTTCATTGGAAGCGGAATAAGCATTACTGACCTCAATCACAAGATATATCCCTTCAATCCAACCCAACAATCTAAACTTGAAGATCCGTCATCCTCGAGAACCCCAGTTTCTAGGGTAAGTACACCTAGGGTGCCATAATTTTTTTTCGCTTACCCGAGTGCCATATTTTTAAAAATCGATCACTTAAGTGCTATCGGCGATTTGCCTCGTCTGAAAATCCTACGTGGCATTATAATAATGTAAACAAGCCAACGTGGCATGCCGGAAAGTTGAATCAGCAAATGAAATGCTAAACAACATCACCCAACTTCTCTTATTAAAGAAACGTTCGCTTACTTCAGCAATTTGGAGCAAAATCAAATTTGTAGAACCCTAACCCTACCGAACCGAACCCACGATTTCCAATTCTTCGAATTGGCCAAAATCAGCTCATCAAATTTGCGGTGGGGAGCAGAAGCAAGAGAAGCAGCTCCCGAATCTACGAGCAAAGTCAACATGAAGCTCTACATTTTACTATTGTGGGTTGCAAATGTTGAAGTATGTCTCACATTGCTTGACAACGGGTCTTAAGTACTCTTTATATTTATGTGGTCTCATTTCACCTATTAGTTTAAGCTTTTGGATTAAACTTTCTAACATAGTATCGAGCCAAGTGTTATTCCTTTCGTGAATGTGCGTGGTAAAATTTCATGTGAACGTGCATAGCCAAAATTTCACATGCCGCACGTTATCCGGCTTGCATGTGAGAATGGGTGTTGAAGTAGTCCCACATTGCTCGACAATGGGTCATAAGTGCTCTTTATATTCATGTGGTCTCCCTTCACCTATTAGCTTAAGCTTTTGAGTTGGATTTTCTAACGGTGAAGTCCAACAAGAATAGCTTGGACGAGAGATAATCTTGGGAGAAGGTTTCATGGATGCACCAAGTATAGAGAAGACTTTAGTTGTTAATATTTTAGGTGGGTTGACGCAAAATTCTCGAACCGAGCAATAGAGGTTATCTTGGAGCTACTTCAAGGAGGAGATGCACCTCGACATGTGGGTCCTGGAATCTTTGGTGAACTACTTGGAAGAAGGAATTTTCAAGAATAAAAGTTTAAAGAGATATTTATTGAGTGTTTCTTGTGTTGTTGTCTTGGGTTTGTTTTGGTTTATGGGCATATGTAACCCTAGCAAAGAGAAGAAGCTTCGAGTCTACCATAGTCGATGAACAATGAAATGGTGTTGTTGTATTTGTAGCAATGAATGTGAATTGTTGAAATGATTTGATGCGGGAATGATTTTACTTTTGGAGATTCGGTGTGTGGGTTGAATGGCAACTTGACTGGGTTAAATAACAATATATGGTTGATTTGGTGGAAATTGATATTTTATGATGCAATATGTGCATGATTGTTGGTTTATAGAAATGATAGATGATTTGCAATTTGTGCTACAATTTGTGCAGCAAGAGCTGAGATGATTTTGCATGTTCTAGTTGATTTGGGCTATTCCGTGTATAGTGATGAACGATCGAACAAGTTACAATAACTTTACGAATGATCATTTAAGTGCCATAAATTATTTTTAACCAACTATTTAGGTTACTCAAACTTTTAAAATGTGGCCACTTCGGTACCTCATCTCCTTAAAAGTTACAACTTGGGTTCCTCAATCTTTTTAAAAGTGATTACCGAGGTTCACCTTCTTAAACACATTCTTGGGCTCAAGTTCTTGACCCGTAACAGCTTACAATAACAAGAGACCTATTACAAGATGCTATCAACCTTGGTCCGAACCAAATGCCATTGCATTTGCCTCCAAGAAAAAACAATATAATCATTTGCACTAGTAATAGTAAACTGTGTTCTCTTACATCAACAACAACAAGACAATCTTAATTAAGACCGAATATTGCTGCTAAACACACTAGCCAAAATGCAGTAATAAAACACCTAACAACATTGCTGCTAAACATACCAGCCAAAATGCAGCAATAAACATCTAAAAACATTGCTTGCACAACACATAACCAACCAAAACGAAGCATTAATATCAAACGCCTAACAACAACATGAAAATCCTAAACAGACATCTTCTCCCATCAAATTCTCCCAATAGTCAAGTTGAACAACCTATTCACTTCCTTTTTTCTTTGAAAGCTCACTTGATTCATGATCCTAGTACTCTTTCGCACTAGAATTATAGGCACATCCTTCACTCGTGTCCCTTTTTTTCGCTGTCTTATCTTTTGGAGGAGCCATTGTTTTGGTTGGATGTTCATGTCTTTTGGTGTTGTCTCTTATTGAACTTACTTGTCTCGGATCTCGGCGCTATGGCAGTAGGTTAACATTGATGTGTAGTGACACATCTAGGATCATTTGACTAAGATAGAACCGAGGTTGGGGTAACTTTTGGTGCATGTTTTGGAGTTATCCTTTGTACCCTCTATTTTGGATTTGCTTCTTTTTGGCTTGTGCTAGAGTAACTATTGGTTGGTTTATTTGTGCTTGCCATTGGCTTCTTCTTGTAGGTGCAGTCCATTCTTGACTTGGTCCTCCTTGAGATATCAACACGTTTGAACTTCTCCTAGGTTGCAACCATATAACCTTCAATTACCATATCAAGCAAATGATATATCCTAAATTCATGACACTCAGAAAACTAACATGCAAAATCGTCATGCCGGTATTTATATCTCGTGACAATCCATAGCCATATTGTCTTATCTTGTTTCCAATTACACCATGTGTACATTGTTGTCCAAAACTTTTAGAAACTCTTTAGTTCTTCTTCTTCTAACTTGCAAAAAGATATAAAGGAATGAAGTTAATTCACAAAGGATGTACATACAAAACAAATTACTTGATATTTCCTCCTCTCGTTGTACACTATTAGACCGAGTTGGGTCCGGAGTTAGTCCTGCATCATTGCTTGTATTGCCCTAAGATGCCCTTGCATCATTGGCCTGTGTTGTCTCCTATTGTTGTTGCTGTTGTTGTTGTTGCTACTCGTTGCTACTTCTTAGTTGGACGACTAGTCTTATCGTGCCCTTCCCCATAGTAGTGTGAGCATCGAATTATTGCACCAGCCTTGCTCATTATGTTACTACTGCTCTCAATTTCTTGCATTCTCCTTTTCTTTTTAGACCTGCCAATTTGCTTCCTTAGTGGTAGAGGCTCTGAGGGGGGGGAGGGTGATGGTTTGTTTTGTCCCAAAATTTGCTACTCCTCAGTGGCTACATCATGAATTGGTATGAAGCAAGTTACTAGCTTTTCTTATAATACTCGTCTACATAATCATCTCGCATTGAGGATCTTTCGCTATATGGCACAAATGACATATGAACATTGTATTCCAGTCAATTGCCAAGCTCAACAAGAACATTTTCTCCTCTCCAAGTGGATAACATACTTGTCATCATTATTCATAATCTTGAATCCACCGTTCCCATTCCAAATCGGATGGCAAAACCTACTAGCACATATGTTTCCCTCCAATTTCTTCACAATCCTAGGCCCACATTGTCTAGGCCACGTTGAACATTCATCTCTTGTTGACATAAATTTTGACTCCCTTTTACAGTTACTAATTTTTGCATAAAAATGAAGGATTAATTTTAGTCTCTAGAACATATTAATTTTTAGTACTCGCATTTAGCATTAAAATTGGACCGGCGGTGGTTTGAGGTTCTGAATTTATTTGATTTGTCTGGACTGTGCGCGTAAGCGAAACGAAATTTGGGCAAGCAACGATGGGGGAGCACTGGCCGAATTGCATAAGGGGAGCCCATTGTGCTTGGATTAAATGGAATTAGGCCCACATGAAATAAGAAGTCTTCATGTTTAGTGTTAGTAGGACTCATTATTTAAGCCCACGGAAGTGATGTTAAACCTTGAATTTTCATTCTAAATAGACATCTGCGTCTCAAAAGAAGTGGAGGCCACACAAATTCATAACAAACGGCAAAAGTTTTTGCGCAGAACACCATAGAGAGCACATGGCAACAAGAGAGAGGCGGCTTTATGGGGTGGTCTTGATTCTCTGTCGCTTCGGCCAAAAAGTGAGAGAGAGAGAGAGAGAGATTTTTCTTTTTTTGCTGAGGAGATCCACGGCCACAGGAGAGAAACACTGAGAATGGACGTGAGAGGGGCGTCTGACTCTATAGTCTTCATCCATGCTTCAAAGTCTTGATCAGAAAGAGACTCTATGGTCTTCATCCATCCTTCAAAGTCTTGATCAGAGGAGGCCACACATTGCACTCACACGGCCACAGGAAAATAGTGGGTCGGAGAGAAAAAAACAAAAAAAAGAAAGAAAGGTGAGAAATCCACAAGCAGTGAAGGAAGAGGAGGAGGCCACGTATTGAAGGCTCCCTCTCTCTCTCTCTTTCTTCTCAGTGGACGATTCACGATCAATACAGGCAGGGAAGAAAAGCCAAAAAAAAACAAGAGACAGGACTCTTGGCTACAATTCCTTTTCTCGATCAACATTGAGCAAGCACAACAGATCTACCCATCATCCAGTCGAGACCCGGCGACGACGACGTTCGCTCCATCCTTGACAATTCTAGACCCATATGTCCCACACCGACGAGGAGCCATTCTGACTTGTAACGAGAATCCAGACCATCCACTGCTATTTTGGTTTATAAAATCTTTGTCTTGCAGGTTGTTTAGTGAAAGCAATCACTCCAAATGAACCCCGACAATGTCTCACAAGTGCCCTGCATGCTAAGGCCAATATTGGTTCACTGATGAGTGTAACAATGCCCAGCTCATCGTCAAATCTGCACTTGATTTTTTTGACCTTGCTCTTAGTGAAAATCCAGGAACATTGAAGTCCACATCTGCGGTGTCCAGCTCCTCTAATCGACGATCTGGTGGCCCTCATTGCGAGGAGTTCTCTTACAGGTCCTTGTCGTCGCTGTCTTCATCCACAAAGAGGACGTGATTGTGAATGCTCCCGAGAGCACCGCTGGACCGAGTTCACCGAGCATCATCGTGGGTCGATTCATAGTCCGCGATCCCGTGCCGGCATTGTTTGGTTCAAATTTGGAAAGCCAATCCTTCGGATAGGGTAAATTTTCTAATCTTAATTTGATTTGACATATTTATTGCATATTTTGAATAAATCGTTGAAATATTCGAGATTGTAGGTGAGATAATGATTAGGAAATTTCATAATCCGCCAAGTCTGTCTATAAGATTGTAAATGAACGTTTAATTAGGCAGAGATTTAAATCCAATAGTTTAATCCGTAAGATTACCAATTAAAAATGGGATTTAAATATTGCAACATCTTTCAAAATCTGCTTTCCTTATTTGAAATAATTGATTGCGAATTGTTATCTTTTAGAATATATTGTCTTGTATGATATATTTTAAATTTCTAAAAGATATCGCATTTAGATAGTTTCTGCATATTGATTGGATTGCATCTTAGAATAAAAATCATGTAGATGTTTGCATGTTTAATTTAATTCTAGAATAATTTAACTAAGATTTGCATTCTATGATAGAAGTTGCATGTTTAAGTAAAGTTTTATGCCTAAGACAACATGTTTTTAATAGATTAGGGTTTAGGCAAATTTAAACCCTAAAATGTTCAAGATAACTATCTTTAGGCATAGTTCATTTTATGGCCATCTATAAATTCGAAAATCATAAAAATAAACTATTCTTGCCATGTCATATAGATTGCATGTTAGGTTTACATTGCATTTGCATTTTTAGGTTTAATTAATTTGCATGTCATATAGTCGATATAATTAGAACGTAACATAGTTTGCACATTAGTTTAATTTAATTGCATGCCATTTAGGTCAGTCATGTAGTTAATTAAATTAATTTCATATGCACTAGCTTAGGGTAGCCTGCATCCAAATAATTGCATTAGAATAGAATTCATGCATTACGTGCATTTTATTTTCATAAAAGAGAAAACCCGAGTGTGAGAACAATTTTCCTTGGCGCATGCTCCTTCCGATTATTTAATTTCTGGATCGTCATTTAATTGATTGTGCACCCGCATAATAACCTTTATTAGTGACTTAGTTTAAAATCAATCAATGCTCTTCGATTAAATATTTTCTTAAAAATAAAATGGTACCGAAATGACATTAATAGAAATAATAGTATAACCAAGTCTCCGAACTCATTAGTCTTAAGTTTGTAGAACTAAAATATTTTTTGATATTTTATTTAGGTGTCTAATCAATATACCCCAAAATTGATTAGTGGCAGCTTCGAGTTAAATCATTTGCATGTTAAATATTGAACCTAAGTTGCGATTTAGTATAGTTTGGGACGGCTTGGGCTAGATTAGGCAATTAAATTAACTTAGTAATCTGTTAGCCTAATTTTTAGACCGCGACATCTTTTCTGTCGTGCACCTAGTCATAACCAAAACCCGATGTCTTCAAGCATACCGATGATTGATTTGCACCTCTCCTATAATCGTGCCGTTGAATGCCTCACAAAGATTGTTATAAACGATGTCGCATTTGAATTCTTCACTAAAGAAGGCCTACACCAATGCTTTGCTTCAATGTGGAACAAGTCTTCAAAAGCTTCAAGCAGACAAGTTATGTAGAGCTTCTTTGTGAACTCAAGTCCGCCACATTGGTGCTCTTTGCAATCAACTAAAATTGCTTTTGTAATTGATCACATATGTACTTTTTTGCCCAATTTGCATATATGTGCTGAACACACATTCCGTGCTCAAGCATATTTAATCAATTCAGCCATTACTTGGAATAAGTCCCTATAAAACCAATAAACATTAGTAATGTATGGAAAAAATGAATGTCATTAGAAAGAAGTTCAATCACAATGCTTTACCTTTTGTTGATCACTCATAAATGCCCAACCTCTTCCATCGGTTATGCCAATATCAGCCATTAGAACTTCCAAAAACCAAGATCAAGTGTCCTTGTTCTCTAACTTCACAATAGCTTAGGCTATTGGAAACATTTGGTTGTTTCCAACTCTCTCAATGGCAACCAATAACTCTCCTTGGCATACCCACTTCAAAAAACAATCATCTAACTTTATCACTTTTCTACAGCTAATTAAGAATCCCTTTTCGCATGCCTCAAACCGGATATATATTCAGCCAATGACCTCTCCACAAACTCCTCATGAATTCTACTTGGTGGATTTTGAAGCCTATACTCCCTAGTATAGTCCCGCATCTATGCATATTCTTGATGTGCACTTATCACCTTGTACTTAGCCCTTTTACACTAATTTCTCGACACATTCACACCTATTTCCTCTTTGAATAGTTGTTTCAATTAAGTACTATTCTTTTTGGCATGGCCTTAGTGGTGTTAAAGAAGTGCTTGGCCAATCACACACTTGTGATTATTTTATAATGAAATTCAATACCACGCAGTTATGCTCCTCCCGAAGTGGCCAAATATTGAATGTGCTAGTTTTCCTACCGAATGCACCATATATCTTCCATGGACAATTATCTTGTGCACACTCCACTCTAATATAATTCTTCATATTTCTAATGAACTTAAGATTCCTCTATTGAGTGATTAAGTACTTGATAATAGTCTCTCTGAATTGTTTTGCATTATTAAATCTCATCGATAAGCAAAAAGTAGGACTTGAACCAGTTGAATCATAAGAAGGGTACATACTTTTCCTTCTACATTGAATTGCAACGTCTTCATTGTCATCATTCTCAAAAGTACCGCCGTCATTGTCACCACTTTCCTCATTTTCTAGATCATTACCATTATTCATAGAAGCTCCATCTTCCTTGTTTATAGAACCGCCCTCATCCACTACCCCAAGTTGTACTTCCCTTATTTGCCGAAATGTCCTCACTTCTTCTTTTTGTTTGTGCAATGTCTTCATCTCAACATCGGTTGGGCAAAGTGTAATAGCCCAATCCAATGAGGGCAGAGAGTGATCGTCGGGGTGACAAGACTGGACAAGGAGTAGCTCTTAGCGAGCTTCTAGGATGGTGAACGAAGCAGGAATAAATTGAATTGTGCATTGAAAAGAGAGAAAGTGATTTTGAAATATATATGTGAAAATTGAAATTAACTCATGGATGCGCCTTTTGACGTAACGGTAATTTTTAGCTTTGGAACTCTAAAATTAGGCATGCTCAAGTATGAGCACTCCCAAGGTGAATGACTTCTTGAGAAAGTACCCACAATTACGCTAAAGGACATAATCATAAGGCTCGGTATGGGACGAGCCAAAGCGGACAATGCCTCGATGAGTTAATTAAAGATGTCACAATGTGGTATCAAAGCGGGACCTCGCTCCAAAGAGGTAGTGATGGCCACGGGCCGAGAACCCTCAATTCGATTCCAATTTAGGGGGAATCGGAACCTAGCCCTTAAGTGGCGGTTTCGATTTTGATTTTGAACTGGCGGTTTCGAGTAGGTTTCAGGCCCTATTCCTGTTCAAAATAAAAAATGAAACCTTCGATTTCGGTTACGATTTTTGAGTTTAAAAATTAAATTGTAATGAATTTGTAATAAAATTGTAATCAAATTATCAAATAATGAATTATGAAATAAAAAAATAATGAATTATGAAATTATGAAATAATGAATTATCAAATACAAATTGTAATCAAATTGTAAATTGTAATCAAATTTGGGGGAAAAAGAAAGGGGATGAGGTTTGAACTTAATGAATTATCATTAAGCACTACATATCTTCTTAGAGATAGAAGAATCAAAGTCCATGTAGTTCTCTTACCTTTGATAACTCTATACTTATGTCATCTTCAATAGTCACTATCCGTTTCGATATCGGTATCGGTTCCGATGGTATCTCCGTCATCAAAGAATTCTCGCTTCATTATTGCAATCTATCTCTTGTTGTTTTTATTGAGCCTTTGTCCAATAATCAACACAAGCTTCAGCCTCTACCGAATCGAGAGCTAATCTTGAATGTCATTCGTGTAAAATATTGCTTCCAGCGCTTAATGCTTGTTCTATCGCAAATGTCGAACATGGGGTTGCTAAAATTTATTTGCAATTGAAGTAAGAATTGGGTATTGGGTGGGATGCCTCTTCCACTAATTCAATATTGTGAAATCGCATCTGTCTTTAGATTCAATAAACTCAAAAGAAATGATTAGATAGCTCTCTCTTTCATAATTATTTCCTATTACTCCTTTTTAATTTTTTTGCATATGCATCGAAAGTCGGTACCCTCTACTAATTTTACCTATGTACCGACTTTGTTTGTCACTAGATTGAGAAGATCCACTATCATCTAGATTATATTTACTACAAAATTCATTATATAATTCTATTATTATGTCTTTAACCCTTGTTTGTATAGTTCTAATATTTACCCCATCAATTAAATGTAAACATTCATAATGCGTGTGTAAATAATCACCTAAACCATCTAATTTACAGCATGGATAAAAAACACAAGCAACTAAATAAATAATAAAAATTTCCCTGTAATAATGTAGCCATTTTGTTCGCATTGCTATTATAGTGTCACTTAATTTATCATCATTTTAATTTTCTTCAAAAACTTCAACAATATTAATACATTCTATTAAAATAAATGCGTAGCGAGGATAATAAACACCGGACAAAATATAAGTTGCATCATTAAAAAATTTAAAAATTTCCATTTTGTTTTTACAAATATCGCATTCTTGTGGGTATAAATTAATTTGAGTTATATTATCTGAAATAAATGCACATAATAAATTTTTATATGCAAAAGATTCATTAAGCAACTCAGTAAATATAATTCCAATGATTTGGAATATCTCTTGGACATCTTTTTGGTTTTTTTCCATTTGCTCCACAAAATTTTAACCATTCTTGCATTTTTTGGGAATGTTTCCATAAAAATTGAAATGTTTTTTTTATTTGGTCGAGAAAAATATCAAGAGTTTTTAAACCATCTTGTACACATAAATTTAAAACATGACAAGCACATTTAACCTAAAAAAATTGTTCATCCAAAAAAGATTTACAAATCTTTTCTAGTTCAGCAATTGAAGTTGTATTTGCTTTGCGGCATTATCAAAACCAATTGAAAAAATTTTATTAAGCAAATAATAATCTTTTAAAATTTGCCTAATTAATCTATAAATATTATTTGCCGTATGCCTATCATAAAAAACTCTAAATGCAATAACTCTTTTTTGAATATTCCAATTATCATCTAACCAATGACATGTTATACCCATATAAGAATGAACTTGCCAATGATCACTCCAAATATCGCTATCTATATGCACACGTCCATTAAAATTTATAAA
The DNA here is from genome assembly GCA_021437795.1 of Rhodamnia rubescens. Lineage (NCBI taxonomy): Eukaryota > Viridiplantae > Streptophyta > Magnoliopsida > Myrtales > Myrtaceae > Rhodamnia > Rhodamnia rubescens. The sequence continues at coordinate 2,093,014 of JAILYA010000049.1, forward strand.
AAAAATTTGTAAATCTTTTTTCCTTTTATATAAAGATCTTTAACTATGCGTTTAAGTGTATTTCTAGGAACACGTTTTGCTTGTGGAACACATGCATTTTATATAAATTGATTAAAATCAAATCTTTCACCAAAACTAAATGATAAATGTTCAACAGAAACAAATTTACCTAATTCTTCGTTATAAGTTTTTTCATTATAATGAAATATAGGAGGAGTGTTAGGATTAGAGTACCCAAAATTTTGTTGTTGCTTGGTGTCAATTCCCACTTTGTTTGGATGTTTCGCCTTAAGATGCCGTTTAAATGTTCCATATTGACCGATATATTTGTATTTTATCCCACAATGTTTACAAACTATATCATACCTTTTTGGAGCTATGTCAAATCTTTCCACCTTCTTGAAGTGGTCCTATACGTCGGATGTAAACTCACGCTTTAGCTCATTTGTTGTTGACATTTCTTCAATACAGGTAGAAAGATGAAGACTCTCTTGCGTTTGGACATGCTCCGTATTAGGAATAATGCTAATTTCATCATCTACATCAACATCGAGTACCCAATCTTCATAATCACAAGGACTAGGAGGACAATCGAATTTCCGTATCCGGTTCTTGCCTTTGCCACTAGTTCTACTACCACTTGCCATTTTTTCAAAGAATTGAGAGATGGGAAGGGGTATTTATATAGTAAAGAAAAAGAAGAAAAAAAATGCAACGGTCACCAAATGCAAAGTCAAAGAGCCATGGCAACGGCTCTTTCATTTTTTTAAATTTTTTTATGCCAATTTTTTGGCTGATTCCGAGCCCGGTTCAAAGTTTTGAGAAACCGTAACTAGGCCCCGTATGCCACGAGCCGATTTCGGTTTGGAACCGCGGGCCGGGTCAAAGGGTTGGTTCCAAGCCCAAACCGACCCATGGCCATGACTACCAGTAGGTGTATGGTTCAAGGACAAACTAGGCATAAGTGGTGGTCTCGTAAAGACCTAGTCCGATAAGGGCAAGGAGTGATCACTCGGAACGAAAGGGCTCAAACAAGGAGCAACTCCTGGCGAGGCTTCTAGAATGGCGAAGAGGGTAGAAATGAATTGAACTGTGCACCGAAGAGGGGGAAAGCTATTATAGAATATATATGTGAAAACTGAAATTAACTCATGGATACGCATTTTGATATAATGACAACATTTAGCTTTGGAATTTCAAAGTTAAGTGTGATCGGTGAGAGCACTCCTAGGATGGGTGACTTCCTAGGAAGGTGCCCATCTATACGCTAAATGATAAAATCATGAGGCTCGATATGGGACGCACCATAGTGGAAAATACCTTAGTGAGTTAATCCTGGATGTTACACAAAGTGTATGCACTAATGTTTCCTCATCTTCATCACTTGGACAATGCAAAACTTCCCAAGAGCCCAGGTTTATTCTAGTTGATTCTTCAGGCACTTGTTTCTTCACCATCGGATATGCCACCAATTCTTTGAAGTTGCTCACATAGCTCGACACACAAGTTGTATGGAAAGCCTCAATGTCCTATACACTCGGATCTCCTTCTAAAATAGATTAATCACCCCTTTGGGTTTCAACACTAGCTTCCAACATTGTTTTCTCATCTTCGTCGCCATCATATTCAACATACACAGAAACCTCTTCACCATGAAGGAAATAGTAAACAAGATCCCTAGCACCATTATCATCATGCATGTATCTTAATCCATCTTTAAGAATCTTACTAGGTATTAGATAATATAATTTACCTATTTGGCATCGCATCTGTTGTACTATATCCTTTTCAAAGTCTTTCTATGATAGCTTATTCACATTGATAAGGACAATAGTGAAATCTCCACCAACATATTCAGACTCTTTATCCCCGATATCAAACTCCCCACCGTAGAAAAATTTGACGGGTGCAGTGGTATCACTCATGTTAACACTGCACTAGAGAAGAAAACATTTATTTCTATAACAAGGTCCACAACGCAAAAAGACGACAACTTGAGCAATCGATCTCCACAACCCCTCTACATTCACTAAACAATAATTTTGTTGTCGGCCATTGGATGTAAAATGATAAAGTATTACAACTCATAAAATAAAGCACTCACCTTTATACTCTACCACCAAACCCTAATATTTGCCCTCCAACAGATCTCCTTTTCTCTGCTTCCACCCTCTGTTAATAACAACAAATTGAATAAGCATGTGTATCATTTTGTTGTTCCGTTCACACAAAGCAAAAATTCACTAACCTTTGCTTCTGTCAATCAAAGTTCATACGCAAAAAGCCTGATTTGCTTTAGAGACGAATAGAAAGGACTAGGGTGCGACTGACAACTCAATTTTCTTTAAAGACTAGGTGTTGAGGAAGATCGAAGCCCTAATTTGAGATTAGAGAGCATGATCGATGAGAGAATAGAGATCAATTTGAGAGAGGGACAAAAAGTTTCGAATGCTAATTTGGGCTTCATAAATGAACTTCTCTCTGAAGCAAATCGATTGAACACAAGCCCTCATTGACGCCATTGCTGAAACGACATCTTTTTTGTTAAAGATAGAAATGACGTCGTTCCCCTCAAAGAGAAACAACGTCGTTTTGCGTTTAAGAAGGAGACAGAGTGGACTATAATTTCCATGTTGGACTTTTATTTATTTTTTTAATTTCCACGTCGGAATGAAAAATTACTTAGAAAATTCTCTTATGACGTTTTGCCGGAAGTGGCACTCAAGTGAATGATTTTGCTCCAATTTAACATTCAAGTGAGCAAAAAAAAAAAATCGTGGCACTCAAGTGACTATCGTCCACAAGTTGTGGCACTCCATGCGTACTTACCCCCATATTCCTCTAGCAAATTCAATAATTTTAGAGATGGTAAACCTATCAAAGTTAAAGCATTGACAATACAAAGGATCCCCACCGATTTGAGTCTCTAGCAGAATAAGGATATGCAGTTAATATTTGTCGACAATATTCGGCCCATTATCGCATGCAAGAACAAATAGATGCATGTTAGCACTAAAAGGAAAAAAAAAGGACTTTGCTAGCATAACAGTCTCTAGGTGATTGTGAGAATGACAATATATTATGAGCCGCAAATTCTTAAAGGAGTGGACCTCACAATATTTTTAATTAATTATTTTTTTTGGCTGAAAACAGAATATTAGCATAACAGTTACCCAAAGACTGCTATATAATCACCCAATAAAAAGGGAGGGGAGCATGAAAAGAGTTCTTCCTAGAGAGGAAAACTATTGATTAACAGGCGTTGAAATTTTTAGAGTAACCAAATTTTTAGTGAAGTCCCTCACTTTTACTTGGACTTTTAAATGGCCTAGTAAATAGGTCAGTTGCTATTTTAAGATAATAATACTGGAAAATAAATGAGAATTTTGTTGTGATTGGTCGGGCTTAAGAGAGTCTGTAAGGAAAATGATTATTAACTCCCGCTTAACATTCCATCAAACTCCACAAAGTTTGTCTCGGTCTCAATGGAATAGTGATACTCCTTCACACAAAAATTGAAACCAATGAGTCGTGAGCATAGTGTCATGTGTTCTGCTCCACCAACTTATCCACTTAGCTCACAACCTCTCTCAAAGGAGACACTCCGTTTCCACTATATCTGTCAAATGGGTTGGTAGGATTGGGCTTGGGTCGGATCATAGATGATCCAACACAAATAGGTTCTTCTAACCCGTTTATGACCCACTTGTTGCAACTCTTGACACATAAATTTTGATTACCCTTTTAAATCGTTAATTGCATTTTAAAATAAAGGACTAACCTTAGTCCCTACCAAAAAGATTGAATCATTTTTATTATAATTTTCATATAGGATAGTTTAAATTCTGCATTCAAATGTTGCATTTTGTATCTAATTGGACTTGCGGCGGAAATAGACTTGAAAGAGAAACGTTTAAGATGACATCGCCTATAGAAACAACATTATCCCTCAGGGTCGAACATCTTATTTAGAAAAGACAGAGGAAAACGTGAGAAAAAAGAGAACTTGAGTCTTTGGCGACCCTCCCTTGGCTCCCGCCATTGCCACCGTTATGGGGTCTCCCGTCGACGTCCTGTTGTAGTTCTTAACGCAACCTGCCACTGTCGCTATGCCAAAAGACTTCACAAGCAACTCCGATGATCGACAATCCTGCCACAAGGTTGTTGCTGTCCAAGGTTATTACGAGATGTTGCCTGCGTTATCGAGCCACCGCGAGCCTGCTTTTCATGGTGGCTGGTCCCGTTGAGCACCCGCTATGAGCCGAGTTGCCAGTCATCGCTACTGTTCCTCCAGCGCTGTTGCTGTGTGCCACTGATCACCAAGACGCACGAAGGAGATCGACGAGTTCCTGCTTTCACTAAGCGACACGGCTATCCACCAAAGCCGAGACGTCCAGCGATGCCTACTACAGTCGTCCAACTGTTGTAAGCCAAAACCAATCGAGTTCCATCGTGAGTCCAGTAGAACCGAGGAATGCCGCCGTTGCTGCTGTTCTTGCGATTTGCTGCCGAGATGGGTCCTGCATGTCAGGACCACCATCGCGCCGCTGACCCGACATTGAGCTAGGTCACGAGAGCCATCATGACCACCTCGCTGTCCTTACTTTCCCATCGTCGACCAGCCGTGAATGCAATCGGGAATGAAAATCCGCAATATTTCAAATTGGGCAAGTTATCGTTTCTAAATTTGATTTGCTGGTGTTGTTTCCAATTTTGAATGCGATCACATCTTTGCATATTTTGATTAGATATTAGAAAAATAATCCAAATTTCAGGGATTTTTTCCCATACGACAATGTGTATCTTCGACGACCGATCTCAACCATGAGATCCCACTGTCGATTTCGCGGGAATTGGACAATCCATTTCTCAACCGCAAATATGATTCGTCGATTAAATTTGTTACCAAATATGGATTAGAATATATCTTCAAAATCAAGCATTATCATTTGAATGCATATTTGATTGATTATTTCCCCATTTGAAAAAAAAAGCCAAAAAGATTTTCTAAGATAAGGTCTAATAGAAACCTTATATCATTAATTAAAATGTATTTAGTACGGTAAGATTTCATAGATAGTCTTGCATTTAGAAATAACCTATAAATCTTGTCTAACGGATTAGGTGCATTTTAATTTAATTTGCACATTTGATTAGATTGCATCATCGTTTAGATAGATAATCATATCTTAAAATGTTTAGAATTAGGGTTAAAGATTTCCTAGATAATTTTAGAAAATTCAAATTATTTTCTAGACATTTAGGATAATCTTCATTTAGAGTAGTTTTAATTTCGTTAAATATTAATTTCGAAATTCATTCAAAATATACCAAAAATATCTCATTCTTCTGCATATCATATAGCCTATGTTATTTTATGTTGTGCATAGAGGTTAGTTATTTCACTTTACATGCATGTCATATAGTTTAGAATGCATAATTGCTATGTCATATAGTTTGCCATGTCATTTGCCACATCATCATTTGTGCACAACATCATTGCCATGTCATTAATTATGTCCATGTAATTAGTGCCATGTCACAATTGCATCTCATTTGGGATCATGTCTAGGGTCATTAATCTAGTTTAGAAGTTTTGGTCATTTAACCTAATGTTGCATGTTATTTAAGTTCATGTCATTTTGCATGCCATCTAGACTAGTTTCATTTAGTCAATTGGAATGTCATTTAATTAGAGTAACGTGTCATTCTAGTTAAAATCTATCTTTTGCATGTCATTTAAATAAATGCCTAGCATGTCATTTAACGTCAGTTAGAGTAATTGCATTAGTTGCATTTCATGCATTTGCATTCACCACTTAAATATGTGAAAGCCACAAACAAATTGCATTAGACTAAGTCTTGTAGTTGGGAGAAAAACGCTAGGGTTTAGGTTGAAGCATCCAGGTACGTTTCCTTTTCCTTAATTTTGTAATTTATTCAATGCTTTGATTATTCAGTGTTTCAATAATGTTTGTGCACCCGTATATCACCCCACATATTAGGACTTTATTATAAAATCAACCCAAGCTGTCTCCTGAAATGTTTTCTTTAGAATCAAAAGGTATCGAAAGGGGGTTAACGGAAATATTAGAATAATCAAGTTTCGAACTCATTGATTTTTGGTTGTAGACATAAAAGATATATCCTAATATTTTATTTAGGTGTCGATTAATCTATCAAAAATCGATTAGTGGCAACTCTAAGTTTAAATCATTAGCATGTTAAAAATCAAAACCCTTAGTTATAATTTGGTATGGACTTGAGAGAGCTCGAGCTAGGTTAATTAACTTAGTAATCCATTAACCTAAATATGAGGAATTTTTTGGTTATGATAGCAATGCAAATCTAGTGACCCATACCCGACTTGACTCATACCTAACTCATACTCGATCGAACCCATATCCCAAAGTACTTCCATATTTAATCTCATCTAGGAAAACTCATTCCCAAATTGAGGTGAGAGTGCAAAATGATTGAGAGCGAGATCGAGCGAGGGCGTTATGTTGAAATATTACATGCTCATTTTATCAAATATAATTAGCACATATAACAACATAGGCCATCACATATGTGTAAAAAATAAGTTTATGACCCATTTTGACAAGTCTTGTTTCCACCTTATTTTTCATAAAACAAATTAAAGCTTCCATGTTCGACACATTTAGTGCTTCAATTGAGGAGATCTCCTTCTTCTTGTTTTTCATTTTGTTGAGTATCCCAATGAAGGATTTAGGGCAGAACATTTTTCTCATAGAACTTTCTCTATATCTCATTGTGTCAAGTACAATATGTCAAAATTTAACTTAAAATTATTAATTTTACTTGTAAATCTATAGGAACACAGAACGTCTTTAGTGATCCATGAACCGACGATTACAACTTGTATGGATCTCTTTTCTCTCTCTCTCTCTCTCTCTCTCTCATGGAGTCTCACATTGCTCGTGTCTCCCATTGGAACTGCGCGCTCATGCCTGCATTGAATTAGTCAATCATGGCCGTGCTCGACGCTGCACGCCAGCTCCATCTCTCTCCCTAGATAACTTGTTCATCAACAATGAGAAGATTGGGAAGAAGGGCCTTACAATCGGAGAAGCCCTCCAAATCAAGCCATCATCAATGGATGTACCTATAAATTCAAGCGATTGAATGGCCAATAAATGAGGCCGAAGTTATGGAATGATACAAGATTTCTTTTCACAGCTTCCATTGTCATGGAGTGAATTATAGAAAGTAAGCCATTGAATAATAAAAAATGCAGAACAAGGGATAAATCAGATACCTGATTTATATGGTTCATTCGATGTGATATACTTCCATGGGGAGAACATTATGAAATTTTACTAATAATTAAGCGATATAACAGAGATTACAACCACACTTGAGTTACTTAGAGTGTTTTCAAACCTTGATAAGACCCAATTAGTTATACAATATTTAACTCCACAACTCCTCACAAAATAACTTCTCAATCCCATAAAAGAATTTACAAAAGGAAGGAGACCATTTGATTGTAATGAGACTTCATATTTATAACGCACTTCAAATAGGAAATATTATTTTAGTAAACCTACTCCAACTATGAATCGATTTGGAAATTTTCCTTCTCGGTCTCAAACTCGAGACTATTTTCAATAATCTCCACCTTGGCTCGACATTTGAGCCAAGTGGCAAACACTTACTTGGAATCCGAACTTCGCTGCTACTCTCCCATGACCCCTCTAGGTTCAATCACCACAGAGTCCAAGTTGCGCTTGACTTTCACCATAACCGAGAACCTTATCTCGAACACCAATTCCACCTACATCTTTATCTACTCCACAAGGATTTTTTGAGATAATCTTATCCACCACAGACAAAGAAAAATCAGCATTGAATCCAAAATTTTCAGGAGGATCGAACGCGCACCTTGTCAAACTCAACAATTATAGTAACTATTGGCTCTACAAGTTCTACCTTGCTACAAGCATCATATGTGATGAAATCACCACATTAATACCTACTACTCGGGAGTTTCTAGTTGCAACTCCACCTTTGGATGAACGTTGTCTAGATCCGCAAGTATTGGAGACTTGTCAAATATGACTTCTCTACCAATAATCCCTCTCACCTTATGTATAGCCCGGGAATATGCAATTGCTTACCATCTCTTTAAGCTTACCATCACTTATCCAAACATAACACAAGCAATCAAATATTATAAAAACGGAAAATAGACACTATCGGTGCCAAAATTTGTGTACCGAGATCTCGTGGTGCCAAAAGTTTCATTCGAACCACTTAAGTGCCAAATTATTTGAAAAATGATCATTTTAGTACTAATTCCAATTTGATCTCGGGAAATATAACATGGCCTTATTTTACTAATATTTGAAGGCGACGTGGCTCCGATAAGGTCCAATCAAGAATGAAAAAAAGGTAAACGTTGAAAAACAATTACAAAAAAAAATACAAACTTAATTAGTTTATAAAAATAAAAAATAAAAAATATCAAAAATATAAAATTTATTTAAGGCAATTGAAAATTAGGTTAAAAATTAACAAAAAAAAAAGCAAGAGAACTAAAATAAAAATAAAAATATAAACACCAAATAGGCGGCGAGAGCCGTCACCGTCACCGGCAATGGCTAGCGACAATGTGGCATAGCCAGTGGGGGTCACCGGCCTCTATCTAGGGCTAGGCCGGTGGGGCTAGTGGCGGCCCTTGGTTGTAGGCGACGGGGGTCGCCGCCCTGGCCTGGGTCGGTGACCCCCTCGCCTCTTGGTTCTCTACCTATACTTTTTTTTTAAAATTTTAAGGCTTTTTGTTCAATGTTTAAGCTTATTTTTAATTTTATTTTAAATAAAGTTTGTATTTTAAACAAATTTAATTTTTAACTAATTTTTAATCTTTCAATTTGATTTATTTTAAAGTGTAGAAGTCCACGTGGATTTTTTTTAAAAATTTCATTTTACATTAAAATTTTAGTTATTAATGCCACATAATAGCTTTGGCTCGAATATTTCGCCTGAGGCACTTAAGTGATCATTTTTTCTCCGATTTGGCACCTAAATAATTCGGTAAAAACTTTTAGCACCAAAGTGATTTCCGTTCACAACTTTTGGCACTTATACTTTATTTTTCCTTCATTAAAATAGAATAATCAGCAATGCTATCATAGTACACTTCTTGAGGAGTCTAACATCAAATCTCGGTCTACAAGAATTTATTCATCAAATAGCTCATCATACTAAGCGCATCCACCAGCGATTTCCTAGCCATGCCAAAATAGAAAGTATTTTATGGGTTATCTCTATTGAAATTTTGCTCACCAAATCCACAAACCGGCACCACCGTGTGTTTCACTATGCCTTCCTACGTAGAATTTAATTAACAGCTCCGAGTATAACTATATACTACTATTTGTCCTCACATACTTGATTGTTTTACTAGTCTCATTCTCGATCAAAGCTTTCAACCGCATTATCATGAAAGTAACATCTAATTTGTGCTTCAAACATAAAATGCCCGGGTCCTCCTCAAGTAGTCATCCACAACTATTGGCATAAATTTGGCACTCTTCCTAGAAGGAAACCATGATAGCTTGTCAAAATGCAAGTGAATTAACTCTACTATCTCTCGTGGAGCTCGTACACTCCGCTATTTGCATTACGTGCATTCATTCAGTCTTTTAGCCACTTAGATACTTCATACTTTTTCATGTTAATGTCCCCCAAATGCATATGCCACAATATAGACTCTCGAAAGATCCATCCAACATCTCATTGGCAAAATGCGAATTGTCTCACTTTAAAGCTCGGATGGGCCAATATGCTTGATTTCTCTCATTATCACTATAGCCTCTCGAAAAACCTTCAAAACTCCACCTTTTGAAGTGTACCGATATTTAATTGAATCCAGAGCAACCAAAGAAATAAAGTTCTTCTTCAATTTGAAACATGCCTCCCTCTAGTAAATGTCTTCATGATACCATCATGCATTTTAATTACGGCATCGACAACAAAGAACATCATTGTATTTAACGTTATTCCCTAGATGCACTGTACTACTATACATGCATCATAAGCAATATTCAATTCCTGTTTGGTGTAGCGTGAAACAAACAAGCAAAACCTATAACCATCTATCAAACTACGAATCCTTACCAATAGACAATACATAATCAACACTTCGTCCGAATAACTATCAACTATTGCAGCAATATCATCAATAGATCAACTCTAGTTCCCTTACCATTCTTGTTCTTCAACTTAAGGCAATCATTTTTAAGATGCCACTTCTTACCGGAACTCCAACGGACCACAGCACCAGTTCTAAATTGACTACACTTGTACAACTTCACACTACTCCTATTGACATCTAGAAATAACTTCGATAACATATTCTTTTTAGAAGTAAACTTTGCTTCAAACGCGAGTAACTTATTTGCATTTAGCTTCGAAAACATATTTCAAGTATTAAGTGTGACATTCGAATAGTTATCCTATAATAACAAGTTATAAGCTAAATAATATTAAGGTTGTACTTCGGATGGATTCACAAAGAGTCTAGATGTGTTATTAATAGCACGAAATGCGGAAAATGCACAGGACGATCCTCCGAGACATAATCGTTCCGAGCCCCACGCGTTCAATTTTTATTGATAACATTGATATACACGCTTGATGGCTAGATGGATGTTAATTAATTTACCGTTATTTTAAATGCTGATCGAGAACTGATATTTTTTGAAGTATATGATAAATAATTATAGAAACTGAATTTGTTAAATCGAGATTTTTAGGATATGGTATAAATTAGTGTTAATGATAGGTTATTCTTTTGCATGAGACATTAATTCTTGGATAACTTGATATGGACACGTACATGCCAAATGTTCTCCATAAAATTGAAGCATGTCAAGCATCTTACACTCAAGACTAGTCATGATTACTCCTAAATCATCAGTTCTCTACTTTACCCCTCTCAAAACCCCTCCATTTCGCTATAATGCAAGTGAAACCATGAGAACTTAACACCTAAGGCCTGCAAATAACATGCAAACATTCACTCTAAGTAGCACCGATACCGACATGCGACACGTCATTTTCAAAAAAATAAGTAATTCGACACGTTGGTGTATATCGAAATATATATATATATATATATAGTTATATAGGCATGATAAATTATAATACATATGATTTTTTGTAAAAATGGAGAATTCACAAAAAGAGCTCTTATATTAACAAAGCTTTGTTGCTATGAGCACTTTCGTAATTTGACCCCATAAGTCAACCTAAAAATAATAATAAAGTGAAATAAAAGGTTAAATTGTTGTGTTAGATGTGGCCCGGGATCTACCGATTCTTCGTCGCCATAATTTCAAGCGTCTAAGTGTGACGCCCGGAAATTCGGAATCTCTTTAATAGTAAAATCAAATTATGGAATGATTGTGAATTCCAGTTTGTTGCTCAAAATTGGATTTTAAGGAATTAGGAATTGGAAATTTAAAATTTGCCGAATCCTTATCGGATTGGATTAGGTTTCGATAGATTAGTTGTCTTGTCTTAGAATTAGAAATTCTCATGCCACGAGCCTCGTTTTGACTAAATCGACTTGAGATTGGATTAAATTACCCTCCGTCGATTACCGGATGTTTGAATTACCCTTGGCTGCAAAATGACCAACATGCTCCCGATCAATTTTCGAAATTACAAAAATACCCCTCGGATTTTATGGATGTCAAGACTGGGAAATTAATTGTCGCGAGCTTCACCTTATCTCTAAGCCACCCCAAGTCAACCTTCCAAGTCTCTCTCTCTCACACTCTCTCTCTCTTGTACAACCGCCCCCCAAACCGACTCTCTCCCTCTTTTCTTCTTCTTTCTTCTTCATTTTTCCGGGAGGCAACACCCCCTCACCGAGCCACCACACCATACTACCATCACCACGGAACCCCACCGTCACCGCCGCACCACCGTAACCGTTGGAAAGTCGACCGGGAGAAGCCCGAGCAGCCCTACCCTGTTTCAAGCTAGGACCGCTGCTGCTGCAGTTATTTCTAAGCTGTTGCCGCCACACCACCACAACCATAACCTCCAACGACCTCCCTTCGTCGCCACCAGCCATCACCGAGCCTCGGAATAGCCCCGGAAGCTGCCATTTCTCTTTCTATCTCTTGGCTGCCCTGTTTTTGCCGATCTCGTTGCCGTTGCCACCCACCGATTTGACCTCCTCCGCCCCGGCTCCATTGCTCTCGGACTACCCCCAACGACCTCTTTCGACACCCCATCGTCGCCTAAGCCCGTTAGTGGCCGTCCGATGTTCATTGAATTGCTGAGCAACCCAAACTTCCGTCCCTTGTTTTTTCCCATGCCCCGCCGCTAGTTCCGCTTGTTGCGAGTCTACTGTTGCTCTACCGCCACCGAAGTTGCTCCGACCTCCTTAGCCGTACCGTAAGCCTCACAACCGCCTCAGCCCCTTGCCAAGCCTCAATGCCTAGCCTACTTTGTTCTCGCCTCATTCACGGCTCTAGTATGCCTTGTTCTGTTTCGGTTCTTCTTTCGCCTTCGCTGTTGCGCCGCTCCCGCCCACCGTCGCCGATCCTTCCAACCTCATCCGTGAACCCCGGCCTAGGGCTAATCATCCCACAACCTACAAGTGCCAAGAAACCTTGAAACCTAACTGCCCCACCCTACTCTAACCTTGATTTCGTTCTACTTGCTGCTGCCGACTACTATTTCGCCACTTCATTTGTTGTCCTAGGCCACCCGTTGCCATCTAAGCTCATCGGTGGTCATCCGTTGTGTGTTGAGCCACGCCGAAGACCCGTGAGGATTCGAAGATTATTGTCACGCTCTGCGACCAGCCGTCGTTGTTACTTGAATCATTCAACTTAATTAGGGAAAATTTAGGTTAGAGACTTGGTTTAGGTTAAATGGCCCTAATTAGTTAAGTTAGTATGATTGTTGGATTAGATTGATTAATTGAATGATTGATATTGCTTGATCGCGAGTGAGAGATAAGCTAGAGACAACATACTATCGATTGGCGAATTGGATTATATGGCTATTTTTTTATCTATTGTCTATGCCGATTAGTTGGGTGAATGCCTTGAGTGATAGCTAGTTAATCTATTGACTATTGGGGGTTGATCACCCTGTTTATAGCTGCAAAGTCTAATGGATAATATGCATGTCTGTGTGACCATAGGTGGACGTGAATGGTGTGTTTAGCATAAAAAGACACGTGGCCAAGTTTTGAGCACGTCCGCTCGATCATTTGGATAAATTCAAACATAAAATGAGTCGATTCTTGATCGTACTGAGTGGTCATATTATGGGAGTCTTGAAAAGTTCGTGCTGTACCAATTATAGGAACCACATTACTTGACGAAGCACGATAATTCATGCCCCGTGCCGGTCTATACGGATTTAAGGGATTGTTGGATGCCCGACAATCCATGCTCCGTGCCGGTCGTATGGATTTAATGGATTGTTAGATGCCGGTCGTAGCTTGTTATAGATCGATGCTCCTTATAGGAATGCCCTACTTGCCGTGCCGTGCGGGGTGCACCGGATACACCAATTGTAGTCGCCATCGCCTAGAGTAAAAGGATGATACCTGGTCCCGCTAGACGACACTCGTCGGTCTTAGTGTGGGACTATCCTAGTTGTATGAGTCGGTCACTCCAATTGCATGGGCCAAGATTAATAAATTGGATTTCGTGTGGTGTCCAATGCTTGGAAGTCGATGTGATGTCCTGTTAATGAACTATTTGATGGGATTGACATGTCGAGTCATGAATGCATCTCGTGTGGCGTCTCAATGTAAGCTCGCATGTGATTGGATATCTACTCTATGATATATGATCGATTGATAGGGTGCTTCGACCGAATCAATGCCTTAGTCAAGCTTAGGCATTGACTCACGGAGATTTTTATCTCACCCCGTTGTTAAACATTTTCGGATCCACGGTGATACAACGACCCATCAGATTCGGGGTCCCGGTCGACCGACCCTATGATATCATGTATCATTAGGAACCGGGTACGAACAGGACTTGGGAACTTCACATTACCACGATCTAGGTGGATGAAGGCTTGCCACATCGAGTGGCACACATCTTCAAAGCCTAGTTTCTAGATGATGGGGTGGATACTTGGAGCTCACTCCAAGGACTCGAGGGGCCATTTGACCTGATTCCACCTATTCCATCCTAGGTTTCGATGGAACTCGATACGTCTGGAAGGGGAGATCATAGACCCGAGCATGACAACGATCCCGACCCCGACTCGATTGATGAGGATATCATTGAGCATTCTTCCGAGCGTTGGCTTACCTCTTATTGCGACCCTCCACCGTGACTTTGAGAGTTCGTAATTGTTTTGACAGCTACGACGTGAGCCACACCGATATGGTTCTTTTTGGAGTAGATGAGAGCTTAACCCTACCCGACCTTTTTACCCATTTGTTGGTCTTAGAGAGCCGCCTTGAGGTGGGGTTTAACTTGACTATAGCTTTCTAGGGTTAATGATCATCTACTTTTTGTATTGTATTGACAGTTGTACTTATATTAGTTGTACTTAAATGTAATCGATGTGTTTTGATCCTATTTGCTATCCCTATTATATTTTATTGGTTTGGGAGTGTATACGTTTCCACTAGCGTAATATAATATCATAGGTCGATAGTGTACCTAGGACATTATCCTTCATAACCTAAGGCAATTTGATAGGGATGTTGCGTCTTTGAAGAGTTGGGGCGTGACATCCCTTGTATGCTTTGCTTTCCCCCTTCCCCTTCTCCATTTTCCTCTTCCTTTTTCCTTTTTTAACTCATATCTCTTGCTCGCTCTTCCTCATCTCTCTCATGGCATCAAACGCAAATACCCACTTCCCCTTCTCCCTTAATCTATGCCCTCTAATGTTTTCTCTCGCAAGATCTAATCATGGGCCATCATAGCAGCTAACGGGACCATTGACTTCATCCACTTGGCTATAATGCAGGTGAAACCATGAGAACTTAACTCCTAAGTCTTGCAAATTGCATGCAAACTCTCACTTGGCAATCCTACATATCCTAACAACTTTAATTATATTAAGAGCAAGTCTCAATTTGGCGGGACTTCTCACTTCTAAAATTCGAAGACGTCATCCTTTCATTCGAGTCTATACCCATTTTCTCAAGAGTTTTAAGGTCAACGCTTTTGGGTTGTACGAATAGTGTTCGAGGTAAGTGAAACCTCATCGTGTTAAGTTAAAGTAATCTCCTTAGTGCTCTATCTTGGTTAGTTGGTAGTATAATCCTTATCTTGATTGATCTTGATGATAAATTGGTGTGAGTTCCGAGGATTGCATGTTGAATGATGTTGAGATATAATGCAGAAATACTAAGAGATCTTGCAAATAGGTCAATATGAAATCACCAGAGAAATAAACAATGAATAATAAATGGCACAGGATATTTATGTGGCTCGGTCAGAATGTCGGCACCTACATCCACGAGAAGAGCCAGTAGTAATAATCCATTATAATTAGAGAATCGAGTTACAATCACTTGTAGGCTCGAGTTTTTCCCACATCTAGATTAAGCTTAAAGCAAACCCACAAGTAATAGGTCACAATCTCTTATCGATATCTCACTTAGAAAAAATCACAAAGATAAACCGATTTCTTGTTGTTTGCTCTACGTACGGTTGAACCAAGTGACGCTCTTTTTTCTTCTCGGTGCGACTTGAAGTGTATGTTCTTTTTCGAAGAACTCCTCTATTACGCTTTAGAACCGTATCCTTATGGGGCTTGAAATTAGACCATATATTCACATGCCATTCACTCCTTATCTTTTTTTTTTTTCCAAACAAGAGTCGCAAAAAAACTTAAGTAGAGAAAGTGGGCCCAAAAAAAAAAAGATAATGGTAATCAAACAAAAAAAGAAAAACGGAACCCTCATATAGTGCTCATCCTTCATGCTACTCTTCCCATGCCCTAGTGGGCGCTCACTCTCCACAGACGTCTATCAAGCTCAAGCGAGCTTGAACTTGTCTAGATGAATCAAGTGGGTGAACATGCCTACGGGATTCTCCACCTTGTAAGAAACTTGTTCTCAATCGTGTCCCCTCCGACATGTTATATACGAAGCAAAAATTCTGGTCACTAATAACCTTGATTCTCAAGTGACATCTCTAAGTTCTATTGAGTATTACATCAATCGAATGTCTTAGGTCAACATCACAAACCAAGTTATTAGACCACACTAATTTTTCAACTTTTTCTGTTGCTCCCATGTTTTTAGTCTTAGTCATCAACAAGACCATAATGTCTCCCAACAACACTTTCCAACTCATAGCACAATTAACAAAAGTAAAGGCATAATCTGCTCAGCCATCGACCATCTTTCGGGTTCCCCGCATGACCCAAGTTCACAAACCTAGTTATTACCACACTACCCGAACTACATTTTCAAAATATATCCCGACATCGACGTCCCTAGAAAAATCGGGAGGATCCACTTCACAATATCACAATGTATACTTGGATTAATCATATACATTTTCCTAAGCGCATGTGATAGATCAAGCCAAGTAATATATATAGTATAACCCAAACAACTAATAGTACTAGCATGAGAAGCATGAGACAATTGCTCCACCTCCATCCAAGCACACGGTAACATCCTAGAGAATTTATGATGCATAGCAATTAAGGTACTTACGAATTCTTTAACCGCATGGTGAAGTGCCTTGACGTTTTCCCTACATAACTCCTTCGTGCCACTCACAACTTTCCAACGGTCTTTCCTTATATCTCCATACCCGAAGCTGTCTCTACTACGCCTAAATTATCTATTTTAATATCTCGCATACAACTATCACTCGGTCTCATCCATCTCTGCTGATTACTTGAAGCGTCATCAATCGTGACCTCGAAACAAGCTGTCGCCTATTATGGAATCTATTGTGTAACACCCCTAACCTAACCCAAACACTACACTCAAGACGCAATAACCTTCATGTGAGTTTGACTTACTATCACATAGAGTGGGAGTCGGTTATGGCCGCGAGGCCTAGGCGTTGGTGGGTGAGGTTCAATGATGTCCCGGGCACGTCAACCTCAGCTCGTCCCTTAAATTTTTATCGGATATTTTAAATCATGCCAAAGCGAGAATTTAAGTATCAAATACCCTACGATTGTGGCGATAAGGAAAATACACAAGGCAAGCACACATGTATTAATGTATGTGATATAAACCTATCACTTCTTACTACATATTTCATTCACATTACCTATTTTAGTACATGCTTTTATATATATTTAACATAAGTACGAGCAAAGCTATACTTAACTCTTCTAGTGGTGTGGGCACTCAAAAATTGCCCATTAAAAGTCTTCCCTTCCTCCATCTTTTACCCAAACACTTGTGTCCATCCATTGCTCCTTTACATGTCACGCTACCACCCGCAACCATTGAAACCCGGAGGTCCATCAAACTCTCTTATCGGTCCAATGAGATCTTCTCCAAGTAATAGATAGCACGCCACATATCGGTGATGGACCCAATGATCTAGTCACTCTTCCACATACAAGGTTGCAAGGTAGTGGCAAAAGGTTGCGTCGCACTCTACGTCTACGATATTCGTATGGGTGATTTCTATGGACATAACCAAACCAAAATAAGGACGTAGGATAGCGGCGGCCATACCTACAAATCTGAAAAGTTAAAGGAATGAGATCGACATCTCGGTAAGCAAAAATCTAAATTAATGTTAAGATAAATCCATGAGACATGCAATTGAAAAATAATTCAGCAAGAAATATTTCCTCATCATCTTGGTTCTATAAGCAATTGTAGGCAAACATGCAATTCTCAACTTTTCATATTCGTTTTGCACTCTTTGCGGGCCCACCCGTCCATTCATGAACGAGGCATCTCAACGTGTATCTTAAAAATATACCGAGGTATCCCATAGGGCAACCCATTCATGACTCAAATAAATACTTCCGTCATTCCAATGGATTCGTCCCATACCAAATATCATGGTCAAGAGGCATATATTCACCCATGAATGAGGCATATCATGTCATATATTATAGGTTCATCCCCATGAGCGGTAAAACATGCAAGGTATAACCATTTTCTCATGCAAGCACATAAGTTGATAATAGCCTTCGCCTTAACAAAATTTTAGAAATTCACTTGCATATCTTGTTGGCAAGAACGTAAAATGAGCTAAGCAAGAGTCGACGATGTCGGATGGCGTTAGCGAGTGTGTGGTGGTGCGGCCGGTGCCGAAGTTAGTATATGGAGGTGGCGGCCGATTATAGTGGTGGGGGTGAGTAGAGTGGCTGAGACGTAGAGAGAGAATGGAGAGTAGAGTGAGAGAGGGAGGCGTACGGGGTAGGTATGGGATCAAGAAGATCCTAGGTCTATTTATTCTAAAAAATTTTAATTTATTTTCTAAATTGTATTTTCCACTTGTCTTTGTATTGTTCTTATTAGATTGCTACATAATTCTATGCTTTATGAGGCAATTTATCATTGGTTCATGCCATTCTTTATTAACTAATCCACCTTGGTATTATAATGAACCTATATTCCTAGGTGGGGGACGTTTGTCTAATTGAAAATGTGAGACTCTCCTCTTGTCCCACACACCTATATGAGGTGTCCCTTTCTTGATGATTCTCAATTATTTTATTTATTATTATTTTATTTTCTAATGTCAATTAGGGTTTTCTAATGATTTTAGTTTGATATAAGGCTAATAGCATAAGGATTGGCGCCATTGGCGTCTTCTATGCTTAAGGGCCAGCCTAAATGGTTGTCCTTGACTATTACTACTTATAGTCAATTTGCAGTTAATCTTGTGAGTGACGGAACTAATTTTCTCACTAATCCTTCTCTACAAGTTATCAAAATATTACTAATGGCAATTTGGGTATTTTTAGAAATATGGTAATGATTACTCAAAGATTTTGTAATCTTTTTAGAAATTCGTGTTTGACTTTTCAAAGATTGAGTAATGATTACAAAATCTTCCTACGAATTTGTGTTTCACTTTTCAAAGATCACATAATTATTACAAAAGATTTCGTTTGACTAGTCAAAGATTGTGATCATGATTACGGAAGATCTCCTCCAACTTTTCAAAGATTACGTACTCATTATAGAAGATTTGCATAATGATTACAATTGACCAAGTCAAAGATTTAATAATGATGACAGAAGATTTCATTTAACCCGGTCAAAGATTCCGTAATGATTGAAAAAGATTTTGTTTGACCTAATCAAAGATTTTCTAATCATTGTCATAATCGTTTTTGAAACTCATGCCTATGAAGTGTCGGAAAACGTAGGTGCCACTTATCGTTGAAGGGAAAATTTGTGCAATTTTAATCAAAGTGGTTCGTGACATTTGGATCGAGGGCCGAATCGAGTTTCCTAAGCTCCGGTCATGGCCGGTTCACATCCGAGCCTTGAGGGAGGCACGGCTAGTTTGTTGTAGTACATAGCCGGATGTGCCACATAGCATGGCCGGGCGCATTGTGTGGTGCATCCTAGTCATGTCTTGTCACTATTGGGGTTGAGTAGTTTCACGTTGAGCTCGGTTTAAGATTGTAATCACCCAATTCAAAATCGAACGCTCAATTGAACACAACCGAGGTAACTTTTCATGATCAACTTATAATTGATGCAAGATTAGCTTACCTTGGTCGTAATCCTTCCATAACATATTGCATAGCCAAGGGTGATCAATCCATGGCTGATGCATGTTGGATACGAGATTCTAGTGGGATTTTGTCTTAACGAATCCATGGTTAATTTGTTTGCAAGTTGGCACAATACTTGCAGTCGAGTTAGGAACCAATCCCAAGTCGGTTATAGAGCACTCGTGGTTCATGTTAGGCTTAAATTCATCCCGAGCTTGATTGAGGGCTACCACATAAATAGCGCCTCAACCAGGTGCACCCTTAGATGATATCAAGGTATGGTCGCTTGCGAGATAGAGCATATCTGAATGCTAGTACTAACCATGATTCACTTGTAGACATATTTTCGTAAATTGTGAACTGTCTCTATCCCCAATTGCCCGTGGTTCCAAACCGCAACTCGTCCGTTGTCGATCCTTGAATTGACCCTAAAATTTGGGGTGTTACAACTCTCCCCCTTATAAAATTTTGTACTCGAAATTTATGACATACCTGGTTCTTGGAATAAATGTGGATACTTTCGTCTCATTATATCCTTGCTTTCCCATGTTGCCTCTTCTATTCCATAGTATTGTCATATGACCTTTACCAGGGGAATGATCTTGTTTCTTAAGACTTGCTCCTTCTATCCACGATCTATCCGGCTTTTCAACATATGCGGTTCTATCATCTATTTCAATCGTTTCATAATCAAACGCGTATGCCGATCGGGCTCATACTTTCTTAACATTGAGGCGTGAAACGCGTCATACACATTAGCAAGTGGTGGCGGTAACACCAATCGGTATGCCAATTTCCGGATCCTTTTTGGGATCTCAAATGGTCATATGTACCTCGGGCTTAATTTACCTTTCTTTCCAAAGCATGATACGGCTTTCATAGGCGATACCTAAACGAACACATGATCACCTACCGAAACTCTAATGGTTTATGCCATCTATTGGCATAATTTTTCTGTCGACTTTGGCTGTTCATAGGCGGTTTCTAATGGTTCGTATAGCTTCTATAGTAATTTGTACTAATTCGGACCTATGAGTTTCTTTTCCCCAACTTCATCCTATCATATTGGAGTTTCAGTAAACCTTTCCATATAATGCCTCAAAGGGAGCCATTCCTATGCTTTACTGGTACTTGTTGTTATAAGCAAATTCTGTCAAATGAAGATGTTCGTCCCAATTTCCTTTGAAATCTAGGACGCATACCCGCAACATATCTTCCAACATCTGAATGGTTCTTTTTGATTGGCCGTCACTTTGCGGATGATATGCGGTAAATCTAGATCACGATCCGACGTGATCGTGAATCGGAATCCCATGTAAATGAATTATCTACGTGATATATAAATCCGTATATTTCTCCAACGAATAGTTCTTTCGTGCGGCAAAAAATGAGCAGACTTTGTCAATCGATCAACTATTAACCATATTGAATCATTTCCATTATACATTCTCGATAATCCCAAGATAAAATCCATTGTAAGATGTCCCCATTTCTACTCTGGTATTTCAAGTGGCTGCAATAATCCACTTGATTTACAATGTTGTGCTTTTACTTGTTGACACATCAAGCATTTAGCAACGTACTTTGTGATATCCGCATTCATTTCACTCCACCAATAGTACTGTCGGAGATTCCGATACATTCTAATACTTGGTGATACGATTGTGGCTACGATGTGCTTCTAATAAAACTTCCTCCTTCAATTGATCCTCGTTAGGTACGCACAAACACCCTCGAAGCATAAGGATGCCATCTTGGTTACCTGGAATTCGGGCTCTTTTCCTTCCTCGACTCTTTTCCGAGTCTTTGTCAATTCTTCACTTGATAACTGCAAGGATTTGATTATTTCCCGTAAATTTGATTCGATTCGTAATGTGGTAAACAACCAACATAATTTTTCTTCTTCGAACTTGAATTCCGAGTCTCAAGCTTCAGCAAGTAATGTCCATTCTTTAACTATCAATGTTGCAATAGTAGACTTACGATGAGAGTATCGGCGACTTTATTTGCCCTTCCAGGATGATAAATAATTTCACAATCATAATCTTTAAGCAACTACATCGTCATTGCTGCATATTTAATTCATTCGGGAGAATAAATATTTCGGGCTTTGATGATCGGTATATATTTCAAATTTCTCCCCATATAGATAGTGTCTCCAAATCTTTAGGGCAAAAAAATGACAGCGAGTCCCAAATCATGGATGGGTAGTTAAGCTCATATGGCTTGAGCTGTCTTGATGTATGGGCCACTACCCGGACATGTTGCGTTAAAACACAGCCTAGTCCTTTATGCGAACCATCGCTATAAATAACAAATCCTCCCTTTCCCGAGCGTATTGGTAGAATAGGCGCGGTTGTTAATTTTCACTTGAGTTCTTGGAAACTCCGTTTGCATCTCTATATCCTGTCACGTCCCGAACCCTGCGAGCCGTCGACATCCCATCTAGCCGTTTCTGTTTTAGATTGACTTCCGGGATCCCTCGGCCCACAATTTCATAAAAATCCATAAAACAAGTGGAAGCGGGTAAACATCTCCATACATTAATTCAAATGAATGACTTAGGACAAAAGTGGTATACATCATACATCTATATATTACACTTCAATTGATATAGTGGTCAAATACCAATGGTTCAATCTTAATCCATAAAATCCAATATAATCCATAAGGCCATAAAATATCTTATATTCATTCGACCCACATATTTCTCGAATGCTAATCCTTAGAGACTTGATGTTCCATCGCCCGATACCCGAAAAATAGGACCCATGATGGGGTGAGATAAAATCTCGGTAGGAAAACCTCTAACCCTAACTCAGGTCGCTAGTGCCTCCAGACAAATTTTAAAACAACGATTCTCGACACATCCTCCTTCTTCTCAATAACTCCACTATTAAATCCCGGAATATTCCATTCTTGTTCGAAAATTCTCACACCTTCTCAAATATTCTACGTTACTCTCATTTTGATATTTCACGTCTCGGACTAGAATAACAATAACCCACGTTACTCTAAAGCCCGCGTTCCACGCCTCAGGCTATCGTATAAAATTCTACGTTACTCCGAAATATTCTATGTCACTCCGGGAATATTCCACGTGACTCCACGACATCATACGAGTCCATAACACCGAGCCTCGAACATTTATAGAAGACGGCTCCATAAATAAATATATATAAATATATATATCGGGATCTCGGACACATAGGAATACAACCCGAAAATCACGGTCTCGGACACATAGGAACACGACCGGATTAAGTATCGGACAATTAGTCGAACACGACTCACTTTGGTCTCGGACGACTTAATTGAATACGACTTTCAAACTTTCTCGGTCTCGGACAATCGGACGAATACGGCTCACTTTGGCCTCGAGACGACTTGATTGAATACGACCATCAAACTTTCTCGATCTCAAAAAATCGGACGAATACGGCTCACTTTGGCCTCGCACGACTTGATTGAACACGACCATCAAACTTTCTCGGTCTTAGACAATCAATCGAATAAGGCTAACTTTGGCCTCAAACGACTTGATTGAATACGACCATTATACTTTCTTAGAATAGATAGAGATCACGTGATTCACTCACGTTAGTATATTAATAAATCGGACTACCCGACTAATTCACGCTACCACAATTCCAATCCACACCATACGTCCATAATACACTAACGTAGCAATGAATAATTAACGTACAATTAATATTGTACTAACGTAGGAATTTATCGGGGCCAAACAAATATTAATTTCTAACGTACAAATAAATTCACAACTATAGTATTAAACTATAGTAATACCACGTCTAATTAAATACGGTGGCATAACAACATTTATTCACATATAAATAAGCATTGTGGCATAGCGAAATAATGTCACATAAAAAGTAATCGTAGTTAACATATAACCTAACCATAGTTTAAAAGTAACTAGAGTTAATCAATAACCTAACCATGGTGAAAATATTAGCCAAAAAGTAACTATGGTCAAACTTTGACCACACACTCTCTCTCTTGATTTTACTATTCATGCAAGACACCATTTTTTTTTCTTCTTCTTCTTGTATTTTCGGCCACCCTCATCCAAGCTCAAATCCATCCATTTCTTCATAAAAAATTCACCAATTCAAAGTCTCTTAGCAACCTAACCACCTAATTTAGGTTTAGAAGTAATCCTACCTCAAAATTTAGCAAAATCCTCCGTTGAACGGTTGAAAAAACTTGAATCTAGCGACGATTCGGCAGCCCACGGTAGCTCACGACCTCCGTGCTTCATAATCTAGTCGGCGGTGGCTCAACAAAATTTTTCCGGTGACGGCGGCGGCAAAGATGGGTGTTCGGTCAAGGTGATGGAGGAGAGGAAAAGTTGTCACAAATTGGTAGAAATGAGGAAGACAATGAATAGTCCAAGAAATAATTGGTTTTGAATGCAAGAGGGGTAAAACGGTAATTTCCCCTTACTTGGACTAGTCAATCTCGGCCAAAGGGAAAAATGACCAAAATACCCTTCGTTCCAAGTGAAAAATGGGATATTTTTTTATGGCAAATGGGACCTTTCCCATTTCCGGTCCAAATATACTTTTCTTGAACCTCTTTGGGGCGAACCGCGAAGGATTCGTACACTTTGGATGAGGAAACGTCCAAAAAATTTTATTTATTGGAAACCCTGAAGGTCCGACGTCAAATTCGAAGCTCGGTTCGCGATCAATCTCGATCGATAGAATTCTTAGCGTATCTCAAACTAACGGGCGGCTTTTAGGAGTTACGCGTATCGACCCGTGATAAAATCACGTTTAAGAATTACTTGAGCCATGGCGACTTTGGTTGTCATTCAATTGCAAGGGTCAATCACTAGTCCCGATGGACACGATCCTTAGAAATAATTTCGGGGACGTTCGGAACCCATACGAGGTCAAATGGAATCACCCGTGATCCAAGCGTAGGGTATTATCCAAATCGTTCCTTAATCATTCTTTGATCGGCCTATATTGGTCCAAAATATTCCGTCGACAATTTTCATGGCCAAAGAGTTAGTCCAGGTTCAAGTTCTTAGGTCCACGTAGTTGAATTTCCTAGCTAGCCATTCCCATTTGGTTGAGTCGCTCGAGAGGGATCCACTCCTAGTGAGGTTCGCCTGAATTACATCGATGAGGCTTTTCATTTATTTAAGGCTTCAAAACGAGCCGGATTACGGGGATGTCACAATTCTTCCCCCTTACAAAAATTTCGTCCTCGAATTTTGCAACCTTCTAGCCATCCAATCTTTTGGGGTATCGGCACCTCATCGCTACCTTACTTTTCAAGGTAACTCTTTTCATCAATTGGCACTTCCATAGCATTCTTGATCAAGACCTTTTCAAAGCATTATATTAAACTCAAGTTCCATGCCCATCACCATCATCACTAACCCATCGCAAGAATGCACTCTTTCTTATCGATATATCTAATACTTGACCACTGTTGGACTAACCCAAATTTTCAATTCAAACCCTCGATAGTATTAAGGCAAATCTTGGTACACCTTTGTGCCACCCAAGGGACACCATCATTCTCCCTTCGAAATCCCAACGAGGTCATTTCTTTAAGTTCATCTTCAATATTGGGTTCATACTTTCATCCATGGGACCTCAAGGGTTCTATTCTCAACTTCAAAGTTTCTTTCCTAAGCATCCGGAAGTCTGGATTTTCTTCCTGCTCTATTTACTTCCTTAATCCCTTAGATATCGAGGGTCTGTTCATTCTAACATCTCACTTTCCTTTCGACCTTCAGGCTTGATGCTTTAGGTAGCCATCAAACTAGCCAATTGGAAAACTTCCAATTTAGAAGTTGAATCTCTTATTTCTCGAAGGAAGATCTGTCCCCCCATCACCAATTACACATTACTCAATTCTCAATTATAAGCATCGCTAATTAATCCGTCCTTCCTTAGCGATATGGGTATCCAAAGCAATAATACTTGGGTAATCTCTTCGTCCATGTGACTTTCCTTCAATTCCATTTTACACGGTCAGTGCTCTCAATCTCTTATAGTTCACATAACGTTGAGGTTTTTCTTTATACAAGCAACGCTCTCATATCCATAAGCAATTTCATACATCGGCGTTGCCTTTCGTTCAATTCCTCTCGGGAACCTACTACCTTATTTTCTTGTGGTAGATATAGATTCAAAATGTTTTTCCAACCAAACAATTGTTCCCAAACTTTGTCACGAGAACATTAGCGAATCAACTCCGGTCATACATCGAGCATTCCAACTCATAAGGTCTTATTGTCACGGCGCATTTGCACAACCCTCTTCGGATTACCTTGTTACGCCTCAATTTCTCCCTTCCACATCACATCATTATGATTCTCTTGATCCTTTTGATTCAAACGATAACACCATTAACCGCTTAGTCATCAACTTGACTCAAGTCCTCAAAGACTCTTTTCACGTTCATTCGTCTAGTCGCGTTATATCTCGTCCTTAGCCCATTTCATCAATAGGACAGCTCTCGTGGGGAATCCTCCCATGATCCGCCTATAACAATCCATCAATTCTAGGAAACTTCAAGTTTCGACAACTCACATCGACCCTAGTCGATTCATCACTCATTTCAATCCTCGGAGGCTTCACGGGGATTTCATTTTCCACAAATTTCACGGCTGAGGAATCTTATCTCATCGGGTCCATAGCTCGTGTTCTTCACATTTAGCATTCAACGAGCATCTCCTTAGAGTCCATAGGATACTCTTAAAAATTGTTCATGTTTCTTATGACTCCTTAAATGAGTCCATTCATCGTCTCTCAATACCGTAATAACCAATCTAATTATTTCATGGATACTCAAGCCGACTATCATCGGTTTCTTGTCACTAGGCGTAGAACCGTTCAAACTGTCCTTCATACATCTCACTTAAGAGCTCAAATCTTGGCCCTCTGTTGTCAAGGGTCTCCACTTGGACCATACAACATTTTGTTCATTTTCGTCATTCTTTCCTCGGGAAGCATTATTGCATTGCCCTCTTGGTTTCACAACCAACTAATGCAACCCTATCTCGATTTCATTCATTCCACTAGACATCCACATTTCTGGGATTCATTATCGTCTACAGAGCAGTTTCTCGGACTTCTCCTTCGGGAATCATCCAAGTTTTGCGTCTTCTTTCTCGGTTCGACACTCACTCTTAATATTAAGACAGTTAGTATTTTCTCTTCCTTCTACATTAGGGCTCTTTCCCCATGAAAGAAACTATACACTTCGATGGCATTCTCTTACTTCGAATCGCCCTCGTCTTTCCCATTCCATAGGACGTCAATCTTGGAGTCTATGTCAACTGCAGAGTTTGTACTCCCGGGATTTAGATGCCACCATACTCGGCATTCTTCTTCTAGAGACTCGGTCACCTCGGGTGACGGGGTTTCAAGGAATCAAGGTTCGTCCTTAATCACCATAAATCCACACTTGAACATGCAATTTGACTTCCTCAAGTCACTTTGTAATTACACTCTAGACGCTCTTTTCGCTTACTCAACCATTCAATAAAATTACAAACAACCAGGGATGTCAAGTCCATTCGCTTTCCTTTCCTTCAACGACCATCTCATGGTTCGATCGCCCTTTAAAAATGACATCCTACTCTTTAGGGGTAATAACACACAATGTCACTTCTAGTGGTTCCGATTCATCCTCAATCAATCCTATTTTATTCAATAAGATCAAACAATTGACATAATTTCTTCCTTAATTTTCCTCATGACGGAAGAAACAAAACATCCATCTCTCATTACGAGTCTTACGGCAAGGTAATAGCCGTTTCTCGCGAGCACGTTCCATGTTCCATAATGAACATTTATTTGCTCGAAATCCATGAGCAAGGGTTCTCTTATCCATATGTCTTCCAATCATCCGCTCCCTTCATTAAAATCCATTACGATTCCTCGGAATCGGGAATGATAACTAGCCATAAGGTTTCCAGATTCAAATCTACTCGGGGACTTTATGTCTTATACAAAGGATCCTTGACCACCTTTAACATATGCTTAAACGACTTTGAGAACTCCGTCTCACACTTCGGTCGATTGTCCTCGGATCCTTACAAGATTACTAGGATCCACACAATCTTTGCTCTCATGCAATCCTAGGAAAGTACTTCCATTAAACATTCAATGAAGGCGGTCATCAACAGCCACTTAAGGCTAATAATCGCCGGGGTCACTTTCTTTCTTTAGTGCACCCAAAACTTCTAAGATTTTCTCACGAAACCCTCAATCCGGAGGGGGCGGTTTCAAATTCACTTTCTCTATCAAACCTTAGTTGACCTCGGTCTCGTGGTCCACCTCACAAGCTATTCAAAGCCCTCGTGGTTCTTCCCACACCTTCAATTCGGAAATGAGTAACTCATAGTCACCTTTCTCGTGACTTCCATCACTTAACTCATCATCACTAATATCTGTCACCATAGTGACTTAGGCACAATGGCAGCTCCTCCTCGAGCTTGCCTACCAATCAATTTTTCTCATTTCCATTTAAAATTCTCGTGATCCCTTATTACACTTGGGTCTCACATAAATAACAAATCGAGCCATATTCACTTCTAGTACTTATACTCTAGTCGTTTATACTCAATTCTCGTAATCTATCTCGGTTCTTGGATCTTTTCATATCTCACATAAACGAGCCAAGTGCTCCTCTAGCGACCGTACTTTGGTCGACCAACCTCATTAGGTTCTCATGTCACTTGAACCATTGTGATTACCTCTAGGTATCAAAGACTTAAGTCATCTATTCAACCCTAGCAGGTTTGCATTTGCTCACCTCATCATTCATCGCCGACAAGTAACCATCCATTGGTTCTCAAACAACTCTCAGCTAGTTGTCCATTATCTAAGGATTCCAAATCACCCTTAAGCAACGACCACACATCAAGCAAGCCTCACGAGGCAACTTCTCGGTTAATAGCCCATTACTAGGCAAGCCTTAACTAGGCTAAAACTCAACGAGGTCGGCACCAAGCAAATACTCAAAGTGCCATTTCAATCGCTCATGCCATAAATCTAGAGGTATCTACCACTCTAGCATAGTCACAACAGGCTATCTCAATTTCAACAGGCATCAAATTAATGGAGTATAAGCTCCTCACACTGTCTAATCTCTTAGTTAGACATTAACCATAACAATCACACGATGCCAATTACAAAATACGCCCAATAGGCCAGTCGCAAATATCACTTTTCCTTTCAAACGGCATCCATTGCTAAGCACGAAGCTTCCAACCATGTCAATCACAAGGTGTCATTACAAATGTCATGCCACTTTCGAACATTCACATGCGAATTAATCCCGTGTCATACATCTCTTCACTACAATCGGACTCGACATGATACCTAGGCTTTCCCTTTCAATTTATGACTTGGGTCATTCCTACCTCCTTATTATCTTAGAAGCCTCGTCGGGAGCCGCTCCTTGTCGAACCTCTCTGTCCCGGCGATCACTCCCCGCCCTCATCGGACCGGTCATTGCGGGTTGTCCCAAGTCATACATCTACGAAGGAAGCCCCGTTCCACGCGTCCCATACCATGCTTCATCACGGTTTTTAGGTATCCCATCAACTCGTCCCATACCAAGTGATAGTTTATTAAGTCCGAAAGTGATAAGCTCATGTATACACCCTCATCAACTTTTATTTCATATCCACAAACACATGCATAGCATGTTCTCACCACTTGTCATACCACAATCGTTTTCGGATCAACTCTTATCCACGGAAGATCTCTAATTTCACCAATGACCGTCACATCTTATAGATTAATTACCTATATTCCAGCATATACCTCAAGTCTAGTCGCTATTCGAGTTGAATCCATATACGTTCGATCACAACCGGCCTTTAATCCCTATAGTCCTTGTCCGCTTCCTTGTATACATTTCATCTCATATCATCCAAGGTTGTCAATAATACCCGATAACTAAAGTCATCAAGATATAACGCAATTCAAGTCTGAAGTTACTAATACCAGTCATCTCTTTATAGCTCATATTCCTCAAGTTGGGTCGTTGACTAACCACGGTCAAAATCATGTAGTCTAATTGACCGCTCATTCATAAGCAATTCTCTATTAAACTCAAGCACATTTACTACTTCAAATCCATGCTTATGTCTCTTTAACTCCAACTTGCTTCCACATAAACCTCAATCACAACATCACTCAAGATCATCCATTAAAGTTGACAATAGGATCATTAGAATACCACACAAGTTCAAGCCTATAATCCTCAAGATTCAGCGATTAATGCTTAATCCTAAAGGTCTCACTATCTAATTGTCCCCAAGTTATCACTCCTTATCACTCCAAATCTCAATCACATTGGATCGAGCTGACCTTGCTCTCGATACCACTCCAAAAGGGGATGTCACGTCTTGAACCCCCGCGAGCCGTCGACATGCCATCTAGCCGTTTCTGTTTTAGATTGACTTCCCGGGATCCCTCGGCCCACAGTTTCATAAAAATTCATAAAACAAGCGGAAGCGGGTAAACATCTCCATACATCAATTCAAATGAATGACTTAGGACAAAAGTGGTATACATCATACATCTGTATATTACACTTCAATTGATATAGCGGTCAAATACCAATGGTTCAATCTCAATCCATAAAATCCAATATAATCCATAAGGCCACAAAATATCTTATATTCATTCGACCCACATATTTCTCGAATGCTAATCCTTAGCAGACTTGATGTTCCATCGCCCGATACCTGAAAAATAGGACCCACGACGGGGTGAGATAAAATCTCGGTAGGAAAACCTCTAACCCTAACTCAGGTCGCTAGTGCCTCCAGACAAATTTTAAAACAACGATTCTCGACACATCCTCCTTCTTCTCAATAATTCCACTATTAAATCCTGGAATATTCCATTCTTGTTCCAAAAATTCTCACACCTTCTCAAATATTCTACGTTACTCTCATTTTGATATTTCACATCTCGAGTTGGAATAACAATAACCCACGTTGCTCTAAAGCCCGCGTTCCACGCCTCGGACTATCGTATAAAATTCTACGTTATCCGAAAATTCCACGTTAAATATTCTACGTCACTCCGGGAATATTCCACGTGACTCCATGACATCATACGAGTCCATAACACTGAGCCTCGGACCTTTATAGAAGACGGCTCCATAAATAAATATATATATATATATATATATATATCGGGGTCTCGACACATAGGAATAGTACCCGAAAATCACGGTCTCGGACACATAAGAACACGACCGGATTAGGTCTCGGACAATTAGTCGAACACGACTCACTTTGGTCTCGGACGACTTAATTGAACACGACTTTCAAACTTTCTC
Organism: Rhodamnia rubescens; assembly: GCA_021437795.1. NCBI lineage: Eukaryota > Viridiplantae > Streptophyta > Magnoliopsida > Myrtales > Myrtaceae > Rhodamnia > Rhodamnia rubescens. The sequence continues at coordinate 2,124,058 of JAILYA010000049.1, forward strand.
GGTCTCGGACAATCGGTCGAATACGGCTCACTTTGGCCTCGGACGACTTGATTGAATACGACCATCAAACTTTCTCGGTCTCGGACAATCGGACGAATACGGTTCACTTTGACCTTAGACGACTTGATTGAATACAACCATCAAACTTTCTCGGTCTCGGGAAAATCACACGAATACAGCTCACTTTGGCCTCGGACGACTTGATTGAATACGACCATCAAACTTTCTCGGTCTCGGACAATCGGTCGAATACGGCTCACTTTGGCCTCGGACGACTTGATTGAATACGACCATTATACTTTCTTAGAATAGATAGAGATCACGTGATTCACTCACGTCGTTGTATTAATAAATCAGATTGCCCGACTAATTCACGCTACCACAATTCCAATCCACACCATACGTCCATAATACACTAACGTAGCAATGAATAATTAACGTACAATTAATATTGTACTAACGTAGGAATTTATTAGGGCCAAACATATATTAATTTCTAACATACAAATAAATTCACAACTATAGTATTAAACTATAGTAATACCACGTCTAATTAAATACGGTGGCATAACAACATTTAGTCACATATAAATAAGCACTTGTGACATAACGAAATAATATCACATAAAAAGTAACCGTAGTTAACATATAACCTAACCATAGTTTAAAAGTAACTAGAGTTAATCAATAACCTAACCATGGTGAAAATATTAGCCAAAAAGTAACTATGGTCAAACTTTGACCACACACTCTCTCTCTTGATTTTACTATTCATGCAAGACACCATTTTTTTCCTTCTTCTTCTTGCATTTTCGGCCACCCTCATCCAAGCTCAAATCCATCCATTTCTTCATAAAAAATTCACCAATTCAAAGTCTCTTAGCAACCTAACCACCTAATTTAGGTTTAGAAGTAATCCTACCTCAAAATTTAGCAAAAACCTTAGTTGAACGGTTGAGAAAACTTGAATCTAGCGGCGATTCCGGCCGCCCACGGTAGCTCACGACCTCCGTGCTTCAAAATCTAGTAGGCGGTGGCTCAACAAAATTTTTCCGGCGACGGCGGCGGCAAAGATGGTTGTTCGGCCAAGGTGATGGAGGAGAGGAAAAGTTGTCACAAATTGGTAGAAATGAGGAAGACAATGAATAGTCCAAGAAATAATTGGTTTTGAATGCAAGAGGGGTAAAATGGTCATTTCCCCTTACTTGGACTAGTCAATCTCGGCCAAAGGGAAAAATGACCAAAATACCCTTCGTTCCAAGTGAAAAATGGGGTATTTTTCGAGGGCAAATGGGTCCTTTCCCATTTCCAGTCCAAATATACTTTTCTTGAATCTCTTTGGGGCGAACCGCGAAGGATTCGTACACTTTGGATAAGGAAACGTCCAAAAAATTTTATTTACTAGAAACCCTGAAAGTCCGACATCAAATCGGAAGCTCGGTTCGTGATCAATCTCGATTGATAGAATTCTTAGCGTATCTCAAACTAACGGGCGGCTTTTAGGAGTTACGCGTATCGACCCGTGATAAAATCACGTTTAAGAATTACTCGAGCCATGGCGACTTTGGTTGTCATTCAATTGCGAGGGTCGATCACTAGTCCCAATGGACACGATCGTTAGAAATAATTTCGGGGACGTTCGGAACCCATACGAGGTTAAACCGAATCACCCGTGATCCAAGCGTAGGGTATTATCCAAATCGTTCCTTAATCATTATAGGATCGGCCTATATTGGTCCAAAATATTCCGTCGATAATTTTCATGGCCAAAGAATCAGTCCAGGTTCAAGTTCTTAGGTCCACGTACTTGAATTTCCTAGCTAGCCATTCCCATTTGGTTAGTCGCTCGAGAGGGATCCACTCCGAGTGAGGTTCGCCTAAAATACATCTATGAGGCTTTTCATTTATTTAAGGCTTCAAAACGAGCCGGATTACGGGATGTCACATATCCACTCGAACTTAACATCCTTCTTCATTAATCGTGTTAAGGGCGCGACAATGCTCGAAAATTTTTCCACGAATCTTCGGTAGTACCTCGTCAACCCCAAGAAACTACGGACTTCAGAATCGTCGTTGGCCTTGGCCAATTCACTATTGCCTCTACTTTAGTCGGATCAAGCGATATACCTTTGCCCGGTCTGCGTGGCCTAGAAATATCACGTGGCTCACCCAAAATTCACACTTGTTGAACTTAGCATAGAGCTTGTTTTCTCGAAGCTTTACAAGGTTATTCATAAGTACCGCGCGTATTCCTCTTCGTTCTTCGAGTATACTAATATATCATCTATGAATATAATAATGAAATGATCGAGGAATGCCTTAATTACCCGATTAATTAAATCCATAAAAGCTGTCGATGCATTTGTCAATCCAAATGGCATCATAGTAAACTCATAATTGCCGTAACGAGTCCTAAATGCCATTTTCGAAATATCCTCCGACTTAATTCTTAGTTGATAGTACCTTAATCTTAAATCAATCGTAGAAAATACTAAGGCCCCATGTAGCTGATCAAATAGATTATCAATCCTTGGTAAATGATACTTGTTTTTTATAGTAACTTGATTTAATTGCCGGTAATTGATGCAAAGACGCAACGATCGGTCTTTCCTTTTCACAAATAGTACAGCGCACCCCATGGCTATGTACTTAGTCGAATAAAACCTTTATCAAGCAATTCTTGCAATTACACCTTTAACTCTTTTAATTCCGATGGGGCTATCCTATAAGGGGCTTTAGAAATTGGTTCAGTACCCGGCGCTAGTTCAATAGTAAATCAATCTCTCTTTCTAGAGGTAGTTCTGGAAATTCCTTTGAGAATACATCGGGAAATTCTTATACAACTGGAATATCGTCCAATTTAGGTTCTCCTTGTGACTTGTCCTCTACTTGTCACTATATACCCTTGACAACCATCACTAAGGAGTTTGGCAACCTCAATTGCCGAAATTATGAGTGTCGAACATTTCCCTCCATTTCCGATGAACTTATAATTCAAGGATTCTAGGGGATTAAAATAGATCACCTTTTGATAGCAATCCATCTTGGCTCGTTGTTGTTGGATCCAATCCATCCCAATTATGACGTCAAAGTCATACAAGTCTAAGATGATCAAGTCTATTTTTCCTTTTTGACCGCCTATATCATTCTACATTCCTTACACACTAAAGTGGTCAACATCTCCTTCTTTAGTGGTGTAGAGACGTTTAAGACTACCTCGACCGGTCTAGTTTCTAACCCAACTAGATTCATAAATTGCTTAGATATAAAAGAGTGGGTGGCACCGGAATCATTAGGGCATGTACAGTTGAGTTATTAATAAAGACCGTACCTATAACAACAGTCTTGGAATTCTCAAGCATCTTCTTGCGTAACAGCATAAATCCGCCCTTGAGATGGTGGCTATTGAGTAGGCTTGTTGGGGTCATGGCCTTGTTTGCTATTGTAGTTGTTGCGGACAATCCCTCATTAATGACCTTGTTGTCCACATCGAAAACATGCTCCCGTCCACATCCTATAAGACGCATTACCGTATTGCCTTCCACAATAACGGTAAGTCACACCGCTTTGTCCTTACCTCTTTTTATTTGAAACTAGGGGTTATTTTCCCTATACCTCTTATTGTGATTCATATTGAGTTTTAAGTTTGGGAATGTAATGTCCATTATATACTTTTCTATATATGGGTTAGTATATGTTTGTTTAATGGCGACTTGGTCCTAATGCTAGGTGCAAACCTTCTTGGAATCGTTTATTTTGGCCATGGCTCCTCTACCGAGTCTAGGAGCGTACCTTGATAACTCCGCAAATTGAGCCTCGATCTTGGTCCACTATCATATCATTCTATTGCAATTACACGAATTCCATCATTTTCTTATCACGAAGGCTTTCCGAAAAATACTTATCGTAGAAAACCTTAATAAAGGCATTCTAGGTTATCTCTGTGCCCATCGGAATGACTATTCCCTTGGTAGCCTTCCACCAATAAGTTACATTACCCTATAATTGATATTCTACCAATGCTACATGATCAACTTCCGAACATTCTAGAAATGAAAATATCTTTTCCAGTTCATCAATCCACAACTCCACCTCATTGGGATTTTCGGTACAAGCAAATTTGGAAGGTCTCAACTTTAGAAATTGCTCAATTAAAGCATGCATATAACATCCGCCCGACTATTCCCATTTCCGAACGTCGACGCATTACCGGAGGCATTAGCTACCTACTATTGAGCCTTGCCCTATAAGGTTGCCAATTTGAGTTAAGGCTTGCGGGAATTCCATCCAGTTTGGGGTCCTGTCTTTGTGGTCTTCCTCAAGAACCCATCTTACTATATAATTAAAAAGCTGGCTGAAGTAAAGTTCTACACAACTATCACCAAATTAGTATCAATTCAAACAAATAATAGTAAGATTAAAACTAACAATAACATGCACGCGGTGTTTCCCTATTCACTAAACTCATGATTCCAAGTGCATCTTATAACTCTAGGTAAAACCCCACTCCGATACCAAATCGGCTATGACACCCCTAACCCAACCCCAACGCTACACTCAAGATGCAATGGCCTTCGTGTGCATTCGACTTAGTATCACTTGGAGCCAGAGCCGGTTACGGCCGCGAGGCCTAAGTGTCGGCTCGTAAGGTTTAATGACATCTTAGGTACATCAACCTCAACTCGTCCCTTAAATTTTTATCGGATATTTCAAAACATGAGGAAGCAAGAATTTAATTATCAAATACCCTACGATTATGGTGACGAGGAAAACACACAAGGCAAGCATACATGTATTAATGTACGTGATACAAACCTATCATTTCTCACTACATATTTCATTTACATTACCTATTTCAAGTATATGCTTCTATATATATTTAACATCAGTACAAGCAAGGCTACGTCTAACTCCTCTAGTGGCGTGGGTACTCAAAAATTGCCCATTAAAAGTCTTCCCTTCATCTTTTACCCAAAAACTTGTGTCCCCCCATTGCTCCTTTACATATAATGTCGCCACTTGCCACCATTGAAACTCGGAGGTCCATCGAGACTCTCTTATCGGGCCAATGAGATCTTCACCAAGTAATACATACCACACCACATATCGATGAGGGGCCCAATGATCTAGTCGCTCTTCCACATACAAGGTTGTAAGGTAGCGGCGGAAGGTAGTGTCACATCTCTACGTCTGCGATATCTATATGGGTGATTTCTATGGACATAACCAAACAAAAACGATGAGGTGGGATAACGGCGGCCACACCTACAAATCTGAAAAGTTAAAGGAATGAGATCGATATCTCAGTAAGCAAAAATCTAAATCAATGTTAAGAAGTTAGCTAATATAAAACCCATGAGACATGCAATTGAAAAATAAATCGACAAGAAATATTTTCTCATCATTTCGGTTCTATAAGCAATTGTAGGCAAACATGTAATTCTCAACTTTTCATATTCGTCCCGCACTCTTTGCTAGCCCACACGTCCATTCATGAATGACGCATCTCGACGTGCATCTTACAACTAGATTGAGGCATCCCGTAAGGCAACCCATTCATGACTCAAATAAATACTTCCGTCTTTCCAATCGATTGTCTCATACCAATTCTCATCATCAAGAGGCACATATTCGCCACTATAGGCTCACCGCCATGAACGACAAGACATAAAAAGAGCATGTAAGCTACAACCATTTTCTCATGCAAGCGCACAAGTCGACACTAACCTTTGCCTTAGCAAAAGTTTAGAAATTCCCAAGAGCTATAAAATGAGCTAAACAAGAGTTGGGGGTATCGGATGGCATTGGCAAGCATTTGGTGCCGACTCGGTGCCGACGTTAGCATGTGGATGTGGTGGCTGATTATAGTGGTGGTGGTGAGTAGAGTGGCCGATTATGGCTCTTTATTAACTAATCCACCTTCCTATTATAATGAACCTATATTCCTAGGTGGGGGGACATTTGTCTAATTGAAAATGTAAGACTCTCCTCTTGTGCTACATGCCTATATGAGGTGTCCCTTTCTTGATGTTTCTCAATTATTTTATTTATTATTTTTTTATTTTCTAATGTCAATTAGGGTTTTCTAATGATCTTGATTTAAAATAAGGTTAATAGCATAAGGATTGGCGCCATTGGCGCCTTCTATGCTCAAGGGTCAACCCGAATGGTTGTCACCGGTTATTACTAATTATAGTCAATTTATAGTTAATCTTGTGAGTGACAGTAACTAATTTTCTCACTAATCTTTCTCTACAAGTTATTAAAATATGTTAATGATTACTCAAAGATAATGTCATCAAACTGGTGTTTGACTTTTCGAAGATTGAGTAATGATTACAAAATCTTCCTAGGAATTTGTGTTTGACTTTTCAAAGATCATGTAACTATTACAAAAGATTTCGTTTGATCGTCAAGGAATGAAGTATTCATTACGTAAGATCTCCTTTGACTTTTCAAAGATTATGTAATCATTACGAAAGACTTGTCTAATCATTACATTTGACTTTTCAAAGATTCTATAATGATTAATGTTGACCAAGTCAAAGATTTAATAATGATGATGAGAAGATTTCATTTGACCCGATCAAAGATTATGTATTGATTGCAAAAGATTTGGTTTGACCTAATCAAATATTTTTTAATCATTATCGTAATCTTTTTCAAAACTCGTGCCCATGAAGTGTCAAAAACTAGGTGCCACTGGTCGTTCAAGGGAAAATCAGTGCAATTTTAATCGTAGTCGTAGGTAACATTTGGATTGAGGGCCGGATCAAGTTTCTCGATCTCCGGTCATGGCCGGTTCACAATCGAGCCTTGATAGAGGTGCGGCTGGTTCGCCGTAGTTCATCGCTAGATATGCTATATGGCACGACCAAGCGCATTGTATAGTGCATCCTAGTCATATCCTCGTCACTACCGAGGTTGAGTGGTTTCATGTTGAGCTTAGTTTAAGGTTGGAATCACCCAATCTGAAATCGAATGTTCAATTGGACACCACCGAGGTAACTTTTCATGATCAACATATAACCGATGCGGGATGAGCGTGCCTAGGTTCGTAATCCCCCCGGTGCACGCTACAGCCTCCCTATTACCCCGACAGGTTGAATCTCGGGACTTTGAGCACCCATGCATATCGAACGTCACCCTCACTAGAGTTATTACCACTTTGACTGTCGATGTAGCGATTGGTACGGCCCACCATCAATACCAATTTGTGGCCATATTCCTAAATATTTATGGGTAATAGGAAGGCCTAATTCCCGTGACCTATTTAAAGGAGCCGACAGCGACAACGATGGGCCCAATGATGGCATATCAAATGGAGGCATAGCCAAAATCGATGCCTAGGCGGGGTACGTACGCTAGTAAAGGACGTTAGGAAGAGAAGTCTGCAAGTGGAGGGATATTTTGCGGCATTTTGACTAATAGTAGCAGGTAAGGGAGGTCCATTTTGTGTTATACATAGTCGAGTTTAAGTAATCCTAGTTAACCATCCTTACATGTGTTTTTCCTAATCATGTTAATGTGTAACGCCGAACAACAATCGATGTAAACTTCATGTGAAATATAACAACTAGTGTTTTGCAAGCCTTTCTAGGTGTTCTCTATACTATACCACTCGAAGTACTTTACTCCGATACCTATTTAAAAAAATATATTTGACTCGTGCTTGGACCCGTGTGAGGGATTGGGCGCTACGGCTCTATAGATCTTACCCGGAGTGGGGGTGCTACGGTTTCGAGTTGGTGTTAGAGCGTTAGGTTTATTTAGAGTGATAAGGTGCGCTAGTTGGAGAAGTTAGGGCACACAATCTATCTAAAAATTTAAATGCATGTGTTTGTTTGGTTTAGATAAATGAGATGAGTAGCTCTTTTATCAAAGGCCATTAGTATGACTTTAGCTACTCATAGGGTATACACGATATACTAACACAAACGGTGTGTTACTATTTTGTGGATTATTTACCGCATGTGATCGCCAAGAACTAGAGAAAGGATGATGAGCAATGATAATAACAAGGAATAATTTATTTGCAGAGGAATTGCAAGCATACCAAGGGCCTATGCGTCATCCTCAAAGAACGCAACCCACATATCCGAGAATTGATGGGATTATGGAGGCATTAGCTAACATATGGGCCCTACTCAAGAGATAAGCTCAACCACAAGCGGCAGTAAACAATGCTGTAAGAGAGCGTTGAATACAAGGTCTAGTGGAACATTTCCTGAAAATTAAAACCTCCAAAGTTTAGTGGCATGGGAACCCCGGAGGATGCGAAAGTTGGATAGACAAAATGGAGGAGTTATTCGGCTTTCTAAAGTATATTGAGACAAATTGACTGATCCTAATGGAGCATCAACTCATGGCGAATGCAAAGTACTCGGGTAGAGGGCTACCAAGAGGATATTATTTTCCCAAAGGTATAGGCTGTTGCCTAGAATCGCTTCGTGGAAGGCTTTAATAACCAGTGACTGTTAGATAGCGTCAAAGACAACAAAATGGCAGAATTTGTGCAATTGACACAAGCTAACACTACAATCCGCCAATACGGCGAAATTCTTCGAACTATCGAGGTATGCCCCTCGATTACTTGAGAATCCCATAGATAAGGCTAAGAGAATTTAGAATGGCCCTAAGATAGAAATAAGGAAGCAATTGGTGCCTTTCAACCTTAGAGGTTACAATGAACTCTATAGTCGGGCTCTTATAATAGAAGAAATAGAGGCGGTAAGCCAAGTGAGGTCAAGGGTACCAACTCCTCAAGGGAACTTTAGGCTCGATAAGCGGCCAAACCAGTTCAAAGGATCAAGATCTAACGCGAACAAGAGACCTAATTTCGACGATTCGATCGGGCGAGAAGTGGTAGTAGGCTAGGACCAAGGCCAATGCAAGTACAAACAAGTAATAAATGTAGTCGATGTGGTGGAACCCACGGAGAAGGACCATGCTTAAATAACGGACAATGTTTCAAGTGCAGCCTAACTCGGACATCTAAGGAGGGATTAGCCCCAATGTGGGCAACCACCTCAAGTTGGAACACCGTACCAATCGCAACATGCCTCGACTGGAAGGAATGGTAGGATGGGTAGAAGTGGAACACTTCCAACTCGGTAATAGTCAAAGACCTCTAGCTTAAGGATGAGTATATGCAGTAACACAAGAGGAAGCCTCGGCTTCCAAAACCATCATATTAGGTACGCTCTCCATCTCGTGGCCAAAAGGCATATGCATTAATTGATACTAGAGCTACCCTTTCGTTCATTTTAGCTCAATATGTGAAGTTACATGGTTTGCGTACCGAATTGCTTAACGAGCCTTTGGAAGTAACTACTCCTCTTAGAAATGGCATGTTGTTAACTTTAGGATGTAAAGATTGCGAAATGACTATTGGAAATCGTAGCATGAGTATAGACTTAATAGTATTGGTAATGCATGATTTTGACGTAATTGTTGGAATGAATTGGCTTCACAAGAAAGCAAGCTAAGGTGGATTGTTATAAGAAATAGTCCAAATAAATCCACCAGGTAGTCCTAACTTTGAATTTGTTGGTAATGGTATGAGTACATCAGGAATTCTTATTTCAGCTATGGAAGCAAGGCGATTACTTGAAGACATGCCAGGGGTATCGGCAGCAGTTCATAATATGGCAAAGAAAGAAATGAAACTTGAAGAAATCCTAGTAGTTTAGGAATTTTTGAATGTTTTTCCCGAGGAACTTCGGGGATTACCTTTGGAGCGAGAAATTGAATTTGTAATTGAATTGATGCCTAGAACGGAACCCATATCAAAAGCTCTATATAGAATGGCCCTTGCGGACCTCAAGGAGTTGAAAGTATAACTCCAGGAATTATTAGATCAGGGATTCATTAGACCAAGTACATTACCATGGGAAGCACCGATTCTATTTGTGAAAACGAAGGATAGATCCTTAAGGCTCTACATAGATTACCGCATGACTAAATAAGGTGACTATTAAGAATAAGTATTCATTGCCAAGAATCGATGATCTATTTGACTAGTTACAAGTTGCTTCGTATTTTCAAAAATAGATTTGCGATTAGGATATTATCACTAAGAATTAAATTAAGGAAGAGGATATCCCAAAGATCGCCTTTAGGACCAGTGTATGGACACTATGAATTCTTGGTAATGCTATTTGGATTAGCAAATGCTCTTGCAAGCATTCATAGATTTAATGAATCGAGTGGTCAAACCTTATTTGGATAAATTCGTCATTGTTTTCATTAACGATATTTTAGTTTAGTCTAAAGAAGAGGAAGAACACAATGAGCATTTAAGAATGGTGTTATCTTCACGCCCAAACTCTCGAGCAAGCAACATTCCTACCAAAACACCAAAGGTCAAGAAGGATAACGTCCTATGCACGTTATCGATCCATTCATTTTATCTTTTATTACGCAAGCGGAAATGTACAACTCCCGGATAAAATATCAAACAAAGATAGAAAAGCAGGAAAGCAACATAGTCATTCACCCAAAAGACATTTTTTTTCATTAATACGAATAGATGATCGTTAACTCTACTGAGCTATCACCTGTATAGCCTCATTCTTTGGGGCGGCTTTCTAAAACCAACAAAAAGATACAGTGGTCGAAACCGTTAATCTCTCATCTACTCCAAAAGAGGGGTTACCACACCTCGTCCCCAACATCAACATAGCTCCACTCAAAAGGATCCATCTCACTCCTACTACCACTAGACCTAACCGTTGTTAGAAAAGGATGAAAGGACAATATGTGAATCCATGGAAGGCATGGACTCCATGTCGACTCGGGGTCCACTACTTCCCCTTGGGATGTATCCAAATCCATCGGATCCTAGGCGAGAACGTGAGGGGTCATTTTTCTTGCCAAAACGTGTTGTCCCTCACATAGGCGACACTTTTAAGAAGACATGATCATCCACTTGAAACTCCAAAGGCCTACGCCTCCTATCGGCATAACTTTTGTGATGACTCGGGGCAATCCTCAATCTATCTCTCGATAACTTTAACGCCTTCTATAAACCGCTGCACCAACTCATGACCGGTGATCTTTCTTTTGCTCACCTCATCCAAACACAATGGCATTCGCAAGTTCCGCCATACGACGCTTCAAATGGGCCGTCTTAATGCTCTGTTGATAATGTTATTGTAGGCAAATTCAACCGAGATGCAACTATTCCTCCCAGCTACCCTTGAAGTCTAAAAACACAAGATCACAACATATCCTTCAGCGTCTCAGATCGTCCTTTTAGACCGGCCATCCGTTTGTGGATGATAAGTCGTACTAAACTACGAACTTCGTCCTTAAAGCAATCGTAGACTTTTTCAAAATGTGGCGATAAACTTAGGATCACGATCCGAAGTGATTGTCACCGGTACACCATGCAACCCCACGATGTGCCTCACATACGGTTCGCATAACGATTGTTGACACCTAATTTTGGCGATCCCGTATTTTATTTTATTTGCAAAATAGAATATTATCTAATTTGTTAAATATGCATCATTTCTTATTTTATTACAAAAATAAAAAAATACATATAAAAGCATAAAATAAAAAAATTCAATCGGACCGGATAGACCCAAATCCGTGCGGGCGGAGCGTAGCCCGTAATTTCAGTCCGCGAGACTAGCCTGCCCACTTAGCCCATCTGGGTCGTTTCCAATTCTTGTACGGACCCATTTTTTTATATTTGGTATTTTCTTTCCCCACTAATGGCCTTCTTGGCCCCTTTCCTTTTTCCATCAGCCCACGCCCATCCCAGCATTTCTCTCCATGTAACTCACAAGTTTTATCCTCATCCAAGTCAATCACTTTTTGCCCACACGATCTACACGGCTAAAAGAAGGACCACATTTCACGTTCATTAGTGTCCACAAAGTCAAACTTGGGCAGCACGTTGGGGGGCTTATAAAAAAGAGGGGGGTGGGGGGGGGAGGGATTGTGAAGGGCACGGTTTTTGGAACCTCACAGAGAGCTCCTGGGAGTTCATTCAAGGGCTCTCGGCTAAAAACAAAAAAACAAAGGGAAAGTAGATTGGGGAGAGAGTTCAGTCCGGTAAGAGAGACTAGAGAAAGCTTTGGGTTAGACGAGGCGCAGAGGCCTCGAGCAACTAAACTGCCTTGAGGCGGTCGCCGTCGTCGTAGCCCGAGAAGACGATCTTGTGGCGAGCAACGACTATGGTGTGGCCACCTTGGAAGACAGCAGCTACGGAGGACGACCAAGAGGACTCGATTGTCGAGCTCATTGATATCAGAGCAACCTCGGATATAGGGAGGTCTCGGTTGGAGAAAAGAACAGAGATAAAGTATGGGTGCGGTACAGGAGCTCAGATCAGCGACGATGCTAGCGTGAGCAAAAGGAGGCACGAATCCTGAACCAGTGGCAGTTTGATGACACGGCAGCGTGGTTGGCGGAGCTCGCCGTTGTCATTCCCATACTAGTTAGGAAGTCCCGACGTTGGTGACGAGAAGATCTGTCGGAGCGTGACCTGGCAACGGTGCGATGAGTGAGTCCCAGCGATATAGTGAGCTTATCGAGCGTCGATGGTTCAATGGCAGAGTGGCCAAAAGCGAGTAGGCCCATGGCGGGTCTTGTCAGTCTGTCCGGAGGAGGCAATGGCGGGATGAGCAAAACCTAGCAACTCTGGACGTACGAGAAGAAGCAGTCAGGGCGAATCGGATCAGGGTGCTAGGCAAAACCAGTGGCGACGGAGTCCCCAAACCAGCGACGACATGGACGATGTCTGGGCAGCACGGTAGCAAGATGCCGTGGTCCGGCGAAGGTTGGTGGGGGGCGACTGGTATTAGCGGTTGACCTAAGCGAGCTTGGTCGGACTGGTTGAGGTGGTGACGCCTGGTGGCTCTTTTTTTTTTCTCTCGGTGCAGAATGTGCAGGTTCCTCCATGATGTCTCTGTGAAAAAGACGTCATGGGGTGAGAGATGGTGAATAGTGATGGAGCTAGGTTTGGACTTTAAAACGTGCGTTAGTGGGCATATGCAGTAGCATTTGAGTCTTTTTTGGGTCTTGTGGGATGAAGTCCGCGTACTGGGCTCACATGTAAGCCCAGTCCATGTGTATCGCCATAACCATAGTCTTATAAGCTCAGGTCATGTTGGGCTTGGGCTAGTGACTAGTTCGGGCGGGGAAGAGAACCGTGGGCCTGAGAGCCTAGGCCGTAGAGGCCTGGGTCCAATCTAGTCCGGGTTGGATTCAAAGACCCGACCCGAATCCATTCTTTATATTAAAATTATTTAATAAATAAATAAAAAATTAGAAATTTCCAAAACAATTATATAAAAAAAGGGAAATAGGTAGGGAATTCCTCTATTTGCCTATTTTGTAACTTTAGGCTTCTATATGCATGTTTACCTTTCCATTTATTTGCGTAGTTTAGTTAAGACATTGCATATAACTATTTTGATAAATGATTCGCTATTAGCATATCTCAACAGATAAGTTAGCACAGTAATTAGAGTTTGATTCTAAATGTTCGTTTTATCCTTTAATTGGCTGAACTTTGCTAACTATCTCGCTTTGAGCGAACGCAAGTTCCAAATTCTTGACGCGGGATGTTGATATTCCGACGTGGCAGCGATGCACGAAGCCTACGGAGGCTTGGTGATTGAAGATCGACGTCTAATTCGGTCATGAGTATCCGATCCGCGCATCGGAGTTGTTTGTTTAAATATCGCCACCATAAATTTGGTCTGCATGTGCTTACGCCGTCTTTTATTTGGCATATTTACTACGATTGAGTGTTTACAACACTGTCTTTTGAAAAATTGCCTGTTAATCGCTTTTCCTATATTGTTAGGTTAAGGATAAATAGGTAATTGCACGAAATGACAGAAAAACATTATGCATGATCATTTAGTATTTGGTTAGATCACCCGATAAGCTTAAGATGATATGCGGAATATATGATCACTTTAGAGAATATCGACTAGTTAGGTACCGAAAGAGGCGCTAATTATCTAGTTAGCGTAAACAAGTCCCCCGAACTTAGAAGCTCTGGTTGCGTAGGAATCGAGATAACACTCCCGTGTCTCGATTGGTTTCTAGTCGACCCCAATAAAGTTAGTGGCGACTCTTAATAGCATTTTAATTTGCTAATTAGTAAAAAGAAATCCAATGTCACGTGAGGTAGGACTTGGGAGAGTTCATACCATTGACCTATGGCAATGCCTCTAAACCCACCGGACCTCGTGGGAGGCCGGCGGGTCGCGGCAGCTTGGCGACTCCACCGGGGATAGCATATGATTATAAATCTATGTAGACTTAGGCCATAATAACCAGTTGATTGTTCCCAAAATTGATTTGCATTTTGCAGGTGCAATGTGGAAAACCAGGTTAATCCACTAACTCTATGTTTGATGTGTTTGCGGGATGAAAGTTATAAGGGGTGGAGTGATTGTTGACTTGTCTATTTTGTAGGGAGTCGTGAGAATGTACGTTATTTGGATATTTATTGAAGCGGTGTTTGATATACCCTCGCTATGCATACTTCTCATACACTGCACTTTTTGCACACACATGCAGTGGTCAAACTCGAACCGCAACCCCTTGACACCCTTAAGAGGTATCGAAATAGATTGGGCCATATGCGGGTCCGCAAATGGCACGATCATTTCGATCCACTCATCATCTCGAAATATGTGCCCCGACTCGATTATCTTTGTCGGCGTTTTTAGGGGCCGTACATCATTTTGTTGTGGTGGGAGCCTTTAGCCATTAGTCTATCCTACCCTTATGTGTCAAACCTCACCGTTAGCATGCGCATGTCTAGTGCGGATCTATACCATTGACAGTGCTTGTTCGCCAACCACTATGACTAGGATTCTTCGGTTTATTGGTCTACTCCGAATTTTATTCTCTGCGGTTCGCGAATATCAATTGGACGCCCTACGTGGTCTAAGCTCATAATTGAAAAATTTTGGCGATCACTTTTTTGTAGTGAATTTGTAGAATAAATTTCAAATAAACAGATTATTTTCACATCATTTTTGCAAAAGGAATGTCCCGAAGCAAATTTTCAAAATAGGTGCAATTTTGTGTGCAATAACTTTTGAAATTGAATGGGCATCCTATTGATAATCGCGAACAATCTTTTAATGATATCTCATCTTACAATGAAATCGTGACGAAGTGCCGAATGCCTCTAAATTGAGATTGCGGGGCAAGACTTGAATGAAGGCGGAGAGCGTGAAGGCCACACTTCCAAACGAATGATAGTAGAGGATAGCCTCTATGGAGGCAATCATGCCTATATGTGAATGAAAAGGAAGTCGTTCCCGATCTCTCTCACTTTAAATCACATGTTGGATATCGCTCCCTTTTTGAATGTGCATTAAAACAAACCAAAGGCGGACAAGATAGAGATGTAGATGATCGGCTTCATGGAGGAAACACTCAATTAGGAGAAATGACGGAATAGTACAGGAGCATGAAATGTCATGGTAACCCAACTCAAAAGAAGAAAGGTTTAACATGAACGAGATGATCCGATGGATGACACACGCACATCCATCGATGTGGATAATACCTATCCTCCTTGTTAGAAAAGCCTAACAGGATGCGATCGTTCAAGCTTGTTTCAAAAGTCAAATGGGGCAATGGACCCGGTCATTGAGGCAAACATTAGACGCCAAGCCCGACGAGAGCATTTGATATGGAGAAAAAGATGTATCGTTCTAAATCATCATTTAAATTTATTTTCAAAATAACATGTTACATACCTTTCCTTACGGATAACAAATGGAAGTAGTGATGACGACTACGATGGAAGAGTTCAAGTTACTCAACAAATCGACGCTAATCCACGAGAAGGTCATCATTCCTATTGATGCCATCAAGAGGCTAGAGCGCGGAGACTTCCCCTTTGCCATCCTTTGCATTCTTCAAAGTGTATAGTGAAAAGGCCCATCATCCTTTCGATCTCAAGAGGAATGCTATGGAGAAACAAAAGCCGTGCATCCATGAAGACCTCAACGCCAACGCTTCCTTCTCTAAGCAAACCACGGAGCAAGAACCCAAAGCGGATGAAGCCTCCACTTTCGCTTAAGCTGTCTCCGTCGAGGAAATCCTATTACTCAAGGACAAGCAGATCGACGTCATTCCATTCAAATTCCTTTGGGGTCACTACTCCAAGACCAAGGACACGATCGTCATGCCGTGAACCACGGTCCACTGGGCGAAGCAATCCAGCGTCAACGCCCCATGAGCGAGGACCCCGACGATGATTCCAGCGAAGCCAAAGTCCTACACGGCCAAGGATCTAGAAAATGATCCCGTGTGCTACGATGTTTGCGGAGAGTTTCAAAATGAGGAGCTTAGCGAAGGACATTCGTTGAAAGCGGAAAGGCAAGCCAAGTTCTTGCGATAGAAAAAGGCGACACTTAAATGAGTAATGGAGAGTCTCGATGGAGCAAGTATCTCCAAGGGACACGGCCTGGTTCTAGATGTGATGACTCTGCCAACTAATCTGGATCAAGAAGAATCATTCGACTTTGGTAGCAAGGTGTATCGTTCCTAACTTAACTCAATTGAAAATAGAAATGACTCGTTCTATCTCTCATTTTGTAGATGAATGAGTGTGCTCAACTGTAGTGACAATGCATCCTATGAGAAAAAGACGATCTAGCTAAGCCATCTACTCGAGATAGAAGGGAGTATTTCGCTCCCAAAGTCGAATTCATCCGAAATGCAAGCTAATGCATTACTTTTGCTCACGCAAGTGAAAACGAAGAATGGCCCAAGCGATGAGCATAGGAAATTAAGCATGACATCATATATGTTCGTAATGAAAACACATGTGACTCGGATTCATGATAAGGGAGTTTTTCAAATTGTGATAGTGACAACGAGAATCCCAAATAAGATAGAGTTCAAATGGAACCCCATGGGAGTCAAAACCGTTCAATAGTAGACCGGATAGAATCAGTGGGATGATCGAGATAGTGTCAAAGAAGCAAGATCGGGGCAAATTGCAAGAAAACGAGTTAATGGTAATCTTCTCCGAGAAATCTAGGATGTGATCGGCTTAGTTACCATGCGAAAGGATGAACTAGGTATTATGCGCGCTTTGGCAAATTGTCGAAAATAATGGTCAAAACGACAATTATTTATCTAAGAACAGCATGAGGTGTCGAGATCCATGGTTCAAGCCCCAATTGCACCGAGATCCCTCATTATCCTGGTCGAATAGAGGATATCGTCCGCATGATGAAGAAGAACGTCAAATTTATGTACATCTAGATTCCAGGTGGTTCTCTTTCAAGAAGGAATCTTCCGCTATAACCAAGTTCAATGAAAGGAGCGGGATATGAGCAAAACTCCATTCATGACCCCCAGGGGAACATTTCACTACAAGGTGAGGCTCTTCGGTCCGGAAGCACATGGAGCCGCAAGGCATAGAGCCCCAGAAACACAGGGGGGCGCCAAAGAAAAACCAGGCACCCAAAAAAGAAAAAAAAAAGGGAAAAAAAAAAAAAAAAAAAAATCGTTGGAAGCAAAAGGGTCTCCATCAACGGATGAGTGGATTTAAAAGAAGCATGCGCCCGACAATCAAGTTTGGCGCCGGAGTGTCATATTCACCAATTTATTGATATATAACGAAAAAGGTCATGTTCTAGTGGAGCAAAGTAATCGACGAGCCCTTTCTCCCAAAGATGGAAAAGAGAAAATCTTGGCATGAGGGTAGTTTTCTCTTCATCCATCCATTGAGTGCATGGATACCTCGTCAAACATATATGAGGCGGATCAACTTGGAGCAAATTGTCAATTGACTCAAGATTAGTACAAAGCGTAGCCGTCGATAAAACATTGAGAGTTGTGCCGCCCGAGAGTTACCACTTAAATAAAAAGTGAGGCATCTCAAGGCGCCTAATAATGTGGCCTTGTGGCATGGGGAGTGACATTGGTCCAGAGTGCCCCGGGTTCGATTCCCGCGATTGGTATCAATGTATATATTGTATAAAGATTAATAATAAAAAATTTTGCACTTCCTTTTATTTTGCAGCAAAAGGAGAGAATACAACCCAAATCAACGTTCTCTAGCAATCGTCAGGCCAATCCAGTTCTCGACGAAGTTTAAATGAGTTAACCCACCGATGGGTTCGGAATCTCAAGGTGACACTTGAACCTCGGGGAGCTATTGATCCATTTAATCATTGCCGCCAAATGGCGAAGCCGCTAAAGGAAAAGTGCCAAACATCCAAATGGCAGAGCTAACAAAGGGGAGGTGCAAAGCATCTTAAAAGACAAAATCAAAGCGAAGGGTAGCTCGGTATCGATTCCAGGTTTATCCCTTTTAATCACACATCCGACATGTTTTTTTACTCTCCGACGAGAGACACGGATATTGAAAAAAGAGCCTACGAATAGTTGGAAAAGTCGATACTTGAAGCTTAAGGTTTTACCTGTACACTCTAGCTAGGGTCTCAAGTGATACTTCGACACGTAACAATGAGGGAATCAAGTGATCATAGATGGATTTTCAATCCTCAAGCAATCCGAGCTCAAATGAAGCTATTGAGAGGCAAACATGAAGAATCGGTGGTCAATGTAGGCCAACATCCGATATAATTAAGTTCAAGATTGATCAAGATCTAGAAGATTCTTCTCTCCGCGATGGAAGATGAAACTTCAACAAATAAGAATTTAGTTAAGCCAACTAAGATGGAGAAGCGGACTATTGTGAGCCTATCTCACTTGTAACCAGCATTTGCGGGCTCCTATCAAAGATATCACCGAATGTGGCAATAGGAAAGGAATCCATACCGACCAACCATTGGAGGTGAATGAAGAGTAGTCATCAACCGGAATAGAGAAGCGAGTCGGTGAGTCTCGGCTCATGCAGGTTTTAAAAATTGAATTAGACCATGGCAAAGAAAGCTTGTAGACCTCCTGAATAGAGGCGACCTCTAGTTCATTCATTAGCCGGACAATGAAGCTTGTCATCCTTGCAATTAGGACTTCTATTCCTATACACATGTAGAGATTATTGGAACAACCGGATCCCTCACTACCAGGTATTGGGGTGGAGCTAATTCTCCAAAGCATATAATCGAGCATCTCATCAAAGGCAAGGATGCATAGAAGTTATTGCATAATCATAGCAAGCTGATGTTTCTCAAAGTCGTTCGTTAAGATGATGAAATTGCAGGATGATGTTAGCAGCTTCAATCTCCTTGTCTAAGCCATTCGTGCATTATTGTGACCTTTGAGGTCAAGCTAAGATGCGATTTTAGGCTGTATGAAAGTTAGCTCGGATGAAGGGTAACACTTGTATCATTTCTAGCTTTCCAATCCTGAGAAATCGAGTAGTGACATGTTTCTTGCTTTTCGTGACAGGGTTACTAGATCAATTTGCCCCAAGTAAGTCCCTTAAAAGAAAGCAAAAATCAACGAGAAACTCTCTCATAAAGAGAGAGCTACAAGAGAAAAGGTAAAAATGGGGTATGCTAGAAGAATGGTGAGATGAACCCAAACGAGCGAGTAACCATCAATCCCCGAAGTATAAATACGTGGGTAATGTTGTATCGTTCCAAGTTATCATTTATGGGAAAGGACACTCACTAACATAATTTTCTTTACATGATTGTAGGATCAACCATCTAGCATGGATCGGGTAAGTATCCTTCTCCCTAAAGCCTTCCAAGATGAAGGGTTCCCTAAATGTCGTGCTTCCAGTTAAGTCCTAGATGAGGAATCTAGGCATTTTGTAAAGTCTTAGAT
Source organism: Rhodamnia rubescens (assembly GCA_021437795.1). Classification (NCBI taxonomy): domain Eukaryota; kingdom Viridiplantae; phylum Streptophyta; class Magnoliopsida; order Myrtales; family Myrtaceae; genus Rhodamnia; species Rhodamnia rubescens. Next base: position 2,143,804 of record JAILYA010000049.1, read on the forward strand.
TAGGAATACGGGCATTTTGTCAATTCCTAGAACAACCGACATTTGGAGAGACGGAGTCGGTTCCCTGGAGGGAGGTGATTCCTAGAGTTACGATGATCGTTGCTTAGGAAAATCGTGTTAATTCATCCCAACGATGTCACCCTACGAATATTCCCCGGTCGGGATTCCTGTAGATGTAGGAGGAGGCTCCCTTGATAACAAGCCAAACAGGCCAATTCATGAAATCCTAGGGTGCTCCGATAGCATCAATCTTCGAAAAGTATGGGCAAAGGAACAATCGGCCATAATAGCCCGTGGTAAGTACCCCTTTCTTAAAATTTATGTAGAAAGCATAACCTGTTCAAACGTTTCACCCCTAGCCGGGTTACAATTAATGTTAAGCTCATTAAAGCATCTCATCTTTAGTACGGTTGGAGTTCATGCTTCAACTCATTCCAAAAAATAAAAATAAAAATCCATGTTCACTAAACTGGTGCATCCATTCATGCATGTATGCATCTTGCATTGAAATCTCCTGCAGGTTCATTTGGTTGGAAGATTTTGCAGAACGGGACGAGGGTATTGAGTATGTCAAGCGAAGATGTTTAGGGTGAAAGATAAGCCATGTCTAAACACGTCCCGAATGCACTCGAGAGTTGAGTGAAGTGAGAGCAAGATTCGTGTCTTAGAACAAAAGATCCATTCGCAATGTGTACAAAGGTCGAAGTGACGAAAGGCATTCATTCTTTTTCCATACACACAATACATCCCTTGTTAGCCTTGTTAAGCCCGAGTAAGGAGAACATTCAAAATACCCCTGTCGAGAACCACCCCACACCGGGCAAATCCAGGAGATTAAAGTTGAAAATCAAGTGGAGAAAAAATGGTAAGAAAGATTTAATTTCCTTCACTTGCATTAACCTTTGTGTGGTATCTTCGAGTGAATTTTCATGGAAGCTCGAAATATCCCTAGATGAAGAAAAGCATTTCTTTCTCTACCTAAACACCAAATACCCTTTGCTAGCCAAGTTGAGCCGGAAATCATTCATTTCAAAATTTGATTGGTGATCATCTCCCTACAATGGGGCAAGATGTGTGATTTACCGAAAGCGGTGTCAATATAAAATGTCTCGAGAGTCCAGAGAGCTCATGACAAAGGCAAAAAAAAAAAAAAAGGGCTAAAAAAAAATCAAAGTGCCTAGTAAAAGCTAGGCCAAAGCCCATAGAGGAAAAAGCCAAATGCAAAATAAGCATTGATCTTATCTCGAACAGAAACAAATCGCGAAAATAGAAAAAAGCTCTTTTCTTGCCAAGCAAAAATAGAGCTCATTGGACTCTCGAGGCATGTTGTGATCCCCGGAGTCATATATTTTCGCCGGATGGAGCGAGATTATTAAAGACACCAAGGTGGTCACCAACTCATAAACCCCCCATTTAAATAAAAAAATTCGAGCCTTGTAAGCCTTCCCCTGAACCGACATTACAACCCGTCCGAAAACTCTTTCGATTGGGATATTTCGAGTTGACATAAAGACTTTATAAAGAAGCTACCGCTCGAAGGAGTGGAGCCAATCATTTCTTGTCTTATTTGCAAGGTTCTTGACTTGTAAACCCGGCAAAGATAATAATTTCAAATGTTTATCCAGTGTGGCCTCAAAGCAAGAGAAACCCTTTGTGTAAGCCCGTGACCATGCCAACATTACGGTCCTTCAAAGACCTTTTCAAATTGATCGAGAATGTATGCATTGCGAATATGTCCGAAACCTTAGACATGAAGAGAGTGCGAGGGATCGAGAAATTTATCCCAAATCCCCAAGTAAGTGATTGGGATCCATAGATATTCCCCAATGAGTGTGTGAGAAACCCTTTCAAATTAAGGGTCTTAGCACGGCATGCTCGGTAAATCTTTTTAAAAAAAAAAATTTATCTTTCGTGAACAAAATTGTTCATCCAAAAATCACTTTTGGGTGGTACAGTTCTCTTGTCAATTGATTTTCCCCATGGAGTCTAATGGTCGGCGATATTATCTAACCGAGTCGAAGTTTTCGATATCGCATTGCACCCAAGTAGCCTCCCCGATGAGTCGATTTAACTTTATCTCGCCCATGCATTTAATGCTACTTCCCCATCGGATCAAATTTGTTCTATAAGTCTTAAGTCGTGTAGGGAATTAGCGTGAGCGGTTCGATCATCTATGACAAGTTCCAAGTCTGTGAAGTGAACATATCATAGATATTCACTAGTACTAGTATTTGTTTGAGCTAACCTTGTTCGAACAGGTAAGGCGAACTTTAGCTTCCCTAAACCAGTTCCACAATAAGCTTCCTCAATCTGGTGAGCCTAATGACCTAGAATAGATATGATGCCAAAAGGCCGTCAAGAGCCAAGTCATGCGAGTGTGAGTTGCGGTGGTAGAATTCGTGGACGACATTTTCGGTCTGCATTCGGCAAGTTCCGGTTGACATGCAAATGCTAAGGTGAACTTTAGTTTCCGGGGCCTAGTCCATAAACGGGTTTCCTTATCTTGGTGAGTAGATACAATGTCAAAGTGGAACTCCCTCTTTTCATAGCCTTTTCATGAGTCAAAGATCGTGGATTGAGACTTTTTCAATAGTCTTTTCATGGGTCAAAGATTGTGAACTGTGACTTTTCCATAAACCTTTTCATGGGTCAAAGACCGTGAACTCGTAACTTTTCAATAGCCTTTTCATGGGTAAAAAATCGTGAATTGTGACTTTTCAAAATTGCCTTTTCATGGGTCAAAATACCATGAATTGTGACTCTTTAAAATTGCCTTTTCATGGGCCAAAGACCGTGAAATGTGACTTTTTAAAATCACATTTTCATGGGTCAAAGACCGTGAATTGTGACTTTTCCATAGCCTTTTCATTAATCAAAGACCGTGAATTGTGACTTTTTCAATAGCCTTTTCATGGGTTTACGATCGTGAACCGAGACTTCTTTAATAGTCTTTTCATGGGTCAAAGACCGTGAACTGTGACTTTTCCATAGCCTTTTCATGGGTCAAAGACCGTGAATTATGACTTTTCAATAGCCTTTTCATGGGTCAAAGATCGTGAACTGTGACTTTTCCATAGTCTTTTCATGGGTCAATGACCGTGAACCGTGACTTTTGAATAGCCTTTTCATGGGTTAAAGACCGTGAACTATGACTTTTCCATAGCCTTTTCATGGGTCAAAGACCGTGAACTATGACTTTTTCAATAGCCTTTTCATGGGTCAAAGACCGTGAATCGTGACTTTTTCAATAGCCTTTTCATGGGTCAAAGACCGTGAATCGTGACTTTTTAATAGCCTTTTCATGGGTCAAAAAATCGTGAATGTGACTTTTCCATAGTCTTTTCATAAGTCAAAGATCGTGAACCGTGACTTTTTCATAGCCTTTTCATGGGTCAAATACCGTGAATTGAGACTTTTTCAAAATAACCTTTTCATGAATCAAAGACCGTGAACCGAGACTTTTTTAATCGCCTTTTCATGGACTCGGAATATCGTGAATTGTATCGTTCCTCTAAGGGCCAAGCCCGTATCGTTTATACGGTCGTCTAAGAGGTGTGTTTGTTTGAGCTAACCTGGCTCGAGCAGGTACGGAGAGGCATGGAGCCCCGGAGCGGTTCCTCGAGCAAGTCCCCTCAAGTGTGGTGAGCCTTAAAGCCCAGAGCAAATGCATTGCCATGTGAAGGCCAAGCTCAGTATCATTTATACGGTCATGCCATTTCCCTCTAAGGGCCAAGCCCGGATCGTTTATACGGTCATCCCGGAGGTTTTGTTCGTTTCAGCTTAACCTTGCACGCGCAGACATTGAGAGACATAGAGCCCGGAACCAATTTTCCAGAGAGTCTCCTCATTTTCGGTCTTAATAGTTGCTTTGGCAATTTTTCCAAGCACTTGCCATGTTAGTTTCTGACAAAATTAGGTGTCCTCTCATCTTGTAAGGGAACCTCTTCGAGCTCCCCATCCAAGAGGGCAATTGTTGACACCTAATTTTGGCAGTCTCGTATTTCATTTTATTTGTAAAATAGAATATTATCTAATTTATTAAATATGCATCATTTCTTATTTTATCACAAAAATAAAAAAAATACATATAAAAGCATAAAATAAAAAAATTCGATCGGACCGAATAGACGCAAATCCGTGTGGGCGGAGCGTGGCCCGTAATTTCAGTCCGCGAGACTAGCCTGCCCACTTACCCCATCTAGGCCGTTTCCAATTCTTGTGCAGACCCATCTTTTATATTTGGTGTTTTCTTTCCCCACTAATGACCTACTTGGCCCCTTTCCTTTTTCCATCAGCCCACGCCCATCCCAGCATTTCTTTCCATGTAACTCACAAGTTTTATCCTCATCCAAGTCAATCACTTTTTGCCCTCACGATCTACACGGCTAAAAGAAGGACCACATTTCACGTTCATTAGTGTCCACAAAGTCAAACTTGGGCAGCACGTTGGGGGCTTATGAAAAAGAGGGGGGGTGGGGGGGTGGGATTGTGAAGGGCACGATTTTTGGAAACCTCACAGAGAGCTCCTGGTAGTTCATTCAAGGGCTCTCGGCTATAAAACAAAAACAAAGGGAAAGCAGATTGGGGAGAGAGTTCAGTCCGGTAAGAGAGACTAGAGAAAGCTTTGGGTTAAACGAGGCGTAGAGGCCTCGAGCAACTGAACAGCCTTGAGGCGGTCGCCGTCGTCGTAGCCCAAGGAGACGATCTTGTGGCGAGCGACGACTATGGTGTGGCCACCTTGGAAGACAGCAGCTGCGGAGGACGACCAAGAGGACTCGATTATGGAGCTCATCGATATCAGAGCAACCTCGGATATAGGGAGGTCTCGGTTGGAGAAAAGAACAGAGAAAAAGTACGGGTGCGGCACAGGAGCTTAGATCAGCGACGATGCTAGCGTGAGCAAAAGGAGGCATGAATCCTGAACCAGTGGCAGTTTGACGGCACGGCAGCGTGGTTGGCGGAGCTCGCCGTTGTCATTCCTATACTAGTTAGGAAGTCCCGACGTTGGTGACGAGAAGATCTGTCGGAGCGTGACCTGGTAACGGTGCGATGAGTGAGTCCCAGCGATATAGTGGGCTTATCGAGCGTCGATGGTTCAATGGCAGAGTGGCCAAAAGCGAGTAGGCGATGGCGGGATGAGCAAAAGCTAGCGACTCTGGACGTACGAGAAGAAGCAGTCAGACCGAACCGGATCAAGGTGCTAGGCAGAACCAGTGACGACGGAGTCCCCAAACCAGCGACGACATGGACGATATCTGGGCAGCACGGTAGCAAGATGCCGTGGTCCGGCGGAGGTTGGTGGGGGGCGACTGGTATTAGCGGTTGACCCTAGCAAGCTTGGTCGGACTGGTTGAGGTGGTGACGCCTAGTGGCCCTTTTTTTTCTCTCGGTGCAGAATGTGCAGGTTCCCCCATGATGTCTCTGTGAAAAAGACGTCGTGGGGTGAAGAGAGGGTGAATAGTGAGGGAGCTAGGTTTGGACTTTAAAACGTGCGTTAGTGGGCATATGCAGTAGCATTTGAGCCTTTTTTGGGTCTTGTGGGATGAAGTCCGCGGACTGGGCTCACATGTAAGCCTAGTCCATATGTATCGCCATAACCATAGTCTTATAAGCTCAAGTCGTGTTGGGCTTGGGCTAGTGACTAGTTCGGGCGGGGTGCAGAACCGTGGGCCTGAGAGCCTAGGCCGTGGAGGCCTGGGTCCAATCCAGTCCGGGTTGGATTCAAAGACCCGACCCGAATCCATTCTTTATATTAAAATTATTTAATAAATAAATAAAAAATTAGAAATTTCCAAAAACATTATATAAAAAAGGGAAATAGGTAGGGAATTCCTCTATTTGCCTATTTTGTAAATTTAGGCTTGTATATGTATATTTGCCTTTCCATTTATTTGCGTAGTTTAGTTAAGACATTGCATATGATTATTTTGATAAATAATTCGCTATTAGCATATCTCAACGAGATAGGTTAGCACGGTAATTAGAGTTTGATTCTAAATGTTCGTTTTATCCTTTGATTGGCTGAACTTTGCTAACTATCTACTTTGAGCGAACGCAAGTTCCAAATGCTTAACGCGGGATGTTGATATTCGACGTGGCAACCGATGACGAAGCCTACGGAGGCTTGGTGATTGAAGAGCGACGTCTAATTCGGTCATGAGTATCCGATCCGTGCATCGGAGTTGTTTGTTTTAATATCGCCACCATAGATTTGGTCGCATGTGCTTATTCCAGTCTTTTATTTGGCATATTTACTCGATTGAGTGTTTACAACACTTTGTCTTTTGAAAAATTGCCCGTTAATCATTTTTCCTATATTGTTAGGTTAAGGATAAATAGGTAATTGCATGAAATGACAGAAAAATATTATGCATGATCATTTAGTATTTGGTTAGATACCCGATAAGCTTAAGATGATATGCGGAATGTATGATCACTTTAGAGAATATCGACCGGTTAGGTACCGAAAGGGCGCTAATTATCTAGTCGGCGTAAACAAGTCCCCAAACTTAGAAGCTCCGGTTGCGTAGGAATCGAGATAACACTCTTGTGTCTCGATTGGTTTCTAGTCAACCCCAATAAAGCTAGTGGCGACTCTTAATAGCATTTTAATTTGCTAATTAGTAAAAAGAAATCCAATGTCACGCGAGGTAGGACTTGGGAAAGTCTATGCCGTTGACCTATGGCAATGCCTCTAAACCTCACTTGGACCCTCGTGGGCGGCCGAAGGCGGGTCGCGACAACGATCCAAGGCAAAGTCTTTCCTCATAGGAATTAAGTGCGCTGATTTCATCAACTTGTCTACTACAACCCAAATCGATTCATGACCCTCTCGACTCCTCGGCAAACCCATCATAAAGTCCATCGTGATATGCCCCCACTTCCATCCGGAATCTCTAAAGGCTGCAACAATCGACCAAGTTTACAATGCTACGCCTTGACCTGTCGACAAGTTAAGCACTTAGCCACATGCTTGACTATGTCCCTCTTCATACCATTCTACTAATAGTCTTGCTTTAGATTATGATACATCTTCGTACTACTCGGATGAATACTGTAATCGTTACGATGCATTTTCGACAAGATTTCCTCCCTTGAACCCTCGTCGGCGAGAACGCATAGCCGTCCTCGAAACCTAAGTATTCCAACCTCGGCTACCCGAAAGTTAACTCTTCTCTTAGTTGAACCCTCTTGAAGGATCTTCCGAATGGTGGGGTCCGTTGATTGCAAGGCCTTAACATTAGCCTCGCATTTTTGGCTTAATTCTCAACGTAGCCAATAAACTCAAAAGGCGACTCACTTCCAACTTAAAACTCGAATCTTTGACTTCCTCTAAAAGACACCACTCTTGCACTATCGGTTGGGCTATCGCCGACTTCCGACTCGAGGCCATGTACAACCTTATTTGCCTTACTCGGATGGTACAAAATCTCACAGTCATAATCCTTAAGTAGCTCCATTCATTGACGCTGCCTCATGTTCAACTCATTCTAATAGAACAAGTACTTCAAACTCTAGTGATCGGTATACACTTCGAATCCTTCTCTAACCAAATAGTACCTCCCGGATCTTCAACGTAAAGACGATTCCAGCCAACTCCAAATCGTGCATCGGGTAGCTCAACTCATGCGACCTCACCGATGGGATGCATAAGCTACCACTCTTCCATGTTGCATCAAAACACAACCGAGACCTCTTCAATATTCGATGACTTCACATCCTTCTTCAACGGCTTCATCAACGGCGAGGCTTAACAGAGAACCTTTCCACAAAATGCCTACAATAGCTTGCTAGACCTAAGAAACCCCGAATCTCGGTCACTATCATGGGCCTCGGCCAATCCATGACCTCTTCAATATTCGACGGACCCGGTGCAATCCTTTCACCGAAACCACATGGCCAAAGAATGCCACACGAGTTGGTCAAAACTCGAACTTGCTAAACTTCGCATACAACCGATACTCCCTCAAGGTTCCCAAAACTACCCTTAGATGCTACTCGTGATCCTCCATACTCCTTGAGTACACTAACATGTCGTCTATAAAACACAATCACAAATCTATCCGAAATTCCTTAAACACCTTATTCATCAAATCCATAAAAACAACAGGAGCATTTGTTAGACCAAACGGCATCACGGTGAATTCATAATGTCCATAACGCGTCTTGAAAGCTATTTTTAGTATATCCTCCTTCTTAATCCTCAACTGGTGATATCTCGTCCGTAAATCGATCTTGAAAAACACCGAAGCTCCCTACGTTTGGTCAAACAAATCATTTATCCTCGGCGGTGGGTACTTGTTTTTAATTGTCACCTGGTTCAATTGTTTATAGTCGATGCACGGTCATAATGATCCATCCTCCTTCCTTACAAGCAACACGGGTGCTCCCCATGGCGGCTAAGACCGGGGCGGATAAATCCTTTATCCAATAACTCATGCATCCGTACCTTAAGCTTCTTCTATTCGAGACAACACCATCTTATACGAGCGCCTTAGAGTTCGGCTCCATTCCGGGAACCAATTCTATCACAAACTCTATTTCCCTTTCCGGTGGCAACCCATGCAACTCTTGAGGAAAAATATAAGGGAACTCACTCACTACCGTAATGTCCTCAATCCTTGGGTCCTCAATAGACACATCCATTACAATCGTCAAATATCCTTGGCATCTACTCTCCAACGGACGCGTCGCGTCCCGGAAACAAAACCAACGAGTTGAGGTTCCACTCGACTTTCAACAAACTCAAAACTAACCCCATCCAATGCACTAAATTGAATTGCCTTATGGTAATAATCTACTATGGCATTTTGCTTCGTCACCAATCCATCCCCAAGAATCGGGTCGAAGTCGTATACTTCCAAGACAATCAAATTTATTCTACCCTCATTACTATCTATAACCAACTTGCAGTTAGGACAGCCAATTGCAGTAACTACACTATCCTTTAAGGGCGTAGAAACCTTGAAAACAAGCACTTAACGATATCGGACTCAACTCAGCTATTTTAACAAACTGTTCGGCTACAAACGAGTGGGTTACACAAGAATGAAATAAAGCACAAGCTACTTGGTTATGCAAGAGGACCATACTTGTAATGGTCGGTGAATCCTTCGCATCCTCATGGGTGACAATGAACATCCTTCTTTGCGTTGGCGGCCGATTTTGAAATTTCTGCGGTGCGGCTCCTCTCTGCTATCCTCCATGTTGCGGTGGCGCTAGTTTGCTTTGCGGCCTCTGCGGGTAGTCTCTCATTTAGTGGCCAAACGGCAACATTCAAAATAAGCTCCACTCCTAAATGGGCACGGACCGGGCCCATGCCTCTAATGAATTTTGACGATGAATGGCTCGATACCATGAAGGAAGCGGAGATTATGATTACGTGTTAGGACTTGCGAGGAAGAGAAGGCCACTTATTCTCATGGAACATTATAATATTACTCCTGTATAGCTTACATCACCGGTTTCACTAGCCTCTGTCGCGACTTGCCTTTGGCCTCCCTAGAGGGTCCGGCGGATTTAGAGGTATTATCATAGGTCAATGGCGTGGACTCTCTCAAGTCCTACCTCGTGTGACGTTGAATTTTTTTTTATAATGATTAGCACACTAAAATACTATTAAGAGTCGCCACTAGCTTATTGGGGTCAACTAGAAACCAATCGAGACACGGAAGTGTTATCTCGATTCCTACGCAACCATAGCTTCTAGGTTTCGGGGGACTTGTTTACGCTAACTAAATAATTAGCGCCCTTTCGGTACCTAACCAATCGATATTCCCTAAGGTGACCACAAGTTCTACATATCATTTTAAGCTCAACGGATATCTAACTAAATGATGATGCGTAATGTTTTTCTATCATTTCGTGCAATTACCTATTTATCCTTATCCTAACAATATAGGGAAAGCGATTAATAGGCAATTTTTCAAAAGACGGCATTGTAAACACTTAATCGGGTAAATATGCCAAATAAAAGACTAGAATAAGCACATGCAGACCAAATCTATGATGGTAATATTTAAACAAACAACTTTGACTCAAAGGTCGAGTTATAGTAGTATCGGACAGGACCGGACATCGATCTTCAATCAACGCCTAATCGAGACTTAGAATTTCACACAAAGAGTGAAAGGTAAAGGAAATTATTTTTCCAATTTTATGAATTTTTATTTTTATTTTTTTATTTTTTTGGAATTTTGGAATTTTGGAAGTTTTTTGTTTTATAATTTTTATTTTTTATTTAAAAGGAACTGGGCCCAGGTCGGGTTCTTGGACCCGGACTTGGATTAGGTCGTTAGACCTGATCCGATTCGGGAGAGAGGACCCGAATCGGGCCTGGTGGACACAAATAGAAACATGCCCAATTTTCTTTATTCTACCTAGACTAGGCTTAGAATTCTTTCTGGCCCAGTTCCCCCACGCCTAAAGCCTTCTCCGATTTTAATACGGGCCCAACTCTAACTAAGAAATAAAACAGGCCTAGCTGACTAAACCAAACCTTCTGTGCGCCTAGCCCAACTCAAAAAGAGACAGCCCTCCCCCACTTTACTGCTCTTCTTCTTCTTCGTGCAGCAACACTCACTGCACCTACAATCGTGACCAAGCCTAACGCCACTACCAGACTTCGCTCGCTTATGTCGCTTTCCGCTGGGACTCGCTCATCGCGCCGTTGGGATTCGTTCGCCACCGCCTTCCTGGACGCCAACCGGTTCTGCTCACCTTTAAGCCCCAACGACAGCCACCAAGATTCGTTTGCCTCGACCTCGCTGGTGCACCATCGAGAGTAGCTTGTGGTGTCATTACCCGATTACGTTCCAACAAACCTCACGTGATATCACTAGTCAAGGGTCGCCTTGCCATCAGGATTGGCTCGTGAGCCGCCTCCATTTATATTTCCTTGCCGTAAACTCAGTCAGACCGCATCTGCATGCCTGCGTGGCCTAGTGGGACTGCCACTATTCGTTTGCGTCACCTCAGCCCGAGCTCGTATTGCCTCAGCTAGAGCTTGAGCTGCCTCCACACCTACCGGGACTCGCTCGTACATCCGAGGTGAAGACCATACCTGGACTAACCTCATGGAACCGTCCCAATGGGTTCCTGTGTAGGCACGACTTCAATTACCTTCATCCCCAACCCGGCAGCCTACTTCGACTCTTCCACCGCGATGGACTCCCGAAGACTGAACTCATCCTCTGTGCCCACTACTGAATGACCAAAATAGGGTCTCGAGCCGACCAGCCCCTCCACACGCCGGGCAACAATAGGATCGACTCAGTCATAACAAGCATACCAACAATGGCCTAACCTACTCTTAAACGTAATGTAGTGCAAACTAGTCTACAACCTACGACAAATGATGTCGGCAAAACTCGGACAACTATCCAAGTAAAGGCAGGAGCGAAGGCAAGAGACGGGTTTACCGAATCCAAGGAATGCTGCTGGTTGACACCGATTGGTAGACCTAGAGGGAGCACGTACGGCTTGGTGCTTGAACATGGATCATCCCCTCCGTACTCTCCATCTCTTCCTTTTTTTTCTTTTTTCTGTCTTTGAACCGCCCCTTCCATGAGCCAACCCTTGGCCTGCCAACTCTGTCATGTTATATGCTCATTCTGCCTCCTTCCCTAAGCTTTTCACATGTGGATGTTGACACCTAAATTTTGATCAACCTTTTAATCGTTTATTTTGCATAAAAAATCAGGAATTAAATTTTAGTTCCTACAAAAAATAATTAACTTAGTTTTCATATTTATTTTAGCATACATTGCATTCACATTTTCATCGGGTTTGACGGTAGATGGACTTAATTCAAGGTTTTGAACTTAATTGAATTATCTGAATTGATCTTGTGCCGAAATTTTTAAGGAATATGGGCTGATTTGAATTTAAATAAGTGTGATTAAGTCCTTCGGGCTTAATTGAAAAGGTCTTGCGATTCGGGGTCTATTTCACAAAGAACCATAAGTTAGAGCCTCTAACTTGACCTAATTTTCCCTATATAAGCATCTTTATCCTTCACACACGAGGAGGCCAAACATCATATACACACAGCCATGAAGGAAAAGGCACGGCACAAGTGATTGAGGGAAAAGAAATCTTGGGTGGCTGCCTTGGTCCAGGGCGTGAGGAAGATCGTGAGATTGAGGGGGCCATTCTGTTGAATGCACGGCATATTGGAGGGCCACGAAGTGGAAGACCTACGTCTCTCTCCCTCTGGTCTTCATCAACAGTGGATATTCAAGGTCTACCGAGGAGTTCCCATCTGGACAGGCCACCTGCCCTTGTGACTCCGCCGGGGCAAACACCGCTGCCTATTCTCCACGACAATCCATCCGCAGCCACCTGTTTCACTTTTCCTCTCCCGACGCTCATTCAACCACAATCACCACTGTCCCGACAATCATAACACAAGAGAAGAGACAGGCTTGAGTTTTTGTTTTTGTTTTTTCTTTTTTTTTGGTTTCACGATATTTGCAGGTCCACATTCTCAGTCTCGTTACTGGGCTTCCATGATAAGCAGGAAAAGTAGAGATGAAAAGAAAAGACACAAGGAGAGATGGGATAGTCCCAAGGAACCATCTTGATCCCTCGAAGATAAAGATCACATGAATCCGACCCTTTTTACACCCATGATGCACAAAAGATGATGATCCTTGATGAAAGGGTTCACACGAGGAAGGACCCGCGATAAAGTCCTTGATCTTTTTCATGACATCTACTTCTTGGTTTTGAAAATTTGCAGGTCAATGTTCTCAAATTAGCCTCCACGTTTTGTTACTGGACTCTCGCAGAAGGAAAAGAAGGCGGTCTTCTCTCTCTTTTCACTGAGTCCAAGAGAGATCTCAACTTTGACCACACCACCGATTCATATCACATGACAATGAAGCCACAACGAAGCCACAGTTCGCTAGTCGCTAGTGAACAAGTCAAACGACAAGCTCCCACAGCTTTATCCGTTCCGGCGTCGTCTTGGTTTCTAACGTTTTTTAGTCAAGTGGGGTGACTTTTCCACAAGCGGAGACTATCCAGACTTGCCCACTTAAAATCTGTCCTCATCGTACTTTGGATGTCATTTGCATATTCGAATTTGTCTTTTGCAAGTGAGAGAATACATGAACAATAAGCCTTATGGCTTTCTTGCAGGTAGCAGAATTGAGCACATTTCGGGGTTGGAGAAAAGGTCATTAGGAGACTAAGATAAGTCAAGGCCCTGATTCGTGGCCTCTTCCTCACCAACTTCACGAGCCGCCTTCAAGTCCCACCGTAAGCCGCCGGTTCTCCGCATTACCGATCCACGAGTTCAAATTTAGAACATTAACTCTAATTTAGGTAACAATCGCAATCTTGATATATCCTGAACAAATTGTTGCCTATTTTGAAGTTATTGTTATCTCTAGTGATATTTGAGGATATTGTTGCCAAAATCTTGAAAATGTGAATCTTTTAGCGATAGGATAATATTGCTCTAGTGATAACGCAATATTATCCTATAGTTAATTCTGGGATATTATCTCTAGTTATCTTATTTGAATTGCATCATATCATATCTTATCTTAATTGTTTGAATCTTACATATTTAGCTTGATGATTGTTATATAAGGTTTGAACATTATTAAACAATCTTGCTCATAACACATGCTCCCCAAATGTGTCTTGTCCCTCGGAAAACGTAAATTAAAGGCAACATATGACTTCGATCTCGAAGTACGATTGTGCCCGTACGTGTGAATTAAACATCAAATTCTCGATCTCGAGGAGCGGATTGCTAATTCCTAAATGGAATTTCTAGGTTTACCCTATGTATATCGGGACGACGGTAATTCTATAATATATTCACTTGCTAACCCTAATCTCGGGGGATGTTGTGAATAAAAATCAGAATTTCGGATTTAAAGGTGTTTTATGGGCAATATTGTTTATTTTTGTTCAAATTTCATCATTTTTATGGCTTAAATAAATTCCTAAAAAAATTCAAAAAGATGTCGCATTTTTCTTAAGTTAAATCATATTCTCTCATACACTTGCATGAAAATAATATCTAATAAAAATTAGGACTTTGAGAAATCAATTTCTTAAATTAAATTAGATGTTATTTCACGTTAGGGAGTTTTTCAACTCAATTCTTCATAAATTCGAAAATGCATAAAAATACAAAAAAAATGTCATTCGCATTGCATATTGTGTAGTCTAATTTGCATTATCATGTTTTCCATGTCATACATATTTGCCTCGTCATTATGCCATGTCATGTGTTTTTGCTGTGTCATTTTATCTCACATGTCATATAGTTAGATTGCATTAGCATTGCATTTAATAAAAGAAAATCCCAAAAAATATTTAATTCAAATCATCAAACTAAGGATTTTTCATTAAAATCGGGTACCGAAAGGGCATTAATTGACAAGTTAATGTAACCAAGTCTCCGAATCCATTTAATCTCTGGGTTCGCATGAAATAAAGTATTTTCTCCCGAATACTTTATTTAGGTTTCTAATCTACCTACCATAAAAGATTAGTGGCGGCTCCAATTTAATACATTCTTCATTAAGAGAACCTAAGTTGCGATTCGGTAGGACTTGGGAGAGTCCGATTTAGGTTAATTAATTTAATTAACCTAATAATCCGTTAGCCTGGAAAAATCAATTTTTTTAGGTGGCGACAGGTGGATGAAAGTAAAACCTACTTGATGGGGACGCGGATTGAGGATTGACCATGTGAAGTATGTGGTGAATTTGTGAGTGACGTGAGTAGACTCTAAGAGAGAGAGAGAGACGTGGGAGTGAATGGTGATAATGGGGGTGAATGTGGGCTGATAAAAAAAAATGGGTTGTCGAGAAATAAGAAGAGAAGATGAGCGAATGGGCTAGCTTGCTTGAAATGAAAATGGTCCATTTGGGCCGCACGGGCTCATCCAGGGGAAGGGGAAGGAAGGTGGGCCGAGTCTTGCTCATGTGAGCGTGGTTCGACCGACTCGAGCCAATTTTTTTAAAATTTTGCTTTATATATATTTTTTACTTTTCTATTTGGCAGTAAAACAAAAATAAATTAGGGGTAAAAAAAGGAAAATTATTATTATTATTATTATAAAGGATCGCCAAAATTAGGTGTCAACAGCCCTTCCACCCAAACTACGAAAGTCTACTACTTCAAAAATACACTATCTTTATGAGGTAGCTTATTCGAAGACAAGTAAGATTTCGAGACTCAACTCCCGATTATATTTTGTTCTGCATTTTCCAAGCATTCTTCTTTCTCACCCATTAGATCTATAAAGCATCTCATCAAGCATACTCCTCGAGTTGTCAAGGAATACGTCCAATCCTCCAAGTTTGATCAGCATCATGTTCTTGCTACTCAAGAAGAACAGGTTTATAACCCTTCGGATACCTCGGGAGTTTCCTCTTTAGTGGATTAAGCGGGGCTTTACCCATCTTCATTTTGGAGCCATTCGACTTGCCCTTTCCTTTAATGGTTGTAAAAGCTTACTTGTTCGGCACGAATTGCTCTTCTAGATACCCATTTTCTTGATCACTAGCATGTATGTATTGGAACAATCAAAACCACTCGAATGCCGGAATCTGTGTTTGTCACCCTATTTCCAAACTTCAACATGGCTCTTACTAACCCCAATGTTCTTTCAGCTTTTAAAGTTCATTTCTGATTACTGAAGCTCCCCGGACTCCTAATACTATAGCTGCCACACTTCATTACCAAATGATTTATAGGGTTTAGAACCATGCCATTGATCTTAATCTTCCTAGCTCATAAGAAGCTTTGCTCATTTTGGTTGATCATGACCAAATATCCTATGTTCATGTTTTCAAACAGCTCCCTAGATATCAACTTGTTAAGCTTCTCCCATATAATTGGGTAACCAACTATGCAAAACTCCACCAAAAATTCTCGTCCAATTCAGTCTTTTAAACCATAGTTCACTAATAAACGAGATGGTATTGTCACCATGAAGTTTACAAAGGAAAAGGAAGACTCCACTTCCACTTTCCCCTCTTTTACTACTATTCTGTGTTCCACTCCTTGTTCAACGGAATCGGTCGGTATGGAGTATCCCGATTCCAAAGAATTTGTTTAATCTTTTAACATGAATGGGCAGCCCATCCATTACTATAAGGATCCTTCAAGATATTTCTTTTGGAACATTAATTGTGCTTATCCTTCTTGCTCTAGCATAGAAGACGAAGATAGCAAACCTTACGCTAAGCGAAAGAAGAAGAAGAAGGATTCTTTGTACTAGAGATACATTAATGGAGATTCTACAATAGGACTACTAGGTAAAGATGGTGGAAGATGGCAATACATGGTTGAATATGGTTCACCTAAACCTCTTGGGTTTTACGTACTATCACCGTGTAACCCGGATGATAAACCAAAACCACCACCACCACCAAAGAAATCTATCACCTCACATTTCTATAAGCTAATCCAAAAATGGGTTAAGAAGAACCCATCTTATCCTATTGATCTTCCAGGACCATACACATGTGTTCCAAAAATAGATCCACCTCCCGTCTTGCCAAGCATTTGTATGTTCCCGCCTGAAGATTTTCGTCCATTACAACCTTTAAAGTCCGAATCTAATTCCTCCACAATTTGGTTCCTTCTATTGGAAAAATTCTCTGAAGAGACTTTATCTGCTTGAAACTAAGCAAATACCTCCAAGTCATTATCTAGAGGACCGGACACCGAAATCGAGAAGCTAAGAAGATAAATCCAGCTTCTTGAAGAACAAAGGACTCGTCTTGAACAAAAGTCCCTCTTTTTGGAAGAGAAGTCCCTCTTTTCGGACCCTATGTTGTTTTCTCCTATTCCAAAATCCTCTACCAAATCGTCGGGATCTTCTTCTTCCTTCACGGCAATACTTAGCTTAGCACCACCTCTTCCAAAGACAAATGTCTTAGCTCTTAGGGCACGGTTGTAGAAATCGAAAAGGAAAAATCTTGAGGAAAAAGGAAGTCATCACCTCCAATTTCTTCAGCTCCTCCCAAACCAAATCCATCACCACCGATTCTCCACCTCATCGGACCCATTCATACATGATGTCTAACCCTTTGGAAAGCTTTCTCAAACACCAAGTCCCTTCAATCTCGCTATTGATTCCGCAAATCCAACAAAAGAGCTGTCAACCGGACTCGGATACGGATTCTTCTAAATCCTATTCTTCTAAATCTTCATCCTACAATTCTTCCCAACTTGTTGTTGCTGAAATTATGATGGCAAATCCAACAGCCCCCAAGGAAGAAGATATGACCGAACTAGATGTGGTTCACCCCCCAGACACGGCATCTCACACTTCTTCTTCTTCCAAGACATATTTCACTTTTGATGATATCCTATATCACAAATAGCCTAAACATCTCCAAGAATTTCATGTTTAAATGACAGCTAGAAACTTAAAAGAAGATAGTACTTATGAAGTGCCCCTTGAGTTTACTAGCGGATTTACGGGATCATTGAAACATTGGTGGAATGTAGCTTCGGAACAAGACCAAATTGCTTTATTAACCATGAACTTTGACCAGGCAACCCAAGTTATTCACTTATACTTCATTGGTCAACTAGGAAATACTAGAGACCACAAACAAAAAGAATTCTTTAAGCTTAAATGTTGCTCTACAACCAAAAAAGATATTGATCGTCATTTCAAAGAAATGACCAAGCTCTTTACCACCTTGGTATTGATATACATCTTAAACCAATTTTCCTTGCTTCCATTTCCAAGGAGATTGGAGATGCAAGTAGGAAAAGATTCTGCAAGCACGAGAAAAGGCCATTAGAAGAAGCCAACTTTGGCGAAATCCAAGAGGTAGTTCACATTGCAATGGAAGAAATGTGTCACGAAGGGAACTCTTCAAGAGCTTCCTTCAAGAGAACCGCAACCTTGACAATGTATGTGATAGACCAAACTTGAAGATCAAATTCTAAGGATTGCAAGTAATCCATCCTATTCGGGTCACAAAAAGAAAAAAATACTACAAGAAGTTCTCCTTTGCAAAAAGCGAAAGGGAAGGGAAAATAGAGATTCCTTCGTCAAAAGAAATCTCGTTCTTCAAAATCTCGCAAGAAGTCCAAATTAGACCGATGTTACATCTCGTAACAAAAATGGACATTTTACCAAGAAGTGTCCTTAGGCCAAACGATAGGGAAATTACATGATCTAGAAGATAGCCCAAAACACAAGAATTTATCTTGATGATGAGGATATTGAATCGAGTATTTTCCATTGAAGATGAACCTTCATCCGAAACTTTTTGTGCTATAAAAGCTTACTCTTATGATTCCGATGATTCCCCAAAAGAAATCTTTACTTTCGTCTCGGATCTCTCTCCATATTCAATCCTCTATTTTTCATTCCCCTTATATCCCAATTCAAATCTTCGTTTCCGGACAAGAAAAGCCCATTCAAGTGATAGCACTTATAGACACTAGAGCTCCCGCATCCCTCATAAATGTTAAAGTACTCCCAAAAGAATTCTGGATGCCTTATACAAGGTATTTCCATTTTGCTTTTGGGGATACTTTTACAACCAAGGTACATAGTAAACCGAGTTACTCTCCATATTTTCCCTCAATGCTCAATCATTGCTAAAATCATTGGATGTCATTCTCATAACAAGGATCTTATCATTGGTTGGGACATTTTGGCCCAACTTCCACAACTCAAAATTGTTTCTAATGGATTACAATTCAAAGATCACTTTAAGGAGTTTGTAGATATCCAAAGGCTATTCGTCATTCAGCCCGAGATCCTTGATCCAATTACCCAAGCCCTCCTCTCTTGTTATGCTGAATCTCATTCTCGGTTTTCCCATAATTGTCTTCATCCTCTTTAGACAAATACGGACTTCTTTGTTTGTTTACCCTTTAAGAAGAATAAAGACATCAATCCCACAAAAGCCAATCATTCCGGAATGAATCCCGAACACCTTGCTCTTGCCCAAAGAGAATGCTCGAATTGCTTTCCCAAGGACTCATTGAAAATTTAGATTCTCAATGGGCATGTGAAGCTTTTTATGTCAATAAAAGAGCATAGCAGAATCGTGGTAAACTTCGGCTAGTAATCAATTACCAACCTCTAGACTAGTTCCTTGGGAATGATAAGTTTTCTCGCCCCATAAAAATTCCCTTTTTCCCAACCTCGCTCAAGCAATAATTTATTCCAAGTTTGACTTAAAGGCGGGATTTTGGCAGTTAGGAATCCACCCCGAAATTAGACCAAAAATTAGATTTTGCATCCCAAATCAGCACTTTCAATGGACAAGTGGTTCCATTTGGACGTAAAACAGCTCCTTCTCTCTTTTAGAAAGCCATGTGCATAATTTTTCATATCATTTCGCCAAATGCCCATATTTATATTGATGATATTCTCCTCTACTCGCTAATGAGGAATCCCATCGCAAGCTTCCATCTCGGTTTTTGAGATTGTGAAAAGACATGGCATTATGCATTCTCGGAAGAAGATGATTATTACCTAAAAGGAGATAGAATTTCTCAGTATGCATTTAAAAGAAGGAACTTATTTCCCAGGTCCTCACATTGTAGAAGATCTACGAAGTTCCCAAACAAGGACCTTACGAATCAACCAGGTGCAATCGTTCCTTGGTATTGTTAATTATCTTCGAGACTCTATTCCAAAGATTTCGAAGGTACTTCATTCCACTTCGGAGGATGCTTGAAGAAAAATGCACCACCATGGGGACCAAAGCGGTGACTTACCTAAAAGAGATATTACAAAATCTTCTTCCTTTGCGATCCCATCTACATGGAAAAGGATTTTACAAACAGACATCGATTACAAGTATTGGGCCGCTATCCTTCTTGAAGAGATCAACAGTAAGCATAGAATTTGTGCTTAGAAAAGTGGATGATTTGCCTAGGTAGAGATGCACTATCACTTCACTATTAAAGAAATCTTAGTAGTCAAATATGGCATCAAGAAGTTTGAATTCCATTTCATACAAAGCATCACTTTCTTGCTGAAATAGATATGTCCTCCCTCCCCCAGATGCTCAAATTTAAGCGAAGCAAATTCCACATCCACGCTCTTTCGAGGTGGGCATGATGATTTTCAAAATATTCTTTTGACACCAAGCACATCTCGGAGAAAAGGAATGTGCTTGCAGATTTCCTCTCCAGGCCCAAACAACTAGTCTCCTCCATTAACATGTACGTACGAAAGGAAGTCACGAGGAAACACATTTCGTACGGTTAATATGAGAGAAAGTTAGTGGCCTTCACATCAATACCCTCCCGATGTTCCAAACCTGATTAGGCGAGAATCAATTCACTTCTAATCTTGCTCTAAGCCTTTGGCATTATCACTACTATGTCTTCAATGATTATGGTGGTTCGATGCTAAAACCATATAGTCTTAATTATGATTATCCATTCATCCACCTACTCTTGTGGTCTCTAAATCTTGAATTTCTAGAAGAACTCAAATGGATGTTTTGGTATATGTTTAATTTCTACCATGCTGCCATTAAATTCCCTATAGACAAAATTGTTAGGGTTTTATCTAAGGCTCTCATGGGAGATTATTCAAACCAAAAACACGTGACACACATGTTGACATGGTTCTAGCTCCTCGGAGCATGGCGAGAATTGTTCAAACAACAATGGCGTGTTGGAAGACTTGAACGAGAAAGGCACACTACCGTGATTTTCTACAAACCATGATTTTTTGTTGGTCCAATAGGAAATCGTATACTAGATGCTTCTCGGACTGGTACTACCACATTCAAGTCCAACATCCATGAACAAGTTGTTCGAATCCATTGGACTCTCCCAAGATCAATTTTAGCCATTCCTCGTGAATACGTAAAACTTGAGAGAGTTCTATGCCAAGAAAATCATGTTATCCCTCTAGAAATTTGGCCATATCATGCAAGAAATCTTTCGTGGGATACTTTCCGCACACACCTGAAGACTTTTGAGGCTCTGGAAGAATTCAAACAAAACCAACCACAATCCTCAATGGATATAGACGTCTTAGCAAAAAGCAAGCTTGTTATTCGCCCCCACTTTTGTTGGGCGTAACGTGATACCTACCACTAGATATCGGCATCTTTCCTCGTCGAATATTCCTCCTGTTCGAGGGCACAAACCGCAATCCAGATGCGGCGACCCTTTTTTGCAGATCTCGCACCACCAACCGAGCTCTTTCGTATAGGTCATCATAGTCCTTCGGGTTCGAGGCATCGGGACACTCTTGATCTCAGTGTTTTAGCCCATCTCTAAACCCTCTTGCTCTATCCATAGGGTCTTCTACCATCCTTGGTGCATACTTAGACAGCTCAAAGAAACTTAACCTCGTACCAATTCACAGTAAGTTGGTTCCGGCATGCACGAAGGAACTCAGCCATTTTATGTTCTTTCGCGATATCCGAGAAGTAATTATTGTTGAACGCTTCCATAAAGGCATCCCATGCCCGGACCGTATCCTCGAGAAAGATTCTACCTCGCGAGGCATCCCCTAAGTGCTTGCATTCCCTTGCAGGTGATACATGGCCGGGGTGACTTTATCTTCCTTCGAAGACCTTAACGGGGTGAATGCCTTTTCCAAATCTCTTATGCACAATGTGGCAACCTTGGGATCTCCACTTCCAAGCAAACCTAAGCGGTTTCAACTTCAAGAACTGTTCCACTAACTTTTGCGTCTAACGTCCTTCGTTTCCATTCCTAGTTAATTGGTTTCCTTGCGAGGCTTCAGCGCGGCAGCCTGGTTCCTCATCCGATGTTCCATCAAATCTCCTAGCTCTCCCGGCGCTTGTAGGATCCCATCTATCCTTGGATCCTCTCGCGCAAGCCTACCTTGAGGTGCCATTCCACTGCAGTAGCTCATTATGTAGGTATTGTGCGGAGTCCTATTTACCCCAAATCAACCAGCGATAAGAAGACAATTCAACAACTTGAAACACAAACAGCAATCACAGGCACAAAGCTTACGATCCAACTAACTATTCTGAATCTCATCGCTCCTTATCACTCTAGGCCAATAACCCAATTGGCCGACTAACCTTGTTTTTCGATACCATTTTGGGCGGGGATGTCACGCCCGACTCTCGAGTAGGCAACATCTCTACCAAAATGCCACAGATTAAGAAGGATAACGTCTCGGGCATGTTATCGACCCATTCATTTGATCTTTTATTACGCAAACGAAAATGTATAACTCTCGGACAAAATATCAAACAGGGGATAGAAGAGCGGGAAAGCAATATAGTCATTCACCCAAAAGATATTTTTTTTCATTAATACAAATAGATGATTGTTAACCCTACGGAGCTACTAGCCTATACAACCCCATTCTTCGAGGCTGCTCTCTAAGACCATAAAAAGATACAAGTGATTGGAAAGGATTAATCTCTCATCTACTCTAAAAGAGGGGCTACCACACCTTCTTCCTCAACATCAACGTAACTCTACTAAAAATGGTCCATCTCACTCCTATGACCACTAGACCCGGCCGTTGTTAGAAGAGGATGAGATGACAATATCCGATGCCATGGATGGCATGAACTCCATGATAGACTCGGGGTCCACTACCTCCTCGTTAGGTGTATCCAAATCCATCGGATCCTAGGTAGAGACGTGAGGGGTTGGGTTAGTGGCCTCGTAAATCCATGAAGTGAACCGAAGAGATGGTCCCCCGTCACGAAAGAGACAGGTTTGAAGAGGTACGCCACTAAGACACCTAGACTATTGTGACGTAGTGCTCCCAAACATGCTCTGTGCCCACGATCGGATGGTAGATGACATAAAAAGACTGATCGATAAGGATGCCAAATCGAACATGTCTCTCCATTACCCGGTACCGAAAGTGTTAAACAACGGAGTGAGAATAATCTCGGTGAATGAATGCCTCGAGCCTGGCTAGGCGTTGACTCGCTCGGACCATCATACCAACCAATCGTAGAATCACGTTATAAACGTCAATCACAAGCTTACCAACCTTCAAGCATACACAATGCAATGTTTGATTAACCCAACAATTACATCGGGCAATCAACTCGGCAAGGCATCACATCAACTTGTATGCATAGGATACCACACGAAGTCTAGTTATTAATAGATTACCTACGTGATCGGCATGGTTGGTGCACACGACTAATGTGTCCCAACACTACGACTAGCAGTATCTTCTAGTAGGATCAAGTATCGTCCCTTACTTCCAATGACGGCGACCGAAAGTCATATATCTAGTGCGATCGGCATGGCATGGCAAATAGGCATTCCTAAAAGAAGCATTAGTTTGTCACAAGCTACGACCGGCATCCTACAATTTGTGTGACCCATACGACTGGCATGGGCATGGATTGACGTGCATCCGACAAGTCATGCGATTCTGCATAACCGGCACAATACGAACTTGTTAGGGATCTCATTACAATTCCATTATATGACCACTCGTGCACATCCGATAACCAATCAATTTTCATCTTTGCTTTTAGCCCGATGCTCATGCAAACATGCTCAAAGACTCGGCCCAAGGCCATTTTCATACTAAAACATACGGTTTGATTTCACATGTGGTCATATGAATGCGCAGTTTTTCGACCAAACTTTGCATCTAATACATGATGATCGCTACTCATAAATCCACCTAAATTACTCAAGAACCAATCATAGCAGCAAATTAGGCAATCGATCACAATGGCCAATTAAATTTAATTAATTAATTTGATCGAGGTAAATAATTCTAATATCATAAAGTCGAGCTAATACAATTCTAACCATTAAACGGTCAATCATCGACTCAACTCGACGTATCACTCGCTAGCGATCAAACAATAATATTCAGCCAATCAATTCGGCCTAAACATCAACTAGCCATAGTTCGCCTAACTAATCGGTCTAACTTAATTAATTATGGTCAATTACCTTAAATAGAGTTTCTAATTAAATCAACCATAATTAATTTACCTAAATACCCTATTACACTAATTAGCCAACCCTAAATGCAATTACCATCCTAACCAAGAGTTAAGGGCTAACTCACACTAACAACGACGACGATAAGGGGCGATAGCGACGACACCGGCAATGAGGCTCGAGCATCTTGGGCGGCACGGTTGACGGCGAGGGGTTAGGAGCAGCGGCTCATGGTGGCATGGCGAGGTGGACAATAGCGAGAACAAGCTGGAGAGGGTTAGAGGCGAAGGTGGCGTCACGGTGGCCGGACAAAGGGCACATGGGTTCGGGGGGTCTTGGAGCTTGGTGGAGGATGGAAAATGGTTTTGGGGTATCGGGGGTGAGGCCGCTAGCTCAAGGGGGTGGCCGAGGGTTACCGACGATATCGTAAGGTGGCAGAATGGCGAAGCAAGGCTAAACCGTGAGGGAGAGATGGAGTTCGACGGGATTCGGTGGGCTATCGCGGACAACGAGGGCCGATTGAGGGGCGTGTGAAGTTGGGGCGCATCCGATGGAGGTGGCGGGAGATGGCTGGTAGTGGCGGACGGCGTGGATGGCGAGGAGGAAAAGAGGGGGAGGTGGTGGTCACTGAACGTGAGGGGAGGGATCGAGTGGAGTGAGCATGAGGGGAATGAGAAGAAGGAGAAAGAGAGAGAGAGAGAGAGAGAGAGAGAGAGAGAGAGAGAGAGAGAGAGAGAGAGAGAGGTTGATTTGAGTTGACTTGAAGTAACATGAGTGGGTGAGATATAAGGGTTGGAAGAGTAAGTTGACCTAGGTGGGGCCCACAAAATTCAAATATTTTGTTTCTTATGCATAAAGGTAGGCGTAAGATGGTAATTTGGTATTTCGGGACTGATTGGACATTTGGCTTAATCGACAGAGAGTATTTTGGTCTTTTCACAACTCGAGCTCGGTCGGGGTTGGGCTGGAGCGCCTACGGTTCTCAAAGCTACTATGTGACAACCGAACTAACGAAGCCTAATTTATTCTCGACCTACGTCTTAGAAAATATCCAAACATTGTCACTTAAATCCTCAAATTCAATTTTATATAACAAATAGAATTCACATTTAGACTTAAACCGAGTCTAGTTATCTTAGAGAAGTCGAAATTTCAGGGTGTCACGATTATGAGACACTTCGCGAACATCAATTTTAAGTGACGTTTAGCGAGTGTGAGTTTTGGTTGGATCAAGTGATTATCTTGGGGCATATGGTTAATGGTGAAGGGATAATCATTGATCCAACTAAAATTGAGGCCATAGTGAAATGGCCTAGACCAACCACAAGAACAGAAATTAGAAGTTTCCTAGGACTCGCTAGATACTATAGAAGATTTGTGAAAGGATTTTCGAAAATTGCCGATCCATTGGTACAGTTGACTAGAAAGGATACTAAGTTTGAGTGAACCGAGAAATGTGAGAAGAGTTTTCAAGAATTAAAGGATAAACTAACATCGACACCGGTATTGATAATACCATCCGGGCTAGGGGGTATGTGGTGTATAGTGATACCTCTCATCGAGGACCGGGGTATGTCTTGATGCAACACGGAAAAATAGTTACCTATGCTTCACGTCAATTTGAGGCCCTATGAGAAAAATTATTCGACGCAGGACTTGGAATTGGCGGCAATGATTTTTGCTCTTAAGATTTGGCGACATTACTTGAATGGGGAGAAATTTGAGATTTATACGGACCATAAGAGTTTAAAGTATTTATTCTCCCGTAAAGATTTGAATTTGAGACAGAGGCATTAGATGGAACTCTTGAAGGATTACGACTGCGAGATTTTGTATCATCCTGGGAAGGCAAACAAAGTAGCGGATGCTTAGTAGGAAAAACACAAGTATAGTGGTCGCCAACTTAATGGTATGAGAATGGAACTTAATGGAGAAAATTGCAAATTTAGAATATAAACTTGAAATTGATAGATTAACAAGTATGATGGCAACTCTACAAGTTGAACCTGAAATCCTCTGCAGAGGGTCAAAGCATCTCAACCGAACGACCCGAAGTTGTGAACATTAAAGAAGAGGTATTAGCTGGAAACAGGCCAGATGTTTAGATCACTAAAGATGGAATTTTAAGGTACTACGAACGGTTGTAAGTGCCGAATGATAAAATACTTAACCAAGATATTATGGATGGAGCTCATCGAAGTGGATATAGTGTTCACCCGAGGAGTACTAAGATGTATCAAAACCTCCGCAAACATTATCAATGGAATGGTATGAAGAGAGATATTGTGGAGTATATCCCCAAATGTCTTACATATCAACAAGTCAAAGTTGAAAATCGTAAACCGACGGGATTACTAAAGCCTCCGGAGATACCCGAACAGAAATGGGAACACGTTACGATGGATTTTGTACAAGGGCTACCAACAACGTCAAGCGGTCATGACTCTATACGAGTCATAGTGGATAGACCGACTAAGTCCGCCCACTTCCTAGCGATACGTAAAGACTACTCTTTGGAAAAGTTAGCTGACATATATGTGAAACATATAATTCAATTGCATGGCATGCCGAATAACGATAACGTCGGATCAAGACCCCGGATTCACCACGAGATTTTTGAAAAGTTTGTAGGAAGCTATGGGAACAAAGCCTCGATTTAGTATGACTTTTCATCCTTAGATGGATGGAAAAACAGAGAGAACCATACAAATACTTGAGGATATGTTACAAGAATACATTATAGATTTTAGAGGCAATTGGGATGAAAACTTGCATCCGATAGAATTTACCTACAATAATAGTTATCGTCGAAGTATTGGTATAGCTCTATTTGAAGATTTATACGGAAGACCGTGTCGAACCCCATTTTGTTGGAACAAAGTGGGTGGACGTAGCATGACAGGTCCGGAATTAGTCCAAATAACTACAAAAACAATACAAGTGACATATGATAGTCCGAGGACGGGCACCAGTCGGCAAAAGAGTTACGCCGATAAACATCAACGACCACCAGAATTTGAGGTAGCTGAATATGTCTTCTTAAAAGTGTCACCCATGAAAGGAATATCGAGATTTGGTAAGAAAGGCAAACTAAGCCCTCGATTTGTTGGGCCATTTGAAATACTCAAGAAGATTGGGAATACCGCATACAAAGTTGGCACTACCACCTCAATTATCGCATGTTCATGATGTGTTTCATGTGACAATGTTGAGAAAATACCAACTGGACCTTATTCATGTGATAGCATATGATACGATTGATGTGGATGAACACATACAATATGAGGAGAAACCAATAAAAATATTAGATCGAAGGGAACAAGTTTTGAGGAACAAGATTGTTCCTCTAGTCAAAGTACTATAGCAACATCATGATACGGAGGAAGCTACTTCGAAAAGTGAGGAACCGATGAAACGACAAGTATCTGGAATTATTCAATCATGGAACCAATGTCTAAATTGCGAGGACACAATTTTCTTAAAGGGAGAGGAACTGTAGCATCCCGAGAAACCAGCTGCCCAAGTTGAAACATGTCGACCATGGCAAGACTCAACTACTTTCAGAAATGAATCATAAATTGAGATAGAAACATCATGTACGGTGAGATTGAAAGTCCTTACCCTATATAAAGGTCATTTTGGATATATTGCAAAATGCATTCGCAATAGTTTGTATAGGGTGTAGTCAACCTGAAAAGTATTTCAACAATACAAACTATCGGATGATCGACAATTCGAAATTCTATTTTGACATGTGAGTATGGGTCGAAAGTCCAATATATATGTACAAGGTAGCACGCCTATCCGAGATGGAGAGTGGATTAGTAGCTTAAAATTGGGTTGAGGGCATCTATCTAAGTGGTAGTAGCAACTGATGAGGACGTGGCCGGTCAAAAGAGTATGATTAAGCTTCAATAGGAAAAGCCAACTCAAACACGTATTAATCTAAGTCATCAAATAACCTTTGATTTGTCGTTTGAGCAAACACAATTGCTACAATGAACATTTATCAATAGTTTAGAGACTACATCGAGTAAATTAAGCATTTAATGACGACATGTCGACCACTTGTGTTATTTTCCCTGAAGTTTATTATCTATTTACAAATGCATGTTCTACAGTTTTATCTGTATTTTATTGATTTCGCATCTTACATGGAGCAATAGAGCAAACACTAACTATTTTTTTTTTTCAAAATTTGTGGGGCTTAATTATGATGGTAGCATTGACAGGCACTAGTGATTGACGAGTACTGATTGAGTGGGAAAACTTACTTAAACATCTCTCAAATTCATCAAGATATCTGACCTAAAAAGAACCATCGAAGATGTAACATCCTTTGCTTCTTCAACTCATTCAAATCGAGAAGGTTATCCCCTGTAATAAGCTGGCTTCTAGTTCTACTGGTAGAACTTACTAGGGTTCGACCGGGAGAGAAGGATTTTAGAGTCTAATTGATCATTACCGAGTCATTTATAAATTATTATTCAAATAAATTACAAATAAAATAAGACAAATCTCGTCTCTCATAGGGACAAAGCGAGACGTACGTGGGTTGGATATTGGGGCGGCAACCTAGGGTGAAAACGGCTAGTACGTAGCAGGAAAGGAATTTTTATGCACAAATTTAGTCACAATGAAATGCAGGGAGGATAGGATACGTGGTAGTCAACTCCTTACATTCACTAGAATTGGTCATCATTGACTTCGGAGGACCTCGCTGATGCCAGAAGGAATGCCTATTGAAGGGAGTCCGCAATTCCGTTTCATTTCAATTTTGCAGGACGGAATTTTAGATCAGAGAATGCGCCGTATCTAACTCATGACCATGGCTATACGGTAAACTATGCGTGACCGGATTGACGATTCAGAAAATAGTTATTTTAAGCAACAAAAAAAAATGTGAAGGACAGGCGGCCAATTCGGACTACTTTGCGCTTGAAAGGAGAAAGAAAAGTAGTGAAGTGGCAGATGTGCGCAAAGCCAGGTAGAGGAGGGTGATGTCGTGGGCATTTGAGGAGGAAGAATGAAGGACTATTCTGTCAGATGGCATAAAGTTTATAATGGCCACCCCAAAAACGTCATGACAAGCTATCCTCGTTGATCCGCTGGGAGTTGAGAGGATAAAAGCGGCAAATTCATTTTAGGGGGAAATTGAAATTAAACCGCACCTCTGTTCGGCACCACTAAATTCAGGCGAGTTTAATTTAAACTCTCTTGCCCTCTCTCGTTTCATATTATGTGAAGATTAATAGAAATTTAATAAAAATAGTGCAATACCGAAGTTCCATAATCCGTACAGTAGATAATTACATCGTGAGATTGATAAAAATGGGTATGATCTAAGTATTGTTGTTCATGGACAGGAAAGTGCATGATAAGTTTGAATTCATTAGAATAAGGCATAGTAAAATTGGGATTATAGAGGCAGTTAGTCGAGAACTCCTAAGGTTGATAAGATAGTATGCGTTAATAAGGAGTAGTGGCCGAGATTTTAACATAAAAGCAGCTATGATTATCTTTATTTGGTCCTATAGAACGCTTAAGAAAAGTGATTATGTGACGTACCACTTGGGCAGAGGGTTTGCGTTACAAATGGCCAAGCTAATGTGGGTGGGGAAAATGCGCCTTACTGTGTAGTATCATGTGTGTATATATGGCTGGATTATGTCATCATAGTCATGCAGATATGTCATGTTGTGCGGCATAATTGTGCATACATATCATGTCATACGGCATGGGCGGTGAAACATCTCAAGGGCCACAACATGAGTTAAATTTTCCCTAAAGGAGACGAGATGCCCTGGCTAGTGGCGCCAGGTGGACCGCGTGATTAACGCAAAGCCTCGGAGCGAGGACTCCATGATGGGGAGTTGTCATGAAGGTCGACGGAAGTAATCAAATGAAGTAAAGGTCTTGCAAATCGGCAACAGTATGAAAATAGTGGTGGTGGGCAATCGCTCCGGGAGTACATCCATTCATCATACATATCGCAGATGCCTTTCAGATTATAAGAAGATGCATGTTTCTGGATATTTTTTTTAGTCAGCGAATTCAAAATTGTAAACCATAAGAATCTACTAGTATGTCCTTGAGTAGTATTACGAGCTGAGCGAGTGTTAGAGTGATTCGATTGTACTCGTTAAGATTTTTTACACTTGTGGTCTATAGTTTTTTAAATTGACAACATGTCCATTCCAATACCCCCAGTACACACTACGACCTTCCTATCGCCTTGGAAGCTAAATCTCAGGACTTCGAGTACCCAAGCATACCGGACGTCACCCTCACCAAAGTTATCACCACTTTGATTGTCGATGTAGCGGTGGGTGCGGCCCACCGTCAATACTAGTTTGCGGCCATTTTCCTAAACATAGATGGGCAACGGGAAGGCCTGATTCCCCGTGACCTATATGGAGGAGTCGACAGTGACGACGATGGGCCCGAGGATGGCATAGCAGGGGGAGGTACGGCCAGAACCAATGCCTAGGTGGACGCGGGTAAAGGACGTTAGGAAGACAAGTCCCCAAGTGGAGGGATATTTTGTGGCATTTTGACTAATAGTAGCGAGTAAGGGAGGTCTGTTTTGTGTTGTACATTGTGGGGTTTAGGTAATCCCAATTAACCGTCTCTACCTATGTTGTGCCTAAGCATGTTAGTGTGTAACACCGAACTGCAGTCGATGTAAACTTCAAGTGAAATATAACAACCAGTGTTTTGCAAGCCTTTCTCAATGTTCTTTATACTGTACCACTCGAATTACTTTACTTTGATACCTATATATATATATATATATTTGACTCCGCTTGGACCTGCGTGACGGACTGGGCAAGATGGCTCTACAAGTCATATCTAGAGTGGGGGTGCGACAAAACTCGTGTGTTGTTCTATGATAGGGTTGTTTATGAATGCTTGATTTCGTTTCTGCATGCTTATATTGTGACATTCTAAATTCCGACCCTTTTCGAAGCTTATGAATGAATAAAATGTCCATCGATGTATTTCAGTTAAATTTCACTCGAGACTTGATCGCTCTTGCGATGACTAACCAAAAGGGAAAGGCTAACTAGGATTTAAGTACGTTGACTAAAGAACTCAACCATGGGTGACACTTTGACCATAAGGATTACCAAGGGAACATTTTGGACCATTAAAGGCCGATCTAAGATTGGTCTTAGAACAATTTGCTAACGTTATACCAATGGTTCATGGGTGATTCCGTTTGGCCATCGTATGATTTACAAATTAACCTAAATCGATTCCCTGACGAACGCGTCCTTCGAAACTAGCAAATTGACCCTCGCAATTGCATGATAACCAAAGTCTTCATGGCTCGAATAATTCTTAAACGTGACATTAATCACGAGTCGATACGCGTAACTCATAAAAGCCGCATGTTAGTTTGAGATACACCGAAATCGAAATTAAGGAATTTTGGCCATGAATTGGACTTCGAATTGGACGTTGAATATTCGGGGATTCCAACAATAAAAAATTTAGACGTCACCTCGTCAAGATCAATTGTGGTTCATCCCTTGGAAGTCAGAAAATTAGAATTTGGACTGAAAATGTGAAGTTACCTTTTTATCCCCATTAAATGCTCATTCCTCTAGAAAGTAGCAAGGGCAAGTTGGTCTTTAGCCAATTCCCCATGTGACCGTATTCTTGAGGGCATTTATGTCCTAGAGTTGTCTTGATTAATGATAAGGGGATAAGATAGGATTTTGTGGTCGTGAGATAATGGATAAGAGAACAAAAGTCAAGATTGTGTAGGGGTCCACAAGTCAATCACAAGTGTCCATCCACCACCTTTTCAACTAGTCAAGCTTGTCCATCACCTAGTCACTTCATGGTATGCTCCACTTGTTTGAAGCTTCTTGAGGAAGCTTTAGGGAGCAAATATCTCATTTTCCCTCTCTCATTTCCTCTCCCAACGGAACACACCCCCTCTCCTTTACACTCTCTCGGCCACTCTCTCTTTTTTGCTCGCCCACCGGCGTTGTCCTCTTCCGTGAGCCGTGACAAGCCAAGAAGTCAAGAGAACCCCGACCCGGCCTCACTTGAATCCGCAGCCTTTGAGGGACCCTTAGGGAGTTGTCTTGCTTCATTTCACTTTGTAAGCCATTTTAGAACTTAGTCTAAACATATATATATGACTTGTGATTGAGCTTGAGGTTAGTTTTAAAGGAAGTTGATGACTAATTCCTTGTGATCTTCTACAAGGACAGATTTTGCCCTTTTTGCATTTTCAGGTTGGATCGAGGCCTTGTGTTGATTCTTCGCCGGCTTCGCTCGCTCAAATCTACGGTAAGTTGCTCTCAAACTTAGCCTAGGACTCTAGGTTACTAATGGATAGTTTAGAATTGAATTTGGAGAGTTTGAGGGGTTATTATCATATGAAAAATGTCCTAGACCCGAGAGCCCGTATTTTTTCGTTTTTCAACATGGGTAAAAAAAGTAAAATGCCTCGTTCGGAATCGTCCGAAGGCTGAATTGAGCTCTGTTTTCTCCCATGTGACCATAAGACCATGAGGAACATGAATCTAAGGTTAGATTTCTCAGAAAATGAATAGAATTATGTCAGTTTTACTGGGAGTAGTTCTGGACGTGAAAATTATTTGGGGGTCAATGTGTGCTTGTTTGTTTTAGAGCTTAAAATGTGAAATCCATGGCTAAATCGTGATGCTTAGTACTCGATAATGAATTTTAATAAGGTAATAAATGGCTGAGTTGTGGCATGTGATCCAATGATTGAAATTTGAAGCTTGGAGGTCGAATTGAGTACATTGGATGGTGGCATTTCATGTTCCAATTGTTTGGCCATTGATTGATTGATTTATGAGTATGTGTGCATATTTGACCTTAATGCATGTTACGCGGGGTTAGAACTTATCCTGAAGCGTTAAACGTGAGGTTGTGACTTGAGGTGTTATTACGTGGGTCGGGCAAATTATTGGCTTGATACGTGTTACGTAGGCCTTAGCACCGAGAATTAAATTATGGAATACCATGAGTGGTATGTGATTTTTGAATTTCCTTAGTACGAAGCTTAGTTCTAATTGTGAGATTGTGACTTGAATCGGATTGAATTGAAGTGCCTAAGTGTCATGCCATGTTTCATTATCTTTATTGCCCTATTAGTTGGTTCTTTTGCTATGTTTGCATTTGTGAATAGAGTTACATGTATAAGATTATTCGAAGGTACTATTGGTCTAGGTTAGGTTTAGGTTCGACTTGCCGAGATTTATTATCATCCCGTTGTGGGATTACTTTTTCAGACCCTAGACCTTGACTATCTGCCGAGATGATTTGGGGTATCAATGGACATCATGACATCGATTGCGATTACCCTGTAGGCGAAGATAAAGCTTACATTAGAAAGGGAAGTATTGTTTGGGTCGACGAAGGAGATGACGGTTGGAAGTTCCACTATTTTGAGGCATGATTTTATCGAGACGACGAAGTGACTTTTGGACCACCGAGGAGCTTTGACATACCGCAAAGTGTGATCCTTGGCTAGTGTAACCCTACTTCCCCTTATAGAGAGGTGTATAACCCCGGCGCCAATATTTGGAGGAAACTAGTCGGATCCCCCTAACCCTATCGAAAAATGGCGAGGTCGTGGAACCCCTCGATGCCGATGTCAAACCTAGAGAACCTTTCCGAATTTGAGCTGGAATTAGAGAACAAGTCTAATACACCTTTGGAATCGAGTCCGAACCGGAGATGGAGGATGAGTTTGATGCACCATTGGATTCGGAATCCGAGCCTGAAGAGATTGATGTCCCAATAGACTCGAGTCGGATGCTTCTCGGATTTCAACCTAGTGGTGAAGAGGATATGTCCGGTGGTAGTAAACCCGACCTTTAGGTATAGCTGTAACACCTACTTTTGGTTATCCTTTTAGGGTTAGAGGAGTTTGATGTGAGTTAGTAGTTGTTCTCTTTTGTTATTTTGAGATCATCTTGTCTCTAAACCCAAACTCCTTTTTTGTGGACGTCGAAGTTGTAAAACCAATTTCACTTTATGGTATGTATTGGTGTTTTATGCATTCTAAGTCATCTTGTTGTATTTAGGTGTATGGAGTTTATTTATCGCTTTCGCATGTGCATTTCATCACTTGAGGGTATGGTTCGTCATTCGGTCCTGGGGATAATCGCGAGTAAAGACGAGAAAGGGATGTTCGCGCGCTCGTAAGGACGTGGGGCGGGAGATATATACTAAAGTAACTAACATTAAAATAGCACACGTGGCATGTGTGACATTCTTAGGTGTCACACTTCACCCAAAATCAAATCCAAAACCCTATCAAACGTAAAACTTCTCAAGCAAAGAAATTAATAATAGTAGTAAAAGTAGTATTTCAACTATCAAGTAATGCAGATAATAGCATCAAAGCATGTATCTCATTTCTAGGTAAATTTCAATTGAATTCAATTACTAACGTTCACAATGAATTCATAAATACAATCAACAATCAATCTACCCTTAAACAAACGTTCCATCAAATAGCCCTTAATGATCCCATATAAGGCTTCTCGTACTTGTTGGATAGACCCTTCATTAAACCCGCAGCTTGTCTTCTCTTTCTCAATGTTAAACTCGACAATTCAAGCCAACATTAATCAAATAACACCTAATGCTTGTCTGTCTAGCAATTCCCAATTAACTTGCTTCATCAACTCGACTTCTTCCTAGATTGGGCTAAGCGCAAATTTATCCGCTAGAGATTATCTTCAATCTACATTTGTCAAAAACTAAAATCATTCTTATCAAATCTGTCGATTTTCACTTTTCCTTCTTCTATTGCCATCAATTCGCTTTAACTCGATACCGAGTGTTTGGAAAAGTAAGCGATCAAACAATAAAATAAACAAAATAAGGAAATCAATCGGATACCAACCTTATGACGTTCAATCAGTGTGATCCATGTTTTTGGAGAGAGAATAATAGAATTATGGTATAAATCAAGCTAAGCAATGGAAATTAGAATCATACTCGAATCACTCAAATATTCTCAGTATTTCACAGCTCTCAATTACACTCAGTAAATCACAAAGTGTTTGGCCTAACAATTCCTCGCAAAAAATCTACAAATGTCATATAGGAATTCACAAATCTTACCACAAGATTTATTGGCTGTAACACTCACAAATTACTTCAGGATGCAATTTACAAAGAGCTGCCTCTTCAATTCTAAAGACACTACATATTTATAGAAAATAGTAGGATCCAAACTAAGAAACTCTTTTTAGGAAACCTACTATAACTAAGAAACCATTGTCTCTCCTTCAATCGAAATTCCAATCAAGTGATGTTAAGAATTAGTACTTTCCAATGACCTCACATGATGAACTTTAAAAAAAGAAAAGAAAAGAAATGCAATCCACGATAAATACATGAACAATTTCATCTAAATGTAAAATAACCTAACTCTTTCGTACTTTAAACACCATAAAAACGTGGTCATTGATTCCATGAGACTCCAGTTGCCGTCAAATGCTACCAAAAAGGCTAAGTCAATCGACTTAGGTATACATCACTAACTAACTATAGTAAAAGAGATTCCACTTTATCGGCACAAGCACCTCTTCGATCATGTAAACTAATTTCTACTCCAGCAATATTCAAGCTTCGTATGATCTGTTTTTGTTTTTTTTCTCACAAGTGGTCTAAGCTTACCTCTTTTGAAAGTTGCAATTGCAAAGCTTCATCCTCTATGAGCTAAAGCCGTATCTAGAAAACCTCAGTTACTCCAACGATAGTGTTTATATCCTGAAGGGGTTTGCTCGAAGTGGTGTGCCCTGCCAATCTCTGCGATTTTTATGTAACTCCAACCCAAGCAGCCTCTTTTGTTTCATTAAAAGAAGAATAGTCTCTCAAACTATAACGCAATCTAACTAATAAAGGAATAACCGACAAAAAACTCTCTTTCGTACTCGTAGGTTATCAACAAAATAAACATTTTCTGTATGTATATTATCCGGATTGGAGGTCGACATGATATGAAGGACTGTCATATTAGTTTGAAGCTTTTTTACATGGCCGGTATTGTTATCGACAATAAGGAGATTTATTACTAAAAATGATACCGTCTCCGAGGAAATGATAAAGCTTCTCCTTGCCTTCGAGCACCACCTCGGGCAATAATAGTCGACGAGTTTTGGACTTGAGCCAAACTTCATCCAAATGCTTAAGTTCGGTTGCATAACTCTCGGCCGCAACGAATTCAACTTGGAAAGCATCGGGCCCGAGTGGTTGTGGAATGTCCTGCAAGACTCCGTATTGTCGTACCACCCGAAGATGATGATATCTCGTTACGCCGGTAATACCCAACAAGGATATGGGCTCCCGCTCACCATGATACAAACGGGCCTCGAAACTCCGAACCATATAGCTTACCATAGAAAAACCTTAGGGCTCGGATCCTTTAATAAATCAATCCATTCAGAAAAAGACAATCCCCTAATGTCTTGTTGTAATTCTTGAAATTTCGCAACCAGGTTTTCATCTTGGCTTATTCGAGGTATAGTCATTTTAGTACCAAACTTAGCATAAAGAGAGAAAAATCACATTTGCAAAAGTTCAACCGAAGCATGGAATGTCATATTTTTATTCTTTTTAAAACGATTTAAGGATATGAATATTTTGGCTAGGATAGCATTGATGAAATTCCTTCTACTACAAACTTGCATATCTATCCAAGTCATGGATGGACTAATAAAATTCTTTTGAAGTGGAAAAATCACAAGCCCAAAGAAAGCTAGAATAAAAATCCTACTTTGCAAATACGAATTGCTTTCATAAAAACGTTCAATGACAAATGAGAAAGGACACATTGGCCATTTTTCCTTCAAAATTTTCTTCATCGCATTTTTACTAACTTTCATAAATTCATCAAAAAAGACAACCGGATCAAATCCCTTACAAGGATGAATTAAGTTGATGTTCAAAGGTTTTCCACTAGCAAAGTTATATTCTTCCAAAGTCGAAGTGAGCTCATGCTTACCTAGAATAAATGTAGCAATATCTGGGCACCGTAAATGTGCAAGTGCTTACATAAACCCGATTTGTAATCCCATGTCCAAAAGAGGCAACATATTGCCTATACGGTTGAGGACATAATTCCGCGCATCGATGCTCAAACGGCCCCACATCTGCTTCAACTCGGCCTTTGGAATGTACACGAAATGGAGATCTAAATGCCCCATTGTACGTAGATCACGTGTCACAAACCTAAATATCGGGGACTGACCCAAAAATAATTAGAAACAAGACAAAGTTTAGGAGCATACTTTACCGTAGGATAGGAAAATAAACAATCACATGAACATGCACATGATTCGTGAGTTATACTTATTCTAACTATCTTAAAGGCTAGCAAATTGAAGTGAAAGACTTACGGTAATGCAACAATCTCGCGCACATAATCAAGATTAATAGTGATCCCACGATATAACCAGGATTAGCTAGCTCATTTCAACTTCGGCTTCTTGAGTTAAAAATTATAACCCCACTTTAGTAATCTTACCGAGCGTGAGTTTTAACTTTTGAAACTCATTTTTTAAGAGAGATTCGGTGTGACATTCGAATTCCAACCCTTTTCGAGCTTATGAATGAATGAAACGTCCGTCGATGGATTTCGGTTAAATCTCGCTCGACTTGATCACTCTCGGGTTAACTAACCAAAAGGGAAAGGCTAACTAGGATTTAAGTACGTGGACTAATTAAATGTGATATTAATCACGGATCGATACGCGTAACTCCTAAAAGCCGCCCGTTAGTTTGAGATACACCGAAAATTCAATTGAGGAGTTTTGGCTATGAATTGAGTTCGAAATCGGACGTCGGATATTCGAGAATTCCAACATTGAGACTTTGGACGTCGCCTCGCCAGTGTCGATTAGATTATGGGTGGGTTACGAAGAGTTGGAGAAAATTGGAAACCGAGATCGTAAATGTGAAAATTACCTTTTGCCCCCAATATATATGGTCATTCCTCTAGATTAGACTAAGGGTATTCTAGTCTTGTATAGACTTCTAATTAGCGGAAAATATGGGGGTGATTTGGTCCATAATGACTCTTGATGGACAGGTGACAAAGTGATAGATCTTGTAGGGTCCATCTTGAAAACCCCATCAACCACCCATCAACTAGTCATTCCTAATGTCATTTAACCCAATCAAGCCCATCACATCTTCTAAAACCCAAAAAAAAATCCCACTACCAACTACTCCTATTCATGTCCTCTCCTAGTCATTCCTTGTTATCGCGACCCACGAGCCATTTTTTTTTTTGAGCCGGGGGGTTAACGAGCCACGCCCTCTTCGGACCCCGATTGACAATGGGATCTTAGGCGCGCGGGTCTCTCCCAAGACCCATTACTCGAATCGCGATGTGAAATTTTTTTTTATTGAGATCGACCTTAGTGTAGTCGGGTGGCATGTGCATAGTGTACATGCATTTGGAGTCGCCACCGATCAATTATTGGAGGGTATGATCGGGAACCTTATCGAACGGTCGGGAGAAACCGTTCGATTCTACGAAAATCGGAGATCCGGGTCGGGGACTTGGTTATGCCGAGATTTACATCGACGCCCTTTCGGTTACCGAAGTTGAGTGATTTTCTAACCTAAGAATTCATGCGAGATGAAATTTTGGGTGAGGTAGGCCCTAATAATCTAAGGTATCATGCAGACGGGAATTTGCTACCCTAACAAGTCACAAAGAGAAATTTAATGCGCAATCAAAATAATAACAATCGAATCAAACAAACAATCAGGTAGACACGTCTAATAAGGCCCTATCGGCCCACGTAAATATCAATTTTGAATTCGGGGTGGTTCGGGAAAATTTGGGGCGGAAGGCCTAGAAGGGTAGAAGGGTCATTTTTGGGGGCTCGGGACCCAAAAAATTACAAAATTGGGGTCGGGCCGGTTAAATGTGGCCATTTCCCATTTTTTTGTGATTTTTCAGAATTTTTCTAATTTTTTCTAATTTTTTTGGAATTTTTATTTATTTTCTAAAAAAAGGGGAATTTTTCGGATCGGTGTAAATTGACCCTCGAAGCTTCGAAGATTATCGATCCAGACTATGAGAGTCCTGAGTCAACCTAAGTATTTTTAGAAATTTTTTGGGAAAATCTGGGAATTTTTATGAATTTTCTATGAATGTTTACAATTTTTTGGAATTTTTAGAAATTTTTACTAATGTTTTATTAATTTTTTGGACTGGGTCAACACGGTCAATGCCCGGTCAACTCGACCCCGACCCGACTCGGACCCGCTCGACACTAAAACGACACCGTTTAATTTTTTTATTATTTTTTTTGATTTTTTAAAACTATTTTTCTAATATCCAAAAATACGTAAAATAAACGGACGGCCATGATTAATCTTAGAAATGATCTCGATTGCACCCGCTCTCGCGCACGAAACGACGTCGGATCCGCTCTATACCCTAAACGACGTCGCTCGCTCATTAACCAAAACGACACCGTTTTCATTTTTTATTTTCGATTTAATAAACGAATTATCAAAAATTACAAAAAATCCGATCTAACGGCCCGTAATCAAACTAGCCTATTTATCACGGTTGTTGGATCCAATCCGACTCGAGATTACTCGGGCTAATGGCCAAGGCCGGCTCGGACTCGACTCGGACCACTCATAGCTCGCCACCTCAAACTTTGACCTATTGACCTGCCACCTCGCCTTCGTCTTCTTCCTCGCGACGACGACGCAACCAACGGCCGACGTAACTCCGACTAGATCTAACGGTGAAACCTTCATGAAATCACGTGAAACTACCTCCAATCTACTTGCCTTAACTTCTAGATCAACATATCTCGTAAAAGAGCAATTTCATCGACGGAATCGCGAGCTACGAACTACGCACAAGCATCGAAGTCGTAGAACTCAATTGCACGATTCAGAGCACAACATGTCAATCAATCACAGGAATCACTCAAATGAAGTTTAGAAACCTTACCC
Source organism: Rhodamnia rubescens (assembly GCA_021437795.1). Classification (NCBI taxonomy): domain Eukaryota; kingdom Viridiplantae; phylum Streptophyta; class Magnoliopsida; order Myrtales; family Myrtaceae; genus Rhodamnia; species Rhodamnia rubescens. Next base: position 2,183,686 of record JAILYA010000049.1, read on the forward strand.
GCAGTCCGATTGACCTGGTTTGGCCTAGGATTGCCTAGACAGGCTTCGACGGTGGACCGGTAATGGAGGTTGAATTTCGCAGACTCGATTGGAGGTTTTTATGCAAAATCGAAGTAAAACAAAGATGCGGATATGGTCAGCAATGTTCAAGGATCGAAATGCATACACTATTTGCAATAATCATGCCCGTAATAGTGCGATGCCATTAACGTGCGAGTAGAGTTCGAGAGATCGACTCACCGGTTTTGAAGATTGCGGACCAATTGAGCTGGTGCGATCGCTTCCGGAGCTCGTACGAAGCTTCTAGACTTGATCACGAGCTTCGATTTGGTCGGATGCAACGAACGAACTACTCGCGATTCGAGCTCAAGTTCTCGACCAAACGAGCTCTCTCTCGCTTTTTCTCTCTTTCTCTCTCTATTCTATTTCTGCGGCGAGCACGAATGAGCCTCCCTCTCTTCACGAAGCTTCCAACCCTTTTATACTCGGTTTTGAAATTTGGCGCATATGGGCGAGAGCTCGCGAGACTCCCTCGTGCCTTGGCACGTGCCAATTGGTCACCGGACGGCGACGGAATCGGTTAGGATTCCGTGTATGTCCGTTGGCCCTCCGTCGATCACAAACGAGCACGAATTGTACTCGGACTTGGAAATGTTGACTTTCTATGCCGTCGTAAATTTGACTAGCTCGCCGGAGCTCCTCCGGCGACCATTAGCCCTATCGTTGGTGGCAATCGATGCGTCCGTGCTCGAGGAACAAAACCCCCACCTTAGTTGATTCAATTAGTATCGAATTGGTCCTCAATTTGATCATTGAATCTCAGCTCCCAAACTCGCAGAACGGCGCGAGCTTGGGGAAGAAGATGACACTTGTTTTGGACCGGGTTCGACCGATCCGAACCGGTTCGGACGTGAAATTTTCGAAATTAGTTGAAATTCATGGGGAATTTTTACAATTAAACCTCAAAATTGAATTCGGGGACTCGGATACCATCTAGAAATTTAATTTTGCCCAAAAATTTCTATCAATTTCTATAAAAAAAAACCCCAAATATTTCTAAAATTACAAATTGGGGAAAAGTTCAATTGAGTGCCCAAATGACCAAATTGGATCCAATTACCCCCGCCAATCGATTCAGAGCATATGTAAACCTTGGGAGGTGGTCCAATTTTATTGTGAAAGTCCCTGGATTAAAAGTAATTTCAAAAATTAGAAATCCCCGGGACTAAATTGCAAAGATTTTGGGGATTTTTGTCCAATCCGTGCCATCCGCGTAATTGAGGCTGTAATTGACCAAATTTGAGCTTCGAAGGACTGCAATTGAATGTTTAGACTCTAAATGTGCGAAAATTGCAAATAAAAAGAGTCAATTTGTATTTTTTATGCGAATTCAATCCTTAGTGTTATGAAGAAACACCCAAAATTGGATTCAATTTTTGATTTTTCTTGAGGTCAATATGAAGAACGAATTAAAATAAAATATTGGACATTTTTCTGTATTTTTGTGACCTCGAAAAGTATTTTTTATGAATTTCTAGTATTTTTCTATTTTCCGAAAATATTTAAAAATGTGAAAATTTTGAAAAATTATTTTTTGTTCAAAATTGGTTCCTTATGCTTGGCCAAGGCTCGCAAACTTGGTTTTTTTTTAAATTTTTTGAATTTTTTTTATGAATATTTTAGAATTTTTCGTAAAATAAAACTAAGGAAAATTGATTAAAAATCAGAGTGTCAACATTGTCCCTCTTTGAAAGTAATCTCGGTTAGAGGTTGCTTTCAAAGACAATGTGACACCTGAATCTCTAATCGACTCTACTGGGGAAAAATCTAAAGAAAACAAGTCTTTGACATTCAATTGCCTTTACTTTTGTCGTTGAAGTTCAAAATTCCAAGGAGAGATTATTCGGCTCATGCTCTTTTATGTGCGAGAGAAATAAGAAGAGAAATACTTACCCGTAGCTCACCTGTTAGTGGTCTAAAGATTATCGATCCGAGGTCGCGAGGGCAAGTGTATAGAATCATCTTCAAGTGGTTGGCGAGGTTTCATAATGATCGGCGTCCATTTGACACCGAGCTGTGGTTCAAGGTTTTGGAAGGAGGGTTTACCCTTGTAACAAAGGGATTTACTTATTAGAATGCGGATTGGCTATCCCGTAAGAAGGAATTCACTATTCGGAGAAATTGGCTATCCCGTAAGAAGGATTCCCTAAAAAGGTTAAAATTTCGTAGGAAGGAGTTCCCCGATTAAAATAGGTTGGCTATCCCGTAGGAAGGAGTTCGCCGATTAAAATCCATTAGCTATCCTATAGGAAGGAGTTCGCCGATTAAAATGGGTTGGCTATCCTATAGGAAGGAGTTCGTTAGAAAGGAGGGTTTACCCTTGTAAAGATTTATTAATGGGGTGGCTATCCTGTAAGTAGGAAGGAATTCGCCGATTAAAATGGGTTGACTACCCCGTAGGAAGGAGTTCGCCGATTTAAAAGGGGTTGGCTATCCCGTAGGAAGGAGTTCCCCGATTAAAATGGGTTGGCTATCCTGTAGGAAGGAGTTCGCCGATTCAAATGGATTAGTTATCCCGTAGGAAGGAGTTCGCCGATTAAAATGGGTTGGCTATCCTGTAGGAAGGAGTTCGCCGATTAAAATGGGTTGGCTATCTTGTAGGAAGGAGTTCACCGATTCAAATGGGTTAGCTATCCCGTAGGAAGGAGTTCGCCAATTAAAATGGGAGGATGCCATTCGAGGATCTAGGTTTACTAGCATACCTACGTAAGCTCTAACCCGATTTTCAAATTTTAAAGGAGAGGGCGCCATTCTAAGGACCTAGGTTTACTAGTGTACCTACGAAGCTCAAACCCGATTTTGAAATTTCAAAGGAGAGGGTGTCATTCGAGAACCTAGGCTTACTAGTGTGCCTACAAAAACTCAAACCCGATTTTCAAATTTCAAAGGAGAGGGATTCGAGGACCTAAGGATGCCGGAAGACCCGCAGAAAATCCAAGTTAGTTTGATCTTTAAAAATGTAATTATTTCGAGGATTTAGGAACACCAAGGAACCTGCAGAAAATCCAATCAAACATCATTAGAATGTGTTTCGTAGTAATCCAACGGTCGAGACCCTTGGTATATGATAAAAGAGTGGTAATTCCAAATTTGGGGAGAAACTTAGGAATTCCAAACAAATTTTCAAAGTGTATTTGTGGAGGAAACGTATTCAAACATGAGTTCAAATCTCCACCGGAGAGTGAATTTTGAATGTCGGCACCCGAGTTTCTACAAAAGGGTTGTCTTAAAAGTTTTCCAACAAGATTTTCTTTCATCCAAGAGGGCTTGTCACCATTTGGGAAGGTTTTTCCCGAAACTCGGATCCGCTCACTAGAAACCTAACCTTGAGGTTTCGGGATCATTCGAGATGTATACAATCCGATTGATCGAGAAAGCATTTAAAAGGGACCGTAATTCAGGGTTAGGTCAAAGGCTTATCAAAGGATTTTCATTTCAAGGCTAAGAAGTGAATTTTAATCATAAACAACTTCTCCGGATTTACAAGTCAAGAACCCTAAAGACGCGATAAGACAGGTTTGTACTTACCTCTTTAAGCGGTAGTTTCTGTGTGATCTCTTGCATCAACTTAAGACACCTCTAGATCGAAAAGTTTCGGTGACAGTCAGTAACTTGGTTTAGGGTTGGCTTTTTTGAGAAAGGCCATATTTTCAAAAGAGGAGTTAGCTTGGGTGATCACTTTGATATTTTTACCAAGTAATCACTTGCTTTGAGGAAGTTTCATGCACATTCTTTCTTCATTGACTTTGAGGATTTTCCTCTTTTCATCATGATTTTTGAAACTTTGCTCTTTTACAAGACTCTTTTTATGGGCTTTGGCCTTGCTTTTTCCAAGCACTTTGCTTTTGCTAGCCTCTTTTGTTTCTTGTCATTGATTGGCTCTTTTCAAGACCAAGATCGAAAATTCTTCCGATTACGTTTTTGACTAATCGCTGGTAATTCCTTTGTTTGCCCCAAGATAAGGGGGTGATCACCAACAATGGTTTAGAAATGAAGATTATGAAGGCTCAAATTGGCTTATCAAAGGATAAGTGTTTAGGTATATAAAAATGAAATACTTTTCTTCACTTGAAGGTGTTCCAAGTCTCGCAAGAAATCACTTGAAGCTATCTCAAAAAGATTGATGCAAAGTTAGCACAATAAAGTTTTACCTTAATCTTTTCTCCGAGGGATCCACCAATGAACCTTCAAACATGCTCCAGTGTGGGGTGGTTCTTAACGAGGGTTTTATCCAGAAAATTTCTCTCTTTTGGTTCGGAATGGTTATCAAGGGATATAAGTGTATAGATAATTTTGAAATGGAAATGCCTTTCGTCATTTCGATCCATGTAATCACCGCAAATGATCCCTAAGTCCCAAGATTAAGCTTTTGCTGTCATTTTCACTTACCGCTCAAGTGTATTAGGGACGTGTTTGAGGATAAGGTTTGCCTCTTTTCATCCGAAGGATCATCCTCTTGGAAAGCTTTCAAAAACTTACCCTTTTGTAGGATCTCAAGGTGTTTTTATCAAAATTCAACATTTGCAAAAGTTTTCATCAAAAGGTGTATTCAAAAGGTGTTTCGAAACTTGAAAGAGGTGTTTCTTTTAAAAAGGCCTTACGGCTTTGCAAATTAAAATCTTGGATGTTAAGCACAATAATATTTCCAAATGAAAGTGAGCATTTTTCAAGAAGAGAGCCCAAACCTCGCCTCCTTTCGATGTCGATTCCCGTTTCCCGCATAAAAAGGAAGCGATCGAGTTAGAGATGTTCGGAATTTAAAATGAAAACGACTCCTCGTTTGATCAATCGTTTTGTAGGATCCTTGGTAACTCCAAGCTTTCCTACAAAATCAAACGTATGCAAATGTCATGCGAATACAAATTTTATGTGACTCAAATTCACTCATTAATCACTTCGAAACTTGATTTCATTTCAGGGATAATACTTCTTCACGGCATCCGAATTTACCGAACTTGCCAATTCTTCTCCATCCATATTTACAAGAATAAGAGCTCCCCCGGATAAGACCTTCGAATCACGTTGGGGCCTTCATAATTTGGCGAAAACTTACCTCCTGGGTGATGAGTATTTGGGAGCATTTTCTTCACAACTAGCATCCTTGCTTCAAAATTTCTTTTATAAGACCATATTTTACCCCGATGCGTTAAACGCGGGGTTGTGCTTATTATTTTATCTTGAAGCGTTAAACGCTGGATATTAACCTAAGGAGTTATTACGTGGGTTATAGTGACCCGAGGCGTTATTACGCGGGTCCGGACTATATAATGGCCTCGAGGCGTTATTACGCGGTTCGTCCATTTATATGATAGCCTAATGCGTTAAATGCGGGCTTTGGAGTAACGTGGAATTTTATATGATAGCATGATGCGTTAAACGCAGCTTTGGAGCAACGTGGAATATTTATTTACTGATCCGAGACATGGAACGTCGATATGGGAGCAACGTGGAATTTTTGTAAATGTGTGGCAATTTTGGGAGAAAGAATGAAATATTTTGAAATTTATTTGTTGAATTACCGATTGAAGGAGGAATTGTTGAGAATTGCTCACCTAGGACGTGTCTGGGAGGCACTAGCGCCCTAACCTAGGATTAGAGAATATTTTATCGAGATTTTTTCTCACCCCGTCATGGGCTCTCTTTTTCGGACCCTCCGCCTCAACAATGAATGACCCACCTCAAAGGTTTAGGATTCTCCAGGATATGGATACGTTAGTGATAGAGTATCCGGTCGGGGAGGATCGGGTATATTATAGGCATGCTACCACGATTTGGGTGGACACAAGAGAACTTTATTGGAAGCCCCACACATACCTGACGTGGACGTACCGCCACGGGGATATGTTAGTGGGTCCACCGAGTGGCTTCGATATTCCCTATTATGGTGTTGGGGAATGGGAACCCACTAGTGTTGCACCTCCGAGATGGTGTAATTGTGCAACCCGATGCTAGACCGGCAGGTTTAGAGCCCGACCCCGAGATCATGGTACCGGGGAGAGGATGGGAAAGTTATAGAGCCATCGGATGTGAAACAGCCACCGGAAGTGGATGAGGATGAATTGGCAGCTATGGATGAGATAGTAGCGGATAGCGAGGACGAGGCCTAGGGTAATTAGCTTCTTGACTTTTGTTGAGAGTTTTCTTTTGGAAGTATAGTAGGCTTCGACCACGTAATCTTTTGTTGTAGTGATCACGAGGCTTGTACGGTGGCCTCCGAAGCCTTAGATTTGGGAAGTTGTATAGAACATGTGTATATGTATATAAGTTATTTTTGCCATCCCAAGTTATCATTTTGTTGTTGGTTTCGTACGGGGATTTGTTTTTGCTTCCGCAAATTTTTGTTGGCCTTTGGTTCCTGAAGAATTGTATGATAATATGGCCATGTGGGATGTCGACGGGCACGGGGTTCGGGTTGTGACACAAGACGTGGTGCTCTTTCTTCCTCAAAGATCTCATCGATCTACTTGACAAGCTTACCTCGGGGTGCTCTTCCACCGCATCTCGCTCATATTGTAGGAAAATTACGGAGTCCCGCCCACCCTAGAGCAAACGTGATGAGAAGACGGCCCCAACTACTAGAACACATAGAACAATCACATGCACAGCGCTCACAGTCCTACTAACTATCCCGCTTTCCCAACACACCTTATCACTCCAAGCTAATGACCGATGGATCAGCCGACCTTGCTCTCGATACCACCTCGAGGGGGATGTCACGCCCCTATCTCCGGGCCCATGATATCCCTACCAAATCGCCTCAGGGTTACGAATGATAGTGTCCCAAGTACACTATCGACCTACGAAATTACGGCGCATGCGTAACGTGCAACTCTCCCAAACAACAAATAACATGAGATAGTATAGTAGGAAAATCATCACATTTAATTCTCAAAAGATGATTTCATTAATAAAGCCAGAGCACGAATCTTAACCCTATTGAGCTACGAAGCCATAAGTGACCTTATTCTTCGGGCGGCTCACTTGGACCTCAAAAAGTACATGATCATGTAAGGTTAAGTCATCATCTACTCCCAAAATCTACTCTAACAATCATGCCCTAACATCCATGGGCTCCATCGCTTGGGACCGAAATGGTTAGATGATGAGGTGAGAAATAAATCTCGGTGAGTTAATGCCTAAGCCAGGCTAGGGCGTTGATTCGCTCGGATGTCCTAACATATAGTCACATCAAGACAGAGCAGATATTTCAATCACATGCAAGCTTTCCCTCCAGGCCACACATAATACGATGCGGACTCGACTCAACAATCAACCCAACCAAACCAAACAATCCATTGGCAAAGCATCACAAAGACTTGCATGCACGGGACACCATACGTAGTCCATTTATTATTAACAACGATCGTAGGTCCAGCACACTAGTTAGTTGGTGCTCTCCCGATAGGACCAGGCATCGTCCCTTACCTCCCGGCGATGGCTTTTGATAATTCATGTGACCCCGCTCGACCAACCGTAAAACAATTATTATCGACATGGCACGGAGCTAACAGGAATCCTATAAAGGCTTCGGCCATTCACAAGTTAGGACCGGCAAACGAACAGCCCGTAAAACAATGATCGACGCGCATCCAAGAATTAGAAAATAATGATTGCCGGGACCGACCAACGGGAAAATAATAATTGTCGGAATTATCCAATTACGTGACTACTCAAGCACTTCGACATCTAGCCAGTTCATTTCTTTGAATTAGGTCGAATGTTTATACCCGCATGTTCAAATACTTGGCCCAAGGCCGTTTTCGTGCAAAATCATGCAATTTGATCTCATACGTGGTCACATGAATGCACCGAGCCTATCGACCGACAAATCAAGCAATTTGGGGCGATTAATCTCTAATCGGATCCCCACGACAATCAACAATCAATTTTGGCATTCACACTTAACAATTCAAGAATTAATTAATCAATTACAGCCGTTGATTTTTAATCACAATTTCAATTTCAATTGACAATCAATTGCGCGCTCATCTCTACCTTATCGCTCGCTCGCAATCGACCATCACAATCAATCAAATCAATCGGTTCTAATCACCAATTAGCCATGTACGACCTAGCTAATCGACTAATCTTTACAAATTACGGTCATTTAGTCTAAACCACGTTTCTATCTAGCCCGACCATAATTAAACTACTTAAACACTCTAATTAATTAATTAATCTAATTCCAAACGCAATTGGCGTCCTAACCGAGAGTTAGGGGCTAACTCACAAATTGAACTAGCTCGGGCGGTCTCGGCGACAATGATGAACTTGGCTCGGTTTGACAACGACGATCGGCGAGGTGACGACGATCGACGACTCGCGGTCAACCTCGAACTTCGGGTTCCAAACTTAGTCGAGGATGGTCCGAAGGACTTGGAAACACTCTAGGACAGCGACACGGAACCCGAGGTGGCTGCGGTGCTCGCCGATGGCCGGAAAAGTGACGGTGGGCAGGTGAACAGTGTGGCACGTAACAGGGTAGTGGCGTTGGGGGCTATTTTGGGGAGTCTCAAGTGGTTCAAGGCCGGGGAAAAGGTTGGCCAAGGTTGGGTGGTATTCGAGGTTGCTACAAGTGGTGCCGGTGGCGCCGGCGGGCGCGGCCGGAGGCAATCGACCGAAGCTAGACAGAACCGGAGCGCAAAAACATGGCACTCGAGTCGGAACTAGGAAGGGGTTTCCGGGGCTGTCTCGGGCACTACGAGCGGCAATCCGCTTTCGGTGGCCTTGGGGAACGGTGAGGGGTCAAAGGTGGTTGCTCGGGGTGGCTAGCGATTGTCGGAGGGGGCATCAAAAACCGCTGCAGCAGCCCGCGGGGCTCGGGCGACCAAAAACAAGGCACTCCAACCGAGGGAGCTGCCACACGGCGGTCCGGCAACCTTGCGGCGGCCGTCGTGGTAGTGGCCGAGGGTCGAAGGAAGAACGACGAGGTGGTTGGTGGTGGTCGGAAGCGGTGCAAGGCTTGGCCGACGCCGGGCAGTCCGCGGGCGCGAAATGGGCAATCCGGCATCGGGTAGGTTTCGAGGCTGTTCGTGGCGGCTGGGGGGCAACGCACGGCGAACTAACGAAGCCTGGTAGTCAAAAGGATGACGACGTGGAGGCTTGTGGTGGTCGAGGTGGCAATATGGGCTGTCGTGGCACGAAAAGTCCACTGAAATCTAAAAAGAGCAGAAGTCCGTTGTGGCTGCTTTAGGGTCTCGCGGTAGCCTGCCGGTCGGTGGCGACGGCGATGTGGTGGGGTCCGGCCGGGCAGCAAGACGATGAGGTGGTGGTGGCGTCGCTTAGGTTGGTGTCGCGCAAAGGAAGGTTGAAGGAGGAAGAGGATGCGTTCGGTTCGGGGGGTGGGTGCAAAGATCACGGGAGAGAGAGAGAGTGGTCCGCCAAGAGAGAGAGAGAGGAAGGAAGGAGAGAGCGAGAGAGAGAGAGAGAGAGGAAGGAAGGAGGGGGGAGGAGAGAGAGAGAGAGAGAGAGAGTTGAGTTGACCAATCAAAGTTGGGAGATTTGATCAAGTGGGGGCCCATGGGTCTCTTCAAAATTAATTTTTTTTTGTCTCACATGAATAATATCTTAGGGTGATTTTGTAATTTCATAAATCGGGACCGAACGAATTTTTGGTTCAACCGATCGGGAATAAAATTTGGATTTTCACGGGTTAGGCTCGGTCCGGATTAGGTCTAGGCACGAGGATTAAAAATCCTAAATCGCGGTGACCAAGATTCGAGACCTAATCTAAATCAATCGACAAATCGGAAACCTTCCAAAATTCGTCCCTTAATTCCTTACGATCCAAAATTTTATACCGACCGGAATTCAATATTAACTCTTTTATTGAATTTCGGCATTTTACACGGGTCTAATTTCCAGGGCGTCACAGCTCAGATGGATCAAAAGCAGCTTGCACAATGATGGTGATGCAGCTCTCGTGGACAAGGTTGATGTTGGGTTTATCCGTCAACTAGGATAGCACCACCTCCAAAAGAACAACGAGCAAGAGCAAGAGCAGCTTCAGGCGCACATCATCAATGATAAAAAAACAAAGTGATGTTGGTGTAGGAGCTTCGGCTGAGGAAGAACCGAATTGACACCTCTTTTCTCTCACTTTTCACTTGCGTATTGTCCGAATTTTTATGAGATTGCCGACCTCCTCCAAACCTCTTGTTAGGACCTTATATTTATAGAGAGAATTGGCCTAGCTTGATGGGCAAGAACGCAATATTCACATATCCTTTTGGGATGTGTATCTTAAAAAATTTGAATATTTGATAAATATCCCCCTCTTGGAGTGCAATTATTGGCCACAGGGAGATGCAAATGTGCTAACCGAGTTGTACAATTTCTTTCCTATTTTCTAATAAAATATTCAGCTATAAAGAATATATATGTGGGCTTGCCGAATTTTACGTGTATGGGCTTTTGTGCAAACTTGAGCTCGAATAATTAATTAAAAGTCTGCTTGGGCAGAATTAATTTTTAAAAGGAATTCCAACAATCCTGACTCGATTGATGAGGATATCGTTGATCCTTCTTCTAAACAATCGCTGACCTCCGACTGTGACTCTTCACCGTGATTTTACCCTTTTGTTGGTCTTAGAGAGCCGCCCGAGGTGGGGTTGTATTTGATCGTAGCTCGTAGGGTTAATGATCATATGGTTTTGATATTGTATTGATAGTTGTACTTGTATATGACTCGATATGTTTGATCCTATTTGCTATCCTTGTTACATTGGTTGGTTTGGGAGTGTATACGTTTCGCTAGCATAATATAGTATCATGGGTCGATAAGCGCACCTGGGATGCTATCCTTCATGACTTAAAGCGAACCGGTAGGGATGTTGTGTGCTCGAGAGCCGAGACATGACATTGAGAGCTCAAGCTTGAAATTTTAATGTCGCCTTAATAAGAGTGTTAAAATGAGGTCATAATAAGTTATGCCGTAAAGTAAAGTATCATACGAATTTCACTTTATCTCGTCTTTGATGCCGATGTAAGCTCCGATGGATTCTTTGAAGAAAGTAGATTTGTAAAATCAAGTTAGACATTGGGATGTCCGCACTATCATCCGTATGGTATTGAATGTAGAGACAAGCTCCATAGGAAAGGAAAGAATACCGTAACACGTATTTCATATTACGTATGCATGAGAATACCAAGAAGAGTTAGCAATAGTATTGATCTTAACTCTACAACCGTGTGAGACTCTTGAGGATATGAGTTCCTCAACTAAGTGCCCTCGCGACTCTAACTTATTCTTGAAACTTTGATTCAAGAATTACTATCCTAGATGTTACTAATGATCATGGATGATTTGATCTAGCGAGACGTTTCTAGAAAAGCGAATTGAGGTAAGTTGGAAATTTTTAAGGAAAGAGTAAGATCAATTCGTAGTGGACGTCACATTATGATTTTGTATTCACAAGTCGACCAATTATGATTATATGAGTGTAATCGTAATTGTGAGTACAATACTTATCGAAATTTTTGAACAGATCATAATAGATAAATGTGACTAATTGATCTAAGGTACAACATACTAGACCTACTCTAAATTAAAATGCTCAATATGAGATGCTATACATTCTTAGCGGATGTATGGCAACAAGCTCTCTCGAATATGTTAGTCGTACGGATTATTTGCCCATATGAATTATGCAATGAAGAGAGAAATAGATATGTTTAACTCTTTATGCGTGAATAAGAGATATTGGGAAAGAATGCGCCAATTAAGGGCAAAATCAATACTTACTTTTATTGCGATAATTGATTGCAATTAAGGGAGATTTATTTCCTATTCAATATAAAAAGAGAGGAGATGGTATATCCTCTTACACGTAATGTATGTCGTTCAAATCAATCGACACGAAAACTCTCTCCAAAATCCTCTCGGTTGAAAACTCTCTCGAAGAACGATCAATCGGAAGATCCGGATTGTTTTTCTCACCTGCATTTTGAGGCTCTTAATCTGTGAAAATTGAGGTATGTTCGTTTATTGTGATATACTTCTCCGATCAGTGATACAAGTTAATTCTAGGGCATGTTGATTTAGTTCAATCCATGTATATGTACATATATGATGATTGAGATTGTTGTTATGCTATATAATCTACAAGTTACATTTACAGATATGTAGATCTATATTTTTTCCGCTGCGTTTAGAGATCTGGATTAGCATTTAGATGTGTTATCCTTCAGGTCCAATAATGAGTCGGCACCTGTCTGCCGGATTAGAATAAAAGCTAATAAGAAATTTTTTTTCTCTTCTTCCCCCGCCGGACCATTCTTTTCTCATAAATTCATTGGTGCTTGGGGAACAATCGCTTGCTCAGAATCGGAGCACGTCACGATGCTCACTGACCGACCAAAAACGTGCGGTCGCAAATTGCGTCGCAGGGATCAGATGGCGTGGCTTCATCACGTGCGATCATCATTCACGCCGCCAAATAGGAAAAAAGGTCCTGCTTGGACGATCTTTGCTTTGACCAAGATTCTTCATTTGAACTTTGAAGGGGCAGAAGAAGCATCAAATCCTGCGAATTTGGACTAATAAAAAACATATTCTCCGATAAAAATAATGGAGAATCTTTGCAGATTAAAAAAGGGTTAAATCTTGGAATAGTGCCATTAGTGTCGGAGATTACAGGTTAATCTTTCTCATAATAGAATTTGATCCCATGAAAAATGGAAAAGGTTGAAATTCCCAAGATGAATATACAAGTCTAAATGACGCAAGAGCAAATGAATGCTCCACAAATGCTCAAGAGTTATCCTTTGATTTTGCGAGATTTTCTTGCCTAGTATTGAGGGGCACTTCATGGGATGTAGCGTATAACATCGCGACGTGTCCTCATAGTTAAGTCTAAAAACGTCGTAAAACAAAGTGAAATTAGTTTGCGATGGTACAGCGATTCGTCATAAGTAGATATAAAAATGTCGTGAAAATAGAGGCAGAGACATATATTATTATATCTTAAAATTGCCCTTGTAACTGAGAGGCTATGAATCATTTTTATTAGTCCTTCGGAGATATTGAAATTGAACAAATGGGAGGACATTTTGATTTTCATTGTAAACACCGGAGTAAGTATCAACACTCTGATCAAACCGCGGTGTCATTTTCCTCGCCCATTTCTGTGGCAATTTTTACTCCTAGAGTTATACTTGAATTGCAACTCTTGCTTTCCGCATGTATTTCTTTGTTTCAAATCTTTTGACAACTAGTTTTGCCGGACTCATCTTTTATAGATTTAGAAAGGACACTCAAATCTCTTTAAATCAACGTCAACATTAGCCATATATTTTTTTAGTTAAACCTAACGGGTCCCATCCTTTATGTAATTATGCAATGCCGCTCTATGAATTGAAATTGTTTATTTTCGCGATGATATTGCGGAAAATTTATACTATAAATACAGTGCATGAACCAATTACAAGAGTCCCTATAACATATATCCCATAAAAAAAATTTGTCAAATGCTTATCGATGCCTGTTTTTGAAAATTTGTAATTTGTAAGAATTCATTCTTTCGAAACCATCAAAATACGATAGAAAAAAATGCCACTTCGAAGAGTCGTGATTATAAAGATAGTGTATACTCTAATTTTCTCCTAAAATCGAGAAGTGGACATATCGTTAAATATGTAGAGTTGCGTACGATAACAGATTATTATGAAATCACGCCTCTAGATGTATCTATGTATAGAAATCAAATAGATCCGCTAAATCAAGTAGTTTGAAAATTTTTGGATGCCCTAATCTCTATGTTATATAGCACCACTTCACACATTTTACATGGATATTGGTTTGGATTTATTTGCGCGCGTGTATATATATATTCTCAAATTGCTCGTTGTCCTCGGACGAGAGCCGCCGTTGGGAGTGCCGGTCCGAGAGATTCTCGGGCTTCTCTCTCTCTCATAGGGGTGTGCATGGTCCGGGCCGGTCCGGTCCCGGCATGGAACCGGGGACCGGACCGTAGTCCCGGTCCCCATATTTTCGGGACCAAGGACCGGACCGAGACCGGTGGTCGGTCCTCGGTCCGGTCCGGTCTCGGTCTCGGCCTAATAGGACCGCTAACTATTGAAAATCTAGTCAACTTAATAAACTATGCCATGGTAAAAACATAGCGACTCGCTATGACTTTTATGATCGACGAACTTGACCAAAATGTTCGAATTCAATACCAAATCCAGCCATTACATGATAAAAACATCACCAACCGCACTAAAAAAGCCTCGCAGAGAGAAAAGATGACCAAAATGCTCAAATTCAATACCAAAATACTCGTTTGACCATTCAAGGGGGTACAATAAGTATCTCCAATGTGTACTCTCAAGGGTAAGAATCAATTTTTGACGTTCTTTTGTTCGGATTTATACAAAGCAAACGGTTTTATTACTTTTTTTTTTTTCCGTTGCAATTATTTCTTTATGGCAATATACTTGTTTTTGGGCATTTCTTCGTATCTGTTCAAAACCATTCTCAATGATTCGGGACCGTAAACGCAGCAATTTTTCGTGCTTTTCGTTGCGGTTGTAATTTGTAGCAAATCATTGCGGTATGTTGCATTTGTTGGGCTCTTGGTGTGGTTCACGAAGGAAAAAACAAGATGGAAAATAAGACTAAAAAGAGAGTCTTGAGGAGGAGAGTGTGGCCAGGTGCGAGGTTGGGAAAAAAATGGGCAGTGGACTTTTATTATTCTATTTTGTTTTCAATTTTTTTTGCAATTGTATATATTTATATATAAATAATTATATATTATTGGCGGTCCGGTCCGGGCCGGGCCGTCCCGGTCCCTAATACAAGAAACCCGAGGACTGGACCGCTAGGTCACCGGTCCCATTTATTGGGACCGGGACCGAACCATCCACCTCAAGGACCGGACCAACCCGGCCGGTCCGGGCCGGTCCCGGGCCGGTCCGGTCCAGTTTGCACACCCCTACTCTCTCAGTCTATTCTCTCGTAAACGCCCTTTCAAGGTAACCCTTTCGTCTTCTTCTTCTCTCTACTCTCTCTCTCTCTCTCTCTCTCTGGGGATAAAGTTTTCTTGGAATGTGCTTAGAAAACTGTCAAGAAAGTTCTGGGTTATAGCACTCTGCCATTCTTCTTCTCTACCGAAAGTTTCTTGCAAATCATATCCCCCCACCCCCCAAAGAAAGAAAGTCGACAACTACCTCAACAGGATTTTCTCCTCACGCTCCCAAGACATTGTCTGTGTTGTGCATTTTCACGAGACAGCAGGCAATTTTTTCAACTTACCCTAAACGATAGATTGCATTGCCATGCATTTGACAGTCTTTTCTTTTTTCTGGGAATCAAGATGAAAGTAGGGGTGATTGGGGGCGGCGTGAGCGGCCTCGTGGCGGCGTACGAGGCGGCGAGAGGGGGAGCGAAGGTGGTGCTGCACGAGAAGGAGGATTACTTGGGCGGCCATGCCAGGACCGTCTCCTTCTACGGCGTCGACGTGGACCTCGGCTTCATGGTCTTCAATCGCGTAAGTCTTTCAACCCTCACATCTCCATTCTTCTTTCCCTTCTTTTTACATCTTCTGCCCACCATTATCGTCGCTGCATTTTCTCCATTGCTCTCTGCCCGGAGCAAAACGTAGATCTAGTTGTACGTGGCAAGGAGCCAAGCACCTCGCGACACATAAGAGGGACATGCTCGTTATTACTCCAAATCGCCATTCCTCATCCTCTTTCCCTAGAAAAATGCAGTATAACTTTCTAAGTGGGGGGTTTAGGGAGGTGAGAAGGCAATCGAAAAGGGTAACTTTCTTCTGACCAAAAAAAGGGTTACTTTCTAACTTTATGTGCAGATTTAGAAAGCCACAATTCCTTTCTCCACGTGTATATGTTTTTCTAAGTCTTTTTTGACATATATATTTTTCTCCTTTTTTCAATTTTAAAATACAAGAACTTGAGCTGATTTAGTAACTACAATCTCCATTTTTCGTGAATCGAAAAGAGTTCAAGATAGCTATGTTGTTGCCCTTTAGTCTTCGATACCACAGCATAGCAGCATCCATTCGGAGTAGCGAGTGCAGATTATAAAGTTTCTAAGAAATACTTAGAATTTTGTACGAGAATGGAGCATTCTAATATCTAATTTTGAAAATAATTGCAAATGATGATGATGTTAAAAAAAAAAAAAAAATCTTGTTTCAACTAACATGAGCACGTACTTGTTACTCTAAGCATTATAACTTATTTGTTAATTAGACTAGCAAAATTAATTATACGAGGATCTCGGTTATTAAGATATAAAATATCAAATTATGTTAATTTTATTTCACTATTGCTGAGTCACCTATTTGGGTAATCTTATGTTTCGAGGATATTCTCAGCCAGTAAATTCGTGCATATGCGTGATTTATCATATATTAAAGGGAGATTGGCACATTTAAATTAGAAGCAATGATGCGATCTAAGAATTTCAAATACTTTGTTATCAGTATGAAATGGTTAAAATGACAATTTTTTTTTTTTAATCATGTCTCCCACTTGTTTGATCATACATGTACTTTTGTCCCCGAACCTGTCTATCTAATGTAGAAAATTATTGTCGAACGTAAACCTTTGATAAAAAAAATTAAGACATGAGATGTACTTTTCGAATGGCAGTATCTTTCTCTCCGGCACTGTTTGTTGATTTTGACGTGAGAACAATCGATGGGCAGTGGGGACGGCATTGAGCATGAGACAATGGCCATGAAAAGTGCACAGCTAAGCCAGTTTGTCATCTTCTTCTTGGATTTGAAACAAGTTGCATCGTATTATCCTAGTACTTCTTCTTCTTGTCTCGCATTTTTTTTTCTGGTGTTTGTGGCGGGTTTTCGAAAAGGGTTGTGAGAACTCCCACGTGACACACATGGGAGCCCTAGGCTCGACTACTATCCACCGCAAGCGACTGTTCGGTGAATTTAGATTGGACCCACGTGAAATCCGCACGAAAAACTCATCCAATTTTATAGTAGATTCCGATAATAATTTCTCATTACTCGCACTTTGGAGCTAGGGCCTAGGGCATATCTGCTGGCCGGCCCGGGTGGTTGCCCGGGCTCACCAATCCAGCAAGGTTTAGAGCTGAAAAAAAAAAGGCAGGTTTCTTCCTAGTTATGTTTTCTTTACTCTTTGGGTAGATTTCTTTATGTTTATAGTTATACTACAGAGAAAGGAGTTTCATGACTATAGCAACGTGCATGACTATAACGGAACAATCATTTTCAAACTGAGAATAGAAATGACTAGATCGGGTCTTAGTCGGGCTGCATAACAATGGCATATCACTGAATAAGTCCTCGGCCATTGAAATGTCTATGAGTAGCTACAACCATCGAATCTTGTCTCGGAGTATAACTTGGAATTGATGTACCACTAATGCGCTGCATACATCGTCAGCAACGTGAGTTGAAGCCATTGATCTGTTATTCTGTCGCTTTGAGGTCATGGTACTTCTTTGGCATCTTAGAGAAGTAATTTTCATCGTAAACAATAGACTAGTCTTGAGCAACTTCTAATGCTGACGCGAATCACGGGGTTCTCATGCAGGTTACGTACCCTAATATGATGGAATTTTTTGAGAGTCTTGGAGTGGAAATGGAGATATCGGACATGTCATTCTCAGTCAGCTTGGACAAGGGCCGAGGCTGTGAGTGGGGAAGCAGAAATGGTCTTTCGAGTTTGTTTGCCCAGAAGACAAATATGTTGAATCCTTATTTCTGGCAAATGCTCAGAGAAATCATCAAATTTAAGGAGGATGTCCTTTGGTAAATCAAGTCTTTTGAGTACTCATTGAAAGGTTATCTGCATGTCTGTCTCCGGTTGTCTGAGTTGCTTGCAGCTCAGATTGACGACAGTGATCATAATCCTTCATCCCAAAGTGTTGCTGCTAATCTTTTGCAATCTTGTCAGCGATCTTCCCACTATCAGAACTAGGAAATGTCATTAATGAATTGTGATTGCCAGCTTAATTGATCACGAATGATATCAGTGTAGAGAGTGGTTTCTTGAAGCATAAGTTTGGCAATATGCTACACTGTCGACGTGAGATTTCAAACTGTTCGAATAATGATATCGATCATTTTTCAAAAGAAGCTCCAGGACATTCTATGCATTTTATAGCAGGATAAGATGATTAGATAACCAAATGTTGTCTCCAAAATGGTCAATGTTCATTCTCTAGGTAGCATATCCTACATGACTTTGCAAGGTGATCAAGCTGGGCCTAATTCATTCAAAACAATAAGCCAATCTTCAAGTTCTTGCACCCTTTTCATACGCATGACCAGACAATCACCGGCATTTGCTCTGGTTGATGCCTGTATATTTTTGCAGTTACCTAGAAGGACTTGAGAGCAATCCCGACATTGATCGCAGCGAAACTTTGGGACAGTTCATCAACTCACGGGGTTACTCTGAATTGTTTCAAAAGGCTTACCTTGTGAGATTGTTGAATCACTGAACTCTGTCATATCCTTGATTTTTAACTCACATCACAAAATCTGTACTTCGCTCATTTGTGGAATGTAGCTCTATGCCAATTGCCAAGTAATTTTACTTTCCTATAGATCCCAATTTGTGGTTCAATCTGGTCTTGCTCTTCGGAAGGAGTCATGAGCTTTTCAGCCTTCTCGGTTCTGTCCTTTTGCCGCAACCATCATCTGCTTCAGGTAGGTCTCATGGCTATAGAAGAGTTAGTGGTTGATTGGAAATGACAAAAACCGTGTTTCGCTATTTCAGATGTCCTATCAACCAATTCTCTGCTGCGTAAATTGGTAGCATTTTGTATCAATAAGCCGATTCTTTGCAGGTTTTTGGCCGCCCTCAGTGGCTTACTGTCCGAAGACGCTCGCATTCTTACGTCAATAAGGTGATGATAATTAGGACATTCAGTAGATCGAGATGGAAAACTGGACGTTCTTGGTCGTAAATTTTTCTTCTTGAAGCCCTACAAAGAATCTGATGAATAAAACTGTAAATATTTGTGGGTTCAGGTCAGAGATGAGCTTGAGAGTAGAGGGTGTGAAATAAGAACAAGTAGTGAAGTGCGATCCATCTCAACTAGTGATGAGGGTAAGTACTCCCTGTTTAAATTTCGACCTTTTCTTCATTTTTCCGGTCACGTGACATGGAACTAGACCGAACGATTTGGGCAGGAGAACTAAACTGTCATAGTAGGTACACTCAAGTATCATCAGGACGATTTATAGTTTTGGTCCTTTTAGTCCACAATTTAATGTTAACAGAAGGAGACTGAACAGGCTGCGTTGTCCTAACTGGAGATGGTTCTGAAGAAGTATATGATAAGTGTATTGTAGCTGTCCATGCACCGGATGCTCTGAGATTGTTGGGAGACCAAGCAACTTATGATGAAATGAGAGTCCTGGGTGCATTCCAATATGCCTACAGGTATAATTGGTTAATCTGTAGCTTGCACATTTTCGGCTAATGCCTTCATGACTAGTATCTGCAAACATGCTACTGGAGAAATATCCAATTGTCTACAACGCCACGGTTAGTTGATGTAGAATGGAACAATGGTGTCCACAGTGATTTCATTGTCAATTGCATCCGCTCTAAGCCTTCAGCTTGGAAAATTTTCTTTGGCAAGCTTCTTTTTTGCTTTCTATATGCACGACAGAATGCAAAACCATGGGTACATTTTTCCTATTGGCAGCGAGATTTATCTTCATCATGACAAAACTTTCATGCCCAAACACCTAGCAGCGTGGAGTGCGTGGAATTTTCTTGGGAGTACTAAAAATCAAGTGTGCTTGACGTACTGGCTCAATGTGCTTCAGGTATGGCAAATGTGCTTTGCTGTGATTTTATTTCTGATTCTGCTGTGCCCTTCAGGATCTGTTGTGCTACAAAGTCGTGTTACATATTCCCTTAGAATAGAGAAAGTGAAACTTGCAGTTGTCATGGAGTGCATAAACTACACTAATTAGTATTAGGTTGATACGCATAAAAGTTGTTAATGCCTACTAAAATTTTAGCAACATAGCATCTTTTGAGGCGCACTCCACAATGTGTTGGCAATTTCCGTGGTTTGACTGCCTCTAGAACTCCCTTTCTGTTGGCACCGGTTTCAGCATGACCAATTCTCTTTTCTTTGGTTGGGCCTGTAAAATTTGCAGAACCTTGATCAGACAGAATTGCCGTTTCTCGTGACTCTCAATCCTTCACATGAACCGCAGCACACAATGCTTAAGTGGCGCACTGGCCATCCAATTCCATCTGTTGCCGCATCGAAAGCGTCACTCGAGCTAGATCAGATCCAAGGAAAAAGAGGAATTTGGTTCTGCGGAGCATACCAGGGTGAGCCTTTCAATTTCTATATTGGCGCTGGTGAAAGTCTTTTTAGAAACGCTGAGTGTCACTTATTCCTATGCATGTAATAAAGAATAATACTGCAAGGTTCTTGCCATCTTTCTTGTGGTAACATTTTGAATGAGGAGGGTCCTAAGTTTTGCCTACTATGTGAGTCAATTTTGTGTGGTCTTTGCTCATAAAGTTGCTGTAACTTCAACCTTTTGGAAGATAGAATTTTTTAATTCTTGGACTCAGGTCGCCAAGGGAACATAGTTGTATATGTCATGACCAACTTTAGTTCTTATTCTTCTGTCAGGGTATGGCTTCCATGAGGACGGATTGAAGGTATACGCTCTCTCTCTCTCTCTCTCTCTCTCTCTCTCTCTCTCTCTCTCTCTCTCTCTCTCTCTCTCTCGATCAATCGACTAGCTGGATATGCTTTTTAAGTTAAGGGACTTCTTCGCAGGCTGGCATGGCTGCTGCACATGGAGTGATTGGACAAAGTCCTTCTGTTCTTGAGAATCCTCGGCCGATGGCTCTTTCGCTCAAGGAAATGGGGGCACGCCTTTTTGTTACTAGATTTCTCGGACATTATATTACTACTGGCTCGGTAACGTGAGTATACTGCTACTTATCATGATAACTGCTTGCTTGTAGCATGCATCTTTCCTTGTCTTATTTCTCTGTAGATCCTTAGAAATGTTAACTGACATTGCTCTGAATCAGCCTCTTAGTCAACACCTTCTCATCTTACTGGTCTGCTCCTGCATTTTCATTAATAGCTTAGAACAGAATATGTGAATTTATTTGTCAATAAGAATGATTTGCAGAAAAAATGAAAGTTGTTCTTAAGGACATACGGCTTAGGGGAACGTTTTCCAGAATCATGTAGCTGTAATTATGCTTTCGTGAGTGGCAGTTTGTTAGAGGAAGGAGGCACGATGATTACCTTCGAGGGAACCAGGAAAATATGTCCTCTGACAGTTACTTTGAGGATTCACAGTCCACAGTTTTACTGGAAGGTATTGTTCTGTCTTTATGCTCGACTTCCGCCCACGCTGGTTAAGACTATTCAGGACCTTTCTAAGAGTAAAGCTCAGTTTTTGCTAGTTCCTGCTGAGACCCTTTTGTGTCTTGATAACAATTTTTTTGGTTTTTCAGGTCATGACTCAGGCCGATCTAGGTGTAGCCGATGCATACATAAATGGTGATTTTTCTTTTGTAGACAAAGATAAAGGTCTTCTAAATCTTTTTCAGGTAACAGACTTAATTTTCTAAATGCTGTATACTTTGAACATATCGAATGTTTAATCACTTGTCAACGGTATGTATAATCGCAGATTCTCATAGCCAACAGAAATACTGATAATACTGTCTCGAGATTAATTAAGAAAAGGTACTCGATAATTTACTTAGCGGAACAAACTGCTTTGGATTGGACCTTGTACAATCTTAATAAAGTACTAAACCAGTGGATGCCCCTTTTGATTAGGGGTTGGTGGACGCCGATGTTATTAACAGCTGGTATTGGTTCGGCTAAGTACTTCTTCAAGCATGTATCAAGGCAAAACACTTTAACACAAGCTCGCAGGAACATCTCCCGGCATTATGATCTGGTAGATACTGTATTCCTGAACTTTTTTCCCAGCATTTTTTTCAAGAGAACAGGAGGAGCCAGAATACATTGTCAATTTCTCACCATTGATGCATATCAAAAGCAAGAAGGAGCTTGTACATATGACATGATGTAATTCTAGGATTTCCACCTTGTCATTTGGCAGAGTAATGAACTTTTTTCGCTGTTCTTGGATGACACTATGACATACTCTTGCGCGGTATTCAAGGTCAGCAACAACCCTGTTTTGATATTTCTGCTGCCGAAAACGTGCTTTCATAGCCAGAGTCAATAAAAATATCCATGTCTGAATGAAGTCTAGTCACTCAAATAATGACGCATTCTCGTTCTGTTGAAAAATTTGAAGATGGCAGGTGAAGACCTAAAGGCAGCACAGATGAGAAAGATCTCTCTCTTGATTAAAAAAGTAAGTTCTACTTGCAATTAGTTGTGGGCGGCTTGACGGTTCACCTTCGACTGTGTTGTGACTAATGCTTTGCGTAATCCAAATGTAGGCAAGAATTGAAAAGACACACGAAGTTCTTGAAATCGGCTGCGGTTGGGGAAGCTTAGCCATTGAAGTGGTCAGGCAAACCGGATGCAAATACACCGGCATTACCTTGTCGAAAGAGCAACTGAAGTATGCTGAATTGAGAGTGAAAGAAGCGGGCCTTCAGGTACCCAATCTGCCTGCAATATGTTCTTGAAAATTAGTTTATTCGGTTCAAGAGATAATGTATTTCCTTTCTGATGCAGGACCGCATCACATTTCTTCTTTGCGATTATCGCCAATTGCCAAGTACCTACAATTATGACAGGATCATTTCCTGGTGAGTTTGTCTATTCATGGTACGGTTAAACAGACCAAAACAGATGCTTAAAAGACTCACTCTTAATGGAATGAATTCACAGCGAGATGATTGAAGCAGTCGGCCACGAATACATGGAGGAGTTCTTCGGCTGTTGCGAATCGGTGCTAGCCAAAGACGGACTTCTTGTTCTACAGGCATGTGACATCCACCAGTTTTGTGGCTCGAATCATTGTTTCGAAAGCAAAAGATGTACTTAATTCTTTTTGTTTTCTAACTGTTGTGTTAAATTCCATTAGTTCATATCCATACCCGATGAGCGGTACGACGAATACAGGCGAAGTTCAGACTTCATAAAAGAATACATCTTCCCCGGCGGCTGCCTGCCTTCGTTAAGCAGGATAACGTCTGCTATGGCCTCTGCGTCTCGACTTTGGTACAGTTGTGTTACATTAAGTACATAAGTTTCTTCGTTCTTCTTCACTTCATCTAACGAAAGATCTTCCACTACAGCGTGGAGCATCTGGACAACATAGGAATCCATTACTATCAAACACTCCAGTGTTGGAGGAAGAACTTCATGGAGAAACAGAGGTGACTAGTGACAGGATGCTGCAATCACTTTGGTACGATTTCCCCCTGTTTAGTCGGCAATTCATGATGGCTTTCTCCATTTGCAGGCAAATATTGGCTCTGGGATTTAACGAAAAGTTCATAAGGACGTGGGAGTACTACTTCGACTATTGCGCAGCCGGTTTTAAGTCGCACACTCTCGGAAATTATCAGGTAATGCCTCAATGTTCTAAGTAGTACTACTTTCTTTCCGTGTGATGGGAGAAGTTTGCTTTCGCTCTTGTCGAGTTGAAAATAAAATAAGACACCAGTGCGGATTACAAGTGCACTTTTCATGTTGGTGCTTCCTCTTCAAAGTGTAATTTTCCATGAACTTGGAGATGCAGATTGTGTTCTCACGTCCAGGAAATGACGCCGCATTCGCCGATCCGTACGCGAGTTTCCCACCATCTGATTGATCTTTTCGTTGTGAAGTGACAAAGTGCGACCCAACTGAACCTGCTCACATTGGATTCCCTCAGCGTCATTCAGCCCTTGGTTCCAGGGAAATTTTTCTTGCTTCTTTCAGCGATTCAACATTCTTTGGTTGTGAATGCCATATTCAAACGCGCAAGTTCATTGGTCGAGGGGACGATTCTCTTTTCGTTGTCCAGAACTATAGTCGAGTCAGCGCAGTTATTGATTCAGACAAGGAATCGGCCAAAATTCTTCTTCTGGAACTTGTAGCAATTCATCTGCATTTGAAGGTGCAGAAGTAATGCTATTCTTTAACCCGCTTTCGAAGCAGGTCGCATGAGCATGCTATGAGTTCAGAGAGAGAGGGAACTTTCGACACAGTTTTTGCATTCCATAGATCTTGGAATTGAGTGACAGTTGACAGTTGCACTCGCCAACTGTCAATTGTCACTCCGAAAATGGTAGAAACCCCGTCAGTCGACGCCTTCTCATTGATCACCTCTCCCAACTTGACGAGTACTTAGTTCAATTCAATCCTTCTCACCCCTTTTGCATCCTCTATTGAAGTTTCAGGACTTCCAATGCACTCAACTCAATATAGTTTGACTCATTCCAAAAGGTTTTGAACAAGTATTGGGACATCATCCATTTTATCCATTGAATACAGCTTTGGCAGACGGTCAATGGTCAACGGCGACATGGCCGGGTGATGTGGCAACTAATGCGGACTTGATGATGCCAGCAATTGCCGTCGGAACACTTTGCCCGTGAGCAAGCGGATCTCACACACAATGGCCGTGGTCGACGCATGAGGGCTCTTGCGTCTAGAACATCTTAAATTTCCTGAATATTTCTAACGATAACTCATCCCAACCAGGTCTAGAAATCAGTCCAGACTCTACAGCACCTCAACTTCTTCCCTTGAGGTGAGTCAAATCAAAGGGAAGTTACTTAAATTACTGATTCATTAGGATTGACTACTTGATAAATTTTCGTTTTATTGTAGTGAAAACTAATGTAGTGCGAAGACCCGAATGAGGATGCTTATTTATCGGGGAGTGATAATGATGCAAGAGCAAACACTCAAAAATATAAAAGGGTCAAGAAAGAAGAAAAAAGACATTACAATACATTGTTATCCCTTGAAATTTCCATATTGAGAGGGTCCGAAACTGTGCTCCTACCTTCATAGATTTTGAAAGTGAAAAAGTGGGAGAACAAAGTTTAGGTCTATAGTTTAACACCCCAAAAGGAGAAAAAAAAATAAGAAGGGAGAGTAGGGAAAATGACGCAAAAGGTCTCCCGTGGATTTTGGCCCAATGCCCGATTGCATATCTGAATATTAAATGTTCAATGTGATCTGTAAACTTTTACCTAATATGTAATGTGATTCTTGAACTTTTAATTTGTTAAATGCGATCCATGAACTTTCGATGCATGTCCAATTCGGTCTCTAGACGAGATTGAATCGAGGATTAGATAAAGAAAAAATTGAGGGATCATATTGATCAAGTAAAAAGATTAGATACGACATTGCACATTGAGTTAAAAGTTCAATGATCATATGAAGCAAATTAAAAGTTCATGGACGACATCTTACATTGGACCAAAGTTCAAAGATCATTTCGTTAGTAACCTTTTAAAGGTAACTTTTTTCATCTTTTGGTACAACGATTGGTGTCACCCATGAGCAATTATTTGATGAATCTAGGTGAAATTTTTTTAGTCAAATCTGAAAATTGAACCCCATGAATTTTTATGATAGATTCGGGTAATAATTTCACATTCCTCGATCACGGCTGGAGCGGTTCGCTCGGCTCGACAATCCAACAAGCTTTAGACCGGGAAAAAAAATTTTTTTTTTGTCTAGTTAGATTTGCTTTATTTACGTGACTAAAATCTATGTGCATGACCATATCTAATCTAAACATAGACATAAAAATATGACTACCCAATTGGAATAGGGCGGGTTCGATTTGGTTTTCAATTTACCTTCTTGGCAAACCCCAATAATTCCTGCATACTGTGCGCATCACTTTCAAGCTAATAATATCGATGGAAAAGATATTGGCTCTTAGTGGGCTGCATAAGAATGGCCCGACTATCTCTATTCTAGCCCATGAGTTTGGGCTGGGCCGGAAAATGTGTTGGCGCGAAGAGCCCGATGTCGAACATTCAAGAATCAAGCAATTTGAGTATCTTACGCATGTCGAAACTTTAGCGAGTTGAAAATTTCTTTCTTACCGGTTACACCATACATGGATGAAATTTGTTCATTACCATGTAAAATGTCATTAACGGCAATGCTTTTGATCGCTTTTTAACCTCAAGACATGACACCATGACAGAAAAAGTTGTTGGTGATTGAAATGTCTATATGGGCAGCTTCAACCATTAGATCTTGTCTCGGAGTACAAATCGATTCAATATACCACTAACGTGCCGCGTGTCACCGGCAATGAGGGAGCCGAAGACATTTGTCGATGTTCTGTCACTTTGAGATCATGGTTCTTTGTCTCGACACGTTACTTAAGCGGCACACCGGCCATCCGCTTTCATATGTTGCCGCCTCGAAAGAGGAATTTGGCTCTGCGGAGCGTACCGTGTCGAGCTTGTCGAAGTTTCTATATTAGCACCGGTGATTGTTGTACCTCACTGCTTAGCAACACTAACGGTATTATCTTCCTATGCATGTAATAAAGAGTATTCTTGCAAGGCTCTTGCCATCTTTCTTGAGGTTAAATCTTGAATGAGGAGGGTCCACAGTTGGGCCAAATTGATGAATTTTGTACTGTCTTTTCTCATAAAGTTGCTGTAATTTGAATCTTTTGGTATGGACTTGTTGCGCGTCGAAATCCTTCGACGGGGCCTCTTTGTGATTATGGGTCGAGCCCAAAAATGACCGAAGCCCAAAAGGGGGTGGCTCACGCGGAAATCTTTTATCGAACTTAATCCGTTCGTTTTCCGAAAAGGGGTTGGGTCGATTTTGGACAAAGAGTGTCAAATGCAGTAGATGTATTTATTAACACAAAAGGGCGTGTTACGGACTCTCAATGAATTCGACAACCCAAGTGCACGCAGTAGTCAAGATGTGTAGTAAACTTCAACACGACTGCGGAATTCAATCAATAGGGTCGGGCGGAATCAGTAGGACACAATGCTGGAATTGAATCGACAAGACCTTGGACGGGGGATTATAGGACACAATACCGGAATTGAATCGACGGTGCTTGGACAAGATGGATGAAAGGTACAATACCGGAATCGAATCGACGGAACCGAACTTAATGAGCAAGGGCGTCGGAATCTAATCAACGACACTCAACTCTAAGTATGAAACTCACCCGAAATTGAATCGACGACGGGATTCCGGAAAGTTATAACTAAGTTAGGCTAAAGGCTAAGAGTTAAGAGCTAGTTTGAAAAGATATGTATTCTGTGTGTTTTTGTTTGTCCTTGTGTGTCTTCACTATGGGGTATATATAGGTAGACTCTTGGTAACCGTCGATCGGTTACTTCCTTCGGCCCCCCACGTTCTATCCTTTTCCATAAGCCACGTGGATGACTTTTTCGACGGTTTCTTGGTCTTCGCGCTCTTTTCTTTTCGCCTCGTGGGGATTACCGCCATTCTTGTTCTCGAAGGAAATGGCGCCAGAATTTACCCCGACACGTGGCACCCGGCTTGATCAATGTGTGCCTTACCTCGGTGTTCTCCCTATAGCCGATTGACGCCCCCTCACGTGCTTGTCACGAGCCCTCTCGAAATATTTTTAGGTGTCAACACATGCCCCCTTTTAAAAGATGTAAATTGAAGATTTATCTCTTTTAAAATATATCCTCGATCTCGTAGGTCTCCGGTGTAAAAGGACGATCACGCTTTTTCCTTTGATTTCATACGGTGCATCAGCTCCTTTTGTTACGCTTTTTAAGGATCTTAAAAAGCTTTTAATCGTCGTCTTTTCTGCGTCCAAGGTTTTTCTCCTAAACCCTAAACCTTTGTCGAACATTCCAAGTCTCCATGGTGACCGAAACCTCCGGGTTCCTTCCTCACCGGTTTATTACCCGCTTCGATGAGATCATCAATAGCAATGAAGGCGATCACTTGTTTCTTCAAGTTATTGAACACTCGACGAGAGTATGCCGGTCTCATTCTTGGACCCGGTCTCCACGATCATCACCACGTTCGAGTCTCTTCAATCTTGCTTCCCGATGCGGGCGGATGAGCCGCTTCCTATTTAAGCTTCCCCACTAAAGGATATTTGGACCGTGCCGGCTCAACGGTTTAGGAGTTTTCCATCCTTTGATGACAAAACTTATACCTGGTTTCAAAGGTTCCAAGGTGATACCCCAACAATCACCTTTTGGGAAACGGTACGAGATAAGGACAGCGATCGAGGTTAGCATCTTTGTCCCACGACCTGAATAGGGGCTTACCGGGGTTGTTATAAGTTTCGGTCCTCCTCCATCAATTATTTTTTTCTTCCCGTGGGGTCCCATGTCCGTAACCCTTTTAGACACTTTTGCCATTCTTTGGTCTCTCCCCTTATGGGATATACGTAAAAAACTGCGGGAAAACCGGGGGATCGCCCCTTTTCCGACGATACTCTTGCCTATGGGAAGTTCATCGATGCTCATGGTAGAACATCTCGGAGTCTGTTACTCTTGAAGAGCGAACGACTTTTCTTCTTTTTGGTCAGTCGAAATATCTATTTTTTAGCCCGACCCTTAAAGTGTCCAAGGATTATTTTGACCTTGCCTCGCTTCTAGCGAAAGGAAATCTTGTTGCTCTTGGTTCCCTTGCCTTGGCATCTTTGTACGAAGTGTTTCCTATGCCGCTCGATTAATGTCAAGCTACGAGGAAGATAGTGTGTTGTCGGGTCCACTCTGGATTCTTCAAGCTTGGGACGCATTCTACTTTCCTTTCTTGTTCGAGAGCGTTCCTTCCTTTGATCCCAATAAAGTTCCTTTAAAACTTGGTATTCGGCCGCTTCAATCTGCCCGTCAAAGGCCCCGGCGATGTTCAACCTTTTCGCTTCTTCCTTCGACAGGCTTTTATCTTGGGAAATCGATCGAATAGATTTCTTCCCTTACCGTTCGGGTGAATTCAATTTCTGCTTTGATTCTCGGACCTTGAAACGATTTAGTCATTGTGACTTTTGGACCTTTGTTCTATTTCCTCGAGACCTTCCAATCGAGGCTTTGTCTCAAAGAGAGATTCGATCCTGGTTTTGAATCATATTCTCCTCATCTTGTACTAGGCGGTTTGGCCTTCGACAGCGCGTGCTTATGCTCATACCTTACCTTATGGATTTTCCATCCTTGGACAAGAAGTTTACAATATCAAGGTCGATGAACCGTTCGCTCTTTGTGCCGAGGTCATGAACGTAATGTATCGGCGATTTTCAAGGGACATCCCATCGCACTACGTTCCGGTTACGGCGTGACTCCCGAGTTTGTAACCTGGTGGACATCCTTTGCCTTTGAGAGCCCTTTTGAAGATGCTATCTTGTCCATACTCAAGGATAGTCGGATCTGACTCTTCGATCATGCCGTGAAGAAAGTTGGAAAAAGGGTGCAACAGAGCCTTTTCGATTGGTAGTCGCAAATGTCCGACGATTGTTTCGGTAAGTCTCTTTCTTCATAATTTTCTCGGTATATACTGGTCCGAAATGACTTTACTTTACCTTCGGTATTAGGCGATGACTCGGGTGATGATGCTGATGAGGAAACGCTCACTTCTCTTAAACGGCGAAAGATGGGGGCGAAGAAGAGCAAATCTCCGATGGAAACTCCAAAGGTTCCTCAGCATATCGAAGCTCTTTCGATTGTTTGCTACGAAGATCTTTTGAGGAGCTCGATCCACTTATCGGGAGGCCCAAGCAATATTGCCGTTGCTTGGAAGTTTGCTTGACCCTACCGTTTCGGTTGCATTGCTTCGCCTAAGGCACCTCAAGGGGAGTCTTATTCGCTTGCCCTTGCCATTGTTCCGACTTCGATGGTCGAAGCGCCTTTGATGGTGAAGATCCCATGATAGCTGAAGATCCTTCATCGACGGACATTCTTTGGGATTTTCCTGCTGCTTCTCTCCTTCTACCGTTCGTCGAAGATGTTCGGGCCTATTTTGCTTGGGTCTTCTCGTTCTTCGGATCATTCGAGTATACCTCAACCAGGCAGCTCCTCCGACTTCGAAACTTTCAGCAAGTTGGGGGTTATGATGTCTTGCTCCTTGGACCTTGTCCATTCGGGGGTGGCCTCCTTCGTTGACAATCCATCGAATATTCAAAGTATCAAGTCCGTGATGGAGTGGTCGGTCGATGGAGAAGTCGGCGAGAAGTTTCCTGCGGGTTTAGTTCGCCGGCTGAAAATGTTCCTGGAACACTTTCCCACTCCCTTTATGCATTTTCGGCGAGTGTCGGGACAAGACGCTTACTTTATCAAATTTTCCCGATCAGCTCTTCTCTCCCGGCCCCGAAACCCAAGAAGCGGGACAACTTGTGAGTCAAGGGGAGCAGTCCCTTCAATCCACGGTTGACGAGCTTGCTGCCTTGGAGGAGAAGAAAATTGTTCTGGAGCAATAGAGGCTGGCAATAGAAAGGGAACTGGAGGAGACTTGACACCAACGATCGATTGTACTCTCTCGTCGTTTTTCAATAGAAGATCAATGAAGGCATCCGTAGCCTCCTTGGAAGAGAAGAAACGGGCCGATCACGCTCGAGTAGTGCGGGTAGAAATAGATCGACGTCGTACTAGGAACATGTACATGGACAAAAATAGAAAGTTCGAGCGCTTACTTTGTGAACCGCTCGAGGGGATCAAGTCGATCCTGTACCACGACAATCCTTAATGAAACTTCTCTCTTTTTTCTCCTAATTTCTCGTATTGCATTCCGCCACGATCCATGTAATCTTCCACGTTTGGGTAAGCGCCATCATTCTCCCGAGTTGGTTACTTCAAAATCCCTTATAAATAATGACTGTCTCTGTACCAACCCATACGAACTTTGCCATAGAATTCATATGAGTACTCACGCAGCTTCTTGCTTGTCGCGCTTCGACGCTCTTTATCATAATGAAGCCAAAAGGGAACTCTCCTTATCCTTTATGGATTACCAGCCTGGCAATGGTCACATCATTTTGGGTCCACATCTTACCGAGTTTACCGCCTTCTTCTTTATTGATTAATTGCTTCCCCGCTACTCCGAGGAAATCTTACCTTTTGAGCAATCTGTCATTTGTGCCTCTACCTGGTTATCGAATAATCACGGATTTTCTTCGTATCCATCCTTCGACCACCAATTTTATAACTAGTACAAACGACTAGAAAGGAAGGCGATTATCATCCGGGCACGAACCTGGATAGATGTCCTGTTAACATTTTGTGGTATATCCATTGATCCTCTTGAGTATGGACTTATTGGCGGTTTATGTTGCTTCGGGTCGCCCTCATCGAACTGCTTCTTTTTGCCCCTTGGTCTAGTGACGCCTACCCTTATTGATATTTGGTCTCGACCGGTCTTTCTCCGTTCATCGATAGTGACACTCGACCTTCGAGCGATCAATTTTTACCCTATATGTCCCGTTTGCTTTGGCCTACCATATGGTAAATTCATGGATCACCATGCTAAATCTTCAGGACCCATTCTTCCTAGGGAACATACAGCCTTCCTTTTGTGTTGGCTTTGCAAATATGTCTTTTGTCTCCCCACAAATCGAATTTCTTCAAAGTTCCTTGATATGACATATGAACTGGCATGTGGTGTTGATATTGGCCTAGGCCGGATGTTCCTGGCTGCATTGTATCGAGGGTTGTCGGATGCTCAATCCTCGCTGATGGGTAAACACCCCGATCCTTTTTCGGGTCATTTATGGATCCTGCATTATTGGCTCCGAGCGTATTTCCCTCACATGTTCCTAGATAAGGTGCTTACTTCAGCAGCCGAATCATCGAAGATTAAAGGAAGTGATGCACCGATGGCGTTCAATCGGATCCTTCATCGTGCTCCCGATAACCTTAACCCTTTCGATGATTTCCTCATTGAGCTGTTATCTCTCACTTTGGTTTTGATTTTTTTTCGGCTACCTGTCGACGATAATGTCTACAGCTCCTCGAAGACAAATCCCGATTCTCACATGTTTTGGATGAGCGTATTGGTCCCAAGTGACTTAACTATGAATTTGACTAGTGGTGGCGACTTCTCATCAGGATTCGAAATTTATAATCCTCATTACTGCGCTCACCAATTTGGACTTACCTAGGGAATTCGAATGCCGATGGTGTATTCCATGAATTTCCTTTTTCTCGGTCACAAGGAAGATGTAGCCGACATGATAAGCCATATTGAAGTCGCACGTGCTGTTTTCAAGCGCTTTATGTTCATTGGCTTCTCCGGCCATCCTTGTAGTTCCTCATCTTTCGATAAATGGTGGTTCTCTTATCGCTCCTTCCTGTTTCCGAGTCATACGAGGGATATCTCCCGAGAGTTTGTCGAACCCCATTGGGTTTGCTTTGAATCCTTTAAGGAAACTTGCCCCTTTTCTTATACCGAGCATTATGCTTGAGCAACCAATTGATGAAGGTAAGCCCTTCCTCAATATATGTGTACTAATAACTTGTCGATGGAGGTAGGCGCTTCTTTTACATTCTTACCGATGTTGGTACTAATCGGCTTTTCCTTTATATGATTCATCGGCTTCGACGGCCGTACGGATGA
The DNA here is from genome assembly GCA_021437795.1 of Rhodamnia rubescens. Taxonomy (NCBI): domain Eukaryota; kingdom Viridiplantae; phylum Streptophyta; class Magnoliopsida; order Myrtales; family Myrtaceae; genus Rhodamnia; species Rhodamnia rubescens. Next base: position 2,216,219 of record JAILYA010000049.1, read on the forward strand.
TCTACCAAGTAAGTCGTGGGTTGTTCATATGAACATGACTAGTGTCTCAATTGGCCCATCGAATGTTCTTCAAGTATGATTACCCATTTCTTCGTGCTAAATAGCTGCGTCTGCATGAGTTATCAAGAAAGGCTACGCCGCTATATGTAATAGAGCATCCGTCGAAGATGAGATCAAGGCTCTTCTTACTTTCTTGGCTCATTTACCCTACTCAATCCAATGTCGTGCCCTTGAGTCTACCATTAATGAACTCTTTCTCACCTTTGGCTCGACCTTAAGGCTCTTCGGGACGAGGCGGCGTGAACCGACAGTCATCGACAAACCGGAAGCAGATTTTCTCCTTGCCGACAATGAGCTGGCTTATCAATATAGTATTCTCGACACCCTAGAGAGTGATGGTAATACCACCCTACAAGCCTTGTCCGCCCAATTGAAGACGGTCAAACGGTAGGAGGCGATTTGCGAATTATTGCACCTTGATATGATGCGGGCCAAGTATAAAAAAGAAGTCATTGTCGACGCCAACCGGAACAGTGAGATGCAACTTCATAGTTTTGTTTTGAACATTGAGCAAAGCATGTAATGTAATCCACTATTACTAGTTACGTACTTGTGCCACCTGTCATTGCCGCCATCTTGATTTCTTATTGAAATTTTCTTGGTCTTAGCGTCGAATCTCCAAGTTCATCATGACATGATCTTATCAAGGCTATCGTTTCTTCTAGCGGCATTTAATGACGGACGTCATTCCCGATTTTCCTTACGAATCCAAATCGCCGCGATGGTTTGATGTAGACACTAACTAGCGAGAAACCCGCTACACGCGCCATTATGGTCACTTATATACTCTACCAATCGCGATACACCCCTTCGTCTTGATAACCGTCCACTAACTTTAACGCTTCGATCATCGGAAGGTCGTGGGCGGATACTTAGTATCGTAGGGTGAACCGTTCTTTGGCTTTTGCCTATAAATAGCACTACTTATCCGGAGTGAATTCTCATCCAAACCCTTTGCCATCCATAGAGCAAGCTTTTCACAACCAGCAAGCTTTTCACAATCATGGAGCGTCCCTCGTCCTCTTTAGCCTCATCTCCTCATACACATTTTAGCCGTGAGTTTTTCGCTATTTGGAGGGAGATTATCTCCCTTCGAGTTACACCTACACCATGCTTGGTGTTGAAACCTAAGGCTCTCGAGAAACCGAATGCCTTCTTGAACCGCTCGAACCCCAAAATCTCCCCTCGAACATCCGTTCCGGTCGACTATGAAGAGTTCATCACGCTTTTCGACTATGGGTTGGAGAAGTTTCGCGAAAATTCGGCAACCATGTCCCAAAGCATGATCTCACCGAATATGAAGTTTGGTGTAAGATCGAAGAGATTGAGAATGGAGAGGTGGTGTTCAAAGAACTTCTGCAACGTCCAGGAGGCCCTTCATGCCTCTCAAGCCAGTGTCCTTCAACTTCGGAACATTGTTTCCGACCGCCCGATCGCTAGCTAGCCGGTGACATATGCGAAGGCCTCACGACGGGCTCTGGGCGCGGGAATATGAACCGGCTGAAGCTTGCGAGTCCCGAGTCCTTGGCTTTCATTGAGGCCCTTTCGGAGGGTTTGAAAACCATCTTTGGATTCCACCGATGGTCTCATGCGGGTTCGGAAGGAGTACCTTAAGCGGCTGGAGAGCGAGAAGGACAAGGTGGAGGCGGCAATGGAGAGGCTGGCTGAAGCCCACCATCGTGCGAAGGAGGAGAACATCAAACTAGAAGACCGACTACGGGGCTTCGTCGTTCGTTTCAAAGAGCATTTTCAATGAGGGCCCGGTGAAGTGGGTAGGATGAGAGAGAAAGGAAGATAGAACAAGAGAGAGAGAGAAAGAAAGAACGGAGGATGTTCAAAAGTTGTTTAATGAATGAACCGACTTTCTTACCCCGTGCCCCCGATTCTTCTCGCATCTCCCACATCGATGGGTAGAATTGTTTCAAGTATTTCCCATTGATCGAACGCTGTAGCTCTCTTCCATGGATTTCCATCATTCGATATGCGTTCCCTAGGAGAACATCTATTATCACGTATGGTCCTTCCCATTTTGAGGACCACTTGCCAAACTTCTCACTATAGAGGTTCGCAGGCAAAATAGTCTTCCGGACCAAATCTCCCACATCGAAATGCTTAGCTCTCATGTGTTTGTTGTAGACTTTGGCAACCCTCCGTTTCTAAGCCATCAATTTTTCTAGTGTTGTGGCTCGATTGTCTCCTAACTCATCAATGTTGGCATACATCATCTCATGGTATTGTTCTTTAGCCATACCATCTTGGAACTTCACCCTTAATGACTGCACAGTAATTTCAAGGGGGAACACGGCTTCTTGTCCATATGTGAGCATGTAGGGGCTAATTCCGATTACTTGATCTCTTAGACATTTGGTAAGCCCACAACATCGTCGAAAGCAAGTGAGTCCCATTCCCTTGGGTTGTCCTCCAAATATTTTTTAATCAACCCTATGATTATTTTATTAGAGGTTTCAGGCGACCATTAGCCTTGGGCATAATAGGGCATCGAATGAACCATCTTGATGCCCCGAGACACTGGTGAAATCTAGTATTTCTCGCCTTGTAAAGACTGTCCCTTGATCGGCGGTGACGGTATCCAGGGATACCAAATCGATGAATAATCCTCTCTTCGATAAACTCCCCGATTGTCTTTTGTGTCACGTTTTTGTACGTCGCCGCTTCAACCCACTTTGTGAAGTAATCGGTGGCCATTAAAATGAAGCTATGCTTCTTCGACGAGGAGGATAAATATTTCCTATTATATCCATCGCCCATCCTCGAAAAGGCCATAGCTTGATAATTGAGTTCATTAGTGCGGCCGGTGCGTCTTGGATTGATCCATGTCTTTGGCATGACTAACATCCTCTAGCATAGTCAATATAGTCTTGAGTGATTGTTGGCCAAAAGTATCCATGCCGCCTTAATAGCCATTTTGTTTTTAATCCAGCTGATGCACCCCGCAAATTCCTTCATGGACTTCCGTCATGGCTAGCATTGCTTCCTCTTGCCCCAAACACTTAAGAAGCAATCTGTCGATTATTTTTCGATACAACTCGTCGTCAATCAACAGATATTTCGGAGCTTTTCTCTTGAAATCTTTGCTGCTAAAACCTAGGCTCTTCAAGTAATTTACCAAAGGGATTCTCCAATCTTGTTGCCCTTTGATCGAATTTTCAGATTTCTCATCCTCAATCATCATTACCCGAGCATCTATCGACGGAAAGTCCTTACCTAAGTAATGATATGGTCGCTAGCTCCCTCGATATGCGGTATCCCGATGCCATTTGAGCCAATTCATTGGCTTCGACTTTTCATTTCTCTTGACATGGATTAGCTCATGCTTGGCGAATTTCAACAACAATTCATTCGCCGGACGGTGATGTCAAATAATATTTTCACTCGAGACATTGATACTCACCACTTAGTTGTTTAATCACCAGTTGGGAATCGCCGTTCACTTTAATTGACTTTACCCCCATGTCAATTAAAACATTCAATCCCACAATTAGGGCTTCGTATTCGGCTTGATTGTTCGAGCATTCGAAATCAAGCCCGAATTGAGCTTTGTTTTCTATTTAAATGGTGATATGATCATGATTCCTGCGCCTGCTAAACTGGACGCTACCGATCCATCGAAATACAATATCAAAGGTGCAATGCCGAGATAATTTTCATCCTCAATTTTCAACTCGATGCATATTCGGTAATGAAATCGATATCGCCTGCCCTTTTATTGCTTTGAGCGACACATAGATCAAATCAATTTCTATCAAAGTAAATGCCCATTTTGCAATCCGGCCTCTAATGATGGGCTTGGACAACATGTACTTGATCACGTCTGTTTTGCAAATTACATGTACCGTAGTCGGCAACATGTAATGCCGTAATTTTGTATAGGCATAATACAATGATAAACATAATTTTTCGATGGGCGTGTATCTTGTCTCGGCTTCATTGAGCATCCCGCTCGGGCAGGAATACGGCCTGCTCTTTGCCTTCATCGTTTTCTTGAGCCAGCATACTCCCAATCGTCATTTCGGCGGCCGACAAGTACAACTTTAATGGCCGTCCAGCTTTTGGTGACATCAAAATTGGTGGCTTGATCGAGATACTTTTTTAACTTGTCAAAAGCCACTTGATGTTTTTCCTCCCAAACAAACTCTTGTTCATTCTTCAATTTGAGCAATGGGGAGAAAACTTCAATTTTCCCCGACAAGTTAGCTATAAAAACGCTGCAAGAAATTTAATTTTCCTATTAGCATTTGCAGTTGCTTTTTACTAGCGAGGAGACGGCAATTCTATAATAGCCTTCGCTCTGTTCATGTCTATTTCTATACCTCTTTGATGGACCAAAAAACCTAGGAAATTGCCAGCTTCTATCCCGAACGCATATTTCAATGGATTCATCTTTAACTTAAATTTGCGCATTCTCTCAAAAGCCTATTCTAGTTGGTCTAGATGACTTACCTTGTTCTGTCTTGACGATGACGTCATCAATGTAGACCTCCATGAACCTCCCAATCATGTCGTGGAAAATGCAATTCATTGCTCTTTGATATGTAGCACCGGCGTTTTTCAACCCGAAAGGCATAACAACCCATTCGTATGTGCCAATGGCTCAAGGGCATCTAAAGGCTGTCTTGTAAACATCCTCCATTGCTATGAATATTTGATTATACCCGGAATGCCCATCCATAAGGGATATTATTTCATTCTTTGGAAGCCGAATCGATCAACATATCGGCCATGAGCATCCGGTACTCATCTTTTGGGGTAGCCATATTAAGGTCGCGGAAATCTATGCATACTCGGAGTTTGCCATTCTTCTTCTTAACAGGCACGATATTTGACAACCATTCGACATACCTTGCTACTCTTATGAACCCGACAGAGAGGAGGCGCTCAATTTCTTCCTTAACTTTAAGGATTACTTCGAAGCGAATCTTCTAGGAGCCTGTTGATGAGGTCGAAACCCCTTCTTAATTGGCAAAGCAATCTTTGTATTTTCTTAAAACGATTTACCATTTGAACCTTGTATTCTTGATCGAGCAATTGGGCGATATAAGCGGGTTACAAGCGTGTCTCATCTCCAATATTGACTTCGCCAACGGATCCCTGAGCTTGGATCACTTTGTCATCCTCTTTAAGTGGGGACTCTTCGAACTCTAAAATACCATCGGCCAACTCGCTAGCTTGACCATTCTGTTCGGCCCGGTAGGCCGCATACCTCTTAGAGAGGTTTTGTACAAATAAGCGAGTTTCCATCTAGAAACCGACCAATTGGTTCCACCGGTTCCTTCCTTGGGAGCCATTCGGTAGTTCTCTTGTCGAAACGGCGAGAATGCGATATCCCTTGGGTTTGCTTCGGGTGGCTTGGATACGCGAAGGCGGTTATCTCGACATAACTTTGTCTCGTCCCGATATACGGGTCCAAGTGACACAAGTCGAGGATTCGCCTTTACATATTCCACCTTGTCCTCATTCCGAATGCCGGCATTTGGTGTAATGTTGATGGCACACATTGATTTCCATGTATCCAATCTCTCCCCAAAAGCGAGGTTATAAGATCCGTCCGCGTCCACGACGCAAAAGGACGTCCTCGATGTTTTGGATCCGACGATCCGATTTGCGACATATACCCCTTTTACTTCGGTAATCTCGCCGGTGAAGTCGGTTAGCTGTATATTCGATGGGATTATCTCATCATCATTCCTCCCTATTTTCTTGAAGATGCGGTATGGAATGAGATTTAACGTTGACCCCCTATCTACCAACACTTTCATTGCTTGGTCGTCCATTCATCCTTGCATTTATGTTGAGCGACCTTAAATGATTCGAGATGTCTTCCATCGGTTTTCGAATTCCATGGTTTCTTCATTGTCGAAGCAAAATTGGGCTATCTCTTTTTTTTGTGCCGTTTCTTCGTCGTCGCCATCAATGAAGATGACTCAAGTCGAAACTCGTGTGGCAATTTGACTTGCACCATACAAGAGCTCGGAGGTGATACTTGACCGGCTAACAAGGGTTCTAAACCGTGATTTAGATGCAGATGGCTTCGTGGCTCGATGATTTTGTCGTCTTTTTTCGAACCGATAGTGTTTCATCCGGGCGTCGCCTCCAAACCAAATTTCTTGCCCTCCTGGGTTTGGTATGGTTAGGAGCTGCCGGGTATTGATTCACGGCTGATTGGGATATCCTGTTGTCGTAGGATATGGGTTCTCTTCTTCCTTTGCACTCTTCTCTTCGAGTTCGAGTCATACTTTTCTCCTTCTTTTGGTCCTCCGTCACCTCGTACCGGGATCCCTCTATAGGGTTGCTTGGTATCTTTGAGTTCGTTGACGATGTGGCTTGTAAATTCTTTGTCGAAGGTCTCGTCGAACTCTTCTTCCCATCCGTGAGGGACTTCTTGTTTAGGATAAACGGGTGGTGGACCATAGCTTACATAATAATCGAACTTGCCTCTTGGCTCGCCCAAGGTACCAATTGTGGGGTCCCCTTCCTCATACCTCTACTTGAATGACTTATAAGCTCCTCGATGGTTGAAGTTTTCTTGATGTCCGGTACTTTTAATCCGAGGAGGTGCCGACCCCCTCCGATTGGTTTGGTCATTCCTCAAGTAACCTCCTGCGGGTACGTCCGCGTTTCCCAACTTTCGCTACGGTGAGCGCATAGACTTGGTAACTTACCCCTCCATTCGATCGCTTTAAAGAAATCATTCCGGTCATTACCGAAAAAGGATCGTGTATCGACATCCATCGGAGGTTTACCTTTGTCCTCGACAAATTTAATCTTCCTTTGTCGAATTGCTTCTTGAATGTTTTTTTTTAGAACTAAACAATCCAAGGTGTTATAGCTCCATGAGTGGTGCCATTTGCGTACTTCTTCCCTGCTAATTCCTCCTTGGATGGTATCTTTTGTCTTTCTCGTTAGCCTTATTTGTCCGTCGCCTAACAACATGTCGAAGATTTCTTCCGCTCGGTTTGCATCGAATGAATAGAACACTGCGTCCTTTGCTTTAGCCATTATAGTTGACTTTTCTTTCATCCTTGTGGGCTTCGGTGCTTGGTAAGTGTATGGCTTGTCGATGGTTATTTGGGCGACGGCTACTTCGACAGGATTCGTTAACTCCTCGTCGAAATCGGGTGGTTCGACAAAACTTATGTCTCCCCTCCGGGTGTGCCTCTTGTCTTTTCTTTGAGGATACTCTCATGCTTTACTGCCATTGTGGATCACTCGAATAGATCAAAGACATGGATGCCCGACCATCCTGTCTCGTATTTCGAATTTCAACCCATTGAAGGCGAACTCGCAAAAAACATTTCGGGTAGAGGAACCAAGCATTTGTTCCGAGCTCGTTTGAACCTTGCAATAAACCGGTCGATGGTCTCATTTGCCATTTGCTTCATTGTCGATAAATCAGCTATCGACAAATTCGGCACCGCTCTTTGAAACCGCCCATGAAACAAACGTTCCATCTGTTCCCATATTAGCACCGAATTGGGTAGCAGTGCGGTATACCAAGTAAAGATCGTCCGTGACAAAGACAATGAAAAGAGCCTTAATTTCCAAGTGGTGCGTATGTGTAGCGTCTCCACATAATGCTAGAAAACGATTAATATGTTCATATGTAGATTGATCATCTTCACCAGTGAACAGGCGTGAACTCATGTATTTTAAATCCTCTTGGATACGGGATCGTATCCACCCAATCAAGATATGGCTTTCGGTAGACATTAACCCCTGTATCCTACCATTGGGTCAATATATGCGGGTACCGGATCAACCATTGGCCGATAATATGGCATATGGTATCCAGGCGGCGCGCTGTGACGGAGGTTGTATGGTAGGCTGACAAGCGTGAAACATAGGCTCGGGACCTAGTGGTGGAGAGCTTGATTCATTGGTTGAAACCTAGGCCGCATATCTTGAGGTGCAACCGGCCTGGGCCTCGACCTAGGGAATTTGGTCCCGCCCTCGGCTCTGCCATTGCCCCCTAAAGGGTATTGGTATTCCCCCCGATTTTCGATGACCACAAAGTCTTGGTTGCTCGTTGACGGGGACAGGATTATACTCGAATAGCGACTTCTTGGCGAGCAAGTAGGTATATCTTGTCGAATAGGATGTCTAGGGAACATACATGTATTTGCATTTATCGGGGGTCCGGGTTCGTTGGGCGGCAACGCCTCCCCTAGTTGCGGGATCCGTGTAGGTTCCAACGGCTGAATATTTTGTTCGACGGTGCTTACGTTCGGCGGTGTTGTTACCGGTAATGTACCGTTATTTGTTGGTACGAAGCCATTCCCTCCTTGACCCCGAGGTGGGTTGGCCGTAATTCCGTCTTGTCCCGCGCACATTCGTGATACGTGTTGATGATTAATGGCCCGACGACCTCGGTCATTAGTTGGACCATATGATCAGCAAACTCGTTCCGAACTTCCTCGATAGTGCGTCTTATCAAGGTTAACATGACGGGTGTCATTTCCGGATTTCTCCTTGGTTCTTCGACATTACGTCGAGAGATTTCTGCGTCTTCTACTTGGACTCGACGGGCTGTAGATGACTCTACTCCTTGCATCTCTTCTTGGGGTTCTTATCCAACACCGTCTAAATTGTTACGTCCTCTTGTGCGTGGCATAGCACCTCTCTCGAACCGACACCAATGCCCCACTAGGCATGCCAAAAAAGATTGTTGCACGTCGAAATCCTTCGACAGGGCCTCTTTGTGATTATGGGTCGAGCCCAAAAATGATTGAAGCCCAAAAGGGGGTGGCTCACACGGGAATCTTTGATCGAACTTAATCCGTTCGTTTTCCGAAAAGGGGTTCTGGGTCAATTTTGGACAGAGAGTGTCAAATGCAGTAGATATCTTTATTAACACAAAAGGACGTGTTACTGACTCTCGATGAATTCGACAACCCGGTGCGCGCGATAGTCAAGATGTGTAGTAAACTTCAACACGACTCGGAATTCAATCAACGGGGTTGGATAGAATGCAGAACACAATGCTTGGAATTGAATCGACAAGACTTTGGACGGGGGATTATATGACACAATACCGGAATTGAATCGACGATCTTGGACAAGATGGATGAAAGGTACAACACTTTGGAATCGAATCGACGGAACTAAACCTAGTGAGCAAGCGTCGGAATCTAATTAACGACACTCAACTCGGGTATGAAACTTGCCGAATTGAATCGACGACGGGATTCGGAAAGTTATAACTAAGCTAGGCTAAAGGCTAAGAGCTAAGAGCTAGTTTGAAAAGATATGTATTCTATGTGTTTTTATACGTCCTTGTGTGTCTTCACTATGGGGTATATATAGGCAGACTCTTGGTAACCGTCGATCGATTACTTCCTTCGGCCCCCACGTTCTATCCTTTTTCATAAGCGACGTGGATGACTCTTTCGACGGTTTCTTGGTCTTCGCGCTCTTTTCTTTTCGCCTCGTGGGGATTACCGCCACTCTTTGGTAATCTGCTCTAATTGTGGCTTTTCCCCACGCGCTTTTCTTGTTTTGGAAGGAAATGGCGTCGGAATTTACCTTGACACATGGCACCCGCTTGATCAATGTGTGTCTTATCTCAGTGTTCTCCCTATAGCTGATTGGCGCCTCTCACGTGCTTGTCACGAGCCCTCTCGGAATATTTTTAGGTGTCAACGGGACTCAGTCCGATTTGAATCATGACTAACTTGAGTTCTTATTCTTCTTTCGGGATATGACTTCCACGAGGATGGATTGAAGGTATAGACTCTCTCTCTCTCGTGCAAGTTGCATACGATAATTTTAACTTAAGGGACTTCTTTGCGGTGGCATGGCTACTGCACATGGAGTGATCGGACAAAGTCATGTTGCTCTTGAGAATCCCCGAAATATGGTTCCTTCGCTCAAGGGAATCGGGGCATGCCTTTTCGTTACTAGATTTATCGGGCGCTATATTTCTACAAGCTCGATAACGTGAGTACATAGTTCCTTGGTCTTGCTTCTCTCGTAGATCCCGAGAAGTGTTAAAAGTGTCATTGCTCCGATAATCTCATAGTCAACATCTTTTCATCTTTAAAGCCGTTTCCATTGCTAGTTTGTTGTGGTCCACCTCTGCAATTTCATTGATGTCTTAGAGCAGGATTTGCGAGTCTATGCAGAACATTCTTAATGACTTATGGCTTATGGGACCATTTTGAGAATCACGTAGCAACAATTATGCTTTCACGATTGGCGGTTTATTAGAGGAAGGCGGCATGGCGTTTACCTTCGGTGGAACCACAAAAAGATGTCCTCTGGAAGTCACTTTGAGGATCCACAGTCCGCAGCTTTCTTGGAATGTATTACTCTAACATACGGAGTTACGCACAACTTCAGCCCCTTTGGATCAAGTACCCTTTTATGATCAAGGCTTGATTTTTTCTTTTTCATCTTGAGACCTTTTGTGTCCTAACAAAAGAATTTTTGGTTTTCCAGGCCATGACTTTGGCCGATTTAGGCCTGGCGAGAGGTTGTTTTTCTCTTGTAGACAAAGATAAAATTCTTCTAAATCTTTTTCGGGTTGTTTTCTTCATCGAACGGACTTCATTTTATAATGGTTGTATCCTGTTAAACGTTGTAATAGCCTATAAGTGTTCGTATATGTAGAATAACGTTGATCGACAAACCCGAAACCAAACGCAAATGAGTAGTCGAATATAGAGGAATGATCCGAGCCCAACGAAATGACGTTGTGTCCTTAAGATAAATTTATCCCCTCAATCGGTACCCAAGGTTCTTAGACAATTACCTCCCGAGGATAGAACGGATCACCTTTCCTCTAAAGCGGTTCTTCTTTAGAGGAAATCTTCGAACGCACTTCGTAGAATAATCGCACAAATGATAAATAATGAAGTATGAATGTCGAAAATGGAAGTAGTCTCTAATGCGATGGTCAATGCTTTATTTATAGACAATGATGTGAAAAGTCACGAAATAGAGGTTAAGAACAAAAAGTCACTAATTCGAACAGTTCTCTTTCAAATGAACGAAGAGTTACGAAAGTGACGAAATCGTATGGTTTCGTCTATGAAGGATTACGAATCGAAACATCGTCATTTCGAACAAACATGTTTGTTCAAAGAAAAATTTCCGAACAAACACATCCGTTCGGACAAAGGAAGTGTTAAAAAAATTTCAATAGTGTATGTTCGAATTGTGTCCGTTCGGTTTAAAAAGAGTAGAACAAAAAAAACTAATGAGTATAAAAAAAAAATAATAGTAACGCGTGGGCCCGGGCCTAGGCCCGCCAAGTCCGACCCAAATAGAGTGGAGCCTGCGGCGATGATTACGCGCACGTGTGGGTCGACCTAACTTTGCATAAGTTATCTCCCTTCCACAAAAGTGGGGTGCCCTTGGGGCCCAAACTATTTGTGAGTTTTCAATATTTAAACTCATCTTCCATCTACTCTTTTTTCAATGTGGGACTCTCCATCCCTCATTTCTCATTCAACTTCTTATGGGACTTTGAAATCGAGTCCCAATAATCCCACTTGAATGAGAAGTTCGGACATCATGACTCTTCATGTATGCATGAGATGCAATATGTGATTATTCCATGAGAGAACAAGTTGCATCGGGATAAGTAATCTGAGACTTTGAACTTTCCCTAGTGAGCCTTATCGGACTTACTCGATCAATCAAGTAAACTTGATGTCCTTTAAACTGTCGATCTTTGGTGTAAACCTAGACAATAGAAATCACACAATTATCTCTCGAACAAAGTTGGTTATCACTCGTTGTGTTCGTTTTGGCCATGAACACCGCTTGGTTTAATGAGTGCTTTAGAGAATTCGGCCTTTCCAATTCTCATGAAAGCCCCTCACTTCACACTCACATAGGTGATTTCGAATATGTGATATATCGCATACCCGATTCAAAATCATTAAAAGCTTACGCTTAACCTCCATATATTAGCACTATCTTCATATGGGAGTGGTTAAGAGTTGATCGTACTCTACGTTGATATTGGGATATCCAATCAATTAGATAGGGTTTTGTTATGACGATTTATATTTTAGGCCTTAAACCCATTCCCCTTGATGTTTTCACTATCATCTCTCTAGTTAAGCCTTTTGTTAATGGATCCGTAATATTATCTTTTAACTTCACATAGTCAATCTCGCTTCTTCACCGGCCTTATCCAAGGCAATAAATTATGTTTCCATAGTAGACTTCGCAATACAAGTTTATTTGGATGATTTCCAAGACACTGCTCCCCCAAAGAAGTATAAATACATATCCACTTGTGGATTTTGTGTCTCTTGTGCCGGTTATCCAATTTGCATCATAGTATCCTTCAAGTACCGCTGGATACTCGTGTAATGCAAAGCATAGTTTTGAGTATGCTTCAAATAGCTCAATACACGTTTCATAGCTCTCCAATGATTTTCATTTGGACTAATCAGAATCGACGTAGCTTGATCACAAGACAAGCTATGTCCGGCCTAATCTGATTCATGACATACATTAAACGCTCTAGTATACTAGCATACTCATTTTAAGCATTGCTTTAACTAGTATTTTTTGAAAGATGTAAATTGACATTTATCGGGGTTTTTACTAGTACAATATCTAGATTCTTGCACTTTTCAAGAATCTTTTCTATATAGTGAGACATTCAGATGTTTTATGGATTTTAATTCCCAAAATAACATCTGCGGCCCCCATGTTTTTCATATCAAATTTACTTGTGAGCATGCGTTTGGTTGCCTTAACAACCTCACTATTGCTCTCTATTATAAGCATATCGTCTACATATAATCATAAAATGACAAAGTCCTTAAGAGTGTTCTTAACATATACACATTTGTCACATTCATTAATTTTAAAATCATTCGACAACATGCATTGGTCGAATTTAGCATGTCATTGTTTCGGTGCTTGTTTTAAGCCATAGAGAGACTTGATAAGTCGACATACTTTCTTTTTTTGTCCTGGAACAATGAACCCTTCAAAGTTGTTCCTGTCACGCCTCGATTCCTCTTCGATCTCGATAACATCCCACTACGGTCGTTTGCATAGATTAAACCCGGGATTCGACGACGCAAAACTTAACGCGGTATGATATGCACAAACGGAAGCATAAAAACAAAACTCCGTACAATTTGAAATAAGATCACTTAAGGAAAACATTATAACATAATACTAAGAGTCTTACAATACGAGGGATATAATAAAAACTAAGGGTTCGACGAAGGCGGTATAGGTCAAAAGAGTTCTACTACCTAAACCCAAAAGAACATCAAAAGCTAGGTACTACGGCTATACCTAGAGATCGGGGCTGGCTATCCTCGGACGGGTCCTCGTCGCCATCGGCTCGTACTTCTGCAGAAGCGTCTAACTCGGAATCCATTGGAGCAAATTCCTCTTCTTCCTCTTCCACATGCTCGAAATCTAGATCCAAGTGGGAAGTCCATATCATCTTCGTCCATGGGCTCCAACTCGGGGGTTCTCCGGGTTCGCCTTCGGCATCGGAGGGTTCCGTAATCTCCACATCGGCGGTAGGACTCGGAGGATGCGGTTGGTCCACTACATGTGCGGGAATGGGGTCAAACACTTCACCATCGGGAGGCATCGGGTTGCACCACCCGGGGATCACGCTCTTCGGTACATCATAGCTCCTCGGCCCATACGTCGTATCGTCAACTTGGTAAAACCATGCTTCAAAATAATGGGACTTCCACTCATCATCTCCCTCATCGACCCACACTATGCTCCCTTTCCTAATATAAACCTTATTTTCTCCCACGGGATACTCGGCAACCATCGTCTTGATGCTCATCGGCTCCCCAAAACGAATAGGCGGCATAGTCGGGTTTGAGGTCCGAAAAGTAGGTCCCGCGACGGGGTGAGATTTAATCCCAAGTAAGTTGGTCCTAAGCCTACCCTAGGTCTACAGTACCTCCAAATAATTTATAGAACACCAAGAATTAACCCGAACGAACGTAAGATAAAATCATACAATAACTCGATTGAATTAAAGCGGCGCGACACATGCTTTCAATCAACAATCAAACCATCACTAAGACCGAACTTCGACTTAGGCACTTAACAGCAATTAAATCAAAACACATGGCAATAAACTCCAAGTGGCTCAAAAAGCTCAACGGTCGGGCCCGCGATTATCGCCTCGGGCTCAATAACATATATACATATAGCACCCGTGTTAATACGCATCAAGTTACTATCTCCATTCATAGACCCGCGTTAGTACGCATCGATTACCATCTCCATTCATAGACCCGCGTTAGTATGCATCAGGTCGGTCCCGCGTTAATACGCATCGGGACGGGCACAAACCCTCGATTATCGCATCGTGGTACGATGTGCATAAATACTCATCATATATTTCAGTCGACTATAAGCCCCGCATCAAAACGCACAAGGGTATTCACAAGCACACTTTTACAATCAAAGCATAACAATTTCATTACGTGCCCACAATTCAGTCGACCGACATTTTAATACTTCATGATCTAGTATAAGGGAAATTAAGACAAGTTCTCAATATTTGATTCGCGCTATTCACCCATAGCCGAAAATCACCACATGATCGAGTACTCTAGGACACCGCATGGATTCAATCATCAATTTTCCCAAACACCACATGATGGCCGAACAATCTTAGGGATTAAACCCTTGCATTATAGCAAAATAGCATAACCATTAGCCCAACTAATCATTAAGGGTTCGATCAGCCACTATGGTATCTTTATAAGCAACAATATGGTCTCAATTCTACTCATCACTACCATTGCATCAAATAGGCCTTTAAACATACCCAAATGCCGAAATAATGCTTGGCTCTCAATCAATCATACCAAACCAAGTATATGATCCCAAAACAGCCATGGTTACTCACTTTAGCCTCTAGCACGCACACAAATTTCATTCGGTCCCACATAGCAGATCCGGCCCTTTAATACACCCCCAAAACAACCCACAAACTCCCCAAATTAACATCCAAACGTACTCCTTAGTATCCTATAGTCCTAAGGTAAGATTAGGAGTCACTTACCACTTGATTTAATGAAGAAAAATCGGAGAATGAGCTTCCACTTCGTGCGACCAGATCTATGCACAAGAGGGTTGGTTCGGTTCCAAACAAGTAGCACAAGTTTAGCCACTAATCCACCCTTAAACCTTAGTTAAACACTAGCATAAGACCTCTCAAGACTTAAACCAAGCTTATAGGATCACTCACCTCAAGGATGAGCTAGAAACAGCCCACAAAACCGGTTGATGGGCAGCTGCGGTTTTAGCGGTTCCGAGCGGCGGTTGGCGGCGGTTCAAGAGGCCGAAGGGACGGTGGTTCATGGTGGTTTGGTGGTGGCATGATGGTGGCCGGAGCAGCTCACGGTGGTGGCGGAAGAGGCGGCGTTCGGGCGATGAGCAACCGGTGGGGAGAAGAGAAAAACCGAGAGAGTGAGAGAATGAGAGGATGAAAGTGTGAGGGAAATGGGGGATGGTTCAACCAAAGAGGAGAGGGAGAGAGTGAGAAAATGGTTCAAAATCAAGAGGGAAAGAGAGGAATGTGAGTGACAAGATGGTGGAGTGTAAATTTCATATGAATAGTGAATGAATAGTTGTAGTGGTTAATAGCGTTTTTGGGGTTTTGATTTAGGCACATAGGAATTTGGAGTCCAAGAGCACTTATACCTACTTTGCTCTTGGATATTTTCGGCTATGAGGGTGGAGATTGAGTGACCAAAATGCCCTTATCTATTTCCAAAGGGTAGAATAAACACTCGGGGGCAAAATGGTGATTTCCACCTCGCAGTTCAAATTTCACTTTTGTAATTAATGTGGAGCGCTAAACAATCTTTACTGCCCACGATGAGACGTCGTCCAATCTATTAATAGCGGAATCCTTAAATGTCCGGCCTCTAATCTCGAAGTCTACTTCGCGCTCAAAATCGATCGATTGATAATTCAAGTACATTTCGGATCGACGGGCGACTCTTAGGAGTTACGCGTATCGACTCATGACAAGCATCACGTTTAAGAGTTATTCGAACTATAGTGACCCCGATTGTCATGTAATTGTGAGGGTAAATTGCTAGTTCCATAGACGCGATCATCGAAATCGGTTCATGTTGATTTGTAAATTATACTATGGTCAAGCGGAATCACCCACGAACCAATTGCACAATGCTAGCAAATCGTTCGACACCGATCTTGGATAGGTCCGCGATGGCCCAAAATATACCCTCGACAATCCTTACGGTCGTGGTACTAATCCGCGATCGAGTTCTTTAGTTCACGTACTTAGATCCTATTTAGCCATTCCCTTTCGATCAATCAACTCGGAGAGATCAATTCCGAGCGAAATTACTTGAAATACATCGATGCTCATTTTATTCATTCATAGACTTCGAAATGGGGTCGGAATTCAAAATGTCACGAGTTCCAAATATGTTTCTTCTTCCGGATCCCCATTTAAGAAAGCCGTTTTTACATACATTTATTGGATTTCAAGCCTATACACCGTTGTTGTGGCAATTAGCATCCTTATAGATATAATTCTTGTAACATGTGAATAGGTGTCAAAATAATCAAGACCTTCTCGTTGCTTGTAGTTGTTTACTACAAGTTTAGCCTTATATTTATCAATAGTACCATCCGCTTTCATTTTATTCTTGAAAATCCATTTACATTGTAGTGGTTTATTACCAAGAGGGAGGTCAACTAATTCCCAAATATGGTTTGACAAGATGGATTCAACTTCACTATTGATAGCTTCTTTCCGAATGAGGCTTCGGGGATATCACAACCTCTTTAAAGATCCGAGGCTCATTCTCTAACAAATATGTTAGAATATCATGTCCAAAAGATGTAGAAGTTTTTTGTCTTTTACTACGTCTAAGTTCATCCTCCATAGGATCGTTTGTAGATGTATTATTCCGAGACCTCTTATCATTGTCAATTGGCTCATATACCGTGTTATATGGAAATATATTCTCAAAGAACGAAGCGTCTCTTGACTCAATGATCATATTAACATGTATATCGGGACCCTAGATTTATGAACAAGAAAACGATATGCACTACTATTAAGAGCATATCCAATAAAGATACAATCAATAGTTTCGGTCATATCTTAACCTTTTTAGGCTTAGGGATCGCAACCTTAGCCAAACACCCATACATTTTGAGATATTTCGAATTAGGCGTTCGCCTTTCCATTTCTCATAAGGAGTTTGTTGTGCCTTTTTGTGGGGTACTCTATTTAAGATAAAATTTATCGTCAAAACAGACTTCCCCCACAAATTCTATGGTAAATCGAAACTATTCAACAATGCATTTATTGTTTCCTTTAAGGACCAATTTATCCTTTTCGCCACTCCATTAGCTTGTGGCGCATAAGGAGAGGTGATTTGGTGAATAATACCGGACTCGTAACAAATTTCCTCAAAAGGAAATTCGGACTCACCTCCTCTATCACTTCGATCATTTTAATTTTCTTATTTAATCGAGTTTCAACTTCGGACTTATAAGTTCTAAAAGCATTCACGGTCTCATCTTTGCTACTAAGCAAATAAATATAACAATATATCGAACAGTCATCTATAAATGTGATAAAGTATTTCTTACCACTCATTGACGGTATTGCTTTCATATCACATATGCCCAGTGTGTATTAAGTCTAAAGGTTCTATAACAAAAAAAAAAAAAAAAGAGGTTGTATGATTCTATTATCTCAGAATGAAAAGGAGGCTTAGAAAATTTAGATTCAACATACACTTGGCATTTTTCACTTGGACAATCAAACTTTGGCAATAACCTCATATTCATTAATTTCTTTATTAACTTATAATTAACATGTCCTAGTCTAGCATGCCATATATTGGGAGACTCAAACACATAAACGAAACAACTTTATTCATATCATCATTAGATACAACGGTCATTACATTCATCTTGAAAAGACCATCACTAAGATAACCCTTTCTTACATACATCTCATTTTTGGAGAGTACAAACTTATCAAATACAAACACTAACTTGAAACCATTCTTGCTAAGGAGAGATCCGGACACTAAATTCTTGCGTATGTCCGGCACATGTGGCACATTGTTTAGTGTCACTATTTTTCCGGATGTCATTTTCGGAGCAACCTTTCCAACACCTTATATCTTAGAGTTTGATGAACTACTCATGTAGAGTTTTTCATCACCTCCCACAAGCATGTAGGATGAGAACATCGGTTTGTTGGTGCGAGATATGACGAGTTGCTCCGAGATCAGTCCACCACTTTTTGAGATTTCCCATCATGTTGCACTCGGATATCATAGCAATAAGATTGATATTATCAACATCATTGGAAATCTATTCCACCATATTCGTCGGAGTCTTCTGTCTTTTCTTAGCCCTATAGTCTTTGGTACGATATTCGGACTTTCCACAATTGTAGATAAAACCCTGTCAAGAACCACCCCCACACTGGGGCATATTTGGAGGTTCATTGGTGGATCCCTCGGAGAAAAGATTAAGGTAAGATTTTGTTGTGCTAACCTGCATCAATCTTTTTGAGATAGCTTTAGGTGATTTCTTGCGAGACTTGGAACACCTTCAAGTGAAGAAAAGTATTTCATTTCTATATACCCAAACACTTATCCTTTGATAAGCCAATTTAAGCCTTCATAATCTTCATTTCTAAATCATTGTTGGTGATCACCTCCCTATAATGGGGCAAAACAAAGGAATTACCAGCGATAAGTCAAAAGAGTAATCGGAAGAATTTTCGATCCTGGTCTCGAAAAGAGCCGATCAATGACAAGAAATAAAAGGGCTAGCAAAAGCAAAGTGCTTGGTAAAAGCAAGGCTAAAACTCATGAAAAAGCGTCTTGTAAAAGAGCAAAGTTTCAAAAATCATGATGAAAAGAGGAAAATCCTCAAAGTCAATCAAGAAAGAATGTGCATGAAACTTCCTCAAAGCAAGTATTCTTGGTAAAAATATCAAAGTGATCACCCAAGTTCACCCCTCTTTTGAAAATATGGCATTTCTCAAAAAGCCAACCTTGAACCAAGTTACGACTGTCACCAAAAACTTTTCGATCTAGAGGTGTCTCGAGGTTGATGCAAGAGATCACACGAGAAGCTACCGCATAAAGAGGTAAGTACAATCCTGTCTTATCGCGTCTTCGGGGTTCTTGACTTGTAAACCCGGAGAAGTTGTTTCTAATTAAAATTCACTTCTTAGCCTTGAAATGAAAATCCTTTGATAAAATTTTGACCTAGCCTCGAATTACGAGCCCTTTTAAATGCCTTCCCGATCGGTCGGAATGTATACATCTCGAATGATCCCGAAACCTCAAGGTTAGGTTTCCTATGAGCGGATCCGAGTTTTAGGAAAAACCTTCCTAAATGGTGAGAAGCCCTCTTGGATGAAGGAAAATCTTGTTGAAAAACTTTTAAGACAACCTTTTTGTAGAATACTCGGGTGCTAACATTCAAAATTCACCCCCGGTGGAGATTTGAACTCGTGTTTGAACACGTTTCCTTCGCAAATACACTTTGAAAATTTGTTTGAAATTCCTAAGTTTCCCCCGAATTTGTGAATGCAAATGTCATGCAAATACAAAATCGGGTTTGAGCTTCGTAGGTACACTAGTAAACCTAGGTCCTTAGAATGGCACCCTCTCCTTTAAAATTTGAAAATCGAGTTTGAGCTTTATAGGTACACTAGTAAACCTAGGTCCTCGTAATGGCACTCTCTCCTTTGAAATTTGAAAATCGGGTTTGAGCTTCTATAGGTACACTAGTAAACCTAGGTCCTCGAATGGCACCCTCTCCTTTGAAATTTGAAAATCGGGTTTGAGCTTCGTAGATACACTAGCAAACCTAGGTCCTCGAATGGCACCCTCTCCTTTGAAATCGAAAATCGAGTTTGAGCTTACGTAGGTACACTAGTAAACCTAAGTCCTCGGAATGGCACCCTCTCTTTTGAAATTTGAAAATCGGGTTTGATCTTCTCGTAGGTACACTAGTAAACCTAGGTCCTTAGAATGGCACCCTCTCCTTTGAAATTTGAAAATCGGGTTTGAGCTTCGTAGGTACACTAGTAAACCTAGGTCCTCAAAATGGCACTCTCCCCTTTTAATAGGCGAATCCCTAGTGGATAGCCAACCCATTTCAATCGGCGAACTCCTTCCTACGGGATAGCCACCCCATTTAAATCGGCGAACTCCTTCCTACGGGATAGCCACCCCATTTAAATTAGCGAACTCCTTTCTACATGATAGCCACTTCATTGTAATCGGCGAACTCCTTCCTACAAGATAACCAACCCATTTTAATCGGTGAATTCCTTCCTACAAGATAGCCAACCTCATTTTAATTGGCAAACTCCTTCCTACGGGATAGCCAACCCATTTTAATCGGCGAACTCCTTCCTACGGGATAGCCAACCTATTTTAATCGGCAAATTCCTTCTTACAGGATAGCCAATTTCTCCGAGATGGTGAATTCTTTCTTACGGGATAGCCAATCTGCATTCTAATAAATAAATCCTTTTGTTACAAGGGTAAACCCTCCTTCCAAACCTTCAAACCACGGCTCGACATCAAATGGACACCGATCATTATGAAACCTCACAAACTAGTTGAAGATAATTCTATGCACTCGTCCTCGCGACCTCGGACCGATAATCTTCGGACCACTAACAGTGAGCTACAAGTAAGTCTCTCTCTTCTTATTTTTCTTTCACATAAAAGAGCATGAGCCGGAATAATCCCTCCTCGAAATCTTGAACTTCAACGGCAAAGGTAAAGCAATTGAATGTCAAAGACTTGTTTTCTTTAGATTTTTCCCCAATAGAGTCAACTAAAGATTCATGTGTCACATTGTCTTTGAAAGTAACCTCTAACCAAGATTACTTTCAAAGAGGGCAATTTATTGACACTGATTTTTAATCAATTTTCCTTGGTTTTATTTTCTAAAAAATTCTAAAATTTTTTCAAAACTTCATAAAAAATCAAAAAATTGAAAAATCAAGTTTGAGGGCCTTGGCCAAGCATAAGGAACCAATTTTGAACAAAAAATAATTTTTCATATTTTTCACATTTTTTAATATTTTCGGAAAATAAACAATACTAGAAAATTCATAAAAAATACTTTTCGAGGTCATACAAATACAGAAAAATATCCAATATTTTTATTTTAATTCTCTTTTCATATTGAGCTCAAGACAAATAAAAAATTGAATCCAATTTTAGGTGTTTCTTCATAACACTAAGGATTGAATTCGCACAAAAAATACAATTTGAGTCTTTTTATTTGCAAATTTTGCATGTTTTGAGTCAAGACATTCAATCGTGGTCCTCTGCAACTTCAATTTGATCAATGTTTCCCTCAATTGCACGAATTGCACGGATTGGGCAAAATACCCAATTATTTTTTGCAATTTAGTCCCCGGGATTTTTAATTTTGAAATTACTTTTAATCCCGGGGACTTTCACAATAAAATTGGACTACCTCCCAAGGTTTTCATATGCTCTGAATCGATTGGCAAGGGTAAATTGGATCCAATTGGATCATTTGGCCACTCAATTGAACTTTTCCCCAATTTGCAATTTTAGAAAAATTTGGGGTTTTCATAGAAATTGATCGGAAATTTTGGGCAAAATTACATTTCTAGATAGTATTTGACCCCCTGAGTTCAATTTTAAGGATTAATCGCAAAAATTCCCTACATATTTGGATTAATTTTGAAAATTGCACGTCTCGAACCGGTTCGGACCGGTCTCGACCGTCGGTCGGACCGGTCGAACCGGTCCCGAACCGTGTCGTCTTCCCCGAGCTCTCGCGCCATTTTGCAGAGTTTAAGCATGAATTTTGACGATCAAATTGAGGACCAATCGACTATAATTGAACAAGATATCGTAGGTGCTTGGTTCCTCAAGGTTGGTACGCGTCGATTGAACTCGACCTCGAGGCCAATGGTCGCCGGAGGAACACCGGCGAAGCGATCAAAGCTATGGTGGCCCGGAAAAGTCAACATTCTTTAAACCGTGTGAAATTTGCGCTCGCTCGTGCTCAACGGAGGATCTAAAGGACCCGGACGGAATCCCAATCGATTCCATCGCCGTCCGACGACCTAATGGCATGTGCATGGCACGAAGTTGGAGTCGGCGAAGCTCCCCCGACGCACCAAATTTCAAAACCGGTATAAAAGGCCGAGAAGCTTCGCTAAAAAAGGGGGCTCATTCTTTGCAAGGCACTCGGAGAGCTAGAGAGAGAGAGAGAGAAAGCGAGAGAGAGCTCATCCTCTAGCTCGTGCAATCGAGGATTTGAGCTCAACCGTGAGAACTTCGTGCGAGCAATCTAGAGCAAATCGAAGCCTTAGATCAAGTCCGGAAGCTTCGTAGCAACTCCAGGAGCCGATCGCACCCAGCTCAATCGCCTGTGAACTCCCGGAATAGGTGAGTCGACTTCTCGAGCTTAGTACTATGCATCCATGGCATCTCACTCTCACAGGCACGATTATTGAAATTGTTGTGTGCGTTTTACTTCTTGAGTGTTCCCTGACCACGATCACATTTTATTTCGCATCGATTTCGTCCAGATCGCCTTCGAGTCGCGCCTCTCACATATCGCGGTCCGGCCGAACACCGGCCGACCTTTCTAACCCTCGCGAGCTTAATCGGAGCTTGAGGTAAGTCTTCTAAACTCGTTGTGATGCTCTCATATGTGTTAATTGCTTTGGTTTGGCCTTAATTTGCATGATTGAACTCTAATGTATCGTATCGTGTATAGTTCATGGCTCGTGATTCGCTCGGTGAAATTGCTCGATTTTCGGATAAGTTGATCTAGAGTGATAGGTGAGTAGAATGGCGTTGGTTTGGTGTCATTCCGCGAGATCTCACCGTTAGATCTCGCCGGGAGAAGTCCTGGTCGTCCATCGCGTCATCGTCGCGAGGAAGAAGATGAAGACGACGTGGCGATCAACGGTCAAAGAGTTCGGTGTGGCGTCGTGTCATTGGTCCAGGTCATCGCTAACTCAGCTCGGCCGTTGGCGCGAGGGGCTGAGTCGATCCGATCTAACGGTCGGGATTATTAGTCTAGTTTGATTTTGGGCCGTCAAATTAGTTTTTTTTTTTTTAAATTTTCGAAATTTCTTATATTCGGTAGAAAAAAAAAATAAAAACGGTATCGTTTTGCATAAATGGTGAGCGACGTCGTTTAGGAAGAAAGGTTGATGCGACGTTGTTTTGTGCACGGCGTACGCAATCGAATGTGGCGAGGCGCATGTAGGCGCGAATGGGCAAACGGTCGAGATCATTTCTAGGATTAATTGTGGCCGTCCATTTATTTTTATATTTTCGGATATTAGGAAAATAGTTTTAAAAAATAGAAACAGCGTCGTTTAGTATCAAGCGGGTCCGAGCCGGGTCGGGTCGAGTTGACCGGGCGTTGATCGGGTTGACCCGGTCCAAAAAATTAATAAAAAAATTCATAAAATTTTCTAAAAATCCAAAAAAAAAAAATCAATAATATTCATAAAAAATTCATAAAAATTCCCAGTTTTTTCCAAAAAATTTTAGCTTTATAATTAAATGTCGGAATAAATTGATTTTCGGGAAACTAAATAAAAAATTCAAAAGGTTAGAAAAATTCAAAAAAAATTTTGAAAATGCTTTGATTTTTGTCGTTTTAGGTCCAGAACCTGCAAAATCTATTCCGATTTTCGGGCCCAAAATAAATAACCAAAATTCAAAATTGATATTTCGGTGGGCCGATAGGGCCATATTAGACGTGTCTACTTGATTGATTATTTGATTTGGCTATGATTATCTTGATTGCGCATTAAATTTCTTATTGTGACTATTAGGGTAGTAAATTCTCGTCTGCATGATACCTTAGATCATTAGGGCCTACCTCACCCGAAATTTCATCTCGCATGATTTCTTAGGTTAGAAAATCACTCAACTTCGATAACCGAAAGGGCGTCGATGTAAATCTCGGCGTAACCAAGTCCCGGACCCAAATCTCTCGATTTTTGTAGAATCGAACGGTTTCTCCCGACCGCTCGGTAGGGTTTCGATCATACCCTCCAATAATTGATCGGTGGCGACTCCAAATGCATGTATACTATGCACATGCCACCCGACCACACTAAGGTCGATCTCGATAAAAATTTTCTTCACATCGCGATTCGAGTAATGGGTCTTGGGAGAGATCCGCGCGCCGAAGATCCCGCCGTCCACCGAAAAGGGCGCGGCTCGTTAACCCCTCCCGCTCCGAAAAAAAAAATCGAGGGTCGCGACAAAGGATTGTTGTCGCCCCGAAAGTTCAACTGCAGATAATCTGGAGCCCTCGGACTTCAAACTCTTTGGCTGCCACACTTCATTATCAAATGGTCTACGGAGTCCAGAATCATGCTATTGATCCGAACCTTCCTGTATCAAATGATGCTCTTATCATCTCTATAGACCATGATCGAGACTTCTTGTGTTCATGTTCCCGGACAAATACCCGAGAGACCAGCTTGTCAAACTTCTCCCCGACGGTTGGGTAACCAATTATGAGAAACTCCATCAAAACACAAGACCTATTTAGTCTATCGAGCCACAATTTACAAAGAAAAAGGATAGTACTTGTGACCATCAAATTTGCAAAGGAAAAAGAAGACTCTTCGTCCTTATTCCCTTCTTTTCCCACTATTCTCTATTTCACTCCATGTCCCTTTGAGATAGTGAATATTGATGATCCGGACTCAAAGAAATTTGTCCAGTCTTTTGATTCAAACGGACAACCCTGTCCATTTCTTCAAAGACCATTCAAGTCATTGTTTTTGAGAACCGAATGTTCCTGTTCTTCTTGTACCTCTCCTGCTGAAGAAGATGACAGGCCCTCTTCAAGAAAGAAGAAAAAAAGACCCCTTATATCAAAGGTACCTTGATGGTGATCTTACCGTAGGACCTCTTGGTGAAGATGGCGGAAATTGACAAGTATCTTGTCCAAGTATGGCACCCCACCAAAGCACTACAAATTCCTTCCCCATCTCCTTGCAAACTAGATCCACCAAGTTTATCACCACCATCACCCAAAAAACCTATCAACAGATCCTTTCTATAAGCCCATCCATAAATGGATCAAGAAAAACCCATCTTGCTCCATCGAACTCCCAAAACCATATACATATGTCCCCGAACCACTTCCTAGCATATGTATGTTCCAGCCCTAAAGATTTCCCTCCACTCCAACCCAAGCCTGTTGAATCTCATTCATTTGCCTTACAATTTCCTTCGCTTGAAAAGTTTTCGGACCCTCGGTAGCGGTACTATCATGCTCCTAAGGTACTGCACCCAGTGAAATTGATTCACATGGCGAAGGAAAGGTCCAAGGCCCAACCGAGACCGTTCTAAATTGGCAGATTGAAAATGCCTTGGCCCGTAACGTGGCCCTTGACAAAGTTTCTACTCGGATTGATCGAGTTGATCAAGCTTCCACTCACATCCGAAAGATGCTTGAAGACTTCCAAAAAAGATTATATATGAAGGAAAATCAGCGGGTCCATCATCACTACTTGGAAGACCAAACTCCTCGATTGAGAAACTCAAAAGGCAAATCCAGATTCTTGAAGGTCGAAGGCTCAACTCGAGTACCAACCTCCTTTTCCACCATCCATTCCTCTTACCTCTTCATTTGCTTCCTTCACCAATCCAGCCACTCATTCATCACAAACCTCTAGCAAAACTTCTTCATCACCCTTTCAACAAGTCCTTGAAATGGTTCCTTCATAACCAAGAACAAACGTACTAGCCCTTAGAGCACGTCTCAAAAAAATCAAGAAGGCGTAAACGAAAAAGCAAAAGCCTCAAAGAATCGCATCGGTTTCTTCTATTCCTACTTTTCCCATTCCCCCTTCAGCTCCACCAAAACCACCGGATTCACCTCCTCCTTCTCAAATACTTCATTCCTTCATGGTTTCTAATCCCACTGAAAGTTTCTTGAGGAAACAAGTCCCATCTGTTTCAATAAATTTCATAAAACAAAATGACAATGAAGATTCTTCATCCTCTTCATCAGCCCCTCCTTCTCAAACCCTTTCCTCTTGGGAATCGGAAAATGATCCAGAACCAATTCCTGCTATAATGATGGCAGCAATTGTTCAAAAAGAGGAAGAAGATGCGAAGAAGAAATGGAGTTTATTAATCTCGCCTCTAAAAATCCAGTTCCCGGGCCATCTTCTCACCACCCTCATTCCTCTTCGGGAACTTTTTTCACCTTTGATGATGTTCCCTATCGGCGATGGTCCGTAAAGCTTCAAGAGTTTCACACATGGCTTGTCGCCAAAAATTTGAGTGAGCAAAGTACTTATGAAGTTCTTCGGAATTCACAAGTAAGTTCTTTGGAACCCTAAAAGATTGGTGGACATCCATTCCAAAGCAAGACCAGATTGTTTTCCTCCTAATGTCCTTTGATCAAGCCATACAGTGTCATTCACTTGTATTTCATTGGCCACCAACCAGTGAAAAAGAGCTTAAAAGGAAAGAATTCTTTGAAAGAAAGTCTTTGCTCTACTTCGAGAAAAGACCTAGACAGATATTTCAAAGAGATGATCGGACTTTTCTATCATCTTGGAGCAGACATCAATCTTAAACCAATCGTTTTAGCCTCCATTCCTAAAGAGATTGCGAGATGAAGTCAATAAAAATCTCAAAAGGCCACTCATAGAATCCACTCTTGGAGAATCCAACAAACCGTCCATATTACCATTGAAGAAAGATGCGAGAAGAAAATTACGGTTTGACTAGTTTGTCAAAGGTAATCGGGGATACGACAAGAACCGTGAAAGGGCAGAATGTAAGATAAAATGCCCTCGAGATCGCAATGATCCATCCTGTTCGGGTCATAAGAAGAAAGTTCATTTCAAGAAGTTTTCTTTTGCAAAAAGGCCGAAAGGCGAAGCAAATGGAAATTCCCGAGAAAGAAGTCGCTAGTCATTCCACAAAGTATCGAAAAAGGCCCAAGTCGACGGATGCTATATCTATAACAAGAAGGGTCACTTTGCAAAGAAATGCCCCCGGGCAAAGAAACAGGCGGTTACATGATCCAGGAAAATCTTCCGAACACTGGGATCTCTCTCGTGATGAAGACGTAGAGTCCGTCTTCTCCATCAAAGAAGAACCTTCTCCAAACACTCTGTGTGCCATATAGACTTATTCCTCCGATTGAGACTCTTCTCCAAGAGACATCCTCTCCTTCTTCTCTCTTTTCGATTTTCCTCTTTTTGACTCATTGGGAATCCATTCACCTACATTTCATCCTCCATACTTTTCAAGTACAAATCCATCTCTCGAAAGCACCAAACCAATCCAAGTAATAGCCCTCATTGATATCTGGCGCAGCTGCATCTCTCCTTGATAGCAAGATTCTTCCTAAAGAATACTAGACACCATACACAAGGTATTTCCAGTCGGCCTCGGGAGAAACTTTCTCCACCAAATTACGTGATAAACCTATTTCCATCCATATCTTTCCTGGATGCGAAATCACCACTAGAATTCTTGGGTGTCCATCACATGACAAGGATCTTATCATTGGTGGGACATATTGTCCAAATTTCCTAAACTCGGAATCAACCCTAAGGGGTTACGGTTCCAAGGAAATTTTCAAGAGTTTGTGGAAATCCAAAGACTCTTTGTTATTCAACCAAAAATCCTTGACCCAATCACTCAGTCCCTTCTTTCCCATTGCTCGAGAATCTCATCAGCAGTTCATTCGGACTTGCTCCAATCCTCTTTAGAAGAATCCCGACTTTTTTGTCAAAATCCTTTTCAAGAAAAATGGAGAAGTCAATCCCACCAAAGCTTATCACTCGGGCATGAATCCAGAGCACCTTGCATGCGAAGCCCAACTCCTCTCCCAAGGACTCATTGAGCCCTCGGATTCCTCATGGGCATGCGAAGCCTTCTATGTCAACAAGAGAGCGAGAACAAAATCGAGGAAAGCCGAGATTAGTCATAAACTATTAGCCCCTCAATTTGTTCATTCAAGATGATAAATTCCCTTTGCCTCACAAAAACTCCTTATTCGCCGCGCCTTGCCCAAGCAAAAATCTATTCCAAGTTTGATCTTAAGACAGTTTTTTGGCAAATAGGAATACATTCTTCGGACATGATTCAAAATTGGATTTTGCATTCCTAATCAGCATTTTCAATGGAAAGCCCTTCCATTTGGACTCAAAATTGCTCCGTCCCTGTTTCAAAAGGCTATGTGCAAGATCTTCCAGCCCATTCTTGCCAATGCCCGGATCTACATTGATGACATCCTCCTTTTTTCCCATTATGAAGAATCTCATGCAAAGCTCCTTCAAGCAATTTGCTGAAATTATACATACCTATGGCATCATGCTTTCCCAGTAAGAAAATGGTCCTAGCCCAAAGAGAAATTGAATTTCTTAACATGCGTTTGAAAAATGGAAATTATTGCCCAAGACCTCACATTGCGGAAGATCTTCGAAATTCTCGGATGAAAATCTCTCTCGTCCAAGCAAATCCAATCATTTTTAGGAATTGTTAATTATCTCGGAGATTTCGTCCCAAAGATTTCTCGGATCCTTCATCCTCTCGCAAAAAATGCTGAAAAAGAAACCTCCTCCTTGGTCGAAAAACAGACCAATGTTATTAAGACCCCGAAAGACCAATTGCAGAATTTTCCACCTCTTCGAATTCCTTCCAATGGAACGATGATCCTCCGCACGGATGCCGGTGACAAATCTTGGGCAGCCATCCTCCTTGAAGAAGACAAAGGTAAGCGAAGAATTTGTGCCTACAAAAGCGAAAAGTTTTCAAATGCGAAATGCATTATCATTCCACTTTCAAAGAAATCCTTGCCGTAAAAAATAGCATCAAAAAATTTGAATTTCATCTCATTGGCCATCATTTTTTAGTCGAAATGGACATGTCCTCTTTTCCCCGGATGCTTAAGTTCAAGCGAAACAAGTTCCTCATCCCCGGCTTTTACGTTGGGCGGTAATGGTTCTCAAAATACTCATTCGAAGCAAAACACATTTCGAAAAGAAAAATGTCTTAGCCGATTTCCTTTCTCGGCCAAAAGAACCTTTTCAATCCATAAATATGTTTATTCGCAAAGAGTTTTCAAGAATCTTCAAAACCCGAATATGAGAGAACATCGGTGGCCACCCCACCAATACCCGCAGATATTCCTCAATATCTCAAACAAAATTCCCTTTCGGATCATTTTCAAATGTTATTTTGGAATTATCATTATGTAGTCTTTAAAGACTATGGCGGACTAATATTGAAACCATGTCTTAATTATGAATACCCGTTTATACATCCATTGAGATGGTCTTCTACCGTCTCATTCCCTTCGATCTAAAATGGATGTTTTAGTTCATGTTTCATCTCTATCGATTGCTATTGAATTTCCTTTAGACGAAATCATTAAGGTTTTGTCGAATCCCTCTTCGGAAATTATAAAAATCATAACGAGAGATACTTCCTTGACATCCTCACTTGGTTCCAACCTCTCCAAACTTGGAAACACTTGTTTACATTTCGGAGACAAGTCGGCAAACCAAAACCAGCTCGACACAATCGTCGTCATCCTCCATCATCCTTGGTCATTCATTTGGACCAACGGGAGATAAAAGACTTAATGCAGCAGAAATTGGCACCTTTACATTCAAACCAAATCTTCAAGATCAAGTGTTCAAAATCCACAAGACGTACTCCGTAACCATACTTGACATTCCTCATGAGTAAAGAGAACTCCCAAGTGTATCCTTTGCCAAGAAAATAAGGTTATACCCACTGAGATATGGCCTTATATCTTGCAAGCAAGATATTCATGGGATACTCCCGGGACACCCAATGTGTTCGAAGCCATGCAAGAGTTCAATGCCCGGTCAAGATAGCTCATCCATGGATACCGACTCTCAACCTTTGACCCATGGGGAGGACAACTGTCACAAGACCCATTCGGTTATCCTCGCCCAACCATCACCGATGTCCCATCCTCGTCACAAGATGCACCATCCAGCTCACACGGAATCCCCGGATGATCCAGTGTCTTAACCAAAGCTCATCTCGGATTATGAAAAAGAACAATTATTGCGTGCATACGAAGTCAAAAAACGGCCATGATGGACCAGGGCAGGTTCGACTCGGATGATCCCAATTATCATCCCGATCCCGATAGAAGAAGATAATCCGCTCGCTCGTGTCACCTCCATCTACTCGTACCTGCTCGTGTCACCTCCATCCGCTCGTACCCGCTCGTGTCACCTCCATTTGCTCGCACTTTTCGCTCATGTCACCTCCATCTGCTCGCACTCCGCTCGTGTCACCTCCACCCGCTCCGTAAAAAGTCAAGAAAACAGCAAAAGCCGTATGTGTTTGTGTGTGCGTTTGTTAACAATAATGACTCCTTAGAAGTCAAAGATTGTAAATTATTGTACCCACTGTCGGACCTCAATTATCAATGACCCTTTGCTTCATATGCCGGTTCTTGCCTATATAAGGCGGAACTCTCCTCGTTTGTAACCAAGAACGCTTTCCCGAGAGTTCATATATAAAGAGTGCTTTCTTTCGGATATGAGTTTCTAAATCCTTCTCCTTTTCTCTTCAAGCGGATCCTTCTTATTTCAAAGTGTTCTTATCCATTTATTACGGAAATTGGTTAGTATGCTCTCCACTTGCCACGAGATCTATGATCATTCAAAAGTTTATTAGATCTAGTATTGGGTTAAAGCGCGTGTAGAGTCCGGCGGGGCCTCTCTCCACTTGTTGATTAACTTCGCAAGTGAGCGCTGGATGCAATCCAATATTGTGATCGGGATAAACCAATGGTGGTAATGGATAATGGATCCTGTGGATCGAAATTCTGTTAGCAAAAGAAGGCTTGATTCGAGCAACAGAGCTGGAAACTAACAGGCGGTCTCCTTGAGGCCTAGATGTGGCCGTGGTTGAGGATAGCATACCGGTTTCGGTTTCGATTGTTCGGGCCAACTTGTTGGTTAAGTTGAGAATCGAACCCGAGATTCGGGAAATGATTAAGGCCTTACAATCTACGGACCCCGATATCCTGAAGGTTCGGGAAATGGATGCAGCGAAGAGAAAACCTGAATTTCAAGTGTCTCGAGGATGGAATCTTGGAGTCTCGTGGACGGCTGTACGTACCCAGTGATGAAGAGCTAAGGGAAAAGATCTTATCGAAACTCACCGAAGTAATTACGGTATTCATCCGAGTAGCACGAAAATGTATCAAAACCTCCGTCAGCACTATTGGTGGAATCAAATAAAAGTAGATGTGGCCAAGCATGTAGCCAAGTGCTTGATGTGTCGGCGAGTAAAAGCGCAACATTGTAAACCCGGCGGAATATTACAACCCTTGGAGATTCCCGAATGAAAATAGGAACACATCACAATGGATTTCGTGATGTGGTTACCAAGAAGTCGAGAGGTCATGACTCAATTTGGGTGATCGTGGACCGACCGACTAAGTCCGCGCACTTCCTAACAATGCGAAAGGATTTCACCATGGATAGGTACGCTGAGTTGTATATGAGACAAATAGTCGTCTTCACGGAGTACCGGTGACGATTACGTCGGATAGGGATCCAAAGTTTACAGCTACTTTCTAGAAGAGTCTTTAGGGAGCTATGGGGACACAACTGCACGATGCATGACGACTTACTACCCTCAAACCGATGGATAATCTCGAGAGGACGATTCAAACGCTCGAGGACATGTTGCGAGCGTGTGTCATAGATTTTAAAGGAGGTTGGGAAGAGCGATTACATTCGATCGAGTTTGCGTACAACAACAAGTTACAAAGAAAGTATCGGAATGGCACCATTCGAAGCTTTATATGGCAAAGCATGCGGAACTCCGGTATGTTAAGATGAAGTTGGTGAACGAAGTATAATGGGGCCGAGTTAGTAGAGAAGTCGGTTGAGGCAGTAAAAGTGATCGGGGAAAGAGCGAGAA
Source organism: Rhodamnia rubescens (assembly GCA_021437795.1). Lineage (NCBI taxonomy): Eukaryota > Viridiplantae > Streptophyta > Magnoliopsida > Myrtales > Myrtaceae > Rhodamnia > Rhodamnia rubescens. The sequence continues at coordinate 2,248,261 of JAILYA010000049.1, forward strand.
CAGCTCGTGAGTCGACAGAAAAGTTATGCGGACAAGCGGCGTAGACCATTGGAATTCCAAGTTGGAGATCATGTCTTTTTGAAGGTGTCACAAATGCGAGGATTATCTCGGTATGGAAAGAAAGAAAAACCGAGTCCAAGATACGTAGGTCCTTTCGAGATTTTGGAACGAATTGGGACTTTGGCCTACCGCCTAGCCCCCGCCGCCAAGCTTGTCGCAAGTTCACAATGTCTTCCACGTGTCAATGCTAAGGAAGTACGAACCAGACCCGACTCACGTCTTTGGATCATGAAATCATAGACGTAGATGATAGAGTGTCCTATATTGAAAAGCCGGTCATGATAGAGGATAGGAAGGAGCAAGTCCCGAGGAACAAGACGATCCCATTGGTAAAGGTGATTTGGAAGCATCATGGAACTGAAGGAGCTACTTGGAAAAGCGAGGAAATGATTAGACGCCAACACCCCCATTTATTTGAGTAGTCAAGTCTGTTCTAAATTTCGAGGACGAAATTTTTGTAAGGGGGAAGAGTTGTGATATTCGAATTCCGACCCTTTTCGAGCTTATGAATGAATGAAACGTCCGTCGATGAATTTCGGTTAAATCTCGCTCGAGACTTGATCACTCTTGGCTTAACTAACCAAAAGGGAAAAGCTAACTAGGATTTAAGTACGTGGACTAATTAAACGTGATATTAATCACGGGTCGATACGCGTAACTCTTAAAAGCCGCCCGTTAGTTTGAGATATACTAAAAATTCAATTAAGGAGTTTTGGCCATGAATTGGGTTCCAAAATCAGACATCGGATATTCAAGAATTCCAACATTGAAACTTTGGACGTCGTCTTGCCGGTGTCGATTAGATTATGGGTGGGTTACGAAGAGTTGGAGAAAATTAGAAACCGAGACTATAAAGGTGGAAATTACCTTTTGCCCTCGATATATGCTCATTCCTCTATATTAGACTAAGGGTATTCTAGTCTTGTATAGTCTTCTAATTAGCGGAAAATATGGGGGTGATTTGGTCCATAATGACTCTTGATGGACACGTGACAAAGTGATAGATCTTGTGGGGTCCATCTTGAAAACCCCATCAACCACCCATCAATTAGTCATTCCTAATGTCATTCAACCCAATCAAGCCCATCACATCTTCTAAAACCCAAAAAAAATCTCACTACCAACTACTCCTATTCATGTCCTCTCTTAGTCATTCCTTGTCCCCTTGTACTTGCCAACCACCCTACCATCTCCATTTGAACTTATGCATCAAAATATCAAGGAGACAACTCTCTTCCTCACTCTCTCATTCTTGCAAGACAACTTCTCTCTCCCTTCTCCTCTCTTCCTCTCTCGGTTCTCTCTCTCTCTCTCTTGAGTGCTCATCGGCGACACCAACCTGTCCCGACGCCGCCGTGAGCTACTACCACCACCACTACACGCTGCAACCACCTCTCTCCCTTCCCCTACGTGAGCCGTGAACCCCGGAGCCGCCGTTGACCTAAGGCACCTCGAACAGCCACCGGAAATCACCTCCCTTCAACACCGATTTTGCAGCCTGATTAGTGGACTTTAGGGGTTGATCTTTATCCATCCTTGAGGTATGTGATCGTCTAAGCTTGGTTTAGGTCTTGTGAGGTCTTGATTTAGTGTTTAAGTAAGGTTTAAGGGTGGATTAGTGGCTGAACTTATGTTATGTTGTTGAAACCGAAACATCCGCTTTAAACCCCAATTCTGGTCGCCGGTGCTTGCTGCTATTCCGAGAGCTTGGAAAGCTTATTTGAAGTGGTAAGTTGGCTCTAAACTTATATTAGGACTTGAGGTTACTAATAGACCATGTATATGTCAGTTTCAACATGAATTGTGGGCTGTTTTGGATGGATTTGTGCTAAACCCGAGAATGGATATTTGGGATGACTTGTGCTTAACTTGTTGGGACGTATTGTGGTTGAACCGTGGCTGTGGTGAAGTGTGTAGGTTCGGTTGGGTAGAGGTCGTAAGAGTATCCTAAGTGAAATAGCTCGAATCGACATTGAAAGGGTTGTTTGTTATTGGTTCTCTTGGAACTTGAAATGCGGACCTCATGGCTATTCTAGGGAGGATAGGCTCGGTTATGGGTTACACCCGAAGTGCCGTGTATGTATGGTATGAACTTGGGCATGGATGGGTCACTTACGCCTTAAACGCTTAAAATGACCTTGATTTCATTTCGAAACCTACTTGAGCTAGTTGGATGCCGAAAGGCCTATGTGGACCGAACGCATGATTTACACCTTGGGACTTATATGGTTTTGTCTTGAATGACCTTTGTGAGCTTGATGTGGCTAGTTGGGATGGATGCTTGATGTGTTCGGCCCCGATTGATCTTGTAAGTCCAAATTGACCAAATTAGAAATTGCTCCACATTGCATTCGGTCTTGAGTACGAAATGGGGATTAGTGTCCAACTTGAGAAATTGATATCGAAGTATGCCGAATTGAAGTGTTATATGCTAGTTTGGCCTTTTGAATGAATTGTGTAGATGTGTATTCGAACACCGTGAGGCGTGTTAACGCGAGGTCTATGGTCGATTGAATCTTATGATATGAGTATTATACACATTGTACCTTGATGCGATAATCGCGGGGTTTATGATATCCCGATGCGTACTAATGAGGGATGCGACCCGAGGCGTACTAACACGGGTCTAACTTGAGGCGTACTAATGTGGGTTTGAGAATGGCAATTGTAACCTCGAGGCGTACTAACACCGGTGCAATGTAATTTTAATAGCCCGATGCGTATTAACGCGGGCCCGGCCATTGGAATTGAGAATTACAACTAGTTGAGAACTACCATATATTTATAGGCTTATGAGCCATTATTACGCTAAGTGCGAGGTTTAGCTTGATCGTACTATTTGACCTTTAATTGTGAACTTGATCGTTATGTTTAAGTGCCGGCATGTCGCGACCTTATTTTTGTGTATCGGTTGCCATGTACTCAATACGATTGTATTTGCATGTTGTTAGTATCTCGGAGGTACTCATGGCCTAGTGTAGGTTTAGAGTTAACTTACCGAGATGCAATCTCACCCCGTTGTGGGACACCCTTTTTAGACCCCAAACCTTGACCATACCGCCTATCCGTTTTGGGGAACCGATGAACATCGCGATGACGGCTGCCGAGTATCCTGTGGGAAAGGATAAAGTTTATATTAGGAAGGGAAGTATAGTTTGGGTCAATGAAGGGGGCAACGATTGGAAACCTCATTTCTATGAGGCATGGTTTTACCGAGATAGCGATACGACTTATAGGCCGCTAAAGAGCTATGACATACCAAGGAGCGTGATCCCCGGGTGGTGCAACCCGATGCCTCCCGATGGCGAAGTGTTTGACTCCATCACCGAGCTCGTAGCTAGCCAGCCGCATCCTCCGAGCCCCGCCACCGAGGTTGAGATCGTGGAGCCCTACGATGCCGAAGGCGAACCCGGGAGAACCTCCCGAGTTGGAGCCCATGGATGAAGATGATATTGACTTTCCGCTGGATCCGATTTCGAGCATGTGGAAGAGGAAGAGGAAGAATATGTTTCAATGGACTCCGAGTCGGATGCTTCGTAGAGTACGACCCGATTCTTGATAAGGACTTGTTTGAGGATAGTGAGCCGGACCTCTAGGTGTAGCCGTAGCACCCAGCTTTGATGTTCCTTTGGGTTTAGGTAGTAGAACCCTTTTGACTTATATCACCTTCGTCGAACCCTTAGTCCTTTACTTTATCTCTCGTGTTGTAAAATACAATGTGTTATGTTATGATGTTTTCTTAAGTCATCTTGTTTCAATTTGTACGGAGTTTGTCTATATTTCCGCTTGTACATATCATTTCGCGTTCGGATGTACGTCGTTGGATCCTAGGATTAATCTATGCGAACGACCGCGGCGGGATGTTATCGAGCCCGAAGGACTCGGGGCGTGTGATCGGGATCGAATTTGGACTAACTTTCAAGGGGGTGGGCGCAAAGAACAGGGGAGAGAGAGAGAGAGTGGTCTGCGAGAGAGAGAGAGGAAGGGAGGGAGAGAGAGAGAGAGAGAGAGAGAGAGAGAGTTGAGTTGACCCGGTCAAAGTTGGGGGATTTGAGCGAGGTGGGGGCCCATGGGTGTCTTCAAAATTAAATTTTTTTTATCTCACATGAATAATATCTTAGGGCGATTTTGCAATTTCATAAATCGGGACTGAATGAATTTTTGGCTCAATTGATCGGGAATAAAATTTGGATTTTCACGGGTTAGGCTCGGTCTAGATTAGGTCTAGGCGCGAGGATTAAAAACCTAAATTGCGGCGACTAAGATTCGAGACCTAATCTAAACCGATCGACAAATCGGGAACCTTCCAAAATTCATCCCTTAATTCCTTACGATCCAAAATTTTATACCGATTGGAATTCAATATTAACTCTTTTATTGCATTTTTGCATTTTACAAGAGTCTAATTTCCGGGCGTCACAGCTCAGGTGGATTAAAAGCAGCTTGCACAATGATGGTGATGCAACTCACGTGGACACGGTTGGTGTTGGGTTTATCCGTCAACTGGGATAGCACCACCTCTAAAAGGACAACGAGCAAGAGCAAGAGCATCTTCAGGCGCACATCATCAGTGATAAAAAAACAAAGTGTTGTTGGTGTAAGAGCTTCGGCTGAGGAAGAACCGAATTTACACCTCTTTTCTCTCACTTTTCACTTGCATATTCTTCAAATTTTTCTGAGATTGCCGACCTCCTCCAAACCTCTTGTTAGGACCTTATATTTATAGAGAGAATTGTCCTAGCTTGATGGGCAAGAACGCAATATTCACATATCCTTTTGGGATGTGTATCTTAAAAAATTTGAATATTTGATAAATATCCCCCCTCTTGGAGTGCAATTATCGGCCACAGGGAGATGCAAATGTGCTAACTGAATTGCACAATTTCTTTCCTATTTTCTAATAAAATATTCAGCTATAAAGAATATATATATGTGGGCTTGCCGAATTTTACGTGTGTATGGGGTTTTGTGCAATCTTGAGCTCGAATAATTAATTAAAAGTTTGCTTGGGCTGAATTAATTTTTAAAAAGAATTCCAACAATCCCGACTTGATTGATGAGGATATCGTTGAGCCTTCTTCCGAACAATCGCTGACCTCCGAATGTGACTCTTTACCGTGACTTTGAGTTCGTAGTCTTTTTAACGATTCTTGATGTGAGCCATTCGATATGGTTCTTTTTGGAGTAGATGAGAGCTTAACCCTATCCGACCCTTTTACTCTTTTGTTGGTCTTAGAGAGCCGCCCCGAGGTGGGGTTGTATTTGACTCGTAGCTCCGTAGGGTTAAAATGATCATCTGGTTTTGATATTGTATTGACATTTGTACTTCTATATGACTGATATGTGTGATCCTATTTGCTATCCTTTTACATTGGTTGGTTTGGGAGTGTATACGTTTCCGCTAGCGTAATATAGTATCATGGGTCAATAGTGCACCTGGGATGCTATCCTTCATGACTTAAGGCGAACTAGTAGGGATGTTGCGTGCTCGAGAGTCGAGACGTGACATTGAGAGCTCAAGCTTGAAATTTTAATGTCGTCTTAATAAGAGTGTTAAGATGAGGTCATAATAAGTTATGCCGAGAAAGTGAAGTATCATACGAATTTCACTTTATCCGTCTATGATGCCGGATGTAAGCTCTATGGATTCTTTGAAGAGAGTGGATTTGTAAAATCAAGTTAGACATTGGGATGTCGCACTATCATCCGTATGGTATTGATGTAGAGACACGCTCCATAGGAAAGGAAAGAATACCGTAACATGTATTTCATATTACGTATGCATGAGAATACCAAGAAGAGTTAGCAAGAGTATTGATCTTAATTCTATAGCCGTGTGAGACTCTTGAGGATATGAGTTCCTCGGCTAAGTGCCCTCGCGACTCTAACTTATTCTTGAAACTTTGATTCGGTGTTTACTATCCTAGATGTTGTTAATGATCATGGATGATTTGATCTAGCGAGACATTTCTAGAAAAGCGAATTGAGGTGAGTTGGAAATTTTTAAGGAAAGAGTAAGATCAATTCGTAGTAAATGTCACATTATGATTTTGTATTTACAGGTAGACCAATTATGATTATATGCGTGTAATCGTAATTGTGAGAACAATACTTTTCGAAATTTTTGAACAAATCATAATAGATAAATGTGACTAATTGATCTAAGGTACAACATACTAGACCTACTCTAAATTAAAATGCTCAATATGAGCTGCTATATATTCTTAGCGAGATGTATGGCAACAAGCTCTCGAATATACTAGTCGCACGGATTATTTGCCCATATGAATTATGCAATGAAGAGAGAAATAGAGATGTTTAACCTTTTATGGGTGAGTAGGAGATATTGGGAAAGAATGCGCCAATTAAGGGCAAAATCAATACTTACTTTTATTGCGATAAGTGATTGCAATTAAGAGAGATTTATTTCCTATTCAATACAAAAAGAGAGGAGATGGTATATCCTCTTACACAGAATGTACGTCGTTCAAATCAATCGACACGAAAACTCTCTCCAAAATCCTCTCGGTGAAAACTCTCTCCAAAATCCTCTCGGTGAAAACTCTCTCGAAGAACGATCGATCGGAAGATCCGGATTAGTTTTCTCACCTGCATTTTGAGGCTCTTAATCTGTGAAAATTGAGGTATGTTCGTTTATTGTGATATGCTTCTCCGATCGTAATACAAGTTAATTCTAAGGCATATTGATTTAGTGCAATCCACGTATATGTACATATATGATGATTGAGATTGTTGTTATGCTATAATCTACAAGTTACGCTTATGGATATGTAGATCTATATTTTTTCCGCTACGTTTAGAGATCTAGATTAGCATTTAGATGTGTTATCCTTCAGGTCCAATAATGAGTCGGCACTTGTTTGCCGGATTAGAATAGAGAAAAAAAAATTCTGTTCTTGGTCCGTCGGACCATTCTTTTCTCATAAATTCATTGGCGCTTGGGGAACAATCCCTTGCTCAGAATCGGAGCACGCCACGCTGCTCACTGACCGACCAAAAACGTGCGGTCGCAAATTGCGTCGCAGGGATCAGATGGCGTGACTTCATCACGTGCGATCATCGCTCACGGCGCCAAATGGGGAAAAAAGGTCCTGCTTGGACGATCTTTGCTTTGACCAAGATTCTTCATTTGAACTTCGAAGGGGGAGAAGATTGGTGGGCCATTGCGACTATATATACTTTAAAGGTGATGATGAAGCATCAAATCCTGCGAAATTGGACTAATAAAAAACATGTTCTCCGATAAAAATAATGGAGAATCTTTGCAGATTAAAAAAGGGTTAAATCTTGGAATAGTGCCATTAGTGTCGGAGATTACAGGTTAATCTTTCTCATAATAGAATTTGATCCCATAAAAAATGGGAAAAGTTGAAATTCCCAAGATGAATATACAAGTCTAAATGACGCAAGAGCAAACGAATGCTCCACAAATGCTCAAGAGTTATCCTTTGATTTTGGGAGATTTTCTTGCCTAGTATTGAGGGGCACTTCATCAGATGTAGCGTATAACATCGCAACGTGTCCTCATAGTTAAGTCTAAAAATGTCGTAAAACAAAGTGAAATAAATTTGCGACGGTACAACGATTCACTATAAGTAGATATAAAAATGTCATGAAAACAGAGGCGGTAACATATATTATTATAGCTTAGAATTTTCCTCGTAATTGAGAGGCTATGAATCCTTTTTATTAGCCCTTCGGAGAAATTGAAATTGAACAAATGGGAGGACATTTTGATTTTCATTTTCTTCATGTTCTTCACCTGTCATGTTATAAAAGCTCAGGTCCGACTACAACACCAACTACACATTAGTTCAAACATGTAGCGCAAAGAAAGAAGTTTAGAATGTAAATTTCAAACAAATTATTAAGATATTTCCTGAGCCCCATAAAGAAGTCTCATCCAAAAACAAAATCTCCAGTTTAAGTTTTTGTCTTGTTTTAGTCTGTTTCCCAAGAAGGGTTTCCTTTTTGGCATGCAATTATACTGTATATAAGAGATGGATTACACATAGAGCAAAAACACGAGTGTTTTTCTTTTTTATGATCTAAGATGAGAAACAACGGATCAATTGGAGGATTGTAGACTCCCTATAGTGAATTTCTCAGTGGATGTTTAATTGTGACTCCCTATTGCAAATACGGGTTTAGGTTCAATAGCCCTAATTAGTTAAGTTAGTCTTACTGTGGTTATTTGGAACTAGATTGATTGACTAAATGATTCACATTGCTTGATCGCGAGCGAGTGATAGGCTAGGGATGAGTGTACGACGATTGGTGAATTGGATTGGCTGAAATTAAATTGACGTGCAAATTGAATTTAATTATGTGTGATTGAATTGAATATTCATCGTTGAATTATTTACCTGCACTCGATTTATAGGCTATACAAATTATTTGGTTAAATGCCTTAGTTGATTGATGGTTAATTGATTGACCGTTTGGGGGTTAATCACCCTGTTTATAGATGCAAAGTCTGGTAGATAATATGCATGTCCGTGTGACCTTATGTGGATGTGAACGGTATGTTTAGCATAAAAAGGCCTGTGGCCGAGTCTTGAGCACGTCCGCCTAATCAATTGGCTAAATTCAAAGATAAAATGAGTCAATTGCTTTGGCTGTGCTGAGTGGTCATATTATGGGATTTCTAGCAAGTTCGTGCCGTACCAATTGTGTGGAGCCATACTACTTGACGAAGCACGACAAGCCATGCCATGTCCCGATTATACGGATTTAAGGGATTGTCGGATGCTTGACAATCCATGCCCCGTGCCGGTCGTACGGATTCAAGGGATTGTCGGATGCCTATCGCAAGTTGTAACGAATCGATGCTCCTTATAGGAATGCCTACTTACCGTGTCGTGCGGGGTGCACTTGGATATATAGCTTGTAGTCATCGTCGCCGAGAGTGAAGGTATGATGCTTGGTCCTACCAAACGACATCGCCAATCGTAATGTGGAACCATACCGGTTGTGTGAGTCGGCCATGCCAATTTCATGGGCTAGGTTTAATAAATTGAATTTCGTGTGGCATCCCGTATATGCAATCGATGTGATGTCTATCGATTGTTATGATTGTCAAATCAAGTCGAGTATTGCATACTATGTGGCTTTTGGCAAGTGAACTTGCTTGCGGATTGGATATCCGCTCTAAGATATGTGATTGATTGATAGGGTGCTCCGAGCAAATGAATGCCCTAGCCAGGTTTAGGTGTTGACTCACCGAGATTTATATCTCACCCCATTGTTAAACATTTTTTGGTCCACAGCAATATAGCGACTCATCGGGTTCGGGGTTCCGGTCAACCGGTTCTACGATATCGTGTATCGTCCCAGGAACCTAGCACTAACGAGGACTTGGGAACTTCACATCACCACGATGCGGGTGGATGAAGGCTTGTCACATCGAGTGACACATGTCTTCAAAGCCTAGTTTTGGATGATGGGGTGGATACTTGGGGCCCACTTCGTGGACTCGAGGGGCCGCGACTCGGCTTCATCTATTCCGTCCTAGGTTCCGATGGAACTCGATACAACAGACGGGGAGGTCATAGACCTTGAGCATGACTCCTACCCGACCACGACCTAATTGATGAGGATATCATTGAGCCTTCTTTCGCACGATCGTTAACCTTTGATCGCAACCCTTCATCACGACTTTGAGAGTTCGTAGTCTTTTTTACGATTATCGACGTGAGCCATATGAACATGATTCTTTTTGGAGTAGGCGAGAGCTTAACTGCATGCGACCCTTTTACCCTTTTGTTGGTCTTAGAAAGCCGCCTCCGAGGTGGGGTTGTATTTGATTGTAGCTCGTAGGGTTAACGATCATTGCTTTTGCTATTGTATTGACAATTGTACTTATATATGACTGATATGTTTCATCCTATTTGCTATCCCTATTATATTTATTGGTATGAAAGTGTGTACGTTTCCGCTAGCGTAATATAGTGTCATGGGTCGGTAGCGCACCCGGGACACTATCCTTCATGACCTGGGGCAAATTGGTAGGAATGTTGCGTGCGAGAGAGTTAGGACGTGACATTGAGAGCTCAAGCTTGAAAGTTTAATGTCGCCTTAATAAGAGTGTTAAGATGAGGTCATAATAAGTTATGCCAGAAAGTGAAGTATCATACGAATTTCACTTTAGTTGTCTTTGATGCCGATGTGAGCTTTGATGGATTCTTTGAAGAGAGTAGATTTGTAAAATCAAGTTAGACATTAGGAATGTCTGCACCATCATCTGTATGGTATTGAATGTAGAGACACGCTCCATGGGAAAGAAGAGAATACCATAATACGTATTTCATGTTACGTATGCATAAGAAGACCAAGAAGAGTTAGCAAGAGTATTGATCTTAACTCTACAACCGTGTGAGACTCTTGAGGATATGAGTTCCTCGGATAAGTGCCCTCGCGACTCTAACTTATTCTTGAAACTTTGATTCGGTGTTTACTATCCTAGATGTTGCTAATGATCATGGATGATTTGATCTAACGGGACATTTCTAGAAAAATAAATTGAGTTGAGTTGGAAATTTTTAAGGAAAGAGTAAGATCAATTGGTAGTAGACATCACATTATGATTTTGTATTCATAGGTCGACCAATTATGATTATATAAGTGTAATCGTAATTGTGAGTACAATACTTATTGAAATTTTTGAAGAGATCATAAGAGATAAATGTGACTAATTGATTTAGGGTACAACATACTAGACCTACTCTAAATTATAATGCTCAATATGAGCTGCTATATATTCCTAGCGAAGTATGGCAACAAGCTCTCGTAATATGTTAGTCGTACGGATTATTTGTCTATATGAATTATGCAGTGAAGAGAGAAATAGAGATGTTTAACTCTTTATGGGCGAGTAGGAGATATTGGGAAAGATTGCGCCAATTAAGGGCAAAATCAATACTTACCTTTATTGCGATAATGGATTGCAATTAAGGGAGATTTATTTCCTATTCAATAGAAAAAGAGAGGAGATTATATATCCTCTTACATAGAACGTACATCGTTCAAATCAATCGACACAAAAACTCTCTCCAAAACCCTCTCAATAAAAACTCTCTCGAAGAACGATCGATCGGAAGATCCGAATTGTTTTTCTCACGTGCGTTTCGAGGCTTTTAATTTGTGAAAATTGAGGTATGTTCGTTTATTGTGATGTGCTTCTCCGATCGGTGATACAAGTTAATTCTAGGACATGTTGATCTAGTGCAATCCACGTATATGTACGTATATGATGATTGAGATTGTTGTTATGCTATAATCTACAAGTTACGTTTATGGATATGTAGATTTATATTTTTTTCGCTGTGTTTATAAATCTAGATTAGCATTTAGATGTGTTATCCTTCAAGTCCAATAGTGAGTCCGCCCCTGTCCGCCGGATTAGAATAAAAGCTAATAAGAAATTCTGATTTTTTTTAATCTCTTCTTCCTCGTTCGGACCATTCTTTTCTCAAGAATTCATTGACGCTTGTGGAACAATCGCTTGCTCGGAATCGGAGCACGTCACGATGCTCACCTGACCGACCAAAAACGTGCGGCCGCAAATTGCATCGCAGGGATCACATGGCGTGGCTTCATCACGTGCGATCATCGTTCACGCCGCCAAATGGGGAAAAAAGGCTCTGTTTGGACGATCTCCGCTTTGCCCAAGGTCCTTCACTTGAAAGCTGATGAAGCAGCACCAAATCCTGCGAAATCCGATTAATCAAAAAGATATTCTCGGATAAAAATAATGGAGAATATTTGCAGATTAACAAAGGGTTAAATTTTGGAATAGTGTCATTAGTGTCGGAGATTAAAGGTTAATCTTTCTTAGAATAGAATTTGATCCCATGAAAAATGGGAAAGGTTGAAATTCCCAAGATGAATATACAAGTCTAAATGACGCAAGAGCAAACGAATGCTCCACAAATGCTCAAGAGTTATCCTTTGATTTTGGGAGATTTTCTTGCCTAGTATTGAGGGGCACTTCATGGGATGTAGTGTATAACATCGCGACGTATCCTCATAGTTAAGTCTAAAAACGTCGTAAAACAAAGTGCAATTAGTTTGCGATGGTACAGCGATTCGTTATAAGTAGATATAAAAATATCATGAAAATAGAGGCGGTGACATAAATTATTATACCTTAAAATTGCTCTTGTAACTGAGAGGCTATGAATCCTTTTTATTAGTCCTTCGGAGATATTGAAATTGAACAAATGGGAGGACATTTTGATTTTCATTGTAAACACCGGAGTAGGTATCAACACTTGGATCTAACCGCGGTGTCATTTTCCTCGTCCAATCCTCTGGCAATTTTTACTCCTAGAGTTATACTTGAATTGCAACTCTTGCTTTCCGCATGTATTTCTTTGTTTCAAATCTTTTGACAACTAGTTTTGCCGGACTCATCTTTTATAGATTTAGAAAGGACACTCAAATCTCTTTAAATCAACGTCAACATTAGTCATATATTTTTTTTAATTAACCCTAACGGGTCCCATCCTTTATGTACTAATGCAATGCCGCTCTGTGAATTGAAATTGTTTATTTTCACGATGATATTGCCGAAAATTTATACTATAAATTCAGTGCATGAACCAATTACAAGAGTCCCTATAACATATATCCCATAAAAAAAATTGTCAAATGCTTATCGATGCTTGTTTTTGAAAAATTGTAATTTGTGAGAATTCATTCTTTCTGAAACCATCAAAATACAATAGAAAAAAATGTCACTTCTAAAGATTCGCGATTAGAAAGATAGTGTATACTCTAATTTTCTCCCGAAATCGATATGTGGACACATCGTTAAATATGTAGAGTTGCATACGAGAACAGATTATTATGAGGTCAGGCCTCTGGATGTATCTATGTATAGAAATCAAATAGATCCGCTAAATCAAGTAGTTTGAAAATTTTTGGATGCCCTAGTCTCTATGTTATATAGCATCTCTTCACACATTTTACATGGATATTGGTTTGGATTTCGCTGCGCACGTGTGAATATATATTTTCTCAAATTGCTCGTTGTCCTCGGACGAGAGCTGCCGTTGGGGAGTGATAGAATCAATAGTAGTTGGAGATATTTTAAGTGAATTCAAGTGCCAGTCCGAGATTCTGGGCTTCTCTCTCTGAGTCTGTTATCGCGAAAACGCCCTTTCAAGGTATCCCTTTCGTCTTCTTCTCCTCTCTCTCTCTCTCTCTCTCTCTGGGGATAAAGTTTTCTCGGAATGTGCTTAGAAAACTGTCGAGAAAGTTCTGGGTTATAGCACTCTGCCATTCTTCTTCTCTACCGAAAGTTTCTTGCAAATCATATCCCCCCCACCCCCCAAAGAAAGAAAGTCGACAACTACCTCAACAGGATTTTCTCCTCACGCTCCCAAGACATTGTCTGTGTTGTGCATTTTCACGAGACAGCAGGCAATTTTTTAAACTTACCCTAAACGATAGATTGCATTGCCATGCATTTGACAGTCTTTTCTTTTTTTCTGGGAATCAAGATGAAAGTAGGGGTGATTGGGGGCGGCGTGAGCGGCCTCGTGGCTGCGTACGAGGCGGCGAGAGGGGGAGCGAAGGTGGTGCTGCACGAGAAGGAGGATTACTTGGGCGGCCATGCCAGGACCGTCTCCTTCTACGGCGTCGACGTGGACCTCGGCTTCATGGTCTTCAATCGCGTAAGTCTTTCAACCCTCACATCTCCATTCTTCTTTCCCTTCTTTTTACATCTTCTGCCCTCCATTATCGTCGCTGCATTTTCTCCATTGCTCTCTGCTCGGAGCAAAACGTAGATCTAGTTGTACGTGGCAAGGAGCCAAGCATCTCGCGACATACAAGAGGGACATGCTCGTTAGTACTCCAAATCGCCATTCCTCATCCTCTTTCCCTAGAAAAATGCAGTTTAACTTTCTAAGGGGGGGTTTAGGGAGGTGAGAAGGCAATCGAAAAGAGTAACTTTCTTCTGACCAAAAAAAGGGTAACTTTCTAACTTTATGTGCAGATTTAGAAAGTCACAATGCCTTTCTCCACGTGTATATGTTTAATTTTCAACCCTTTTTTTGTTTTTCAAAGTCTTTTCTGACATATATATTTTTCTCCTTTTTCCAATTTTAAAATACAAGAACTTGAGCTGATTTAGTAACCGCACTCTCTATTTTTTGTGAATCGAAAAGAGTTCGAGATAGGTATGTTGTTGCCCTTTAGTCTCCGATACCGCAGCATCCATTCGGAGTAGCGAGTGCAGATTATAAAGTTTCTAAGAAATACTTAGAATTTTGTACGAGAATGGAGCATTCTAATATCTAATTTTGAAAATAATTGCAAATGATGATGATGTTAAAAGGCAAAAAAACTCTTGTTCCAACTAACATGAGCACGTACTTGTTGCTCTAAGCATTATAACTTATTTGTTAATTAGACTAGCAAACTTAATTACACAAGGATCTCGGTTATTAAGATATAAAATATTAAATTATGTTAAGTTTATTTCACTATTGCTGAGTCACCTATTTGGGTAATATTATGTTTCGAGGATATTCCGAGCGAGTAAATTCGTGCATACGCGTGATTTATCATATATTAAAGGGAGATTGGCACATTTAAATTAGGGCAATGATGCGATTTAAGAATTTCAAATATTTTGTTATCAGTATGAAATGGTTAAAATGACAATTTTTTTTTTTAATCATGTCTCCCACTCGTTTGATCATACATGTACTTTTGTCCCCGAACCTGTCTATCTAATGTAGAAAATTATTGTCGAACGTAAACCTTCGATAAAAAAAATTAAGACATGAGATGTACTTTTCGAATGGCATTATCTTTCTCTCCGGTACTGTTTGTTGATTTTGACGTGAGAACAATCGATGGGCAGTGGGGACGGCATTGAGCATGAGACAATGGCCATGAAAAGTGCACAGCTAAGCCAGTTTGTCATCTTCTTCTTGGATTTGAAACAAGTTGCATCGTATTATCCTAGTACTTCTTCTTCTTGTCTCGCATTTTTTTTTTCCTGGTGTTTGTGGCGGGTTTTCGAAAAGGGTTGTGAGAACTCCCACGTGACACACATGGGAGCCCTAGGCTCGACTACTATCCACCGCAAGCAACTGTTCGGTGAATTTAGATTGGACCCACGTGAAATCCGCACGAAAAACTCATCCAATTTTATAGTAGATTCCGATAATAATTTCTCATTACTCGCACTTTGGAGCTAGGGCCTAGGGCATATCTGCTGGCAGGCCCGGGTGGTTGCCTGGGCTCACCAATCCAGCAAGGTTTAGAGCTGAAAAAAAAAAAGGCAGGTTTCTTCCTAGTTATGTTTTCTTTACTCTTTGGGTAGATTTCTTTATGTTTATAGTTATACTACAGAGAAAGGAGTTTCATGACTATAGCAACGTGCATGACTATAACGGAACAATCATTTTCAAACTGAGAATAAAAATGACTAGATCTGGTCTTAGTCGAGCTGCATAACAATGGCATATCACTGAATAAGTCTTCGGCCATTGAAATGTCTATGAGTAGCTACAACCATTGAATCTTGTCTCGGAGTATAACCTGGAATTGATGTACCATTGATGCGCTGCATACATGGTCAGCAACGTGAGTTGAAGCCATTGATCTGTTATTCTGTCGATTTGAGGTCATGGTACTTCTTTGGCATCTTAGAGAAGTAATTTTCATCGTAAACAATCAACTAGTCTTGAGCAACTTCTAATGCTAACGCGAATCACGGGGTTCTCATGCAGGTTACGTACCCTAATATGATGGAATTTTTTGAGAGTCTTGGAGTGGAAATGGAGATATCGGACATGTCATTCTCGGTCAGCTTGGACAAGGGCCGAGGCTGTGAGTGGGGAAGCAGAAATGGTCTTTCGAGTTTGTTTGCCCAGAAGACAAATATGTTGAATCCTTACTTCTGGCAAATGCTCAGAGAAATCATCAAATTTAAGGAGGATGTCCTCTGGTAAATCAAGTCTTTTGAGTACTCATTGGAAGGTTATCTGCATTTCTGTCTCCGGTTGTCTGAGCTGCTTGCAGCTCAGATTGACGACAGTGATCATAATCCTTCATCCCAAAGTTTTGCTGCTAATCTTTTGCAATCTTGCCAGCGATCTTCCCACTATCAGAACTAGGAAATGTCATTAATGAATTGTGATTGCCAGCTTAATTGATCACGAATGATACCAGTGTAGAGAGTGGTTTCTTGAAGCATAAATTTTTGGCAATATGCTACACTGTTGACGTGAGATGTCAAACTGTTCGAATAATGATATCGATCATTTTTCAAAAGAAGCTCCAGGACATTCTATGCATTTTATAGCAGGATAAGATGATTAGATAACCAAATGTTGTCTCCAAAATGGTCAATGTTCATTCTCTAGGTAGCATATCCTACATGACTTTGCAAGGTGATCAAGCTGGGCCTAATTCATTCAAAACAATAAGCCAATCTTCAAGTTCTTGCATCCTTTTCATACGCATGACCAGACAATCACCAGCATTCGCTCTGGTTGATGCCTGTATATTTTTGCAGTTACCTAGAAGGACTTGAGAGCAATCCTGACATTGATCGCAGTGAAACTTTGGGACAGTTCATCAACTCACGGGGTTACTCTGAATTGTTTCAAAAGGCTTACCTTGTGAGATTGTTGAATCACTGAACTCTGTCATATCCTTGATTTTTAACTCACATCACAAAATCTGTACTTCGCTCATTTGTAGAATGTAGCTCTATGCCAATTACCAAGTAATTTATTTTCCTATAGATCCCAATTTGTGGTTCAATCTGGTCTTGCTCTTCGGAAGGAGTCATGAGCTTTTCAGCCTTCTCGGTTCTGTCCTTTTGCCGCAATCATCATCTGCTTCAGGTAGGTCTCATGGCTTTAGAAGAGTTAGTGGTTGATTGGAAATGACAAAAACCGTGTTTCGCTATTTCAGATGTCCTAGCAACCAATTCTCTGCTGCTTAAGTTGGTAGCATTTTGTATCAATAAGCCGATTCTTTGCAGGTTTTTGGCCGCCCTCAGTGGCTTACTGTCCGAAGACGCTCGCATTCTTTCGTCAATAAGGTGATGATAATTAGGACATTCAGTAGATCGAGATGGAAAACTGGACGTTCTTGGTCGTAAATTTTTCTTCTTGAAGCCCTACAAAGAATCTGATGAATAAAACTGTAAATATTTGTGGGTTCAGGTCAGAGATGAGCTTGAGAGTAGAGGGTGTGAAATAAGAACAAGTAGTGAAGTGCGATCCATCTCAACTAGTGATGAGGGTAAGTACTCCCTGTTTAAATTTCGACCTTTTCTTCATTTTTCCAGTCACGTGACATGGAACTAGACCGAACGATTTGGGCAGGAGAACTAAACTGTCATAGTAGGTACACTCAAGTATCATCAGGATGATTTATAGTTTTGGTCCTTTTAGTCCACAATTTAATGTTAACAGAAGGAGACTGAACAGGCTGCGTTGTCCTAACTGGAGATGGTTCTGAAGAAGTATATGATAAGTGTATTGTAGCTGTCCATGCACCGGATGCTCTGAGATTGTTGGGAGACCAAGCAACTTATGATGAAATGAGAGTCCTGGGTGCATTCCAATATGCCTACAGGTATAATTGGTTAATCTGTAGCTTGCGCATTTTCGGCTAATGTTTTCATGACTAGTATCTGCAAACATGCTACTGGAGAAATATCCAATTGTCTACAACACCACGGTTAGTTGATGTAGAATGGAACAATGGTGTCCACAGTGATTTCATTGTCAATTGCATCCGCTCTAAGCCTTCAGCTTGGAAAAATTTCTTTGGCAAGCTTCTTTTTTGCTTTCTATATGCAAGACAGAATGCAAAACCATGGGTACATTTTTCCTATTGGCAGCGAGATTTATCTTCATCATGACAAAACTTTCATGCCCAAACACCTAGCAGCGTGGAGTGCGTGGAATTTTCTTGGGAGCACTAAAAATCAAGTGTGCTTGACGTACTGGCTCAATGTGCTTCAGGTATGGCAAATGTGCTTTGCTGTGATTTTATTTCTGATTCTGCTGTGCCCTTCAGGATCTGTTGTGCTACAAAGTCGTGTTACATATTCCCTTAGAATAGAGGAAGTGAAACTTGCAGTTGTCATGGAGGGCATAAACTACACTGATTAGCATTAGGTTGATACGCATAAAAGTTGTTAATGCCTACTAAAATTTTAGCAACATAGCAGCTTTTGAGGTGCACTCCACAATGTGTTGGCAATTTCCGTGGTTGGACTGCCTCTAGAACTCCCTTTCTGTTGGCACCGGTTTCAGCATGACCAATTCTCTTTTCTTTGGTTGGGCCTGTAAAATTTGCAGAACCTTGATCAGACAGAATTGCCGTTTCTCGTGACTCTCAATCCTTCACATGAACCGCAGCACACAATGCTTAAGTGGCGCACTGGCCATCCAATTCCATCTGTTGCCGCATCGAAAGCATCACTCGAGCTAGATCAGATCCAAGGAAAAAGAGGAATTTGGTTCTGCGGAGCATACCAGGGTGAGCCTTTCAATTTCTATATTGGCGCTGGTGAAAGTCTTTTTAGAAACGCTGAGTGTCACTTATTCCTACGCATGTAATAAAGAATAATGCTGCAAGGTTCTTGCCATCTTTCTTGTGGTAACATTTTGAATGAGGAGGGTCCTAAGTTTTGCCTACTATGTGAGTCAATTTTGTGTGGTCTTTGCTCATAAAGTTGCTGTAACTTCAACCTTTTGGAAGATAGAATTTTTTAATTCTTGGACTCAGGTCGCCAAGGGAACATAGTTGTATATGTCATGACCAACTTTAGTTCTTATTCTTCTGTCAGGGTATGGCTTCCATGAGGACGGATTGAAGGTATACTCTCTCTCCTCTCTCTCTCTCTCTCTCTCTCGATCAATCGACTAGCTGGATATGCGTTTTAAGTTAAGGGACTTCTTCGCAGGCTGGCATGGCTGCTGCACATGGAGTGATTGGACAAAGTCCTTCTGTTCTTGAGAATCCTCGGCCGATGGCTCTTTCGCTCAAGGAAATGGGGGCACGCCTTTTTGTTACTAGATTTCTCGGACATTATATTACTACTGGCTCAGTAACGTGAGTATACTGCTACTTATCATGATAACTGCTTGCTTGTAGCATGCATCTTTCCTTGTCTTATTTCTCTGTAGATCCTTAGAAATGTTAACTGACATTGCTCTGAATCAGCCTCTTAGTCAACACCTTCTCATCTTACTGGTCTGCTCCTGCATTTTCATTAATAGCTTAGAACAGAATATGTGAATTTATTTGTCAATAAGAATGATTTGCAGAAAAAATGAAAGTTGTTCTTAAGGACTTACGGCTTAGGGGAACGTTTTCCAGAATCATGTAGCTGTAATTATGCTTTCGTGAGTGGCAGTTTGTTAGAGGAAGGAGGCACGATGATTACCTTCGAGGGAACCAGGAAAATATGTCCTCTGACAGTTACTTTGAGGATTCACAGTCCACAGTTTTACTGGAAGGTATTGTTCTATCTTTACGCTCGACTTCCGCCCACGCTGGTTAAGACTATTCAGGACCTTTCTAAGAGTAAAGCTCAGTGTTTGCTAGTTCCTGCTGAGACCCTTTTGTGTCTTGATAACAATTTTTTTGGTTTTTCAGGTCATGACTCAGGCCGATCTAGGTGTAGCCGATGCATACATAAATGGTGATTTTTCTTTTGTAGACAAAGATAAAGGTCTTCTAAATCTTTTTCAGGTAACAGACTTAATTTTCTAAATGCTGTATACTTTGAACATATCGAATGTTTAATCACTTGTCAACGATATGTATAATCGCAGATTCTCATAGCCAACAGAAATACTGATAATACTGTCTCGAGATTAATTAAGAAAAGGTACTCGATAATTGACTTATCTGAACAAACTGCTTTGGATTGGACCTTGTACAATCTTAATAAAGTACTAAACCAGTGGATGCCCCTTTTGATTAGGGGTTGGTGGACGCCGATGTTATTAACAGCTGGTATTGGTTCGGCTAAGTACTTCTTCAAGCATGTATCAAGGCAAAACACTTTAACACAAGCTCGCAGGAACATCTCCCGGCATTATGATCTGGTAGATACTGTATTCCTGATCTTTTTTCCCAGCATTTTTTTCAAGAGAACAGGAGGAGCCAGAATACATTGTCAATTTCTCACCATTGATGCATATCAAAAGCAAGAAGGAGCTTGTACATATGACATGATGTAATTCTAGGATTTCCACCTTGTCATTTGGCAGAGTAATGAACTTTTTTCGCTGTTCTTGGATGAGACTATGACATACTCTTGCGCGGTATTCAAGGTCAGCAACAACCCTGTTTTGATATTTCTGCTGCCGAATGCGTGCTTTCATAGCCAGAGTCAATAAAAATATCCATGTCTGAATGAAGTCTAGTCACTCAAATAATGACGCGTTCTCGTTCTGTTGAAAAATTTGAAGATGGCAGGTGAAGACCTAAAGGCAGCACAGATGAGAAAGATCTCTCTCTTGATTAAAAAAGTAAGTTTGACTTGCAATTAGTTGTGGGCGGCTTGACGGTTCACCTTCGACCGTGTTGTGACTAATGCTTTGCGTAATCCAAATGTAGGCAAGAATTGAAAAGACGCACGAAGTTCTTGAAATCGGCTGCGGTTGGGGATGCTTAGCCATTGAAGTGGTCAGGCAAACCGGATGCAAATACACCGGCATTACCTTGTCGAAAGAGCAACTGAAGTATGCTGAATTGAGAGTGAAAGAAGCGGGCCTTCAGGTACCCAATCTGCCTGCAATATGTTCTTGAAAATTAGTTTATTCGGTTCAAGAGATAATGTATTTCCTTTCTGATGCAGGACCGCATCACATTTCTTCTTTGCGATTATCGCCAATTGCCAAGTACCTACAAATATGACAGGATCATTTCCTGGTGAGTTTGTCTATTCATGGTACGGTTAAACAGACCAAAACAGATGCTTAAAAGACTCACTCTTAATGGAATGAATTCACAGCGAGATGATTGAAGCAGTCGGCCACGAATACATGGAGGAGTTCTTCGGCTGTTGCGAATCGGTGCTAGCCAAAGATGGACTTCTTGTTCTACAGGCATGTGACATACACCAGTTTTGTGGCTCGAATCATTGTTTCGAAAGCAAAAGATGTACTTAATTCTTTTTGTTTTCTAACTGTTGTGTTAAATTCCATTAGTTCATATCCATACCCGATGAGCGGTACGACGAATACAGGCGAAGTTCAGACTTCATAAAAGAATACATCTTCCCCGGCGGCTGCCTGCCTTCGTTAAGCAGGATAACGTCAGCTATGGCCTCTGCATCTCGACTTTGGTACAGTTGTGTTACATTAAGTACATAAGTTTCTTTGTTCTTCTTCACTTCATCTAACGAAAGATCTTCCACTACAGCGTGGAGCATCTGGACAACATAGGAATCCATTACTATCAAACACTTCAGTGTTGGAGGAAGAACTTCATGGAGAAACAGAGGTGACTAGTGACAGGATGCTGCAATCACTTTGGTACGATTTCCCCCTGTTTAGTCGGCAATTCATGATGGCTTTCTCCATTTGCAGGCAAATATTGGCTCTGGGATTTAACGAAAAGTTCATGAGGACGTGGGAGTACTACTTCGACTATTGCGCAGCCGGTTTTAAGTCGCACACTCTCGGAAATTATCAGGTAATGCCTCAATATTCTAAGTAGTACTACTTTCTTTCCGTGTGATGGGAGAAGTTTGCTTTCGCTCTTGTCGAGTTGAAAATAAAATAAGACACCAGTGCGGATTACAAGTGCACTTTTCATGTTGGTGCTTCCTCTTCAAAGTGTAATTTTCCATGAACTTGGAGATGCAGATTGTGTTCTCACGTCCAGGAAATGACGCCGCATTCGCCGATCCGTACGCGAGTTTCCCACCATCTGATTGATCTTTTCGTTGTGAAGTGACAAAGTGCGACCCAACTGAACCTGCTCACATTGGAGTCCCTCAGCGTCATTCAGCCCTTGGTTCCTGGGAAATTTTTCTTGCTTCTTTCAGCGATTCAACATTCTTTGGTTGTGAATGCCATATTCAAATGCGCAAGTTCATTGGTCGAGGGGACGATTCTCTTTTCGTTGTCCTGAACTATAGTCGAGTCAGCGCAGTTATTGATTCAGACAAGGAATCGGCCAAAATTCTTCTTCTGGAACTTGTAGCAATTCATCTGCATTTGAAGGTGCAGAAATAATGCTATTCTTTAACCCGCTTTCGAAGCAGGTCGCACGAGCATGCTATGAGTTCAGAGAGAGAGGGAACTTTCGACACAGTTTTTGCATTCCATAGATCTTGGAATTGAGTGACAGTTGACAGTTGCACTCGCCAACTGTCAATTGTCACTCCGAAAATGGTAGAAACCCCGTCAGTCGACGCCTTCTCATTGATCACCTCTCCCAACTCGACGAGTACTTAGTTCAATTCAATCCTTCTCACCCCTTTTGCATCCTCTATTGAAGTTTCAGGACTTCCGATGCACTCAACTCAATATAGTTTGACTCATTCCAAAAGGTTTTGAACAAGTATTGGGATGTCATCCATTTTATCCATTGAAGACAGCTTTGGCAGACAGTCAATGGTCAACGGCGACATGGCCGGGTGATGTGGCAACTAATGCGGACTTGATGATGCCAGCAATCGCCGTCGGAGCACTTTGCCCGTGAGCAAGCGGATCTCACACACAATGGCCGTGGTCGACGCATGGGGCTCTTGCGGCTAGAACATCTTAAATTTCCTGAATATTTCTAACGATAACTCATCCCAACCAGGTCTAGAAATCAGTCTAGACTCTACAGCACCTCAACTTCTTCCCTTGAGGTGAGTCAAATCAAAGGGAAGTTACTTAAATTACTGATTCATTAGGATTAACTACTTGATAAATTTTCGCTTCATTGTAGTGAAAACTAGAGGGTAAGCTTGCTTGCCGTGGTGTGTCGTCGTGTTAGTGCGAAGACCCTTTTTGTAGTGAAAACTATGAGGAATGCTTATTTATCGGGGAGTGATAATGATGCAAGAGCAAACACTCAAAAATATAAAAGGGTCAAGAAAGAAGAAAAAAGACATTACAATACATTGTTATCCCTTGAAATTTCCATATTGAGAGGGTCAGAAACTGTGCTCCTACCTTCATAGATTTTGAAAGTGAAAAAGTGGGAGAACAAAGTTTAGGTCTATAGTTTAACACCCCAAAAGGAGAAAAAAAAAAAGGGAGAGTAGGGAAAATGACGCAAAAGGTCTCCCGTGGATTTTGGCCGAATGCCCGATTGCGTATCCGAATATTAAATATTTAATGTGATCTATAAACTTTTACCTAATATGCAATGTGATTCTTGAACTTTTAATTTGTTATATGTGATCCATGAACTTTCGATGCATGTCCAATTCGGTCTCTAGACGAGATTGAATCCAAGGATTAGATAAAGAAAAAATTTAGAGATCATATTGATCAAGTAAAAAGATTAGATACGACATTGCACATTGAGTTAAAAGTTCAATAATCATATGGAGCAAATTAAAAGTTCATGGACGACATCTTACATTGGACAAAGTTTAAAGATCATTTTGTTAGTAACCTTTTAAAGGTAACTTTTTTCATCTTCTAGCACAACGACTAGTGTCACCCATGAGCAATTATTTGATAAATCTAGGTGAATTTTTTTTAGTCAAATCTGAAAATTGAACCCTATGAATTTTATGATAGATTCGGGTAATAATCTCACATTCCTCGATCACGGCTGAAGCGGTTCGCCTCGGCTCAACAATCCAACAAGCTTTAGACCAGAAAAAAAAAAATTGTCTAGTTAGATTTGCTTTATTTACGTGACTAAAATCTACGTGCATGACCATATCTAATCCGAACAGAGAATATGATCGCCCAACTGGAATAGGGCGGGCTCAATTTGATTTTCATTTCACCTTCTTGGCGAACCCCAATAATTCCCGCATACTATGCGCATAACTTTCAAGCTAATAACATCGATGAAAAAAAAGGGATAATGACATAAATAGTCCCCGAACTTTGACCTAATGTGCATTATAGTCCATGAACTTTAAATTTGTTCAATATGGTCCTTGAACTTTAGCTTAATGTTCAATATGATCCCTAAATTTTTAGTTTGTTCAATGTGGTCTTTAGACCTTTGCTACATGTTCATTATAGTCCCTGAACTATATGAAAATATTCAATGTAGTCATTCCATTAATTTAAGATCGGGGACAATAATGAATATTTTCATATAGTTCATAGACTAAATTGAACATTTACTAAAAATTAGGGACTACATTGAACAAGTCAAAAGTTTAGGGACCAAATTACACTTTAGATTAAAGTTCAAGAACTATATTGAACAAATTAAAAGTTCGGGGACCACATTGCACATTGGGTTAAAGTTCAAGGACTATTTGTGTCATTTTCCCCCAAAAAAAATTGGCTCTTAGTGGGCTGCATAAGAATGGCCCGACTAGCTCTATTCTAGCCCATGAGTTTGGGCTGGGCCGGAAAATGTGTTGGCCTGGAGAGCCCGATTTCAAACATTGAAGAATCAAGCCATTTGAATATCTTACGCATGTCGAAATTTTAGCGGGTTGAAAATTTCTTTCTTGCTTTGGTAACACCATGCATGGATGAAATTTGTTCATTACCATGTAAAATGTCATTAATGGCAATGCTTTTGATCGGTTTTTAACCTCAAGACATGACACCATGACCGAAAAAGTCGGTGGTGATTGAAATGTCTATATGGGCAGCTTCAACCATCAGATCTTGTCTCGAGTACAAATCGATTCAATATACCACTAACGCGCCGCGTGTGTCACTGGCAATGAGGGAGCCGAAGACATTTGTCTGATGTTCTGTCACTTTGAGATCATGGTTCTTTGGCATATTAGACAAGTGATTTTCTTCAAAAAGGATCACTAGGCTTGAGCAACTTTTAATGCCGACGCGAATCCCGAGTCTCCTGCAGGTTTTGAACTCTAATATGATGGAGTTGTTTGAGAGTCTCTCTGAGCGGAAATGGAGATACTAGACATGTCACCCTAATATGGAGTTGTGCGCGAGTCTTTGCGTGGGAGAACGGATGTATCAGACATGTCATTCTCATGACCTTCAATCCTTCGCATGAACCGGAACACACGTTGCTTAAGCGGCACACTGGCCATCCGCTTTCATATGTTGCCGCCTCGGAAGAGGAATTTGGTTCTGCGGAGCGTACCGGGTCGAGCCTGTCGAAGTTTCTGTATTAGCACCAGTGATTGTTGTACCTCAGCTGCTTAGCAACACTGATAGTATTATCTTCCTATGCATGTAATAAAGAGTATTCTTGCAAGGTTCTTGCCATCTCTCTTGAGGTGAAATCTTGAATGAGGAGGGTCCACAGTTGTCACGCCCCGATCCCCGGGCCCGCGACATCCCTACCAAATCGCCTGAGGTCATGAAGGATAGCGTCCCGGGTATACTATCGACCTACGAACCTACGACGCATGCGGAACGTGCAACACTCCCAAACATGCAAGATCAGTAGAGATAGTACAAAGTAGAACACCACAACAGTCATTTCACAAAATACAATTTCATTCATACAATCAAAATAGATGAATCTTAACCCTACTAAGCTACGGAAAACATAATTAACCCCATTCTTCGGAGCGGCTCACTAGGACCTCAAAAACATACACGGTCGGGTAAGGTTAAGCCATCATCTACTCCCCAAAATCTACTCTAACATCCAAGCCCTAACATCCACGGGCTTCATCACTTGGGACCCGAAATGGTTAAACGACGGGGTGAGAAATAAATCTCGGTGAGTCAACGCCTAAGCCCGGCTAGGGTGTTGATTCGCTCGGACGTCTTAACAGACAACCACAATATCACAGAGCGAGATAATTCAACCACATGCAAGCTTACCGGTCTTCGCCGGGCATAATGCGATGCAGACGACTCAACAGTCAAATCAATCAAACCAATTCATTGGCAAAGCATCACAGCGCTTGCATGCACGAGGACACCACACGTAGTCCATTTATTAACTAGTGACCCACGCGGCCGGGCGTGACATCGGCTCACCACGGCCCGGTGTAGTCCCACACTACGGCCGGTAGTGTTATTTGGTAGGACCAGGCATCGTCCCATATCCTCTCGGCGACGGCGGCCGAAAGCTATGTATCCAGCACGATCGGCACGGCATAGCAAACAGGCATTCCAATAAGGAGCGTCGGTCCGTCACAAGCTACGACGCGGCATCCGACAATCCCTTAAATCCGTGCGACCGGCACGGGGTATGGATTGTCGTGCATCCGAAAAAATCGTGCGGTTTTGTGCAATGGGCACGGTACGGACTTGGTACGAACTTGTCGGGAATTCCATCACCATTCCGTCATATGACCACTCAACTCATTCGGCAATCAATCAATTTTATCTTTATGTACCGCCGGATGCTTTCACACAATCGTGCCCAAAGACTCGGCCCTCGGCCATTTTCATGCTAAAATATGCAGTTGAGTTTACACGCGGTCATATGAATGCATAATATTGTCAACTAAGCTTTGAAAACCATTCGGGGTGATTAACCCCCAATTGAGCATCCAATCGATCAATGAGTAGTCAATCCATTTAATCGAGACAATTTGGGGCGATTAACTTCTAATCGGACCCCCATGACAATCGCGAGTCAATTCGACATTCACACTCAATAATTCACGAATCGATTAATCAATTGATTCCAATCGATTTTTAATCCCAAATTCAATTCCGGTTGATGATCAATCGCACGATCATCTCTAATCTATCGCTCGCTCGCGATCAATCACCACAATCAATCAATTCAATCAATTAGCCACAAACAACCTAGTTAATTGACTAGCTTAACTAATTACGGTCATTTAGCCTAAACCACGTTTCTATCTAGCCCAACCGTAATTAATTTACCTAAACACCCTAATTAGCTAAATAAATCTAATTACGAACGCAATTAGCGTCCTAGCCAGGAGTTAGGGGCTAACTCACAATTAAAATTTAGCTCGGGCCGCGACGATGACGAACTCGGCCCCGCCCGACGGCGACGATCGGCGATCCGCGATCCAATTTAAGCCCGGGCTTCCAACTTGAACAAGGATGACCCGAAGACTTGGCGACACCTCGGGATAGCGGCACGAGGCTCGGGGTGGCGGTGGTGGCCGGAGCTGGCCGGAACGGTCACGGCCGGCAATGAACAATGGCGGCCGAACAGGGACCGAGTTTGGGGCTGTTTTGGGGCGGCTTCGAGGTTTTCGAGTGGCTCACTGGGTCGGGAAAGGTTCGGCCATGGTCGGGGTCTTGGGGTGGCTCCGGGTTGTAGTGGTGGCGGCGCAAGGCGGCGGAGCAGCAGCTCAGCGGAACCCGGGCGTGAAACGGGCGGGTTTGGGCGAAACAGGGGAGGTTGGCCGGGGCCGTTTTCGAGCTCTACAAGCTCCGATCGGTTTCCGACGGCCATGAGGACGGTGAGGGGTCGAAGGCCGTCGCCCGGGATTGGCAGTGACCGCGGAGTGGGCGGACGAGGCCGGGACGGTCGTGCAGGTAATCGGCGCCAAAACAGCACGCCGGGCTGAGTGGCTGTTCACGGCGGTTCCGTGGCTTCGCGGCAGCTACCGACGGTCTTACGGTGGCTCGGGGGTCGGAGGAAGGATGACGAGGTGGCTGGTGGCGTTCGGAAGTGGCCGCAAGGGCGGTTGCAGCCCGAAATGCACTCGAGGCCGAAACAGGGCAAGCGGACTGAGGGGGCTCCAAGCGGCATTCATGGCGGTCCGATGGGGTACGGGCGGCGAGATGGGGTCAAGAGGGTCGTGGTGAGGGCGGTGGGACGCACGCGGCAAGCTGGTGGTGGTCGGGGGCGGCGTGAGGCGGCTCGGTAACTCAAAACGCCCTCACGGTGCCAAAATAGAGCGAGTGGCTGTCGAGGCTCCTGCAGGCTGTCCGGCGACCTCGTGGCGGCGCGGGCGGCGATCGAAGGTGGTGGAGTGGCGGGCAGGTGACGGGTGGTGGTGGCTAGAGGCGAATGGTGGTGGTGGTCGGGCAAAGATCGCCAAGGAAGGAGGAGAAGTCGTGCGGTTGTGAGGAGGGCGGAGAGAGTGAGAGAGTAGTCGTGAGAGGGGGGGGGGAGGAGAGAGAGAGAAGAGGGAGGAGAGAGAGTTGATCGGGGTTGGGGATTTGAATGAAGATGGGGCTCACGGGTCTCTTCAAATTAATTATTTTCGTCCCACATGCATAATATCCAAGGGCGAAATGGTCTTTTGATAAATCGGGATCGATTGGATTTTTTTGGCTCAACCAATGAGAAATAAAATTTGGATTTTCACGGAGTTAGACTCGGTCGGGACTAGGCTCGGATGTGAGGATTAAAAATCCTAAATCGCGGTGATCACGATTTCGAGACCCAATCGAAATCGAACGACATTTGAAAATCGTCCAAAATTCGTCACTTTGGTCCTTGCGATCCGAAATTTGCATCGACTAAAATTCAATTCTCTTCCTTTTTATCGAATTTGGGAAAATTACAAAATTCGAATTTCCCAAGCGTCACAACTCTCCCCACCTTAGGAAATTTCGTCCACGAAATTACAAGATGATCATGATTCTTCAAAAAGATACGGATACCTACTGTTCATAATTTCCTCGTTTTCCCATGTAGCTCCTTGATGCCACGGTGTTGCCAAACTACCTTGACCAACTGAATGGTCTTGCTCCGGAGCACTTGTTCTTTCCTATCCACGATCCTGACCGGGTCGTTCCACA
The DNA here is from genome assembly GCA_021437795.1 of Rhodamnia rubescens. Taxonomy (NCBI): domain Eukaryota; kingdom Viridiplantae; phylum Streptophyta; class Magnoliopsida; order Myrtales; family Myrtaceae; genus Rhodamnia; species Rhodamnia rubescens. The sequence continues at coordinate 2,277,153 of JAILYA010000049.1, forward strand.
TACGCAACTCGCTCATCTAGTTCAACTTCTTCATAACTTAGCACGTGAGTGAGATCCGGCCCGTACTTCCTTGGCATTGACACACGGAACACATTATGCACTTGACTCGGCTTTAGTGGCGGTGCAAGACGATAAGCCCGATTTCCAATCCGCTCTAGGATCTCGAAAGGAACAACGTACTTTGGCCAAAATGAGATGTCCTCTCTTAGGCGACATCTTCAAGATCCAAGTCAAATTCAAGTTTACTCATCCAATATCAACTGTCACAATTTCGTATCTACAATCCGTTCAAATAGTTTCAGTCATATAACTTCAAAGATTCAACCTGAGTCGTCACCCTCCGAATTTGCCATCCAAACCAATGTCGAATGTTTTACCGTGGTCACAATTAACCACAAACCCAGCCACCCATGCGTATCAATTGATACTCCTTGACTATCAACCGGACCAAATCTATCACTTGCTTCCCTTCTTGTTCTATCGATGCTACTTACGACTAACACTAATGGTAATTGAGCATTCCATTTAAACAGACCAGATTGGCTAATAATTGGTATCTCCACCATCACTTCGAGATTTGAAATTATCTAATTTGTCAACTCTTGAAACATCCAGGGACTCATTCATCTCAAACCCCCAAACAAATTGAGAGTCGAACCCTCCATACTGCCGAGGCGGCTCGGTTCACCAATAAACGATGAGTCGAGGGCCACTTTGAGTATCTCGATTTAGGGTTGGAATCACCCGTTCCTAGATCGATGGTACAATCAAACACTATCGAGTTCACCTCTCATGACCAACTCAAGTTGATGCGGGATTGGTTCGTCTCAACCCGTATTCTTCCAACAACACGTCACATGGCCTAGGATGATCGGTCTTCGGCTAGTGCGCGGTTGGTACAGGGTTCTAGTACAAATCACCCCTCGCTGGATCCATAACAAGCTTGTTTACCGATTCGTGCTTGATTTAAGGTCGTCACCTCGATCAACAAGCACCATCAATCGGCAAGTCAAGCCATGGTCCGGGTCGGAAGCGATCTCTAATCTCTCGGTGGCCTCCTCAACTTAGCCGTCATTCGTAAGTAGTCCAAGTCCTAAGCAAACTCTTGCGGTTCTTATCTCACTCCGCTTTGTGGCCTCACCAAGTTTTCGCCGCACACTCGATCATTTGTCTTCCCTAATTGCCACATCTTGCAATCTCAACCTTTTATCGATTGGCACCGATCCTAGCGACTTACGCAGCCAATCGGCGAGCCTTTTTATATCGTCAACTCATAGCTTGCTCTTACGAACTCTTCCCGTTCGTTTCTACAATTTCTCATTCCTTATGATTCCTTATGCTTGTCTCGAGGCTCCATCAATTAAGGCCCACCGTAACGCAGTTTGCAACATCTCGTAAACTACAAAAATATTTCCCAAACGTCATCTTCGGTGACAATAGGGAATCAATCCTAGTTGCAGACTTAGATTGCCGCTATTTGAGCTTGACGACCGATTTTCCATCAACAAGAGTTCCACTATCTCGGTTTTCGCAGTGCTGATTGGGGATAAAATAGGCGGACATAATCCCCATCGAAGTCGAGTGCAAGAGGTCCACGAGATCAAGGGATTTATCTTCACAGTGTGATCATCGTGTACATAAACCGACGGTGTTTGTAGAGTGTATTTATGTGTAGTGGCGGCCTATTGGTAAACACGATGTTCCCATCCATAATCCTACAATGGACAGGTTTGGTCAAGCCTCAAAGAGGTATGCCCTTTGAAATCCTCTCTAAGTGGATACATGGCCGAACCCTCTTTGTATGCCGACATAACTCCTTATCGGCCATGCCTTGCATATAATTCCTCGTTATAAACGCCGACCTTCTCCTCAAATGTCATTTCTTTGCGCCATCTCCATGAGAACGCCTACTTCATTGACCTTCTTAAGGGTGTCACTAGTGATCACACTACGAGAGGAAAGTCCTAAGTCCTTTTCGATAAATAACGTCCTCGTTTTCTCGGGCCATGCTTTGGTAACTGTAATTGAAGGTTCTTTACCAATCCCATAGTGTATGACGATATCTCGAGATGCCTCGCACTACTTACCTCATCAATCGGGGCCATCGACCAAAATTTATAATTTAAACTTATTGAGGTTCCGCACAATTTCGGACTCATGCTCTATAAGTATCGGTTACTCCAATTTCATATCCACAATTCCTTCAAGTGGGATACTCATTGACTTTCATGATTCAAGTTGAATCATTGCTTTCAAGCTTGATCTATAACACCCAAAATTTCAGTCATAGTATCCCCGCTATTCCTTGTCCATAATGAATTGTTCATCTCAAATGTTTCGCCAGTTCATATCGAAGTCTAGAATTTCCTGATTCTCGTTAGCTTTCTTGCGTAGCCTAACGGTATCACAAGTCGAAGCATTAACCAAAGTTAATGATTAAAACTATCTAAACACATCACTAGTTCAAGCTTAGATAATTCACAAAAGTACCAGTCACCTTAATACAACCCATATTCATAAGTAGAGCTTAACAAAAGTCCTTCCTCATCTCGACTTGACATGGCTAACCTATAGCCGTGGATATTCTACCATGAATGCCATCCTATTCTCATGCTTAGGGTCGGTCTTGAAAACTCGTGGTACGTTTCCTCCAAGTTGTCCTCCATGCGGCCTGTTCCGCCGCCTCTGCGGCGTCTTTCACTTGATGACCCGGTTGGCCACCTCCAAAACAAGCTCCATCACGAAACGGACACGGAGCGGATCTATGCTTTTGGCAACACATGCGACATGCCTCACTCGGACAAGACATTGACTTATTGATCACGCTTGTTCTATTAGGCGGGATGCGGGTCCTACCGCTAGACATCGGCTTCTTCCTTGCCGAATGTCCCTTCGGTTCGAGCCTACGAACCGCGGTCCGGTGCTGGCGCCTCTTTTCGCAAAGTCCCGTTCCACCGTATGGGCCCTTTCATACGCTTCATTATAGTCCTTCGATTGAATGGCACCAACACGCTCTTGATCTCCGGCTTCAATCCATCCCGGAACCTTCTTGCCCTATCCACGTGGTTCTCTATCATCCTTGGGGCATACTTCGATAGCTCAAGAAATCTTGCTTCATATTCATCCACTGACACTGATCCCGGCGTAGGTGAAGGAACTCTGCCATCTTCTCGTTCCCTCGCGGTATCCGAGAAGTACTTCCCATTGAATGCCTTCACAAAGGCATCCCATGTCGGGGCCATGCCCTCGGGAAAGATCCTATCCTTAGAAGCTCTCCACCAAGTACTTGCATTTCCCTGCGGTTGGTAGACGCCGGGGTAACCTTGTCCTCATCGGTGCACCTCGGCAGGCGAACGCCTTCTCTAATTCCTCGACCCATAAGGTGGCAGCTTCGGGATCTCCACTCCCGGCGAACTTGGGCTGCTTCAATTTCGAAACTATTCTACTAATTTTTTGTGCTCAACGTCCCTCATTCTCGTTTCCAGGCTAACGGGTTTTCCTGCAGTCGCTTCTGTTGCAGCCGCTTGTTCCTCATCTCGATGTCCCATCGGATCTCTTAGCGCTCCCAAGTGCTTGCAGAATCCCATTTATCCTTGGGTCCTCTCTGGCGGAGTCTAACAATACGGGTGCTCTCTCTTCCTCCAAGATCTCGGCGATCGTTGGATCCCCGCCTCGATGTGCCTACCCCGGGTACTCATCTACCACGTCCGCTCATCTTGCGGGTAAATTACGGGGTCCTGCCCACCCCATAGCAAACGCGATAAGAAGACAGCCCCAACAACTAGAATAAAGATAACAATCACATTCACGGCGCCACGGTCCTACTAACTACCCCAATTTCTCAACGCACCTTATCACTCCAAGCTAATGACCTAATGGATCGGGCGGACCTTGCTCGATACCACCTTGGGCGGAGATGTCACGCCTCGATCCCCGGGCCCGCGACATCCCTATCAAATCGCCATAGGTCATGAAGGATAGTGTCCCGTGTATACTATCGACCTACGAACCTACGGCGCATGCGGAACGTGCAACACTCCCAAACATGCAAGATCGGTAGGGATAGTACGGTAGAATACCACAACAATCATTTCACAAAATACAATTTCATTCATACAATCAAAGTAGATGAATCTTAACCCTACTAATCTACGAGAAAACATAATTAACCCCATTCTTGGGGCGGCTCACTAGGACCTCAAAAACATACACGATCGGGTAAGGTTAAGCCATCATCTACTCCCAAAAATCTACTCTAACACCCAAGCCCTAACATCCACGAGCTTCATCACTTGGGACCTGAAATGGTTAAACGACGGGGTGAGAAATAAATCTCGGTGAGTCAACGCCTAAGCTCGGCCAGGGCGTTGATTCGCTCGAACGTCCTAACAGACAACCACAATATCACGAGAGCGGATAATTCAACCACATGCAAGCTTACCGGTCTTGGCCAGGTATAATGCGATGCAAACGACTCAACAATCAAATCAATCAAACCAATACATTGGTAAAGCATCACATCGCTTGCATGCACAGGACACCACACGTAGTCCATTTATTAATCGGTGACCCACGCGGGTGGCGTGACATCGACTCACACGACTCGTGTAGTCCCACACTACGGCCGGGCATGTCATAATCGGCGGGACCGGGCATCGTCCCATATCCTCTCGACGATGGCGACCGAAAGCTATGTATCCAGTAGCGACCGGCGCGGCATAGCAAAAAGACATTCCAATAAAGAGCGTCGGTCCGTCACAAGTCGCGACCGGCATCCGACAATCCCTTAAATTCGTGCGGCGCGGCATGGGGTATGGATTGTCGTGCATCCGACAAGTCGTGCGGTTTTGTGCAATGGGCACGGTACGGACTTGGTACGAACTTGTCGGGAATTCCATCACCATTCCGTCATATGACCACTTAACTCATTCGGCAATCAATCAATTTTATCTTTATGTACCGCCGGATGCTCACGCATAACGTGCCCAAAGACTCGGCCCTCGGCTATTTTCATGCTAAAATATGCGGTTGAGTTTACACGCGGTCATATGAATGCATAATATTGTCAACTAGGCTTTGAAAATCATTCGGGGTGATTAACCCCCAATTGAGCATCCAATCGATCAATGAGTAGTCAATCCACTCAATCGGACATTTTGGGGCGATTAACTTCTAATCGGACCACCATGACAAATGATCAATTCGACATTCACACTCAATAATTCACGAATCGATTAATCAATTGATTCCGGTCGATTTTTAATCCCAAATTCAATTCCGGTTGACAATCAATCGCACGCTCGTCTCGACCTATCGTTCGCTCGCGATCAATCACCACAATCAATCAATTCAATCAATTAGCCACAAACAACCTAGCTAATTAACTAGCTTAACTAATTACGTTCATTTAGCCTAAACCACGTTTCTATCTAGCCCAACCGTAATTAATTTACCTAAACACCCTAATTAGCTAAATAAATCTAATTCGAACGCAATTAGCGTCCTAGCTAGGAGTTAGGGGCTAACTCACAATTAAAATTTAGCTCGAGGCGACTCGGCTCGGGGTGCGACGATGACGAACTCGGCCCGGCCCGGCGGCGACGATCGGCGATCCGCGATCCAATTTAAGCCTCGGGATTCCAACTTGAACAAGGATGGCCCGAAGACTTAGCGACACCTCGGGATAGCGGCACGAGGCTCGGGGTAGCGGTGGTGGCCGGAAATGGCCGGGAACAATCCCGACAATGAACAGTGGCGGCGTAACGGGGACCGAGTTTCGGGGCTGTTTTAGGGCGGCTTCGAGGTTTTCGAGTGGCTCACGGGCTGGGGAAAGGTTCGACCATGGTCGGGGGTCTTCGGGTGGCTCCGGGTGGCACTGGTAGCGACCGAAGGTGGCGCGAGGCGGCGGAGCAGCAGCTCGGCGAAGCCGGGCGTGAAACAGGCGAGGTTTGGGCGAAACATGGGAGGTTGGCCGAGGCATTTTCGAGCTCTACGAGCTCCGATCGGTTTCCGACGGCCGTGAGGGACGGTGAGGGGTCGAAGGCGGTCGGCCGGGATTGGCTGGTGACCGGCGGGAGCTGGGCGGACGAGGCCTGGACGGTCATGCACGGAATCGGCTCCAAAACGAGCACGCCGGGTCGTGAGGGCTGTTCACGACGGTTCCGTGGCTTCACGGCGGCTAGCGACGGTCTTACGGTGGCCGGGGGGTCGAGAGGAAGGATGACGAGGTGGCTGGTGGTGGTCGGAAGTGGCCGCAAGGGCGGTTGCAACCCGAAATGCACTACGAGGCCGAAACAGGGCGGGCGGATTGAGGGCTCCAGCGGCGTTCACGGCAGTCCGATGGGGTACGGGCGGCTAGATGGGGTCAAGAGGGTCGTGGTGAGGGTGGACAACGACGCGGCAGTGGTGGTGGTCGGGCGAGGCGTGAGGCGGGCTCGGCGGCTCAAACGACCTCGGGTGCCAAAATAGAGCGAGATGGGTGTCGGGGCTCCTGCAGCTGTCCGGCGGCCTCGTGGCGACAGCGGGCGGCTGTCGGAGGAGGCGGAGTGGCGGGCAGTGACGGGTGGTGGTGGCTGGAGGCGAATGGTGGTGGTGGTCGGGCAAAGATTGCCAAGGAAGGAGGAGAAGTCGTGCGGTTGTGAGGAGAGCGAGAGAGAGTGAGAGAGTGGTCGTGAGAGGGAGGGGGTAGCGGGAGAGAGAAAGAAGAGGGAGGAGAGAGAGTTGACTGGGGGGTTGGGGATTTGATCAAGATGGGGCCCACGGGTCTCTTCAAATTAATTATTTTCGTCCCACATGCATAATATCTAAGGGCGAAACGGTTTTTTGATAAATCGGGGTGATCGATTTTTTTTGGCTCAACCAATGAGAAATAAAATTTGGATTTTCACAGAGTTAGACTCGGTCGGGACTAGGCTAGGATGCGAGGATTAAAAATCCTAAATCGCGGTGATCACGATTTCGAGACCCAATCGAAATCGAACGACATTTCGGAAATCGTTCAAAATTCGTCACTTTGGTCCTTGCGATCCGAAATTTGCATCGACTAAAATTCAATTCTCTTCCTTTTTATCGTATTTGGGAAAATTACAAAATTCGAATTTCCCGAGCGTCACAATAGTTGGGCCAAATTGATGAATTTTGTACTGTCTTTTCTCATAAAGTTGCTGTAATTTGAATCTTTTGGTATGGACTCAGTCCGATTTCAACCATGACTAACTTGAGTTCTTATTCTTCTTTCGGGATATGACTTACATGAGGATGGATTGAAGGTATAGACTCTTTCTCTCTCTCTCTCTCTCTCTCTCTCTCTCTCTCTCTCTCTCTCTCTCTCTCGTGCAAGTTGCATATGAGAATTTTAACTTAACGGACTTCTTTGCAGGCTGGTATGGCTGCTGCACATGGAGTGACCGGGACAAAGTCACTTTGCTCTTGAGAATCCCCGAAATATGGTTCCTTCGCTCAAGGGAATCGGGGGCACGCCTTTCGTTACTAGATTTCTCGGGTGCTATATTTCTACGAGCTCGGTAAGGTGAGTACATAGTTCCTGGTCTTGTTTCTCCGTTGATCCCGAGAAGTGTTAAAAGTGTCATTGCTCCGATAATCTCATAGTCAACATCTTCTCATCTTTAAAGTCGTTTCCATTGCTAGTTTGTTGTGGTCCACCCTCTGCAATTTCATTGATGTCTTAGAACAGGATTTGCCAGTTTATGCGGAACATTCTTAATGACTTACGACTTAGGGGATCATTTTGAGAATCACGTAGCAACAATTATGCTTTCACGATTGGCGGTTTATTAGAGAAAGACGGCATGACGTTTACCTTCGGTAGAACCACAAAAAGATGTCCTCTGGAAGTCACTTTGAGGATCCACAGTCCATGACTTTACTAGAATGTATTGCTCTAACTTACGTAGTTACGCACAACTTCAGCCCCCACTGGATCAAGTACCCTTTTACGATCAAGGCCCGGTTTTTTTCTTTTTCATGCTTTGAGACCTTTTGTGTCCTAACAAAAGAATTTTTGGTTTTCCAGGTCATGACTTGGGCCGATTTAGGCCTTATGACGCCCGAAAATTTGGCCCTCGGGGTCGGGACCAAATTCAATAAAAATATCCTAATGGTATGAAATTTCGAATCGCCGGGGACGAAAGTGACAAATTTTGGACGATTCCCGAAATGTCGTTCGATTTTGATTGGGTATCGAAATCATGGTCACCGCGACTTAGGATTTTAATCCTCGGGCCTAACCATTTTTCCGGACCGAACCTAGCCCGTGAGAATCCGATTTCGGCCCTAATCGGTTGAGCCAAAAATTCGTTCGGTCCCGATTTGTGAAATTACCATTTCGCCCTTGGATATTATGCATATGGGACGAAATAGTTTAATTTTGGATGAGACCCCGGGCCCCACCTCGGTCAAACCAGCCCCACCGGTCAAACTCTCTCTCTCTCCTCCCTTTTCTCTCTCTCTCGCCGGGCAATGGTACACGTACACCCCCTCACTTTTTTTTTCTTCTTCTTCACCGACCTTTCTCTCACCCTCTCTTCTTCCTCTCATTTCTTCATTTTCAGCGACAACTTTGGCCACTTCAAGCTTCCACGATAAACTAAGACACATATAGAATCCCCTCGACGCCACCGGACTACCGCCGCACCGCCGTAACCGCCGGAAAGTCGACGGCAAGAACCCTTCCCGAGTTGCTCTTTTTCCGCCGAGCCGCAGTTGCAGAGCCGGGTGCACTGTCCCCGAGCTACCACCGCCTCAACGACCACCACCTCGGCCTCCAGCCACCTCCTCCGACCTCCTCCGACCTTGCTCCGCCACCTGCAGTAGCCGCAAAGCCGCCGAAAAGGCCGGGAAAGCCCGAACCCCGACTCCGCCCTATTTTGGCCCTTAGTTGCGCCGGTTCTTTTCTCGGTTGCCACCCGCCGTCCCGACGCCTTCCTCCGCTCACCTCCGACCACTACGACTCCCCAACATCCCCTCAAACCATCCCCAACAGCCCCTCGAAGTCCCGACGCCGCCGGAGCTCGGAACAAGCCCCCCGACCACTCCGCTTTCGGGTGTCTCGCCTGCTTCTGCTTTGCAATTTTTGTGGGTTATTGCCGACGCCTCGCTCCGGCCACCACAAGCCACCGCCGACCACCCCAGGCCGTCGCCCTTGATCTCGAGTTGTCCCACGCAGCCACCGGAAGCCTGCCGCCACCTCGTGGAATCGCGATCGGCCCCGAAACGCCTCTCCCCGCCCGGTTCCCCTGTTTTTCGCCACCGCAGCAAGCTTCGTTTGCTGTTGCCGGCGCCGTCCGGCCGCCCTCCGCCACCCCCCACTGGTCCCGAAGGTCATTCTTGACCGGTAGGTGAGTCCCCTAGCCGGCCCCGGCCTCGCCTCAGCCCGTGAGGTCGAGTTTTCCTCAATTCAACCCCGGACCCTCTATTTTTACACTGTGGGTTCTGTTTTTCCAGCCCTCGCCGGGAGCTCCAGCCGCCGAGCCTAGCTGCTGCCGTCGCCACGAGCTCGCCGTGATTTTCGGCCGTGAACAGTGTCGTCGGAGCATCACGCCGGTGAACAGGTGTTTCCGGGAGGTGACTAGTGATTTCGGGCCCGGCCTCGAAAATCGTGCCCGACCCGACCTCGACCGCCGTTGTTGGTGAGTTGACCCTAATCCTTGGTTAGGGCGCTAATTGCGCCTAGGATTAGTTAATTAGTGGGTAGGGTATTGAGGTAGGTTTGATTATGGTCGGATTAGTTAGAAATCGGGTTTAGGGTAAATGGCCATAATTGATTAAATTAGAATTGTCTCGTGGCTAATTGATGTTAGATGATCGATCTGTGTATTGTGATTTGATCGCGAGCGAGCGATAGGTTAAGAACGAGCGATCGATTGGTAATTTTAAATCAAACCGACTAATCAATGACTCGCACGAATTGAGCCTTATGGAGCATAATCGAAATGGCTTATTCGTGTGGAATTGATGATTATGTTTTGGGCGGTTCGCCTTTAGTTGAAATGCTCGTTGAGTGGATTGGTGTTGTTTGGGGATTAATTGTCCCGTGTGACCTTGCAAAGATCTATTTGGTAGTCTGCATTCATATGACCGTGTGCAGTATCAAAGACATAATTTGGCATTAAAATGGCCTTGGGCCGAGTCGTTGAGCACGTTGTGTGAGCATCCGGCCTAAATCAAAGAGAATAAATTGATTGATGTGTCGGGTGTCTTTGCATGGTCATGTAAAGGAACGATGAGGGGTTTTCCTGGCAAGTTCGTGTTGTACACGGAGTACACACCGTATCATTTTTATGGGACCACACGACTTGCCGAAGCACGATAATTCATGCCCCGTATGGTACGTACGGTTTTAAGGGATTATCGGATGCCGGTCGCAGCTTGTGATGGACCGACGCCCGTTTAGGGATGCCTACTACTTGTGCCGTGCCGCACCTGGATACACCGCTTGTAGTAGCCGATGCCGAGAGGGAAAAGGAACATGCTTGGTCCTGCTGGAAGAATGCGGGATCGCATTAATTATGAGAGTCGATCACGCCGGAGCGTGGATCCTCGTCATTGTGGCGCCGAGAACGCGATCATCGTTAATAAATGGACTTATGTGGTGTCCAAAGTGCATACTTGTGAGTGTGATGCTTTGTTCGGATGGTTGTCGATATGACACGTTGAGTCGAGTCAAGCATTGCATTATGTGTGGTGAAGGCTGTTAAGTGTGCATGTGGATGATTATTGTCTTGTAATGTGCTTGCTGGATATATATTTATGTTGTTGGTTTGTGATCCTCGCGTTTAGGATGTTATGGGTGAATCGGTGTCCTAATCAAGCTTAGGCTTGATTCATCGAGATTTATATTTCACCCCGTCGTGGGTTAATATTTTCGGACCCCAAGTTTTAAGCATGCCTCCAGGTGCGTCGCGGCGTCCCAATGGACATGGATACATCCATTGAGGAGTTCTCGGTAGGTCCAAACAGTATATATTAGAAAAGGGACCTTTGTTTGGGTAGATGAAGGGGACCATACCGGAAGCCCCACGAGATATGAGGCTTAGTATTATCGTTACGGGGATATGACCACGGGGCCATTGAAGCCCTCCGAGGTACCGAGGGACGAAATTCCTGCTTGGTGTCACCTCGCTCCAAAGTGGAGGATGACCTAGAGCACTCGTAACGGAATCTAGGAACATTCCGGAGAAGTCCCCGGTGATCGAAGAAGAGATAGAAGTTATTGAGATATCTACTTTAGAGGAAGAGAATGCGGAAGACTTGTTGGAGACAAACCATGTTAGCCCGTCCGAGTACGACCCCGACGAAGATGAGGAGAGGTCCGATGGTAGCGCGACTGGTAGTTGTAGAATAGGTAGGGCTCAATTTTGGAGGTCCTCTTAGAATAGAGGCGTAGTGGAAGAACTTGGAGGGTTGTCTTTTTGTTTAGTCCCTCGGTTCCCCTCGACCTTTGCTCCGGGTTGACTGTAAATAACCGTTGATGTTTTTGTATTATAAGGTTGTCGTTTGTCCCAGGTCATCTTTGTTAATCGAATGGAGTTGCTTTCGTTTCCGCTTGTGCTTTTCATTTGCGTTAAATTTTGAATCCGTCTAGTAAGGCCGTTGGATCCTGGGAATCTTTTATGAAAACGGTCGTGGTGGGATGTTATCGAGCCCGAAGGGTTCGGGGCGTGACGAGCCTGGCAGAGGTTTTTCTCTTGTAGACAAAGATAAAATTCTTTTAAATCTTTTTCAGGTTGTTTTCTTCCTCGAACAGACTTCATTTTATAATTTCTGTATCCTGTTGAACGTATCACATGCTTAATCGATTGTCAACAATATGGAAAGTCACAGATTCTCATTGCCAACAGAGATTCTGATACCGCCGTCTCAATTCGGTGGACACCGATGTTATTAACAGCATATGATCCTGTCATATTTTTAGGTACTTGGCAATTGGCGATAGTTGCAAAGAAGGAATTTGAAACTGTCCTACATCGAAAGAAATGCATTATCTCTTGGACAGAATGAACTAAGTCTTCAAGTTCCAAATGCCGGAAGATTGGGTACCTGTAGCCCTGCTTCTTTCACTCTCAATACAGCATACTTCAGCTTCCAAAGTATCGCCTGTGTGTATGTGCATCCCGTTTGCCTGACAACTTCAATGGCCAAGTTTCCCCAACTGCAGCCGATTTCAAGAACTTCATGCGTATTTTCGATTCTTGCCTACATTTGGATAAGGCAAACATTAGTTACAAACCCATAAGAACGTCACCCCGTCAAGCAGCCCATCAAGTAAAACTTACCTTTCTCATCAAAAGAGAGATTTTTCTCATCTGTGCCACCTTTAGGTCTTCACCTTCCATCTTTCAAATTTTCAACAGGACAACAATGCGTCAATATTTTGAGCCACTACACTTCATTAATATATGATTTGTATTTGTTCTCGTTTCTAACGCACATATTCAGCAGCAAAACTTCAAAAATGGGTTGTGGCTGCTGACCTTGACTACTGCACAGGAGTATGCCATAGTCTCATCCAAGAACAGCGAAAAAATTTCGTCAATCTGCAAACATGACGAAATGGAAATCATTTTTACAGCATACTGTGTGTACAAGCACATTCTTGCTTTTGATGTACATCAATGTTGAGAAACTGACAGAGTACTCTGGTTCGCTCTGTTCCCTTGAGAAAATTCTAGGAAAAAAGATGAGGAATAAAGTATCTACCAGATCATAATGTTGGGAAATGTTCCTACGAGCTTGAGTTAAAGTGTTCTGCCTTGAAACATGCTTGAAGTAGTACTTAGCCGAAGCAATACCAGCTGTTAATATCAGCAGGTGAAGACCTAAAGGCGGCACAGATGAGAAAAATCTCTCTTTTGAGGAGAAAAGTTAGTTTTACTTGATGGGCTGCTTGATGGATTGACGTTCGACTGGTTTGTGACTAATGCTTTGCCTTATCCAAATGTAGGCGAGAATCGAAAAGACGCACGAAGTTCTAGAAATCTGCTGCAGTTGGGGAAGCTTGGCCATTGAAGTTGACGAAGTTCTAGAAATCGGCTGCAGTTGGGGAAGCTTGGCCATTGAAGTTGTCAGGCAAACCGGATGCAAATACACAGGCATTACTTTGTCAAAAGAGCAGCTGAAGTATGCCGAATTGAGAGTGAAAGAAGCAGGGCTACAGGTACCCAATCTACCGGCATTTTGAACCTTGAAAACTTACCTCATTCTGTGCAAGAGATAATATATTTCTTTCGATGCAGGACAGCATCAAACTCCTTCTTTGCGATTATTGCCAATTTCCAAGTAGCTGCAAATATGACAGGATCATTCCCGGTGAGTTTCTCGCCATTTTGTGTTGTGTTAATATGGTTACCATAAAGAGGCTTAAAAGACTGTCCTAACAGGTTGGAATCCACGGTGAGATGATAGAAGCAGTCAGCCACGAGCAAATGGAGGAGTTCTTTGGCTGTTGTGAATCGGTGCTAGCCAAAGATGGACTTCTTGTTCTACAGGCGTGAGACACAGAACGGTTTTGAGGCTCGAATAATTGTTACAAAAGCTTAAGACGTGCTTATTTTTTTTTCCGCTTGTGTGGTAAATTCCACTAGTTCATATCCATACCTGATGAGCAGTACGACGAATACAGGCAGAGTTCAGACTTCATGAAAGAATATATCTTTCTCGGCGGCTGCCTGCCTTCCTTAAGCAGGATAACATCAGCTTGGGCCACCGCGTCCCGACTTTGGTACAATTGTGTATCATTAAGTACATAAGTTTCTTTGTTCTTCTTCAGTTCATCTATGCACCAAAAGATCTTCCACTACAGCGTGGAGCATCTGGACAACATAGGAATCCATTATTACCAAACACTTCGATGTTGGAGGAAGAACTTCATGGAGAAACAGAAGTGACAAGCGACATGAAGCTGCGATCACTTTGGTCCAATTTCCCCGGATTTGTCATCGGTCATGACACATCTCTCCTTTTGTAGGGAAATATTAGCTCTGGGATTCGACAAGAAGTTCTTAAGGTCGTGGGAGTACTACTTCGACTATTGTGCAGCTGGTTTTAAGTCGCACACGCTCGGAAATTATCAGGCAATTCCATATTTTAGGAAGTACTACTTTCTTTCCTCGTCATGGGAGAAGTTAGCATTCCCTCTCCTCAAGTTGAAAATAATGCAAGTGCCGCTTACAGTGCACTTTTTCCTTTTGGTGCTTCTTCTACAAAGTGTTATGACCTTCAAAATGCAGATTGTGTTCTCACGTCCAAGACAATGATGCTGCTTTTGCCAATCGGTATGTGAGTTTCCCCCTTTAAGTTGATCATTTCCTTGCGAAGTGACAAAGCAGTAAGCACAGCCAATTTAAGCCAGCTCACAAGAGATTCCCTCAGGGTCATTCAGCCTGGAAAAATTTTGCTGCTTCTTTCAGTGATTCAACGTTGTCATTCAGCCATTGGTTCCTGGAAAAATTTTGTTGCTTCTTTCAGTGATTCAACGTTCTTTGGTTGTGAAAACCATATTGAAACCTGCGAATTATTCTTGTTGCGAGAGAACAATTCTCCTTTTGTTGTCCAGAGCAGTTATTGATTCAGACGAGGGATCGGCCAAAATTCTTCTCCTGCAACTAGCAGCAAATCATCTGCATTCGAAGGTGCAGAAACATGCAGTTCTGTAACCCGCTTTCGACAGTTTGGATGTGAGTTGAGAGCGGGAGATTACTTTAGGCAGTTTCGATCGCCCATTAGATGTCTGCATCAGATGAACGAGACGTGATTGTATCCCGCCACAGTAATTTTCCTCAATCTGATAGTAACTTTCTTAACATGGGTTTGGTAACTTAGTTCCAATAGCTCAAGTTTAACTTCTGCTAGATCTTGCAGTTTGTCACGGGACTAACGAAAGATGGCATTTTTTGCATTCCATGGAACTTGGAATTGAACGACAGTTGACAGTTGCACTTGCCAACATATAAATAGAGGGGAAAGACAGAGAGAGAAGCAACCCGCCAAAGCTCTCACTGTCGCTGCAAAAATGGTGGAAACCCCGTCACTCGACGCCTTCTCGCGTTGGCCACATCTCCCAACCCGACAAGAACTTAGTCCGATTCAATCCCCGTGAACGCTGTCCTTCGCGAGTCAATCCTTCTTGCCCTTCTGCAATCTCCATCGACAGAGCGATCTCGCAAGTTTTCGACCCAGATGGCGAGAAATGGCCTCGTCCCCGGTCCGAGCGCCTTCAACAATCTGCTGAGCTCTCTCATTCGGTCGGGCTCGTTCGACGAGGCGTGGCGTCTGTTCAGTGATACAGGGGACAAAGTCGGAAGCATCGACGAGCGGAGTCTCGGGATCATGGTGAAGGGCTGTTGCGAAGCTGGTCACTTGGACCGAGGTTTCGAGGTTTTCGCCCGGTTGAAGGAGATGAATTGGTCCCCGGTGGCCTACGTGTACACGGCCTTGATCGATGGCTGCTGCAAACGTGGCGACGTCGAAAGGGCTGGCGGATTGTTCTCCGAGATGAGCGGGTTGGGTTTAGTTGCCAAGCGCAACACCTACAGAGTGTTGCTTGATGGGTATTTGAGGAAAGGCATGAAGGGAGATGGTTTCGAGTTGTACCGAAAGATGAAGCTCAGTGGGGTTGTTCCGAGCGTACATACTTGCAACCTCATAATGAACGTGCTTTGCAAGGGAGGTGATGTAAACGGTGCCTTTGAACTGTTCGATGAAATGCGCGAGCGAGGGATCGCGTATGGCGTCGTTACATTCAACATTCTCATTAGGGGCCTGTGTCGCGACTCGAGAGTTTGGGAAGCCGAGAGGTTGGCGGACTTGATGAAAAGGAACGGCATATACCCGGACGTGATTACACATAACACCCTTATACATGGATTTTGCACGTGTGGAAAGTTGGATAAGGCTTTCAGCTTATTTGATCAACTGAAGTCAAATGGTCACTCCCCATCCTTGGTTACATACAACACTTTGATAGCAGGATTTGCTAGAGCCAAAAATTTGCCTGCAGTGACTGATTTGGTGAAGGAGATGGAGGAGAGAGGCGTCTCTCCTTCGAAAGTGACCTATACTATCTTGATAGATGCCTTCGCACGGTCAGACGACATGCAGAAAGCATCTGACGTCTATTCATCCATGGAGAAGGCAGGATTTGTTCCTGATGCGCACACATACGGTGTTTTAGTACACGGGTTGTGCACGGAAGGTAACATGAAGGAAGCATCGAAGTTGTTCAAGTCGATGCGTGATGGACACGTAGAGCCCAACGATGTGATATACAACACGATGATCCACGGATATTGCAAAGAGGGCAGCTCGTATAGGGCCCTGAGTTTGCTTACGGAAATGGGCGAGAAAGGAATGGTCCCCAACTTCGGCAGCTACAGTCGAACTATTGAGGTTCTTTGCAAGGATTGCAAGTGGCAAGAGGCAGAGGATTTGCTGAATGCCATGGTGAAGTCAGGTATGACACCGCCTGTTTCTCTTCATGATGTGATTTCAAGGGCAAAGAGTGGCGGCACAAGTTAGGGTGGCAATACTGAGCTCATGATGGAGCTCTTTGTGGAAAGTCAATTTGGATGGACTAATCCAATGGCATAGTCCAAAGAGTTGCTCGGCGGTGATTGGCCGGCGCCAACGGGCAAGTATCGACCTCTGCATCTGTTAAATTTTACCGTGCATCTTGGTGAGTTTTCACTAATCATGAGTTTCACCGGCGGATGGTTGGGTATCAAGTTGTGGATAATTTTGGTAATGCCCAGACTTTGCAGTATACAGAACATTTTAGATTTAAGGATTGATTATGAGAGGTTTGTCGTGATTGTACTACATCTAACTACTGTGTTAATCATTGATTGCTGTTATTGATCCAGAATGGAAAACCATCTTTTACTGTTGATAAGTGAGGCACCTTTATCTATTCCTTACCCGACAAAGAAAACAACACCGAAGAAAGTGTAAAAGATTGGCAATTGTGCAAAGAACCGTGAGAAAATGTTAGCCCGTTTTTTCAGTTTTTTAATCTAATTTAAATAAGATGTGGAGAATAACATAATATAAAATGACCTGCACACGAGAGAGAAAATAGCAACAACAAAAAAATGTCACCGTTTCCCATTAGCTAAATTGATGGTATTAATGAAATGATTTGATTGGATAAATTGAACATATTTTAGGACTTGATTACACTATTTGAAAGTTTTAGTACTTAATCGTACTCTCGTAGTAAGTTTTAAAATTTTTAGTGCATTTATTTTATTTTTTCAAAATTATTGAGAGCTCTACTTATCCATGATGCTGCCAAAAAGTTAAAAGTGTGTTATGATGCATCAAATGTGAATCTTCTTTTCGCGTTTCTTATATTGTCTAGTTGCACATAAATTCAAAAGACAATGCATCTATAATTAAGGAATTTTCTAGGAAATTATTTATTATTTTTTGGAGGGAGAAAAAGTTCCACGAGCGAAAAGAGAGCATGTAAACCAGCAAGCAAGCCACCAAAGCTGTCAGACAAAGCTGGATTTGTCTGCATCTTGATTTCTCTTTCATTAAATGAAAGCACGAGTGCCCACCACCTCTTCTCCTTCATTATGAGACTCCAACGTTCCCTTTTTTCAAACACTTTGGAGCCACAACCCCAGATTTGAACACCCCCTCTCTCTCTTCCCTCAAATCAAGATGCCCATTACCACACCCACCCACCAGAACCCACACAGTCTCCCTCTCTCTGCCTCTGTTCCTTCATGGGCTTTCTTCATTTGAGGCAAACTCCTCTTCCATGAAGATCTTCAAGACTTGAAGACCCTCGCCCCCAGTGAGACTGAGCTTCTGCAAAACCTCCACCGTTGATGGGGTGCTTTCTCGCGTGTTTTGGGCTCTCCAAGAAGCGAAGGCGGAGAAGAAAGCCAATCCATTCTGAAGACCATGTACATAAAACCCTTTTTTTTTTTTGTTCCAAAGTTTGAATTTTTTATCTCCCTGTTTCTTGATCGATCTTCTTGGCTCTCTCCACAGGACGCTCACCAAGTGCTTGTGTTTTTGGGGTTGTTGCAGGTTGGCCGGGGAAAATATGAGCCTCTGGATAACTCGTCCCAACTAGATCTAGAAATCGCCCAGGACTCTAGCACCTCAACCTCTTCCTTGAGGTTAGTTGATTCTTCCTTAAGGAAAGTTAATTAAATTATTGATTCACTGGGGCAATTACTTGATGATTTTGCAATGCTTTTGCTTTTATATAGCAAGAAACAGTCTAGTGCTAAGACCCGAAAGAAAGTCCGGTTCAACTTGAATGTCCAGACCTACGAGCCAATCCCCAATGCGGATGCTTATTCCTCGGAGAGTGATGAAGATAAGAGAAGACCCGACGATGAAACGCCCCGGCTAGATCCATCCCCAACACTACCTAATGTGGGTTCAATTGCTTCGACAGGTGCTGTCTATTCGGAGAACTATAGGTATCAGAACTGCAGAGACAGCTCTGATGAGGAAGAAGAATTGCTTTACGATGACAGCGATTTCGAACTCAAAGATGAGGATGATCATATAGGCAGTGATGATGATATCGATTTTTATGGCAATATGCAGGATTCTAGAATGAGTCAGAAGCAAATTCCCCTGCAAATCAATTCTTCAGTGTCTTCGAGTATGAAGGAACAAGTTTCTCTGTGGCGGTCAGATTTGGACAAAACTGAAAACCTGATATCCCATCATTCCACGAGTGTCCTAGAAACAAGAACTCTGAACACAAGTGAAAATGCTCGATGTAGGACTCAATATGTCGACCCTGTACTAAACCCAGTCGAAAATCTTATGCAGTGGAAGAGAATCAAGGGGAATGCCACGCTGGTTAAGCACCAGCAAAAGGAGAACGTAGAATTGGAGAAACAATTCCGCTCGCCATTTTCACTGAATGCTAGCTTTAGTCCATCGGCTTCCTCTTTGGGATCCAATTCAGTTGCTTCTAAACCTTTTGGGGTGGTGAACACGAGCCTTTCAAACTGGCTGGTCTTGCCTGACACTGTTCCGTCCGAGAATGCACCTGTCAGTAAGAGCAGCACCATCTTATTCAGGACAGTTTGATTGGGGCAAAAGCGTGTTTTATTGAGCTGATTTCAGTCATCAACAGAAGTGATCGAGATGAACTTCATGGGAATCGCAGGAATGATAAGGAAACAGCTGATGAAACCCCAGTCTGCTGTAATAAAGCAATGCACATGGCAATACAATTTTACAACATTGTGGTCAGGATTTTCATCCATCATCCTGGATAAAGACAGCAAACTTGAGTCACATACTTGCTGTTATCCAATGTTTTGTGTGTTTTGAATTATATTCTTTGCCTCTTACAAGGCAACGATTGTTTCTGGTCTCTGCTTGTTTGTGAGAGGATTTGACTTTTTCCCCTTAAGGTATTTGGGGATGCTTGACTACTTCTGGTTGTTTTTTTTTGTTGGTGATGATCATACATTGTTTGATTGACTTGAAGAACTGCCAAGGGTTGACTGCGAATTTCATTATGACACCAATATTCTCAGCATCACAGTTCATCTATTTATATCTGAACAGAACCAAAATGAAGGTAGAACTCAATTTGGGCGACGAAATTTCTGCAAAAATCACGCATTTGAGATCCATGCTTATTCTCCTAATATCTGTTGGTGGAATGAAAGGACGATTGTCGTGCTTCGGAATCATCCCCTTTGTTCCACATCAAGCATCTCAAAAATAGTATCGAGTTGAGAAGTGATTACTGATCATTCCTCGCTCAAGACCTATTCCGAATACCAAACTCAAAAACATTCTCTTGAGACCGACCCAGAAGCACGGATTTCATGCTTCAGTAGTTCCCGAGGTGCTCGGGAGAAAAGGCTTCGGCAAATACAATTTTGAGATTACTCCAGTGCTCAAAGAATCCACGACACTCAAATGTTAGCCAGAAACAAAGAAGAACGATGACTTCAGTTGGTATCTCTTTGGATTATACGACGCTTGATATTGTTCAAATAAAGGCATCTGTTTCAGGAGGCGCTATATGCTTCAACCAGCACGGATTTGTGTACTTGGGCCAGGGCCGTTCATTTTATAAAAAAAAAAAGAAAAGGAAGGAGAACCATACGATCAGACAAACAGAAATGAACTGGGAAGTTGCTGTCCCTACTTTGAAAAAATTTTCGATAGGAAGAAGTAATTTTCAAGAAAACTCGCCAGCAACTGATTTCAGAAAATTCGCTTTTTGTCTTAAAGAAGTTGCTCAACCACTTGCGAGCTTTACTCTAGTGCTATGAACAAAATAAAATAAAATAAATAGTTACTCACCAACTCCATAATTGTGGAAACTTACTGTTCTATTTCTTACCACCGAGGTAGTTGGCCAAGCGTTCAAAGGATTACCACGATGTCATGAGTTCAATTCACATTGTGAGCGAACCCTTAAATAGCTCGTGTTACATTGCCTAGCTGTAGCATATCTCGTGTGACGAGGCTTCCTAAATGCGAGCACCTTCGTGAGATTGCAGAGACGGGCTCACCAACTTTTGGACTCTCGGTTCGGAAGTGATGCAAAGCAGCAAAGGCTTAATTGAACTTCCCGAAGTAGATACAAGACCCTTTCGGTGACTTCCGGAACGGGCTCTTAGCCCCGGGCCCCTCTTTGCTTTTGATTATGAAAAAGGATATTGCAACTTACTTTTTTACGTGGAAAGGTGCTAACCACGTTTAACAATTACTAACCTTTATGTGATGATTATAAAGTTACTCATGACTTTAGGAAGTAGACAAATTACTAATAACTTACAACATAGAAATTGTATTCATAACGTAAGAAGTTAGCATTGGATAAGATATATTCAAATCACATCATCTTTCACTTGAATTAATCTGGAAGACGACGTTCATCACTTATGGGGGGTTGCCTTCCTGTGAATGTGAAATGGGTATTGCAATTTTTTTTTGTGTGTGTTTGTTTGTTTAAGATTAGTTAAAAAGAAAAGAGAAAAACATGTCGGTATATGGTTCTATCATAAAATAGAAGTAACATTTCCACATTTTTGCTACCAAGAACTATGCACTTATGTTAGCTACTAATATTTTCTATGTGATAAGTAGATTCAAATTGGGGGAAAAAAATTACCTATGATTAGCTGGTAAGTTTTCAGTGATGGCAATAGCTTCTTCTTGCATAACAAAATATGTGTCAACCTATCATCTTGTACAAAAAGTTTTACCATTGTAGCAAATACTAATATCTCATATGATCGTGACACTGGTAAGTTGTATTCTAGCGTTCCTTCACCCGTGCGGCCTTAGGAAAATCTTCCCAAGTCAGCTGACTCATACGCACACTCACTCGAGTGTCGTACAGAGAGAGAGAGAGAGAATTGGATTGCCTATGAAGAGACCCCTATATACATACAAGAATGGAGACCCATCCTTGTACCGGAATTTGTTGGGCCGTGATACTTCACTCTTACTTTTTATGCTTAATTCAATTCTTGCGGCACACGCCCTTCACATTGTCCGAATAAGGTTTTTTCCACATACGAAGTCTGACTTGGGAATTCGTACCTAATTTTCCATACCGTGTGGCAATCAGAAGCGGTCTTATCGAACATGGTTCTGAGAGTTTGGTGATCTTTATAGATGGTTGTCAAATGAGTTCTAATATGCTTAGTAAATCTTAATACAGAAAACCATTAAGATTAATGTCGTTAGTAACGCTTTACTTCCTAGTGATATTCGTAAGTGATTAGTAAATCGCTCATAGGCTCAAGATTTACAAGATCTCTACTTATTCACTCTCATTTCTTTGCAGAATCACCATTTCCTGCCTGCTGAACTAAAATGACCATCTAACCAAAAACAAACAGAACTAAAATGACCAGATGATGCACGACTTATTGTTCTCCCCGCACAACTTTGACGAATCACACAACACAGAAAGCACAGAGAGATATATATATATATATATATATATATATATGTATATATGTGTGTGTGTGTGTGTGTGTGTGTGTATGTATTAAGCCAAAAAAAACGGATAGCAACATGGTCAAAAACTTCCTGCGTGGTAATCTCACCATCAATTAGACTCGTACTCGGCTAAATACGGTATGAATTCATGTGTAATGTAATTATACATAGTATTGCATCTTAGATGAACCCAACACCTTCGTTCCTCATTCGAGACAAAGCACTACTCTTCCTCCTCGGTTCATAGCCGTAGTCACTAAAAGACTCATGACATCGCAGAGAACACTCTTAGTGGATTCAATTTTCATTGCGTGCCATTCCTGAACCAAACAATCATCCTCAAGCAAATCCCACTGACTTTCCATTAAGTGATGGTGTCGACATGGGCCAATCTGCTATGTCGTGATGCGCAAGAGTCATATCACTTCTACATTATGGTGCATATACAAGAATCATTATCGTCATCATCACTGTCGCTTGCATCACTGCAGGACAAACAAGGCAATGCTTATCACAAAGCATCAAATTCAGGGAAAGAGCAATGAAAGTCCAAGTAACATCTGGAGAAAGGTGAAGCAGGAAACAAAAAAAAAAGGAACTAGAGAGTGCACTCAACTGGCAAAAACCACAAAGATTGTTCAGATGAGATTATTTATACAGCATACACGTTCTTTATCATCTCTTCTTTGCCAATGGTTGAGAGTTCGAGCATTCAGAGATATGATTTAATCAAGCAGAGAACAGTGATTCTACAACGACTACTATTGCTTTCGTTTGACTCTTGTTAAGGTCAATGGCTTCCTTCTCGAGTACCCCTACTCTATTTTCTGCTTCATTGGCATAAAGGTGACTATGCATCATATGTGGACAGAACTCAAGTATATACTCGAACTCAAAGGCAGGGAAGAATATTCAAAAGCAAAGAGATCGAAGGGAGGAATCTGGAGATCTGTTCACACCAAGTTTACATCAGGCTTTATGCATTTGAAAAGGATGCACTCATCATCAGACAGATTAGCTTATTTAGTACTACGATGACCAATTAGAGATGGAACATGTATCACCACTTTTCTGCCGCTTAGCTAATTTGCAGTTACAGCATAGAAGTTCTAAATCAAACCAAAACAAAGGCAACAAGAAAATTAGGAGACAAGAAAAGTACAGCAACTTGTGCAGACAATTTCAGTGATAATGGATTCCTAATAGACACTCAACCCACCATACACTACTATTGCAGCAACTCTTTTGCAGACAAATCAAACTGCGTCAACTTTTTCTTAGGAGAAGACATGTCTCTGGCCATTAAATTCCATGCCTCTTGTTCGCCCAATACAGAAGCCAAATTAAGTCGGGACATCCAGAAAACTATGAATTGTTTGTTTCTTCAGTGTATAAAGCTCATCATGCATTGGTTTTGATTTTCAAGGGATATTTATGGGCCTATGGTCAATATGAAGACCTACTCTCTTGTTAGTACCATAAGGATAACCTTTCCTAATTCTTCACATCGATTGTCTAAATTCCATTGCCCTGACCCTCTTCTATCTGGGATATATAAAACATGTATAGCACATTAAACTTCACTAATGCACTTCAATTTAGTAAAATGAATAGTGCATGGACTATCCACATGTTTTACACATAGCTTCCTGCAAGTGACAATTTCGTTACAGCTTTACAAGATTAGCATTACATGCACGAACACACAAAGATCATGCAACCTGTGAGGGTCACACCTTCCAAATGAACTGAACATTTAAAGAAAGCAAAATGTCATTACAGAACAATTATAGCAGTCCAGAACATGAGCTCACCAGTGGACCAGTGAGAAGGCACATTCTTTCAAAATTAAAGCAACAGATCTGCTTGATCATGAGCATCAAACCAACCATACGTAATTTGAAGGATCAGATGAAACCACTCATCTTTCGGCACTTGTAGAATCACTATCTTTCCTCCCCTAACTTACAAAGTCATCACATTCCCCATTCCATTGTATGTTAAGCTTTCATTCAAGTGTAGGCACTCATTTTTGTATTCGAAAGGGCCAAACGTAAGAAGATATTGATTATGGCCCAGAAAGGTTCATGCACTGCTTCGTTTTTATGAGAGTTAGGTCAACCTCTTCATCGCCTACTCTAGGCTGTAGATTTCAACAAAAAATATTCTCCACTACATCTTTGCACATTCGGATATTAAATTCCCCCCCAAGGTACATGGAGAATATTCGAAGTGATGACACAAATCAACCCTCAACCAACATAACTGGAATCCTCTTAATACCTCCTAGGTTGGAATTAAGATAACAAACCTTACTGTCGACATTCATTTGACAAGGACTAAAGTCTAATACATAATTAGAAATATAGATGAAGAGTGGAGATGATCTCAGATAGCTGAACTCTGAACACATTCGACAAAAAGACTGATAAAAAGGTCTTAACATGATAAATTATGCAATTTAAGGCCCTCTTCCTCCTCAAATATCATAATCTGCAAATTCCTGGGCGCAGTTTTCAATAATCAAGAAGGCTCAATGTTTTAACAGTATGATCCCAAATCTGAAGAAAATTGGTAAGGGAAGAGTAGAAACTGCTAAAAAGCATGTCTAGCATGGGCCTTTTGACAGTGGACCATGAAAAAGAGTTTTCGAATTATTTATATTAGTGGAAAAATCTAAAAGCCTTCTTACAAGCGACTGGTCGTTCTCATAAAAGATGGCCCAATCATATGATCACAATGTCTAAAAGAAAGTAAAGCTTCAGCCAATCCTTGACAAGCCCTAGATATGGCTTCTCAATTTTATTGGATTTCCTTCAAAGACTATTGTTGAATAGCTAAGCTGACAAGTTCCAGACATGGGAAAGCATAAACTGCAATTGTATCGACAAATGATGAAAAAATCTTGATCGACCTTGCTTCAGTTAGCATCACTAAAGCTCTAGTTGCTCGAACAATTTTAAATTAATAACTACATCAAATTTAGATTGCACCACCCTACTGAGAGTTTCCTACTAAGCGGAGTCGATTACATGGATCCTCTTAACCCATTGAGCTTTTGCTTATATGTATCCTCCAGTAATATTAAGTACAGACAAAAAACAACAGTTAGATACTTCCCATTTTCAATGACTAACATGAAACATTGTGTGCCCGAAGCCAAATTGTAGTTATGGCAGCAAATATTAACTTACCATGGCATACTGAACTAAAGAGATCACAACCATTCATTTCCACCCTTTGGAGAAATTGAAGTATCAAAGGGAAAAACAATATTAATAGTAAATTTTCTCCTTCACCTATGGAGGCTGCCAACTCTAGCATCTATTGCACTCTCTGGTAACTTATCAGGCATAAATCAAGTTCTATGGAGGCCATCAAAGGTCAAACTCCTTTTTCTTTCACACTTTTAGACTATACTGAGAATCAAGCACCAGCACCAGTATAAGAATACCACATCACATTGCTTCTGTTTATAGTTGCAAGACAACCTCAAAAGCACTTTACTAAGATTTCTTAGCTACATCATCCGTAGTAAGGCAGGATAGAAAACCAGTATTACAAAGTCAGACTAGTGTAAGATCATAACGACAATCTTCTCTGTTTTCTCATCTAAGAAGATAATAAGAACCATAAATCTTGCCCTTAACAGCCACCCACCGCAATTTGAAGTACCACAATCATGACAACAATGTCTAAACTTTAATAAGATTGAGGCAATTCAGCATAGAAAATGCTACATTAACCACCTGAATAAAATCTATAATCACAAACATGCCAGCTTGCACACTTTTAAGAGAATAATCAAACATTTAACATACTACTCATGGGAAATACCTTGGTTGAAACTCCAACACCTCGGTGAGATTATTGCCGTTGGTATCATTCCACGACACCTTCCTCCTCGTCTTCTCGGAAGTCCTGATCATCCCACCACCTCTCGGCGGCAACAATGACTTCACCTCGCTGTCCTCTTCTACATCACCATGACCCTCAACCTTTCCAGAGTCTACATCACTCACAGGCTTGACAGGCTTCTTATCATAGCCATTTGCTTCCCTAGCACTCTCATCCATCAACAGTTGCAACGCTACTTAGTACACGATTACCAAAATTTCTTCTGATGTCGAGTCAAAACCCGGATTAAAAAAGCATTAAGCAAGGAGAAAATCTTCAGGGTCTTTCGGACGGAAAAGGAAAACCCATATGCTCAAATTGCTTAAAGATCACGCGATCGCAAACTATCCAAAATATGCCGATCATTTTGGAGGGAGGCGTTAAAAACCATAAAACCCAAACGCACAAAGCCGATAGTCAACGCCCGCTTTTTGACCCGATCCTTGATCTAATCGCAGAAGATCAAACCAAAAGCCCAGCGACCCAATAATCACCAGACGCTAGAGATGACAGCAGAAACGAAAAGTTCCCAACTTTGCAACTGCAGATCGCGAAAATTTGAGAAACGAACGCCAATTGCAAACTTGGGATAGGAAAGGATCCACAGAAACAGCTGAAAGCCTAGAACCCAGAAAAATCTTGCAGATCCTTACGCGTTTCGACTTTGAAGCAGTACTCTCTGCTCGATCGAAAACGACAGGAACAAAGGAGACGATTATGCGCATTTGATGACGGCAGCGAAGCTGCGAAATAAAATACAATAGAGAGTTCGGGTTGGTGGACACGTGAATATAATTGGCATTGTGGCCTGTGGGACCCTCCCACACAAGCTAACTTTCTCCTATGTTGTTACTAATGTTAGTTAATATCGTTATGAGTAAGTAGTGTGCTTTCCTTACAAGGTGCATTTATGCAGATTTCTCTTTTGTGTTTTTCTTCGTCCTCCTCATGTGTTCTTCTATCCAAAGATAGTCACATAAAGTATAAATTTCGAAAGAAAAATGAAAAAAAAGTTATATCCCTTGTCCCGTGATGATCAATTAGATTCGCGATAATTGACTAGGAATGTATAGAATTTTCGTAACTTGTCACATTACTTTACACTATTTATTGTCATTCCAATCGTCCAAGGTGGTTCCAATGTTGTAGTAAAGCTCTAAGACTAAGTTTGTTTGGCAGATAATAAATGAGTTGGAATTTTTTTTTTCTAGAACTGATCCTTTTTTTTCTACCATTTTGTAACAATTAAACCTATCTTTTTTTTTTATCATAAATTCCAGTCTGCTGATCTTTAGAAAAGAGATGCTTCATATGAATACTGTAATGGTGGTTAGTTATGTGATTAGTAGTAATGCGTGTGACGATGGTACTTACCGATGAGATCATAAGAATTAAATATTAATGTGCATTTCTTCCGTGGAAAATTCAAGATTTGAAAAGCATTTTTCCAAAAATGATTAGGTGCATCGCTTAGAAAAATTAGCCAATGAAAATTATTGCCATTATCAACATCAATTGATACAAAACTATTTCCGTGAATGATGAAAATATTTTTCATTCATTGATTTTGTGAGCGATATATAATTAATTATCTTTTGAACAATATTTTCCAAATCATAAGTTTTCTGTGAAACAAACGCACTCTAAGAATGCACATAGATCTTAACTATTTTGGTCATTGAGTAAGACAGGTTCCAAGTGAGACACCCGTATGCATGTTAGGATGCTATCGAGGGTGCAGACCAATTGTCACACAGCCTCTCACTCTTTCTTTTACTCGCCTATCCTGACGGCTCGTTAATGATGTTACCTCGTACTGTTGTTTCGAAAAATCAGGACCACCTGAGCGGAGCTTGAATTCTAACATGTGGGAAGTGATAGAAATCGCAGACGTCGTCAGTTCAAATATATCTTGAGGTTGGTGAAAGGCCGAGGAAAAGCAAATGGTCAACTTAAGGGAAACTCAATTCTTGCAGCAGCAGCAGCAAAATAACAATGGAAGCACCTTCACTGAGCTCAGAGACCATCTAATCAAGGGAAAACTATTGAAATGGTAGTCTCAAATTGGGGTATTGACAGAATCCTCTATGACTGTAGTCCATACTGAGTTTCTTTCTGGTCCATCCCGTCTTAGTTAGCCTTCGTGGGGAAAATTGTCAAAGGAGTACTAAACCTTGTGCACTTTTGCTAATTCAATCCTAAATTTTTTACATTTGTGTCAATTCAATCGTAAACATTTTTTTGTGTCAATTTAGTCATAAACATTCTATATTTATGCCAATTCAGTCAATCCAACCAACTTTAACCGGACGGCGCAGACGTGGATGCCAACCGATCTTGAGAGGGCAATTTTTAATATTTTTATTTTATTTTTTTCATTTATTTCTTTTTCTTTTTACTATTCATCTTCTTCCTCCTTTCCCCAAAGGAAGAATTTGACTTGCATTGAGACAACATCCGAAGGATTTCGATGTCCTCGAACTTGGCGAGGCACACCGTACACTCGAGCCCTTCTTTTGGTCCTCTGAGTGAGGAAAATCTGAAGAAAGGAAGCGACTCGATCACCGCTTTGTTGATGCCCGATAACTACGATCGACCTCGTGAGCCCAAAATGAGCTTCCGGGTCACCATGGTTGGGTGATGGCAAGGCTCAGCCTTGCCAGATCTGAGCAATGGCATAATCAGAGTCAAAAGTTCCCATCAGTTGTTTCTAACAACCACTCTTCTTCCCGATATGACCGTCTGCGACTCAAAATACGGTGGAATAGAAATGCCGCTTAGGCAGAGAGGGTTGACGACGACGACGACATTTCACCATAAAATGAAAACACCAGAAACAACCTCAGGAAAAGGTTTTTATAAGGATATCATGAAAAAGACAGCAAACCTGCAGTTGATTGTTAAATTCATTCGATTCCTCTAAGAAATAAATATTTAGATGTCCCGTTATGACCACATCTAGCTGACTACTTCATAACTCAAAAGCCTGGAAAAGTCAAGCTAATTGACTCTCAAGGCCCCTAATTTACAGCAATGAAAAGTGGTTATGTTCCGTAAGTGAATGTGAGAAAGAATCATAGTACTTCTTCACGCGTCTCGTTTTCTGAAAAATGATGAGCAAGAACCAGGAAGGTAGGTCTAGCCAACCGAGAGCTTGGAAGGAGAAAGCAACTGCTCTCCTTCTAAGGTAATTTTCACAATGTAACCGTACGAGAACTCCAGGGGCCGGCAATGTAATGATGGTGGATAATCCACCATACCTGCCAGTTGCCACTGGAGCACCTGATCAGTCCCTAAAGAAAATATATCTAGCCATGTAGAATGGATTCAAACCAGAAAGCTAGCAATTTGATGGAATAAGCACGGCTGACCGAGACCACCCCCATCGGTCCAACAGGTAGCAGACGTGCCTTGCTAAAGTTGTCATAGCATTATTAATGACATAAATCGACTCGACTCCTTTCACTGGAAATATTTAGTAATCTAAAACTTCCAGTAAACAGAAAAATCGCAGAGGTCACATAAGCAGGTGAAAGGAACCTACCTGTAATTCTACCATTCTGTAGAGAAGATCGTCAACCTTTTCTCCAGCTAAAACTGGCACTTTGTCTGACTCAATCTACAATAACAACAGCGCTTGCTCTGAACCAGCACATGTTGACAGGTTTGGCCAAAAACCCATAGAAAATAATGTTTCCTTGATGCAGACTAAACAAATTGTGTTCGACAGTTGGACACTTGAGTGAAGAGATGGATTCATATCTCTAAAATCTAAGATCGTCAACTAGAATAAATCTTCCCCAAGAAAATTAATAGAATCATTTGCACAATCCAAGTCCGTGGGTTCAGCCTAATAAGGTGTACAATTGAAATCCAAAACTTCCTTCTGCTGCATAGTACATACCTTAATCACACCAAAATAATAAGCAACAAAATTTTCGGTACATCTATTTATACATTCACAACAATTCTGCATAAAACTATACCTCTGTCCTCCCGGATCTTCTAAAAGAACAGCAACAAATTATGTTTGTCTTAAACAGCCTTTCATAAAACGAGTTGCTGGTAGGCCTTTCCCCTTCAAATGGTTTTGGCAACATCAGATGATCATAGAATCTCAATTGTGCTCCTGATGAATCACCGTTCCTGTTTCTTACAAACTTGGCATTCATCAGCCATTAGGCTTATTGACATAGACACTTCAAACTAATGTCTTGTGCAATGATAAAAATATGTTCCCGTAGTGTCTTAAGTGTCTCATTAACTCTTATTTATGATTTAGCGACTCTTCAGGCTTAGTCCACCCACCGTGGCCAAGAAACTTCTAGCAAATAGTTCATAATGAAGTTTGCGAAACAATCTCTAGACCCTCCATGAGACACAAATAGAGCCAATGTTCATGGATCTTTAATAGCTTTAGAAGAACTAGATCGCTCCCAAATGTGACACTAGCAACTCCATGTGGTGGTGATGCATAACGATGATGCCACAATAGCAGCGGTGAATACACCAGAAATATACTAATCAAAGCAAAGGGCTTACTCCGATTGTCTCACTGATCAATTCTTCGTATTTGTACTCATTTTTGGAAGCATGTTTCTGCCTATTTGCCAGGCATATGCCCTTGGCTTATGAACAAACCAAACAAAACTTTTAATGTAGGGTAAATACATAAGTGAAGGACAAAACATTACATGTCAACCGCAAGACCCAAATCCAAAATGGTCCCATGGAGCAAGTGGTAGCCACGAATTGTGATCCCCTATTTCCTCTATTAGGTGCAATCAGTCAGACTTTGAACAAAAGAGTCTTCATTTGTTGGCAACAAATCACTTTAAGAAAAATTCTAGTAACTCTTTTCATAGCAAAAAAATATTGATTTAAAAGAATCAGTTGCTCATTGCCGATCATGAACAGGCAAAAGTAGCCTACCTAAAATGAAGGGAAGAATTACAAAATGGAGGAGCAAATATGAGTGCCCTTCATTCCAGCTCAAATTCAGGTGCCGGCCGCATCAACATGCTCTCCGATTCAAGCTGAGCCAGCAACGGCCCGCTTGCCTCACTGAATCTCAAATTCCGATTACACGACAACAAGCCAAACAGCCCGAAGCCAACAACAACAACCCCAATGGCGTGCAAGATAAACAACAGATTCATCAGTGCGATGCCCCGCAAACCATCCTCCTCAAGAGCACATTTCACATCGAGATCCCACTGTCCTGTGGAAACCCCCAACTTGCGACACCCCTTTAAGGCAAACACATCAGTACCTAAATTCAGCCCAGCCTGCAAAACCCAAGTCCCCTTGAACACCAACCCAGACGACAACAAGTACTCCGCAAAGAACGCGGACGGCCTCATTCCCAAGTACAAGCAAGACCCAGCACAAACAAGACTCAACTTTCCCGACAGCTCGTACACAGGCACACCGAGACCACCAACCCCCTTTCCAATCACCGAGTACTCCACCAAGAAAGCAATACCAGCAATGATAAACACGTACCCTTCGTTTATCGTGGCGCTATCGACGTACTCCTTCAAGATTACGAGGAGGACCAGCGCCCAGAAGAGGAAAACGGCGGCAGATTGCTGGAAGAAGGCGAAGCGGTACGTGGGGTGGCCCGAGAAGGTGAGGAAGAGGAAGATTTCGGAGAAGGACGCGATGGGAAGGGCGACGAGGAGGGTGTAGAGGTCGAGGTTCTTCCATTTCGGTTCCGAGAAGTACCAGGGCTTGGATCTGTACGAGGATGGGTTCTTGAGGTAGAGCGAGTAGGAGCACAGGAGGCGGCGGAGGCCGACGGGGAAGAGGAAGATGAAGGCCGAGAAATGGGTGGCGAGAGACGCCATTTTCTTGATCGTAGGCGGTTGGCGTCGCTCTTTTTTTTTTTTTTTTTGACCTTTCTTACTTGATGTATTGGTCAGTGCGGAGACTGCGAAAGGGGAAATGTCGGAGTTGTTCTTGATGCGGGTGGGAAGGTTGATGGCGTCAGTCGAAATTTTTGAGTAGTTGGGTGCACTTTGGAGATTGTTTGGCTCATTGCTTTCGTTTTTTGGGAAGGAAAGTTTCTTTGTTTTTGTTGTTTTAGCCAAATGCCAAAAAACATACGAAAATATGAAAATCCTCACTTTTATTTTTGGTAAAAAAAATAATCTTCGAGTTTCAAATGGACAAAAAATCCGACCTAAAAAAAGTGGATGAATGAAATAATTTTTTTTGCCTGAGTCATAATTTTTTACATTTGTATTAATTCGGTTTATTTGGTCAATTTTGGTGAAAATCGCTAAACATAAACGCTTATTATTATATATATGACATTTAGTCTTGTCGCCGATAATTTTTAATAATAAAATTTAAATTTTTATTTACTTTTTTCTTTTCTTTTTCTTTTTCCTTTTTATCCTCACCCAATGGCCAGCGAGGATAGTCACCAGCGGACCCTCACTGGCCACTTTAAAGGAAAAAGAAAATACAAGAAAAAGAATAAAAATCAGAAAAATATTATTCAAATTAAAAATTGTCCACGTCAAGATCGACCGTACAACATACATAAGATGCCAAACATTCATGTTAGCCATTTCATACCAAAATTAAGACCGAATTGAGACAAATGCAAAAAATTTATAACTCAATTTGGTACAAAAAAATAAAATAAAAATTATGATCGAATCGACACAATTGCAATAGGTTAAGAGTTTTTTTAATAATTTCTTCATTTGTTTTGTGATAAACGAATGATTTAGATTTTTTTTTCAAAAAATAAAAATGGTCACTTGTATCATTTAAAAAATAACTTTGAGTAAATTTTCATCATTCACAAAAATATTTAAACAAAAATTATTGTCAATAAAGAAAATATATTTTACTAGTTAATTATTTTAAGTGATATAAAAAATTATTTTTAGGATTGTTTTTCATGAAACAAATGGATGCACTCTTTATATGACCAAATTAGCTTTCCGTGACAATGGACACAACAAAATGATGATGATTGTGCAAACGGGCATGGAACAACGCCATTTAAAAATGCAATCCTCTTTTCAAAAAACAAAAATTGCAATCCACCATTTATTTCAAAATTGCGAACTTGACCGATAATTTAGGGAAAGTACAATCGCAAGTCGCCATAACATTTGTATGGCGATCACGTGAGAGTGCCATAACTCTTTTTTTTTATCACTTGAGTATCAAATCGAAGCAAAAGGGATCACTTGAATGTCACTTCCGATAAAACGTCCCACGTGGACTTTCTACTTAATGTTTTATTGTGACATGGAAATTAAAAAAGAATGAGAAGTCCACCATGGAAATTCTAGTCCAGCGTGTCCTTCTTAAAGAGAAAATGACGCAGAATCACTTAGACTCGAAATAGGTCATGTTCGATGGTGCTTGAGACGTAAAACGAGCAAAATTAGGGCTCAAAACCTCCATCTCTCAAATCGATCTTTGTCCCACAAGATTCGACGTTGGCCAAATGCAAATTAGGGCTTCGATCTTCGTCAACCGTTAGTGTCTCAAGCAAATTGATCGAAGGCCCCACTCTATTTCTTTTATTCATGGCTGAGACTCTAAAGGCAAAGGAAACGTTGGTCGCGTGACGAACCGTGGTCGACACAAGTAAAGGTAAGTGATTTTCTGTTTGTATGAAGTGATTAATAATGACACACATGCTTATTCATTTTGGCATTAGTATTTGTTGATACCTAACTTCGATCGTCTTTTCAATTTAATTTTCAAAAATTTATAAAAAAACTTCATAAAAAGTCAAAAAATTGCAAAACCAACTTTGGGAACCTTGGCCAACCTTAGGGAACCATTTTTTAACAAAAAATAATTTTTCATATTTTTCACAATTTTTAATATTGTTCGAAAATAGAAAAATACTTGAAAAATTCAGAAAAATAGCTTTGGAGGTCACAAAAATATGAAAAAATAGCCAATATTTTTATTTTAATTTCCTTTTCAGTTTTACCTCTTAAAATTTCAAAAATTCGATTCGGGACCCATGTCTCTTCATTGAGCATAATCCTAAATCAAGCCAAAAATTGCAATTTGAGTCATTTAATTTGCAATTTTTGCATTTTTAGAGTCATGACATTCAATTCCAGTATCCTATATTTCAATTTTGTTTGATTGATCCCTCAATTGTGCGAATTACATGGATTGGGCAAAATTGCCAAAGTTTCTTTCAATTTAGTCCATGGATCCTATTCAAAGTGAAATTAATCAAAATGCAAGGGATCGCCCGCTAAGGTAAGATCTCTACCCTATAGTTTTTGACATTTTGAATCTATTGGTGGGGATAGTTTGGTCTGAATTGGCCATTTAGGATTTCAATTGTGCAAATCTTGTTACCGGGTCAAAGTTCAAATTTGGGGTTTTCATGCAATTCTCTAAAATTTTTTGGAGAAAATAGCATTTCTTGATAGAATTGATGCCCCTAATTTCAATTATGTGGTTTAATTTAAAAAATTCCCCATGAATTTTCATTAAATTTGAAAATTAGAACGATTGGGTGCGTGTCGGACCGGATCCGCCCACGGACCTGGCCTATACAATGTCATCTTCCCCAATTGGTTCCCAGCAAATAGAACAGGTTCTAGGCCGAACTTTGATTGCAAAATTGAAGCCTCAATCGGCCATAATTGGGAAAGCTATGGGAGACATTTTGTTCCTCACATCATTCCCTGTTGATCGGGACCAGTGCCATCGTTCTAAGACCGCGGAAGAGCGTCGGCGAGGCCGGTCAATGTCGCGGCCCTTTAAAAGTCAACATAGTGCAAAATCGAGCCAAATTGGCACTCGTTTGTGCTCGCCGGAGGACTTAACAAACTTGGACGGATTCCTGACCATTTTCGCCGCCATCGATGTGCAAAATGGCACATGGGGAGCACGTGAGGGCCGAGTCGGGAAGTGTTCGAGTGCGCTGAATTTGAAATTCGATATAAGGGCCTCACGTAGTTTCAAGCGAGGGGGATCGTTCATTCTGTTCCTCGAGACTTCGGGAGAGAGAGAGAGAGAGAGAGAGAGAGAGAGAGCTCCGAGACCGCCATTATCACGAGCTTGAGCTTCGACTATGAGGTCTTCGTCGGAGCGATCTAGACCAAACGGAGCTACCAATCCACTTCAAGAAGCTCGCTGAAACTTCGGAGAGGCAATCGCACCAGCTCAATCGGCTCGACATCGCCGTAAAAGGTATGCCTAGTCTTCGAGTCTCTCTCGAGCATCAATGGCGAAGCTCGTCTCCGACCTTAATCCTTGAAATTTTTGTGTGTTTTTTCATCCTTAAGCATCACTTGAGCATATCTTGTTTGTTTGATTGCATCGATTTCACGTCGAACCTCACATTTGAGCTACCCCAACCTCCTCACCATTATCGGACCAATTGAAGCTTGCCTAGCTAAATCTAGGCCAAACCAGGTAAATCGGACCTGTAGGTAAGCTTCCCGAACTTCAATTGAGTTTGTATTGTGAGTGAATTGCTCTGGTTGGCATTGAATAGCATGATTGAACTTGCCTTGGCCGTACTAGTTCTAGCTTCGTATCTGTTGATTTTATGGAGGAAATAGCTTGATTTTAGAATATGTTGAGCGGGAGGTCACGGCGAGTCGATCGGCACCGATTTTAGGCCAATTGGCCAAGGTTTCACCGTTGGATCTCGTCGGAGAAACCTCGGCCATCCATTTACTCCGAGTCGTGCGATGAAGACGAAGACCCGAAGCTCCGCCGACTTGGTCAACGTCGACGTGGAGTTGATGTGGCCCTACATGGCTTGACAAGTGGCGGCCATGTCGGCGGGGCCATTGCAACGGTTGTAGAAAAATACAAAATAAAATAAAATGATCGGACGGTGGGGGTGGTGCCATGTATCCCGATATGGGTTTTTAGAAAAATAAAAAAATATTTCTGAATTAAAATTCTATTTTCATAAATAAAAAATAAAATGTAGATCGGAAGGTCAAGAATTAGTCTTGACATCCGATTTTAGCCGTTGATTTTAGTAATCGATCAAACGGCCTAGGATTAGTCTTCGTTAGATTTGAGCCGTCCATTGCGGTAATCAAATCCGAGGATTGTGGCTTAGCCACATGTTTCAATAGGAACTGTAGGATTAGTGTCGCGATCCGTTTGGACCTCAATCGACGAGCAGGCGATGGATTGCCGATCGGGCATTTGGCCTCGAGATGAGGAGGCATTCGGCTTTCTCGGCGTGGGCTCACCTAGCCCATACCAAATCACGGCAGGAGTTGATTGAATTTTTTGACGATAAGAGTTGATTGTGTTCAACCTTGGTATAGTCGGTTGGCATGTGCAATGTGTGTATGCATTTGGGGTCACCATCGGTCCTTCTTGGAAGGTGGACCGAAAACCTCACCGAATGATTAGAAGAGGTCGATCGGTTCCACGGAATCGGAGATTTTGGGTTCGGGGACTTGGTTACATCGGTGTCATTATCGATGCCCTTTCGGTATCTAACACAAATGATTATCCTAATTAAGATTTCATGCAGGCACGAATTTTGGGTGAGGTAGGTTTGATTCGGGGTTTCATACGGGTCAAGAAGACTAAACATATCAATCACAATCAATAAATCAAATCACGTGCATAAATCACATCAATACATACCAAATCAAATCAAATGCTTCCTAATATAGCCCTAATGGCTTAGAGAAGGAGTGATTAAGGGTCGGGGTAGTTTTGAAAAATTTGGGGACGAATTGCCGGAAATGCGAAATCGTCATTTTTTGAAGGTTCAAGAATCGAATTCTCCCTAAGTAGTCCATAGCCGGTCGATCGTGGTCATTTTCTATTTTTAGGGATTTTCTTGGAATTTTTCTGAATTTTTTGGAGGCAATTCGCCATAAGGGCGAAATCGTCATTTTTGAAAAGATCGGGGTCAAAACCACCCAAAATAAGTCATGGACAGTTGATTGTGGCCATTTCCTATTTTTTGAGACTTTTTTTGGAATGTTTCTAATTGTTTTCAATTTGTTTTGAATTGTTTTAAGATTTTTCTCATTTTTTATTGAATTTCTAATTTTTCTATTTTTTATTATTTAATCCTAATTTTTATTATTAAAATGATTTTCCAGACCGGTTCAACTTGGCCCGCGCCTCTCGGGTGCCCGGTCCGACCATATGGGTCGAAAACCGGTCTAAAGCGACGTAGTTTTAATTTTTAGCAAAATTTTTCCATTTTTTAATTATTTTTCTAATTATCTGAAAATTACTCATTCGGATGCTCCAGGATGTGCCACGTGGCTTTTCCCGGCGCATCCGATTTTCTATTTAATTAAACTGAAGATAAAGAACCGATCCGATGGTCCTCGAGTGCCACTTGGTATAACTGTGGCCGTCGGATCCCATTTTTTTATTTTCGAAAATCATTTTTTTAAAAATCATTTTTATTATTTGGAAAATACCCGGATCACGACACGTGGCTACACCACAACCATTCAATTCGGCCGTTTGTTACTCTTAAGGGCTGGTCCCATCTTGCTGATGTGGCCGCCTACGTAGCATGCCACGTCGGGGTTGACCCGGTCAACAAAGGTTGGTGGTCGGCCCTCGCCGGGGAAGATGATCGGCGCCCGCAACTCTCGTCGGCGCCTGGCCGGAGATGCGAACCCGACGTAAAAACTTTACAAAAATCGCACGATTTCGACACCATTTAGATCCTGACCTTCCCCACATTAACATATAGTCAAAAACTAGGCAAAATGATTGCCAAAACCCGATAAAAAGGCCCCGTCACAAAACCGACTTCCGCGAGCTTTTTGCGATTTTTTTTTTTACAAAGCTTGATTCTAAACATCCGAGCAGCATCCAAAGAGGGTTTAGGGAGTTACCTTAGTTCCAATGGAGCTTGAAGACCGCATGAACGGCCTCGGGGAACTCTTGGCTCAAACCGAGATCGACGAGGGTCGAACACCGTCCTCGGCGCGATTCGATGCAAAACAAAGGTTAGGGAAGGCTTAGAGTCGGTTCTAGGAGAGATTTGAAATAAAAGAACGCGCACCAAGTTCGGGAATAACACGACCGAAGGCTAACATGCATGAAATGGCTTGGAAGACATTTAGTTGAATAAGTTACGTGCATTCCGAAAACAATATTCAAGTTGAAAATGAAGGCCTTGCGAACGAAACCGAGGACAATGCACCTTTAAGCATGCTTATGGAGACCGAAAACAAGATCGACATGTATATGGTTTGGCTCGTTTTGATCAAAGTTCAAACCCAGCCAAACTCACATTGAGTACAAAAGAAACAGGGTATCAAATATGGGAACGGGAACCGACCTGTTTGAATGGCGCCGGCGACGGAGGAGCTCCTGAAATGGCACCCGAGTTGCATTGGAGGTCAAGGATGTTCGAGCATACGCGAGTTCCAACGGGTTGTCTCTCGTTCCCTCACTCAAGACCTCGGTCTCTCTCTCCCTTTTTTTGTTCTAAACCACCATGGCCGAGCTCACCTCTCGCTTAGCTCCTTCTCTCCCTCGCTCTCCGTCCGTCCTTCGTTTCTACCCCTCCTCCTTAGAAAATGGCCGAGCTCTCCCTCAAAAAATGCCAGCTCTCACCCTTGTACCCTCTCGCATTGCACCCCCTCTCTCTTTGTGCCCGATCTCTCCTCTCTCTTGGCCGTTAGCCACTCACGCCTCGTACCATCCTTGTGCATCGACGACAAAAGGAAGATTTTGTGGTGACATCATTCGGTCGTGGATCGGGAGGAAGGAGAGAAATGTGCAAAATTGGCTAGTTTGGGCTAAGTTGCAGGCTCAAATTTTGCTAGGACAAGTCGGGCCCGATCCAACAAACTGGTCTCGCATTCTTTGGCCAAATTGAACGCCAATTCGGCTGTTTTTCATGAAATTGATATTAAAATTGGATTTCTCATTATGCTTTTCATATAAAAGGGGTGTTTTGGTGGTTTAATTGCTTGGAATCGACGAGAATCCCAAACTTCCTATTTTACTCGAAAATGATTTTTCAATGATTCATAGCTCAAATTATCGGATTGGCCCCAATTAAGGCCGAGAAATGGATCCGGGACAATGAAAACTATAAGACCGAGGTGTTTGATTTTCATGGGTATACCCATATAAAATTTAATTTCATGATTTGTGAAACCGGTGACTAAATTGAAAAGAAATTGTGCAATTAGGCCATTTTAGTCAACATTGATCAAATTAGAGGGCAAACCAACCTCATTGCACTTCAAGGCCCTAGATACTAGTGTTATAGCTTATTAAAAATGGAAATTGAAAATTAAAAGACTTGAAAAGAAATTTTTATGCTCTATTCGGGTTTATGTTCGTGAAAGAACATAGTGACCCAAATTGAATTTTCAAAATTTAAAATGACCAACTAAAAAGGGAATCAAAAGAAAAATATGGACTATTTTTGTGTATTTTTCTGACCACAAATGGTATTTTTATAAGTTTTTGGGTATTTTTATAATTAAATAAATTAAAAAAATGAAAAATTATGAAAAATAGTTTTTGTTCAAAATTGCTCCCTAAGGCTAGGCCAAGGCTTCCAAAATTGATTTTGCAAATTTTACAATTTTTTAGCTATTTTTAAATAATTTTTTAAAAATAAAAGGAAATAAAAATGATTAAAAATCATGTGTCAATAATTAGATATTATTTTATTTAATATTCGGATAATTGGTTTAGATTTTCAAAAAATATGAAAATTAGGAAAAAATATTTAAAAAAAAAGCGAGTGTCGTTTTTGTGTCGCGCAGTCCGGGCGCGGTCCGGGACAGTCCATTGTGTGAGGTTGACTTGGTCCAATTTTAATAAAAAAAATAA
The DNA here is from genome assembly GCA_021437795.1 of Rhodamnia rubescens. Classification (NCBI taxonomy): domain Eukaryota; kingdom Viridiplantae; phylum Streptophyta; class Magnoliopsida; order Myrtales; family Myrtaceae; genus Rhodamnia; species Rhodamnia rubescens. The sequence continues at coordinate 2,316,834 of JAILYA010000049.1, forward strand.
AAAATTGGAAAAATCATAAAAATCGAAAAAATTCTAAAAAATTCTAAAAAAAAAAGAAAAATTAGGAAAATTAAAAAAATCCAAAAAAAAAAAAAAAATGGGAAATAGCCACATTCGACTAGTTTGACCCTCAATTGTGATTTTTGGGTTCCCAAACTTTTCAAAATGACCATTTTACCCTTTTGGGCATTTGGTCATCATATCTCTCAAACCAACCCCCGAGTTTTAATTAGTCATTCTCTAAGCCTATAGATCTATATTAGATATGCCATGCTGGCTTGATTGATTGGTTTGATGTTATTTATCCTCACATGTCATTAGTTCCTTGATTTGTGCACTTAATTTCTTGATTTTGAGGGATAATATATAAATTCCCAATCCGCATGATACATATAGGTTGTTGAGCTTACCTCACCCCTTGAGCATCTGTATGAATTCTTAAATTAGAAAAACATTCAAGCCGATACCGAAAGGGTGTCGATAACATTCTCGAAGTAATAAAATCCGCGAACCCATTTCTCCGATTTTCGCAGAATCGATTGATTACTCCGGACCATTTGATAGGGTTTCGATCATACCCTCCAAAAAATGATTGGTGGTGACTCCAATGGCACGTACATTATGCACATGTCATCCGACCACATTAAGGTCGACCCCAATTTTAATTCCTTCCCCCGTCACGACTTGGGTAATGGGCCTTGAGAGGGCTGCGTCCGAAATCCACACTATTGTGAGGTGGACGACGAGTGATACATTAACCCTCGAAGGTGTGTTCCAACATCCTAACGAAACCACCTTCATTGGAGAGGGTCGGGATAGAGCGACTCCACCGGGGATAATTAAGAGGATTTGTGCCGATTAGAAAGTCGAGTGTTTTCTAACCTTATCTTCCGTAGATGCTTTCGAAGATGAGGTAAGTCCCCTAATGAAATGTGTTAAATGTTGGAGTAGATTGGGAATTGTAAGGGGTGACGTCTTTGTTGACATGTTTTCTATAGATCGGAGTTTGGGTTGATTGTTTACTTCATGCACATTTGAAGCACCGATTCAACTATAAATTGTTGTGCGTAACTTGCATATTTTGAGGATCGCGACACTCCACATGCACAATTGCCTAAACCCAAGCCACGAAACATCCTTAGGTTGCCATAGATAGGGATTGATATGCAAAGCTCTTGCATTTGATTGCGCTTGGGCTGGCCATACTTAATCCCCCTCATTATGCAAAGTTGTTGAACCTACCCACTTATTGTTTGATTGCGCTTGTGGGCGGCTCCTTAACTCATATAATAGGAACCTTCTTAGGTTCATACCTAAGCCATTTTGATTTTTAGATTAAACCCTTCACTTGTCTCATGCACATGTGATTGGAAGGTTGATATACCTCAAATCAAAAACAAAAAAAAGAGCATCATTGGTTGGTAAGGCCTTTTCAATTTGAGTTTGTAATTTTAATTCCTCATTTTAATTTGCATATATCATGCATTATCACGAGCATACCATTCTTCATTTTGTAAAAATCGTTTAAGTGATTGGACCGAAAGCCATTTTCTAGGATAGAAAGATGGTCTTCACAAATCGGTCCAAGGTCCCTCGCGTGTTCTCATGGGAACGCAAGGCCGCCTGATGTTGTGATGCTGAGGATGTAAACTCTTTCCGGGTAATCCGATTCATCCATGGGAGAGAGCTCTATGGGCACAATCTTACTCGAGTTGAAAATTGCTATTACACGAAGTATGCACATAAGCTAAAGTTCGAGCACAACAAGAAAATGATCTACAAGCTATACATAAAGTTAATGAAACGGCCCCGTGCGGTCAAGACGACACCTAAGCATTCTTCGATCAAGAAAAAGAGGGTCATAATCATTTGCTCGATAATGAGAAAGATACCAAGGGGGATCCCTCATATTTCCCTAGATTGATTGAGATATCATCTAATGAGGATTTCCATATGGAACGTAATTGACTTGGGGTATCTTTAGAGTTTATCACATCTATATGTCTTGTATTTCATTTTCAAATGTCATGTATTGGATTACCCCCTTTTGGGAATCCCCTTGTTCTCTATCTTTAGTCCTGGTTGTATTAGGGATCTTTTGAGTTGTATTCGCACCATTTAGGATGATCTTCATATATTTTCACCGATAGATGTGATAATGGCTTTCTCCCCAATTACTCGAATGATTCTAATTCGTTACATGATAACTTTAAATGAAATCTAGTTTAAACTCTTTATTTGATTCTTTTTGGTCAAATAAGAGCGTTTAACCCTTATTTCACCAAAAGATGACATGGAATTGAGTTAGTACATATGCATAACATTTACATCACATTGCACGCATTAAACATCATAATTCGTGATAATTGATTCTAGAATCATTAGGTTGCATATTATAGACAATGGGGAACGGAGACTTCAAGATCATCCCGATCCCATGTAAGGAGCTCACTAAATGGTGGAATCACCTCAACCCGATCAACCAAGCTTACGTGGAAGGTCGTTTGGGGAGATTGGTAGACTTGATCAAAGTAAGGTATCAACTCGCTCTCATTCAAGCACTAGCAAGATCTTGGAATTCAAGTATGATGACTTTCAACTTTTGTGGATTGGAATTGACACCAACTTTGAAGGAATGTACCGCTATCATATGGGTTCAATTTAATGAACATATTGCTCAACCTCCTCTTGATATGGATCCTATGCGTTCTTTATCCAAATTTCTTCGTCTCAAGGTTTCGAGAGATAGAAAAAGTTTGCAAAGCCTATTCTGGTAAGTTTACCTTGTCATATATTTTCAACAAGTATTCCTCACTTCCAATTGATTCTGGTCATAGATCGGGAACGGTATTCATTCTAGCATTCTTTGTATTCGTTCTATTTTCTACTTCTAGAATGATTTTTGACCCTTCCATAGTTTACATTGTTCAACAAGCTTGTTCCCGTTGGAACTATTCCTATATGATATTGGCCGAGACCTTTCTCTCTCTAAATCATTTCCAAACCAATGAAATGGGAACCTTTCAAGCTTCCAACGGACTTCTTCATATGTGGTTTGTTTCATACATCAAAACTTTCGGACTTCGGGAGGTTGTTATGAGATTAATGATCATGTTCATCCACTTAGATCTTTCTTGAGGTGTCAATCCCTTGTTCCTATCTACTCATTCAAAGAATGGACCAAACTCCTCGGAAAATTAGAGCATGAGCACCAACGATGACGTTTAACTTGGCCAAGATTACGTGAGGCTCGTATCACTCGGAGCAAATGGAGACTTGATTCCTCTCATAGGTTGGACGGGTGGTGTTGCATATTACCCCATTCGAGTGGTTAGACAATTAGACATACTTCGGGAGATCCCACCTAATACTCGTTTTGGAGTTTTCTCGTTCGACTTACCCCGAGAAGACCTTACCGAGAAGACAAGGATTCTTTATCAAGCGAAGATTAAAACGATTATCCATGCCTTGAAGAATGCACCCCTATAAGAGGTAGATCGGCCGGATCATTTGGATGAAGAGATGAACAGTCATCGTGCTTCGAAGCGTATATCAAGAAGTTCGGAGAGTTTCGACAATCTCTGGTTGAACCATATGTCCCCGAATGCGTATCACCCCGAATTGAAGAAGTGGAATCTTACATCCCCGAAGTACATCATACCGTACGTCCCCGGAGTAGAGTCGTACATTCCTAAGGACCCAGAGCCGCTGATATTTGAAGGAAGCGAAGATCCTTATTTATGGGACTTGGATGGATCTCGAGGAATGGGTGGAGTCCAAGCGTCCTCGGCTTGGATAGATTCATTCCCCATTAGTCTTAGCATGTTGATATTGTATTTATCATCTTTTGAACACTTTTGAATAATTTGAGTTGTAATGAATGCATTCTATCTTCATTTTTGCACTTCGATCATATTCATTATCACTTAGAAAAATCAATTATCACGAATTATTCTTTTCTCGATAACATGATTATTTGTGATAAATGGCGAAAAAGACCATTTTGATGAAGTCAAGGCTCATCAAAGGGGCTAATCATACCCAAGTCGTGTTAACCTCAAGACAAGATTAAATTGATGATATTCCAATTGGCTATGACCATATCGTTCAATTTGATTTGATTATATTTTGTTGACGGATTATTGTAATTTCTAAATAGATTCTATGAAAAGTTCAAGATAATTTTTGTCGTCACGTTGGTGGGTTGATTTGGTGTGAGCAAGTAAATTTCATGTCAGCAAGTAAATATCCGATACTAATTGTATTGTGTTCCACCCGACTCATTTTATACTAACCCCTTTGCCGACACAATACACGACTCGCGAACACGAATTGCCACTCTACTTGTTAGCATTCCTTTTCCTTTTTTTCATTTTTGTTTGAAATTTCCATCAGCATTCCCTTTGTTTAGGTATTTATGCAAAGAATGTCAATGCTTTATCAGTTAAACACATAATAGGCACCTTAGATGGTGTTTATTGCCTGACATGCTTCAGCATTAGGAGTTTTTTTTTTTGAAGGGGGAGGAGGGGGACATTTATCGCTTTTTTATTTTTCTTTTTTTCTCCTTTTTCATTCTTTTTATTTTTTATAGCCTATCACCTTCCTTATACAATTATCTCATGACATATCATTTGACCGCTCTTACGTTTTCAGTTACAAACTTAACAAACAATAGAAGTAACATAGAAAAGTAGTTGAGTACTTTTTTTGATGATTTAATTTTTTGTGGAAAACAAGAAAAAACAAGTATGATGAAAAGAAATCGAGTCTTAAGATATAAAAAAAATTGAATATATCATCGTACTATTTTAGAGTTTGTTCTTTTTTCGACAATACCCTTAAATAAAAAAATATATATTCATCCTCTCTCTCGAAGGAGAGGTTGGATCTTTCTTTGGTTTCTCCATATGCATCGTCCAAAACTAATTTTTATCATTTGTAACAAAGAAAGGAACTTCATAGAAGTCAAAATATGAAGAAATAGGCATGCCAAGATACTTTATTCTATGAATAAATCTAATTGGTCAAGAGAGCACCGTAAAAATCAATTAGTAAGGTTTTGGGCCGACACAACAAGAGCTGCTTACTTATTTTTCTCATGATAGAAGATTAAAGTTAGAATTCCATTCATGAAATAAAGTCGATCCCCTAAGGTATTGAGCAGCGGTGTAGCATCGGATCCCAAAGATAGTAAGTCTTTTATTTATTATGAAAAAAGACTTTTTGAAAGATTCTATATCAATTTCTATATTAAATCATGATAATTACCTTTGAAAAAATACTAGCAACAGTGGAATTGCCTACGCATTATTATGCTGAAGGTGGGAGAAAAGACAAAACTAAAAAAAAATGGGTTCTTTTTTATTAATAAAAATTTAAGTTTGAAACTCATGGAATTTTTTTTTTTGCTTTTGGTTAACTTGAAGAAAAAAAAGGACACCACAAGAATTGAATGATGAGCCATATGAGGTAGGAAGCTCTCATGAACGGTTCTAAGGGAAGGAATTGACCAACCTATTCCGATTGGGGAGAACAAGTCATTCAACAAGGAGAGTCTAAAATTGCGGAGGCTTGATTCGATTAACTTTGTTGAGTATTGAAAATAAGCTATAGCTCTTACTCCTAGTGGTGGCCACAGGCCGGTTTGTGCTCGGAACCGGCCCGTTGACCAACCGTAACCGGATCGGCCCGGCCCGTACGGACCGGGTTAAGGTTACTAAAAATCTAGAATCGACTAAATTTTTTTTGAAATTCGGGAAAGAGCCGTTTGGTTGTTTCCCAACCGTTGCTCTCCCCCCTTTTTTTTTTTTTTTCGCTTTTCCTTAATTTATTAAAACTATCCAAAATCTTTATAAATATCCCTTTTCATCTTTCAATTTTTCACACAATCTCTCTCAAATTCTCTCAATTCTCTCAATTTTCTAAATCCGCTTTTCGCTCAATTCTCTCAAAAAATGGCAAGTAAAAGCAGAAGGCGGTGACAAGGGAAAGAGCCCGATTCATATGGGGGAATCGATTATCCTCATGAATATGATCCTCGTGATTTTGCATATTGGGTAGAAGAGAATGATAATATCAATGTTATTCCCAACGTCGAGCACGTCCCAACACAAGAAAGTCTTCATCCTCCTACCGGTGTCAAAAAAATGTCAATAGCAAAGGAGCCGGAACGGGAGGATACATCTAATATATAGGAACACTTCATAAAGGAATATTTAGGCGAAAACAAGTATCGGGTAAAGTGTGAATATTATGGGGCAACATACAAATTTATAGGTGGAGGCGGTTATAGAACATTTAAACGACATCCGAGATCAAAACATTCAACGGAAGCGGGAATCAACACTAGCTAACAACAAATTTTTGGGCACGCCAATCCTAACACTTCTCTTTTATTTCGTTATAATGAAAAAATGTATAAAGAAGAATTAGCTCGATTTGCTTGCCATTGAACGTTTCTGTTTACTTTTGATGAAAAATTTAGTTTTAATTATTTTATAAACATTACATGTACTCCGCAAGCACAACCTATTCCTAGAAATACGCTTGAATGCCAACTTATTGGGCTTTATAAAAAAGAAAAAAAAGATTTGATTTTTTTTTTTATGAATTTTGATGGACGTGTTCATATAGGTAGCGAAATTTGGAGTGATCCTTGGTAAACTCATTCTTATATGAGTATCACATGTCATTGGATAGGTAACAATTGGAGCATTCAAAAAGAGTTATTGCATTTCGAGTTTTTGATGATAGGCATAGGGCCAATAATATTTATAGATCAATTATGCAAGTTTTAGAAGAATATTGTTCGATTAATAAAAATTTTTCAGTTGGTTTTGATAATACCGCGGTAAATACCGCTTCCATTCTCGATTTAGAAAAGATTTGTAAACCTCGCTTTTGGTCGATAATTTTTTCACATTAGATGTGCTTGTCATGTTTTAAATTTATGTGTACAAGATGATTTACGCACTCTTGATGCTTTTCTCACCCAATAAAGAGAGCAATTTCATTTTTATGGAAACATCTCTAAATTATGAAAGAATGAGGCAGATTTTGTAAAGAAAATAAAAGAAAATCAAAAAAATTTCAAAAGATGCTCCAACTCTTTGGAATTCTACATATGAATTGCTTAATCAATTGTTTTGCATATAAAGATTTATTATGTACGTTTATTTTGAATAATGTTTTGAAATTAGTTTATTCCCACAAGAGTGGAATATTTGCAAAAAAAATTTAGATTTTTAAAAAGTTTTTAACGATGCAACTTATACTTTATACGGTGTTTATTATCCTACTACGCATTTATTTTTAATAGAGTGTGTTAATATTGCTTTGGTGTTTTTTAAAGAATATGAAAAAGATAATCAATTAGCTCGACTATTATAGCAATGCGAACAAAATGGCTGCATTATTATATCGACATTCCACTTATTTATTTGGTTGCTTTTATTTTCGATATATATATATCTATATATTTACATTTGAATGCAACGGTAAATGTTAGAGCTATACAAGCGGCGGTGACACAATAATAGATTTGTATAATGAATTTTGCAGTAGATAATCTAGTAGGTGATAGTAAATCTTCCCAATATAGTGACGTACAAAGCGGGGACCTAGATAGAATTAATATATGGTACAAAATGCTAAAGACTAGGCAAAAAAGATAAAAAGGAGCAGCATGTGATATTTCTGAAATAGAGACCTATTTAACCATTTCTTTTGAGTTTGGTGATTCCGAAGGCGGCACAAATTTCAAAATTCTAGAGTGGTGGAAGAGGCATTCAATCCAATTACCAATTATTGCTCTCATCGAAATATAGGTTTTAGCAACCCCTTGTTCAACGATTCTTTGTTCAACAAGCATTTAGTTTGGAGGCAACATTTTGAATGACCGACATTCAAGATTACATTCGGATTCGGTGGAGGCTCAAGCTTGTATCGATGATTGGACAAAAGCTAAACATCGACAACAAGAGATGGATCGCAACATTGAAGCCAATTTTTTCGATGATGAAGGAGATATCACCGCCATGGGTACTAGAACGGGTAGCGACGATTGACGATGAGGTAAGTTGGGGTTATCAAAGATAAAAAAACTATATGGGCTTTGATTTTTCTCGTCCCAAGAAGATATGTTGGCATTTAATGATAATTCATTAAGTTCAAGCCTCTTCTCCCTTCCTTTTTTTCCCCCAAATTTGATTACAATGTACAATTTGATTACAATTTATATTTGATAATTTATTATTTCATAATTTCATAATTTATTATTATTTTTATTTCATAATTCGTTATTGAAAAATTAAATTTAAAAATCGAAATCGAAACCGGAATCGCCGGCTCCATTTCCATTTCCGATTTTGAACCGAAATCAGCCCGTGAACCAGGCTCAAAACCGTCGATTCAAAAATGGAACCGGAACCGCCCCTTAAGGTTCCGGTTTCGGTTCCGGTTCACAAGTGGCCACGAACTGGAATCGCTTGTTCATGAATCGGAACCGGCCGGTTTCGAACCGTGGCCACCACTACTCACTCCTAGTAATTATATTGAAACCCAGAATTGTTTGTAGAGACCAGGTATTTCGAATAAGAGTTAAGCAACTGTTCTATTTGCCAGGGATGAAACATGATGTAGTGGAATATGTCAAATCCTGTTATTTGTGCCAAAGGGGACCTAATGCTGAATTAAATTTAAGTGCTGCGTTTTCTAGCCAATTTAAGTCGGTGTCTAGCTTTATTTAGGCCTTGGGAGGCATTTTCCTTCGAAATTGAATTTATGACACTAGCATCCCCATCCCTCAATTTCTTAAAAAAGAAGAAGAATAAACCCTCCATTTGCCATAACTAGTGCTTTAGTTATTATTCTCTTTATATCTGGATTTAGTCCTCTTGATTGGACAAGGAAATTCTGAAGGTTGGAGAAGCTAAAAAAGTACACCAAATCCAAGATGAATATGGATCGAAGCCAATTAGTGCGGTGTCCAAGCAAAAATTCCAAACCCTCTCTAAATGAAAGTAGCATTTCTGTTTGTTTTATGGAAAATGCTTTTAAGGAAGTTGTTTTCTAGGAAAATGAGGATAATTTTCGGTATTTGGTCGAAGCTTGGAACTAGAAATTATTTTCAGCCAATTAGTAAGGAAAATCAATTTCCACCGTACACGCCTTTATAATAATTTTCTTATTTTTTTTTTTCTCTTTTGTTTTTCTTTTTTTTTTTTTTCCTTTCTTCTTTGCTTTGGTGACCGGCCCCCTAGCCTCGCCGGATCTAGCGACCTCGAGGCCGCAAGGCTCAAGCTCTCCATTAGAAAGCAAACTAGATCGGCCGGGAGAGGCGAGACGAGGTCGAGCTCGAGGTCAGCAAGACCAAGCCTCACCTCCCCAACCTTGGGCGAGTTGGAGCTTTGACTATGGACGGTCGTCTTTTGTCATTTGTGATTGGGGGCTGGCAAAAGAAGAAAGAAAAGAAAAACATGAAAAAAATTCAAAAAATTATTCAAAATGTGATTAAAAATATTTTTTAAAATAGTGAAAAAAATGTGAAGAAGTGGACAGAGTAAAGAGAGAGAAAATGTTTTTCCTCTTTTCTCCCCCATGTTTTTTTCATAGTGAAAATTGTTTTCCTTGATTAGCTTATTTTTCGCAAGCCAAACGTCAAAAAATCCTAAAAATATTTTTCCGGAAGTAATTTTTCGTGAAGCAAACGACACTTAGATTAAATGAATACAGTGGTGCTCTACTGGATTAAAAATTAAATTTGTTGTTCTTGAAACCAAGTTTCTACCCCTTCCCCTTTCCTTGAACCTACTTTTTACTTTGGGGCACTTTTCTCACGCCTTAGTGTTACGGTCCGACTTTTACCAATTCCATGAAAACATGGAAGGAAACTCCGTAAATAACCGGGAGAAGCGTGAGGGATGCGATGCCAACTATATCTGCTATGAATTGGTCATTCCTAAACGAGTCATAGATCACGAGTATGGTGTTGGAAATAAAAAGTTTCGATTATTTTTTTGCTTGAGATAAAGAAATAAGATTGAAATTATTTTTTAAATGAGATCCAAATATCAGAAAACGTTTTTCGTGAAATATCACCGAACAAATAAAATACTAATCATTTTTTTTAAAATAATTTCTAAAAAAATATTTTTCTTTATCATGAAAATTTACCCGGATATCTTGATGGGTCAGGATATGAGTTCCCTCTCGACCATGAGTGGTGGGTTGATGATTAGGAAGAACTACAGAAACATGCTTCCGGAGTGGATTTGTTGTTCCATTTAACTGTGGAGAGCTCGCAATTTCCTACTTCCGGAGTGGATTTGTTAGCGGTTGCAACTTTTTCTCATCTAAAAACCTTGACGACCTCATGTAGTCTCTTGCCACCATGTGAGCTTTTTATGTTCAACTATCAAAGATCTAGATCCTCCAACAGCACAGGCGAGGCCCGGCAGGACCACCCTCGCTTGGGCAAGGGTCGGCCTCGTCAAATCTGGCGAGAGGGCCTCGTCGACACTTGTCCTAACCCGGGCGCGGCTCGACGAGTCCGACCCTCGCTAAGCCACCGGCAAAAGGAAAAGGGGACAGAAAAAAATGAAAAATTCAAAAAATATATATTAAAAAAAATAGATTTCACGTCAATGCCTGTCAACGTCCACGTCGGTGATTTCCTACCTAAATTGACCAAATGGGCTGAATTGATATCAACGCAAAAAGAATTCTGACTTAATCTATCCAATTGAAATGTTTACAATTGAACTAATATCACTATAGTAGATTTAGGACATTTCTTATACTCCCCAAGGATGGGTGAATAGTGTTTCTTGATTTTTCTCCATGATGTAAATGGTGTGAATGATAATCATTACGTTCCTGGAGCTATTTCGGACATAAATAAAATTTTCTATTTCTATTCCCTAGACGAGTTTCCGAAAGCGAGAAAAATGCATTTGATCATGACACAAAAGTTTTGTTCCTGGAGCAAAACTCGTTTGATAACGGTATAAAATTTTTAATGTTGCCAACGGACGGACGACGGGAAGGCGAGAGAGAGAGAGAGAGAGAGGGAGTGAGCCATGAGAACAATTATTATTTATGTTTCTATTCTAGATATAGAAAAGTAGAAAATTTCTACTTCTCATTCACGCTCCAAACCTATTTCCATGCCAAAAATTTGTCTTGAAAATACAAAAATAAAATATTTTACCAAACAGATTTTCTGTTGCAAACCAGTTTCAAAGAATAGAAAATAAAAAAAATAAAGAAATAGAATGATTATCGTTTACGCCGAAAGAGACCATAAGGAGTACCTCCGTTGACCCGGTCCACAATTGTTTCCAAACCCAACCTCGTATTTTTGTTGAGCCCCGGGCCTACGAAACACATAACTCCAGTTGGTAAACTCACGCGACTTTACTGCCGCACATATTTCGCTCCCGAGCAATTTAATAGAGATAGATAACAGAAAAGCTTCAAAAATGAGCAAGTCAAATAGCTCGATATTCGACTAAAAAAAAAAAAAAGAGATAACTCAGCAAGATCGGTGAAACATGTGTCTATCTTATCACGGCCGTTAGATGTATCAGACATCAAAAGAACAAGGAGAAATGATCTCTATATATACTAAAATCGATCTAGAGATTCAGTTTATTTATTGATACGACCATTTGTTATCGGGCATTGAAAGCCAAGGATGTAAACTTGAACTGAACCGAATTTTGTCCCGAACCGAATATGAACTAAACCCAAAATCTAGTTCGGTTCGGTTCAATGAAGGCAATGTTTGCTTGTTTAAAATGTCTACTTACAGTCTTAGCATACCTCACGTATACTCGGAGAAAAAGAACCGATGACATGGATCAAGTCAAGCGATCGATATTAGAAACTTCTCTCACTAGTTATTCAAATCGAAACCATCTACCTCGAGGTCACTCACGTTTCTCCAACAAAGTAGGAAAGCGTTCCATGTCTCCACCAAAGAAGAGAAGCAAATCCTTGACTTTGTTCCTCCACCTTTCCAAGAACCAGAGCCGTCCATTGCTCAAGACTTCACCATTCTCCTTCATCAGTCAGTCTTTCTTAAGCCACCCACCAGCGAAAATTGGGAGTTCACATCACGTAAATGATTCACATGCGTTTTAGGCAAAGTTTGAACGTTTGAATCGAGCATAGGAAGATGGGAGTTTCCAACTGGATTCCTTCCCCGGCATCTCTCCAGCACACATTCTTGGTCAAAATCGTCCACGAAGCCTCCAATTAATTTGCACCGTTCTAATTTGGTCCGCCATTCTTCCGCATGGCCGAGCCCGTCCAAGAAGTCTCCCCACCTCGAAACGGCCTTGAGCTTCGTAGAAACACTTGCCCAGACCCAACGTATCAAACAAGTATTGACGTAGGTTTATCATGCTAAACCGAGTGAGCCGAACATCGGGAATTTATCGGATCGGGTAGCCCCGGCAACAAGATTGACGCGCACATGTGGTTCTTATATTGGGGAAAAAATTGTCTAAAAAGTCCTAAACTTATTGAACTTTTTGCCAAGTCAATCATAGATCTTTCAATTTTACCAATTGAGTCGCAGACTTTTCACACTTCGCCAATTGAATCAATCGACCAATTTTGTTGAGAATTGCTAACGTCGACACTGGCCAGTTTTATGCAAGACGGTGGCTCTTATGTGAACAATTATTAATAATACTTTAAGATATTTATTATTATTTTTTTTTTTTTTTTTTTTTTTTTTCTTTTCTTCTTCCCTTTGCCAGTGGCTAGCCACCAGCCATAGGAGATGGATGGCTAGGTGGACTGGCCTCGCCTACCTATGGCAAGCGAGGCTAGTGCGCCCAATCATTGGTAGAAGGATAGAAGAAAGGGAAAGAAAGAAAAAGAAAAAATCACAATATATCAAAATATGATTAAAAATTATTCACATCGGCGCCGGTCTTTGTCACGTGGAAAATTTGGCGTCCACATTAATAAATTCCAACTAAAATTGATCGGACGGCCTTAATTGATGGAATGCGAAAATATTTAGGATGAGATTGGCAAAAATGAAATAGATTTATGACTTTTTGAATAATTTTCCTCTCTTATTTTGTGATTGTAATTAAGTTTACATACTTGTATGCAGATGACTTCTTCATTATCCCGCCATAACCCAATACTCTTTGAGCATCCATTCGGGACTAATTCACCAGAAGCCGGTTTAAGACCCACGAAAATGAACGGTCGAGATACGCCCGGTCCATGATGAGCGCGACATGGACACGAGTTTCCCTTGTCTCGCGCGCTATGCACCGAACAGTTGCCGCGGGGTGTGCGGCCTAGCGGGCCCCACAACCCCGGGTGAGGATGGAGCCATTGGAATTGCAGATTCAGACTGTCTTTCTTCGCCTCAAAAATCAGGGGACCACAAGAAAAATAACACAGAAGAGAGACCGTGCACAAGTGACCTACGTGGTTCTTGAATTTCCAAGCGACCGGAACGTGCGGCTCCTGATGCTTCCTGACCTCCAATAAAGTAACGGACGGCTCACGCCCAACCCCGAAATATCATCTCCTCACCAAAGCACAACACAGGGCAAAAGACTCCGACCACACACGTTAGCACCAATCTTGAACAGGAGAACCAGAAGAAAACCAAAGTCGATCCCACTGCCTGAGCTTCAGCTTGAGCTTGAGCTCGAGCTTCTTCGTTGGCTCTTGATTTTTGTCGCTGTTGCATCAGGTCATCAAATGGCCGCGACATCGATCTCCGCGGCGAACTTGAAAGGCAGGTTCGGGTCTTCGTTCCATGGGAGCTGGGGGAGCTCGGTCATGGGGGAGGACCACCATGCTTTGATGGCGAAGTCCGCGGGGAGGGTTACGGTGTCAAGCAAGCCAGTGAGGTGCCAACCGGTGATGAAGAATGTCAATGAAGGGAAGGGGTTGTTTGCGCCCGCCGTGGTGGTGACGAGGAACCTCATCGGGAAGAAGCGGTTCAACCAGCTCCGGGGCAAAGCCATTGCTCTTCACTCGCAGGTACCGGCACGTATTCTTGTCTCAATGACCATTTATAAATCGGTCTTTTTATATATCACACACATAAGAAATCAAAGCATCTTTGGCCGATCACATGACTCAATTTGGAATTCAGTTGATTAGGAAAATTGGGGTAAAATTCATTAATTCATCTAGTGACTAAATATATGATGCATTTTCAAGTTTACTAGATGGAATATTGATGGCATCCCAAAAAAAAAAAAAAAAAAAGGTTGTTTGTTCATATATTAATCCATCGGCTTTTGTGCAAATTGATTTTGATCTTTTAGTACGGTTTCACTAGAGCGATATCTATCTAAAGTAATGGTATTGATAAATGAATGAAATAGAGAGGCGAATGGTTTAGAATGGGGTAAATATTCCACTCCTCGTATCCAACCGGGATAGATGAAATTATAGGGACTCAAAATTACATATGCCCATTAAATTTTAGATGTGTGTGACCTTTGAAAGAGTAAATAATAATTGAAATTTAAAGAAAATATTGTTTTTTGCCAGATGAGTTTGTGGTTTACAAAAAAAGAGGGGAGAAAAAAAAATCAGATCGGTTGGATAATTTGGCTGAAAAATGTGTGTGGTCGTGCGGTTTTCTGACTATTGACGTCCAAAAAATAAGATTTTGAAAGTTAGGAGGTACCAAGCCACTTGCATTTTACAGCTTTATGTTCTAATATTTGATTATGATTTTCCGAATTTCGATTATTTAGGAGCTATTCCCACTTGATTTATCATACACATGATAACATCAAACTGATTATGGCCATGAACACTGAATGATCAGGTGATCACAGAGTTCTGCAAGGCGATCGGAGCTGATCCAAAGCAAAGACAAGGGCTGATCCGATTAGCCAAGAAGAACGGAGAGAGGCTGGGTTTCCTTGCCTAGAGACGAATCGGAGATTGATCATCCCCAGTGCATTTGTTTATTTCATGGGACAAAAAATGTTTTGGTCCGATTAGCGTATGAAAATTATATGTCCGGTTCTCCTCACATACATTTTCTTCTGGCTTGTCGCTAGAGTTTCCATGTAATGTAGTTATATGCTTTTGTGTCTCGAGCTTCAACATAGCTAATTCAATTCTCAGTTGTAACGTTTCGCTTCTTGATGACGGAATCCTTTTCGCTTCCAAAAAAGTGCCTGCCATCTAGTGAAATTGCTCTTTTAGGGTTTGGAAATCTGGAAATCAATCTCGTGTTCTTCTCGGACCCCCGGAAGCACTCTCCTTCCTCGCCTTATCACCGAGCTAGAGTTTCGTGAAGCTAGAGTTTCATCCGCTGCGGGTAAGCCATGACTGAGTCCCGTGCTATATTGTCTACTAAAACCAATAACTTCGTCTCAGATCACTAGTTTCAGTGCCTGTCCTATACGTGCACGATTTTCTCATAATCTGATTGATCCTAATCGTGCAGGGAGCATAGTGATTGATGATGAATAACTATGAGATGTCAAATAAGATTATTGAGACATACAGTATAGAAAGACGAGAAAGATCGAGAAGTGCCCGTTGGCAGTGAAAGATTTGTTCTAGCATCTTATTGATCCTTGCTATTTCTGCTAACATTGACTTGTCCTTTAATTGTATCATGATTGAAGAAATGTTCCACGAATAACACGGAGAGCGACACATATCTGTGGTATTAAGTCTAAACCTGACAATGGGGTAGGCTCAGGTTCACCCCATCGGATCTTTTTTTTTTTTTTTTTGCGACAAAAAAAAAGGAGAATGAGGTAGGATCAGGAAGCCCCCAACGAAATTCGCAGTGCCTGGGCAAATATGCACAAGCCCGCCCGGTAGAAGAGGGTGGGCACGCCAGGCCTACCCACATTGACTATATCAAAACAGAAGCCTACAGCCTGTCTTCAACTTCGATTACGGTTCACTTCGCTCATTTCTCCAATACAACCAGCGGCTCCAGAGGAAGAACCAAAACCCTACTCGATTCAGGCCGGTTGTCGGACATTAAACCCGAGAGCCAAATCGCTTCTCTTGGTAACCAGTTCGGAACTGGACAATCCAGGCCGATTACCAAGTGGAAAGCGACCCTACTCACCTCCATCGAGCATATCGACAAGTCTCAGGCTCTCTTGCTCTAATTGAAGCTTTGGAAGTCAGTTTTCCCAAGCTTCATGTGGTAGACGCAACACTTACTCCGACAAACTCATTGGGTCGTGGATAAATAGATAAAACCACATTTTTGCTGGGCAATACAAGACAATTAGCAGCCAGTCAGAGATTCACTGTTTTCTCTCCTTGCCTAGCTAATAGAACGCTTTCTTTGCCGTGTCATGAAAACTGAGACCAAACATAATCCATATGAAGAAGCCCGTGGACAAGACCACTCACACTTGTTTAGACTGATGCTGAAATCCGAAAGTGTTGAACATCCACTAAGTTCGAGTTAAAATTGAGAACAAAGAGTCCACTAATTGCAGTTTTTTCCCCTTCTGGCTTAATAATCTAGTGAGAGATCTTGAGGTCGGACAATCATGATTTCAAGACAGACCTTGCCACACAAGGTCCGAATCTTCTCCTTGATACTTACTTCAATAACAAACGTTCAGACTTGAACACCGCTATATGCTCTCAGATTGTCTCGGTGCAAACCAAATGCACCCACTTTTTGCTCAAATCTAATTTCAGGTTATTCCATCCTAAATCTCATTAAGCTCAACAAGGAGAAAGATCAACATTCGCAATCATAATACTGAGGACTGAGAAACACTATCAATACTTCAAGTTTTTGTAATTCAGGTTCTTCGAGGTTAAACATCATGTAAAAGGAGTCCATAAACACCACAGTATAACCACGATCTTCACTGGATCTGAAAGGTAAGCCGGACAATACATAATTAAGTGCAAAAAGAGGAAAATCGATTCATATTGCTCATCATGCGGTAATCTCCACAACATGATGCATTTCTACTGTTCTTCAATAAGCTCGAGCACAACATGATGAAGAAACAGCTTCATGAGGCAAAACAAAATTGCAAACCGAGAATGGGGAAAAACATCTCCAAAGCATATCAAGCCTTTTCATTTTGTTTTGCGTGCTCCAGACTCCAGAGCATGCCATGCTTGCTAAACCATCCATGCGATAAATATAACATTGCATTACTCTCACCAACAGAATAGGAAGCAGAGATTCAGGCAGTATAACGTTGCCTGACCGATTTTTCCCTTCTAGAGTCATCCTGCAATAAACAATACAGTCAAGATGGGAAGATACACGATGTACAACAACACCAAACTCGCTATGGTAAGACTTACATGGAAGTTGTAAGTGATCTTATCAGTGACATCCATGATTTCCTTCCACTTCTTGCCAATACCCACCTACATAAGAGGAAATCAATGCAGTTAGTATTTTATTTGGAGCAACTGAATTGTCCACAACCTTGAATGATGATTTGGGAATAGGTAATGTATGGCTATATGCAACGGCACTTCACAAATCCCCAGAAAATAGGCTGTGGAGTGTGGATCTAACTATTTTTGCCAGCTTCAGGTCCCAGGTTTGGCAATTGAAACCTGATCCAAGTTATTAGTTCATAGAACAAAAAAGAACTTAAACTGCATTGCTGTAGCATAATCACTGTGAATCAGACAACTTTATTGGTGCAGGTGCTTGAGAATATTTAACTCAGCAGACAGCAGGTACACATCAGCTGCTTATAGGACTATTTTTAAAGATCTAAACCTCACAGGCCACATATGGACTATATGATGTTGACTTAAAGGCAAAGTAAACAAAAACAAGGCAAGGCTCGTGGCTAAAGGATATTTAGAAAGGATAATATTGGCTGAGGCAAGTATATGCTGACCTCTTTGGAAATAACATTCGAGCTACACAATCAATTAGATACATGACAACATGAACATTTACAAAAATTGGTACATATTGACAGGAAGGAAAGATCAATGAGAGATCTTCACTGCATAGTTTTTAATAATATGGTAAGAGAGAATCACAACAAAACAAGTTGATCAATCTGCAGGCCCCACTTACTGATTACTTAAATTTATTTTAGAGAGAACATGTACCTGTACAGCCTCATTTGAAGCTGTCCTTGTCCACAGAGCGAGTTTGTCCCCTCTTTGGCGCACACTAGCAACCACCCCGCAGATTTCATCTGCCTCGTCGAATTGCTCTCCAATCAAAGCCATCAACTACAACCAAAACAACAAAAAAAGATTTATCAGATTTAGTATTCAAGACTATTGAAAAACCCATTTATGTTATCCCTTTCCCATTCAATAGGCTTGTAAAAGGTAAAGAGAATGAACTAATAGGAAAGTCACTTTAAGCTTCTCACTGTTTCAAGCCACATCGAATCAAGGGTAGCCTTTCTGCTGCAGGTAACAGTCCACTTTCCTCCATAAGCACACTCAGGATCTTCCCATTTGGGTTCAATGCCGGCTTTAAATAAGTGAAAATCAGCGTTTGCAGTCAACTTGCTTGGCTTGAAGATTTGATCATACAAACTGCGAGAAAACAGTTAAGTCACCTAAATAATTATTCAATAGGTCATGGGAAATAAGAAAAACCGTATGAACTTTGGGAAAAGTCAATATAGGTAGAAGAATGAAAGATGAACTCTTGTAAGGCATACATCTTGATCACAAGAAACCAAAATGCAAACAAACAGAAGGGCACATTGCTGCCAAAAGGAATCATACAACAGTATTAGACAATAGCAAAGCAACGCTCACAGAATATTTATACCTATACATATTCAGATCTGCAGAGAGCAATTTCAACAAATAGTCAGTCATGCAATATATTTGAACAAATGCAAAGCCACTTTCTAGAAACACATTATTTAAGCTGAGCTCAAGGTTGACTGAGTATCATTCCACCCTTGCATGTGGAAAGTACCATTCTTCATCTTTCAACAAATTTCCTCGAGTTGAGAATTCAAGCCAGAAGTCCAGCCTGCAGTTTTCCTGTCGTTATGGATATCAATAACCTTAACAGCATTGACAGAAGTAAACCAAACTGAGCCCATAGGATTCGGATTTCTCCTACAAGTTTCCTTCTCTTTTTCCTTCCTTTTCAGTTACACACAGACCATTAGTCCCAATTCCAAAGCAAGGCCAGGAGAAACCCTTTAGATCATCTCAACCCAGAATTTTTCCTGAAAGAACTATTTTGCCCTTTCAGCAGAATAATTAGCGCATGTTCATAGTCATCAAGAAGCACAACCAGATCATGAATTGTGAAGGCACCCAAGTACTTACTACATACCAGCACAACTTACATTAGCAGATCCAAAAGTAACCATTCTACTCCACAGGAAACAAAACGAGAAATTCCAATCAACCACACCATCAGGCTAGATGCCCACGTTATCGTAATAAGCCTCTTTGGCAAGGGTCACGAAAAAAGAAACCTCGATGAAGCCCTAAGAACAGCACGGAACACACGAATTCAGCCGGAAACGGAACGACAAGCAAAGCGTCCAGGTATCCAGCAGATCAACGACACAGGAGTCTACCCACACACACATAACAGAAGAACCGAAAAAGACACCGGAATCGAAACCGAAGCATACCACCAGAAATCTTCGACGGTGTCGAAGGTGTAGACCTTGCGGAGAGAAGTCCCCCAGGCGGCGCCTTGCTTGGGCTTCGATTGGTTATCGAACCAAAACGTCCACTTCCTCTCCAACTTGTGCGGCTCCTTCGCCGGCGCAGCCGCAGCCGGGGCCTCCGTCGCAGGAGCTCCTTCGATCTCGGTCGTCATAATCCCTAGCTCGTCTTTCTTACACTGCCCGCTCTGCGTTTTCTTCTGTGTTGGAGAGAGAGAACCCTTAAAATTTTCAGTTTTCACGGCAACCTCTTATTAGGTATTTCTTGGGTGAATTTTAATTTGGATTGCGTGGGTGACACGTAAAAGATGTCGGACGCCTTTCTTTTCTAATAAAGTAACCATATCAAAAATATTTATCGATAATTAATCATGGTTGTGCTTATAAATAAACAAAATTTCTATTACTCATAAAAATAAACAATAAAATTTCATAATCATTAAAGTAATCATTTAAAGATATATAAACAACATTCTTTTGGATTTCTCTTTTCAAACTTCAAATGTATTGTTAGGATGCGACGCGTGAGTTGTGTCAAAGAAATCTCATATCGAATAATTGATTTGGTATTGAACAGGTTAATAACTTAATAAACTAAAGTCGGTCCATAACATATTGGCTTAAGGTTTTGAGTTAAGATACATCCAATTGAAAGGTATTGGACTTTTCTACACGCTCTAAACGAATGATATCGGATGAGTGTTATTTTTCCTTTTCCCTTTTAACATGAGGACATTTCAAGCACTAATTTAGAATTTTGCATGATCTTACAATAACAAAATCCAAAATGGTAAATTTACATACTTGACTTTTTTTTATATTAAATGTGGCAATTATTTCCACTTCGAAACTACTACTTGTATCGGTATATCTCTTACAACAATTGGCCACTCATTTTCCCAAAGTAATTACCATCTTCTTTTCATGCATAACCATCGAACAATGCTTACGGGCCTACTGTGTGAATTGGCTCTAATTTTCATTAAAATAGCACCAAAATCATTTTAAATTGAAAAATATGAAGTAACATATGAAAGTTTAGAGTTTGAATGGTACTTTTTAAGTTTTGACGGCAGGCTCCATACGTGATTATTTTTTCATTTAAAAAAAGTGCAAAAATGGGCTCAATGAGCTTGGGCTTTTGAGTGGAATGGAATTTCCTTTTGAGTTCTCCAACATAAAAATGAACTTCAATTAAGATAATATTTTTTTTGGTCAGAAAATATAATAAAAAGCTTAATATAATACATTTACTTGTGTGAATAGTGTGTAAGTATATGATTTAAATTTCTTTAAAAGATTCACAAATTTAAGGTGCTCGACATAAAAAAAAAAAAAGGACAAAATTTCTAATTTCTGCCTGTTAAAATTATAAAAGAAATAAAAAGAGCTTAAAGCAAAGGGCTATAGTGAACGCTCTCTTATTTAGTACCAATTTTGTTGAACAGTGAATAACCACATGTTTAAAAAATTATAAAGCATAACTTTCGATATAGTCTCAAATATTTTCACTTGTGTTATGTGGTTTTGGCGAGAAACTAAAAAAAAAACTTTCAAATTGGCGCAAGATCAACTTTTTTCGTCGTTCAATTGAGTACCTTTTTTTTTTTTGTATATACAATCAAGCAACCAAACTCTTCATAAGAGATTCTTGTTTAGAAAAGAATAATAATAATAATAACGGCACTAGATGACGCGGTCGACTTATTCGTTAAATTGCCCTTAATTGTACCTTAAAATGCCAGCGATTAGCAAATAAACATCAAATAATTACACTGCTTCCACGTCATCTTTTTTCTTCTATGTATAATATTTCTTTTGGAAAATATATGTCCTCTCTTCGAAGCCACCATTACCCGCCCCGCCACTCTGCTACCGTGGAGGGAGCATCGCCTCCACAACCAACGAGCGGAGCACCACCGGTCAACCACGGCCAGTAACCGCCATCCGCCACCATTACCAGCTCGGGCCCAAAAGGCAAAAACCACCACCGCTATGCCAAATTCTACCACGACGGGTAAAATAGTCGCCCAAGAACTTGAGGAGCGAGGACATCCTTGAGAAAAAGAAAACCCCGCCAAAATATCGAGTACATGATAACTTTACAAAGAGAAAGCCAGTATATAAAATTACATACCCAAGAACCGCCGTACGCAAAGGGCCACCACCATCACTAGCAATAGGATGAAGCTCGCCACCATCATTGAACCATCGCGCCCGCTCTTTGCCGCCGCCATCAATCATCATTGCCACAAATCGAAGTCCGTTTGTTTGAAAGGAAATTGTTTTTGTGAAATTATTTTCGTCTTTTCCGTGTTTGGGTAATGAAAAACTAATCGATTCATAGAAAACATTTTTCATGAAATGAAAATAATTATAGATTGGGGAAAAATGACTTTTGTTCTAGTAAGAAGGAAAATATGTTCCCTGTACCACCAAACAAATAAAATCATTTTCATAGAAAATATTTTTCTTTAACATATTTTTTGGTCACAAATATTTTTTTTTATTGTATGAATTTGCGATGAACAAAGTGAAAATTACCAAAAAAAAGTTCTAAAATTTTTCACATTTGAGTCCTAAACATTCTTACGTTTTGCAATTAGTCCATCCGGTTAATTTTAGCCTAAAATAGCCACTGCGGATGCCCGCCGAAGCCGACGTGAGCATTTTTTTAATAATTTTTTAGTCTTTTTGTATGGTGTCCCGGGCTCGTCATAGTCGCTACGAGCTTTTTATATTAATTTGAACCATAGCGCATGCGGAAAAATTACTACTATTTTCTTATTTTGTATTATTATTATTATTATTATTATTATTATTATTTTCCTTAAGCAATTTAGCTAAGCATGGCCGCTAATGAAGATAATAGGAACGTAGCTTCATTGCATTTCATGTCTTGTATAAAAGTTCACCACATAAACTGCTTACAATATAACATACATGACCTAGACACTACTTATTACATCTGGGAATGAGCAACCGAGGTGGCCAAAAAATTCCTAGCTCTACTACCCGTACGCTGCCAAATGTACAATAAGATCACAAAACTTTCCCCATGGTATAAGGTCATGTATATCGCCAAAAAGGTAAGGGGGTCGAGGTTAAAAGGTTTAAAAGAACCAAGATAATTATGAGAAAAGAACTTTATGCAACCGATTCATTTTCCATGTGCGAGTACATGTATTTATATAAGAGATTACAATCTATTAGTATCAATCACAATAAATTTACAATCCCTTAATTTTAGCACTTGCTTATACTAGTGTGATTTGATTTGATCTTGATTCTTTGATCTCCGCCAAGTATCCTTAACGTGATTTGATTTGATCTTGATTCCTTGATCTCGCCATTATCCTTAACACGTCCCAGCCAAGATGGCGCTTCCATCGAGGACGCCAATCTTGGGTCGCAAATAATTTAATCGAGGTTTGGATAATGGTTTTGTGAGAGAGTCTCATGAGTTGATCTCGTGGTTGAGATGTGGGAGACACGAACAGCTCCACTTGCAAACCGGATCACGAACAAAATGGTAATCTATGGCAATGTGCTTCATTCGAGAGTGAAATACCGGATTGGCACATACATATGTAGCGCCAATGTTGTCACAGATAGAGTTGGAGTAGTGGTCGGTTGGATGCCAAGTTCGGACAGCAAGTTTCGGACCCATTGAAGTTCTCACGTGGCAAGTAGCAACGACGCGGTACTCGGCTTTGGTCGAAGATTGGGCAATTGTGCGTTGTTTCCATGCACTCCAAGATCTTGGATTAGGGCCGAGATAAATGATAAATGCGAAGTGGATGATCGGTCATCTACATTACACACTCGTCACAACCTAAAAATTAAAAATTCCCAGGCTAATGGATTATTAGATTAATTAAACGAATTAACTAACCTAACTCGAACTCTCCCAAGTCCATACTAAATCGCAACTTAACATGCAAAGAGTTTTGAATTGGAGTCGCCACTAATCATTTTTTGGTAGGTCGATTAGAAACCTAAGTAAATTAGCGGGAGAACTAAATTACTCTACGAACCGGAGATTCTAAGTCCGGGGACTTGATTACGCTAGATTGCTCTAACGCCCTTTCGGTACCATTTCATTTAATGAAAAAAGGATTTTGTCGGGCAATATTAATTGATTTTAACCTAAGCCACAACAAAGGTTATCATGCGGTTGCACAATCAATTAATGAATATCCGGAAATCAAAAGTAGTTGCAAGAAGCATGCGCCAAGACAAATTGTTCTCACTTTTGGATTTTTTCTTTTTAATGAAAAATAAACTAAATGCAATGCATGAAATCATTCTAAATGCAATGACATAAATAAATGAAAACTATCCTAAGAATGCATATGAATTCAATTAAACTACATGACTAACTTAGAGGACATGCGATTATAATCTAATTAAATTAGCTATATGATGTATGAATTAAAGACCTAAACATGCAGATTCTATATGATCTAAATCCATCATGCAAATGACATGACAATATTGTTTTTGATTTTTTTGTATTTTCGGATTAATAAATGATCCTAAATAAAACTATGCCTAAAGATAATTATCTTATATATTTTAAGGTTTAAATTAGCCTAAACCCTAATTTATTAAAGATAATTTATCTCGGACATGAAAATCTACTTAGATATGTGTATCCTATCCTAGAATGCAAATCTAAATTAACTTATTCTAAAATTAAATTAAACGTGCAAATATCTACATGATTTTAATTTGAGAATGCAATTTTTATCTAAAATGCAATGCAATATCTTTAGAATTTCAAATATCATGCAAGAGAATATTCATTCTAAAGATATTATGCCAATCGAATCAATCAAGAAAGTATATATCTCAACCGATTTTTGAAAATATTTCGCGAATATTTGAGTCAATCTTTAATTCGTAATCCTACGATTAACGATTGAACTCAAATCCTTGCTTGTGTGGCAAGTTGTCGCGACCTAAAAAAAAAAAACAAAGTCATCATTTTCGGGCTAATGGATTATCGGGTTAATTAATTAACTAACCTAACTCGGACTCTCCCAAGTCCATACCAAATCGCAACTTAAGGTTCGAATGATTAACATGCAATGCGATTTGAATTTGGAGTCGCCACTAATCATTTTCGGTAGGTCGATTAGAAAACCTAAATAAAATAGCGGGAGAAAACTATCTTATTTTCGCGAACCGGAGATTAAGAGTCCAGGGGACTTGGTTACATTAATTACAACTAATGCCCTTTCGGTACCTTAAAATTCATATAAAAAAAAATAATGGATTTGACAAATTTGATGAATTCTACTTGAAGATCAAAGAATCAATTTTTTTGGGTTTTTCTTCCCATGACATTTTTTTGAATTTTTGAGTATTTTTAAAATAAAGAAATTACATGAAATTAGGATGAAATAAGTTCAAGATTACTCCCCAATTTGAACTCGTGCACCAAACTTGTGCTTCGGGCTTGTCTTAACCATTGGACCAATTTGGTGACTCGTTAGACCGAGAAATCTCTTGGTCCTATCTCTCCTTCACGCTTCTTTCTCAACTCGCTAGAATTTCATGGATATCGCAATCCGGGCGTTGATATTTTTCCCCTTTTGCTCTCCTTCTATTCTCGTACCATTGATGTTTCATCGTTGATATGCAGCTGTTATTTAACATAAAAACGTAGAAAAAAATCAGTGTAGAAAATCTGGGCTAATTTGTATTTGAAATTAAAGAAAATTAGGGAAACACTTAACTTTCTTTTCTTGCGGCGAGCTTGAACGATAGGGATGGACCACTAGCTTGTGTTGATTGGTGCAAAATTGGCAATAGTAGTATCGGGCTTCAAAACTCTCATACCTTCTCAAAACTCTTTCCAAATTTTTTCTCAAGAGCTCTCTCCATTTTCCTCCTCCAAAAACTCTTTCAATTCTCTTCCATTCCAAAAAAAAAAACTCTCTCAATTATCTTCCCTTCCTCTCCAAAAAAACTCTCTCAATGCTCTCCTACTTCCCCCTAAAAAACTCTCCATTCTCTTCAAGAATTCTTCTTCTTTTATAGGCAAAGTTCTTCATCTTTCATTCTTCATCTTCATTTCTTCACCTTCCATTTTCATCTTCTTTTCTTCATCTTCATCTTCTCTTCTTCATCTTCATCTTCTCTTCTTCACCTTCATTTCTCCATCTTCCATTTTCATCTTCTCTTCCTCATCTTCATCTTCCTTTCTTCATCTTCCATTTTCATCTTCTCTTCTTCATCTTCCTTTCATTATCTTCTCTTCACCATCTTCCTTTCTCCATCTTCTTTTGGTATTTGCAATACAGTCCCCGAAATTTTAAGTATTTGCAATACACTCCCTGAAGTTATGAGTATTTGCAATACAATCCCCGAGAAAATATTACTTTCAAGCCCAAATCTTCTTGGTGCATTTTTTTCACCGCATGCCTAGTCCGGACCCCTGTTAAATTAAGCTCAAATTGTATGCCAATGCTAAATGAATATGTGAGATGATTTTTGTTTAGAACTAAAATTAGTTCTAATTTTTATGCAAAATATATATTAGTCAAAAGTTAGGCGTCAACACGTGCCCCTCTTTGAGTGGAGGCTCGTAGAGGTTCCGCTCAAAGACAAAATTGAACCCTAAATTTTGATAGTGCAAATGATGGATGAACTTTTTGGCGGGAGTTTTAGTCCCATTTTTTATGTAATGAAGTGATGCATGATATGCAAGATCGTAAATAACATGTGTCATAATTTTTCTTTTCTATGTTAGAGAAACCTGCACATGGATCGCATACGAGAATACCTGTTTTACCAAATATCTCATAAGTCTGGTGATTCCCTTAATTTCCAAGTTTCTTGCAAACACGAGGACCTTAAGGTATTTGGCCTATCCGTTATCGTAGACTTTTCCCTAATGCGAGACAAATAAGAAGATATGTGTATCCTTTCGGATCACAAGAGCTACGTCGTTGTGAGTCGAAAGAAGTAGAATCAAGTTCACAAGAGCTACGTCGTTGTGAGTTGATTAAATGTCGAAATCGCCAGTGCATATGTCTTCACGATTCGACAAAGGGGAACCGAAATCTTAAGAGCTACGTCGTTATGATTTGGTTTGGATCAAAATCACGGGTGCTTATGTCTTCGTGATTTGATAAAAGAGCCGAGAATCATAAGAGCTATGTCATTATGAGCCGATTAAAGGTCAAGATCACCAAGGCATATGTCTTCGTGATCGACAAAGGGGAACCAAAATCTTAAGAGCTACGTCGTTATGATTTGGTTTGGATCAAAATCACGAGTGCTTATGTCTTCGTGATTTGATAAAGGAGCCGAGAATCATAAGAGCTATGTCATTATGAGCCGACTAAAGGTCAAGATCACCAGGTGCATATGTCTTCGTGATTCGAGACCGAAATCATAAGAGCTACGTCGTCATGATTTGATAAGATGTCGAGATCGCCAGGTGCATATGTCTACACGACCGACGGGAGAGGCATATTGCCTCGATTGAATCGTAACAACTATCATCGAGGAGTTGTTAATTTGAAAATGGGTTCGGAAAACTTACCCGGGTTCTCCGAACAATTAATCAAAGAACGAAATGCATCGCTCGTATCGTACATGGTAGGCATTTGCCCGGGAGAACTTGCTCATTCAATAATCCTTGGATGAATTTCGAGACCTTGGGAGGGACATCGAACATCGGGAATGTATTACCCATCATAGAATGTCCGAGGTAACATGCGCAAACATATTCAACAATGAGTTCATGCAAAACTATCCTACCGAGCTTGCAATGATGTATATAATGCAATCACTCATACCATGGTTTATGCATAACCATTATATCAAGTTTGCATTACCAACCCCGTCCAGGGATGTTCTCACATTATGAATACCTCGAATGTGAGCCGAGTGGGGGACTTCGGTCCAGAGAGGGTTTTCTCTCACTCTCAAGAAAAGTTATTTATCATGTCTGCAGGATCCAAAAGAAATCACTCAATCTTTCCATCATCGCATTCGAGTAAGGATCCGAGTAATCTCGCAATTGATACGACCGAGCCGATCCGGGAGGTCTTGATCGGGACCGTAATGAGAGCTAGGTCAAAGGTTTACAAAGGGGACTTTAGTTGAGTCAAGGCTACCGAAATGAATTCCTTCGTCATCTCTCCGGGTTTACAAGTCAAGAACCCCGCAAAAATGAGAGAGAAGTAATCTTGCTCGAACTTCTTCGAGTGATGCTTAAAATCATTGAACTCCACATTAATTCAAGTGCCCTAACCGGAAAAGGCTTTTAAAGGGTTGTAATGGAAGTAATGATTTGGGGACCGAGAAACGAAAGGGTTCGTTTTGGCTCGGAAGATGTTTGAGAAGGAGCTTGATGTTGGTGATCATTACAATCTTGTCACCGATCGTGGCCTTCTATGATACCATCATTGCTCGAGGATGGTATGAACCCGAAGATTGCATTTACAATTTGACACTTCATGGAGATTTTTCTCTCAACCCTTTTAGGATATATACGGGAAAATTGTGCATTCAAGTTCGAAATATTCTACAAATGAACAATGAATTGAAATGGCATTGGCCTTACTTTTGGTAGGCACTTTGCTTTTTAAATGCCCAGGAGTTTTTTTGTGGAATCAGCTTTTCCTCTTTCTTCTCCCTTTTTTTTATACTCCCAACTCTCTTTTACGATTGTATCTTGATGAGTTCATTGGGAGATTTTCTATGGATCCAGCTTTTCAAGTCCTTCTACTCAAAGATGGGCCATATTTGTTTTGGGACAACAATGATCACCAATAAGGGCTTTTAGAAACGAATTTGCAGGCTCAAATGGATTGTGTAAATGGATATAGATGTGTGGGATAGAAAAAGAAATGCTCTTCGTCACCCTAAGGCACTTGAATTAAAGCGCAAGTACAATGCAAAGAACCACCCGAAGATTGATGTTAGTCCAAGCAAGAAGATTTCTAACCATTTGTCTCGTGATGCTGATGGAATTACCTTGTTTTGCCCCAATGTGGGGTGGTTCTTGACGAGGGTTGTGGAAGTAAAATCTCCGCTCAAATGGGTTGATCAACGGATAACTTGCAGTGTTTAGGGTAGAGAAATGAATGCCTCCATCACTTCGGTTATCGTACCTTTCGCGAGAAAACTTTTTACCTCGGCGAATGCGGAATTTTGCCACCGTTCATCTCGCTTTGAAAAAAATTGGACGTGTTTGGGAAAGGATCGCCTTTCATCATCCCGTCATGCCCCCTTCGTACATTCGATGTATCTTATGTAGTTCATGTTCCTTATTCAAAGTTGGTAAATTAAGCATGAGGAACAATCATGTGCAAACTATGCAGTGTATGAGTGTTTTTGAGCATATAAAATGTAGCGACTTTTTATCTTGGCGGACAAAGTTCGCAAGTACATAAAAAATTT
The DNA here is from genome assembly GCA_021437795.1 of Rhodamnia rubescens. NCBI lineage: Eukaryota > Viridiplantae > Streptophyta > Magnoliopsida > Myrtales > Myrtaceae > Rhodamnia > Rhodamnia rubescens. Next base: position 2,345,894 of record JAILYA010000049.1, read on the forward strand.
CTTAGGGGCGTGGATCGTGAGTTGCCCCTACTCATGCAAATGCGTTGCAAAACTTCATTGTCCGCTTGAGACATGAGATTGTCAAAGGCTCCAAGAATTTCTCATTTCATTAATTTTTCATGGAGAAGGGATACTTCTCTGTTTGGACTGTAGTGAACCCCGTAAAAATCAAAAGGGAAAGCATCAATGTATGTCCTCATGTTCTAAAAGAGTTGAAACGATACCACTTTACCCATGTACGTATTTCTCGCGAACTTTGAATTGAAAAGATCGATTCATCCTGGATCGGATTGTATGTCCGGAATGTCATCTTTCCAGGTTCTATAACCGCCTGGGCTGAGCTTCGATCCGCGAAGCAAAAAAGTTTTTATTAATCTTTGTACATTGATGCCAAATCCCGGATCGACCTTGGGATGCCTCGGACCACCTGTCATTCCCACAACCACTATCTTGTGGTGTTGTTGGCGCCCACGGGTGGTTCGCTTTTGTTATATTGTTCTCAAAGCAGTTGGAAATCCCCCGTCGAGAATAAAATAAGCTTAACTTAGAGTTTGAAACGACCGAGAGTCAATTGGGACGATACGGAGTTACCCATCTTTGAGCCTCGCTTGGTCCCTTTACTTGCATTCTCCCAAGTAAGGCTATTCGAATCTCTCTTTACGGGCGTTCGGGCGTCGTCCACAAATTGATTTGCTACGAGGCCTAGCTTAATAAGGAACTTACGCATTTGATAAGAGAGGAGAAAAATTTGCCCTTTAACTCTAGGCAAATTCTAGACAACTAGAAAGTAAAAGTATCCCACGCAGGGGAACTATACATGGAATTAAAGGAGTATTCATGCGAGATTGGTTCCACCTCTTTTCCGGCTATTCCAATGATTGGCTGATTTTGTCTTGGATCATACACCAACGATCGTTGTTTGAGGATCCATAATCACTTGCTTCGGATCACAACTCGGGAGGTCTTTCACTCCGAACCGGCCGACCAAGGCGGTGAGCTCATCATCAAAGTAACCTTTTGATTTTTCGGGCAATTGATACTCGAATTGGGCATTGTTACTTGCTAACATTGGCGACGATTTTTCACTTTGTTTTTGCCGTGAGCGGTCCGACTCCTTGAGCTTGAGCCTCCGCCGTCGCTCGGGAACTCGTAGGGATGATCAATCGGTCCTGCTAGAACCACTAGCGGAAGGTCGGTATGGCCGTATTCTTGATTGGGAAGTGGTCGGGTACTTTTTGCTCCGTAGGTTTTCCCTGGGATTGATCTTCCAATCAACTTTGCTCCGGTCGCCTTAGTTCCAAGCTACATCATGCTTCTTCAGCTTATCTCTAAATCGTGAAGGTGATTTGTGACACTTCGTAGGGTGAGTCCGTCTATATTCATCATTTTGAGTACGGCCATTGGTCGTGTTGAATTGATTCCTAGCTGTCGAACCGCTCGATGAATATAGAATGAAGCTCGGCGGACCAAAGGGGCCTTTTCTTTCCGACAAAATCATCGTAGGCGGCTTGGCCATAGTTCTTTTGTTCGAGTAATTGCTTCCTTACAAAGATGTCGCCAAATGTTTTGGAGCACTCGAACGCAGCACCGGCTTCTTTAGGATGCCCCGAGCACTATGCAATATGGCCCTCGTTATGAATCGATCATCACTTGCTGATGTGACGATGATGACCGGTATATTCAACTCGAGAATCAATGATCTTTAAGAGATCGAGACCGTCCATATCGATCCCTACCATGGCTGTGAAGACGATGTCAAAATCATATTTGTCTTGTCTCAGCCCTCTAAGGCTTCCGTTGCTTTCACATAAGTGAAATCCTATACATGCACTTTCTCAAGATGGCAACGAGGATCGAGAGGGAAACGGGGTTACCATCAATGGCCATGACTCGCAGATCCTCGGGATAGGAAACTTCCCATACTTCCGCCTGGAATGTACGCATACTTATTTTCCTTTCAAAACCTTCCATATGTAGACCGAAAAATGGGTGTTTCGACTAGAGACCGGGCTTTAGATGTTCTTTGGACTTGTAAAGATAAATTGCCGTAAAATCACAAAAGTGATGATGGCCTTTCGTGACGAGTTACGGAGGTGCATGGAGACTTCAAGTTCTTTATAAACTTTTTCGGATCTGTTGGTCCCGCAGACGCCTTTTCTCTCCTTTTCGGTCTTAGTGCCTTGGATCCATTTCGTAATAACTCTTACCTCTCGCTCAATCCGTCGTTCTTTTTACTTTTTCGACATGGAGGAGCCCTAAAGTCTTTTCACTTTCTCTACGAACGAGACAGCTTATTTCCCTCCTCAAATCTTTTTGGTTCCTCCTACGAACGAGGCAGCTTATCTCCCTCCTCATATCTTTTCGATTCCTCCTACGAACGAGGCAGTTATTTCCCTCCTCAAATCTTTTCGCATTTACTTACGTGAAGGCTTTCAATGCTTAGTCAAACTGGCGAGGAATTCACGCATTTAAGCATGATGATGTTCGTGGATAGATCTTGTTCTTTGCCCCTGGATTAAAAGAAGAATGTCTCACATGGGGATCTTGTAACAAACAAGTACATTCATTCATACATGTCACTACTTCTCTTGAGGATTCGTAAGAGTTGGCTAGTAATGCTCAAAAAAGAGATATTTTGAGAGCCCATAATAAAAAACTAAAGCTTCATGTAGGCTACACATTCGGAGTTCCATCAGCGTTGAATTGGCTGTCGTGACATCAAGGAAACTCCAATTGTAGTGATGCATGTCTCTTCCCTCGAAGGGTATCGGTTCTACCTCTACAAGACCGACTTTTCGGGATGTATCTCCAACGAGATCGGATTGTACGAGAACTTGCTCGGGGGATGAATCGTGAATAAGCATTTTCAATGCTCGAGATGTGGCTCATCGAGGGACATGTCACCAAAGGAGATGGGGCCGCTACGTACATGGCAAACAAGCGGTGTTAATAGCATCCCTATACCTCTTGTTCTCTCGCTTCGAAACTTTTCGCTTTCTTCCCTCGAAACGTAAGTTCATGACTTTCATTTTTAACCTTCAATCGGGTCCGCTTGTTTTGAAACCAAAACTTGACCTTCAAGGGCTCCATTCCTATCATCCGGCTCAATTCATTTTTGCGTCTCCTATTCACGTAAGAGCACTCCTTGAAGGCAGCTTCGAGCACTTTGATTTGATATTTTCTTTTTCGGGGTTGATCATGCGGTGCCGCATTGCCATTGTTGTTGCTATCGAGATCTTGAATTTCACTTGTCAAGAGAGTTGGGTTTTACGGCTTCGGCGTTGGACTCGATCTCGAAATCCAGCGGTTCGCTTTCGGGGATGTCTAGGTTGGTTGCCTCCGATGAAGTGCTTGATGGCCTCTAAACATGTTGGATTGAAATACCTCTTACCACCTTTTGTTCACTATATTCTCCGATGCATGCTTACTCTCTCCAAATTCTTTCGAGTAATCGGGTATGTTCCAAAGCCTCCCTTTAAACACGGATGAAAATCACTAAGCCGACGTTTTTCCCAAGATTTCGTGTTTCCCGCCTTTGTTTTATTTTTTTCAACGTGATGGGACCCCGAATCCACTCGCACCGATTTTCTTTTCTTGATAACCATGCTTGTCTCCCACTCGGTTTTCAATCATGGTGGGACTTCAACTCTTTTCGTAACTTTTCGGATTTGTGAGGCTCGAGATCACGGATTGACGATAGATCCAGGATCCAATGAAAGAAACGCCCGTAGTTTTACCCGAGTAACTAACGTGGCTCCGCAAGAATTGCTTGTTTCTTCTCTCGAAAAGTATGCTTGTCTCCCACTCGGTTTTCAATCATGGTGGGACTTCAACTCTTTTTGTAACTTTTCGGATTTGTGAGGCTCGAGATCACGGATTGACGATAGATCCAGGATCCAATGAACGAAACGCCCGTAGTTTTACCCGAGTAACTAACGTGGCTCCGCAAGAATTGTTGTTTCTTTTCCCGAAAAGTATGCTTGTCTCCCACTCGGTTTTCAACATGGTAGGGTCCTCAAATCTTTTCGTAACTTTTTCGGATTTATGAGGCTCGAGATGGTAGATCCGTGATTCACGGATGAAACGCCCGTAGTTTCACCCGTGGCTCGCAAGAATTGCTTGTCTTTTTCCCGAAAAGTATGCTTGTCTCCCACTCGGTTTTCAACATGGTGGCGTCCTCAAATCTTTTCGTAACTTTTTCGGATTTATGAGGCTCGAGATGGTAGATCCGTGATTCACGGATGAAACGCCCGTAGTTTCACCCGTGGCTCTGCAAGAATTGCTTGTCTTTTTTCCCGAAAAGTATGCTTGTCTCCCACTCGGTTTTCAACATGGTGGCGTCCTCAAATCTTTTCGTAACTTTTTCGGATTTATGAGGCTCGAGATGGTAGATCCGTGATTCACGGATGAAACGTCCGTAGTTTTACCCGGATAATTGACTCGACATCCACAATAATTATTACTATAGCTTTTCTTGCCCTTTAAATTAGGATTTAACGCCGAGACAATTATCGCTTTCATATCTTCATCTCCAACCTTCTAAGCACTCTTTTGCATCCACTCTCTTTTTTAGCCGCTTCAACAACAATGGCTTCCCCTCCTACGCACGCCTTCTCGGCTGAAGTTTTGGCAAAATGGGAGAAACTTTATAATCTCCTAGGCCAGGGCTACTCTTATATAGCCAACCATCCGGAGGCCGAAACCGAGATTCGTCTTATGTTTAGGGATATGGGCACCGCTTCCATTGAATGTACCAAGTTAGAGGAGGAATACAGGATCTTCCCCTACCCTCTTTACTAACTTCCGGGAGGCTTACCATGTTGCTTATCAAGATGTTACTTTGGCCCACCTTGTGAAGGCACGCTATCGGGATCGGTCGGACAGCTTGGTGTTGGCCGGTCTTGTAGCCGACAATTATAAGAAGGCCCTCGACTACGGTAATGAACAAGTCTCCCCCGCCGATTCGTGAGAGGGGAAACTTGGTGGGGTGTTTGGCCATGTCCCGGACCATCTTCGAGCGCGATCCGCTCAATATTGTTTTAAAATTTCAATGCGCATGGCTAGAAGAAAGGTTGGACGATCTCGACCCTGGATATAGCCCGCGGGAGAATGCCGATCCATGACCTGGAAATTTATCGCCGAGCATCACGAGGACAAGGTAGCCAAGCTCAAAGAGAAATGTGAGCTCCTCCTCTTTAAGTCGGCGGATCTCGATTCTCGAAGCGATCGGTACAGGCGGAGCATCAACCGTATGGAGAGTCGGTTAAACTCCTTTGTGATGCTCATTAGGGCTCGGTTTGGCTTTACATTCCCACCCCGTTGATCTATTTGTAAGGCTTTCCGATGAATGAAATGAATGCAATTTTTTACTCATTTCATCTTTGTCGTCATATCTTTTCGCAAGATAACCCCTTTTACTCGCGAATATGTAAATCTCACGCTCCCGATGGTCAATTCAATTGGGCGGAGAGAGGCTCTCCCATTCGAAACAATCTCTCAAGCAAAGATTAGTAGCGAGGAAACAAACGAATGCTCAAATGTGAACAACTCGTGAATCGTATTAATATTATAACTCGATTATTAAAACATCGAGTGAATCAAGCATAATATTTCTTTACAAAGATCGAATTGATTGGATTGGTAAAGACACGACCATCCATCTCGGCCAGAATCAAAGCACCACTAGGGAGCACCTTCTTTACTATATATGTACCACCATAGTTTGGAGCGAATTTCCCTTCCGGGAGTGGGACTATTGGCAATAATTTTCTCAAGACCAGGTCATTGATCCGAAAATATCGAGACCGAACTTTTTTGTTGAATGATTTAGCAACTCTCTGCTGATAACACCGCCATGACATACGATCTTAAGTCTTTTTTCGTCGATCGATTCAATTGGGCTCTCTCTGCTTTGGATCCATTCAGCTTCCGTCGCCTTAGCTTGAGACAAGATACGTAATGAAGGAATTTCCACTTCAACTGGTAGAACAGCCTCCATTCCATATACAAGAGAATACGGGGTTGCCCCAGGTAGATGTCCGGATCGAGGTCCGATACGCCATAAGTGCAAATGGCAACCTCTCATGCCAATCGCGATAATTTTCAGCCGTCTTCGCTAAAATTTTCTTAATATTCTTATTGGCGGCTTCTCTTCGCTCCATTCATCTCGAGGACGATATGGGGAAGAGTTCGGATGCTTGATCTTGAATTCCTTAAACAATTCGTCCATTAGTTTGTTATTTATGTTCGAGCCATTGTCGGTGATTATGGCTTCAGGTGAATCAGATCGAGCAATGATATCCCGGCGGATAAATTTCGCGATATTTCGTGCCGTGACCGCTAAATAGGATGCGGCTTCAATCCATTTAGAGAAATAGTCAATCGCCACCAAGATGAATCGATGCCCATTTGATGCTTTAGGGTTGATAGGACCGATAACATCAATGCCCCACATAGAAAACGGCCATGGTTCGGATAATCGATGCAACTCATTTGGAGGGACATTAATCTTGTCACCATGAATTTGACATTTGTAACAGCCGGACATGTTGAATACAATCTCTTTCGAGTGTGAGCCAATAATAACCCAACCTCATAATCTTCTTCGCTAACAAGTGGTCGTTCATGTGTGGACCACGGATCCCTTCATGTACTTCCATCATCGACGAACCGCTCGGTTGAGTCAATGCATCTTAGTAGGACAGAATCGAATAACCGCTTGTACAAATTCTCTCCATTCAAGAAGAACTTCGGGGCCATCTTCCTTATGTACTTTTGGTCGATACGGTACTTTTTCGGGAACTCCCGCTTCGAATATAAGTCTTGATGTCATGGTACCATGGCTTACCATCGGGTTCATTGATCACGGTCATACAATATGCCGGTTTTTTTTAGTACCTCGATCTTCAGTGGGTCAACCTCAAGTCCATTGGCGACTTGTAACATTGAAGACAAGGTAGCCAATGCATCGCCGAATCGATTATGAGTCCCGGACAGATACTCAAATGAGATATCCTCAAATTTCTCTACCAATTCATCCAGATACTCATGGTAGGGTAGCAATTTAGCATCTCTCGTCTTCCACTTTCCAACGATCGAAGGATAATCAAAGCGGAATCTCCGAACACCTTAAGTCGGGCTATCCCCATTTCAATCGCAGCCCTGCACCGAGGATGCATGCCTCATATTCTCGCTATGTTATTTGTGCAAGGGAATACCAATTTTGTTGCCACAGGATAATGTCGACCACCTGGAGATATCGAACCGCGCCCGTGCCGACCCCGATAAATTGACAGCTCCATCAAAATACATAGTCCGGATGTAATCCTCCACCGACATGATTCGATCCTCGGAACGATAGGCATCATCATCTTGCCCCGGATTTTCAGCTAGGACATCCGCTATAACTCGTCTCTTGATTGACTTTTGGGACAAATATTGAACGTCAAACTCGGAGATGAAGATTTGCCATTTGACAAGTCTACCAATCAAGGCGGGTTGATTAAGCAAGTATTTGATGGGATTGCATTCTGTCACCGAAGCACTTGGTGATGCAAGGTATATTGCGAAGCCCGTACATGCACCCGCACTAACGCCGCACATGTTTTCTCTACTTTGGAGTACTTCATTTTCGAAGTTGTGAATTTCTTGCTCGGATAATAAATGGCTCGTTCTTTTCCATCGTCCCGCTTCTCTTGGGCTAGCATAGCACCCAATGATTCACTAAGGATTGTGAGGTAGAGGATTAAAGGTTGCTCCGGCGTTGGAGGAACAAGCACGGGTGGATTCATGAGATGTTGCTTTAGTTTTCCAAAAGCTTCTTTGCATTCGCTATCCCATTGGACTAGCGCATTCTTCTTTAATAGCTTGAGGAATGGCTTAGCGGTTTCGATAACCGAGAGATGAATCGAGAAATATAGTTTAGCATACCCATCAAACTTCGAACTTCTTTAACCGTCGTCGGCGGCTTAAGCTCACGAATAGCCTTAACTTTCGAAGGGTCGACTTCAATGCCCTTACTCGCTTACCACGAATCCGAGTAGCTTGCCCGAGCTGGTCCCAAAGACACACTTGGCGGGTTTGAGGCGTAACTTGTACTTTCGGAGTCCGTCGAACAATTTCTTCAGCGTTTTGACGTGATCTTCTCCATGCCTTGTTTTTGCTATCATGTCATCGACGTAAACCTCAATCTCATTATGCATCATGTCGTGGAAAAGGGCAACCATGGCTCGTTGGTAAGTAGCTCCAGCGTTTTCGAGACCGAACGGCATTACCCGGTAATGGAACATTCCCCATGGTGTGGTGAAAGTGGTTTTCAACTTGTCATTGACATTCATCAGGATCCGATTGTACCGGAGAAACCATCCATGAATGAAAACAATTCAAACCCCGCAGCATCGAATGCGGCCATCTTTCTTCATGACGGGGACTATGTTAGCGACTCAATCGGAATATTCTATAGTCTCAATGAATCCTACATCGAGAAGCTTCATGATTTCCTCTTTGATCTTACGTACTAATTCCGGTCCTGGCCCTCCTTGACTTTTGCACCATTAGGCTTTGCCGAAGGATCGATCGGCAAACAATGCTCGACAATGGAACGGTCAAGACCGGGCATATTTACATAGGACCAGGCGAAAATGTCCCGGTAATCCTTCAAGAACTTGATCGGGCGCTCGGACATTTCGAGGAAAGGCTTGCCCCGATCTTAACTTCTTTAGGGTTTTCCGCATCGCCTAGGTTGACCGAGATAGTTTGTTCACCGGTCAAGGGCTTGATCTCCTCATGTCGTTCGAAATCTTGACGAATTTCCTCATAATCTGGATTGAACTCATCTAGGTCGTATACTTCGAATCCACTAGGTTTCCCTCCTCATGTATCCCCCATGATGACAAACTTGTTGGTCGTTGGTTATCGTTATCGGGTTGGTTTGGGGAGCTGGAATCGAGGGTGATACGCTCGAACCCGTGCCTGTTATAATAATATCCTCCAGCGGTGTAGTCGATAGGGAACACCTTCGGGGCCTTCTTTGGAATTGCCTGTCGAGGGAATTAGAGCTGGCACAACCGGCGAGAGGGCTTGAGCTGGACGGCCGTAGCTTGGCTATGAAGTTATCCATCATCTTGTGAGACATCATCCCTTCAAATTGCTCGGTTAGAGCACCGAGCTGTTCATTCAAAGTCTCATGGACACGGCCGTTAATGTCGGCCATTCTCTTCGCCACCAATCGAGTAATATGCGGAGGATCCGTGATAAATTTCCTGAAAAGCGACAAGAAAAAAGTAAGTACAATGAGCGAGAATAGAGGGCCGGTCCATGACTTCCTTCTAGACTCAATGAACGAACTAGACATGACCAAAAGACCGCATCGGGCAATTTTCAGTTTCGTCGATTTTTACGAGAAAATTCATCTTAAATCATACATTGGTCAACACAATGCCAAAATTTAGGAGCTGACAGATGACATACCGACGAACAACTTTTGTGTTTTACTCTACGGCGGGTTCCACACGGATCAATGCAGTTTAATACTTCTTTAAACAAATTCATCCAGAAAATTGCTTTATCCGGTTTCCAACAAAAGAACGGAAGACCTCTTAAAAAATGAATTAGAGACTGAAATTTTGCAGGCTATTAGTTGAAACAACGATCTAGAACTTTCATGTTTGGTAATTACACAAAAAGGCACATTTTCTAGTTCTAAATTGTAAAATGAATCTAGAGTCGAAAACATATGAAATTCCAGCCTGCTCCATCGGCTATTAATTCCTTATTAAAAGGAAAATGCATCGGATGGCTGCAAAAGTTTTTGTCATGAGAGATTATGATCTTCCGAACATTTTTTATGAAGACAAGTTCTTTCAATTGTGAAGGGATATCAATGCGATCCATTCGTGTGCCAAATGACTCAACCTAGATCATGGACCGACCAAAACAAGATATGAAAAATCAGTGATAAAGCTCAAGAAATTACCTCTTTTGGAGAGAAAGTATTAACCACAAAGACATGCGCATGAAAATGCTCGTGAGGTTCGATTTCTATCTAGCATGGCTTGACAAAAGTGGAGCCCTGGGGATATCCAGACTAAACCACATCGGCATGTGATTGAACCAAGATCCCCGTAGACATCCGGCTCAACCAAGTAACGACCCACATCACACGGCGAATGATGGAGGTGTTAACTCTTGGCACCGATTTGAAATAGTTCGGGACTCGAGAAGAGCGACTCGGGCCGCACGACGATGGCCGGAGTATCCCTAATCAAGTACCATCATAAGCCTAGCCATTCGGGTTCAATGGCGGGTTGTATGTGCTAAGTGTAAATGTAAAAACAAGTAAAAACATGCGCGGCAGTTCATAGCATCCAATACTTCAATATAAACCATACACAATCTCCTTCAACCTACACAAAAAGGTTAGCAAACACTCATCCCCTTATAACTCCCTTTCCCGCAAAACCATTTAACACCTATGGATTAAAATTCAACCAAGATTGCGAAATCAAGTAATTTTCCTTTTCATGAACTTATCGGCCTAAGTCCTCTTTGGGTCCCCAATGAGTCGCTAAGCTGTCGCGACCTAAAAAAAAAAAAACAAAGTCATCATTTTCGGGCTAATGGATTATCGGGTTAATTAATTAACTAACCTAACTCGGACTCTCCCAAGTCCATACCAAATCGCAACTTAAGGTTCGAATGATTAACATGCAATGTGATTTGAATTTGGAGTCGCCACTAATCATTTTCGGTAGGTCGATTAGAAAACCTAAATAAAATAGCGGGAGAAAACTATCTTATTTCTGCGAACCGGAGATTAAGAGTCCCGGGGACTTGGTTACATTAATTACAACTAATGCCCTTTCGGTACCTTAAAATTCATATAAAAAAAAATAATGGATTTGACAAATTTGATGAATTCTACTTGAAGATCAAAGAATCAATTTTTTTGGGTTTTTCTTCCCATGACATTTTTTTGAATTTTTGAGTATTTTTAAAATAAAGAAATTACATGAAATTAGGATGAAATAAGTTCAAGATTACTCCCCAATTTGAACTCGTGCACCAAACTTGTGCTTCGGGCTTGTCTTAACCATTGGACCAATTTGGTGACTCGTTAGACCGAGAAATCTCTTGGTCCTATCTCTCCTTCACGCTTCTTTCTCAACTCGCTAGAATTTCATGATCGCAATCTAGGCGTTGATATTTTTCCCCTTTTGCTCTCCTTCTATTCTCGTACCATTGATGTTTCATCGTTGATATGCAATTGTTATTTAACATAAAAACGTAGAAAAAAATCAGTGTAGAAAATCGGGCTAATTTGTATTCGAAATTAAAGAAAATTAGGGAAACACTTAACTTTCTTTTCTTTGCGGCGAGCTTGAACGATGGGGATGGACCAAGAGCTTGTGTTGATCGGTGCAAAAATTGGCAATAGTAGTATCGGGCTTCAAAACTCTCATACCTTCTCAAAACTCTTTCCAAATTTTTTCTCAAGAGCTCTCTCCATTTTCCTCCTCCAAAAACTCTTTCAATTCTCTTCCACTCCAAAAAAAAAAAACTCTCTCAATTATCTTCCCTTCCTCTCCAAAAAAACTCTCTCAATGCTCTCCTACTTCCCCCTAAAAAACTCTCCATTCTCTTCAAGAACTCTTCTTCTTTTATAAGGCAAAGTTCTTCATCCTTCATTCTTCATCTTCATTTCCTCACCTTCCATTTTCATCTTCTTTTCTTCATCTTCATCTTCTCTTCTTCACCTTCATTTCTCCATCTTCCATTTTCCATCTTCTCTTTCCTCATCTTCATCTTCCTTTCTTCATCTTCCATTTTCATCTTCTCTTCTTCATCTTCCTTTCATTATCTTCTCTTCACCATCTTCCTTTCTCCATCTTCTTTTGGTATTTGCAAATTCCCGAAATTTTAAGTATTTGCAATACGATCCCTGAAGTTATGAGTATTTGCAATGATATCCCGAGAAAATATTACTTTCAAGCCCAAATCTTCTTGGTGCATTTTTTTCACCGCATGCCTAGTCCGACACTGTTAAATTAAGCTCAAATTGTATGCCAATGCTAAATGAATATGTGAGATGATTTTTGTTTAGAACTAAAATTAGTTCTAATTTTTATGCAAAATATATATTAGTCAAAATTTTAACAACACTTAACCTACATTTAATTTTTTTTGCCCCTCTTTTTAGTGGAGGCTCAGTAGATGTCAGTTTTCTCTCAAAGACAAAATTGAACCCTAAATTTTGATAGTGCAAATGATGGATGAACTTTTTGGCGGGAGTTTTAGTCCCATTTTTTATGTAATGAAGTGATGCATGATATGCAAGACTTGTAAATAACATGTGTCATAATTTCTCTTTTCTATGTTAGAGAAAACTCGCTCAACATGGATCGCATACGGAATAACCACTTGTTTTACCAAATACCTCATGTGCTGGTGATTCCCTTAATTTCCAAGTTTCTTGCAAACACGAGGACCTCGCAAAGGTATTTGCTCCTATCTGTTATCGTAGAGACTTTTCCCTAATGCGAGCCAAACATTTTGCGCAAGATATGTCGTATCCTTTCGACTATCTACAAGAGCTACGTCGTTGTGAGTCGAAAGAAGTAGAATCAAGTTCACAAGAGCTACGTCGTTGTGAGAGTTGATTAAATGTCGAAATCTCAGCGGTGCATAATGTCTTCACGATTCGACAAATGGGGAACCGAAATCTTAAGAGCTACAGTCAGTTATGATTTGGTTTGGATCAAAATCACGGGTGCTTATGTCTTCGTGATTTGATAAAAGATCCAAGAATCATAAGAGCTATGTCATTATGAGCTCGACTAAAGGTCAAGATCACCCGGAATATCGGCCTAATTTATTTTCAAAGTGCAAGTTCGTGATCTCACTCATGAAAGTGGAATCCAAAATCTTAAGAGCTACGTATTTTGACAATGCAAATGATAAATTTTTTTTTTTTTGCGGGGTTTTAATCCCAATTTTCAAATTGAATGATGCATGATATGCAAAATGTAAGCAATAAGGAACGTATGCTAAGGTTTCTTACTTCATGCGGAGCGGTAAAAGAGCCTTACATATGGATCGCATACAAAAAGTGCCCAATTGAGGGAAACCTTTATAATGCTTGAATTACCTTGATCTTCAAACTTCTATTCTGCTGGAAGTAAGGTTCTCGAGGTACGTAATTACTGTTGTTACCCGTAATTTCCTACGGGTGCGAAACAGCGCATGATATGACTTAAAAAAGTCATTTAAAAAAAAATGAGAAACGTGTTGCCTATACCACTGGGCAATCACGAAAAGGACTATGCCACCTATTCTACTTGGGTGAACATGAGGTTGATTGTGTTGCCTATTCCATCGGGCGACACAAAGGGATATGTCACCTATTCCATTGGGTGAACATACAAGAGGGATCGCTTCACCTATTTCACTTTGGGCGAACACGAAATGAATTGTGCTACCTGTTCCATTGGGCAAACACAAAAAAAATATGTTACCTATTCCACTTGGGTGAACATATGAGAGAAATCATGTCGCCTATTCCCTTCGGGCGAACACGAAATGGATTACGCTACCTGTTCAACTGGGTAGACACAAAGAATATGTCACCTATCCCACTAAGGTGAGCATATAAATGATATGCACTACCTATTCCACTTGGTAGACATAAAGAGAAACAATGAAGAATAATTAGGAAACATACTTGAACTCTTCTTCTATTATGCAAAATGACAGAGTTAATTGCAATGCACTTATTTTACCCGAGACAAGGTTAAAATAATACATGCGCACAGCAAAGAAAACAAAATTCATGAATTTGCCTTGTTACCAAGCTCCACCGAGGAAAGTAAGGAAAAAAGTTTCGTCCTTTTGACAATTTGATCACATTTATGAGGGATCTTCAATTAGAAAGGACTTTTCCACTCACTCTCAATGAAAGGCTTTTGACCCGACCTTTGATGCGGGTATAAAAATCACTCGGACTCTCTTCATCGTACATGACGAGGGTCCGGATATTCTCGAAATTAATATGACCTAACCAATCCGAGAGGTCTTTTGAAGGACTGAAATGTAAGTTTGGTCGAGGGTTTAACAATAGGGACTCATGAGAGTCATGGCTTTGAAAGAATTGATATCATCCATCACTCCAGGTTTGCAAGTCAGAAACTTGCAAAAATGAGATAGAAAAATCTTGCTCGCACTTCTTCGAGCGACATTTATAAGCATATGAAATTCTACGTTAACATAAGTGCCCTAATCCGAAGAGGCTTTGACAAGGGTTGTAACGCAAGTTTGGGTAGGCTAGAAATGAATGGCCTATTTCCATCAAGAAGGGTATCATTCGAGGAAAGCGGCAGATTTTAGCAATCATTTGTGAGGCCGCCATCACAAATTTTTGCTCTAGCAATTCGCGAACTCCTTTTGGGATTATTTCAAGTGATTTCCTTTTGAGAAGCAATTTTGCACATCAAAATTTTTGAGGTCTCTCTCCTTGATTTTTCTTTTCAAGAGAGATTTTATCTCTCTTCTCCTTTTTTTTCGTGAGAGAGAGAGAATTTTTCTTTGAGAAATTCTTTTCGACACCTTCTCTCTTTTCTTTCTTCTAGAAGAATTCGATTTCTCTTCTCTCTTCTTTCTTTTTTTTTTTTTTTTTTGAGAGGGAGAGATCCTCTTTGAGAGAGATCTTTCCTTGATGGAGTCCTTTTGCAACCTTGCTTTGATTTCTTCCGAGCTTCCACTTGCCCCAAATCATTTTGAGCTTGCTTTGAGCTAATTCCATTTGTTCACCATGGGAATGATCACTAATTGGGTTAAAATGAATCCACCGCTCAAATTGGGTACGCAAAGGGTATAGTGTGTAGGGAGATAGAAAGAAATGCTCTTCGTCATATCTAGGGCACTCAAGCTAACATAGGATTTACATGCGGTAAATATGCTTGAAGATTGATGCAAGTGAAAGCAAGAAAAATTCTAACTATTTCTTGATTTTCGAGTTATTGCCCCAATGTGGGGTTGTTCTTGACAGAGATAAAAAATGAATCTCCGCTCAAAGGGGTTAAGCAAAGGATAACTTTGTAGTGTTTAGATAGAGGAAGTGAATGCCTCTCGTCACTTTGGTCATTATACTTTTCTCGAGATAATCCTTTACCTTGTCGGCACGGAAATTTTCACTCAACTCGCATCGGGATTAATTTCGGGACGTGTATGGAGATGGCTTGCCTTTCATCATCCCGATGTCTCTCATATAATATGATCATTTCATTAGGATAGAAACAGATTTCCGATCAAAAGCCTTCCTCAAACAAAACTTAGTAACGGAACAAGAAAGTCAATTAATTCATGAAATTCATTTTGAAACTTGATTATTTAGGAACAAAGTCGAATGAGTACAAATCAAGTGTAATACTTCTTCATAGAATCGGAATTAACGGGAGTCAAGAAAACACGACCATCCATTTCAGCCAAAATCAAAGCACCTCCTGGAAGGACTTTCTTCACAATGTATGGGCCGCCATAGTTTGGGGCAAATTTTCCTTCTAGGAGAGGAATTATCGGCGACAACTTCCGCAAGACAAGGTCGCCCACACTGGAAGTGTCGAGTCTTCACTTTCTTGTTGAAATATTTAGCAACTCGTTGCTGGTAGCACTGGCCATGACATAGAGCTCTAAGCCTTTTCTCATCGATCATGTTCAATGGTCCAATCTCTGCCGGATCCAATCTGCCTTTGACAATTGTACCTGCGAAAGAATACGTAACGAAGGAATTTCAACCTCAACAGGTAGAACTCGCTTCCATACCGTTCACAAGAGAATATGGTGTTGCCCCTGTAGACGTCCGGATAGAAGTCCGATATGCCATAAGTGCAAAGGGTAATCTCTCATGCCAATCACGATAATTCTCTGTTGTTTTAGCCAAAATTTTCTTGATATTCTTATTGGTCGCTTCGACCGCTCCATTCATCTCATGCGGGCGATATGGAGAGGAATTCAAATGCTTAATCTTGAACTCCTTGAACAAATCATCCACCAATTTATTGTTCGGATTGGACCCATTATCGGTAATTATGGTCTTGGGTGCACCATATCGAGCAATAATATCTCGACGAATGAATTTCACTACATTCCGTGCCGTGATCGCGGTATAGGACATAGCTTCAATCCACTTCGTAAAATAATCGATAGCAACCAGGATAAATCGATGTCCATTTGACGCCTTAGGATTGATTGGTCCAATTACATCAATGCCCCACATTGAAAATGGCCATGGTTCGGACATCTCGATGCAATTCATTCGGAGGAACATTGATTTTGTCTCCATAGATCCGACACTTGTGATGACTCCGAATATCTTCGAATGCGATCACTCTCTAACGTGAGCCAGTAATAACCCATCCTCATTATCTTCCTTGCTAGTATATGGCCGTTCATGTGCGGACCACATGCTCCATCATGTACTTCTAGCATCGATTAACGGCTTCGGTTGAATCTACACACCTTAACAAAATTGAATCATAAGACCGCTTGTATAGACATTCCCCACTCAAGAAAAACTTCGACGCCATTTTCTTGATATACTTTTGGTCGGATGCGAGTACTCTTCTCGAGGAAACTCCCGTGTTCGGAGGTATGCCTTGATATCATGGTACCATGGCTTGCCGTCGGGGTCTTCGGTGGCGGCCATGCAATAAGCCGGCTTCGCAAGACCTCGATCTTTAAAGGCTCGACTTCTAGCCCACTCGTGACTCGAAGCATTGCCGATAACGTAGCCGGAGCATCGGCAAAATGGTTTTGAGTCCTTGGCAAGTATTCAAACGAAATGTCTTCAAACTCTTCCACCAACTCCTCTAAATAGGCGTGGTAGGGCTGCAACTTGGCATCTCTAGTTTTCCACTTACCAACGGTCTGAAGAATAATGAGGGTCGAATCTCCAAACACCTTAAGTCGAGCTACTCTCATTTCGATTGCAGCTTGTAAACCAAGGATGCATCCCTCATATTCAGCGATATTATTTGTACATGGAAATATCAGCTTAGCGGCTATAGGATAATGCTATCCACCTGGAGATATTAAGCATCGCCCGATACCCGATCCCGACAAGTTCACGGCACCATCAAAATACATGGTCCATACATACTCATCAATTGACATGATTCTGTCCTTTCGGCGAGCCTAGATCTTCATTTGCCCCGGGATTTTCGGCCGTAACATCAGCAATTATTCGTCCTTTAACCGATTTTTGAGATAAGAACCGAACATCAAATTTCGAGATGAGAATCTCGCCATTTCGCCAGTTTTCCAACCAATGCGGGTTGATTGAGTAAGTACTTGATAGGTTCACATTCTGTTACGAGTAATATCTGGTAATGCAGAGTGTATTGCCTTAGCCTGTGAAGTACCCACACTAGTCTTTGCACACGTTCTTTTCGCTTGCGAATAGTTCATCTCGAGGCGGTGAACTTCTTACTCAAATAATAAATCGCACGCTCTTTTTGTCCTCTTCACTTTTTTGAGCAAGCATGGCACCTAGAGACTCATTGTGGACCGTAAGGTAGAGGATCGAGGTTGCCCGAGATCGGCGGAACAAGTACAAGCGGATTCATGAGGTGTTGTTTTAGCTTTTCAAAGGCTTCTTCGCACTCGCCATTCCACTCGACTAGCGCATTCTTCTTTAGTAATTTGAAGAAAGGCTTAGCCGTCTCGCATAACCGGGAAATGAATCGTGCAATGTAATTTAGCCTACCTATGAGGCTTCGAACTTCTTTAAGCGTCGTGGGTGGCCTAAGCTCACGGATGGCTTTTACTTTAGATGGGTCAATCTCAATACCCTTGTTCGCGACAATGAATCCGAGCAATTTACCCGAGCCGACACCAAAGATGCACTTGGTCGGGTTGAGGCGTAACCTGAATTTTCGGAGTCTATCGAACAACTTTGTCAAGGTCTTGATGTGATCTTCCCCACGTCTAGTTTTAGCGATCATGTCGTCGACATAAACCTCGATCTCGTTGTGCATCATATCATGGAACAGCGTTACCATGGCCCGTTGGTAGGTGGCACCAGCATTTTTAAGGCCAAATGGCATCACCTTATAATGGAATAAACCCCATGGGGTGGTGAATGTAGTCTTCAATTTATCATTCACGTTCATGAGGATCTGGTTATACCCCGAGAAACCATCCATGAATGAAAATAGCTCGAATCCATTTGTCTTGTCCACAAGTACATCAATGTGCGGGAGTGGAAAATCGTCCTTAGGATCGGCTTTGTTCAAGTTTCGATAGTCAATACAAACCCGAACCCGACCGTCTTTCTTTTAGCACCGGGACTATATTAGCAACCCAATCGTAGTATTGGGTAGTCTCAATAAATCCTACATCGAGAAGTTTCATAACTTCTTCTTTGATTTTCTGTGCCAACTCGGCTTAGCCTTCCGTGACCTTTGCGTCACGGGTTTGATCGAAGGATCAGTCGATAGACAATGTTCGACGATCGATCGATCGAGACCGGGCATATCTCGCATAGGACCAAGCGAAGATGTCCTGGTAATCCTTTAAAAGTTTAGTCGGACGCTCAGCCACATCATCTGGAAGGTTTGCCCCAATCCTAACTTCTCCGGGGTTTTTGCATTGCCAAGGTTAATTGAAACCGTCTCTTCCTCGGTCGGAGGTTTAGCCGTCTCGTGCCTTTCAAAATCTCGGCGAATTTCCTCATAGTCCGGACTGGACTCATCTAGATCGTATACTTCTGAATCCACCTGGATTTCCCTCCTCAAAATTGCCCCTGGAACATAAAGTAACGGAATCGGAAAAACAAATGGGGTTTAAATATGTATGAGTTTTTTGTAATTTTCGAAAATCATGGGTATTTTCCTCGAAGAACTTTATTTTCAAAGACTTTGGGACAAGAATTCTGAAGAAGCCCAGCCCTCAGTTCTTACCATGGATGACAATTTTATTTGGTCGTTGGTTATCGTCATCGGGCTGGTTTGGTATGCCTCAACAAGATTCCAAAACTTCGTAATTTTATTGATAATGAATCAATCAATTACATCTTATTGAATTGAAGATCCTAAAGTTGGATAGGAAAAGAAAATCCTAGAAAGCAATAAAAATTCCCTACGCAGGGAAAATGCAGAAATTACTCTTAAGGGCCCGCCCCCATTTCCTCCAGTGGTCCTTCCGTAATTGCACCGATAGAGGTTCTAGCAAAACAACCGGTAAGGTAGGATATACCATCGTCGAAGTTTACTCCCACGACCTTTGGTTCGGGCTTCTTGAGAACATATGGCTGATCATCTTCGTAATCATCGGATAAACCGACCGTAATCGCTTTACCCGTCATCTTAGGTGGAACAGTCATGTCTTGGGGCCATTCGAGAAAGATGAGTCCGAGGTCATCTTCACTTGGACTTGACTCTAAAGGCTTGAACCCTCCTACTACTCCCGGTGAGCGAAAGGTATGATCGATGGGAGGTGGTAAAGGACTTTGACTTGCTCCTCCTCGGCCTCCACGATGACTACGGCCTCGTCCACGGCTTTTAGGCCCATGATATCCTAAACCGGCCGTGTGGGATTGTCCTTTCGTCTCAATTGGCTTGCGAATACCTTGGCCTTCCTTCCCACGACCCTTGCCTGGCTCAAAATCATTTCCTATCATGACTTTAGCCACCATGATTGCAGCATTAGAAACCTCGGGAAAGGCAAAGGCATGTCCGGAGAAGCTTGAACGACATGGACTATCTCAAATGAATGATAGCTATCCTCCTCTACATGATCGGACTCTATATATGGGATCGATGTTGCATTGAAGATTCGGTGATCCTCCTCCCCATAAATCGTAACCAACTTTGCTTCAACCACAAATTTAATTTTTCGATGCAGATCGGAGGGCACTACGCCGCATTGTGAATCCATGGCCGGCCTAACAAGAAATTGAAAGCGAAGGGATATCCATCACCGAAAAAGGATATCGAACACCGAAGGTCCGATTTGTAGCTCTAGGTTAATCTGTCCCATCACATCCTTTTTAACCCCGTCGAAAGCTCGCATGAAGTCTTGGCCGCTTGCATGGTGGATGGATCAATTCCAGCCGCTTGAGAGTAGCCAACGGGCATATATTCGGAGCCGATCCATTATCTACAAGTGCCCTAGCCATGTGAGTTTCTTTGTATTTCATGAAATATGAAGTGCTTTGTTGTGACCCCGTCCCTCAATCGGAATCTCCTCATCGGAAAAGGCCACCGATCCTTGAGAAGGATTGCCCGACAAAGCCCTCCAACTTATCTTCCTCGACTGTCTCGGGCACATGAATTTCGCTCAAAACCTT
The DNA here is from genome assembly GCA_021437795.1 of Rhodamnia rubescens. Classification (NCBI taxonomy): domain Eukaryota; kingdom Viridiplantae; phylum Streptophyta; class Magnoliopsida; order Myrtales; family Myrtaceae; genus Rhodamnia; species Rhodamnia rubescens. Next base: position 2,366,232 of record JAILYA010000049.1, read on the forward strand.
CATCGGGGCACCTCGATGTTTTTCGGATGTTTGGAGAAGTTCTAGTAATGAAACACGCGCAGCAACTTCCTCGGTTGATCGACCACACTATACTCACTTGCCTTGATCACGGCTAGGAATTCTTTCGCCTCTTTCTCGCCCACCGGCTTGGCGATTGATTATCGGCGTAAGCACGCCCCGACCTTGTTATCAAATCAACGTCATATGACCAAGGAACCATCTTATCGCTCTCATAAGGGTAAGGTTGAGGTGATGTTAGCACCAACTCCTCTCGAAACATCGGCTATAACAATTCCAAGGTCGTCGTCGAAGCATCTTCGAGGGGAGGCATGTCGCCTAGCTCCGGGTCCAACTTAATTTGTTCATTAGTCATCATTGCCAATTCTTCGTCCCAGTCAATGATGACCTGAGATATAGCGGCCACGACTCCGAACTCATCGATCATTCCAATCAACCCATCTCTAATCAGCTTATCCACCTTCCTTTCTACTTTACAAAGTGATATTATCTCGCAATCGAAAAATAACCAGCCCGAACTAAAGCATCAACAATATCATCAAAAGGAACCCTAAAACCTCGAACTTGCTTTAGCCTCGGGCCAAGGACTACATTTGCACCTTGCCCGAATGATCGGGGAGTGGATTGTTCTGGACATTAGGCTTACCGGTTGGCTGAAATGTAAATACTCCGGTCTCGTGTAGATCTTGTATTCGATGTTTAAGCACTTGACAATCATCCGTTGAATGCCCTATCTCACCTCTATGGTAATCACATTTCTTTGATGGATCGTACCTCGCATAGCTAGCGGCGTTAGATCTTTGCGGCTCGGAACTCAACAAGTTCTTCTTCCTCATGACCGCCAACACTTGAGATAATGTTCCGGGAAGCGGAGTAAAGCGGCGAGGTTTGCTGCCGCTGGCGTGGATTCTGCTGGCTTTGCTTTGCCCATAAGAGGTTGGGTGCTAGGTGGCGAATTGCAACTTCGAGGGTTGAGGTGGTGCCTTCGCACATAAGTCATGTTGACTTCGGGGACGGACTCCTTCCCCTTCTTACTAGAAAATCTCTTGCTAGATGAACCCGACTCACCGTACCACCCCTTCTTGAGTCCGGACTCAATTTCCTCTCCCATGGAAATGAGCTCACTAAACGTCCGGACCACCGTAATCGGCATGCGTGAACGGATTGCATGCGGCGAGTTGATACAAACAGCTTCATCAAATCTCGCTCGATGGTTCGGGCATAATCTGTCCCGCCATATTCCTCCATCGAGTAGCATACTCCTTTAGAGTTTCGCCTTTCTTCTCGCTCGGCTCTCTCCAAATCTTCCCGTGTAATGGTGACATCGAGATTGAACTTAAAATGCTTGACGAAAAGGTTCGCCACCTCTTCCCACGAATCCTCCCGATTAATTTGGTGGTTAGTGTACCACCTCATCGCGGCATCCTTCAAGCTTGCCTGGAAGGTTTGGATCATTAGAGGTCCATTAGATACGTATCTCGCTCATGTGCCCCGGTACATCTCGATGTGCTGAATTGGGTTCGAGGTGCCATCATATTTCTCGAAAGTTGGCATTTTGAATTTTTCAGGCACTTGAACCCTGGAAAAGATAGATAGATCAACAGGCGGAACACTTTGAGTTCCCTCAACTTCTCGCACCTCTAGTCGAGCTTTGCTAATAATTTGGCATTCTCATCATTTGGGGGTGGATGATGAATATGGGTCACGGGAGATATACTAGTGTCGGTCGAGAATGACATCATCCAAGTGAAAAGTTGGGTCGATATCACCGCATGAGCCTTGTCGGGCGAAGGCCTTGACGGGTCGGAGGTGGAATCTCGGCGAGAGCCAACATTGACTTGCCTTTGTTTGGCCATGAAATCATTCATCATCTTGGACATGGTAGCTGCGACATGTTCATTCATTGCATTCACGTGTTCTTTTAACTTTTCATCGATCATGGCCGCAATCTCGGCTGATTGGCCATCCTCCTTTTGGTCACTAACCGAGTGTTATAAGAATGTGGAGGATCCGTAGTAAATTACCTAAAAAAAATGATCGAAATGAATATAACAAATAATAAAGCGAGTCGGTCCATGACATTTTCTAGACCCCAAAACAAAATAAAGCACATCTAATGGATTGAATGAAGAGATTTTCAATTTCGTCGATTCTCACAAGTGATTAAAAAAAAATGAAATTCGCAAAATTAAAGCCGAATTGAGGACGAAATAGGTCAATAAAATTTACGGAAGACCGGGAAGGTCATTACGAACGATAACGTTTATTACAAGAAAAAATCACAAGATTATTACAACTAAAACAAAATTAACTAAACACGAAATAATGACTCGTAAACACGACAATCAAGTCATTTTTCTTTTTTTGTGGGGACGCGATCTATAGACGAACGGGCTTCCAATTCTTTCCGAAGTCGTGCATTCTCCTTAGCCAAGGTCTCCATCTGTTTCTTAGTCTTCGCATGTTCTTCTCATAAGCTTCAATCTCGGCTTGACGAGTGGGCTTCACGGGCATCAATGGAAACTTCGGGAGCATATGGGCTGGTATGAAATGGCGCTGGATATACCGGGCCTTGGCATGATAAAGCCTTTCCTTTCCTTCGGGTTCCACTTCGGGTAACAATAGTTGGCGAGTTTCGGACTCGAGCCAAACTTGATCGATATGTCGAGCTCGGTTGCATATTTTTTCGGCTGCAACGAATTGGACTTGAAAAGCATCGGGCCCAAGTGGTGGTGGAAGGTCCTGCAAAACTCCATATTGTCGTACCACGCGAAGAGGATGATATCTCGTCACACCTGTAATACCCAACAAGGGTATGGGCTCCCGCTCACCGTGATACAAACGGGCCTCTCGAGACTCGGAACCATATAGCTTGCCACAAAAATCTTAGGACCCGGATCTTTAAATAAATCAATCCATTGAGAATGATACAATCCTTTAAAGTCTTTTTGTAGCTCTTGAAATTTTACAATTGGGTTTTCATCTTCACTTATCCGAGGTATAATCATCTTAGAACCAAACTTAGCATAATGAGAGAAAAACCACATTTGTAAAAGTTCGGGGAAGCATGGAACGTCTTATCCTTCTTTTTTACGAAACGGGTCAAGGATATGAAAGTTTCAGCAAGGATAGCATTAATGAAATTCCTTCTACCGCAAATTTGACTAGCTATCCAAGCCATAGATGGACTCGATAAAATTCTTTTGAAGTGGAAAAATCACAAGCCCAAAGAAAGCTAAGATGAAAATGCTACTTCGCAAGTATGAATTGCTTTCATAAAAACGCTCGATGAGAAATGAGAAAGGACACATTTGACATTTTTCTTTCAAAATTTTCCTCATTTCATTCTTGCTAACTTTCAAAAATTCAGCAAAAAGAAAACCGGATCAATTCCCACACAAGGATGAATTAAATCACTGTCTAAAGGTTTTCCAATGGCAATGCTATATTCTTCCAAAGTCGGAGTGAGCTCGTGCTTACCTAGAATAAAGGTAGCGGTATCCGGGCACCAAAAATGTGCAAGTGCTTGCATAACCTTGATCTGTAATCCGATGTCCAAAAGTGGCAGCATATTACCTATACGGCTAAGGACATAATTCCGCGCATCAATGTTCAAATTATCCCACATCTCGCTTCAACTCGGCCTTTGGAATGTACACGAAACGGAGATCCGAATGCCCCATTGTCTATAAATCACGTGCCACAAACCTAAACATCATGGACCGACCAAAAAAAATAATATAAGACAAGATAAAGTTCAGGAGCATACTTTACCGTAGGATAGGAAAATAAACAATCACATGGACATGCATATGATTTGTGAGTTAGCCTTATTCTATCTATCCTAGAGGCCGACAAATTGAAGCGAAAGATTTACGGCAAGGCGACAATCTCGCGCACATAATCAAGATTAATCGTAATCCTACGATGTAACCGAGGATTAGCCGGGTCATTTCACTTCGGCTTCTCGAGTTAAAAATTATAACTCCCGCTTCGGTAATCCTACCAAGCATGAGTTCTAATTTTCAAACTCATTTTTGGAAAAAGATTCGGGATTGAATTTGGACTAACTTTCAACCATGATCCCACGGTGAACGCTAGAACCAATCTCAATACCATCCTAAAACTAGTAGCCCGGGTCCGACCACGGGACGGGTGTGGTGTAGTGCTAAAACAATAAATCATGCACAACAAATAATATGCAAACACCGCTTCAAAAATTGCAGGAAGTAAATCATAGAGATTCCAAACTCCAATTCGCAAAACAAGGGGTTAGCCACACACTCCACCCCTTATATCTCCCATCTTGCAAAACCATCTAACACAAGGTTAAGGACTTACCTGTAGTCCAATTGCCAAACAAAAATGCTATTTTTCACGAAATCATCGGCCTAAGTCCACTAAAGTTCCTTTTAATTCTTTCGAAAATTAAAGTGATTAATTAATCAAAAAAACTTTCGAAGAAAAAAAATTCGTTCCCCGGTGGAGTCGCTGTTGTCGCGACCTAAAAATTAAAAATTCCCAGGCTAATGGATTATTAGATTAATTAAACGAATTAACTAACCTAACTCGAACTCTCCCAAGTCCATACCAAATCGCAACTTAACATGCAAAGAGTTTTGAATTGGAGTCGCCACTAATCATTTTTTGGTAGGTCGATTAGAAACCTAAGTAAATTAGCGGGAGAACTAAATTACTCTACGAACCGGAGATTCTAAGTCCGGGGACTTGATTACGCTAGATTGCTCTAACGCCCTTTCGGTACCATTTCATTTAATGAAAAAAGGATTTTTGTCAGGCAATATTAATTGATTTTAACCTAAGCCACAACAAAGGTTATCATGCGGTTGCACAATCAATTAATGAATATCCGGAAATCAAAAGTAGTTGCAAGAAGCATGCGCCAAGACAAATTGTTCTCACTTTTGGATTTTTTCTTTTTAATGAAAAATAAACTAAATGCAATGCATGAAATCATTCTAAATGCAATGACATAAATAAATGAAAACTATCCTAAGAATGCATATGAATTCAATTAAACTACATGACTAACTTAGAGGACATGCGATTATAATCTAATTAAATTAGCTATATGATGTATGAATTAAAGACCTAAACATGCAGATTCTATATGATCTAAATCCATCATGCAAATGACATGACAATATTGTTTTTGATTTTTTTGTATTTTCGGATTAATAAATGATCCTAAATAAAACTATGCCTAAAGATAATTATCTTATATATTTTAAGGTTTAAATTAGCCTAAACCCTAATTTATTAAAGATAATTTATCTCGGACATGAAAATCTACTTAGATATGTGTATCCTATCCTAGAATGCAAATCTAAATTAACTTATTCTAAAATTAAATTAAACGTGCAAATATCTACATGATTTTAATTTGAGAATGCAATTTTTATCTAAAATGCAATGCAATATCTTTAGAATTTCAAATATCATGCAAGAGAATATTCATTCTAAAGATATTATGCCAATCGAATCAATCAAGAAAGTATATATCTCAACCGATTTTTGAAAATATTTCGCGAATATTTGAGTCAATCTTTAATTCGTAATCCTACGATTAACGATTGAACTCAAATCCTTGCTTGTGTGGCAAGTTGCGGATTAGGAAAAGATTCCTAATCAATCACATTTTAACAGATTTTGATATCTTGGATATCTTGGATATATTCAAAAATATATATATATTTTTTGAATTAACCATATTATCACTAAGGCTCCGAAATATCTCAATCGGATCACAATTTTCAAATTAGGCAAGTATAAAATATATCGCATCGCAAGATTTATTCAGAATTTTCAATTTCTGAATTTAACAAATCTTCCAATCAAGGTAGCAACCAAATATTCAATCTTGCAAAACGATTTTCTCAACATGGCAATTCAATCGATCGATTTTGCAACTAAATATTCAGAATGTTTAGATTAGGAAACATACCTAGGTTGCGAGATATGTTTTCCTTTTTGAACTTGTACGAACTTGCACTCCAAGCTCGCAATTCTCGGACCGATCGACGAGAACTTTTCACAACTTGGACTTCCTTGTGCACCAATGATTAACAAGATCGGCGAGGGCACTCGTGGACGTTGGACTATAACCGACCGGTTTGAAAAGACCCGTCGTTGTAACTAGCGAATGTGTTGTCCAAATCGTACAAATCGGGACCGAAAACTCTTTGCTCAAAATCAGACTTTTACTTTGACCAATCCCTCTTGGATAGTCCAATAACCACCGCTTGGCACCTCTTCAATTGGAATTAGTGGTGCATGTGATCATGATCACCTGTGGTGATGTCATTCTCACGTTAAGAGAGGGGGACCACTAATTAAGGAAGATCCAACACCTTTTGGCTTCTTGGCATCCGGAATGGAGATGATGGCTTCCTCTTTGCGTCGAAGAGAACCGCAACAGGTGTCATTTAGCAAGGCTCCATAGTACTCGTCGTGGCAATGGGGGGAGCTGGACTAGTGTTAGAGACGTAGAACCGGTATTGGAAGCGGACCAGCAATGCACGAAGCAAGGCTTCGCCAAACAATCTCTCCCTTTTTTTTTTTGCGTCCCCCTCTCTCTCGCACTCTCTACCCAGCCTTTTCGCACTATCTCCCCCTCTCCACCCCTGGTGAAGAAGAACGTGAATGCTTTTTATAGACAAAGACCACTTGAGCTTTTCAAAACAAATCAAATCTCTCTTCGTCGAAGCCGTTGGAGCTGTTTTGATCTATGGGGATTTTCCGAGAATTTTGTGATCTATTCTGTTTCACTCATAATGCCGCAAACGTGTCTACGTTCACTCGTCGTTGATCTTTTGAAGATCAATTTTGGTTCAACAAATCGATCACATCCCTTTATATTTTCTTTTTCTAACTGTCTCGCCCATTTAACGACACTTTCTCGTTCGGCTTTTCTTTATATTTTCGGCGTAACATTTACATCTTCTTCCTCACTATGCTCGTTACGATGTGCAGATACCATTGAGTCATTTGGTGCATCAAAGATGAATTCGATGAAGACAACAAAAATTGATCTTGAGCGGATGAAGGATGCTTATAAAAGAATTCTTCTCCCAAATCCATAGTAACACACGATCGCAAAAAAGAAGTGCTACAAGACCCAAAGAAATTTTCTTCCTCTTGGTGCATACGAGTTTCCACCTTTCATTTTGCTTATGCACTAACAAAGGCACATATAAATTCCTTGGACATCCTTGGCATCAACATTTTAACCAAAGAAGCCAAGAAGTCGCTTCAAAAAAAAAATCAGCAAATGTCGCAAGTAGCCATTTCTCTCCTTCCAAAAATACAATCTGCGTCTATTCTCGCTCCTCGCTCTCGATCAAGCGTCGTGCTTCAATGGATCCGTCGGACAACCTTTTTTGTGGTACTTGACCACATGGGGAATATCGGCCTAATTTATTTTCCAAAGTGAACCAAGTTCGTCGGTCTCACTCAAATGAAAGTGTATATGCATACTAAAGTAAATACAAAAAATAATTTAATTATTTTTGTTGAAGTTAGACTCAATTTTATGCAGTTTATGATAAAATAAACAAGATCAAAATTTAGGTGTCAACACCGCCCAATCGAATCGGAGAACCCATGAAGAATAGAAGTCGTGGAGCGTGTTAGATGTAATTCATGAAATATGCTTCCTTTTAAGTATCGGAGAAGTCGTTTAGCAGCATTCCAATGTGTGATAGTAGGACGTTGCATGAACCGAGATAATTTGTTGACGGAGAATGCAATATCGGGTCTTGGGATAGTGAGATATTGAAGTGTCCCAATAAGACTTCGATACTCACCGGCATTGATTGCCTCATTGGATCATAGGCCGATAAGGTGATTCCCACCGCCAATGGAGTGCTTACCTCCTTGGCTTCATCTATTTTGTATTTTTGTAGAATCTCATGGATATACTTATGTTAAGAGAGAAGTATACTGTCTTGGTTGTGATTACTTCAATGCCAAGGAAGTAATGAAGTGTTCCCAAATCTTTCACAGAGAAATGCATAGACAGTGCTTCCATGAAGTTGGCGATGAAAGAGGTGTCATTGCCTGTGATTGACGAGATCGTCATCGTAGACAAGGAAGAATGTTGTAATTGGACCCATGGTGTAAATGAACAAAGATGGATCGGAGCGGGAGTTGCGAAAGCCATGAGTATGTAGGAATTTACTCAATGTAGTGTACCATGCCCTTGGCGCTTGTTTTAATCCATAAATAGCTTTCCTCAATTTGCATACATGATTCGGTCGAGTCGAATCAATAAACCCCGGAGGTTGAGTCATGTATACTTCATCCGTGAGATCCCCTTGTAGGAAAGCATTGTTGACATCAAGTTGTTGAAGTGACCATCCTTGATTTAATGCAATAGAAAGCACAACACGAATTGTAGTCGGTTTGACAACGGGACTAAATGTGTCCTTGTAGTCAATCCCGGGACGTTGGTGGAAGCCTTTGGCAACAAGATGCGCTTTGTAGCGCTCAACACCGCCATCGTCGGCTTTAAATCCGGAAGATCCACTTGCAACCAACAACATTATTGGAGTTTGTGTGAGGGATGAGTTCCCATGTTCCATTGCGCAGCAGCGCATTAAATTCCTCGGACATGGCATGGCGCCATTTGGCATCTCACAAGGCTTAAGTAACACATGTTGGTTCGATGGTGTCGGGTAGAGGATGTTTAGTGGTATGATGAATTTGTTTGGGTTTAAAGATGTTATTCCTGGGTCTTGTAATCATTGGATGGCTTCGGATTGCGGTTGGTAGAGGTGGTAGTAGATCGGAGGATGAGTGAGGTGGGTCTGTTGGGATGTGATTTATGATAGACAGGTTGTGTGTTATTTTGGTTTGAGTTAGTCTAGGTTTAAGATAAGGGGTCAGTTGTGGGTAGGTTGAGTGATGGTTGAGGTTGGGATTCGGGTAGAGGATGGTTGTTGATGGCATCGGTCTGCGAATTGGAGAAACTGATTGTTGCGTGGGGAGCAAGGCAGCAACTCAACAGCATTTGGAGGATCTTACGATTGGATCGACGTTAGGATCGGTTGCGAGGCTGAACTCATTTCTTGGGCAAAGATTGGAAGTTGGATCCATGTGGGATTCGTAGGTGATAATGACTTTGGATGTGAAGAGTTTGTTGTGATATATGGAAAAATGTGTTCGTGAAACACAACGTGACGAGAAATGTAAATACGTTTGGTTTGAGGCTCGAAACATTTGTATGCACTTTGAGAGAGTGAGTAGCCAAGGAATATACACGGAAGGGAACGAATATGAAGCTTGTTTTTGGCATATGGGCGGAGCCACGGATAGTATAAGCATCCGAAAATTCGAAGTTTGAGATAGTTTGGTTTTTGATTGAAAATTTTTTGATATGGAGATTAATACTGAAGGATTTGGGTGGGTAGTCGATTGATGAGATATGTAGCGGCTTGAAAAGCATAGGACCAAAAAGAGGTTGGAAGAGACGCATTGTGAAGTAAAGTTAAGCCCATTTTTACAATATGGCGATGTCGGCGTTCGGCGATGCCGTTGTGTTGCGGGGTGTGAGGAGGAGTGGTCAAGTGAGAAATACCGTGTGCGGTGAAAAAGTTGAGTTTTAGATATTCACCTCCACCATTGGAGTAAACAGAAATAATAGGACGTTGAAATTATTTTTCGACAAGTGATTTAAAAGCACAAAAAATAGTATAAATGTCGGATTTTTTTTTGCATAGGATAAAGCCATATGTATTTTATAAAATGGTCGACAAATGAAACATAATATGTGAAACCATCAACCGAGATGTCCGAGCAAGACCCCAAACATCGGTGTATAGGAGTTCTAGTGGAGCTTGACTTGAGAGAGTGGAAACATTGAATGGCAAACGATGACTTTTATTGTATTGGCATGAATCACAATATGATTTAGAAATGGATTTGGACGTAGGACTTATGGGTAATGAAAATGTCCTAACTACATAATTTTGAATATAGAGAGAAGGATGTCCCAAACGTTGATGCCAATCGCAATGAGCTGCTTTTTCTCCTATGAATGCCACATGTTGATCTTTGTGTGACCGTAAAGATAGTAGCATCCGATAAACTCCGTTCTTATACTCGTCGCGCAATAACGTCACTCCCGTTCGAAGATCCTTCACCAAAAAGAATGTGGCAAAAATTCAATAGAGGTATTATTTTGGGCACAAAATTTAGAGACAAATTAAATTTTGAGTAAGAGACGGTGCGCAAAATGTGTTGCGTAAAATAAAAGTGTTTTCGGGGACACAAGTTTTATAGTCCCAACATGTGAAATACTCAAACCTGTCTCATAGCCAATAATAATGTCGTTTGGTCCTTCATACTCCGAGTGGAGAGATAAGTTTGCTAAGTCGTTGGTGACGTGGTGGGATGCTCCTGAATCAACAAGCCACTGTGGAGCCGAGCGTGTAGCGGTTATGTGGTGCACAACAAGTTCGGTATGTGGACGACCTCGGATATGATAGCAAGTCTTAGCCGTGTCGCTGTATTTATCACAAAATTGACATAGAGGGCTAGAATCATGAGACCGAGATGGGTTGCCCCGGCTGGGTGGGGTTCCTTCGGGACCGTTGGCTTCCATAGTTGTTGCGAGCACCATGAGAAGCACCGCATCCATTTTGAGCACCGTTCCAGCGACCAGGTGACGAACCGGAGCGTGATTTGGCAATATACTATCTTTGTGACAGGAATTAATTATGTGACTTTTTCTTCATGCTTAAGGTAAGTTTCATAAGCGACAAGTTTGTCGTGTAATTTCTCAAATGAAATAGGATTTTCACTAGCGCGAATTGCATTTGCTAATTCTTTAAATTCGGAACCAATTCCACGTAAGGCATGAATAACAATATCATCATCTTGAAGGGGTGTATCAATAATGGAGAGTTCATCGGCAATACCCTTTAATTCTTGAAGATATTCGGAAACCGACCTCGATTGACATTGGATTATGGACAATTGGTCCTTGAGAAACATTACCCGAGAACGGGATTTGTTGGCATAAAGGTTGGTGAGCTTTTTTAATGCTTCTTGAGAGGTTCCGTTGAATGCAATCAGCGGTAAAATGGGTTCGAAACTAAATCGAAAATGGCCGATAACAGCAATTGGTCCGGCGGATCCACAATATGCGTGCTAGACCGGTTGATTCGGATGAATCAAGTGACGGACAAGGGTGTGTGCCGTCAACAAATCGGAGCAGATCATGCCCAATTAAAATGGCTTGAAGTTGTGCTCTTTAAGATGGAAAGTTGCCAGGTGTGAGCTTTACGTAAAGCTGGACAGTGTTGCCGATAGTAATGAGACCGGTTGCGGAAGAGTTGGTGTTGTCACCGGTTGAACTCGACATGATGGGATCGAGGGCTCGGTTGAGCGAAAAAAGCTCGATATCATAAAAGGTTTAAAAGAACCAAGATAATTTCGAGAAAAGAACTTTATGCAAGCGATTCATTTTCCATGTGCGAGTACATGTATTTATACAAGAGATTACAATCTGTTAGAATCAATCACAATGAATTTACAATCCCTTAATTTTAGCACTTGCTTATACTAGTGTGATTTGATTTGATCTTGATTCATTGATCTCTCCGCGGTATCCTTAACGTGATTTGATTTGATCTTGATTCCTTGATCTCGCCATTATCCTTAATAGAGGTCTCCTCGCTATCTTGCCGCGCCCTGCCGTGCCATCGGGACCGTCGGTGCCGTAATCTCCGCCTCCACGAAAAGGTAAAGGGCCAAACAACGTGTCCTCCATCTCGCATATATATGGCCACAAAGCGAAAGGGAACACGGTCGACGTCAATACCGGCGTTGACCCCGGATGACCCCTGTTACTTTCACAAATTCAACTCCTGGGTGGTCAAGGTCCTCGAAAGGAAGCACATCCCACGAGAAAGAGTTCGATGCATCGTAAATCGCAATCGGCAAAGCAAGAATTCCGGCCATTGCTAATTCGCGACAAAAAAAAAATTGTAACCAACGAGGTGTGAACATAATTGAGCAAGTACATGTTCTAACTAGCTAACTAGCCCGTTAAACAACCTAACGAAATCAAGGTGTAAAGGCCAAGCCTCAATGAAGAGAACTATTTCTACATTATTTCTCCATCAAATAGAACCTTTATTATATGACCCGCATGTAAACACGCACCCAAACATGGCATAAGATATCGGGACATTTAACGAAATTACACGCCACTCGTGGCCGACCTTGCGGTCATAAATCTCGCCATTTTCATGGCCAACCGTCGATTCTCGCCATTTTCATGGTCAACCTTCGGTCATCGCCTCATACCGCCTCCAAGGCCATCCAAACAAAAGATTGGAATACCCGGATACACAAGCGGGGTCTTGGTGTAAACTCCATAGGGCACGAACTTATTTGCCAAGTCCACTTCTTGTCACCAAGTATCTCTTGCCGGTTCAAGTGCTAAGATGTTTCATTTATATAAATAATGCTCTACTTTGCTCTAGTGTATCTCTAGTTGAGGCACGCACCCATGATTTGCAACAAGTATTATTGCATTAACGTGACTACAAAAAAAAAATTGACATGAACCTAGAGGTGAAGGATTAAAAACTGGAGCAAGAACACTTCCTTATTCACAACAACCAATGACGATGTAGTCCTTGTTTTATTCTATCTCCCGTTCACAAGAATATGACTAGCTACTTAGGAACTTGCTTCAAATTCTAGAGTATATCTACTCTAGAACCACCGAGCCAACTTACATTAATCTTTCGGTTGCATTGAATTCCATATAACATGGAATATTCTCAAGACATCCACCCAAGATCATATTTTTAAACTCTTTATTCTACAACTTCTTAGTCTAATGATTTTCGCCTACCAATTTCACTTGTACATCCACCACATCCCCACTTTCAGCTTCCTCCTTAGAATTCCATAATTAGTTTTGGCTTGTTCTTGACTTTTTCTAGTATTTTAATCTCCAACTCTCCCTTTATTCTATGTACACCGATGAACTATAACCAGCGAAACACCCTCGTGTCTTCTTCCTACCATTTCCGGGACATCATTTAAAATTCCAGCCAATGATGCAATAACTAGCCCTCACAATTGTCCTTTCTTGCACGACAAAAAGGCGAGTCCCTGTCATGTAGCTTATCTCATTTAATTCCTCACTCGAGCAAAGCACATAATCCACTTCCGGAACCTCTCAATTTCGCGAGCTATTTAGATAGTCTAGTGAGCAAGTTAGAAATCGACTTGCCAGGTGTTAATTGGAGTCACAAATGTCGTCACGCCTACTGAAACTTGTCCACAAAGTCACACAAGATGCTACGCTTTCGGTCTTCGCACACAATACGTAAAACTAAATTGTTGTTCGGTGGGCGATGTACACGAGGGAGAGAATTCTTTTTTTTTAAAGAAAGATAGTGAGCTGGAAGAGGAGCTCTGTTGCTTCCCTTTCCTTGCAACCTTAGGCCCACTTGCTTAGTGAAATGATTTGGTTTGTCACTCTTTAATCTAGCTGTCTCATGATATTTAGTTGCTGGGTTTCTTGCTACATGATGGAAATGCTACCTCACCACATCACTTCCTCTATTTCATGAGCAAGAGATGAAAATACTTGTTGTTCGGTGGAACACTTTGCATGAAGGGCACAAGAGTGAAGGTGGTTGTCACGCCCCGATCCTCGGGCCCGCAATAACCCTACCAAAATACCTTAGAATAATAAGAATGACGTCTCGGGCATGTTATCGACCCATTATTTTTATGTTCATATTAAGCGCATGCGGAATATGCAACTCCCGGACAATCATAAAAATCAATAGGGATAAAAAAAGTAGAAAATCGCATCGGTCACATCGGACAATTCAGCAAAAGATTATTATTTTCATTGTTAGATACTTATTAACCCCGAGGAGACTATAGTATATACAAGCCCACTCTTTAGGGCCGCTCCACATGACCAACAAAAAGATACGGGGTCGATAGGGTTAATTCATATCTACACGAGTCCAACTACTCCAATTAGAGGGGCTAACATCACCCTCTCTAACTCCAACAAAAAAGGCCTCTAACAAAAGGTCTGCTCTACCACTCTCCTCCTATGAAATAGTCGGGGAACCCGGATTCTCGCTCGGGTCATGATCATGGTCCTCAACTTCCTTATCAAGGGTATCTATGTCTATCGGGTCCCACGCATCAACCCTAGGGGTCGTAGTAGGAGGTCCATCAAACCCTCGGATAGGCCCGTATAGGAGGTCACCATGATGGATAAACCAAGCCTTGAAGATATGAGGAGCCAAAAAGTCTAGTCCCTCCCGGACCTAGATGGTCGTCACATGGTGCCCTCATATACGGTCCGATCCGGGAATCGGATCTTTGTATGACATCGAAGGATCGATCTACGGGGACTCCGAACCTCACCGAACGTACCGATGGCATCACCGATATGAAAATATTCAACAAAAATAGGGTGAGATATAAAATCTCCGTGAGTCAACACCTATGTCCGAGTAAGACATTGACTCGTTCAAGGCAACCTATACATGCAAGACAATGTCGATGGCAAATCAATAGCGTACGATCCTCGCAACACTTTACCTATCACAAGGTCGATCCCAAACCAACAATCAACCACCAAACACATATAAGCTTACCCCACCTTGGTCCACACATTTAACAGTTCACATATAACATGCAATCAATTGCATAAAATCAAGGCACATAATCGAACACTCATCACAAATTGCATGCACAATGCATCACACGTTATCCGAGTTATTAGTGACCGTTCCCGATCTTAGCAAAATCATACTCTCCTAGCAGGACCAAACATCCTTCCATTCCTTGAGCAACGTAGATCGATAAGCCATGTGGTTCCAAGTACCCTTGGCATGGATTAACGAGCCAAACATTCTTGTAGAGAGTGTCGGTCCGTCACAAGTTGCGACCAACATATGATAAATCGTGTGGTTCTAAGTACCCTCGGCACGAACTTACCAGGCTCGAACCCTCTTACCCGAGGGTGCCGAGCTTCATCCTCACGTACTCGAGGGACTATATCCATCAAGTGACTACACAAACACGATAGGAAATCAATCAATTTATATCTTTGCATTTAACCCAATGCACACATGGTCGTGCTCAAAACTTGGCTCAAGACTATTTTTATGCATAAAATTCAGACAAAACATGGCTACATAATTATAGTTTATCAACTAGACTTTACCTTTATAAACGGGGTGATCAATCATCAAATTCACATCAGTCATGACACTCAACAGTCATTAAATAATCACCCAATAATACTCATTAGGGGTGAGCAAATCGGATCGCCCGAACCGGGAACCGCCCGGACCGAACCGTACAAGCATCGATGGTCCGATTCCCAATTTTAGATAGGCTGGTCCGGTTCCCGATTCTTCATATTAGAACCGATGGTCGGGCGGTCCGGTTCCCGGTTCCGGGGACGTAGAACCGGACCGGACCGGTCAAACTTAAAAAAAAACCAAAATTGTTTATTGTTGAGGGTTTGCTCACCCTTTGTGCCTCTTCGGTCTTCACATCTCAAGCGACTTGCGACTTTCGGCGTGCGGCTCTCGTTCACCGCCTCCAGCCTCGCTCACGTCCCTCGGTTCCCTCTCGGGCTTGCACCTCTCACTCGACACCTCCAATCTCGCTCGACTCGCTCAGCCCCTTTCGCTGCGTCATGTCCCTCTCGATCAACGCCTCCCGCTCGGAATCTCAACTCAACTCGGCATCTCGCCTCCCTCACTCTCTCTGTTTTTAGCTAGTTGCGACCGCAATCGTATCTCATCAAGGTAAGTACTCCGTGCTTTCTATTTTTAGACATTCCATAGTTCACGGGCATCTCGTCTCGTTTGATTCCTCTGTTGGCTTTTGCACGAGTACGCCTTAAATCGTGCTCTTCCGATTTGGGTTTGAATGTTCGTGCCGTAGTTGAACTGTTGAAGTAAGAAAGTCATTAAGCTCCAAAAAGGTTTGAACTGCGAAGCTTCCAAGATAAAGGAACAATTCCACACACCCAAATTTAGGATCTCGGTCATTTATTGACTTGAAGTAGTTCATCACCTCCCTTGATGTTGAGCTGCTATGTCTTAATCGAATTACGATTCCATCCAAGACGGTCCAAATTGTACATTGTTCTTGAGTATTGGGCAGTCCTCGTAAATCTTATTGTGGCATTGCTTTCTTAGGCCTTTTGTGACGGATCCTGTGCTTATCCTGTTAGGATTACGGATATAATTGGGAGAAAATAGTGTAGATGTTGCTACGTGATTTGCTTTTATCGGGTTTTATTCTTTGTCACTTTGTTGCTGTTGCTAATTGAACTATATTTCTTGACAAATGTCCACCAAGTGGAGATTAAGACGAATTAACAAGTGAATGCATTAGGTGGGACGCCTTAAGCACTAATGTCGAGATGTTATATGATGACTTACTGAATGTCCTTGTCGGATTATTGTCATGATTTGTTGTGATTACCCGGATTTCTGTTGTTCTTCGCTTTAGTTTATATTTGCTATCCACACAATTAAGTCAAACTGATGGAAGTGCACCAAATGGCCATTTTACATAACATACGGTGAGTCAAGTAGCTAGAACTAGAAGTTCACCCTTAGCTTTTATAACTTATAATCTTTTTGATTCATGTGATTTACTTACATGTCAATGGAAGTGGACAAATCTGTTGATGAGATGACTTCGCCGATGGACTCACTAGTACACGAAGATGAAGAACTCTTCGAAGATGAAGTTGACACAAATAAGGTATCTCATGATTGCCCCATCTGCCACTTCTACTCGGTAAACGAAAATCATCAACAGCCTGGTGTCATTTTCGTAAAGGCAACAAAGATAAGAATGGGAAAACCGAGGTGTTTTGCAAATATTGTGAGGCAAGGTATGGGTATTGTGTTAATAATGGTACTTCGCTATGTTGAAGCACTTGAGCAGGTGCAATAAGTATCCTCGCAATATAGATAAGAAGCAAAAATTGTTTGTCCCACGTAGAGTGGATAGGACTCAAATGACTATGAGGAATACCAAGATTGGTAGTGCTAATGTCTAATCGACATGGGAGTTTAATTAGGAACGTTGTAGGCAATTGCTTGTTCGGATGATTATAATGGATGAACAACCTTTTTCGTTGGTTGAGCGTGTGGGATTTCGTGATTTTATCAACTAGCTACAACCTCTTTTCAATCCCATCTCAAGATTTACGGTGGCTAGAGATTGCATGAAGTTGTATCTTCTTTGAAAGAATAAGTTTGAAGAATTTTTTTTGCAAGCTTAAGTCTAGGGTCGCACTCACGACCGATACATGGAGCTCTACTCGAACTTGAACTATTTATGTCTCACTTGCACATTTTATTGATGATGATTAAAAATTGCACAAAAGGATCATCAATTTTGTGGTGATGTCTAGTCACAAGGGCAAAGAAATTGGGAAAATGATTGAGAAATGCATCTACGAGTGGGGAATAGAGAAACATGTGTCCATGATCAATGTGGATAATGCTAGTTCGAATGATGTAGCCATTAAGTTTTTGAAAGCTAAGTTTTTAAAAGATAAGCTGTTGATCTTAGATGGTGAAGCTTTACACATGAGGTGCATGGCTTATATTTTAAACTTGATTGTGAGGGATGGATTGCATGAGGTTCCCGATTCTATTATACGTATTCGAAACGTTGTTAGATATTTGAGGGGTTCTCCCATGAGAGCTAAATCATTTCAAGCTTGCATTGAGAGTGCAAGGATTACTTATAAGGGTTCAGCTTGTTTTGATGTTTCCACTAGGTGGAACTCCACTTACCTTATGTTAGACATTTGCCTTAAAGCTATGAAAGGCTTTTGAAAGGCTGGAACAAGATGATCCTTTTTTCTCAGTGAGCTTGAAGATGAAATTCCTAAACAGGAAGATTGGGAAAATGCGAGAGTTCTTATCATTTTTTTGAAGAAGTTTTATGATTCCACCAATAAGATGTCCGGAGACATTGTATATCACTTCGAATGATTATTTTGACGAGATAGCTGGTTTATATAAAACTCGAAACAAGCGGAGAATGCTTTAGATCCTAGAGTGAAATCTATGGGGGTGAAGATGAAGGAAAAGTTTGACAAATATTATGGAAGTTTTGAAAAAGTGAACATGATGGTTTTGATTGCGGTGATATTGGATCCAAGAAAAAAGATAAAATATGTGCGATATTGCTATAAACTAATCTATGATGATGATGAAACAAGTAAATGAGAGGTGCGATTATGTGAGGACTTACCCGGAACGCTTGTTTAATTTTTTATGAAAGTCTTGTGGTTTCGGACCGTCCGGTGACAAACATTTGGGTGGTCAACTTCTCATTGATGCTAGTGGTAGTTCGAATCCTGATGGCCATGAGAAAGGTCACAAAGATGATGTTGGTTTCACTTGCGGGTTTCGATGTGAGTTTCGATGGGGACAAGGCATTCGAATACTTTATGGATGAGGAGAAAAAAGTGGCCGAAGGCAATTTATCCGAGATCAAAAAGTATCTTCAAGCCGCACGCGAAGAAGGTCGTACTCTTGACATTTTGATGTGGTGGAATACTTGTGGGCCAAAAGTTTAAAATCCTCTATTTGATGGCTCGGGATATCTTGGCTATTCCTCGTAACAACTGTTGCTTCGGAGTCCACTTTCAGCATATCCGGTCGTGTGCTTGATGGCTATCGAGGTTCTTTGACCCCTAGAGTGGTGGAAGCTTTGATTTGCGCTCAAGATTGGTTGAGATTGATTAACAAGCCAGTTAATGTTGAAGAGTGCATCGAGAATGCGAGAGAAGTTTGAGTCGGGTAAGTCGTGGATATATCTTTTCTTTTATATCTTGTATTTCTTTCGTATATCTAACAAGTGAATGCTTTAATTAATATATTGCTTTTTTTTAGCTATGGATGATGCTCATTCGGAGCTTATCGGTAAATAGAGTTTGCAAGTTGGTGGAAGGCATATATATGGTGAGATTTTTCATTCATTATTTGAGCTCGATTTCTATTAATTCTATTTCTTGTTCAAAACTATTGTTCGTTGCTTATATATACTTTTTGGAGGTTGGCTGCACTTTTGCTTCATCCATCAAATATCAAGAAAGGTCTTGAAGTCAAGAAATCTTCTCATTTTTCTATTTCATTGTCATTTCGGTTAATGTCCGGTGATCATCTTTTTCCCCCTTTGGGTGTGCTTTTTGCTTTGTGATATATCTTATTTTGTTAATTTTAAAGCTTGGACCATGGGCACCCTCTTTAAAAATGCAATACTGCATATGTTTTATGTTCTTGCTTATGTTATTAGAATGTTGAATAGTACTGATGTAGCCATTGGAACCGGGGAAGTCTTTTAGTTTTCTCGCAAAGTGGGGTTACTTAAGTTTTGTCCTCCCGTAACCTAAAGACTTTTATTTGGGAGGGAGGGATTTTCTGGTTGTCACCAATTTATAAGCTTGCAGAATTTTTCATTCAATGTATATGCATTCGGGTCTCCGATGCTTTCCATGTCAAGTAAAATTATCACTTAAGTGATGCTTACCTATGGTACTTCCGTTGGTCGGTTGCTCAAACCGGTGCAATTGCCATGATTTCTCTATATATGATTTTCCTTTTCCACGAATCCGGGTGAGTTTGAGAAACTACTAGGTTAATTGTGACATATGTCTTTTGCCATTGGCCATTGGATCTTTGCTTTCACTCTCTCTCGCTTCATTGTGATCTTTGCAACTTTTTGAGTTCTCAAGCAATTGCAAAATATGTATCCACTGTACTAAGAGGTAGGTCCATTGGCAATGGGGAAGTCTTTTGCTTATTGGTACTTGGAACCGATCGGGAACCGGACCGAACCGATCGGTTCGGTCCGGTTCTCGGTTCCTAGGGTGGTCTATTCAGTTCACGGTTCCGGAAAATGGGAACCGGGACTACCGGTCCGGTTCTCGGTTTTTTAAGGGAACCGGACCGGACCGGAACCGATTACCCCTAATACTCATCCAATAATAATTAATTAATAATTAATTATCAAAGCCACAATTAATTAATTAAATTATTAATTAATTTCAATTATAAATAATTGCATTTACCTTAATTAATTAATTTGACTTTAATTAATTATTCTGTCTCAATTAATTAATTCATGCTCGATTAATTGTCATCACAATATTTAACTAACCCGACTTCGGGCAAATAACTCGATTATAGTTTAAATAAATATATCCGACATCCGTTAATTATTTCAATTGGCCATTAACAATAATTAATTTAATTCTTAAACATAGTTAATGCCCTAATCGGAGTTTAGGGGTCGACTCACAAACTCCGACGGTCGATGTCGGGTTGGGTACGATGGTGACTTTGGTCGGATCGAGTCGAGCGAGGTGCGGTTCGGATCGGGTCACTATTCGAGTAGGTTTACTTGTTTAGATTGAATTTATGGAAAAGGGCTTCAGGTCGGTCCGGGTCACGATTTTGGGTCTCAAGCTCACATGACATGCAAGGTCCCGCTCTCGACCGGCTATCACGGCGGCTAAAGGCAACGGCGAGACGATAAGGCGGTGGCTTGGAGGGCGTAGGTGACCAATGGTAGCGCGGCTAAGGGCCCAACGGGCGTCGGGGGTGCTGGACGCGAGGTCGGGAAGCTCGACAGAGGCTCGAGCCGGCTAAGCACTGCGGGAGAGCCCGCGTTAGCTCGTTGCAAGTGGCGGTGGCGGCTAAGCTCGAGTTAGGTCTCGGGTGATGGGTTGAGGGCAATGAGCAGTGGAAGGGAGGAGGTTGCGGGTTTTTCGGGCTCGGGACAACAAACCGGCACAATTTCGGCTGCGAGTGGCGCGGCAACGGGCCGCGACACGGCTGGGCAGAGGCGACGGGCATAGAACACGGTGGTGCAAGCTGCGTTAGCTCTCCGTCTTGCGGGTGTCTCGGCGGCGAGGCCGGGTCTCGAGTTCTTTGGGAAGCGGCTGGTGACGGCCGAGGGTTGGTAGGCGACGAGCCGACGAGGTGGGCGACGATAGGGCGACAATGAGGTGGTGAGGGCGGTGGTGTCGCTCAACACATTAGAAAAGAAAGAAGAAAAAAAACGGAGAGGAATGAAGAAGACAAAGCGGAAGGAGATTGAGGGTGGGGTTATCGCTCGTCAAGAGGGGAGAGAGAGAGAGAGAGAGAGAGCGCATGGATGGGGGAAACTTCGGGGAAAAATTGATGATGTAGGCAAAGGTGATGTCGGTAAGGGGAGGGGTGACATGGGGCACTGAAATGAGGGATGGAGGAGGGAAATTCAGCTGAATAAAATAAAAACGTAGTGCCCACCACAAAATTCAAATCAAATAATTAATGTTTTTGTTTTATACCAATAAAAATCTAGGGCATTTTGGTAAATTTGTTAACTAAAAGTAAATTAAACTATTGGTAATAAAATTGAGAGCAAAGTTGGGATTTTCGCATTTAGGGTTTAATCAAGGCTAGGTTTATGCACGATG
Source organism: Rhodamnia rubescens (assembly GCA_021437795.1). Lineage (NCBI taxonomy): Eukaryota > Viridiplantae > Streptophyta > Magnoliopsida > Myrtales > Myrtaceae > Rhodamnia > Rhodamnia rubescens. The sequence continues at coordinate 2,387,776 of JAILYA010000049.1, forward strand.
GTTCTCGATATTACAAGTCGAAATTTGACTATTCAAACTTGATTTTTTCTACCGACATCTCAAGTCCAAATTTATTTTTCATGCTGGAATTCATAATTTTTCATACATACGTTAAAATTTTAGGGCGTCACAATTCTCCTCTCCATAGGAAATTTTGTCCTCAAAATTAAAATAATATTACAATTCTTCAAAAAGAAAATGGTACAAACTTCTCATAACTTCTTCGCTTTCCCACGTTGCACCTTCAATTCCATAGTGTTGCCAAACCACCTTGAACAACGAGATTGTCTTTTTCGAAATACTTGCTCTTTCATATCCACAATTTTCACCGAACGCTACGTATGCGATACTCGCTTGTCCACTTCAATTCCTCAAAACTCAACATATGAGCTAGATCGGGCTAATACTTTCTCAGCATCGACTTATGAAAAACATCATGCACCTGAGTAAGTCTTGGCGTCAACACAAGACGATACCCTAGATTTTCAATTCGCTCTAAAATTTTAAACGGTTCCACATATCTCCGGCTTAGTTTTCCTTTCTTGCCAAATCGAGATGTTCCACGCATCAGCGACACTTTCAAAAATACATGATCTCCCACCTCAAATTTCAAAAGTCTGCGCCTCTTATCTCGGATAACTTTTCCGGAGGCTACGAGCGGTTTTAAGTCTTTCTCTAATGACCTTAACAGCCTCCAGTGAATATTGTACCAACTCAAGGTTAGTGATACATCTTTCACCAACTTCGTTCCAACACATTGGTATCCTACAGGCTCTACCATATAACGCCTCAAAAGGTGCTATTTTGATGCTCTGTTGAAAGTCGTTATTGTAGGCAAACTCAACCAAATGAAGCTGTTCCTCCCAACCGCCTTTAAAATCCAAAACATTGGCTCTCAACATATCCCCAAACATCTAAATTGTCCTTTTAAAGCGGCCATCTGTCCGTGGATGATAGGCCGTCTCGAATCGCAATTTCGCTTCGACGCATTATGCAGACTTTTTTAAATTGTGGCGGTGAACTTGGGATCACGATCTGAAGTGATCGTCCTGGCACTCTATGTAATAGTACGATATGGCGTACATACAAGTCAGCATATCTGTCCAAAGTGAAATCTTTTCGCACGGCAATAAAATTAGTAGACTTTGTCAATCCGTCTACCACAACCTAAATCGAATCATTACCTCTCGACTCCTTGACAGGTCCCATCATAAAGTCCACTTGTGATATGCTCCCATTTTCACTCTAAAATTTTCAACGGCTGCACCAAACCTCTAGCCTTACAAGTCTTTGCGCCTTAACCTCTTTGGCACGTTGACACTTCGCCACATGCTTAGCTATGTCGGCCTTCATACCATTATACCAAAAGTGTTGCTTTAAATTCAATACATCTTCGTACTACATGGATGAATACCGTAGTTCTTGCGATATGTTCCCGACAAGATTTTCTCTCTTAGACTTTCATCAACAAGTACACACGGATGTCCTCAAAACTTTAGTATTCCATCCTCGGTTACTTGAAAGTCGATTTTTTCCTTAACTAAGCCCTTTTAAAGGATCCTTTGAATGGCAGGATCTGTCGACTAAAAGGCCTTAACCTTCGCTTGCACTTCCGGCTCAATTCTCAACATAGGTACGAGACTCGACGGACGACTTACTTCCGAGTTTAAAATCCAAATCTCGCACTTCTTCAAGAAGACGCCATTCATGTATATGTAATTAAGCAATCACCGATTTTCTACTTAGAGCATCTGCGACCTTGTTGGCCTTACTCGGATGATACGGAATCTCGCAGTCATAATCTTTAAGCAGCTCCATCCAATGTCGTTGTCTCATGTTCAACTCCTTCGAGGGAACAAATATTTTTAAACTCTTATGATCGGTATATAACCTCGAAACCTTTCGCCGATCAAGTAGTGTCTCCAAATTTTAAGGGCAAAAATGACAATCGCTAACTCTAGATCATACGTAGGATAATTCAACTCATGAAGCCTTAATTGACGATACGCATATGCAACTACCCTTCCGTGTTGTATTAACACACATCCCAATCCTTTATGTGATGCGTCATTGTAGATCTCAAACCCTCCATGACCGGACGATATCGTTAAGATAGGAGCCATTATCGCCTTATGCTTCGGCTCTTAAAAACTACGCTCGCACTTGTCTGTCCACTCAAACTTCACATCCTTTTTCAATAATCGTGTCAATGACATGGTTATGGCAAAAAATATTTTCACGAAACGTTGGTAATAACCGGCCAATCCCAAGAAATTTCGAATCTCAATTCTGTCTTTAGTCTCGGCCAATCCATAATCGCTTCGATCTTAGCTGGATCTACGAAATTCCTTCACCGGATACCACATGGCCTAAGAACGCTACACGAGTCAACCAAAACTCGCACTTACTAAACTTGGTGTACAACGAATGATCTCAATGGGTCCGTAATGTTGTCCTCGGATGCTGCTCATGATCCTCAAAACTTCTTGAGTACACCAAAATATCGTCAATAAATACTATGACGAATCTATCCAAACATTCCTTAAACACTTTGTTCATTAAGTCCATAAAAGTAGCTGGCGTATTTATTAGACCAAACGGCATTACAACAAACTCATAATGACCACAACGTGTCCTAATTGCCATTTTCGGTATATCCTTCTTCCGAATCTTCAATCGATGGTATCCCTTCCGTAGGTCGACTTTGGAAAATACGAAACTCCTTGAAGCTGGTTGAAAAAATCGTCAATCCTTAACAACGGATACTTATTCTTGATTGTCACCTGATTGAGTTGTTTGTAGCCTATGCACATGCACAACAATCCATCCTTTTTCCCGACAAATAACACAGTACTCTCCTTGGCGACGCACTCGGACGAACGAAACCTTTATCCAGCCAGCTCCTGCACTGCACCTTCAACTCCTTTAATTCCGATAACGCCATCCTATACGAAGCTTTAAAAATCGGTTCCGTTTTAAGGATCAGCTCGATTACAAACTCGATCTCCCTATTTGGTGGCGGACCTTGGCAACTTCTATGGAAATATATTGGGAAACTCCCACACAACAAGAATGTCTTCCATCTTTAGCTCCTCAACATATGTGTTAACTACGGTTGCCGTGTATCCTTCACACCACTTTCCAATAGATGAGTCGCTTCTAGCGACAAGATCAACAAGGTCGATGTTCCACCTCGGCTTCCGACAAGCTCAAAACTAACCATATCCAACAAGTTAAACCGAAATGCCTTACAATAGCAATCCATCATGGCTCTTCGCTTTGTTAGTCAATCCATACCAACAATCACATCAAAGTCATACATTTCCAACACAATTAGATCTATCCTTTCTTTGTGACCACTTATCATCGCCTTACTATCGGGACAACTTACCGCAGGTATGACATTATCTTTTAGCGGCATAAATATCTTAAAGATCATCCCAAGTGATTTCGGATTCAACTCCACTATTTTTAACAAACTGCTCAAGCAACAAAGGAGTGCGTAGCTCCAGGATCGAATAAAGCATGCGCTACATGGTTATGCAAGAAGCCCGTACCTATAACAAGTAGGCGAATTCTTCGCCTGTTCCCGAGTCAATATATATACCCTTCCTTGTCTGGGGGTCGGTTACGATAATTCTGTTGTGCATTCCCGCACGGCTGTCCTCCTTGCTACGGTGACGCCGAAGCTCCTCTTTGCCTCTACGGCCAATCTTTCACATAATGGCCCATCTCGATCACAACCAAAGCAGGCTCCATTTCTAAAGGGACACAGGCGGTTTCATGCCTTCGATTGCAAAATCGATATACTCTACCGTTACTAAGAGCTAGTTTCCCCACGGCATTCCTCCGACTAGGTGAGATGATCGGCCTTCCTCCGGATAATGGCCTCTTGCCAAATCTACATTCATTTCTACTAGAGGGAACAAACCACGATCCGGATGCGACAGCTCTTTCAGTCATATTTCTCTCGATCGGTGAGCCATTTCATATAGCTCTTTATAATCCTTCGGGTTCAGCGGCACCAGCTGATCTTTCGGTTCGGTTTCAACTCATCTCTAAACCTCCTTACCCCCGTCCACAAGGTCTTCCACTATTCTAGGTGCATACATCAACAACTCGGAGAACTTGACCTCATATTGACGTAGGCGCATGAACTCTGCCATCTTCTCGCTCTAGAACACACTCGGGAGAAATACTTATTGCTAAACGCTTCCATGAAGGCATCCCATACCGGGACCATATCCTTGCCACTAAATATCGGCGTTCCCTTGCAACTCATAGACTACCAATGTTACCTTATCTTCCTAATTACACCTCGGTAGTGAAAAAGCTTTCTCCAGGTTCCTCAATCTAGTGAGTGGCAGCCTCGAGATCATCAACTCCAGAAAATTTTGGCGGTTTTATCTTTAGGAACTACTCCACCAACTTTTGTATCTGTTGGCCTCCATTCCCGTTACCAGCTAACGGGTCTTCAATCGGATTAGCAGCGGCGGCAACTTGATTCCTCACTTGCTACCCAACAATATCACCAAAAGCTTCCACTACTTGTAGGATCCCGTCCACTCCGGGATCCCCTTGAGCTACTCCTCCTTTAGGAACTCGGCATTACACTTGCTCATCTTGTAGGTCGATTACGGAGCTCCGTTCATCCTACGCAAGACGTAATGAGAACTCAAGCATACAGCATTAAAACCTTAAGTAACAAGCACATACACGGGATTTCAATCCTACTAACTATCTTATAACCCAACGCTCCTTATTACTCCGGACCATGTCCGAGATAGATCAAGGCGACCTTGCTCCGATACCATCTTGGTCGAGGTTGCACGTCCCGACCCCCCAGGCCCGCAATAACTCTACAAAAACGCCTCAAGTCAATAAGGACAATTTCCCAAGCACGTCATTGACCCATTATTTTTATCTTCATATTAAGCGCATGCGAACGTGCCACTCTCGGACAATTATAAAAATTAACATGGATAGAAAAGTAGGAAATCGCATCAATCACACTAGATAATTCAGCAAAAGAGTATTATTTTCATTGTTAGATACTTCTTAACCTTATAGAGACTATAGTATAAACAAGCCCACTCTTTAGGGCGGCTCCACATGACCAACAAAAATATACGGGGTCTACAAGGTTAACTCATATCTACACAAGTCCAACTACTCCAACTAGAGATGCCAACATCACCCTCTCTAACTCGAACAAAAAGGGTCCCCAACAAAAGGTCTGCTCTACCTCAACTCATATGAAATAGTCAAGCGAACTTGGGTCCTCGTCCGAGTCATGATTAGGGTCCTCAACTTCCCCTTCAAGGGTATCTATATCCATTGGGTCCCACACATCGACCCTAGGGGTCGCAATAGCGAGCCCATCAAACCCTCGGATAGGCCCGTATAAGAGGTCACCATGACGGATAAACCAGGCCTTGAAGATATGAGGAACTAAAAAGTCTAGTCCCTTTTGGACCTAGATAATCATCACATGGTGCTCCCATATACGATTCGATCCGAGAATGGAATCTTTGTATGACATCGAAGGACCGATCTAAAAGGACTCCAAACCTCACCGAAAGTACAATTGCCATCACGGATCTGAAAATATTCAACAATAATAATGTGAGATATAAAATTTTCGTAAGTCAACGCCTAAGTTCGAGCGGGATATTGACTCGTTTAAGATAACCTATTCATGCAAGACAATGTCAATGGAAAATCGGTAGCATGCGATCCTCGCAACGCTTTACCTATCACATGGTCGGATCCTAAATCAACGATCAACCACCAAACACATGCAAGCTAACTCGCCTTGGTCTACACATTTAACGGTTTACATATAATATGCAATCAATTACATACAATCAAGGCACAAAATCGGAATACTCATCACAAATTGCATGCATAATACATCACATGTGTTTTAGTTATTAGTGATTTGTGGCGTCCTGAAATTCCGTTGATCGTAAGAAATTTCAAATTCCAGCGTGTAAAGTGAAATTCGATCTTGAGCTTTTTGTAGACGATGATTGGCCATTCCGAAGCGATTGTCGAGAAAAAGTCAAGTTTGAATAGTCAAACTTTGACTCGTAGGATCGAGACTCGTCGCGCGTAAAAGTTAATCTTGCCCGAATTGTTTTTAATGTGGAAATTTTCATTTCTATTCTCAATCGAGTGAGTCAAATGAGTGTCCGATATCCATTTTTGTCAATTTACTAATATGCCCTTGACTTTTATTAGCAAGATACAAGTTCATTAAGGAACATTGAATTTTGGTTGTGGACCAAACAAATTTTTTTGTTTTTGTTGTTTTGTTTCTTCTTCTCTATTCTTATTCTTATTTTTATTTTAGTATTTTGGTCGGAGGAAGTTCGGGAAAGCTGTCCCAAGAAGAGGATGGTGACGAAGATTATGAGATGCAGGAGCATCCCAACGACGGCAACACCTGTAGAGCTTTAGGGGCCATGAGAACCCTTCATTTAAAAATTGGTAGTGAAGGGAATTGTGGGCCCCACTTTCCTTTTGATTTCAACTAGGTTTCTTCTTCTTCTTGAATTTCAACCGAACATCCCCTCATTTTATCCTCGTTGACCTCATTCTCTCATGACATCATCCTAACCCACTCCCCAAGTTTCGGTCTTTTCACTTTATCTCTCTTTCTTTTCTGTTGACCAAACGAACGTCTTCCCCACGTCTTCTTTCTTCGTCTTCAACCCTCATCTTCTTCCTTCATTTTACGTAACTCAACCGATTCTCACCCCGGCCGACGAACGCAGATCTCTTCACCACCATTGGCCGCAGCCTTCGTTGCGCCACCGCGCGGCCACCTTTCCCCGAGCCCCGCATCGTAGTCGTGCCACCACGAACCACCGGGACCCCTTGAGTCGAGGGCCAACGCGGCCCGCACCACCGCGCCCTACTCGGGTGATGCCTTCGCCTCACCCCGAACTTCCGCTTTTGCTGTCGCGCCGCTCCACAGGCCGCGACAAGGAGCCAACGTAACTCGTGTCGCCGTGTTCCATCCACCATCACTTCCGGTCGCGTCATGCCCAACCTCGACGCCTTCATTCGGCCTCGTCACCCCCGCTTCGCCCGCCCGAAGTCTTCGCCACGTCTTCTTATCACAAACCGAGCATCCTGTGACCTCCTCCATATTGCTCATACCTCACCGACGCCCCGAAATTGACTCCCCAACTCTTTCCGGGCGCCACTTGAGACCATCTCGTAGTCCCAACATCTCAAGATGGCTACTGCCCAGGTGAACCCAAGACTACTCGACACCCTATCCGACTCTCTCACCTCTTCGTCCGGTGCTACTCGAGGCTGTCCAACCGCCCCAACATTTCTCGCTCAGCCTTGGACGCCCTTGCTTTGTTACCTTGACGTCGACTCGTCGCTATTTTATCGTCCGAAGCCATTATTCAGCCGAAGCCTTCGGTCTCGAGCTTAAACCGACTCGGACCGACGCCGCACCAATCCGAGGAACCGACGTACGAATTCCATTGGTTGCCGTGAATCTAAACGTGGATTTATTTTGAACTCGAGTCGCATCGCGCCCGACCCTACATTGACCACCGGAGTAGTGAGTTAATCCCTAAACTCCGAATAGGGCGTTATCTGCGTTTAAGGATTAGTTTATCGTCATTTGTTAAGTTAAAATATTTAGTTGGGCCGGATAATTTAGTTATCTCCGAATGAATTATTTATGCGAAATTAGGCTCGCTAAATATTTTGGTATTGCTAATTGAAATCTAGACTAATTATTCGAGTCGGATCAATTGAGTATAGCTTAGTTAAATAATTAGCTATTAATTAATTATTAGATTATTATTGGATGAATATATGATAAGTGTGAAATGTCATGACTCGATATGTTTTAATCATCCCGCATATAGATAATTGATTGTTAATTAATTATTGGATTATTATTATTGTATAATGATCGCCGCTTATCTCGGATTAATGTGATTTATCATCCTGTTTATTGATGCAAAATATTGTGGATGATAATATGTGTATATGTGACCGCGTGTGAACTAAAGTTTTGAGCATAAAATGGCCTCGAGCCAAGTTTTGAGCACAATTGTTTGTGTATGTGCATTGGGCTAAATGCGAAGATATAAATTAGTTGTTTGTTTGTCGTGCTTGTGTGGTCACTTGAAGGATACCGTCTTCTCGAGTACGTGGGGACGAAGCCGATCCCCGGGTACAAGGCTCGAGCCTAGTAAGTTCATGCCGAGGGTACTTGGAACCACATGATTTATCGGATGCCGGTCGTAGCTTATGACGGACCGACGCTCCTTACGGGAATGCCTAACTGTTAGTCCATGCCGAGGGTACTTGGAACCACATGGCTTGTCGGTAGCCGTCGCCGAAGGAATGGGACGGCGGTTCTACCGGAAAAGCATGATTTTGCTAGACCGGGAACGGTCATTAATAACTGGAACACGTGTGGTGCATTGCGCATGTGTATTGTGATAAATGTTCTAGTTATTTGCCTTGACTTTATGCAATTTATTGCATGTATATATAAATTGTTCATGTATGGGCTAAGGTGAGGTAAGGCTGCATGTGATTGATGGTTCGATATGAGACTATGCTTGATTATGTGATAATTATAATATATGCAAATTGCATGTTATTGATATAGCCTTTCATGTATAGGATGCCTTGAGCGAGTCAATGTCCTATCCGAACTTAGGCGTTGACTTACGGAGATTTCATATCTCACCCGTTGTTGTTAAATATTTTCGGGACCGTGATGCCTATAGCTTACCCGGTGAGGTTCGGCGTCCCAATAGATCGATCATATGATGTTACTTAACTCCCCGTCCCCGGATCGACCTTTTATGGGAGCACCACACCACGACCATCTAGGTCGAGGAGGGACTAGGCTTCTTGGTACCCCATGTTTTTAAAGCCTGGTTCATCCGTCTCGGTGACATTTTGTACGGTCCGCTTCGAGGTTTTGATAGACCACCATCTGCAGCCCCGAGTCGGACTTGGGATCCTATGAACCTAGATACTCCGGATGGGGAGATTGAGGATCCAGATAGTGACATGGATTCCGAGGACTCGACCTTGGACCGCCGCCGGGTTTCGACCCTTGAGGGGTGATTATATGGACTTTTTGTAGCGACCTTTTTGACCCGATAGGGTGAGGACGACTCTCTAGTTGACGTAGATATGAATTAACCCCGTTGACCCCCGTATTTTTTGTTGGTCACGTGGAGCCGCCCTAGAGTATGGGCTTGTAGATATCACTTGTATCTCCCGAGGGTTAAGAAGTATCTATAGATAAATAAAAAGTCTATTGTTAATTATTTGTTGTTATTATTATCCTACTCTCTATTCCTATTGTCCTTATATTTACTAGGAGTAACACGTTCCGCCTGCGTTATTAAAATAAAATTTTTTTTTTTTTGGGTCGACGATACGCCCGGGATGTCGTCCTTTTGACGCAGGCGATTTGGTAGGGTTATTACGAATCCGGGGGATCGGGACGTGACAACCCCGCTCAAGGTGGTATCGAGCAAGGTCGCCCTAAACTACCCGGTCATGGCATGGAGTAATAAGGAGCTATGGATTTTTGGGATAGTTAGTAGGATTGAAATTCCATGTATGTGTTTGCTAATTAAAGTCTTAAGGCCGTACGCCTCGATCTTTCTTACGCTTTGCTTTGGGGTGAACAGGGCTCCATAATCCACCTATAAAATGAGCAACCGTAATGCTAGAGCCCCTAGAGGAGGAGCAGCCCATGAAGACCCTCGAGTTGATGGACTACTACGAGCAATGGAAGCATTGGGAAACATTGTTGGGCAGCGGGTGAGAAACCGGGAAGGCTCGCCGCCACCGGCCGTTGTTCCACCCGAGGACCCGTTAGTTGGAAACAGGAATGGGGGCCAGCTGATGCATAAGATGGTGAAGCAATTCATGGATCTCAAGTCGCCAAATTTTTCTGGAGTTGGTGATCCCGAAGCCGCCACTCTATGGATAAAAGAGCTAGAGAAGACTTTTGCTCTATTGAGATGCAACGAGGAAGATAAAGTGACTCTAGCAAGTATATCGATTGCAAGGAAATGCTAGCACCTGGTGGGAAGCCTCACGTGGACGTATCTTTCCGGAGGGTACGATCCCGATATGGGATGCCTTCGTAGAAGCCTTTAATGGCAAATATTTTTCTAATTGCGCCAAGGAACGAAAAATGGATGAGTTTATGCGTCTACGTCAAAATCGGATGTCGGTGGACCAAGTATGAGGCTAAATTTGCTGAACTGTCAAGGTATGCACCTAGGATGGTGGAAGATCCAGTGGATAAGGCAAGAAGATTTAGAGATGGATTGAAACCGAATCGAAGGACCAGTTGGTGCCATTGAACCCGAAAGACTACAACGAGATGTACGAAAGGGCTCAGCTGATCGAGAGGAATATGATTGAAAGGGCTACCGCGTCCGGATCACGATTTGTGTCCACTAGCGGGAATAATCGGAGGTTTGGCAAAGGACCAGTATGCGGAGGAAGATCGACCATTCCGCCTAACCGGAGGAATGCCGTGGGGAAAGCAGGTTTTGGTAATGGAGGAATATGCCGATTCTGTAATCGGAGGCATGGGATCGCCCGTGTCCCTTCGGGAATGGAGCCTGCTTTGGTTGTGGCCGGATGGGCCATCGGGTTAGAGATTGCCCGCAGAGGCAAGGAAGAGTTCCAGTGCAACCGCAGCGGGGAGGACGATTACGTGGGAATGCACTTCAAAACAACTAGAACCGACCTCCAAAGACAAGGAAGGGTCTATGTAGTAACTAGAGATGAGGCGAGGGATTCACCTCTTCATATTGTGTACGGTCTTCTTGAATGACCATGCTGCGTATGCATTATTTGACCCCGGAGCCACGCACTCTTTTATTCTTGAGCAATTTGTTAAATTGATTGGGTTGAGTCCAAAACCGTTGGAACGATTTTTGAAATATCTACGCCGCTAAAAGATAGTGTAATATCTGCGGTAGGTTGTCTTGCTTGTAAATTGATAATTTGTAGTCGTGAGGAAAAGATAGATCGATTGTGCTAGAAATGCATGATTTTGATGTAATTATTGGCATGGATTGGCTCACTAAGCAGCGATCTACAATGGATTGCTATCGTAAGGCAATTCAGTTTAATCCTCTCGAATGGGATTAGTTTTGAATTTATCGAAGCCGAGGTGGAATGTCGACCTTGTTAATTTCATCGTTAGAAGCAACTCAGTCCGTTGGAAAGTGGTGTGAAGGATATTTGGCAGCTGTAGTTAACATATCGTGGAGGAGCCGAGGATGGAAGATCTTGCGGTTGTATGTGAATTTCCCGATGTTTTTCCACAAGAGTTGCCGTGTCTACCACCAGATAGAGAAATTGAATTTGTGATTGAGCTAGCCCGAGAACGGAGCCGATTTCTAAAGCTCCGTATAGGATGGCATTATGCGAACTAAAAGAAGCGAAAGTGCAGCTGCAGGAATTCTTGGATAAAGGGTTCGTTTGCCCCTAGTGCGTCACCCTAGGAAGCACTGCATCGTTTGTGAAGAAAAAGGACGGAACGTTGCGTACGTGTATAGACTACTGGACAACTCAATCGGGAGACGATTAAGAACAAGTATCCGTTGCCAAGAATTGATGACTTGTTCGACCAGCTCCAAGGAGCTTCGGTATTTTCCAAGATTGACTGCGGACGGGATACCATCGGTTGAGAATTCAAAAGGAGGATATACCGAAAACGGCGTTCGGGACTCGTTATGGTCATTATGAATTTACCGTGATGCCGTTTGGTCCAACGAATGCGCTGCCGCTTTTATGGACTTGATGAACAGGGTGTTTAAAGAATACCTGGATCAATTCGTCATAATATTTATTGACGATATCTTGGTGTATTCGAGAAGTTTTGAAGATCATGAGCAGCATCTCGAGGATAATTCGGCAACCTTAAGAGATCATCAACTATACGCCAAGTTGAGCAAGAGCGAGTTTTGGTTGACTCGTGTGGCATTTTTAGGCCATGTGATTTCTGGTGAAGGAATATCCGTGGATCCAACCAAGATTGAAGTAGTTAGGGATTGGCCAAGACCCACTACAATGTGATGAGATTCGAAGTTTTTTTGGGATTGGGGAGGTTATTACGGATGCTTCGTGGAAAGGTTTTTCGCTATAGCCATGCCACTAACGCAATCGCTGAAGAAGGACGTGAAATTTGAGTGGACGGATAGGTGCGAGCGTAGCTTTCAAGAACTCGAAACATAAGCTAACTACAGACTTGTCTTGACGATACCGTCCGGTCCCGGAGGATTTGAGATTTATAGTGATGCATCTCACAAACGATTGGGATGCGTGTTAATGCAATATGGAAGGGTAGTTGCGTATGCATCTCGTCGATTAAGGCCTCATGAATTGAATTATCCGACGCATGATCCGGAATTTAGTTGTTGTCTTTGCTCTTAAAATTTGGAGGCATTACTTAATTGGCGAACGGTTTCAGGTGTATACCGACCATCAAAGTCTCAAATATCTATTCTCTCGAAGGAGCTGAATATGAGACAGGCGTCGTTGGATGGAATTGCTTAAAGATTACGATTGCGAGATTCTATATCATCCGGGTAAGGCTAACAAAGTGGTAGATGCCTTGAGTAGAAAATCGGTGATCGCTCAATTACAAGATCATGAATGGCGACTTCTTGAACACGTGAGAGACTCCGACTTTAAGCTGGAGGTAACTCGCCTATCGACTCTCATAGCTACATTGAGAATTGAACCGAAGTGCAGGCAAGAATTAAAGCTTTTCAATCAACGGACCTTGCAATACAAAAGACCCTTCAAGAAAGTTCAGCCAATGAAGGATTGACTTCCAAGTAACCGAGGATGGGATACTAAGATTTCGAGGACGTCTATGTGTGCCTGCCAATGAAGATTTGAGGGATTAAATTTTATCGGAAGCACGTAGGAGCAGCTACGGTATTCATCCTAGTAGCACGAAGATGTATCGAATTTGAAGCAACATTTTTGGTGGAACGGTATGAAGTCCGACATAGCTAAACATGTTGCAAAATGCTTGACGTGTCAGCAAGTAAAGGCACGGTATCGTAAGCCTGGAGGATTACTCGCAGCCATTGGAAATTCTAGAATGGAAATGGGAGCATATCACAATGGATTTCGTGATGGGACTACCAAGAAGTTATAGAGGCAACAATTTCATTTGGGTTGTGGTAGACAGATTGACGAAGTCTCGCACATTTTATTGCTTTGTACGGAAGGACTTTACCTTGGACATATATGCCGACTTGTATGTACGTCATATTATACGACTCCATGGAGTGCCAGTAACAATTACTTCGGATCGTGATTCTAAGTTTACTGCCACATTTTGGAAAAGCACAGAATGCGTTAGGAACGAAATTGCAATTTAGTACGCCTTATCACCCGCAGATAGATGGTCGATCCGAAAGGACAATTCGGACACTTGAAGACATGTTGAGAGCCTACGTGTTGGATTTTAAGGGCAATTGGGAGAAACAACTTCATTTGGTCGAGTTTGCCTATAATAATAGCTTCCACAGAGTATTAAAATGGCACCTTTTGAAGTATTATACGGTAGACCCGCAGAACACCGATGTGTTGGGATGAAGTTGGTGAAAGAAGTATCACAAGCCCCGAGTTGGTGCAATAATCACTTGGAAGCTGTCAAGGTCATCAAAGAGATACTCAAAACCGAACAGGCCGCCGGAAAAGTTATGCGGATAAGAGGCGAAGACCTCTGGAATTTCAAGTAGGAGATCATGTGTTTTTGAAAGTTTCACCAATGCGTGGGACGTCTCGATTTGGTAAAAAAGGGAAGCTAAGTCCGAGATATGTAGGACCATTTGAGATTTTAGAGCTAATCGGAATTTGGCATATCGTCGGCGTTGCCACCAAGACTTGCTCAAGTACATGATGTTTTTCACGTGTCGATGTTGCGAAAATATGAGCTCGATCCAGCTCATATATTGAGCTTTGAAGAAATTGAAGTGGCTGAACGAGTATCATACACAGAGCGTCCGATAAAGATTATAGATAAAAAGGAACAAATGCTCCGGAGGAAGACGATCTCGTTAGTCAAAGTAGTATGGCAACACCATCGAACCGAGGGTGCAACGTGGGAGCGTGAGGAAATTATGAAAGAATTGTACCCTTTTCTTTTTGAGGAAAATGAAATGTAACAGTCTTTCAATTTCGAGGACGAAATTTCCTAAGAATGGGAGAATTGTGACGTTCCGAAATTCCGTTGATCGTAAGAAATTTCAAATTCCAGCGTGTAAAGTGAAATTCGATCTTGAGCTTTTTGTAAACGATGATTGGCCATTCGAAGCGATTGTTAGAAAAAGTCAAGTTTGAATAGTCAAACTTTGACTCGTAGAATCGGGACTCGTCGCGCGTAAAATTTAATCTTGCCCGAATTTTTTTTTATGTGGAAATTTTCATTTCTATTCTCAATCGAGTGAGTCAAATGAGTGTCCGATATCCATTTTTGTCAATTTACTAATAAGCCCTTGACTTTTATTAGCAAGATACAAGTTCATTAAGGAACATTGAATTTTGGTCATGGACCAAACGAATTTTTTTTGTTTTTGTTGTTTTGTTTCTTCTTCTCTATTCTTATTCTTATTTTTATTTTAGTATTTTGGTCGGAGGAAGTTCGGGAAAGCTGTCCAAGAAGAGGATGGTGATGAAGATTATGAGATGTAGGAGCATCCCAACGACGGCAACACCTATAGAGCTTTAGGGGCCATGAGAACCCTTCATTTAAAAATTGGTAGTGAAGGGAATTGTGGGCCCCACTTCCCTTTTGATTTCAACTAGGTTTCTTCTTCTTCTTGAATTTCAACCAAACATCCCCTCATTTTATCCTCGCCGACCTCATTCTCTCATGACATCATCCTAACCCACTCCCCAAGTTTCAGTCTTTTCACTTTATCTCTCTTTCTTTTCCTGTTGACCAAGCGAACGTCTTCCCCACGTCTTCTTTCTTCGTCTTCAACCCTCATCTTCTTCTTTTTATTTTACGTAACTCAACCGATTCTCACCCCCAGCCGACGAACGCAGATCTCTTCACCACCATCAGCCGCAGCCTTCGTTGCGCCACCGCGCGGCCACCTTTCCCCGAGCCCCGTACTATAGTCGTGCCACCACGGACCCACCGGGACCCCTTGAGTCGAGGGCCAACACGGCCCGCACCGCCGCGCCCTACTCCGGCGACGCCTCCGCCTCACCCCGAACTTCCAGTTTTGCTGTCGCGCCGCTCCACAGGCCGCGACAGGGAGCCAACGCGACTCGCGTCGCCGTGCTCCGTCCACCATCACTTCCGGTCGCGTCGTGCCCAACCCCGACGCCTTCGTTTGGCCTCGTCACCCCCTCTCAGCCGCGCCGTAGTCATCGCCACGTCTTCTTATCACAAACCGAGCATCCCGTGACCTCCTCCATACTCGCTCATACCTCACCGACACCCCGAAATCGACTCCCCAACTCTTTCCAGGCGCCACTTGAGACCATCTGCGGTCCCAACATCTCAAGATGGCTGCTGCCCAGATGAACCCGAGACCACTCGACACCCTATCCGACTCTCTCACCTCTGTTCGGTGCTACTCGAGGCTGTCCAACCTCCCCAACGTTTCGCTCAGCCTTGGACGCCCTTGCTTTGTTACCTCGACGTCGACTCGTCGCTATTTTATCGTCCGATGCCGTTATTCAGCCGAAGCCTTTAGTCTCGAGCGTAAACCGACTCAAACCGACGCCGCGCCAATCCGAGGAACCGACGTACGAGTTTCGTTGGTTGCCGCGAATCTAAACGTGGATTTATTTTGAACTCGCATCGCATCGCGCCCGACCCTACATCGACCACCGGAGTAATGAGTTAATCCCTAAACTCGAATAGGGCGTTATCTGCGTTTAAGGATTAGTTTATCGTCATTTGTTAAGTTAAAATATTTAGCTGGGCCGGATAATTTAGTTATCTGCGAATGAATTATTTATGCTAAATTAGGCTCGCTAAATATTTTGGTATTGCTAATTGAAATCTAGACTAATTATTCGAGTCGGATCAATTGAGTATAGCTTAGTTAAATAATTAGCTATTAATTAATTATTAGATTATTATTGGATGAATATATGATAAGTGTGAAATGTCATGAGTGATATGTTTTAATCATCATGCATATAGATAATTGATTGTTAATTAATTATTAGATTATTATTATTGTATAATGACTTCGCTTATCTGGATTAATGTGATTTATCATCCTGTTTATTGATGCAAAATATTATGGATGATAATATGTGTATATGTGACCGCGTGTGAACTAAAGTTTTGAGCATAAAATGGCCTCGAGCCAAGTTTTTGAGCACAAATGTTTGTGTATGTGCATTGGGCTAAATGCGAAGATATAAATTAGTTGTTTGTTTGTCGTGCTTGTGTGGTCACTTGAAGGATACCATCTTCTCGAGTACGTGGGGACGAAGCCGATCCCCGGGTACGAGGGTCGGGCCCGGTAAGTTTATGCCGAGGGTACTTGGAACCACATGATTTATCGGATGCCGATCGTAGCTTGTGACGGACCGACGCTCCTTACGGGAATGCCCCGATTGTTAGTCCATGCCGAGGGTACTTGGAACCACATAGCTTGTCGGTAGCCGTCGCCGAAGGAATGGGACGAAGCCGGTTCTACCGGAAAAGCATGGTTTTGCTAGATCGGGAACGGTCATTAATAACTGGAACACGTGTGGTGCTTTGCACATGTGTATTGTGATAAATGTTCTAGTTATTTGCCTTGACTTTATGCAATTTATTGCATGTATATATAAATTGTTCACGTATGGGCTAAGGTGAGGTAAGGCTGCATATGATTGATGGTTCGATATGAGACTATGCTTGATTATGTGATAATTATAATATATGCAAATTGCATGTTATTAATATAGCCTTTCATATATAGGATGCCATGAGCGAGTCAATCTCCTATCCGGACTTAGGCGTTGACTCACGGAGATTTCATATCTCACCCATTGTTGTTAAATATTTTCGGGACCGTGATGCCTATAGCTTACCCGGTGAGGTTCGGCGTCCCGATAGATCGATCATATGATGTTACTCAACTCCTCGTCCCCTGGATCTCGACCTTTTATGGGAGCACCACACCACGACCATCCGGGTCGAGGAGGGACTAGGCGCTTGGTACCCCATGTTTTTAAAGCCTGGTTCATCCGCATCGGTGACATTTTGTACGGTCCGCTTCGAGGTTTTGACGGACCACCATCTGCAGCCCCGAGTCGACTTGGGATCCTATGGACCTAGATACTCCCGGATGGGGAGATTGAGGATCCAAATTGTGACATGGATTCCGAGGACTCGACCTTGGACCGCCACCGGGTTTCGAACCTTGAGGTGTGATTATATGGACTTTTTGTAGCGACCTTTTTGACCCGAGAGGGTGAGGACGACTCTCTAGTTGACGTAGATATGAATTAACCCCGTTGACGCCCATATTTTTTGTTGGTCACGTGGAGCCGCCCTAGAGTATGGGCTTGTAGATATCACCGTATCTCCCGAGGGTTAAGAAGTATCTATAGATAAATAAAAAGTCTGTTGTTAATTATTTGTTGTTATTATTATCCTACTTTCTATTCCTATTGTCCTTATATTTACTAGGAGTAACACGTTCCGCCTGCGTTATTAAAACAAATTTTTTTTTTTGGGTCAACGATACGCCCGGGATGTCGTCCTTTTGACCGAGGCGATTTGGTAGGGTTATTGCGAGTCCGGGGATAGGGACGTGACGGTGACTCTTCCCGATCTTAGCAAAGTCATGCTCTCCAGACAAGACCAACTATCATTCTATTCCTTTGGTAACGGTGGTCGACAAGCCATGTGGTTCCAAGTACTCTCGGCATGGACTAATAATTAGGTAATCTTGTAGGGAGCATTGGTTAGTCACAAACTATGATCGGTATTTGATAAATCGTATGGTTCTAAATACCCTCGACACGACCTTACCAAGTTCGACTCCTCGTACCTAAGGATGTCGGCCTCACATACTCGAGGAGACGGTATCCATAAAGTGATCACACAGACACAAAATGCAATCAATCAATGTATATTTTTGCATTTAACCCAATGCACATACTGTCGTGCTCAAAACTTGGCTTAAGGTCATTTTCATGCTTATAATTCGGTCTACACGTTGTCACATAATTATAGTTTATCAATCGGACTTTACATCTATAAAAAAAAAAGGTGATCAATCATCAAATTTACATCGGTCATGACACCTAACAGTCATTAGACAATCACCTAATAATACTCATCCAATAATAATTAATTAATAATTAATTATCCCGATCATAATTAATTAATTTAATTATTAATTAATTTCAATTATAACTAATTAGATTTACCTTAATTAATTAATTCGGCTTTAATTAATTATCATATCTTAGTTAATTAATTCAAGCTTCGATTAATTGTCATCATAATATTTAAGCGATCGACTTCGGATAAATAACTCGATTATAGTTTAAATAGATATATCCGCATCCGTTAATTATTTCAATTGGCAATTAACAATAATTAATCTAATCCTTAAATGTAGTTAACGCCCTAAATAGAGTTTAGAAGTCAACTCACAAACTTTGTTAATCGGTGTCGGGTCGGGCATGACGGCGATGAAAAAGAGCGGCGACACGGATCGGGTCGGCGCAGTGTGGTTCCGGTCGGGTTTTGGGTCGGTCGCGGTTTGGGTTGGGTTCTTGTTCGGGTTGGGTCGAGTTTATGGTAGGGGGTTTTGGGTTAGGTCGAGGTTTCGGGTATCGAGCTTGGCATGGAAGCGGGTCGCACTCTCGGTTGGTTGTCGTGGCATATAAAGGCGAGGACGAGGAGAAAACGTAGAAGCACGGAGGGTCAGAGGGATCGGGTAGCGCCGCGGATGAAGACCAGATGAGCGTAAGGGGCATTGGATGCCATGTTAGGAAGCTCGGCGAGGCTCGGGCTAAGCGAGCACGGCGCGAGTAGCCCGCATTGGCTCGCGGCTAGTAGGCGGCGATACGGCGACGAAACGGTGAGATGAGGTGGCGGTGGCGACCGAGCCCAAGTTAGGATGCCGGTGACGGGTGAAGGCGATGAATAGTAGAGGGGAAGGAGGTCGCGGGTCTACCGAGCTTGGGACAACAAGCCAGCGGGGTTTCGGCGGCTAAGTGGCTCGGCAAAAGAGCATAGCGGTCCAAGCCACGTTGACTCTCGAGTCCGGCCACTGTCTCGGAGGTGGAGCTGGATCTCGGGTTCTTTGGGTAGTGACCGGGGTTGGTAGGCGACGGGCCCAGCAAGGTGGCTGGCGATGGAACGACAACGAGGTAGTGATAGCGAGGAGTGTCGTGCTAGTGTCATTTGGTACGGCTAAAAAAAAAAAAAAATGAAGAGGAATGAAGAAGACGAAGCGAAGGAGGGGATAAGAGGGGTGGGGTTGTCTATCATCAACAAGAGAGGGAGAGGGAGAGGGAGAGGGAGAGAGAGCACGTGGATGGGAAAACTTGGAGGGGAAGTTGATGATGTAGGTAAGGGTGATGTCAGCAAGGGGAAGGGTGACATGGGATTGCTGAAATGTGGGATGAAGGAGGGAAATTCGGCCGAATAAAATAAAAAAGTAGGGCTCACCACAAAATTCAAATCAAATAATTAATGTCTTGATTTTGGTAAAATTGTTAATCGAAAGGTAAATTAAACTACCGGTAATAAAACCGAGGGCAAAATTGAGATTTTCGCATTTAGGGTTTAGTCAAGGCTAGGTTTTAACGCGAAGGGTCTCGGTATTACAAGCCGACGTTTAGCTATTCAAACTTGACTTTTTCTAACCAACGTCTCAAAATAACTAATCATCGTCTCTTAAATCCTCAAAATCCAAATTTATTTTCCAAGTTGGAATTCATAATTTTTCTTACATACGTTAAAATTCCAAAGTGTCACGGTGGTGGGTCGGCTTTTGCAAAATTAAACCCACGCTTGAGTTATTAGCAAGTTGGATGAGCTTTATAGCACATCTTCTCTTGATTACGTGGGCTGCTATGTGCCCATGCTTCACCTATTGGGAGGCATAACTAGAAGATAAAAAGAGAATTGCTAGACCTCCAATCGCCACCATTCGGGCTGCCATCAACCTAGGCTTTGACTCTACTCAAGCCGGTTCACTGCGAGCCCATTCGAGATAAAGCGGGCTTCGAGCCCAACTCCGGCCTCGTCCATTTCGTTTGAGTCATCTCCTTCTCGGATTGGGCCTTCGACTCGTTTTGCTACGAATCTAATTCGACTTGCGAGTCGGTTTCCTTTCACCAAATTTTCTTAATCTAGTCCGTCACAAATCAACTTTCTAACCCATTTCGATCTTCCTTTGTCACACCCCGAACCCTTCGGGCTCGCCAACATCTCACCATGGTCCTTCTCTTTCGATTATTCCCCTGAATCCAACGACGTATAACTTAACGTGGTATGATATGCACAAGCGGAAGTATAAAATCAAAAACCCAAACAAGTTAAAACAAGATGATTTAAGGAAAGCAACATAGCATAACACATAGTGTTTTACAACACGAGAAATAAAACTAAAGACTAGGAGTTCGACGAAGACAATACAGACCAAAAGGATTCTACTACGTAAACCTAAAGGAACATCAAAAGCTAGGTACTATAGCTATACCTAGAAGTCGGGCTCGCTATCTTGAGATAGGTTTTCGCCAGCCTACTGGGTCGTACTTCTGCAGAGCGTCGACTCGGAGTCCAATGGAACATATTCCTCTTCCTCCTCTTCCACATGCACGAAATCTGGATCCAGCGGGAAGTCCATCTCATCTTTGTCCATGGGCTCCAACTCAGGAGGTTCTCCAAGGTCGCCTTCGGCATCCGAGGGCTCTACGATCTCAACATCAACAATGGGGGATGGAGGGTTCGGCGGACTAGCTACGGACTCGGTAGTAGGATCAAATACTTCGCCATCATGAAGCATCGGGTTGCACCATCCGGAGATAACGCTCCTCGGTATGTCGTAGCTCCTCGCCGGTCAATACTCATTATCGCCATCTCGGTAAAACCATGCCTCGTATAGATGAGGCCTCCAATCATCGTCCCCTTCGTCAACTCAAACTATAATTCCTTTCCTAATATAAACCTTATTATCTCCCACGAGATATTCGGTAGCCGTCGTCGTAAAACTCATCGGCTTCCCAAAACGCATAGGCGGCATGGTCGGGGTTTAGGGTATGAAAAAGGGTGTCCCACAATGGGGTGAGAATAAACCTCAATGAGCGGACCCTAAACCTATGTTAGGTCAAGAGTACCTCCAGCCACTTATCACATGCAGTTCTACTCAACAAAGATACTTAGCAGATAATATTTAACAAGGATCCCGACATACTCGGCACTTTTATAACTCACAAACAACTTCATAAATTAAGGGTCAAACACTTTAGTCAAACGATACCAAGTTTCGTACTTCAAACAATTCATAAATCACAAGTCCACGGGGTATTACTCTACTTCATCATAGTGGTATTTAATATCGTAATACTCAATTCCAATGGCCAGGCCCGCGTTAGCACCCCTCAAGGTTAAAATATATATGTTGCACCCGCGTTAGTACGCCTCGGGTAACAACCGCCATTCTCGGACACGCGTTAGTACGTCTCGGTCGAATCCCAAGTTTAATGCCTCGGGATGGGCACCGACCCTGCGATTATCGCATCGGGATATAAGTGCATACATATTCATATCATGATATTTAATCGACTATAAACCCCGCATCAACACGCCTCATGGTAAATATACACACGTTAACTCAATTCATTTCAAAAGGCCAAACAAATGCACGAGCATTCTCAATGAGCACGAATCGATCCCAAAAGCACGAATCGCTACTTCGCCCTCATTTTCCTCATTCACGGCCGAACATCACATGGACATCTCAATCTAGTCAATTCCATCAATCAAGGTTACTAATGACCACAAGGCACAAGGTTCAACTTGCACATTAAAGCATTTGTCCACAAATTCTTTACAATGCCGATTATACAACAAAAGGGGGTTCAGCGTGCATGTTCCTAAATTTTCAATTCGCAACAAGTGTCAAAATCACACATGCTCGACTATAGGCCGGTTTTCGATCATATAGCATCCCATTGATTTATAATTTCGTTTTGGCTCTAAAAACCACCCAAAAGTCGATTTACACAAAAGTCATCCATGGTGCTCACATTACTCTCTACTCAACCGAACATATACATCTCATGACAACTTGATTTCAACTACCACAATCTTCAATTAACCAAGCATAGGGTAGCAGCAAATTCATTCTCGGATTTAGAGCAAAATACACTAAAACAACCCATTATTCATGCCAAAACTCATCCATACTAGGTCTATTAGTAATCTCAAGTCCTAATATGAGTTTAGGGCTAACTCATCACTTAAAATGAGCTTTCCAAGCCCTTGGAACAGCAGCAACTTCCGGCGATCAGATTGCAAAGTTGGGGGCTCAAGGATGAGATATGACCAACCCACAAAACTGGTGACTAGTCCAGAAAATTGGTGATGGGGTAGCAGCGATTCTCGGTGGTTTCCGGTGGCGGTTCAAGCGGTTGAAGGGACGGTGGTTCGTGGTGGTTTGGTGGTGGCATAATGGTGGTTGAAGCAACATATGATGGCGACGAAAAGGCGGCGTTCGGGCGAGTGAGCAACCGCAGAGAGAGAGAAAATCGAGGGGGAGAGTGGGAGAGAGAGTTTGCTTCGGCCGAATAAATGAAGAAGGAGAAGGAGAATGAAGCTTCACAAGATTTATATCAAGGCTTCGAAAAGTTTAAAATGGTGAGTGGAGGAGTTGGTGATGGGATATACTTGATGGACAAGTGAAAGACAAGCTTGAATGACATGGTGATGGGTTAGTAGAAGTGAATAGTAGGAGTTGTTGGTGGGGTTCTCATGTATCATTCCTTGTCTCTAGTCAACTCACAAGGATTTCAAGAGTACTTGGGACAACTTTGCCCTTACTAATCCTAGGGGAATGAGCTTTAACACTAGGGATAAATGGCAAACTTCCAACTTACGGTCCCGATTTTCATTTTCTAACTTTTCGTGATCAATCCACAATCCACTTATCATTGACGAGGCGACGTCCAAATCTCCATTGTCGGAATCCTTGAATTCCCGATGCCCGTGTTCGAAGTCCGAATCATGACCAAAATTGCTCAATCTCAATTTCAGCATATCTCAAACTAACGGGCAGTTTTTAAGAGTTACACGTATCGACCCGCGATCACGTCACGCTTAAGAGTTATTCGAACTATGGCGATTTTGATTCTCATGTAATTGCGAGGGTCGGTCATTAGTTCCGAAGGACGTGATCATCGGGAATTGGTTTAGCTTGATTTGCAAATCGGCAATGGTCAAACGAAGTCACCCGCAAACCCATCGTATAACACTAGCTAATCGTTCTAAGACCAATCTTAGATCGGTCTCTACCGGTTCAAAACTTTTCATCGGCAATCCTTATGGTCAAAGTACCAGTCCATGGCCGAGTTCTTTAGTCCACGTACTTAGATCCTAGTTAGCGTTTCCCTTTTGGTTAGTTACCTCTAGAGCGATCAAGTCCGAGCGAGATTTAATCGAAATACCTCGAAGGACATCTTATTCATTCATAGACCTCGAAAGGGTCGGAATTCGGAATCACAACTCTTCTCCCCTTACAAAAATTTCGTCCTCGAAATTTATAACATACCAACTATTC
Organism: Rhodamnia rubescens; assembly: GCA_021437795.1. NCBI lineage: Eukaryota > Viridiplantae > Streptophyta > Magnoliopsida > Myrtales > Myrtaceae > Rhodamnia > Rhodamnia rubescens. The sequence continues at coordinate 2,411,586 of JAILYA010000049.1, forward strand.
AAACAGATGGGGATCTTTGGTGCCTCATCGTCTCTTCGCTTTCCCGGGTAGCTCCTTTGGTTCCATGGTACTCCCAAATCACTTTCACTAGTGGAATCATCTTGTTCCTTAGGACTTATTCCTTCCTATCCTCGATCCGTATTGGTCTTTCCAAGTACGATACTCTATCGTCCACTTCGATGACTTCATGATCCAACACATGAGTCCGGTCCGGTTCGTACTTCCTCAATATCGATACATGGAATGCATTGTGTACACTGCAACAAACTTGGTGGCAAGGCGAGGCGGTAGGCCAAAGTTCCAATTCGTTCCGAAATTTCGAAAGGACCTACGTACCTTGGGCTCAGCTTTCCTTTCTTCCCAAACAGAGATAATCCTCGCATTGGCGATACTTTGAAGAAGCCATGATCTCCCACCGGAATTCTAACGATCTACGTCGCTTATCGCATTGCTCTTTTGTCGACTCGAGCTGTTTTCAATCTTTCCCTAATTACCCTTATCGCCTCAACCGACTATTCCACTAGTTCCGGTCCCGTAATGCTCCTTTTACCAACCTCATCCCAAGATATCGGCGTTCAGCAAGCTCGCCATACAACGCCTCAAATGGTGCCATTTTGATGCTCTTGGTAACTATTATTATAAGCAAACTCAACCAAGTGCGCTTGCTCTTCCCAACCTCCCTTGAAATCTATAACACACGTTCGCAATATATCCTCGAGCGTGAGATCGTCCTCTCAAATTGTCCATCGGTCCGAGGGTGATAAGCCGTACTATATTGTAACTTGGTCATCATAGCTCCTTGAAGACTTTTCGAAAAGGTCGCTGTGAACTTTGGATCCATATCCGACGTAATCATCACCGGCACTCCATGAAGATGAACTATGTGTCTCATGTACAACTCAGCGTATCTATCCATGGTGAAATCCTTTCGTATTACCAGGAAATACGCGGATTTAGTCGATCTATCAAAGATTACCCAAATTGAGTCTTGTCATTTCGACTTCTAGGCAAGCCCATCGTGATGTGTTCTCATTTCCATTCGGGAATCTCCAAGGGTTGTAACATTCCGCCAGGCTTACAATGTTGAGCCTTCACCGCTGGCACGTCAAGCACTTAGCTACATGTTTCGCCACATCTACTTTCATTCCATTCCACCAAGTAGTGCTGATGTAAATTTCGATACATTTTCGTGCTACTCGGATGAATGCTATAATTACTTCGATGAGCTTCTAACAAGATCTTTTCCCTTAGCTCTTCATCACTAGGTACCCACAATTGTCCACGAAACTTCAAAATCCCATCTTCGGATACTTGAAATTCAAGTTTCCTCTTCGATGCATCCATTTCCAAGATCTTCAAGATATCAAGGTCCGTAGATTGTAATGCCTTAATCCTCTATTGAATTTCGGGTTCAATCCGCAAGGTAGCCATCAGTGGATAGATAACAGACCTCAAATTTGAATTCCGAATCCCTCATTCCTTCCAATAGAGACCATCTTTTAACCATCAAATGCGCGATACTTGATTTCCGACTAAGCGCATCCGCAACCTTATTTGCTTTCCCAAGGTAAGACAAGATATCGCAGTCGTAGTCCTTCAAAGAACTCCATCCATCATTGTTGTCTCATGTTCAACTCATTTTGGGAAAATAAGTACTTTAAGCTCCGATGGTCCGTATAAATCTGAAACTTCTCTCCACATAAGTAATGTTTCCGGATCTTCAAGGCAAAGATAATCGCAGCTAGCTCCAAATCATGCGTCGGGTAGTTCATTTTCGTGAGGCTTTAATTGTCACGATGCGTAAGCAACAACTCTTCCATGTTGCATCGTAACGCATCCTAATCCTTTTAGCGACGCATCACTATAAATTTCAAACCCTTCAGGTCCTAACGGTATCGTTAGCACCGGTACGGTGGTCAATCCGTGCTTAAGCTCTTGAAAGCTCCTTTCACACTTATCCATCCATTCGAACAACGTATCCTTCTTCGTCAACCTCGTCAAGGGGGTAGCTATCGAGAAAAACTTCTCCACGAACCTCCTATAATATCCAGCCAATTCAAGAAAACTTCTAATCTCCGTAATCGATGTCGGCCCGGGCCAATTCGTAACAGCTTCGATCTTTGCGGGATCTATCGAAATTCCATTTTCGAGACTACATGTCCAAGGAACGCTACTTTGCTCACCCAAAACTCGCACTTACTAAACTTAGCGTAATGCGAGTGCTCTCTTAGGGTCCGTAAGACTATTCTTAAGTGTTGCTCATGTTCCTCGTAGCTCCTTGATTATATTAGTATATCGTCTATGAATACGATAACGAACCGATCCAGAAATTCTTTGAATACTCGATGCATTAAATCCATGAAGGCGGCTACGGCATTAGTCAATCCAAACGGCATGACCGTAAACTCGTAGTGCCCATATCTTGTCCGGAAAGCCTACTTCGGTATGTCCTCCTTCTTAATCCTCGCCTGATGATAACCCGTCCTTAGGTCTATCTTGGAGAACATAGACGCGCTCCTTGCGGTGATCAAACAAGTTGTCTATCCTTGGTAACGGGTACTTGTTCTTGACAAGTGACTTGATTCAATTGTCTATAATCAATGCACAACCGCAAAGACCCGTCCTTTTTCCTCACAAATAATACCGGCGCTCCCCACGGCGACGCGCTTAGACGAATGGATCCTTTGTCCAGCAGTTCTTGCATCTCGAATCTTCAACTCCTTCAACTCCGACAAAAACATCCTATAAGGTGTCTTTGACATGAGCTCCATCCCGAGAGCTAGTTCGATCACGAACTCTATCTCTCTCTCGTGCGGCAATCCCGATAATTCCTAGGGAAAGACATCGGGGAACTCATGCACCACGGCTATGTCCTCCAACTTTGGTTCTTCAATCGTTGGATCAATCACAGCGGCTAAGTACGCTTGGCATCCTTCGTCCAAAAGTTTTGTCACTTCCAATGACGAGATCAAGGGAATCGAGATTCATCCTCGATCTCCCACAAATTATAATCTAGGGCGATCGGTCGGGTGAAACCCGATCACCCCGCTCCCACAATCCATAACAACCCCTTGTCTACCTAACTAATCCATCCCAATTATAACATCAAAGTCGTACATGGTCAACGCAATCAAATCTATCCTTTCTTCACTACCGCCAACTACTACCTTACAATCCGAACACCCTAGCGAAATCAATACTTTATCCTTTAATGGGGTAGTAACATGCAATACTACACCCGACGGTTCCAATTTCATATCAGCCAATTCGACGAACCGTGCAAACGCAAATGAATGCGATGCTCCACAATCAAATAATACACAGAAAGAAGATGCTCACATAAAGTAACCGTACTGTGACCACGCCCGGCGCATTCTTCGCCTCCTTGCATGCCACAGCCTTATACTCTTCCCCGAGTGGGTGGCATGTTCATGTTATTATGCGGGGCGACTCTCGCTTGAGGTCGCGGTGCTTGAAACCGAGGTCCTGGAGCTTGACTTGGGCAAGTCCTCATCTCGGTGACCCACTGGCCACGGTTAAAGCACGCGTCCGTCCCTGCTCGGCAAGGTCCATTCCCGTGCCTCCTTCCACACCGGCGACAGTTCCGGTTGGTTTGATGAATCGGCTTCCCAATATTCCTTCTAACCGCAGGAACGAAGCGTCGATTGTTCGCCATTGGTCTCTTACCGAACCGACGGTTGTCTCTTGCAGGGCAAATCGCGATCCGGAAGCGGCTGCTCTTTCTTTCATGTCTCTTTCGACCATCTCGGCCCCGTTCATATAATTCATCGTAGTTCCTCAAATTTAACAAGATTAGCCGATCGCGGAGTTCCGGCCTCGGTCCGTCCCGAACCTCCGTGCCCTATCCAAGGAATTCTCAACTATCCTCATAGCATACTTCGACAACCTTGAAAACTCGCTTCATACTAGTCAATTGATGGTGGTTCTCGCGCAACTATCGAAACTCAACCAACTTCTCGCTCGTGTGCGGTCTCAAAGAAGTACTTCCCATTGAATACTTCAGAGAAGGCGATCCGATGCAGTACCATGCCTTCGGGAAAAACTCTTTCTTTGGTGGCCTTCCACCAATCATCGATGATACCTTTCAATTAGTACACTACCAGGGTCATCTTTTTGCTCCAAGACATCCTAGAACCTCGAAGGCTTTCTCTAGTCCCCCAATCCAACCAAGGGCGTCTCGGGGTCCCTCTTCCATCGAACTTGTTCGGCCTCAATTTCGAGAACTATTCTACAAACTGACCCATCGGGCGATTCTCATTCCCGTTTCCATTTCCACCCCCCCCAATTACCATTCCCGTTATGCCCATGGTTATCATTTGCTAAGTTGGCGGCAGCTTCTGGCGGCTTGGGCAACAATGACGAGCCCTTTCTTGAGCCTCGCCTACCCATTAGATTTCCAATTTTATCTAATGCTCTCGGGACCCCATTTACTCTCGGGTCTTCCAGCTCGGGCTCTTGAGCTCGAAACTCCTATGGTATTTCTACCCCGATTGCTCATCCTCGCTAATTCTCACAAGCATTCGAACCACTATAATTCCATCCAGGAATCGAGACCTAAGCCAACTATTTAAGTCTTGTAGTTCTATGCCACATATTATAGCAAATGCCACAGCCAAGGCAATCAATCACCACCAACAAGCAAAAGTACCACACCCAAGGATTTGTATTCATACCTCAAGTCCGGACGCATCCGCAACTTAGTATGATTACCACAAAGAAGTCGTTCAATAGTCAATCATCAGCCAAACATCACTCATTGTCAAGTACGAAGATTTATTACCCTTATTCATATCCAAGAATACGATACAAGTATGACAATCACAAGCGCCAATTCACATGTCATGCGTATCGTGCCTAACTCTAGCGAATCCTTAAGGTCTCGCTACCCATTCATCCAAAAGTCATCTCTCCTTATTACTCCATATCTCAATCAACTTGGATCAAGCCGACCTTGCTCGACACCACTTAAATGGGGGATGTCACGCCCCGAACCCTTCGGGCTCGCCAACATCTCGCCACGATCCTTCTCTTTCGATTATTCTTAGGATCCAACGACGTATAACTTAACGTGGTATGATATGGACAAGCGGAAGCATAAAATCAAAAACCCAAACAAGTTAAAATAAGATGACTTAAGGAAAGTAACATAACATAACACATAGTATTTTACAACACGAGGAATAAAACAAAAGACTAGGAGTTCGACAAAGACAATATAGACCAAAAGGGTTCTACTACCTAAACCCAAAGGAATATTAAAAGCTAGGTACTACGGCTATACCTATAGGTCGGGCTCGCTATCCTCGAGATAGGTCCTCGTCGGCTACTAGGTCGTACTCTGCAGTAAGCGTCTAACTCGAAGTCCATTGGAACATATTTCTCTTCCTCCTTTTCCACATGATTGAAATCTGGATCCAGCGGGAAGTCCATCTCATCTTCATCCATGGGCTCCAACTCAAGAGGTTCTCCAAGGTCGCTTTCGGCATCTCGAGGGCTCTACGATCTCAACATCGACAACGGGGGCCGAAGGGTTACTAGCTACGGACTCGGTATTAGGATCAAATACTTCGCCATCAAGAGGCATCGGGTTGCACCATCCATGGATAACGCTCCTCGATATGTCGTAGCTCTTCGACGGTCCATACTCATTATCGACATCTCGGTAAAACCATGTCTCGCATGAGATGAGGCCTCCAATCATCGTCCCCTTCGTCAACCCAAACTATAGTTCCTTTCCTAGTATAAACCTTATTATCTCCCATGGGATACTTGGTAGCCGTCGTCGTAAAACTCCTCGGCTCCCCAAAACGGATAGGCGGCATGGTTAGGGTTTAGGGTCCGAAAAAGGTTGTCCCACAACGGGGTGAGAATAAATCTTAGTGAGCAGACCCTAAACCTATGTTAAGTCAAGAGTACTCTCCGGACACTTATCACATGTAGTTCTACTCAACAAAGATACTTAGCGAGATAATACTTAATAAGGATCCCGACATTGTGGCACTTTTATAACTCGGAAACAAGTTCATAAATTAAGGGCCAAACACTTTAATCAAACGATGCCAAGCTTCGTACTTCAAACAATTCATAAATCACAAGTTCACGGGGTATTACTCGACTTCATCATAGTGGTACTTAATATCGTAATACTCAATTTCAATGGTCGGGTTCGCGTTAGTATGCCTCAAGGCTTAAATATATATGTTGCACCCACGTTAGTACACCTCGGGTAACAACCGCCATTCTTAGACCCACGTTAGTACGCCGATCGAATCCCGCATTTAACGCCTCGGGATGGACACCGACCCTGCGATTATCGCATCAAGATATAAGTGCATACATATTCATATCATGATATTTAGTCCACTATAAACCCCGCGTCAACACGCCTCGGGGTAAATATACACACGTTAACTCAATTCATTTCAAAAGGCCAAACAAATGCACGAGCATTCTCAATGAGCACGAATCGATCCCAAAAGCACAAATCGCTACTTGGCCCTCATTTTCCTCATTCATGGCCGAACATCACATGGACATCTCAATCTAGTCAATTCCATCAACAAGGTCACTAATGACCACAATGCACAAGGTTCAACTTGCACATTCAAGCATTTGTCCACAAATTCTTTACAAGGCCGATTATACAACAAAAGGAGGGTTCAACGTGCATGTTCCTAAATTTTCAATTCGCAACAAGTATCAAGATCACACATGCTCGACTATAAGTCGGTTTTCGATCGTATAGCATCCCATTGATTTACAATTTCGTTTTGGCTCTAAAAACCACCCAAAAGCCGATTTACACAAAAGTCATCCATGGTGCTCACATTACTCTCTACTCAACCGAACATATACATCTCATGACAACTTGATTTCAACTACCACAATCCTCAATCAACCAAGCATAGGGCACCAGCAAATTTATTCTCGGATTTAGAGCAAAATATACTAAAACAACCCATTATTCTTGCCAAAACTCATCCATACTAGGTCTATTAGTAACCTCAAGTCCTAATATGAGTTTAGGGCTAACTCGTCACTTAAAATGAGCTTTCCAAGCCCTTGGAACAGCAGCAAATTTCCGGCGACCAGATTGCAAAGTTAGGGGCTCAAGGATGAGCTATGAACAGCCTACGTAACCGGAGACTAGTTTAGAAAATCGGTGATGGGGTAGCAGCGGTTCTCGGCGGTTTCGGGCGGCGATTCAAGCAGTCAAAGGGATGGTGGTACGTGGTGGTTTGGTGGTGGCGTGATGGTGGTTGAAGCAGCTCACGGTGGCCACGGAAGGCGGCGTTCGGGCGAGTGAGTAACCGGCTAGAGAGAGAGAAAATCGAGAGGGAGAGTAAGGGAGAGAGAGTTTGTTTCGGCCGAACAAATGAAAAAGGAGAGGGAGAATGAAGCTTCACAAGGTTTATATCAAGGCTTCAAAAGTTCAAAATGGTGAGTGGAAGAGTTGGTGATGGGATATACTTGATGGACAAGTGAAAGACAAGCTTGAATGACATGGTGATGGGTTGATAGAAGTGAATAGTAGGAGTTGTTGGTGGGGTTCTCATGTGTCATTCCTTGTCTCTAGTCGGCTCACAAGGATTTAAAGAGCACTTGGGACAACTTTGCCCTTACTAATCCTAAAGAAATGAGCATTAACACTAGGGATAAATGGCAAACTTCCAACTTACGGTCCCGATTTTCATTTTTCAACTTTTCGTGATCAATCCACAATCCACTTATCATTGAAAGGCGACATCCAAATCTTCATTGTCGAATCCTTGAATTCCCGATGCCCGGGCTCGAAGTCCGAATCATGGCCAAAATTGCTCGGTCTCGGTTTCAAGATATCTCAAACTAACGGGCGACTTTTAGGAGTTACGCGTATCGACCCGCGATTACTATCACGCTAAGAGTTATTCGAACCATGGCGACTTTGGTTGTCATGTAATTGCGAGGGTCAATCACTAGTTCGAAGGACGCGATCGTCAGGAATTGGTTTAAATTGATTTGCAAATCGGATAATGGTCAAACGGAGTCACTCGCAAACCCATCATATAACACTAGCAAATCGTTCTAAGACCAATCTTAGATTGGCCTCTACTCGGTTCAAAAATTTTCCACGGCAATCCTTATAGTCAAAGTATCAATTCATGGTCGAGTTATTTAATCCACGTACTTAGATCCTAGTTAACCTTTCCCTTTTGGTTAGTTACCTCTAGAGCGATCAAGTCTCGAGCGAGATTTAACCGAAATACCTCAAAGGACATCTTATTCATTCATAGACCTTGAAAAGGTCGGAATTTAGAATGTCACATCATTGATCGATTGAGAACTAATTAGGGTGGGATGTCACATTTTGTTGTTATCTTTACCTTTTTTCTTTGCTTGTTCATTTTACATTTCACCTAGACTTAGTCTTGGCACAAGTCCAAGGACAAAAGGAAAAATAAATAAAAGAAAAAAAAAGTGGAAAAAATTATAAAAATTCCAAAAAATATTAAAAGGTTACTAAAAATGTCTATTTCATAGTCTTATGCATTTATTTGCGCCACCTAAGAACAACCGGCGTCTATCTTGACTTATTCCTTCTAAAATTGACGGAATAGACTCAATTAGAAAAACGTGAAAAAAATTTAAATTCAATCGACATAATTAAAATATTTATGACTAAATTGTCACATATGTATAAAGTTTGAGGTTTTTTTTATAATTCTCCCATGAAACCCTAATTTGCAAACAATCGATCCCGTTAAAAGCCCATGAAAAATTTTCCTGCGTTCCAAACGGTGCGACAAGAAATCCTATTAAGTTAATTTCATCCTAATTCAACGAGAAATTCCCATTAAAATTGACTCGGATGACCCGAGGAGCACACGAAAGCTGTGGACGTGGCGACACGAAACGATTTCTGTGTCCGAAAGAGACAGAGAGGGAGGGAGAGCATCCAAGTATTAGAGGGGGAGCGCCATTAAAAGCTCCACGCCAAGTATGCAAGTCTCAACACATGGACGCAACCCGCCATGGCCACCTTCCTTGCATGCCCGCCACGCGACATTGGCCTCAACTCGGTGCCCCTCTTCTCTCTCTCTCTCCCTCACGACTTCGCTTGATAAGTCCTTCGTGGGTGGCTGTTTCGCTTGCTCTGCTTTCATCACCACGAGAGAGATAAGAGGAGAGAGATGGCTGCGACGACCGCGGTGATCCCATCGGAGAACGAGGCGCTGGCCACGGAGGCGCCTTACGCGCCGGTGACCTACGAGAGGAGGGTCCGGGCTGACTTGGAGAGGACGCTTCCGAAGCCCTGTGAGTTTGACTCAATTCCCTTTTTGCCCGCCAACTGTTTGCTTGATTACCCATTTGCGTGAGGCGATGCCACTGCATGTTTATCCATCACGAGTTGTAATCCATCTCGGACGGGGAAACTTCGTCGTAAGTCTTGGTGGGTGTGAAGTGCATGCAATCGGTAGGGAGAGGTGATGACTTCAGACATGAGACTTGCAAGTAAAGAAGCATGACAGATGATAACTCCGATTCTACACAAATACGATAAACTTATGTAGTTTGAATAACAACTCTTGTAGATTTATGACTCCGATCACTGTACATCAAGTCCACATATGTGTGATATCAAATTATTATCACCCGTTATCAGGCCTTACTCCATCCAATTGGACGGGTCAGTTTGCTTGCTGTGACGTAGGCTTGGTCCTTGCCCTGATACTCTATTCACATTTTGCATGACATATGGAACCAAATCCCAAAGGAGCGAATGATTTCAAAATCCAACCTTTAGGTGCTAAATTGATTTGGTTGAAAAATTTAAGGACTCAAAGAATGCACAAAACACTAGGGACAGCTACACATGGGATTTACTTCCCCGAACATTCTTGGGTGTGCGGAAGTTTGCTGCGATTAGTTGTTATGACAGACAATGGTGTTATGACCGTTTCACTGGTATCCAAATGCAAACTGCGACACTACGTATTGGAATATAATGTACTTTCTAGAAGAGAGAGTGAGCCAAACATCTTGAATGAAGATCCACGTTAAGTGATTGATGGATCGAAAATGTTTGCCTGCATGGTTCTAATGTCATCTAGTGCATTTGAGATGGTGTATTCATGACATTACTTTTCTCTGGCTATCGCATGGATCATATCAATATTACACTGGGACAAGTATTACTGGTCGTCTCGGGCCAAGTGGATGCTGAAGCATGATATTAAAGGACAGGGCGAAGCCATGCCCATCGAGCTTAGGGGTGATGGACTATTTGGACGTTTACCTAGAAAAGCTTAATTTTTCTCGTGCCCAGAGGAGATATCTTCCATAAGAAATGATTCACAGTCTGTAAACAATGTCGTCAAAGTTGGTTTCCTCTGGCATATCTTGCGAACATTTTTTTTCCGTGATTTTAATAGAAAGCAAAGTTACTCAAACATATGATTTCGAGCCTTTTCCTGGTCTTGACTTTAAAATATAGTGGCTCGAACAGCACCAGGATTGCCATGATGTATTGAAAAGTCAAGTCATGCGCTACTTATAGAGACATTTATCTTTCCTTCTCATGGTAGCATTCGGAGTTACCTGAGAAGAGATATATTACTGAGTTCAGGATCATTGAGGTTATCTATGTGATCATTTCTAGTGCTGGAAATGTTGTGTGAGATCAGTACCAACACTAGATCACTCCTCTCATGCGTCGACCGGACTTTGGCCTAAGACTAAGGGGTGGAATTTATATAATTGGAGAGGTAAATAGGGGCTTGGGTACCATGTAAAGATGTCATGGGATCATCGTCGATTATTCTAAAAGATTAAAATGTTAGAGGAATGCAGAGTACAATATTTAGAGTGTGTCATGAACCATTTTCCTCCATCGATCTTATTCAGTTAGTTGTCTTGTCATATGACAGATCTGCCCAGGGCATTGAAAGCTCCTGATACTGATCATCCTTATGGAACACCAGGCCATAGGAGTAACAATATCAGTGTTCTTCAGCAGCATTGTGCCTTCTTCGACCAGGATGACAATGGAATTATCTATCCTTGGGAGACTTACATTGGTAAATTCTCATGTTGCTAAGAAACAAACGATTTATCTTGGTTGCTGCTTCATATGGTGATGTGCTCTCTTTTGGGACTTCTAAAAGAAGTTGTCCCTAAGGGACATGACTAGTCCTTGCATGATTGAGTGTTGTTCTTTACAATTGTAGAAGTGCGTGAATTTTAGAATGCTTCTAAGGCAATGACATTAAAATTCGAGACCTGTTTTGCCTAACTTCTGATGGACATTAGCGAATGATGCTCTGGCAAAATTTGAACTGTAAACTGTTAGATCAGGAATGAAATAGACTGAAAAAGATTGAGAAAGAGGTACGTGTAAATTTTGCTTGTTCTCTGCATGAATCCTATTTGCATCTTGTGTTGACATCTATTGCTAACGTGTTTAACATAATGGCTTGTCTTATTGTTCTGTGTGCTTTCTCCACTTCGCCCTTAAGTTCTTTCACACCTTCACAGGGTTACGTGCAATAGGTTTCAACACAATAGCCTCTCTGATCATGGCGATTGGTATTAATGTGGGACTAAGTTATCCAACCCTACCTGTAAGTTATTTTGACACTGTTCCTGCAGTATGTTAATTTACTTCTGGAGCTAGTATTTGAGTCAGGCATAAATCCTTTATTATGAAATCCAGCTGACCAGCAGATTCAGTCAGTATTGCACCATGAATATTTTTCAGTAGCTAAAATGAGTCTAAAGGTACTAGCTTGGTCCATTTAGCATTCTGCATGACGATAATATGGAGAAAATATGTTAAAAGGCCGCCAGTTACTGTGATAGAGAGAAACCACTCTGGCTAGAATGGGCAAGACTAGGAATGAAGGATGATCATCGTGGACAAGCGAAGGTCACCAAGCATAGAGGTTTGACTGTTGACTTGGGAGGTTCCAATTTGATAGAATCAGTCTAATAAAATTTTTGAACTGGTGCATGCGCCATTTTCCATTTTCCGACTCGTGGATAAGTACGTGGAATTGGCATGGCTTAGCACATTAACATGAATGGCACATTTTGTACATTATGATTGGTGATTACTTTACATTTTACACGTGAAGGGTTGGTTTCCTTCTCCCTTCTTCCCTATTTACATAGACAATATACACAAAGGCAAGCACGGAAGTGACAGTGGAACATATGACACAGAAGGAAGGTACTTATTATTTGTGAGCTGAAACCTGTATATTGAAGGTCTTTGCTCTCCGCTATACATATATTGATACCCCGAAGTGGAATATCAGGTATATACCAGCAAATCTCGAGAACATGTTCAGCAAATATGCTCGGACTGTTTCTGACAAGATGACTCTTGGAGAACTATGGGACATGACTGAAGGGAATCGTCATGCATTCGATCTCTTTGGCTGGTTAGTTTTTTTCTTCTTTCTCTCGGTTTTCTCATTTTACTCTTATACTTAATTGAGGCTATGATACTCTGTCTCATGCCAATGAAATGCAACATGCTATGGATGCAGGGAAAAGCATTTGCTTTTTTGAGTATCATTACATAGTTTCAAAAGTCTTGATATTTTGGACACTTATTTGTTAACATAAATCTGAGATTTTGGTCATTTTATTTGATTAATCCCTAAAGCTAATCCTACGTACACGATAGATGCCATTCATGTCTTCTAGACAGCAGTTCCAGGATGCATAAGTTTCCTAGATTGGTTTCATGTTACTATGCCACTGTTCTTGTTTGAGATCTCAAAATTCCTCTGGTGACCGGCTGGGTGGGGTTACGCAGGGTTGCCAGCAAGCTTGAATGGGGAGTTCTGTATATCCTGGCGAGGGACGAGGACGGCATGCTGTCAAAAGAGGCCGTGAGGCGCTGCTACGACGGGAGTTTATTCGACTATTGCGCCAAGATGCAAATGGGTGCTGAAGGAAAGATGGGCTAAACTAGAAGCCGTGTGTAGTCCGTCACTTCTTGAGTAATGAGCAGTGAACATGACCGGTGTGCAGACAAGAAAACCACCTTAGTTCCAGAAAGAATAGTGTGGAGTCCCCTTTTGCTAAATATGGGTTAAACCTACTTTGTTTGCTTAAATAATGAAAGACTGCCCTAATTTGTGCTCAACTAATTTTCTACTTGAGGACTGCCACTGCTGTGCTTGGCCCGTGACTGAATCGCAAGCGGTTAAGGCTTTATCGAACTGAAGATACACGACATTCTGATTCTCCTAGTGCTTGGTGATATGGATCATCGAGATGTAATAGAGATATGAAGGTGAAAGGTTGTTTGAATTAAGGAGAGTTCCATTGACAATGTGAGAAAGGAACCACAAAGGAAGACAAATGCCCGGGGTACATGGACAATGGATTTTGTTCATGACATGTTGCAAGAGATGATGTCCTCAAGAAATGTAGTAGAGGGGATTTGGAAGCTTGAACGTCCTCTTGGCACTTGGAAGTCCTTGGATGCTGCTGTATTGGTCTCCAAGAATGCCCCATATGCGATACCCTGCACTGACCAATTTCTTCCTCACGTTAGCCTTGTAGCTTTGCACTCCTTTCAGCTCATCATCAGGTCCCCTTCACCAAACAAAGAAGGAAAACAATAGTTAGATCCACATAGAACCGAAGACTTAGTCTCTACAATGTGACTAGACCTTATGCCGACCAACGGGTCCGCCCCTGCTTCTACACCTGCTGTTAACTTTTGTACGTGTATGACGGGATGATACCCCGTGAAGAATATGCGAGAGCGGGAGAGAGAGAGAGAGAGAGAGAGACCTCAGGACAAGGCTACTCCAGCCATGGAAACCCACATTGACAAGGTTGTCAGTGGTTGCAGATCTGAGGTGTTCCCTCCTCGAAGAGACCAGGACGATCTGAATGCCTTTGGCCTTGATCTCATTGAAGAGATTGAGCGAGCGCTCCAAAGCTGGTGCCTTTGCCTTGCTCATCCACTCTTCTAAAGAAGTCACATTCAACTTCTCTCCCCTATTCATCAGCAATTAGAACAAAATGGCCTGAGCGAACCAAACTCTAGCCTAACTCATGATTCTCTTGATACGAAGATATAGATTGATACCCATATTGATGTTTCTTATAGTAAGGCACAGTAGACAGCAAAGTGTCATCAATGTCAAAGATCCATGCATCTCTGCCATCCCTCTTCAAGCTGCAGCTGGTGCTGAGATACACCATGCACTCCTCGATCGCCCGCTCCGAGTCGACCCGGTACTGGGTGGACTTCATGTACTTGCCGACGTAGTCGACGCATTCCTCGGGCACCACCTCGAACTCCCTGATGTTGTGGAGCTCCACGTTCATCCTCCAGCCCTCGCAGTAGTTCTTCAAACTGATCTTGACCCCCCATTCCTTGTTCTCTGGCTGCTCAAGATGTTCCAATCTGCAGAGCAAAGGGAGATGAGAATGCCCAGAAAAAGGGACAGAGAGAAGTGGGCCTTGGCCGCCATGTTCAGCTCAGGACGTGAGAGAGTGAGGTGTAGATCAGACTCTGATGATAAACACGTTAGGCCCCAACAGAGCGCCATGTCTCCACGAAAATCAATAAAATATACGTAATACGAGAAAAAATACTACAGTTTTATGTTTCGTTGTGTAATAATTGAACGGGATTGTATGATAGGCAACGCTCGCATTGTTAATAGGAAAAAGGTCTTTGGTGGGGTGGTTCTTTAATTAGGGTTCTTTTTAATCGTTTTCCACATAAATGTCATCTACAGATTTTTGTCGGCACCTTAATAAACAAACATCATCATTCCTGGGCCATTTCCCCATCTTTTATATTTTGATTCTTCTTTGTTCTGGGGAATATCATCAGCACATGAGCTGGTCACTTTTGACGAAATAGCGGCCACTTTTCACGCGCAGCCGGGATTACATGCGAAATTTCCTCCATTCAATTGACGTCCTAGAAAAAAAAAAAAAGGATTAATACCACTAAAAATCATAAATTGATACACTCATATCAAACTTAACATAAATTACTTTTTTGACTGTTAAAAACTATAAACCGATACACCTTTGACATATATTCACCCCAAACTATTACATTTATGATAAATTTATCATAGGTTAAATTTCGTTAGATTTTATCGTCAAATTACCGAATTGGATGACACGTTGCAATTATTGTGTATCCACATTTAGGGAGTTTTTACCCTCTATTTATCAATTTTCGGGGCTTTCGTGATATTTACTCAAGTTTACGGAAATTAACAAAAGGTAAATTTTTCACGTGTATCAATTTGAGGTTTTTTATGGTAAAAAAATTAATATGAGAAAAAGTTTTATCACGGATGTATCAGTTTGAGATTTTTTATGATCGAAAAAATAATTTGAATTAAATTTATCACAAGTGTATTAATTTGAAATTTTCTGTGATAAAAATAATTTAAAGTAAATATATCACGGATGTACTAATTTAAGATTTTTCATAGTACTAACCTAAAAATAAAATTTTTTTAAGATGAAGACCTAAAAGGTAAAGCTGTTTTCTCATAAGGTTTTCAGAGCAGACCTTAATATCAAATAAGGCCATGAAGTTCTTTATTGGAGACGCGAGCCATCGTGGTGACCTCATTTGATAAAAACACGATTCCATCTGAGATTTCTATTAGAAAATTTTCCAAGGAAAACAGTTTTCGAGGCAGCGAGGATCCTAGGAAGTGAGATTTTGGTCGCCAAATAGACAATTTCAGAGCTGTTTTCTTGTCCGTTTCGCCATTATCCACGAAGGTGCGTTCGAACGATTAAAACTATGTCAAATCAACCAAAGAATACACCGACACGAACAGGAATTGCAATCAGGGACGCCATAAAATTTTTTGCTGAGAACTCATCCTAGCACGAGAGGAAAGTGCTCCACAAGCATTTAAAAGTCACGACCGGTGCAGAGTTTCATATTGGAACATTGAGAAATAACATTGTTAATAAGCACATTCGATTATATAATTCCGACCAACATAAAGAAAAAATCAATGATATGATCACACATATAAATACTATATTTATTAGACCAAAAAAATAATTAACAATTCAACTTTGAAGGGCACGACGCTTTTTGTTTTTGCAATGGCATTTCAGTTTCAAAAATCCTATATACATCTATCACTCTCCAACCATGACAAATGCAGGAAGATGGAACAATTTCCACATTACTTAGAGACAATATGATGCGCCCTAGCTCCATATCCAGGTGCAGCATCCAGGGAGGTTTCGTTTCAAAGTTAAAATTGTACTCCAGTTAAGACTATGTTTCAATGAAAAGAGCTTTTTCCGAATTAACCTGAAACCAATCAATCTAAGCCGTGAGAGAAATAAACATGGCCGCAGGCGGAAAGACTTGAGAAACAGAGTCTAAGATGGATACACTTAAATCTTCTAAACCATGACAACACTTCAAGGAGAGACAAGGGGATAGGTGAGCCTCCAACATGAAAATTTATCTCATAACTACGCAATCTGAGGTTCCACCAGCAATGTCGAACCACAATATGAAAAGAAGTAACACGGACAAAAGATAACTGCAACTCTCAGACGATTGCGTTGGCTGCGCTGGCAATTCTCGGCCACAGGTCTGCACACTCTTTCCCAATTGGACCGGTAATGGCAGAACCTGAAAAATATTAGAAGAGGATGAGATGCAAGGATCATGGAGAATCACCATCCACGAATGCAACTCTGATTTCAAAGTCAGGCCAAAACCTTTCATCAATCAAACTAGGCTTGCCTTCTGACCTAAAACCACAC
The DNA here is from genome assembly GCA_021437795.1 of Rhodamnia rubescens. NCBI lineage: Eukaryota > Viridiplantae > Streptophyta > Magnoliopsida > Myrtales > Myrtaceae > Rhodamnia > Rhodamnia rubescens. The sequence goes on from JAILYA010000049.1 coordinate 2,428,386, forward strand.
TATTTGTATCCAGAAGCCTAGTCCTGTAAGTATCACTGCTTTATTTCCTATGTATTTGTCAATACCACTCTACAACTCTCCATTTTGGTAGTTGAATCAAAGCACTTTGAACTTGCGAAAACATTTGCATGTCGTGGAAGAGAAGAATACCTTTCATTTCTCCTTTTGGATTCACAATGACACCAGCATTATCTGCAGATATAATCAAGTAAAGAGTCAGAAAACAAAATGTACTGCCAGAATGCAAGAAATCATCAATACAAGTGTAGTCCAGCAAACCGAAATTAATAGGGTAGTCCAGCAAACCGAAATTAATACAAGTGAAAGAGGTTGTTGGTCGTGTCGAGCCCAGATGGAGCAGATGTCACAATAGGAGCGACGTGACATCTGTAACGAAGGACGCACTCACTTTTCCAGACTCGTAACTGTATCAACCACGGATGTATGGTGGATACCTGACTTATGTCTGGTCAATTATAGGAAATATTTTGCTCACTAAGACAATAGAGCCGCCGCCTTACATCATCAATCATCATGATGACTTCCATGTATGAAAATGTACGCAGACAGTGTCATCTTTGACATGGGAGAGCTGAACAAATACAGGCCAATCTCAGAGACCAAGACAGTATCCCAACCTTGACAGGGATGTTAAAACAATTTTAACATCTGGTATAGGGGTAAGGTTGGTCATATTTACTATTGCTGGTTATGGGAGGTGCATAGGAACCCAAATAACAAATCCTCAGCACCACATCACCAGCAAAAATAAATATAAAAGAGAGTAAACCAAATTTTAAGTCCCGAGAAAGTAGAATGATATATATCAAATTGTGAAAAGTGAGATTCGAACAAAATATAAAAACAGCACAACTGGGGAAACTAATCACTCATGTCAGATATATTACGCAGTTTGGAACCAAACAATCAAAGTAACTCAGTCAAATTATATCGGCAAGCCCCAGCACAAGTACAGTTGAACGAAAAGAAAAAAGTACTCTTGACACCAGCTGGTGCATCTTGATGAAAAAACTAATCTGAAGTTTTTCCATTTAACTTTATTTACATCTATTAACAATTTCCGTTTTATGTGTTGAGCAAAAGCATGATCAAAACAGAATTTTTCTTGTTAATACTTATATGCATTGCAGAGATACAACCAACAAGTACTCAAACGGTCATAGAAAAATTGTCACCTAATTAAGTATAACCACAAAAACATGAAGGGAAACTTGCTAAAAGCCCAGACGCACGTTGCTACCACTGAGCGCAACCACAACAAACCAAATAAGATGCAAATGGACAGCCGAAGCATGTAGTCCATTAAACAAAAGACAACAGCAATCCTGACCTTCGAAGTACATGTAGACGCCGTCCTTTCTGCGCCAGGGCTTGCGCTGCCTGACGATGACCGCGGGCATGACCTTCTTCCGGAGATCGGGCTTCCCCTTCTTGACAGTGGCCATCACCATGTCTCCGACACAAGCGGAGGGCAACCTGTTCAAGCGACCCTTGATTCCCTTCACCGAGATAATGTAAAGATTCTTAGCCCCGGTGTTGTCCGCACAGTTCACCGTGGCTGCCACTGGCAGACCCAGTGACATCCTGAACTTATTACCCGCAGAACCTCCGCGTCCTGTAAAGTCGAGAGATCATCAAAAACTCAAACCCGAAATTGCTCGATTCAGATGACTTAAACCATCCAATTTCCTCTCACGCTACACTTATAGTCAGCCAAAAGCATCCACAACGCCCGATCAACACAAAGCCGCAAACCACCCCGCCGAAAAAATATTGATGAAAAGAAAAGAAAATATGAGCTGAAAAGCTTAAATACATCAAACAGCGACGCCAATTCTAGCGTATCTACCTTAGAGGTCCCACCAGTGTAAATCTACGAGTAAACCATAAGCTACCATGAACAATACACCATTTTCTTAAGCTACTTCCGACAGTAAGTCCAAAAGCAAGATCTTCTGCGACACAGCCAACTATCAAAGAGGCAAATGAAATCAAACACTGTGACCAGAGAGAGAGAGAGAGAGAGAGAGATGACCTCGCTTCGACATTTTCGTCGGCAGGAGAAGCAACCAGCAGCAGAGATGCGACTAGGGTTTTTGGGAGGCTTCCGCCTTGAATATATAGCGCGGCAAGAGGTCGGGGAAGACCCGAGGCGGACAGAGAGGTGGGAACCGGACTGAACTAGGGTTTCCAGTTCGAGTTGGAATTTCAAATAAAGCCCATCCGTAGTGGTTTTGGGCTTCTTTGTATCGGCCCAAAAGCTCATCTATGTTTTTTTTTTTTTTGGTCACCTGGTCCTTTTGGGAATTTTATGTTTTTGGTCGGACCTTTTGGGAGTTTAACAAGTCATGTCCTTGTACTATAATATTCATTTTGGGTATCGTATAGATATGATGCACGTATAAATATCCTTAGTCATCCAATTCTGTCTTTACTGATAATATTTCGAGCTCATAATTTTCATGATTTTTTTTTTTTTTAGATATGTGCATCGAAAGTCTTAAAACTTGTCACGAAAGTGCAATTGAATTCTAAAACTTATAAAAAGTGCAATCAAGTCCTAAAATTTATCAAATTTGTGCAATTGAATATTTTCGTTAATTCTGTCCAATCTAGCTAAAGGAAAATACTGACATTGTTTTTTTTTTTTTTCTTCCTCCTACATGGCGATAAAGTAGCTAAAACATGAATTTAAAGCGAAAAAGTCGTCGTTTTAGATATAATACAATTTTTGCTTAACGTAGATTTAAAAATATGATGAAATAAAACAAAACAAAAAAAACAAGCAGTAGCTAGAACCAGGTGGCGAGGGCCTTCCCACCACAACTAGGAAGGATCGATGATGGTGGGGGAATGGTCGACCTCGTGCAATTTTATTGAGGGCCGTCAATTGCGGGTGTCGATCGCCACCGGGCGATGGCTGTCGACCCTCGGCCAAGGCCCGATGACCCCATCGACCATTTCCCCATCATCGCCGACCCTTCCGAGCGGTGGCGGGAGGTTCTAGCCGATGTTGTGTTTTTATACTTTTAAATTTAGTTTTAATAAAAATTATATTAAAACTCAAATTTAGACCAAAAAGACGTTCTTTTAATCACGTTATTGTCACGTAGGAGAGAGAAAATATTAAAAAAAGCTACGTCAGCATTTTTTGATAGCTAAGTTGGACGGAGTTAACGGAAGGATTCGATTGCATCAATTTGATAAGTTTTATGACTTAATTATACTTTTTGAAATTTTAGGGATCGATTACAATTTCGTGACAAGTTTTATTCGAGCGAACATATCTTTTTTTTTTTTTTTTTTGTGAGGGGAGTCCTTAAACTTTAACTTGGCTTTAAATTAGGTCATTCCATTCGCACTCTAATGAATAAACCGTGGGCATGTCTTTTTACCATTTCCCTTTTAGCTTGTTCCATTTGTGTCCCACTGAAAATGTAGATGTAGGGAAAATGATCAATTAATTTAATAGTAACCATATTTGCAATTAATTACAATGTTTCTAACTATAATTCACAATTAATAAGAAGATGAGATATAAAAAAAAATAATTATTTTATTAAAACCTATTTATATCATACATTGTAGATTTACCATAGGTAATCAAATGTGTTTTACAATGTATATTCTGATTATACTAATTAATGGTTTAACTGTCTTTATTTTATTAGTTATATAATTTTATTTTATTTTATTTAGTCGAAAATGGATGATTGGGGAGTAGTGTGACTCCTCCATTTCGAATGCCCCCATTCTATTGCAATGGTGAAAACCAAACACGAGATCAATAAGGAAGGGATTTGAGAAGGCGACGGTAGTAACAATATAACAATGCACTCTACTACAAGTGTTATGAATGATAAAAAATATATAACAATCATGGCGGGACTTACCCCTAATCTTATGATTAGCAAGTCATCGTCATAGTGTCACTCGTCATGCTAGCCAGACCCAATAAGAAACAAGCATTCCTTCCATTCAAACATATCAGATTTCAAGAGAAAATCAACAAATTTACAATACTGTTGATAAATTCTACAGTGAGTACCTGAAAATTGGCTTCATGAATTCCGCATACAGCCTCCTGCAGTTCCAAGAGGCAAATTCATGTTCCGGTTAGATGGTAAAGCAGCAGATATCACAAGCTAAAAATGTCGAAGTTGAGTCCTCCTGTAATTTTTTTCGCTCTTTGAACGATGCTGTTACATGAGTTAAACGCGGATCGGTTGACGGGTTTAGGGGAAAACGATTGGCTGTTCACCGACGAAGAAGCATTTTTCGTGCATTGATTGAAATAAGAGCTGCGATATGTATTTCAGAAGCTACAAACAAAGATCAGAAGCTGCAGTGGAGCCGGGTGTCGCAGTAGGTCATTGAGAAGCACAAGATGATGTTACTTAGGAACTGCGCCAGATAATTTAATTTGTTAAGACAGTTGCTGTAACTTAAAAGCCATGTTGAGCCGAGCCGAATCAATCTCCAAGCCTCTGGTATATGAATATGTGTAAGCTCAAACTGTTCGCACAAAGATGTGCATTAACTGACCTCTGCATTGCCTCTTTCTAACCAGGTTTGTCGTTGTGCGGAACTGCCGCAACAAGTTTGCGAGCATCCTCCCTTGTCGACACGACTTTGTATTGAGTTCTTTTGAAGAGCCCAAGATGGGACCGTGACGAATAACCCAACTCGAACATCCTGACTAGGACATCAGAAATCGATAGTCTGAAGTCACAAGAGAACCCCTGAGAGCAAAAGAAGTCCTCACAGAAGGATCTCAATGACATTGACTGATTCTGAAACTTCGTCTGAAGTGGAACTTCTCATAGAACAGCAGACAGCAGGCGATCGCATCAGGTGAACATAGATATATCGAATAATTACAGCATTCCAAACTAAAAGGAGCAAATTACAGGATTTTCACATTTTCAAAAATCCTGGAAATCTTGACTCAATCAATGCCGTTTATTGTCACGCAAGAAAGCACTCCAAGTCGAAGACACCGACCACCTTAGAGACTCAGTTGAAGAGATCGTACATGTTGTATAAACTCACTACCAATTCCCTATAACTTGAAAAGAAAAAAAAAGTACGGTACTCGGGGAAAAATCACCGAAATCCTATTCCTGCATTCTTGTTCAACGCCTGTACAGTTTCGGGTGGAGAACATGACTCTGAGAATGAATACGTGCGATAGCAATCGAGAAAGACTGCAGAGGTGATAATGCTGAATTGAAATGAATAAGATAGAGGCCGTCGCGGACGTCCGTCATCCTTAATGTAGGAAGGCAATGCTCCGAACCCTGAAACAGCATTTTTTTAAGTTAGTTGACCATATTTGCTGAGACTCAGAGAAATGAAAAACTAAGTAGGACTTGCAACACATGTTGTTTGATGCAGTTACTATTTATCATGTTGGATGCCAAGAGTCTCAAAATAAGATGGACGCTTGATTGCTGTAAATCTCATAGAACATTTCAACTTGCAAAAGCAAGTTTCTCATGACCCACTTAATGATGCAAACCAGGAATGCTGATAAAGTCTCATATCTCAAGTGAAATGAAGCGACGAGTGCAAAGAAAAGAACCTGCATATAGAGATCGAACGACTTGCAGTCCTGCTCATCGCAATTGGTGTTTAGAATACGTCCGTCGCTTGATCTTGCTTTGAGTAGTGTTAGTGGACAGCCCAGGTCCCATCCACCGCAGTCGCACTGTCCACCAGATTTCCATCTTTCAATGAGACTAGTGGGGCCACCATGCCGCGTTCTCGGACCCCCGTGAAGTCCTGCAGGGACTGCAACTTCCACACCGACGACACAACCGCCGGAATCCCTATCGCCGCACACTGAAGTGCAGGCATCTGGATGGTCGATTTTCCTAGTTTCACGGTTCTTTTTGAGAAATTTCAAACCCCAACCTCCAGTTTCGTCCTTCTGAATGTCCCCCACACGGTTCTTCGCTACAATGGCAGCTAATTCAAGATTGGGCGGAAGAAGATGCTCCGTAATGCTAAGCCCGCCTGGCATATCCAGGTTTTTGTGCAGATCTTGGCCTGATTCTGGAGAATGATCGTCCAAAATCCCACTTTTTCCAGACACACCTCTCTGCTTAGACGAATGACCAGGCCTGAACACATTAGCCACTTTCTTTGCCAACTTCGTATCCTTCCAGCGGTTGACACTCATAGCTTGCCCCTCTTCCGGAAAAGTTTCCCAGACACCAAATAGAACAAACTCAGTCCGCAGGATTTTGAGATTCTCCTGGCAAAGGGACATTGATGTTACCACCTCCATCTTTCCTATAAGATGCGGCTCGTTATCGTGGCTCACGTGTTTTATTGAAGCCTGCCTTTTTAAATAGAACAAATACACCCAGTCTGAACCTGCGTGACTCGATGATCCTACCTTCATGGGATCTGCGACGAGTATCTCCCTCTGGTCATCAATGGACAGAACGAAATGCGGCATCCCAACCTTCCATGTGCATTGGAGCATACCCTGAGAAAAAGCAGCACCGGGAGAACTAGAAGATCTATCGGAACTCCTTGAACTCATGCTCGCAACCGAAGTAAGCCTTTCATGTTTAGAGTCAAGACCAGAGCTTGGTATTTCCTGAAATGGCACTTCATTTTCCATCTCTATCAGCGAGCTGACCGTCTGTTGATTTGGACAGTCTGTCAAATCACAACCTGCCGAGTCCTTAGCATCATGCGGGTTTGATCTCATATATTTGGCATCATTCCCGAGTGCACCAAAATGGCAAAAAGAGGACTTTGATCTATGTCTTTTTCTATGATAGTCTTACTTCCCACAATCGGATCTATAATCCACAGCCCAGCATGCCTCCGGAGGACATTCCCAGTCCCAATTGCTGATAACGGACACTGGAAATCAGGGGAGGAGGTCAAATTTACCAGTATGTTGCGTGTTGTATCCTTTGACACACTTTTGTGGACCAATTCCAGGCAGCGTCGGAGATAGTTCTCATCGAGAGCAACCAGATGCTTCGGGATCCTAGTACTTAAGCCGAGAAGTCTTTGGGCAGTCGCATCCTTCACACATCTTTCACGGCCTTGTGATTGGCTGATATTTAGTACAAGGTTATCATCCATCCGCTTTGCCACGGTTTTGGAGAAGTCGGAACAGTCACTGGTCGACGAACACACCTTCTTTCTCACCCCACTTCGTGAATCTTCTTCCCCTCGCACATCTTTCTCAGTAATGGCAGATGAGTTCACCATGTTCAACCTCCAGCTACAAAAGCAAACACTAACGTGTGCATCGAACTGCTTGGGACGATGAGGCGTAGCATTGCTGAACAACCATATTCTCAGCTTACATCTGAAATCACTGGTCCAGAAATATCCAAATCAGATAATTTGAAAAGTTTTAAAACTTCAACAAAAACGATATCTCTCATATGTTAGCTTGGCTTCTTCAAAGAGAACCCGGATAAACAGGTAATGATTGGCAGATCATGGTTGCAAGTATATTCGCCAATACAATCCGAAACTCAAGAAAAGAAAGATGATTGTCAAGCTCAGACAAAGCCTGAATTGAGAAACTAGTGCAGAAAAACAATATCCTTCGACTTCACTGAATTCTAAGGGGAAATGACAGTTAAACAGGCAGAAAGTAACTCTTTACCCTGATTAGGCAGAAAGTAACTCTTTGCCCTGATTTTGGAAAATAACAGAAGCAAGAATCTTGAATGATCTATCGAAAGAAATCAGTAGCAAATGATTGAATTTCACCCAAGAAAGAGCCAGCTCAGCTTCTCTTCAAAAACAGGGGATTAATCCCAAAAAGAGAAGAACAATTTGGAACACTGAAAGAAAATTTCATTTGGAATGGAGCATCTACATGAGCTCCAACACTTCCACAAAAAAGCATTTAGCTTTAGAAAATGCTTAAAGCAATACACACCCTTTTGCCTTTGGTCCCCTAGCCCACGCCCATCCACGGAAAAGGACGTAGAAAAAATACAAGTCATACACAAAAACCCACAGAAAGTTGGAAACTCCCAAAGCCAAGTTGAAACCTACTCAATCCTGTAAAAACAGAGAGATGAAGACTTTTGAATTGTACCTGAAGAAACGGATCCAAGAAAGGAACCACCAATACTGGGCTTGTGTGTGTTGCACCTGAAAACAAGAACCACCCTTTTTGGACCCCAAAAAAGCAGAGAGAGAGAGAGAGAATCCAATCCCTTTTGCTTTCTGAGCTTATCTACGAGAGCAAAATGAAGGGTACTGTTATGATCACCAACCAAGCACAGAGAAATTGCCCTTGTGAAGAGAGAGACAAAGTAAATGGTGGAGAATGAAATATTATAAGTAAAGAAACCACTAGCCGAGGATGTACAGGTTCTTCCAATGGTTGTTGAACATGAACGTGAAGCAGCTAAAGGAAGGATTTTTAAGAAATTTTTGCCTTCCTTTTTCCTGACTTTGAAGTGATCTTTAATTGACCGCAGAGCGTAAAAGGCGTCAGGCGTTTCAACAGGGAAGGTAGAGAGAGAAAGTGACAATTAGCTGAAAAGTAAGGAGAGCTGTAATATGGTGTAAATGGTGCACAGAATTTGGTAATTGTAAGCCACGTTTTTGGTTGGAAAAAAGTTTGTGCCCAGCTTAATCCCAAAACGGTGGGTCATTTGTGGGATCCATCCAATCATGGTGTCCCGACTCTCCGATTCTTGCTTGTACACAACAAATGCAAGATTGTAAAAAGGCAATGTCTTTGCAAATCTCCCATTGAATCAAGGCTTCCTTTGTTTAAGAAAAAATAAGAATGATCTCGAAAGCATTTTCTTAATATAAAACAACACAAATGACCTCCGAACTTTGATTTATTATGCAATGTGATCCCTAAATTTTTAGTTCAATTAATCTTTGTCCCTGAACTTTAACCCAATGTGTAATGTGATCTCCGAACTTTTAAATTTGTTCGATATAATCCATGAACTTTTGGTACATATTTTATAGAAATATTCAATGTTGTCGCTCATCTTAAATTAATGGAAAGACAGTTCAAGGACTCCATTGAATGCATACTAAAAGTCTATGGCTATATTGAATAGATTAAAAGTTCGGGAATCATATCAAACATTAGATTAAAGTTCGGATACCAAATTGAACAAATTAAAAGTTTAGGGATCACATTTTACATTGAGTCAAAGTTCGGGAACCATTTATGTTATTTTTCATTTTCATAAAAATAATCTATCGCTTCAAATAATTTGTCAATAAAAAATATGTTCCTTAGCAATAACAATTTCTATCTTAATATTTTCGTGAGCATAAAAATATTTTTTGTTTATTTACTTTGGAAAGCAACACAAGCCATCATTTTCGTGAAAATATTTTATATATCATTCTTTTTTCGCCAAATAGACAAAATCTAAGTAAACACTAACGACCACCTAAGGAAATGCCAACATTAGGAGCAAATATTCTCCCAGCCAATCATGGCCTTGGATAATGTGCTCGCATGTGATTGCTTTGGTGGATTTACGGATCCTAACCAACCCATGTGTAGGTTAACATGTCGGCTAAGTTTGGCTTCATGTACAAAATAATCTTCTTTCACTTTAAGCATAATTTTGCGGCATCGTGCACTTCGAAAACAAATGAAGTCTAAATTTGTATAATTTCGTGTTCGAAAGTCGTGAGTATCGAACTTGTTCATTTTGATCTTTACGACCGGATTCATACGAAATATAGATGTAGCGAGCGTAATTTCTCTTCTAGACATTGTCGTGCAAGCAATGTTCAAACCTCCTTTATCTAAAAAAGTACATCATCAGTTTAGGGAAAGAAAAAAATGTAACACAAAGTGAAGTGTCTTTGAAGCGGATGGCTGAGTTACGTGATTGCGTTTTTCTACGAGTAAAATATCGAGCAAAAGCGTCAACATCTGTCTGGAGTTTGTCCAAAGAAAAGCAAAGAGGAGACAAACGATGGGCTTGCTGGATCTCGAAGATATGATATAATAATTCTAAATATAAGTGGGACGAGCTAGACAATGGATGAATTTCAAATTTTGAAATTTCATTCATTTTAACTCCTTTAAAAAAAATATTTAAAATTCCTAGAGACCACTTTCACGAATTTTATATGTGCACATTTTGAGTAAATGTTGTAAGAAACCTCAAAATTAAAAAATAAAAATAAAAATAAGGCACACATGATGGAATTGCTGTTGGATATGCACAGACAATCAAGGCAATTGGTTGATTTGGTCACATGGGAACAACCTTGTGGAAACAGGTGAAAAGATTGTGGTCCAATTAGTACAGCCTCAAATAACTCGAAATGGCATTTTCCCCTTCCCCACGCGATCACTAAAACATAAGAAAAACACACGAGCCCTATCTTTTTGTCAACGATTAATAAAAGAGAAAACAATTCTACTAATTCAAGCGTGTATCCGACTTCAATAGAAGCTCGAGTCATTAGAGAAGTAACCGCACAGTACGCATCTGAAATATGCTAGACATCAACCCCGATAAGATACATAGAAGTATTTGTGCAGAATTCATTGCTTTACATACTGTTGCTGTATCAGATCTACCCTGTTCACATCCGCATCAATTTGAACCTAATGCATGCAAAATGCCCCACAAATTCCGAATAACAAATATTTCCCTGCACCCATTTTCCATGGGCTTTGAAATAAATTATTGCCTATAAATTCTTGAAGCAAATTCAAATGTTCAGAGAGAGAGAGAGAGAGAGAGAAGGTGAGCTGGTGCGCATGATAGATACAGGTCTCCATAATGCAAGTGGAGAAGCAAGAATAATTTTTTTTAGCACTCATATTGACTTTTTGTTTTCTTCTCCACGACCCGAGTGGTTTTCCTTTTCGGGGCAATGTGAATGCAGAGAACCGGGAGCGACAACGTTGTGAAGGGTTCAAGCTCCAGCAAGGGCAAAAATTAACACACAGAGAGATTCCCAAACGACAAGGCTCGCAGGTCACAAGACATTCCCTGCGCTGCATGTTTACTCTTTTGGTGATAGGTTTACATTTGGTTTTATTTCCTTTTGGTTTGCTCTTAATGTTTGAATTTGAGTCCTTTCAAATAAAAATAGAAACAGCATAAACTGTTTTCAACTTACTTTCATAGTGCATTTTTTGGCGGAAAAATGAATGATTTTGAGAACATTTTTTTTATATAAAATGATCGCTTCTCTAACTTGCAAAAATGTATGAACGAAAATAAATTTCATCGACCACAGATTTCTTCAACATAAATTGGAAAAAATTACCAAAAAAGTTCAATTGTGTCAATTCAGTCCTATTTTTTTTTCCAATTTACTCCTTTTAATTTGCCGACATGGCAATTTTTAATCATATTTTAATAAAATCTATTGACTTTTTCCTATTTTATTTTATTTTATTTTATTTTTTCTGGCTTAGGGCTAGGATGCCCACGTGCGGCCCTAGGCTAGGGTTGCGGACGCCCTAGCCAAATCCGGCTAGGCGAGGATGCCAACCCTCGGCTAGACCCGCCGAGGGCCATGACGGCCTCGCTTGTGGCCAACGCTAACACTCGTTGGCCCTAAGCTAGAAAAAGAGAGAGGAAAAAGTAATGAAAAAAATAATAATAATAAATTATATAAAAATCAAGATATTCTTAAAATAATTAAATTTCCACGTTAGCACCTGTGGGCCAAAATTGACCGGAAGGACTGATTTGGTAACAAAAGTATCGGATTTGAATTGACACAATTGCAATAGGTTTATAACTTTTTTCGATAATCTTCCCACATAAATTGTTATCAATAATAAAAACATCTTTCATTGACTAATTATTTCAAATGTTTATTTTTTTCAAAAATATTTTTCAAATCATTCTTTTTCCGCAAAACAAACGGAGCCTTAAAATCATATTATTATCTGGTAAAAACTTTTCAAAATATTTGAATAGTTAAAATACTTTTTTGTGAGTTTCATTAGAGAATGTATATAAAGTACTTATCAAGCAATCGAATAAAGTTTTCAATGCGATGAGGGTTCTCCTAACACATTAATTGCTCTCCTAATATGTCATTGCTTTAAGAAAAATGTTTTCCTTGTTTAGTGCGTAGAACAATTTCCCTTGAAAGGAAAAGTTGAAAAAAATAGGTTTTCACCTAATGTCGAACGATTTTAAAAGTAAGTTGAAAATGGTCTAGGTGTTTTTTTTCTTTCTAAAAGAAGTCAAATTCAAACATTAAGAGTAAACCAAAAGGAAATAAAATTAAATGTAAAATACTTTTCTAGTGAGTTTCATTAGAGAGTGTGCATGAAGTACTTGTCAAGCAACCGAATAAAACTTGCCAAGCATTGAGGGTTCTCCTAACACCTTAATTACTCTCCTAATATATCATTACTTTGAAAATAGAAATGTTTTCGTTGTTGAGTGCATAGAACATTTTCCCTTGAGGAAAATCTTACTCAAATCGACACATGCATCATCGAAAGCAAAAGTTGAAAATATAGGTTTTTGCAAAGGGTTCGGGCATCCAAAGGATCGTTTTTGAACACCAATCTTACTTCCTCGCCACGGACTTAGCCGGAAGGTGAGCGGTCAAACACAACAGTGTTGGGCCCATGGCTAGTAGCGACCGGCATGCGATGGTGAATCCCGTGCCATTTCGACTTGAAACTCGTCCGTTTGAGTTTTTATCCAGCTTTTAGAGGCTTTTCGCACACTATTCCCAAGAGCTATCCAAATCAAAGGTGTGTTTTACGGGTTATCTACAAGTTTTTTCTTTTTTCTTCTTTGAAATTTTATGAGATCTCCGCGAGAGACCGTGAGATAAGAAACATGGCGTGGCTGCTTGAGATATTAGACTGCGTAATTCTCCATTTTTTATTGTTAAGTCCTCGTTGTGTGTGGACGGAGGTTATATAATTAAACGAAGTAAAGCCCTATGTGTTTTCTCTTTTAGCTCTCTCTTTTATTGCATATGCTAAAATTTTAGGTATAAGGACACCTCAAGTGTCAATATTTATATTTTTTAGATCACTTAAGTGCCAAATCGGAGAAAACGATTACTTTAGTGCCAAACGAGAAATTCCAGCCACCTCATGGAGTTGGCATTTAAATAATCATTTTTTAAAAAAATTGGCACGTAAGTGATAAAAAAATGATTACTTTAGTGCCAAATCGAAGAAAAAACAATCACATTTTGGTGCCAACGGCAAGAAATTCCGATGACTTCACCTAAGTTGGCACTTGAATAATCGTTTTTTAAAAAAATTGGCACTTAATTGATAAAAAAAATATTAATATCAAAGTATACGCCGTACATAAATATTGATACTTGAGTTTTGCCTAAAACTTCATGTTGACCTCTTACTCATTTGACAACCTATTTTCCTATGATGATGCAGGCATGATCATTGCTTGCTCATGGTCGGAGTCGACATGTCGTCAACCTAATCATATCATAAAAGAATAGTTTCCCACTATATATATAGAGAGAGAGATTTGGCGCAATAAGGAACATTTTTTAGCACGATATTAACTTTCGTTTTCCTCCACACTTTGACGAATTTCATCAGTTGCAATCCTCGCCGGCCAAGCACGTTTTGTACGTTTAGTCAAGAAGAGAAAAAATCGAAAATCGAACTGAATCGGATTTTCAATTCTTTTCGGGCGAGATCTGGTTCGGTTTAGTTTAGGTTTCTTGAAAATCGGAACCAAACAGAACCGTTGACACTCCTAGTTGTCAATATCTTTTGTTCTCAGTAATTGTCATAACTAGTTGTAAAGCTTATTCTGTAGAATATGTTGCCACATGAACTCAAACTCGCGTCTGGTTCTCTCGTTCTCTGGAGGACGATCTTTGCCTTTCTTGAGCCTCCATCGATCGATTGCTTTTGAAGCCTTGACTGGGTTGACACCACCGATCCATCATTCTAAGAAGTCTCTTTCTTTTTCCTAGTACTAGCAAGTCGCAAGTTGTCCTCGCGTTGCATGGGTCAAGACTATATTTATTATATTACTCTAAATGCTGTTGTCCATATCAATTTTCACCAGAGAAATGACATGCAATTTTTTTTTAACAAAATAAATATTTACTTCAATTTATTCCCGCTAGAGTTCACATAGAATTTCATTTAAGGTAAATCTGGACCTCATCGTGTAAGTTTAATGAGACTTTAAATTGCAATATCTAAGAAATCATAATATGAATCAATCAGAAACATGACAGTGCAAAGTGAAAATGTAAATTCTCTTCTGATAGCTTTCCTTCTTTTGTCAGGATGTTCGCCTTTGTCCCTCCGACTTGGAATCGAAAAGACAAGTAATTTATTCAGCAAAGTTTGTTTCGCATAAATTATTTTTTCGGGAAATATTTTTTTTCCTATTTTAACGTTTGGATCACTTAAGAAAATGAATCAAAGGACAACTAATGCTTAAATTCAGGAAAAGCGATTTCCTCTTGAAAAAATCACAAATTATTTTTCAGAATATGAATAGATATTGCTAATTAAACCAGAATCTCTACGCTTGGACGTGAAAATTAGGGGTGAGCAAAAAAATCAGAATCCACACAAAACGGACCTGCCCGTACCCAACAGATTGATTTTGGTTGGTTTCCACGAGGACCGGTCCGGTTCTCGATTCCAATTTGCTGAAACCGGCGGGTACCGATTCGGTTTTCTATTTTATGTGAGAACCACCTAATAAGACTAAGCGGACTGGACCTATTTATATCAATAATAGATGTATATCTTTCTTTTTTTTAATTTAAGCTATCTCACGTGACCTAGGCCCAGCTCAGTTTCCTCAGTCCTCATCCACTAATTCTGGCTGAGGAGGGAAGGAAAGCTAATTCTGGTGGGTTGAGGATAGATAACAGCCGCTGAATTTTTTATTTCTTCACTTATTTTCTTTTCTTTCCTCTTGTCAATCAATATGAAGCCTGAGATCATGTAGATTGTTCAACATTTTACTTTTGAACATGAAAATCAGTTCCAATGTTTGTTGTATTATGCTGAATTGAATTTCTGTCTTGTACCTAATCCAATAGCGTTAATTACTTGAATGATAAATGAACTTCACATATCATAAATGTACAAACAATTAGAGAATTTCCAAAGTGGGCAGGATTTCCTAAAAAAAAACTCCCAAAAAGGAATATCTAGTTCACTAGCATATCTTTCTTAATTAATATTAGTGCTTGGTAGGACCGGTTTCATGGATCCATCCTGGGAGCCGGATCGGACCCAGTGGTTCGATATTCGGGTAGATGCATGGAACGAACGAGTGGTTAACGATTTTCATTTTGCGGAACCGATCCCTCGTAGGTGATTCTTGATTCTAGGGTGGGAACTAGGGGTGAGCGGTTTCCGGGTCTGGTGGTTCTGGTTCCCATTTTTCGGAACCGCGGACCGGACCGGTCCGGTCCCATTCCCTGGGCAGTTCCAAGGAACTGTGTTCATGAAAAAATTATGCACCTGTAACGTTAAAATATCAACAAAGCAATTCAATAACATTTCACGATATCTCGATGGAGATGAACGCATTATGGACAATGTATTGGACAAGTAACATTAAAAGCTCAAAAAGCAAAGTAAACCCTAAGCCTAAACAAGTAAATATTAGGTTTACTTTTAATTTTTTTTAAAAAAAAGACCGGTCCGGTCCTGATCGACCGCCCGATCACCGATTTCAATTTTAGGAACCGGGAACGGGACCGAATTCCTCTAAAATCGAGAACCGGACCATCGGTCCAGGTCATATTCGGGTGGTCCCGATCCGGGCGGTCTTTTTTACTCACCCTTAGTGGGAACCACATATCTTAGAACCGGTTTCGGGGCTAACAATACAACCTAGAAGAGGGTAAATAGGTTGTTTGAGAACTTTAAAAAATATTTATGGAATAAAATAAGTTCAATTCCAAACAACGGGTCTAACATCATGAGATATATTGTAGGGATCAGGTCAACAGATTTTTGAAATATTATGAGAAGATTATGTCTTGAAGTACATAAAGATCACGATAAATAAGAGCACACAAAATAGTAGGTGATATGAAAATATGCGGTGAGCAAATGTTTCACGAAATAGTATCTAAGCATGTAGAAAGGCGAGCAAAAGATTAAGCAAAATGTAAGCACACAAGATATATACCGATTCAATTTTATCCCCATGCCTACGTCCGCTCTCAAAACTAACGACCACAACTTGAACTGGAATCCACTAAAAATCTGCTCGACAAGTTACAATTGACAAGCACTAATCCTTTCACTTGATAGATCACATTATTAGGACTCATTCTTTGCTCTTACTCTTGCACACCCGATCTTTTACAGAATTACAACACAAAAAGACTACCAAAGAAAATCTTTCGGGAGAACTAAGAAACAACATGAGAAATCTAACTCACAGCAAGTATACATTTTATATTATACTCTTTGTAACATTTTAGCCTAAATGGTCTTCCATTATAGAGACAACTTCATTCTTCCTGTTGGAGGGGCTTGAGAAGTCCTATTAGCCGATAGAAATTCGTTGGAACTACTACAACCTGCTGTTTCGATACTATTATGAAACATCTCGCATTCGACCTTCGTTCGAAAAAGCCGACGGATGCTAATGGATATAATCTACCCGTTAAAGTTCCCGATATTTCTCTCGCGGATCTTTCACCCGCCAACGGCTATATTCCTTTCCCAAAAACATTCGCACATGCTTGCTATTTAAACATCACAAAGACTGATATCGGCAAAAACATCACCACACCTAATCTTTTGGTCCGTTGGTGCTGTTTATAGAAAAATCGTGAAAATGACTTGTGATCAATTATCCAATGATTCTCTTAAGCTTCCAAAGACGTTATCTTGATGATAGATAGACCATGGTACCTCCAAGTCATCATAAATACCTTATCTTATTTGACTTGTTCTTCTCATTGTCAAGTTCTTCATCCTTGTACCTAATTTTCATAGAGCTCGGGTCATTGATATCATCACAATCTTTGTAGCGGATATATTCTTCAAGACCAAAGATCCGGTCCGTAGATCAAGTGACTAGCACCTTTCGGGAGTAAACATCTGCATAATCCCTTACCCATAATCGGGACGTCCAAATCTTTACGATCTTCCGATGTTGTTCAATGAAAAGTCTTGTAGTTGACTTGCGATTAATCAACCAATGATTCTCTTGGCTTCTTCAAAGCATATAAGAATTTCCAAGGATATCAACATCCTCGCTAATTCCTCCTATTCGGTAATTCACAATGATCATCGGTGTTGTTTTGAGTCTTCCACCCGATCTTTATAAGGCATTTACTTTCGCCAAAGATTTGCTGCTCCGATAAAAATCCAATGCACCCGATCTTTCTTCTGGTCCTTCCAAGCATGTTTGCGATTTTGAGTCCTCTAAGTTGGTCATCTTCATGGTCATTCCAAGCTTTACCGAATATCCTCATTCTAGCTTGTTCACCATCACCAAGGTTCATGCACCGATCACTCGGTCTTTGGACCTCCCGACCATCACGAACATCCCCATTTTTCTCGGCTTATTCACTTCAATCAAGGTCCTTCTAAATGTTCACTTTATCTTAATATCCTTCGGCTTGTAGACATCTTCAATATTCAATATCTTGTTCACCTAGAAGATCAACTACTAACCCAAAAGATTAGCAGAGCACTCTAAATATTGGCGGAGCGAGATCTTTATCTCGGAATCTTGTGCATCATGTGCATATCGGCTTGTGCATATATAACTTGATATAACTCAATCAATGCACATATTAATTGCATTTGACTTGTCTTTGTTATTATCAAAATAAAATTAGGAATTTTTCAACAATCAACCACATTGATAATATTCCCAACAATGATTACCCTTAGCGGGAACCCTAACACCACTTTCTCAAAGCCCTTGGCAATAGAGGCCAAGGTTAGTGATTAGGGCCAAGTCTACAAACGTCCAAAGAGGGCAATCCCGATTCCATCGAGGTAGGGCTAAAATCCTAGTGCCCATGCTTGGAACTCCAGCACTTGTGCCCGCGCTTGGCACCTTGACCCGAGTCCATCTAGGCTGTGCCTAGGACTTGAGATCGGGAGCCCGCGCTTGGCGCCTCGCACCCGAGTCCTTCAAGGTCGGGACCCAGTAACATTGATACCAAGCTTGAGTCCTCGACACTCGTGCACGGATTCACCGAGCCTAGACCTAGGGCCCCAATGCTAGTATCCTAGTTCCCGGTGCGCGGACCGGGGTTCATCGAGGGCGGGCTCAAGTTCCAGGTGCCTACTCTCGGGTCCATCGGGGTATGGCTTGGGACCCCGACGCTCGGATGAGGTGGCCGACGCCTACGCCGGCATTGGGGTCGCTTCTAGAGTAAAATGACTTCTTCTCTCTTCTCCATCTTTTCTTCTTTATGTTAGAAACGTAGAAGAGTTCTTTAGATCATATTTCATTTTTAATGGAAAATCTCGCTAATTTTATAGTTTCCATGATTTGATATATTTCTTTTTGTTTTGGCAAAAGTCATTAGGTTTCTTACCATCGTTGACGAGTGTACAATAAAGAGAATTGGATAACTAGAGAAAATACGCAATATTCAACTTGTATTTTTAAACAAATTCGCAATACTTCTTTCACCAGGAATGCATAAGTAGAATATCTTTGGTTATTTTTATAATGAATAATCCTTACTTTTCTTGTGAGAATTTCGTCGCCCATGTTTTGTTATTAATATACTTCGCATTTGTTGATGTTTGAAGCTAATTATTTACCCTAACTTTATAAATTTTAATTTGGTTATATCGTGATTATTTGTTAATATCTTTTACTTATGTTACTATTTCTATATGTTACGTGGACATTGCGGACGCAATGGTGAAAAAATAGCTGTCCCATACTTTAACATCTCGTGTGACAAAAAAATTGATATCAAAATTAAAAGGAGCATGAGATATTACTTAGAAGTTACAACGACATTATAATCGGGTATATCTCTACGTGTGATGCACACTATTATTTGAACCTATTACGGCCGTAGAAATGTGCCTTAAAATAGTAATAGGCGGTACTATTTCCACTCCAAATGTTGCTCGAGGCACTCCCGAGATCACGACCTTCCCTTTCTCTCTTTGTCGGTAGCTCAACCAGATTGGTGAAGATGGTGGCGGCCGCCCAACCATGGACGACAAGCGCACGGCTAGGGACGAGAGGCTCGAGGCTTATCCATCGTCGTCGTCGGCATCGTTCAGCCCAATCCGATCGGCCCGGTCGAGTCCTTTCTTCATTGTCCTAGTGCTCGATGATGAAGTTGAGGGTGATGCCGAGGGGAGGGGATGAGGGGTCTTGAGCTTGCGAGGTGTCATTGTTGGAGGTTAGGGTTTTAGAGAGAAGAGAATGTTACTTGAAGTATTACACCAAGAGACGTCAAGTTTGGAACGTTCATTAGTGTTACCTCCAGGCGTAGGGCGAACCCTAGAATTATATGCAAGCTATTGGGCTCCAAGCCCATATGGGCCCAATTAACCATGCATTCACTTATTGGGCTTGTATGTGAACATATTATTTATGGATTATATTAACAATATATCCAACAATCTCCTCCTATGTTCACCATACAAAGCACAATCCAATACGATGGTCGGTGTAATGTTCAAACAAACATGAATCATCCACATTCAATCCAAATAGTGAACCAATGTTATCATGAATATGTTACGAGATCAGAATATTAAAAATAAATATTAAAAGTTTCATATTCGGTCTGAACTTATCCAAAATAAATCTCGGAATCAGTCCACAATCAACATATGCATAAAAGTCAAGTATAAGTAGGCTAGTCAAAATAGTTTAAGGCCTTACAAATACAAGAAATGAGCAGAAAATGTTCACAAAATAGAGATAACAAAATGTAAGTCTCAAGTAAATGGACTCAACCAAAATGGGCAATAGCGGGTGAAATGTCAAGTCCCCCACATTCTTTAAATGATCCGTAACCATTCATTCGTCAAGTAGATCATCCTGGTCGGGACTCCACTCAATAAGCTCTCCTCCATTCCCGCCATCCCCTATAGAATATCAAATATGAATTTCATATTAACATGAATTCAATCATTTGAACAATCTACTAAAGTGTCTAGTTCTACTAAAAGAACTTAGCACCACAACATCGAGCAAAGAAGAACATATATTGATGTCCATAAGGCATCATAACATCATGTTCATAAGCATCAAGCCGGTTTCATAAAAGATGAACAAGGCCTAAACAGTTTAAATTACAAAGAGCCATCATCATGAAATGTCAAGTTTCAATTAAGAACAAGACCAACAGGCTTCTTATGCAAACAACTATTTCTATGTTTCAATTTGGAATGTCACAATCATTGATTCCTTAAAGTCAAATAATCTCGCATCAAGTTTGGAATGGGATCATTTAACCATAGGATAGTCCAACCTAGTTAGATTGTATCATCAAGTTTGGAATGACACAAGCTTTCCAGGAAGAACCTTTGAATTAGGTAGAAATCGTCTTCACCAAGTTTGGAATGAGACAACTCACCCTTTTCAAATTAGTCAAGCAACCATGAACATCGATGAAACACATAAATTGTGCTTATCAGTTTGGCCAATAAAGGAAGATTCGATAATTCAAAACACACAATTAGAAGGTAAGTAAATGATAATTAAGACTTGTCTACACAGTCTTTAACCCCATTTCCCCACTGTTTTGAATAATCGATCTTTAGGCAATCCTTTTGTGAGAGCATCGGCCATGTTATCCTTTGATCTCACATCGATTAAGGTGATAACTCCTTGTTCTCTTAAATAATTCAACAATGCATGTCTTAATCTCACATGTCTTCTCTTTGAATTAAAGAGAGCATTCTTGACGACTTGGACATTGCTTGATTATCACGAACAGGCTTAAAGAATTAATCTTTAACCGAGTCAAAGGAATATCCATAATCGATTCTTTATCCACTCGCCTCTTCGCATTTGAAGCTAAAGCAAAAAGTTCTGATTCCATAGGCGACAATGCAATACAAGTCTGTCTTTTGGATTTCCAAGTAATAGCAGCTCTACCCAAAGTGAATATATATCCATTGGTGGACTTACTATTTCTAATTTCGAGCACCACGAGGCATCGGAATATCCATCCACGATTGGAGGAAAATCGGAGTAACATAGAACATAATGTTTGGTACCTTGAAGGTATCTCATCGGCCTACTAAGGGCATCCCAATGCTCTTTACTAGGATTACTAGTGAAACGACTTAGCATGCCAACTGCAAAGGCGATGTCCGGTCTAGTGCAACTCATAGCATACATGAGACTACCAATCGGTTTGAGTACTTTAAGCGATCCATTTGGTCCCTTCATTATGACTCGGTCTTTTATTATAATCATATGGTGTCTCACACGGTTTGCACTCACTATATCCCCGGGTAGAAAGTAGTTGCTCAATATAATGAGTCGGCTAAGGGAGATAATTTGCCTTTCAAAGCTTACTTTCATACCAAGAATGGTATTAGCAATACCAAGATCTTTCATGTCAAACTCTTTAGCTAAAGTAGCTTTCACGTCACTCACTCTCTGAGAATGATCGGAGCCAAGAATTAACATGTCATCAACATACAAGCAAATGATGACTATCTTATTTGACATAAAACGATGGTAAAGGCATTTATCCGAATAAGCTGGATTGAAAGCCATAACTCTTTACCACTTTGTCAAATTTAAGATGCCACATCTTAGGAGCTTGTTTAAGACCGTACAAGGATTTGTTCAATTTACAAACCTTGTCCTCAAGACCTTTCATGACATACCCTTAGGTTGTTCCATGTAGATCTCCTCATTTAACTCTCCATTTAGGAAAGCTGTCTTTACATCCATTTGATGCACTACAAAGTGTTCAATAGATGCCAAAGCAAGAAGAATTCTTATAGTTGATAGATGACACACGGGTGAATAGACATCAAAAAAGTCTATTCCACTCCGTTGTTTATAGCCTTTAGCTACTAAACGTGCTTTGTATCTAGCTATTGATCCATCATTATTCGGTTTCTTCTTCAATACCCACTTACGACCTATAGCCTTAGCCCCTTTTGGCAAATTGACTAAGCGCCAAGTGTGGTTTTGTAATAGAGAACTCATTTCATCATCAATGGCTTCGCCCCACGGTAGAGATTCCCTAGATCTCATTGCTTCCGATAGGAAAATGGATCATTCTCTAGATGGTAAGTGACAAAGTCCTCACCAAAATTTTTGGGAACTCTTTCTCGTATAGATACTCTAACTGGACCCGATTCAACAACCATCTCGTGTGGGATTAATGTCGGAAGGGCCTGCTTGATTCTACAGGAGATTCTAAAATTATATCTCGTAGATCCCGAAACATTCAAGCCACGATCTTTGAGAAACTTATTCTCAAAAAATTCTGCATCTCTAGATTTTATTCTTGTGTTAGTAGATAGATCCAAAAACCTATCTGCAGCACTATCTTTCGCACCTTTGCCTAGATATACACAAGTAATGGTTCTAGGTCCCACCTTAGGTCTCTTAGGATCTTGTAGCCTTACATAAGCAATACAACCCCATGTCTTAAGAGTATCATATCTCTGAGGACGCTTATGCCATATCTCGTAAGGTGTCAAAGATAACTTAGAATGTGGCAACTTGTTCGAGAATGTGATTAAGGGTTAGAGCTGCTTCTCCCCCGATAGGAGGAAGGCATGCCACTGTAAGTAACATGGAATTTAACATTTCAGTCAACGTTCTATTCTTACGCTCGGCAACACCATTTGTTGGGGTGAGTAAGGAGCAGTGGTTTCAAGTATTATGCCCTACGAAGCACAAAATTCCTTGAACCCTGTCATTGTATATTCTCCTCCTCTATCACTCCTAAACTTCTTAATTTTCAAGTTGAGTTGATTTTCTACTCTAGACTTGAAAATCTTAAACTTTTCAAAAGCCTCATCTTTCGATTTCAACAAATAGACATGACAATATCTAGAAAAATCGTCTATGAATGTTATTAGATACTTCCGACCACCTTTTGTAACATAATTTCTAAAGTCACAAAGGTCGGAATGTATTAGCTCAAGAAGTTGTGTGCTTTTAGAAACCGACTTAAAAGGTTTTCTAGTGATTTTATTGTGCACACACTTCACATTTATCAAATCGAATAGAAGTGTCCAATGGAATATTATGAGTCTTAGCTAGATGTTGCATTTTCCCGTAGTTCACATGTCCAAGTCTATTGTGTAACAACTTTGGATCAATCGAGTAGAACTCACATGGTTTATGCTATCGGTCTCTAAACTCAACCTATACATACCATTAACCATGAATGCACAACCGAAATAACATGAGTTAACGGATAAAGTTACTCTACCATTCATAGTTGAAAAGGACATACCAGCTTTATCAAGTAAACTCATAGATATCAAATTCTTTTTAAGTAAAGGTACTACTCTAACATGTTTGAGTTAGTAATTTACCCGAAGAAAGCACCAGTTTGCGGTTCCAGCATGAGTTACCTTTGCCTCACCACCATTGCAATTTTTCACGGTGTCTTTCACTTCGTAACCTCAATGAGTAAGTTCTTGTCGTTTGTAGCATGACAAGTAGCGCCACTATCCAACCACCGCTCGGAAGAAATACTTGGCTTTTCCATTCTTTATCATTCCGATAAAGGCATGAGGCTCAGATTCTCTAATTAGCATATTAGCCTCATTATGTGGTGTGTCATTCTTTGGCTTCTTTGGTAGCTTACACTCTGCTGCCCGGTGACCCCACTTTCCACGGTTATGGCACTTGCCCTTCTTCTTTCTTTTGGAGATAGTCTTTTTGGCCTCTAAGCGTGAAGAGGATTCACCTTTTGGTGACTTGAACTTTTTCGAGGTTTATAGGAATGTGAAACTAAGTTGGCAATCGACTTTTGTTGTCCTACTTGTTCCAAATTCTTTCTAGAAAAATTTTGATCCTCAATGTGAATATACCTCTTTAATTCATCCAGTCCCATCTGTTCTTTACGTACGTGCATCTCGGTCTTGAAAGAACTCCATTCAGCCAGGTAGCTTACTCAACACAAGACCGACAAAGAGATTATCGGACATATCGATTTATCCTCTTTTAACTTGTTTCTCATGTTCTCAAGTTCAACTAACTAAGAGGTAATGCTCAAATTCATATTGAATTTAAAATCAAAGAGCTTCTCTGCTAAGAGAGTTTTAGAGAGCCCTCTTGTTTTTTGGAACCGAGCGTTCAAGTGATCCCATATCTCTTTCGCCGTCTTATACTCACTATAAGTCATCGCTAGACGAGGATTTAGAGAAGTCAACAAGTAATCTCTACGAAATCTTCATCTTTGTTCCATTGATATTCATCCACATCCTCGGTGGTAGATGCAAAATCACTCAATACAAGTATAGAATATTTCACGTTCTTTCATGCCAAATTGAACGTGTAATTTCCAACCATGAAATTCAGTAACATCAAAAGATTTCAGCTTTATAATATCATAGGAACTATGCGTCGCCATTTTAATTAGAGCATAAAAATAGAGAGAGTGCACCTTAGAGTCTTCGGAGCTCCCAAAGTCGAATAAAGCCTCTAACCTTGGTCAAACTACTGTAGAAGTGAAATTTGCCAAAAATAGACCCCAAAAATGTGTCCGGAGCGCCCAAAAACCTTAAGATAGGCTGCCTCGTTGCTGAAAATTCACTGAAAAAATTCGATGCTACGAGTTCCCGTGCTGCTCTGATACCTCGGTCGCTACAGTACCCCGGTCCGATACGGTACCCAAGTCCGCTTCTGCTGCCTGCCCCGGTCTGATACAAACCGATTGCTACATGATGCGGTGCTACGAGTGCCCGATCGCTACTGATGCACCGTGAAATTTCCAGAATTTTTCCGACGGCCGTAACTCCGCCGTCCGACCTCCGATTGACGCGAGTGACCACTCAAAACATTCGTATTGACGAGTAGAACAAAACCCAAGTGGTTTTACCTTCTAAAAATAGCTATATTTCCTGATTTTCTGAATCAAAGATTTCATCCACCGAATCTTCAAACTCGGATCCCAGCCCGGTTCATTGTTGAAAAGCAGTAAATTATACCCGTGAGTTCGCCTCGACGAGATCTTCAAGTAGACACCTTGCTCCCTCAAATCCGATACACGAAGATAATACTTCAAGATTGTTGGAGGTTAGGATTTTTTGAGAAGAGGGAATGTTACTTGAAGTATTACACCAAGAGACGTCAAGTTTGGAACGTTCATTAGTGTTACTCCAGGCGTAGGGCGAACCCTAGAATTATATGCAAGTTTATTGGCCCATTCATATGGGCCCAATTAACTACGCATTCACTTATTGGGCTTGTATGTGAACATATTATTTATGGATTATATTAACAATATATCCAACAGTCATGGCCTCTCGAACTTGAGCTTTGGGTTCGCTGGCCACGAGCGAGGCAGCTGCAAGCTCGACATCTGGCGGCCATGGTCGCGAACCAGGCAAGGCTGCCTTGGCCATGGATGCTCAAGCTCGACTCGCAGCCATGGCCACTCGAGCTTGAATTGTGGGTTCACGACGGGGACGGAGGAGATGCCGGTGACGCCAATTTGACGAGCTCGAGCCCACAGCTCGCCACCGCTATCGCCACGGAGCTCGAGCTCTTGAGCACCATAGCCATGGCGGGCTGCAAGCCAGGGACGTAGAAGATGTTGGCAAACGAAGGGATAGGATCAGGCGGCGAGCCCGTTGCCGAAGACTCTGAGTGTGTTCATCGTCGCGGCCCATAATGGCAGTGATTAGGCTCGAGGTTGGAGAAGGGAAAAGGGAGCAAGCGGAGGAAAGAAAGGGTGGGAGGTTGGAGAGATCAGGCGAAGGAGAGAGATGAGGAAAAACAGAGAGAGGAGAGAGTTTCTTTTTTTCTAAACGGTGAGCCCATGCGACACTTGTCGCACAATGAATGAAGATGGGTATTGCTGATGTGGGTCCCCGACGGTATGCAATATTATCTCCTTTGTTCTCTCTTTTTAACTCATGGTGACCGGCCATTTGACCACGTTTCTCTTCTTCTTACTCTGTTTTTAATCTTCATCTATCCATTTCTTTCTTTGTTATCCCTCTTTTGGAAAGATGAAGAGCTAGCCTCTCACTTCTCCAAAGAGGAGCTAAAACCATATGCATTCAAATCTGGAAAAGGACCCATCTTTAACTGATGGTCCCTATGAGTTGTGGAGTTGGTAACGGGAGTCCACGCGCACTCCGCGTTTCGGCTCTCAAGTTTTGCTCGCCGTGAACAATATATTTGGATAGGTTCATGTGCAGCTTCCATAGAGAAGCCGTGGATGACTCAGCTCTTGGCCGTTGCTTGTCTCGCTCTCGTTGCCAAAGCGGAGGAGACCTAAGTGCCTCTCCTCATTGATTTCCACGTAAGTTGCCGGAAAATGTCTGTCGTCTAGCTATTTGACCAAATGCCTCCGAGAAACGTGGCGTTTGATTCTGACGAAAAAAAGTATCGTTTGATTTGCTTGTTAGCTGACAATGTGGGTTCGGTTGTTTTATTTACATTTTTATCCAGATCGAGAACATTAGCTTCGTCTTTGAGGGGAAAACTATACAGTGAATGCCTTTGTTTTCGATCTTATCTATAATTTTCTTTCCTCACCGTCCCTCTTTTCATTATGGTCCAAGGCCGAAGCCCTGTTTGGCTCTTGAACTTGCTCGCCGTCATAGGGCTTGAGTCAGTTGTCTTTGGGGATGCCGTGAACACCAAAGGCGAGGTTGGGGCCAATATGTTCGGCGGCAAGAATGACAAGGAAAGAAGGCATCGGGCATGGGTTCCTTGTCGGGATCCCGCAGAGGTCCGAGTTTCTGCCGAATGATATCTCGTCTTGGTTCATCAGCACGACATACTCTGGACTCTCGCCAGCGAGCTCGTTGTAGGGGAAGTTGAGAGTGATGTTGCCGGGATCCTCCTGGCGGAGCCCAAGGGGATCTTTCCGGAGAGCCGATTGCGGGACTTGCACAAATCTCTTAAGTGAAAAATCCGCAAGGTGCATATCTAAGCACCAGAGTCGGGAAGTACCACCTTGATCAAGTATAGGACATTGGATCATTTGAAAGAAAGAGTATAATGTTTTGAAGTTTCGTACGAGTTCCTTTAGCTCAGCATCACCATGCACCGAAAGGAGAAGAGGAAGAATAATGTGGCACCCACAAGAAAAGAAAATGAAACAATTAAACAAAAAGGGACATCAGGAGTAATACGGTAAAGACACTATAATAGGGAGTGGCGAAGCAAAAACCAAAGTGTAAATAGCGCGACCCATAGTAATACGGGAAAATTACAAAAAAAGTCATAGACCTATTATAATTATGCCAATTCAGTCCTAAACCTTTTTTTTTTATACTAATTCGAGTCTTAAACCTTTTACAATTGTGCCATTTCAGTCCATCCGACAATTTTGGCAGATCGGCATTGACGTGGACGCCGATCGGCCGGCGATCGAATATTTTAATATTTTTTTTTGTAATTTTTATGTTATTTCCTTTTTATTTTATTTTCCTTTTCCCTTTTTTCTGCCCCTCCCCTATGCTCCCCACCTCTCTAGCGACCGGCCGGAGCGTGGCCGGAGAGGTTGAGCGTCGCCCGGCCATGGTGGGGCTCGACCTCGTCGTCTCGTCGCGCTAGGCGACGGCGAGGTCGGCCCCCATGGCCGGGCGAGGTCAAGCCTCGCCATGGCCGCTTCCCTCTTCGTCCCCAAACCTCCTCTTCCAAACCCTTCAATCGGAACCAGAGCCACAACCAAAACGAAAACCCGGATCCGAAGCTCAATTCTTCTCGGTCGGAGGAGAAATCGTTCGCCATCGTCACGAGGCAAGCTCTTCCTCGGCACCGCTCGGCTGGCGATCAAGAGCCGCAGCTGCGGGAAGGACGCGAATGCCGCATTGGAGATCGGCCCGGATCTAGGCTTGCGAGGTCGAGCCTCGCCCGGCCATGGGGGGCTCGACCTCTCCATCGTTGCCTCGCCGGCGATGGCGAGGTTGGCCCCCATGGCCGAGCAAGGTCAAGCCCCGCCATGGCCGCTTCCCTCTTCGTCCCCAAACCTTCTCTTTTAAACCCTCCACTCGGAACCGAGCCACAACCAAAATGAAAACCAAATCCATAAGCTCGATTCTTCTCGGTCGGAGGAGAAATCGTTCGCCATCGTCACCCGGCGAGCTCTTCCTCGGCACCGCTTGCTTGCTAATCAAGAGCCAACACGCTGCGGGAAGGACGCGAATGCCGCGTCGGAGATCGGCCCGGATCTAGGCTTGCGAGGTTGAGCCTTGCCCGGCCATGGCGGGACTTGACCTCGCCGTCATTGCCTCGCCGGCGACGGCGAGGTCGGCCCTCGCCATGGCCGAGGAGGCTAGGCCTCTCTAGCCGCGCTACGGCCCGGTCGCGGGAGAGGTGGGAGAGGGGAGGGGGGCACGAAAAGAAAGGGAAAAGAAAATAAAAAAATAACATAAAAATTATAAAAAATCATAAAAAAATTCAAAAATATATATTAAAATATTCGATCGCTAGGCCGGTCGACGTCCCACGTCGCGCCGGCCGGTCAAAGTTCGTTGGATGGACTGAAATGGTGCAATTGCAAAAGGTTTAGGACTGAATAGATAAAAAAAGGTTTAGGACTAAATTGATACAATTACAATAGGTTTATGACTTTTTTGGTAATTATCCCCATAGTAAAACTATAGGTCAACGAAAAACAATAGGAATACAAAAGTGTGCTCCGTTAATCTCTATCCATGATACCCAACAAACAAAAAAAAGAAAATTTCTTTCCATGATAGATTTGTCAAACAGGTGGGTCGGGTTATCGAAAATGATTCAACCCATTTTTATGCAATACAAATCTAGTGACTAATTGCTAAAATACTTTAATAATTAACTCAATTTATAAAAACATGTTTCTTATTTTTTTAAAATATTACTTAACTATTGTGGAAATTTTTTATAATTTTTCAAAAAGATTATGATTTTTTTTACCATATTCACATTTTTTCTTTCTTCTACATCTAACAAGGGTTGCCGGTGACCGGTGACGACCTACGATCGGCGGAGACCAATGATGGTCGGCGACCAGGAGATCGGCAGCTAGCGACAATCGGCCGGATCTCGACGAACTCGAGGCTCGTCGAGGCTCAAGTCGAGGCCTTCGTATGTTAAATACATTTTGGGTTCAAATCAAATAGGTCGAATATGGATTAGCATCAAACCCATATTAGACCCGCATAAACTTAGGCTTCATCATTTCAACATGTTTTTAAAATTTTAAGTGATCCGTGTTTAACCTGGGCCCACCAAAACTGAGTTAATAAATGGATTTCTGACTCATATTGCCACTTCTCCATGGGGTGATTTCATTTTCGGGACAATGTGAATGCATAGACTTGGGACTTGGGAGAGAATAACGTGGTGAAGGGTTCGAGGGGACCTGCGAAGTGTTTGTTTTTTTGGCAAAAGCTTCAAAGTGTTGAGTTGAGGCCAATGCAAAGGTTGGCTGGCCAATGAGTAAAGTGGCAAAATGGGTGTAGAAAACTAGAATCCATACATTAACCTTTATTTAATTGTGTGGGTCATAAATCAGTCGTCTTAAATTTTAAAAACAAGCTCATGTGGATCGTAAATGTATTACTTAATAGCTTAATGGATCTTAAATTGATCATAAATGAGTTAAGTCACTATTTTAAGTGAATCATAATAAACATGTCATTTGTTGAATTTTTTTATAATGTTTTTTGATTTAGCTTTTATTTTTATTTTATTTTTTGCGAAATCTGGTGTGGGCTTTGTGGCCCTTGCTTGTTGTCTACAAAGGTCAACCGGCCAATGCCTGTTACCTGCGAGGAACGGCTGGTGACCCTCGCCGAACTTAGAAGAAAAGAAAAGGAAAAGAAAAAAGATTTTTTGATTTTTAAAATTATAAAAATTGGCCATAATGTTTTGGCAATATACTTTTTTTTAAATAATTTATAAGAAATAAGTTTTCATAAATTGTATTAAATATTGAAATATTTTAGTAATATGTATTGGGTAAAGTATGAGTTGAGAAATTTGCATTGCAATAAAAAAGTTACATAGATCAATCTAGGTCGGATTATTTATGATCTGGCCCAATCGTCTGATAGATCTATCGATGGGTTGGGATGATGTCTGGCGTTCTTCCGAGTCTTCTACACCGATCTTGCAAGGGTGGCCTCTCGATGTCAGTCCCGTCAAAAGGAGAACAGCAGGTGTGTTGATTTCGCTTCGATCCTACATTGAAAATTTCCAAGAAATGATGATATCAAGTCGTGTTAATCAAGAACACCGCATTGTATTCTTAAAAGATGATAATTCCTATGAAACCAACAACTGTCTCACGGCTGTTTCGATAGATTTGCCACACCTCCTCTTCTCTAAGGTATCTTTGGTCAGGAGGCATCCAATGCTTCTGCAACAAAAGAAGGATCTGAATAGCAAACGTGCATCAACCATTGACTTAGATGAACAACAAGAATGCAATAGGTACAGAGTGATAATCAAGAACAAGGTATATGAAGGATAAACACTTACCACAGGATGCAACAAATGCAGAATATTCTGGAAAAAGACTCCATGAACTTTTAGCGAGATCTTTAGCGAACTTGATTACGTCTTCAGCTGATTCTGCGTATGGCTCTGCTTTTGATTTTGGATTCCATCTGTGTAATGAGCCACGAATTGATTATCTTTTGTTTTGAGTACGTGTCTTAAGAACGCGCTAAATCCACCCCTCTAATGGCTTCATCCCAAGTCCTGGACAGACGGGCATTTAGAGAGAGAGAGGGGCACCCCTCTATTCTGTGTTACCGACCCGAATAATTGGGCTGCATCAGATCTCGCATCTCCATATCTAGCGTTTCGTCTTCAAACTCATCCGAGGGATGCGGCAGGGACAAGGGAGCACACGCGAGCGGCCAGGGGAGAATTGTGCTAAAACCACAAGCTTCCTCTAATCCCAAGCGGAGTAGTGATCGGGATTGTTCTTGAGGAGAGAGAGATTGTGCATGCAGTTGCGGTGATTAGAGAGTAACCGGGATTGAAGAGCTGTTAGCTTCTGGGCTTTGGCGGCTGATGCTGCAGCATCGTCCGGCTTCGGAGCCGTCCGAGGCCGGCCATGCATTTTCCCCGCCGGCCAAGAGAGAGCCGAAGTGTGAACTTGGAACCAACAGAGGCTTGAGGATTAAGGAAGCTGTTGAACTTGAATCTGAGTCTTCTAACCATGTTAAGTACTTTGAGTGTGGATGAAGCCAACAGAAGGGTGGTTCAGCGCCGCACCTTGGAAGTCTTCCATGTTAAGTATTTTGGGCTTTTCACAAAGGAGCAACTGATCCACGGTATTCTTTTTCTCTGTTGCAAGTTATGCCATTTCATCTGGTGGATTAACTGAGCACGGAGGAACATGAAGATGCCGTTGGCCTTGCTATGCATTCGTGCATGAAGTTGATCGGGAGGCACCACCCAACCATTGTCTCCCAGCAAAAGCATCAGCTCTGCAAAATCCTCTCAATCGCTTCTCAGCCCCCGCTTTTGCCTCTGGAAATGGCGGAAGCAGTTCTCTTCAGCCTTGCCACCAACATACTGAATAGCCTCGCCGCCGAAGTGGCGAAACCTGGAGGCTCCTTTGCTTCTCAGAAGATCCAGTTGCTCTGCAGTGCCAAGGACGAGCTCCAAAGCCTTGACAGGACTATCCAGTCCATCCAAGCTGTGCTTTTGGATGCCGAGAAGCAGCAATGGCACAACCACCAGGTCAAGCTCTGGCTCAAGAGGCTCAAGGATGTGCTGTACGACATACAGGACTTGTTCGATGATGTCGCAACTGAAAATCTAAGGCGAAAGGTCGCTTCTGGCAACAAGACCTGGAAAGAGGTACGCCTTTTCTTCTCCAAATCGAATCAGCTTGCACACCGGCTCAAAGTGGCTAATAAGATTCAGGAACTTAGGAATAAACTGGATGGGATTGAAAAGGATAAGATGTTTCGTTTAGAGAGGCATCTGGTTGAGGAAACAATGGCCATTGGGCGAGGAAAGAAACCTGAATTTTCCGCACCCAATGAACAAATAATTGGTAGGGAAGAGGACAAAGAAAACATCAAACGACTTTTGTTCGATCCCTCCTCTAGTGATACTGTGTCATTTGTTTCCATCGTTGGTAAAGGAGGTCTTGGAAAGACCGCACTCGCACGGCTAGTATTCCACGACAGGGTGGTAGAAAATCATTTCGATCTTAAGATGTGGGTGTGCGTATCCGATGTCTTCGATGTGAAATTCATTATCAAAGAAATTCTTAGATCAGCAAAAGATGAGTCTCAAGGACAAGATCATGAGAATAAGCCTATAGAAGAATTGCAGAATCTTCTTCGTGAGACTCTAGCAAGGAAGAAATACTTGCTCGTTTTGGACGACATGTGGAATGAAGTTCGGCTTAAATGGTTGGAGCTTGGAGATTGGCTAAAGGGTGGCGTGCGGGGAAGCAAGATACTCATAACCACTCGCAGCCACACGGTTGCAAAGGTCACGGATGAGAAATCGGCCATCTATGATCTACAAAGCCTTCCTAGAGACGAGTCCTGGGATCTATTCAGGGAAGCGGCGTTCGGGGATAGGCGAGCGTCCGTGGATCAGAGATTGGAGGAGATGGGAAAAGATATAGTCAGGAAATGCGCCGGAGTTCCCCTTGCCATCAGAACTGTGGGAAGCCTTTTGTACGGCAAAAAGGAAGATGGGTGGCTCCGTTTCAAAGTGAAGGAACTTCCAGAAATACAAGAAATTGATGCGCTTGATAATGGCATCATGCAAGTCCTCAAGTTCAGTTACGATCATCTCCCGTCATGCTTGAAAGATTGTTTTGCATATTGCTCATTGTTTCCGAAAGATTGTGTCTACGATAAGGAGACGGTGATACAACTTTGGGTGGCACAAGGCTTTATTGAGTCGCTCAGTGGGGAGGATAACCTTGAAGAGATCGCTAATAATTACTTGTCAGACCTACTATACAGGTCATTTGTTGATGCTGAAACCGTACGCGATGATGGCGAGGTCCTAACTTTCAAGATGCATGATCTCATGCATGATCTAGCTCGGAAAGTTGCTGGAGGTGAATGCAAGATTGTTGATTTTGAAAAAGAAGAAACTTATGGAGGAATTCGACATGCCTTACTTCTATCACTGATTTTCTCTGAACAGAAAATGATGTCCCTGCTCGAAACATCCATATTGCGGACATTTTTCATTTTGTATTGTGATGGACTCAAAACAAGATCCTCTGTACTTGACAAAGTTTTCTCGGGGTTAAGGCATTGTCGGGTCTTGGGTTTGCGCAAAGCAGACATTCCTCTCCCTCCCTCCTCCTTTGGAAAGTTGAAGCACTTAAGGTTTCTTGATGTTTCTGGAAACCATTCTATCCAGAGTCTGCCGGATTCAATCACCGATTTGGTAAACTTGCAGACCCTTAAACTCTCTCATTGCGGCAAGCTCACAACACTTCCTAGAGATTTGAAGAAAATGGTCAACCTTAGACACCTCTTAATTGATGGGTGTAGCTCATTGAGTCACATGCCGTGCGGGTTGAACCACTTGTCCTCGCTGCAGACTTTATCCCAATTCATCGTCCAAAAGATAGACCATAAAGTACGTGGTGGTGTGGGAAGCTTAGGTGAACTGGGTGGCTTAAACAGATTGGGCGGATCCATTCGTCTTGAACACTTGGAGTTCCTTCAACCGGCACCGGAGAAATTTCACTTGAGGGAAAAGCAACGTCTCCGTTCCTTGGTGTTGCAGTGGTCGAGGGAGCAGCAAGTTGACAAAAGTGAGAGGGATGAATCCATCTTGTGGGACAACCTCTGGCCGCACCCAAATCTGACCAATTTGAGGATAGACTCATGTATGAGCAGGAGTCCTCCAAGCTGGCTTTCTTCCATCAAGAATGTTGTTGAGCTGGAACTCGGTCGCTGTGGAAAATGGAAGTACCTACCACCCCTGGGCGAACTCTCTTCCCTAAGGAGGTTGACTCTCGAGGCATTGGATACCTTGGAGTTCGTTCAAGAGATAAGCGACCAGGAGCAATTTAATACGGAGCGCCGCATCTTCCCATCTCTGGAGGAACTGAAGCTCATGGGCTGTCGGAAACTGAAAACCTGGTGGGGAAGAAGGCAACAAGTGGGAGCAGATCAAGATCATTGGCAGTACGATTCGCATTCAACATTCCCAAAACTTTCGGTCGTGCGGATATCGTCTTGTTACCACCTGAATTCCCTGCCGCTGTTCCCTCAGGTAAAGACCTTGAGTTTTGGTAGTGTAGTTTGCGTGAAGTTGTTGGAACAACAAGTGATGGCCGTTCCAAATTATCTATCAGAAGCAGCACTATCCACATCCACCCCCTCTCTAAATTAGAGCATCTAGAGTTTTATTATGTGATGGATATGGAGCACTCGATGTTCGAGACTCTACTCCCACACCTCAGAAATCTCAAGACCATGCGCCTCGACTGTTGCCACAACCTAAGGAGTCTCTCTCATGGTATGCAGTACTTGTCCTCGCTCTCGAGCCTCGAAATTCGAGATTGTCAAGAACTCGATTTGTTGAGCCACGACGATGAGCATGGCACCCAATGGCGTTCCCTCGCGAAACTCCGTGATCTTACAATCTCAGGACTTCCGAAGCTAGTGGCGTTACCTGAAGGGATTCAACATGTCCTCACGTTGCAATCTCTTGAGATTACATTCTGTAAGAATCTGACGAGTTTGCCGGAATGGATTGGCAATTTATCTTCGCTCAAAGAGCTTGATGTTAGTTACTGCTCAGGTTTAACGTGTTTGCCTGATGGGCTGCGTCGCCTCACTGCCTTTAAGACACTGATAATCTTTGGATGTCCGGCTCTGCAAGAGTGGTGCCAAAGAGAAAGCGGTGCAGATTGGGAAACGATTGCCGGCGGTTCAATACCCTTAATTTATGAAGATATTGTGTGGACGACTGGATGAAACCGATCCGTCCAGCGGCAGGGGTATACCAATAAACGAAAACAAGAAATGGATGTCATCGGATGACTTTGGCCATCAAAGTCAGCAGATTTGGATCATCTTGTAAATGTTCTTGTGTTGTAGATTCGGTGATTGGTCTGTGATTTTGTCAAATGCTCGGCGAAGTTATAATAAATGTCGAGTCTTTTGACGTAGAAGGTGAGACGGGAATAATAAGTCCTTTTGCCTGTCCTAAAAGCAATTATCATACGCAACAGCCAAGTGGGGGTATACCTAAATGGGCTCGGCTACCTTGACCGTGCCGTAATTTTAATTTTCTAACCGTCAAATATCAGCCACAACTTTTAATGAAGGAAACTAGGACAATGCTTTGACCGGCTCGTTTGTCTTTAGAAAAACAAATTCCACAGTTTTCTTACTTAATTTAGGATTAGCGGATTTATAAAGACCCAAAAAGCTTCCATAAGTTAAAATCCTTGAATTATGAAAATAAAATACATTATAACCTAGGTACAAATAATTACAAGTAAAAAAATATTATCACTATGTAAAAAGAATCATTAATGTCGGTAAAAAGATCTATTAAATTTCAGAAATAACAAAATCATTGTGCATTATGACTTCTTCGTTTCGCTCAAATCAAATTCCTCTATATGGACTCTTTGGTGGGCTAAAACAATTTACAAGTAACTTAGGATTGCATGGTGTCACGACTCTTTCATCACTAGCATCTTCATTGTTCACCTTGTCCTTATCACTCTATTATTTGTATAAGTGAAGTTAGGATTGGATGGTGTTGCCCGGATAGGACTAAGCGTGGGATGGCCTCGCCTCACCTAGCAAGGATTGTCTTAGCTAAGCGCAGTGGCTCTCGCCTGGGGCCGACAACCACCCTTGTATTTCTTTTCTTTTAATTTATTTTTGTAATTTTTAGTTTAATTTAATTAAGAATTAGGTCAAAGTTTTATTTTGACGAAAACGCCTTTGATCGGCCGGAATATTAAGCCGGCTAGCCAGCTAGTGAGGTCAAGCCCTTATTTGAAATTTGTATAGCCACTTTAGACCCTTATTTGAAATTGCTATGCACTTCGGGCCATTTTTTAAAACGAGGTCCGTTTAGACCTTTATTTGAGAAAATGAAGGCACTTCGAATCTTTTATTTGAAATTTCTCTCTTTTAAAAGTTGTCATTAGATTACATGATCGTACTTGTCATTTTACTAAATGGCCGGTCCGATTTTGAAGATGGGAACGGGGATCTAGACATTGCCGATTTCGTAAATTTTTGTGGACGAAATGATGGGATTTCCACTATTTTAAAAAGGGACAAGATGAAAAGCCAAAAAAAAGAGATAAGATTTATTTTTCTGTTTTATTTTGAAAAGACAAATCAAAGTGATGATATTTGAAATAAGCAATGCATGAAGAAGTCAACGGCTACTCCTATTACACTCGTAGTCCCTGAAGGATGAGAACAATTTAATCCTAGTATGTTAATTGGAAGAAAATAAGTTTCGTTCTAATGACAATTGTTCACTCTATATGATTAGAGGGAAATAAAATATAGGAGTAACTTATAAATGTAATATTATGATGGCATAGCCTTAAAGTGAATGGTGACGACCAGTGGACCTTCTATCTCTACGTGGCATTACTCTATCCATCTATCCGAGTGATGGGTCGTAGTTGGATGAATATTCTGATTTCTATAACTAATAATATATAATTATCCAATCGAGAATAATGATCGGAGTATAGAGGTTTGAAAACTTGATTTCAATTTGGTACATTTGTGACGGCCATCAATCTTTACAATAAGAAAGGACAGGGTGTTATCCGTTTTCCTATTTATACAGAAAATATCAATAATAAAGGTTGGGCCAAAGCAATAAAAGGTTGGGCCAAATGCTATTCGGGATAATCAACCTTTGACTTTCTGGCCTTGCCTTAAACGGTTACATTCGTTCATATATTGAAACAAATAACTTGCTTACGTGCGAGTAAATTTGCCAAAACATTGAACTTTTCGTGTCATCACATTCACAAATGAAGCACAACTTTAATTTCGACCTAAAAAAAAGCACAACTTTAATGACCAAATATGTCAATAAAACTATCTCTCTATAACGGCGACAATAGTCATTCCTTTGCGATAGGTAATTTTGGTTCGAACGATACAATCGCCGGATCAATGATAGGTAAATGGCTCTTTTGGAGCTCATCATCACGTTTCTCCTATTCAAAGCCCTAGCCACCTTGAGCTCCAAAACCACCTCAAAGTCCCTCGAAGGAGAAAATTATCTAAAAAGTCCTAAAAAATTGTTGCACTTTTACTAATTCAGTCATAAAATTTTTAATTTTGTTAATTGAATCCTAAACCTTTTAATATTTTTTTAATTCAGTCCATCTTGCTAATTTCGATAAAAAATAGATGACGTGGATGCCGACCGTCCTACTTGGCACGGTCGGCCCTGACGTAAAAATTTGTAATAACTTTTTTTGATATGTCTTAGAAAAAAATAGTTTTTATTTTCTTTACCCTTTTTTATTTTCTTTTTCTTTTATTTTTTTCTTTATTTTTAAATTTGATTAAGAGATAAAAATGAAAAGCTAAAATTTTATTAAACAAAATCGAAAAAGAATGGCGGGCATCGGAGAGGTAGGCGGAGGTCGCCGACCATGGGTGAGGGGGCAGGGGGTTGACCACCTTCGCAAGGCGAGGCTAGGCGTTGCTGGCCCTAGGCCGGAGTCGACGACCCTCGCCGAGTCCGAGTGACAATGCCTAGATCCGGGCGACGTCGACCCTCACTTGGGGCTAGGGAACCTCGCCCATGGTTAGCGACCTCCACCAATCCCCTTGGTGATGGGCGGCGACGTAGCATCGGTCCACCATCGCCGGTTATTCTCTTTCTCTCTCTCTCTCTCTCTCTCTCTCTCTCTTTTTAGTTTTTTCATAAAATTTTAGCTTTTATTTTTTTAGTTTTTAATCTAATTTAAAAAGAAAAGAAAAGAAAAGAAAAGAAAAGAAAAGAAAGAAATAAGTGATACATTAATAAAACAATTCAAAGAATATTGCAATATTATTAAAAATTATTTATGTTAACGCCGATCGTGCCAAATAGGATGGGCGATGAAACGTTAGTGATTTCGGAGTCAAGATTGACCGGATTGACTCAATTGGCGAAATATGAAAAATATCTAGGATTTAATTGGCAAAATAGGTTTAGGGTGAAGTGGGAAAAAGTGCAACGGTTCTATGACTTTTTAGGTAATTTTCCCTCTCTTGACGGGATGGTACAAACGCAACCCTCCATATCAAGTTAAGATTACATTAACCATTTGGTTCAACTTTGCCATGTGACAACTTAGATACGTATAATAATACTTCTAAAATAAAATTTTTGCTTTAGAAGTACTTATGGGCGAAATCTATTTGGTAATGCAAATTCTAAAGCAGAAATTCGTTTGGTTATTCAACTTCATTTTTCTACTTCTAAAGTAATTTTTTTGCTTTAGAAGTTGTTTTCGACCTACTTTCGGAAGAAAAAAATTCTTATCTTTTAAAAGTAGAAATCTCTCATTGTCAATATCCCTCTCATGTAGCCCTAATTTTTTCTCACTTTAGCCTTTTTCATTTTTAGCGCTTCTCTCTATCTCTTCGCTACAAATCGCTCTCTATACTCACTCCCAAGGAGTTCCCGGTGCTCGTCTAAACGAAGCATTTTTTTAGTGACTCTACACGTACACACAAGCTAAAAATTTTCGCCCAAAAACTAGCACTTTTCGGAGCTCAATTCACTAAGGGCCATTTTCAATTGATCTATCACACAAAATAGCAATGTTAGATCCTCAAATAACATGAAAAATAGATAGTGATTACCCACAAATCAAGGCTGAGCAATGGCTAGACAAGGCTCAAATCGGCGGACGGTCGGTGAAACGAGTAATAGGAGGGACAACTTCGGAGGCTTGGACGGGAAGCTCTAGATATCGAATCGACGTACCGTCAGCGGCTAGTGATAGATCGTCGAATGCTGAACGTCATGGTACCCGGTACAAGTCAATTGGAACACAAATGGCGATGCAAGATCAATTGGCGTGAAACTGCTCCAAGCTGCCCATGGGATCGGAACTCTAGATGATCACCTCTCTATTTCACGAAAATTCTCTCCGGAATTCTCTAATTTTCTCTCCCCAAAAACCCTATTCTCCTCTCAAGAACTCTTCCTCTTTTATAGCCAAATCTTTCCATCTTCCCTTCTTCACCTACCATTCTCACCTACCATTCTTATCTACCATTCTCATCTACCCTTCTTATCTTCTATTCTCATTTACCATTCTCATCTACCACTCTTTTGGCTATTTATAAAATGGACCCTTAAATTTTAAGTATTTGCATTTCGGTCCTCGAAATTTTAAGTATTTGCATCTAGTCCCGAAGTTCTAAGTATTTGCAATCCAACCCTTGAAGTTCTAAGTATTTGCAATCCAATCCCCGAGGAAATATTTTTTCAAGTCCAAACATTCTTGATGCAATTTTCCCCCATGTCTAGTCCAAACACACGTCAAATTAAGTTCAAATGCTCTCTTTGGTCCAATTGTATGCCAATGCGATGCATGAATGCCGGAAATAAACATGAAAAAAATTGATTTGATTATTTTTATTTAGAACTAAAAATAGCTCTAATTTTTTATGCGAGAAAATGACTGAAGAGGATTAGTCAAAAATTTAGGTGTTAACAATAAGAACCAACGATTATCAAGATATTCAAACTCATTACGGTGACTATATCGTTCGGTTATCAACCTTCTTCGGTGAAGCAATGGTTTTGTCTATGCACATGTTATTTTAAACCCCATCTCGAGTAAATAGACGAGATATGATGTAGTCAACCTAGCTATTTTTTATCAATCGAAAAATTCGGGTAAGCTTTCGAACCCTTTTCAAATTGACGGCTTTACCCATTTTAGTTGTCATTTTGACCTTTTGTATTTGTATTGACGTGGTTTAGACAATACATTTCTTTATATTGACACCGATTTAGTTCGGATAATACACTTCTTACTCCTTTTGGTTTACGAAGGATTTGCTCTCTTGATATCTTTATTTAGTTCATAATCTTGATTTGCTCTTGGGATCAACCTTGCTCTCATGAGATAATTTATCAAGCCAGGATGGATTTTTGTTGTGGTTTTAATAAATCTTTATCAAGTTCTTGATGGATTTGCTCTCGTGTTCTTGATCTCTTTTATTTAGGTCATGATCAATTTGCTCTCGTGATATGAATGTTTACCCAACTCATGATCGACCTACTCTCATGAGTTAATTTATCAAGCCAGGATGGATTTGCTCTTGTGGTTTTGATAAATCTTTTTCAAGTTCATTGATGGATTTGCTCTCGTGATTTTAATAAATCTTTTTAAAGTTCATTGATAGATTTGCTCTCGTGTTCCTAATCTCTTTTATTAAAGTCATAATCTCGATTTGCTCTTGTGACTTTAATATTTATTCGGTTCATAATCTTGATTTGCTCTTGCGATTTGAATATTTTTCTAATCCGAATCTTGATTTGCTCTTGTGGTCCGGATATTTATTCAACTAATGATTAACCTCATGAGATAATTTATCGAACCAAGATCGATTTGCTCTCGTGGCCTCGATAAATTTTTATTAAAATAATAATCTCGATTTGCTCTTGTAATCTAAATATTGGGTTCATAATTTCGATTTGCTCTTGTGATATCGAAAAGCATATTTTCAACATTACACATATCTTGCGCCTCGCATCAAAATGGAACTTCGATAATGAGATGAAACCCCAAGTACCTTGAGATACTTGCATCCATAAGAAGCTTGGAAATTAAAGAAATCATCGGTATTATGAGGTATTTGGTAAAATATGCATTTTCATATGTGATCCATGTGCAGATTTCTCTAATCCATTTATGAAAAAAAGAAAGCCCTGGCACATGTTATTTAAAGTCTTGCATATCATGCATCATTTTCTTTACACTAGAAAATGGGATTAAAACTCCCGTTAAAAATTATCATTCACTTGCACTTGCAAAATTTAGGTTTCAATTTTGGGTCTTTGAGCAAACTCTCTACAAGCTTCCACTCCAAAGAGGGGCAGCCATTGACACCTCAATTTTGATTTTAGAGAATCATTCATTTAAAACATAAAATGCGAATTAGTCATAATTCTCACAAAAATAAATTCTCATGCATTGCACATTTAATTTTTGTCGATCCAAGAGCATATCACTGCATTCAAGTCAAAGGTCAGTCAATTGAGCTTAATTTGACAAAGCGACTGAATCAAACTCAATTTGAAAAATCTCGGACGAGGCAATAGGGTGTGCTGAATTTATTAAGGTCAATTGGACCTAGTTTCAAGCTTATTCTAGTCCATTTGAGCTTAATTAATAAGGCTTGCGGTTTGATGACTATTATTTGAAATAAGCCTTAATTGAGCCGGAAAATTTGAGTCGAGCCTATTATTTGATCGGGAGAAAATTGGCAAGGCCATGAGCATAGGGATGGCTGAATTTGCATATGGGTCTGGACCTAATTCAAGCTCAAATCAGCCTATTTGAGCTCTTAAAATTGTAAAAGGCTCTTAATTAATTACCCATTTGATTAGCTAAGGTCCAACTAGATCCGGAATCACAAAACAAGCCCACGAGACATGAAGAATTGGCCATTTCACCC
This sequence comes from Rhodamnia rubescens, assembly GCA_021437795.1. NCBI lineage: Eukaryota > Viridiplantae > Streptophyta > Magnoliopsida > Myrtales > Myrtaceae > Rhodamnia > Rhodamnia rubescens. The sequence continues at coordinate 2,470,147 of JAILYA010000049.1, forward strand.
TCCTCATCCATTTGGCCAAAAAATGATAGTGTCCTAAGGGATTAGGATCCTTTCGGGATAGGATTTTGGTCAAGAGTTTCATTTAGTTATCGGCCATGTCTTGCATATAATTCATGTTATAAACATTGACCTTCTCCTCAAATGTTATTTCTTTGCGCCATCTCAATGAGAACGCCTACTTCATTGACCTTCTTAAGGGTGTCACCAACGATCACGCCGCGAGAAAAAAATCTTGAGCCCTTCCTAAGAACAAATGTCCTCATTTTCTCAAGCCATGTTTTGGTAAAATGTAGTTGATGATGCTTTACCAATCCTGAAATATGTATCGATACCTTGAGATGTCTTTGCGAAACTTGCCTTATCAATCGAGGCTGTCGTAAAAAAAAAAAAAAATCAATAACTTAACCTTTTTAAGATGTTGCCCAAATTCAAACTTACGCTCTACCAGTATCGATTACAACAATTTCATATCCATAATCCCTTCAAATGGACTACTCATTAACCCCAACGATTCAAGCTGAATTTTCGCCTTCCGAGGCTTGGTCTATAATAATCCAAAATTACAGTTATAGTCTACGACTATTTTTTTGTCCATAAGAGAGCTGTTCAACCCGGATGCTTCTACCAGTTCAAATTGAAGCCTAGGACTTCCGATTCTCGCTACCTTTTTTGCGCGACTTAATAGTATAACAAGTCGAAGCATTAACTAAAGTCAATAACTAAAATCATCAAAACACAACACCAGTTCAAGCTTAGATAATCCACAAAAGTACTAGTCACTTATTACAACCCATATCCATAGGTTGAGTTTAACAAAAAAATCCTTCTTATCTCGATTAGTCGTGGCTAATATATAGCCAGGATATTCTACCACGAACGTCATCCTATTCTCATGCTTAGGGTCGGTTCCGAAAACCTTGTGATACGTTTCCTCCAGATGTCCTTCTGCGGTGGCGGTATTTGAACTTCCCTTTGCCTCTGCGGGCAATCTTTAACTTGGTAAGGGAGTCGACCACATCCAAAATATACCCCTCTAAAAGGGCAAGGGGTTGTTTTATGTTTTCCCTTACGTAGTCGGCATTTAATCTTAGGGTTGTTTGCCGGCTTTTTCGGAGCGTTCCTTCTCTTTTCCTCTCATTGGTCTTTTCCTAACTCGATGGCTATTCCAAGTTGTTGACACTCGATTTTTAATCAAATTTTCTTAGTTTTTTTCTAAAAACAAATCTTAAAAATTCATAAACAAATTCACAAAAATTGAAAAATCAAGTTTGGGAGCCTTGGCCAAGCATAAGGAACCAATTTTGAACAAAAAATAATTTTTCATATTTTTCATATTTTTTAATATTTTCGGAAAATAGAAAAATACTAGAAAATTCATAAACAATACTTTTCGGGGTCACAAAAATACAGAAAAATGTCAAATATTTTTATTTTAATTCTCTTTTCATATTGACCTCAAGAAAAATTAAAATTTAAACTCAATTTTAGGTGTTTCTTCACAACACCAAGGGTTGAATTCGCTTTAAAAAATGCCGTTTGAATCTTTTTATTTGCAACTTTTGCATGTTTTGAGTCAAGACATTCAATTTCAGTCCTCTGCAACTTCAATTTGATCAATTTCACCCTCAATTGCACCAATTGCACCGATTGGGCAAAATACCCAATTATTCTTTGCAATTTAGTCCGTGGAGTTTCCAATTTTTGAAATTACTTTTAATCCAGGGACTTTCACAGCAAAATTGGACTGCCTCCTAAGGTTTTCATACGTTCTGAATCGATTGGCGGAGGTGGTTTGATCCAATTTGATCATTTAGGTGCTCAATTGGGCTTTTTCCCGATTTGCGACTTTAGAAAAATTTGGGGTTTTTATAGAAATTGATAGAAATTTTTGGGTAAAATCATATTTCTAGATGGTATCGAGTCCCCTGAATTCAATTTTGAGGTTTAATTGCAAAAATTCCCCTTGATTGGGATTAATGTCGAAAATTACAAGTGCGAACGGTTCGGGCCGGTCCAGACCGTCGGTTGAACCGGTCGAACCCGATCAGCAGTGTTGTCTTCTCTAAACTCCGACGCCATTTTGTAGGTTTAAAGACTGAGATTCGATGGCCAAATTGGACGATCAATTGACGATAATTGGGTGAATATGAGGAGGCGTTTTGGTCGTTGGAGCGGCCGCGTCGATTGATGCCGACGACGCAACCAATGGCCACCGGAGGTGGTGAAATCGGCAATCAAAGTCACGGCAGCACGGAAAGTCAACATTTCCAAGTCCGAGTACAATTCGTGCTCGTTTGTGATCGAGGAGGGCCAACGGACATGGACGGAATCCTAAGCGATTCCGTCGCAATCCGGTGACCAATTGGCACGTGCCGAGCCACGGGGAGGCTCGGCGAGCTCTCGCCCGTGCGCGCCCGGTTTCAAAACTGGTATAAAAGGGTAGGAAGCTTTGCGAAGAGAGAAGATGCTCATTCATGCTCGTGCGCGATACCCGAATAGAGAGAGAAGGAGAGGAATGGAGACAGAGAGTCCCGCGACGCCATTCTTGAAGCTTCATACCGAAGCTTTGCGACTTCAGCCCAGTCAATCCAGGCTGAATCGGGACGTCGGATCATCACTTTGGGCGTTCGCACGAGCTAAGAGGAAGCAATCGCACCAACTCCATTGATCTACAGCCCTCGGAATTGGTAGGTCGACCTCGCGATCTTCTCTATGTGCATTGATGACAACTCGCTCGGACGATCATCATTTTCGAGTTAATGTGTGCGTTTTGATCCTCGAACGTCACCGACCATGCTCGCACCTTCGTTTTGCATTGATTTTGCTTGAACACCTCGAGTCGAGCCTTCAACCGGTCATGGTCTAGCCAAACTTGGACCGAGCGATTCTAGCCATTGCGAGCTCAATCGAGCTCGAGGTAAGCTTCTTGAACTCCATGAGGTGCTTGTGTATGAAGGAATTGTTCGATTTGCCTTGGATCTCCATAACTGAATTACGCAACGTAGTTACGTTCGTAGTTCATAACTCTTGATTCCGTCGATGAAATGCTTTGATTTTCGAGTTTGTTAGTCTAGAGATCAAGGCGAGTCGACGGGAATTGGTTTCGCGAGTTTTAGTTGAGGTTTCACCGTTAGATCTTCGCCGGGAAGTTCTCGGCCGTCCGTTGAGTCGGCGAGAGGTTGAAGACGAAGTCTACGTGGCAAGTCAACAGGTCAAAGTCCTAGGTTGCGAGTTGTGGTTGGTCCGGGCGTTGCCCAATCGGTTCCGCCGTTGGGGCGAATGAGGTGAGTCGGATTACATCCGACATTTGTGATAAATAGGCTAGTTTGATTGTGAGCCGTCGATTAGAATTTTTAGAATTTTAGATAATTAGTTTAGTCAAAAAAATATGAGACGACGTCGTTTCGGTTAGTAGGCGTGCGGCGTCGTTTAGGATAAGGGCCCGATGCGTCGTCGTTTCGGACTCGAGCGGGTGAGCGGTCCAGATCGGATCTAGGTTTAAATCGTGGCCGTCCATTTAGGGGTGATGCGGCGTCGTTTTGTGTGTAGGTCGGATGTGATCGAGTGTGGCGAGGAGTACATGGGCGCGAAGGAGCAAACGGCTAAGATCATTCCCAAGCTTAATCCTGGCCGTCCGTTTATTTTTTGTATTTTTTGAGATAGTAGAAAAATATTTTAAAAAACAAAAAAAATTAGAATAAATAGGAAATGGTGTCGTTTAGATCGAGCGGGTGGCGAGCCGGGTCGGGGTCGGGTTGATCGGGCGTTGACCGGGTTGACCCGGTCCGGAAAATTAATAAAAAATTCATAAATATTTCTAAAAAAATCCAAAAAATTGTGAAATTCATAAAAAATTCGTAAAAATTCCCGATTTTTCCAAAAAATTTCTAAAAATACTTAGGTCGATTCGGGACTCTTATAGTCTGGATCGATAATTTTTCGAAGCTTTGAGGGTCAATTTACACTCGATCCGAAAAATCCCAATCTTCTAGAAAATAAATAAAAATTCCAAAAAGAATTAGAAAAAATTAGAAAAATTCTGAAAAATCACAAAACATGGGAGATGGTCACATTCAACAATCTCAAACCCAATTTTGTGATTTTTGAGTCCCGAACCCCAAAATGACAGTTCTACCCTTTTGGGCCTTCCACCCCAAATTTTCCGAACCACCCCGAAGTTCAAAAAATTAATTTTTCTATGGGTCGATAGGACCATATTAGACATTTTTACTTGATTGCTTGTTTGGTTTGGGGTGTGATTTTAGGGTAGTAAATTCCCGTCTACATGATACCTTAGATCATTAGGGCCTACCTCACCCGAAATTTCATCTGCATGAATTCTTAGGTTAGAAAATCACTCCAACTTCGGTAACCGAAAGGGCGTCGATGTAAATCTCGACGTAACCAAGTCCCGGACCCAAATCTCGATTTTCGTAGAATCGAACGGTTTCTCTCGATTGCTCGATAGGGTTTCCGATCATACCCTCCAATAATTGATCGGTGGCGACTCCAAATGCGTGTACACTACACACATGCCACTCGACCATACTAAAATCGATCTCGATAAAAATTTTCTTCACGTCGCGATTCGAGTAATGGGTCTTGGGAGAGACCGGCGCGCCAAAGATTCCGCTATCAATCGAGGTCCGAAAAGGGCGAGGCTCGTTAACCCCCGCCATCTCCTTTTGTAGTAAAATTTGAGGGTCGCGATAGATTGGCGACTCCTTGGGGAAAACCTTAACTTATGAAGTCGTTAAGAGGACTTAAGCCGATAAAAATGTTGAGTGTTTTCTAACCCCGTTTTCGCATATGCTCTTGAAGGTGAGGTACGTTCACTAATGAAAAGTGTTAAATGTTGGTACGGATGAGAGTTATAAGGGGTGACGTCTATGCTAATCAATTTTGTGCAGATATGGTGTTTTGAGTTATGTGTTTATTTACACCCATATTGAAGCGGTGCTCGATATAAACTGTTGTGCATGTCTTGCATATTTTAAGGATCACGACACTTTGCACACACAAGCGCTAAACCTGAGCCGCGAATCACCCTCTTTAGGTCGCCATAGATAGGGATTGGTATGCGAAGCTCCTGTGTTTGATTACACTTGGGTTGACCATATTTAATCCCACTCGCTATGCGAGATCGATGATCCTACCCACTTGTTGTTTGATTGCGCTTGTGGGCGGCTCATCGATTCGTATAGCGAGAGCCTTTTTAGGTCTATACCGAGCCCTTTTTGATTTCTTTAGAGTTGAACCTCACTTGTCTCACGCGCATGTAAATGAAAGGTTGGTATACCTAAAACCAAAAAATAAAAAAAGGAGTAACATCGGTTGGTAAGGCTTTTTACCTTCTTTATTTTTGTAAATTTAATTCATGCATAACATACATTTTCGCGACCATATCACGAAGATTATAAGATCGTTTAAGTGATTGAGGTTGAAGATCAATTTTCCTTTTTAGAATAGATGGCGCCCCAACGTCATGCGATATTCCCGATATGCTCGCATGGGAGCGGAGGACTATTTGACTCAAGGACCGAGTGCCCGCCACCTTTCGAGTTTTTTGAATTTATCCATGGAAGGGAACTCAATGGACGCAATCGCATCCGTGGTGAAAGCTATGATTATACGTGTTGTGCATGTCATTTGGAGCTCAAGCGAGGAAAAGAAAGGATCCGGGAATTATATGCTAAATTAATCGGACGACCTCGCGCAATCGAAACGACCTCGAGTCATTTGCCAATCAAGAAGAAGGAAATTATTGTCATATCCTCCGATGATGATGAAGATGTTGATACTCCCGGGTTGATTGAAATATCATTTGACGAGGATACCGCTTCAACTACCTAGTTTTAGTTGGACTTTGGGGCATTTTCCTAGGTTTATTATGTTCCTTTGGAGCCGATTGTGTATTTTCATCCACATGTATTGGTCGAACATATTTAAATGCTTTTTGAGCTTAATTGTATTAGACTTACGAATTCAGTGGATTTTTGAATTTAAAGTTGTAATAATGACTTTCTACCCCGATTGCACTTAAACGATCATAATCGATTACATGCCATCTTTGGATGAGATTTGGTCCATAACTACCCCGTTTGATTTATTTGGGTCGAAAGGGAGTAGTTGACCCTCATGTTACCAAAAGATGACATGGAATTTGATTAGTGCATTTGCATCACATTTCATACATATTCATTTTAATCCGTGGTAATTGACTTTAGGATCATCATTTTGCATTTTTAGATCATGGAGAATGGAGACATCAAAGTCATCCCGGTGCCTCGCAAAGAACTCTCTCCATGGTGGGATCGCCTCAACCTAGTCAACAAAGCATATATTGAAGGACGATTAGGCCGGCTAGTGGATTTGATTAAGGTGGAGTATCAACCGGCTCTTATTCAAGCTTTGGCTAAGGCATGGGACATGCACACAATGACGTTCAATTTCCAAGGTCTTGAGTTGACTCCTACGCTCGAAGAATACTCCGCTATCATTGGGGTCAAGTTCGATGGCCAATATAGCTCAACCACCTTTGGACATGGATCCTACTCGTTCTCTATCAAGCTTTCTTCGCCTTAAAACCTCCGAAATAGAGAAGGTCTATAAGTCCAACTCTGGTAGATTCACATTCTCTTTCCTTCTCGACAATTATTCCTCCTTATCCGCCGAAACCGGTCATAAATCGGGAAAATTGTTCCTCCTAGCTTTCTTTGCGTTCGTCCTATTTCCTACCTCTAGGACTACTTTTAACCCCTCCATAGTCCATATAGCCGACAAGCATGTTGCCGTTGGAATTATTCATACATGATTCTAGCTGAAACCTTCCTCTCTCTAAATCGTTCTAAAACTTTCAAAAAAGCCATTTTTCAAGCATCCAATGGACTACTCCACATGTGGTTCACTTCTCACATAAACACTTTCCAACTCGGGTAGGGTGTTATGAGATCAACGAACATATTCACCCCCTTAGATCCTTCCTCAAGTGTAAATCCCTCGTACCCAAACATTCGTTTAAGAAATGGGTTGAGCTATTGAATGATTTGAAGCCCGAGCATATCCGATGGCGCCCGACTTGGCCTAAGATCTTAGAAGCTCGCATTATGGGTGTTGATGATAGCCCTATTCCTCTATTGGGATGTACTAGAGCGGTAGCATATTATCCCATTCGCGTGGTGAGACAATTTGGAGTTTTGCAACAAGTGCCACCGAGATGTTTGTCCCGGGATCTTCTCGTTCGATATGGAGCAGGGAAAGCTCACCAAGGAGTCAAAGAAGCTGTATCGGGCTCGGATCAAGCTCATTCTCCATGCTTGGAAGAACTCCCCATTACAACAAGTTGAATGGCCCGATTACTTGGAGGATGAGATGAACATTCATAGGGCCTCCAAGAAGTATATTCAGAAATTCAAGGAATATCGTAGATCATTGGTTGAGCCGTATGTACCTGAGTGCGTATCTCCTCGCATCGAAGAAGTGGAATCCTACGAACCCGAGTACATGGTACCGTATGTCCCGGGAGCCGTACATTCCCGAAGATCCGGAGCTCTGGATGTCGAAGAGGGAGAAGACCCATACTTGTGGGATTCGATGGGTCAAAGGAGCGGGAAGAATGCAAGCGTCCTCGGCTTAGATAGACCCATTCCCCATTTAGTTTGGCGTATTTGTTGTCCTTTTAGACACTTTTGAATAATTTGGTCTATAGTGAACGCATAATATTCCTTTTATGAGTATTTCATGCATACATATAGAAAGTACAATTACCACGGATCAGCCCTCTCAAACTTTCAAATATTCCCGATGCGATTTGATGCCATGAAAAACGGTGATTGATAAACACGAGGACTCGTAGCACGACGCGCCAACTAAGAATGGAGCAAGAAGAGCTAGCACCACGTGTGGGTAACTTGGAGAACCGGATGGATATGATAGCCACATTGGTACGAGAGATGAAGGCGATAATGATCGCTAGTCGGGAGAGATACCCGTCGATCCAAACTCCCAAGTTCCTCTAAGCTCGCCGGATGGTACAAGTGCTAACCCGGTTCCTATCTGTAAATCCTTCTCCAAATCCGGAGAGACCGCCTAAAGAGCCTCCGGTTGCGATTGACTTGGAAAAGAAAGGAAAACAAGCCACGAAAATGGAAGAGGAAATTAAAAGACTCGCCAAGATAGAGGAGTGCCTAGCAAGTCGGGGATATGAGCTCCCAAGGTTGGACAAGGTAACACCTTTCGAGAAAATCGAGGTTCCTGGCGATTACAAGGAACCGGACTTCGTGAGAAAGTATAACGGGACCGGATGTCCCAAGGTGCATCCGAAGTACTATTCGCGCCGCATGTCTCAATTTTCGGACAATATCCCGCTGCTAGTCAACACCTTCTAAGAAAGCCTATCTAGGGTAGTCCCGGCATTGTTTATTGAGTTGGAGCCTGAAAGGTTCACCGATTGGGACAAGCTAGTTGATCGGTTCCTCCGCAAGTACAAGTTTAACACTCTAACAACCCTTACTAGGGAAGATCTTTTGAGGACCGTAAAAGGCAAGAATGAGGCCGTTCGTTGCCTACCCCCAAAGGTGGAGAGCTTTGGCCATGCAAGTGAAACCACCTTGCCCTTTGAGTATTTTGACAAATTGAACACCTCTGGGTGTTGGACGTTCGCACACTTGATTAAGGTGGCGTAACGCCATGAATGGGCGTTGTGGGAGAAGAAAATACCCGAGTCATCTTTCGACGCCAATACCCCTTGAGAAGGGATAATAGGGAGCAAACCGGCAATGTGGCGTTTGTCCCTAACCCACATAAACCCAAAAATTTCTCACCTTCTACCCTTACCCAAGGAACTTCTTCTGGACCGCTCCTAAGCCACCGGAACCAAGAAGAAGAAATCAACCTGTCTTCATCCCGTTACCTTGATCGTTATCCAAATTGTTACCCATGTTGCTGGAAAATCGATTGATTGCAAAAGAGCCACATAGAGCTAATCCTCCAAGGTTCCCCGGGTTTGATGAGACTCGAGACTTGCGTGTACCATATGGGAGAAAGGGGACACAATGTAGACAACTGTCTCGCCCTCAAGTATAAGGTACAAGCCTTGATTGATGATAAAGTCCTGGAGTTCGATAAGACCGAACCGAATGTGCAGCGAACCCTCTACTTGAACATCGTGAGGTGAACGCGATATTTGACGGTGAAGATAAAGAGACCCTGGAGTTCATAATGGATGTAGATCAAATGCGAGGCATCCCGACCCCGGCCACACAATACCCTGAAGGAGAAAATATTTCCCGGGAACAAAAGGAGGCATGTTTAGAACGGCTAATCAATCTGGGTGTCGTCGGAAGAATGGAAGACGTCGCTTTTAAAGGAACTTATGTGTCCGTAGACATGGTGGCAGAGGAGTTCATATTGAGAGCCATAAGAGGAAAGACCTGGAAATTTCCCTCAAGATACTTGATGAACATCCGGGATGTTAAGAAGTGGAAGAGTTAGACGAATACGAAATCCGTGTAGAAAAAGCTTGCCGAGGCGATAGAAAATTCGTGCAACGGGTTTTTAGAAAAGGGCGAGATAGTTGATAATCTCGGAGAGGATAGCGGCGGTTATAACTTCAAAGTCCTATATTCGGCACCGCCAAGTTTTTTCATGGACGCCTGGAGATATAGTTCCCGACGGTTGGGGTGGCATGGATGACCTAGAAAGTGAAGAATTTGTGGGGACAATCGATGACACTAAGAATCAAAAGATTTCTCGGGATGAACGGGAAAATCGGGAGGTCGATATGCGGTTTTCTAATTTAGAGACCCACATGCGTCATTTGACGAACATGGTGGCTGAATTGTCACAATCGATGGTTAAAAATAATACGCGGTAATAGAAGGAAACATGCAGTCCGGGAAATACGACGGACCATAGAGACGCAAAAAATAGAAGGATCGCTTGGCTGCAAAAACAAGGCGACGACATTTCAATGAAAGTGGATGAATTGAAAGAGCGATTGCACCAATCACCTAGGCTAGAAATATTCCGTCCCAGGGGTAAATTTGAGGGTGGCTTTTCGCATGAAGTATGACGGTCTTGGGTGTCCTTTGGCGCATATTTCGTATTACCTCCGCGAATGGTGGGCCATCATGAAGACGATGAAGCGTTAATCCAGAATTTCAAGCATTGTTTGACGGGCCTAGATTACCTGGTTCCAATCAATCGACCTAGATTGGGTCCCGATGGGAGGAGCTCTTGAGCACTTCATACGGCATTTTGAAGCCTGGATCGGAGGGTACTTCACCAAGACTAATTTATTAAATATCGAAAAGGTGAGGATGAGAGTTTCGAACTATTCACGGAGGTGGAAGAAGCATGCTATGATGGTGCAATTGCCGCTATCGGAAAGGGAAATGCTAGAATTCACACTCAAGTCACTGCCGCGGAGTATTTTGATTGCATGTACACATACACATATTCCTCCTTCCAATATCTCGGTGGAAATCGGCATGAGAATTGAAGGCATTATCCTGAGGGTTAGAAGGAAAAGGCAAAGGCGTCTGGATGAAGAGAGTGTCATATCGGTGAAGCCATGTCCCGAACATAATCTCGAAGACATCCATGAAGATGAGATGATTGGGATGGTAGATGTCCCGATTCGCTTTGTGATTGACTCGAACAAGGTGGATAACTGGGAAGCTTTTAGTTTAGAAAAATCGCCAACATTGGAATCACCTCGGGAGGAAGTCAAGCCGAGTGAAGATCAAATTGCCACCTGTGGAAGAATATGACCCAAAGGCGGTACATTGGGATTACGGAATAGATGAGATTGACGCAGTCATGAGATCGAGAAGATGTTATCCCCGAAAGAGGCTGAATTCGAGAAGAAAGCACTAACTGCAGAGGAGGTTGAAAAGCTGCAGTCCGTTGTGAGAACCAGTGAGTACGAAGTTGTAGACCAACTTCGAAAAATGCCCGCACAAATTTCTTTACTAGACCTCTTCAAGAATTCGGAGAAGCACAAGAATGCCCTTTCGAAAGTATTAGATAAAGTACACGTTCCAGAGACCATCAATGAAGTTCAACTGGGAGACTTCGTGGGAGCCATCCTTTTAAAAGATCGATTTCCTTCTTCGATGAAGACTTCCCGAGGGAAGGGCGTGTTCACAACAAGACTCTCTATATCGCCGTGAGGTGCTATGGAAAGGAGGTACCTCATGTCCTAATTGACAACGGCTCGACTTTTAATTTGTGTCCTTTGAGCACTCTCGAAGCTTGGGTATAAGCGAAGATTTTGTCAAGACGTCCAAGCCACTATCCGGTAGTTTGATGGAGTTTCCAAGAATGTGGTGGGAGAGATTGAAGCCGGACGTCTCTATTGGACCGGTAACCTTCTCTATACTTGTTCCAAGTTCGGATATTCCTAGTGCCTTCACCTTGCTTATTGGAAGACCGTGGATTCATGTTCGCATCGGTACCTTCTTCCCTACATCGAAGGTGAAATTTATGGTTAAAGGCCAGGTGATCACTATCCACGGTGAAGTGGGACATCGAGCTTCCTAAAAGGGATGGTCCCATACATTGAACCTTCAAAGGAGGATGAGTTGAGCTAACACACCTTTGGCATCGTATCTATCATGCACGTACCACTCGATGCAAAGTTAGTTATCCCGGAGCTGTCAAGACTGCGCGATAGCGGGAAAAGTGCTACTCACAAATGATTTCATTCCCGGTACCGGATTAGGGAAGTACGGCCAAGGGATCCGTAATCCCTTAACTCTTGATTCGAACGACCATAAGGTTGGTGCGGGTTACAAAGGGACAATAGAGCGCGGTATAGGTTGAGGCGGAGGTCGAAACAAATGTTATAGAGACCATGGATGCCGTGGACACCGAGGTGGCCGTTTCATTGGCACTAATGCATGGAAAGCTAGAGGGAAGATGTTCGAAAATCCCTTGTTCAAGTATTCTCCAACGGAGGTAAATGGGCCGGGAGACGAGGATATTTATGAAGATGCAGAGCGAGACTTGTTCAACCTATTCCTGGACAATCGGGTGAATGTGATCATTGGGTGATGCGACGTCATTTTGTGTGTAGGCCGGATGTGATCGAGTGTGGCGAGGAGTACGTGGGCGCCAAGGAGCGAACGGCGAGATCATTCCCAAGCTTAATTCGGCCGTCCGTTTATTTTTTTGTATTTTCGGATATTAGAAAAATATTTTAAAAAATCAAAAAAATTAGAATAAATAGGAAACGTGTCGTTTAGATCGAGCGGGTCGCGAGCCGAGTCAGGATAGAGTTGACCGGGGTTGACCGGTCCGAAAAATTAATAAAAAATTCTAAAAAATTCCAAAAAAATTGTGAAATTCATAAAAAATTCGTAAAAATTCCTCGATTTTTCCAAAAAATTTCTAAAAATACTTGGGTTGATTCGGGACTCTTATAGTCTAGATCGATAATTTTTCGAAGCTTTGAGGGTCAATTTACACCGATTCGAAAAATCCCAATCTTCTAGAAAATAAATAAAAATTCCAAAAAGAATTAGAAAAATTCTGAAAAATCACAAAAAATGGGAGATGGTCACATTCAATCGTCCCGAGGCCAATTTTGTGATTTTTGGGTCCCAAACCCCAAAATGACCGTTCTACCCTTACGGGCCTTCCGCCCCAAATTTTCCTAAACCACCCGCAGTTCAAAAACTTGATTTTCCTGTGGGTCGATAGGACCATATTAGACATTGTTTACTTGATTACTTGTTTGGTTTTGTTGTGATTATTTTGATTGCGTATTAAATTTCTCATTGTGATTGTTAGGGTAGTAAATTCCCGTCTGCATGATACCTTAGATCATTAGGGCCTATCTCACCCGAAATTTCATCTCGCATGAATTCTTAGGTTAGAAAATAACTCAACTTCGATAACCGAAAGTACGTCGATGTAAATCTCGGCGTAACCAAGTCCCCCGGACCCAAATCTCGATTTTCGTAGAATCGAACGGTTTCTCCCGACCGCTCGATAGGGTTTCCAATCATACCCTCCAATAATTGATCGGTGGCGACTCCCAAATGCATGCACACTACGCACATGCCACCCGACCACACTAAGGTCCATCTCGATAAAACTTTTCTTCACGTCGCGATTCGAGTAATGGGTCTTGGGAGAGACCCGCTCGCCAAAGATCCCGATTGTCAACCGAGGTCGGAAAGGGCGGGGCTCGTTAACCCCCGCCATCTCCTTTTGTAGTAAAATTTCGAGGGTCGCGACACTAGCGAAGGCGCCAATCGCGATCCGGATGCGATTGTCTTTTCGGTCGAGTTCCTTTCTACCAACTAGGCCCTTTCATAGAGCTCATCATAACTCTTAAGGTTCGGCGACACCGGTTAATCCTTAATGTCCAGTCTCAATCCATATCGAAATCTCCTTACTTTATTCACAAGGCTTTCCAACCATTCTTGGTGCATACTCGATAGCTCGCCGAACTTCGCCTCATATTGATCCTCGATCATCGATTCTCGTCGAAGGCGTAGAAACTCGATCATCTTCTACTCTCGTATACGGTCCAAAACGTACTTACCATAAAAGGCTTCTACAAAGGCATCCTACACCGGGGACCATGCCTCAGGGGAAGACTACGCCCTTTGAAGCTCCCCCACCTTATACTTGGGTTCCCTTGCAGGCGATACCCGGCCCAAGGTGACCTTATCCTCATTGGTGCACCTCAACAGGGGCAAACGCCTTTTCTAAATCGTCGATCCAAGATGTGGTAGCTTTAGGGTCTCCGCTCCCGGAGAAATTGGGAGGCTTCAATTTCAGGAATTGTTCCACTAATTTGTGTGCTTAACGTCCCTCATTCCCGTTTTCGCCCAACGGATTCTCTTGCGGCGCTTTAGCCGCAGCAGCCTAGTTGCTCATTTGATGTCTCATCGGATCTCCCTAGCGTTCCTAGCGCTTGTAATCCCATCTATCCTTGGGTCTTCCCTAATAAGCCTAACAAAGACGCGTGATGCTCATTCTTCCTCCAAGATCTCATCGATCTCGCTCTAACGAGCCTACTTCGAGGTGCTCTTCCACCGCGTCTCGCTCATCTTGTAGAAAAATTACTTGAGTCCCGCCCACCCCACAACAAGCACAATGAGAAGACAATCCCAACCACTAGAACACATATAACAATCACATGCACAACGCTCATAAAATCCTACTAACTATCCCAATTTCCCAACGTACCTTATTACTCCAGATGACACGATGGATCGGGTTGACCTTGCTCTAATACTACCTTGGGCGGGGGATGTCACGCCCCCATCCCCAAGCCCGCGACATCCCTACCAAATTACCTCGAGTCACGAAGAATAGCGTGTACACTATCGACCTCATAATCTAACGCCCACTAAACAAATAAGATCTAGCAAGGTAGAATAGTAACACCACTCAACCCATTCTCAAAAGACGGTTTCATTAATAAAGTCAATCGGTAGATAAATCTTAACCACCTTATTTCATACTGAGGCCATAAATAACCTCCTAGACTCACTGAGATATCCGGTCGGGCAAGGTTAAGCCATCATCTACTCCCAAATCTTACAACGACCCTTGCCTTAAAAGGCCACGGCTTCATCCCTTGGAATCGAAATGGTTAAACGACGAGGTGAGAAATAAATCTCGGTGAGTCAACGCCTAAGCCCTGTTAGGGCGTTGATTCGGCTCGTACATCCTAATAAACAACTACAACGCATCAAGAATATAATTCAATCACATGCATCTTACCAATCTTCAACCATGCGTAATGCAATGCTTGACTCAATTCAATAGCTACAACCGTAAACAACGGGCAATGCATCACATCAACTTGCACGCACATGACACCACACAAAGTCCATTTATTAACGTTGGCTCACGCTGCCCAGCATAATACCGACTCACACGATCGGTGTGGTCTCACACTACGACTTGCGCTGTCATCTCGGCAGACTAGACATAGTCTCATATCCTCTCGGCGACGGTGACTAAAAGCTATATGTCCAGCAAGAACCGGTGCGGCATAGCCGACGTGCATTCCAATAAGGAACATCGGTCCATCACATGCTACCACCGGCATCCGATAATCCTTTAAATCCGTACGAATGGCACCGGGCATTGGATTATCGTGCAGTCCGACAAGTAGTGAACGCCTAATCGAGCAGGGCACGATCTTGCCAGGGACAATCATTATGTGATCATTCAAGCGCATCCAACAACAACCACCAATTTCTTATCTTTACACTTACGGATGCTCATACAAGTCATGATCAAAGACTCGGCACGGCCATTTTCATGCTAAAAATTATGCATTTTGCTTTCACTCGATTCGCATGGATGCACATCTTATCCACCAAACTTTGCACTAGAAAACGTGAGATCGACACCCACAATTTTCACCCATCACATCCAACAATCCAACTACAACATCCAAGCAGCAACGATCGACTAATAGCTACATGCTCCACAAATTTGAAGATACATACGATCCAAAATCATAAAATTGAACTATCAACGGTCCAATGCAATCAACAATCAGCGTCGCCCACTGCTCGCCCTATCGCTTGCTCACAATCACATGCCGTAATCACCGCCCAAACAATCAATCCAATTTAATCACCAACTAACCGCAGCACAACCCGACTAAGCGACCGACTTAATTAATCGTGGCCATTTAACTTAATCGCAGCCTCTATTTAACGTACCACGATTAGGCTACCTAAACAACCTATTAAGGCTAATTACTCTAATTACAATAATTAATTATCACTAATTACACTAACTAAGCGCAATTAGCGCCCTAATTGGGGTTTACGGGTTTAACTCACTATTAAAATTTAACGGTCGGTACCGAGTTGGGATTTCAACCTCATTGCTCATAAGCCAGGCCGACACTGTTCACGCGTGGTTACTGCTCATGATCGATACTATTCATGCCGACATTGCTCGACGGCAAAGACTATTCACATCGATACTATTCACGATCGGCCTATTCACGGCACGGCTCGGCCCGCCTCCTCTGGTCTCGAGGCTCACGGTGGGGCTTGGGCAATAAGACAAGTGGCTGGCCTTAAGCTGGCTGCAGTGTGGGACGATGGAATAGCAACGTGAGGCTAGGGGAACGGGTCGACATCCCGTGAGCTCGGCCGAGGTCACTAAGCGCTTAGGGTGGGGTCGAGGTCGTGGATCTCGACGGGTTGGGCCGGCACGGCGACGAAGAGCCGACTGGGCTTGGGACAACCGCCGCTGGGGCCTCCTAGTTCTAGAATGCTGACATCGATTTTTAATCAATTTTCCTTAGTTTTATTTTTCTAAAAAAAATTCTCAAAAATTCATCAAAAATCAAAAAAATTGAAAAAGAAAAAGTTTAGGAGCCTTGGCCAAACATAAGGAACCAATTTTGAACAAAAAATAATTTTTCATATTTTTCAAATTTTTTAATATTTTCGAAAAATAGAAAAATACTAGAACATTCATAAAAAAAATACTTTTCGAAGTCAACCAAATACAGAAAAATGTCAAATATTTTTATTTTTATTCTCTTTTCATATTGACCTCAAGAAAATCAAAAATTGAATCCAATTTTAGGTGTTTCTTCATAACACTAAGGATTGAATTCGCTTAAAAATACAAATTGAGCCTTTTTATTTGCAATGTTCGCACATTTAGAGTCTGGACATTCAATTGCAGTCCCTCCAAGCTTCAATTTGGTCAATTGCAGCCTCAATTACGCGAATTTCATGAATTGGGCAAAAGTTCTTAAAATTCTTGCAATTTAGTCCCTTAACTTGCAAAGTTTTGAAATTACTTTTTAATTGAGGGACTTTCGTGGTAAAATTGGACCGTTCCTCTAGGTTTCACATATTCGAATCGATTGGCATAGGTGGCTTGGTCCAATTTGGTCAATTAAGCGTCAATTGGACTTTTCCCTAATTTCGAATTTAGAAAAATTTGGGGTTTTTGCGAAATTGGTGAAAACTTTTGGGCAAAACCACATTTCTAGATAGAATTCGAGCCCTGCGTTCAATTTTGAGGATTAATTGCAAAACTTCCCCATAAATTTTGACTAATTTCAAAAATTGCATGTCCGAACCGGTTCGAACGGTCATTGACTATCGGTTGAACCACCCGAATCAAATATCATCTTCCCCCAAAATCTCAGCACCACTTTTGCAGGTTGATGATCGAGATTCGACGACCAAATTGACAAAGCTAATTGATGATAATTGAACAAGCTACCTAGGCGTTTTGTTCCTCGGATCAATACGCGTCAATTGAGCCCGACCTCCAGATCAATAGTCGCGGAGGAGCTCCAGCGAGCCGCCAAAGTCACGGCAGCACGAGAAAGTCAACATTTCCAAGTCCTAGTACAATTCGTGCTCGTTTGTGATCGACTGAGCGCGAATGGACATGGACGGAATGCTAACGCGATTCCGTCGCCATCCGGTGACCGGTGGCACGTGCTAAGGCACGAGGGTGACTCGGTGAGGCTCTCCCGTGCGCGCCCAGTTTCAAAACCGGTATAAAAGGTTAGGAAGCTTCGCAAAGAAAAGAGAGGCTCATTCGTGTTCGTCTGCGATACCGAATAGAGAGAGAAAGAGAGGAATAGAGAGAGAGAGTCCCGCGCGACGCAATGCGAAGCTTCACACCGAAGCTTCACAAACTTCGGCCCGGTCAATCCAAGAGGTGAATCGGGCGTCGGATCATCACCGGGAGTTCGCCTTTGAGCTAAGAGGGAAGCGATCGCACCAGCTCGGGTGATCTGACCCCCGGATTGGTGAGTCGACCTCGCGATCTTCTCTCTATGTATTCATGGCATCGCACTATTACGGACATAATTGATCGAATTATTGTGTGCGTTTTGATCCTTAAACACCAGCGATCATGATCGCATCTTCTTTTTCATTGATTGCGCTCGAATCACCTAAGTTAAACCCTCCAACCTATTGCCGGTCCAAGTTGAGTATCGATAGGGCGATTCCCAGCCGTTGCGGAGCTCAATCGGAGCTCGAGGTAAGCTTCCCTGAACTTCCTACGATGCTTGTATGTGAATTAATTGATCTCGATTTGACGCTAATCTTATATGTTCGGGCTCGACGGTGGCCGAATGTGCGTAGTTCATAGCTCGTGATTTGCCCGATGCAATTTCTTGATTTTATGATATGTCGATTTCTGCACGTCGAATCGAGTCGATTGGAAGTGGTTTCGCGTCATTCCGGCGAGATTTCACCATTAGATCTCGCCGAAAAGTGTCAGCCGTTGGTTCGATCGTCAGTGACGAGGTCGGAGATGAAGGCTGAGGGTGGCGGGGTCGACGGGTCAGAGTCACGAGGTGTCAAGTATGATTGGTCCAGGTCGATGTCCCGATCGACTTAGTTGTTGGGGCGAATGAGGTGAGTCGGATTAGATCCGGACGGCTATGATAAATAGGCTAGTTTGATTCTGGGTCGTTAGAATAGATTTTTGTATTTTTTTTTATTAATTCGTTTAATAGATAGAAAATAAAAAATACGAAATGGTGTCGTTTTAGTTAGCAAGTGTGCGGCGTCGTTTAGGGGTATAAAGGGCGTGCGGCCGTCGTTTAGGTTGAATAGAACGAACAGTCTGGATCAAGTCCAAGCCTAATCAGATGCGGCATCGTTTTAAACATAGGACAGGACGTGATCGGGGTTTAATCGAGCGAATGGCGAGATCAATTCTAGGTTCGATCGTGGCCGTTTTTTTTTTTGTATTTTTCGGATATTAGAAAAATATTTTAAAAAACAAAACAAAAACTAGAATAAATAGGAAACGGTGTCGTTTAGGTCGAACGGTCGCAATTCGGGTCGAGTCTGAGTTGACGGGACGTTGATAATTCGAAAATTCATAGGAATTCTTAAAAAATCCAAATTTTTGTGGAATTCATAAACAAATTCATAAAAATTCCCAGATTTTTTCCAAAATTTTTCTAAAAATACTTAGGTCGATTTGGGACTCTTATAGTCTAGATCGATAATTTTCAAAGCTTTGAGGGTCAATTTAGACTGATCCGAAAAATTCCCAAATTTTAGAAAATAAATAGTAAATTCCATAAAAATTTAAAAACATTAGGAAAAATTATGAAAAATCCCAAAAATGTGGGAGATATTTACATTCTAGTGGCCCAACCCCAATTATTGTGATTTTGAGTCCCGAACCCCAAAAATGGCCGTTCTACCCTTCCGGGCCTTTTTCGCCCCAAATTTTCCCGAACCACCTCGAATTCAAAAATTAATAATTTTTCGTTGGTCGATAGGGCCATTAGACATGTTTATTTGATTGCTTGTTTAGTTTGGAGTTTGTGAGGTTATTTTGATTGCGCGTTAAATTTCTCGTTTAGAATAGTGGGAGTGAATTCCCTTCTGCATGATCCCTTAGATCATTTGTGGCCTACCACAAGCCCGAAATTTCATCCTGCTTGAATTCTTAAAGTTAGAAAATTCACTCACCTTCAGTAACCGAAAGGCATTGATGTAAATCCTGACCGTAACCAAGTCCTCGGACCCAAATCTCGATTTTCGTAGAGTTTCCGATCATACCCTTCGTACTTGATCGGTGGCGACTACCAGAATGCAATGGATACTGAGACAGCTATGCCACCGCGACCACACCTTAAGGTCGACCTCACCAAATATTTTCTTCACATCGCGATTCGAGTAACGGGTCTTGGGAGAGACCGCGCGCCTCCGCAGATCCCTCTCGGCCCCCAGGTCCGAAAGGCCGCCGCTCATCAACCCCCTTATCTCCTTTGAGAAAATTGAGGGTCGCCACAGTCCAGCGATTCCAACTGGGACTGAGTTTAACCTTCCGAAATCATCAAGAGGACTTAAGTCGATAAAAATGTTGAAGTGTTTTCTAACCCCATTTTCTGCAAATGCTCTTGAAGCGTGAGGGTGACGTTCACTAATGAAAAGTGTTAAATGTTAGCAGTGCGCATAGGATTGCGGTAAGAATTGTGACTCTTATCTTAATCAATTTTATGCGAGATATGGTGTTTTGAGTTCGTGTGTTTATTTATGCCCATATTGAAGCCAGTGTTTTGATATAAACTATTGTACGCTATTCTTGCATATTTAAGGTCACTTATTAATCGCACACATAAGCACCTAAACCCGGAGCCGCAAATCACCCTCTTTAGGTCGCCAGATAGGGACTGCATGCAAACTCCCGTGGCTTGATCACACTCAGCTGACCATATTTAATCCCGTCACAAGCAATGCTGAGAGATCGATGATTCTACCCACTTGTTGCTTCAATGCGCTCATGGCTGCTCATCGATCTGCATAGCTGAGCCTTTAGGTCCATACACGAGCCCTTTTGATTTTCTTTCGTTGAACCCTCACTTGTCTCATGCGCATGTGGGAACTGAAGGTCAGTATACCAAAAACCAAAAAAACGAAAGCAGTCACTTCCGTTGGTGTGCCTTTATCCTCTTTAATTTTTGTCAATTTAACCCATAACAACATGCATTTTCACAAGCATATCAAGAAAACTATAAGGTCGTTTAATTGATTGGGATTGAAGGCCGGCTTTTCTTTTTTAGAATAGATTGGCGCCTAAATGGCCATAGGTAGACGTCTCGACATGCTTCATATATATGGGCTGAATTATTCGACGCAGTTTAATGAGCAGTTCACTTACCTTCGAAGCTTGGATTTGTCCATAAAGTCAACTCAATGGACTAATCCATCGGTGGGGAGGCGCTTTTTGATTATACGCTGCATTAATAACCATCTATTTGCCCAGGGAAAAGAGAGAGGATCTAGGAATTATATGTGAAATTAATCAGACGACATTCCGCGTTTAATCAAAACGACTCCTACGTCATCATTCTCTCCAATCAAGAAGAAGAAAATCGCTTGCCATATCTCCGTAGCGACTTAAGACGCTGATCTCCCAAGTTGATTGAGATATCATCCGGACGACACCGCTTTCTTCAATCACTAGTTTAAGTTGACTGTAGAGCATTTCAGGATTTATTATGTTCCTTCGAGCCAAGCGTATTCTATCCACATGTATTTGGCCAAACATCTTTAGATGCTTTTTGGCCTTAATTGTATTAGACTTGCGTAATTCCGTTGGTTTTTTGAATTTAAAGTCAGAATAATGACTTTCACATCGATTGCACTTAAACGATCCTAATTCCATTACATGCCATCTGGGTGAGATTTGGTCCATAACTACCTCATTTGGTTTATTTGGGTCGAATGGAGTAGTTTGACCTCTCTGGGTTAGCCAAAGACGATATAATTTGTTGCAGAGCTTCAGACTACATTTCATAATGCATTCATTTTAATCCGTGGTAATTAAACTTTAGGATCATCATTTTGCATTTTTAGATCATGGGAACTGAGACATCAAAGTCATCC